>CM057342.1:614201347-615451347 GCA_030015575.1 Agapanthus africanus
AAAAGAGCCCAAGGTATCAAATGGCAGCGATACGCTTAAGAAAATGCAAACCAGTATTTTCCGGGCTGTATTTTGACAAACTACCGAATGAGAACCAACTAAATTCTGATGGTATCGAAAGATTCTCGAAAAATCATTCGATTTGATATATTATGAGCCTCATAATTCATCCGGGATCAAAAGTTATGAGCAAATGTGCTATGCACATGTAATCTAAATAATGCTCTACTACATGGGGGATATATTTTCAGTCCCACATCGGGAAAGAGAGATCTCTTCTCTACCACTCCCATATAAATAAGAGGGGATACCTCTTAGAAAAATAGGAGAATTCAATTCTCAAAAGAGCTTAGTTCTTCAAGTTAGGGCCATAGCTGCCCCCCCATAATGCGCATATACGCAAGCGCCATGTGCGCTACGTGCGCCGCACGTACGCACCATGTATGAGAATTCAAATATCAAAAGAGCTTAGTTCTCCAAGTTAAGGCCATAGCTGCCTCCCCCATAATGCGCATATGCGCAAGTGCCATGTGGGCTACGTGCACCCGCCACGTGCGCACCACGTGCAATGTACATGCGCCCGTCACGTGCGAGGATTCAATACTCAAAGGAGCTTAGTTCTCCACAGGAGCTTAGTTTTCCAAGTTAGGGCTTTAGCTGCCCCTCATAATGCACATAAGCGCAAGCACCATGTGCGCTACGTGCAACGCACGTGCGCCCACCACATGCGCACCACGTGCAACACACGTGCGCCCGCTACGTGCGCACCACGTGCAACACATGTGCGCCCGCTACGTGCGCACCACGTGCGAGGATTCAATCCTCAAAGGAGCTTAGTTCTCCAAGTTAGGGCCTTAGCCCCCCATGATGTGCAAGCGCCACGTGCGACGCACGTACGCCCGCCACGTGCACACCATATGCAACGCACGTACACCCGCTACGTGTGCAACACGTGCAACGCACATGAGCCCACACCGTGCGAAACATGTGTGTCCGCCATGTGCGACACACGTGCGCCCAACTTGTGCGACGCACTGTTCCCCGCCGAAAGACGCGCGAAGACGCGGAGGACGCCTTGCCTGAATTTCGGGGCAGATGCTAATTGGTGCTATCCGTCCACCTCTCCGAAGATACCAAGTTGATTTATGGTACCGTGTATCGAAGGTTTAAACGGATGCGGACGATATAGCAGACTTCGTCAGATTCCCCCTCGTTTGAGGCGTTTTTGATTGTGGGGACGCTCTTCCCTGCAGGCGCAAGCCCCTGCAGTTAATTACGCTACCGCATCGCGGTAACAACTTTCTCCTTCTCCGGATGGTAACTTCGTATCGTGGGTGTTTGTTTTTTTTGTGGTTGCTCGTGGATTGTATACGGAGACTAATTTATGTTGTCGCCCGTAGGGCGTGGATTAGTCCAAATCCGTATCTTCTTAGATTTGGGTTTGGGGGTTGTGTTTAAGGATACGTTAGTCTCATTTGAGACTAAGATCAACTTAAACGTTTGTTAAGGATACGTTAGTCTAATTTTTAGACTAAGATCAACTTAACGGGATCGTTTAGATCCAGCAAAAGAGCGTTTGAACTCTATTGTTTAGTTTAGGGATATTGCGGTCGATTAGTTTAAGGACATTACGGTCCATTGTTAATTTAAGGACATCTCGGTCCGTTGTTAGTTTAAGGACATTGCGGTCCATGAGTTTAAAGGGACCCCACAGTCCGTAGTTTAAAGACGTCGTAGTCTATAAAGTTTAAGGACATCATAGTCCGTAGTTTAAAGACATCGTAGTTTATGAGTTTAAGGACCCCACAATCCGTAGTTTAAAGACATCGTAGTCTATGAGTTTAAGGACCCCATAGTCCGTAGTTTAAAGACATCGTAGTCTATGAAGTTTAAGGATATCGTAGTCCGTGAAATGTGTGGCTGTCGGGACCCGTCACCTCTCTGAAGACGTTGAAGGATTACAACGACAGATATCAGAGGAGTAAAGAGATGTACCCTTGAACCGTTGTGAGTTGGTTGAAGGATCTGTAGTCCAGTTTGGGACTGAGATCTGTTAAATATTCGTGAGCAGATGGGCTCAGTTCAATATAAGTTGAGGACTTATGGCCAATATTGGGCTAAGTCCAATAAGATTAAAATGTTTAACATTTTATTGTTCTGGGCTGTTGAGCCATTATTTGGGCTTGGCCCTTTTTAATAATGCTGAGCATTAGATCCTGACATTTTTTGTCTTGTATTGAATGCATAGCATTCATCAGAACAATGTGTGTTCTGACAGCGCGCCACGTGGCGCGCCAGGCGCTTTGCGCCTATTAAAGAGCGCATTGCGCTTCTATCAAGTAGCGCACACGAAAAGGACACGTGTCGCACTTGGCGCTAAGCGCCAGATGATGGGCGTATTGCGCCAGTTTATGAGCGCGTTGCGCTTTCAATTTATGAGCGTGTTGCGCTAGTTTAGTGGCGCACCAGTGAGTGACACGTGGCGCACTTGGCGCTGAGCACCAACCCATGAGTGCAGTGCGCTGTTTCAGAGTGCAATGCACTTTTCAATAGCGCAAAGCGCATTTGATCAAATTTATGATCTGTGAACAAATTTATGTTCTTTTTTTTAAATGAGGCTTTGCCTCAAGTATCAAGAACAATATTTCTTACTTTTGAAAGGGCTTTGCCTTTGTAGATCAATGATCTATGAATGAAGTAAATACTTCTTTTGCTTTTTTGATGAGATCTTTTAATCTCTTTATAAAAAAGACCTTGGTATTTTGTAGATCTATGATCTTTTAAGAAGATAATTCTTCTGTTTTAATGAGATGATTTCATCTCTTTGTTCAAGAATCATTCTTTTTACCTTGAAGAAATGATCTTCTTTCAAGAGCTTGCTCTCTTTCTTTTGAGTTTTCTCAAAGTTTGTAGGGGGATTTTTCTATCTCAGACTTGAAGTCTTGGGGCCTTTATATAGGGCAAATTGATTTGTTAAATCAGTTAAAGAGATCTTTCTCTGATTGATTTGGGGATATTTCTCCACCGTTGGATCTTTGATCTTAGAGCTTCTGTTTTTACAGAAGGCAATCTTCTTGTTTTTAACAATATTGGAAAGATCTTTCCATAACAGAATTTTAATTCTGATTAATTAATGATTTATCATTATTAGATCTTTTGATCTAACGGCGGGGAATTTTTAATTTCAGCGCTGGCGCACCCGTGCTTTGCACGTGGTGCGCTGCTCAGAGCGCAGCGCACTTTGCGCTAGCGCACCTACGTTTGACACGTGGCACGCAGCGCAGAGCGCAGCGCAGCTTTTACTAGCGCACCCGTGTTTGACACGCAGCTCGCCTAGCGCTAGCGCACTCATGGTGCACTGCCTAGGGCGCAGCGTACCTGGCGCTAGCGCATCCGTGTTTGACATATGGCACGCAGCGCGCCTAGCGCTGAATCTGAAGCGTTGCTTCAATTTTTGATTTTTGATTTTTTTTTTAAAAACAGAGCTTTGCTCTGATTGGGGGTGCGCTGCCTAGGGCGCAGTGCACCTGACTCTAGCGCATCCATGTTTGACACGTAGCGCGCAGCGCGTCTAGCGCTGAATCTGAAACGTTGCTTCAACTTTGAATTTAAAATTTCAAAACAGAGCTTTACTCTGATTGGGGGAAACACGCACGTGCACGAATGCAAAGAAGCCTTTTTCAACAGCGAGAAGTTTAAGCTCCAACATGTTCTTCCCCCTGAAGAGTGGGACATGGTCCAAAGGGTACATCCCTCCACACCTTCGAAATATAGTGCTGCAATCTCTCAGTGTCGTCGGAGAGGTGGTGGGTCCCAACGATCAATGATCCTTCTTTCCAAAAAAGAAAAAGAGGAGGAGACTACCCCATAAGCTTCTAAAAAAATATACAGAAGTCTCCCAAAAGCTCCCACAAAACAAAAGAGAATTTAATTCTCAAACCAAGAGTTTAACTCTTCTCAAAGAACTTAGTTGTTTCTATGGATCTGAGATCCGCAAGACAAATCTCGCACAAGTTAAGAATTTAATTCTCATCGGGAAGATCTTGTTCTTGAGAATCAAAAACTCATGGAAGAACGAATTTGAAAAGGAAGAAGATGGAGTTCAAATCAAGAACTTAGTTTCTTCATATCAAGAACTTAGTTCTTTAAAGGATCCGATTCAAGATCCTCAAAATAATGATCTTGGTGGTCATTTATGGTTAAAATACTATTAACAGAGATTTAATCTCTCGGAGAAGATGGAGTTCAAATTAAGAACTTAGTTTATTCAAATCAAAAACTTAGTTCTTTAAAAAAACTCGATTCAAGACCCTCAAAATAATGATCTTGGTGATCGTTAATGGTCAAAACACCATTAATAGAGATTTAAGCTCTCGGAGAAGATGAAGTTCAAATCAAGAACTTAGTTTCTCCAAATCAAGAACTTAGTTCTTTAAAGAACCCGATTCAAGATCCTCAAAATAATGATCTTGGTGATCGTTAATGGTCAAAATACTATTAACAGAGATTTAAGTTCTCTAAAAATATCAACAGAGATTTAATCTCTAAAAGAACTCAGCGCTTCACGTGAAAAGCACGTGAGCGTTCAAGGCCAAGTTATATAGCGCCTCACGTGAAACACACGTGAGCGCCGGGAAAAGTTAGTGCTTAGCACTATTGGAGCGTCCTACATGATACACACGTGAGCGCTATATGCAACTGAGTGTTTAGCATTGCTGAGTGATACAAAAACCCAATCTTAGCCCAAATTGGCTAAGCTTATGTTTGTGATATCCAAACTGATATCCAAACCGATCTTCATTCATAATTGACGATTCTTAGGTCCATCACAGCCTTTTCCCTCAAATACGGGATTTTGTTTAAGGGTACATCTCCAATATATGCCGTTGTAATTTCTCAAGGTCTTCAGAGAGATGGTGGGTCCCGACGACCAACAACTTCTTTCGCTGGCGCACTTCCAAACTGACGTGGACGCCTCAAATCGGATCGTGCCCCAAATTAGGCACCCCATATCACCATCGTTCACTCCGTCACGTAACAAATACACGTGCATGCGAGATGAGCAATAGACCGAAATGTTCTTAAACTAAAACAATAGAGCTCAAATGCTCTTTTATTGGATCTGAATGATCCTAAAACCTTGTTAAGTGGATCTTAGTCTCAAATTGGACTAACGTATCCTTAACAAAAAAGCAATCGAGCTCCAACTGCTCATAAACATTTAAGTTGATCTTAATCTCAAACTAGATTAACAATTCTTAAATAAAAACCCAAATCTAAAATATACGGATTTTGACTAATCGCGTCCTACGGGCGACGATATAAATTAGTCTTCGTATACAATCCACGGGCAACCAAAGATAAAACAAACGCATACGACACGAAGTGAACTTCTGGAGCAGGAGAAAGTGGTTATTGCGATACGGTAACGTAATTAACTGAAGGGGCTTGCACCTGCAGGGAAGAGCGTCCTCACAATCAAAAACCCCTCACAAACGAGGGGGAATTTGACGAAGTCTGATACAACGGCTGCATCCGTCCAAACCTCCGATACACGGTGTCATAAATCAACTTGGCATCTTCGGAGAGGTGGATGGATAAATCCAAATAGCATCTGCCCCCAAATTCAGGCAAGACGATCCATCCCGGTCCGTTTCTGTTTTCGGCGGTGAACAGGTACCGATCGCCGAATAAAATGAAGGGTGTACTTTATGTCGCCGCCTAACAAAAAAGCCTCCTAGGCCTCTTTCCTCCATTATTCTCATATATATACATGTCTCTGACTTTCCTTGCAATGAATTTGCTACAGGCAATAAACTCATAAATGAAGTTAAGTTAAAATCACATTGCTCACTTGCCTGCGCATTCTACCTAAATTGGCTGCATGGACTGCAGTGAATTTGCTGCGGTTGAGCGCAATGTTGTTAAAATCGTACGATTCACGATATGCATCGTACGATTCGATATAATTTAGAGCCTTTTTGATACAGATCATGTAGAGATATTGCTTTACTCATCGAATCGTACGATTCATGATTGATTCGATATGATTCATACAATATAAGATATGATTCAGTTTAACGGGTCGGATATAAGCTTAACGGATTGGGTCTGAATTATGTGGGTTTAAAAATCCAAACATATACCCAATTTCTCTCTCAAAAATCCTTAATAATTAAGTCGCTCCCAAATTCCTTCGACTTAGATTTTCTTCCTTTCATCCTCGCCTCGCCGTCGAAATCCCCGTGTCCTCGCCTCCAACTATTCCTCTCTTGTGGCCGTCTAGGAACTCGGCGAAATAGCCCCGTAACTTCGGGAGAAGGGGTCCGGTGGTAAATCAAACCTCATGATCGGGCTCTAGACGGACTCTTCGTCTCGTGCTCGACTTGCTGTCGACTCATCCCTCTCAGCCTCGCTCGGCCTTCGACTCGTTCCTCTCAGCCTCGCCTTCGACTCCTTCTGCATCGTCTTTGACTCCTCCTTGAGAGCTGCCTCCGTGGCCCTTGCTTCAAAGATAATTGAGGTACAAATTCAATAGCTTTATATTTCCATAAGAAATTACATTATTACATATATTTATCTCAAACCTTTTTTTTGACTGTGCTTGAGTTTGTGGTCCTGCTTAGCAAAATTGTGAGTTTTAGCATAATTGTTCTTCAATCTCAAGGCAATAAAAATAGAATGAATAAGTCTTCATAGTGATTAAAATAGTGTAAACCAATGTTTGACCATTGAAGATGCAAGTTTCAATTTGAAATTTTCTTACTCTTTAGTATTGATTTTTCGGAGTTTTATTGATCACCGATTCACTATATATGATTATGAATTTGTTACTCTATAGTGTTTATTGTTTACATTGCTAGCATTCTATCTTTGATTGTTGTTGTTGTTTCTATCTTATTTTGTTTTATGTTATTTGTAGGTTTGTAGTTATGGCTAAAGGGTCTAAGTAGAAGGATTCAAATAACAATGTGAACGTGTTGGTCAAGGCAATTAAAAACATGAAATGCAAATATTGTTTAAAATCGTTTGCGGTGGTGTGAGCCGAATGAAGTATCATTTGGCAGGAACTAAACAAAATTGTGCTTCTTGTTTGAAAGTTCCAGATGATGTTTGACAACTTATTTTAAAAATTATTACAAGTGTGAGATGATTGTTTTGAAGAAGTAGATGTTGGTGGAAGTGGGAGTGAATTGTGGGTGGAAGTCTAAGGTGTAAGAGGTAGTGTAAGCGGTAATAAAGAAACATTAAATTCTTTTGCAGGGAAAGGAGGTGCGAATGAGGTAAAATTGAAACAACAAACTATTAATGAAATGGCGATGAATCGGAGTGTGGTAAGTGTAACACCCTAAACCGATCGTACGTTTTTTTCTTTTTCTTTTTGGATGTATTGGTTTTTGTTTTATTATTACTACTCTTGCTACTACTATTATTGGGAGTTTAATATTTTGATTAAGATACATATAATTATGGATTTCCAAATTTGTTAAATAGCTTAATTATTAGTATTTAAATATTTATTTTGCTAATCTATAATATCTTATTGATACAAATATAATGTTTATTTATCTAACACTATCTTGTAACCATAATTATATTTTAGTATTATAATTTAACAAAAGATATTTTGTTTGACATCTTCTTAAAACAATATGTATATATAGGAGATTTTACTTTTTCTAATCTTTTAAATATATATTTTTAAGTAATATCTCTCTAACAGCTTAATTAATATATTTGGTTGCTAACTAAATAATATCTTATTTATATTATTGTACAATGCTTTACTTAGAATATTGTTTGTGTTAGTTGCTATAATATTTCATTGGTATTTTAATATTTGTTTGCTAAATTATACATCATATTTATGTGCATTGTTATTTAAAATCCCATAGACTAATTTCTAAATAAATGGTGTTTTGTTACTATAACGTTTTATTAGAATTTAGCATTTGTTTGGTAATGTAATAGTATCTTTTGTAATATTCACATAATATATTATTTAACATTGGCTATGAAACAAAGGGTGGGTATATATATATATATATATATATATATATATATATATATATATATATATATATTTTCTGATAGTTTTTAAAAAAATGTGATAAGATTTTTACAGATCTTTAGAACAATTTGCTTTAGGGGTGTTGTATATGAAAACTTGAATCATGGAGGTTTTGTGCAAATTTCTCTCCAATCCTATATATAAAAACCTTATAATATCTCTCTCATCAGCAACTTATTTCTCTCTCTCCAATCTATCTCTTATCCCTCTCTCTTTCTTTATCAATCTTTCTCTCTATTTTAATCCGGCCCTCTCTCTCTCTCATCATCTCTTCTCTCTCTAATCAATAAAATTTCTTTCTACGTATATTTCTATATAAATCTAAACCCAACTCCTTCAAAAACTTACACCTGGACCACATCAACTTCGGTGATCCCCACAAGACCCTTCACCGACGCCATTGCCTTGACCCAACTCCATCTTCCTCATCTCCTTCATTTTTCCTTCACCATCCATCTCCTTCAACCACCAACCCCGACTAAACCTTGCCAACAGTCGCACTCAAGCCCGAACAACGAGCTAATTTGATCCAGAGATCCTTGGCCGAGATCCATCTTTAGCCGAGCAATCAAACTTGGTTTGCGATCTGTGTCGTCGTGATTTATTCCTTCCATCGCGTTCTTGGCAAGTACTCTTGTTCCTTTCTGTTCATGCAACATCGGCGAACATTATTATTTCGTGTATCAGTAGGATAATAGATATTTTCTTGTAATCTGTTTTTAAATCATTTGTTTTAATACTATTTTTATTCATATTATGAAGCATTAAATGTTGTCACACTTTTTTTTATATACACACTAATATATATCATTTAAATAATACTACATTTATTTGTATCAATAATAAAAATTATGTATAAAATATGACAATTGTACACTTTTTATATGAACTATACAATAATGTAGCTTATGTAATAAATAATGATATTACATATCCTAAAAATGGCTGCTAAAACAATTTTTATTAATTAGAATAGTACTATATATGTTCATCAAACAAACACCGAAATTAAAACAAACACAGAAAATACCATAAATACACTATCATAAAGAATATGAACATTGCTTGTTACATTCTTATTAAAGTATGTTAATATAATATGAGATCCTATGATTCTTGTATACATAATGAGAACCCTAGAATCCTAGAACACCCATTAATTAAATTAACTCTTTAAAGCATGTTTTAGATTATATTCGATTCATTGATAAATCTGGATGTTAAATAGAGATACTTGCAAATTCATATAGATTCTTGTTTACATTCGACACTATCATATTATATCGACTGTACTTGACATGTTATTTGAGACCATTGGCTTGATTAACTTGACATGTCTGTTCACGATTACTGTTTCCTTATATTAAAACGAGATCTCTAATTAGAATGCTGAATTATATGCCATGACACAATCTATACTATTAAAAGTTCTATTTCCGTACAATTAACATGATATTATAAGTACCCGTCCAGTCAGCATTCCTAATTAGTGATTCAGTTTACTGACATGTTAGTTATAAATACGCGAGGTGTTTGGGTAGTTTGAGTGTGCGCTCGTTCAACAGGATCTCAGGAGTCTCATTGCCGACAGCTCGTACTGGGATATATCGGTCACTTGTTCATACAGCTCATATCAAGTTATATCGGTCATTGGAGCCCGTATCAGACTATATCGGTCACATGTTCACTAGCTGGTACCGGGTTTTAAACGGTCATATATTACTATTGCCGATACCAGGCTTTATACGATCTCTTGTTCATTCCACAGTTGGGCTCGTGTTTCCTTGCCCTCAGGGCCCTACCCTTGGGTTAAGAATACTCCTGACATACACACTCGAACTCATGCTAGACTAGATTATCCTTTTTAGTAACCAACTAGGATATAATTTGACCGACTTGACCTGTTTACATGCTTGTTTCATATTACTGTCATATCTATATCTACATGTGCATGCGGGCTTCACTATACCCCCACACACTATTACGATTGAGTACTTGTTGGGATGTTCTGACATGTCCGGTACTTGCCATCTCACGTTTAGAGACCAATTCACAGGAAGAGCAGGATCAGAGTGACTATGAGGAGTTTGCCGAAGATCGGTCGTATTTGTAGGTTTATTTCTATTTTATCAGAACATCTCTGCGACTTGCCATCTCAGGTTTAGAGACCGATTCACAGGGAGAGCATGATCAGAGTGACTATCAGGAGTTTGCCAAAAATCGGTAGTATTTGTAGGTTTATTTCTATTTTATTTCAGTTGCTATTAGAATGTGTGTCTATTGCGGGACGTTAGGAATAATGCGTTTTTCTTTTTGGATCTTGTATTTCGTTTATTCAGAATCCTTTATTATTTGGATTTTTTATTGACTCATCTTTATCTCGTGGATTCATTAGTATTATTTGTTATTTATGCAGCATGATATTAGTATTATATATTGGATATTATCGTATAAGTTTAGTTAGAGCCTTAGGTGTAACTATGGCAAGGCGATTTCCCCTTATCTAGGAGCACTGACGGTTTCGGTCCATATTTCCGTATTACGGGAATTGGAGCGTTACAGTAAGTGTGGATATTGGTCGGTTCTTTTATGCAAACGGTCTCATTTAATTTGGTGAAAATTCGTACTTTCAAAATCATGTTAGGTTTCATTGCTAATTATGGAAAAGGACTTAAGCCTATGTCGTATCATGAGATTAGAGTTCCATATTTAAAAATAGAAGCCGAGAATTGGAAAAGTATATAAAAAAAAATAATGAAGAAAAACCGGTTGCACATTGATGTCCGATGGATGGTAAAGCGAGATCTATCACAAACTTTCTTGTGAACAATACAAGTGGCTTGTTTTTCTTAAATCATTAGAAACTTACAATATCTCTAAAGATGCACAAAGTTAATTTGTGTTGCTTGCTTTGTTAGGAGAAGAAATTGGAGAAGAGAATGTTGTGCAAGTTGTGACCGACAGCATGACTTCTTATGTAGACGCCGGTAAGAAGCTAATGGAGAAGATCAAGAAACTATTTTGGAGCTCATGCGCCGTCTATTGCATCAATCTTATACTTAAAGATATTGGTGACTTGTCGGTGCATAAATACACTATAGAAAAATGTAGGGAAATAACGCTGTTACCGTCAGTTTTGGGCGTCAATCTTATGAGGAATTTCACTAGGGTGGAAAGTTAACCAGGCCTGCTGTTAGAAGATTTGCAACCAGCTATCTTACTCAATCAGATTGAATTCCGAAACTTATCATCGACAAGAATGATATCAACCGCTTCCTTAGCCTTATATCTATTAGCATATGTAACACCCTAAGCCGATCATAAGTTTTTGTTTTGAATGTATTGGGTTTTGTTAGATTATTATTATTATTTTAAGTTAGAATTTAATATTTTCTAGTTAAGATAGAATATATTATTATGGTTGCTTTACGTTTGTTATAGTTATGCTTTTCCAAATTTGTTAAATAAGTATATTATTAGTATTTATGTTTATTTAGTATTTAATTAATATTTTAAATTTTTATACATATAATATTTATTTGTCTAACATTAGTTTTGTAACTAAATAGATAATATTAGTATGGTTGTTTTAACAAAAGATATTTAGTATTTAAGCTTGTTTGATAATTTATTAATATCTTATTTTAATTTGCATCTAATATATTTTCAAATACTATATATGTAAACAAATATATTATGGTTATCTAAATTAGTTAAGTATGTAATATTTTAGTTTTAAAGTTTTGTTTTGCTAAATCTAATAATATCTTATTTATATTCTAGTATAATATTTTGTCTACCATGATATATTATTAATAATCTTTTAATTTTTAAATTTTATTTTAAATCTTTCAAATTAAACTATTAAGGGTTATGAGAAATAGTTTCCTAAACTTATATATATTTTCTTATATTCTCTCTTCAAATATATTTAATCTTCTCAAACAAATACTTATCTTAATTATACACATTTAAACTAATCTATATACATCATATCTATTTAAAACCATATATATATTTATATAAATATTTCCTATTATCCTATATAATAACAAACGCTACACATATTTTAACTATACACACACACACACACATATATATATATCTTATACCAAACAACCTTTATAAACTCCCACATAATTTAATCTCTTTAACAATATTTGGATCTCTTCAAATATATTTCTCTCCTCAATATTTTATTCTTACCTAATAACAATTTTACATATATTCATTATTATCATCTCTCTCCTCATACAAATCAATATTTTCTCCCTTTCCCATCATAATATTTTCTTTTTCAAAATTAGCCGAGCCATCAAAATTTGGAGTTATGCTTCGCGTCGTCATGTTTATCCGTCTCCGAGACAAGTACTCTTGCTTTTTTTAGCCGATGCAATATCGTCAAATATCGCAATAAATTTTTAGTCTATAATATTTGAATGAATATTGTGTTATTGTGCAATTTCACTAAAATACCACGTAATTATTATATACATGAAGAAAACCTTGGTTTTATACTGCTCACATAAGTTTGCATGCTACTCACATATATATAGCTTATATTTAGACTTATTTGCATAGTTGATATAAATTTTAATTAGTACATGTGAGTTATCATTTCATCAAGTTAAATAATCAATTCAGTTTTATTTTTGTTGAATCTTTGTAGAATATGGCTTACATAATATAATGCTTAGTAAACAGCAGTTCAGGATAATTAAATTATATATATATATAAGATCAGATTATTGTAACAGTAAGAAAATAAATATACAATATATAATATAATCAAGAAATTACTCATTGTTACTAATAGTTTGAAATAGAACGCTTAAGTGAATTTATATAAGATAACTATATTGATTGTGTTTTAATACCCTTGGTATTAATTTTATATATTTAGCTTTGTGTTTTTATCAACAATCAAATCATATGCTATTAAATGAAACCTTATATTCATCATGCATGAAATGAAAACCCTAGGATTTCTAGAACACCCATTAATCATATTAATCCTTTAAAATCATATTTTAGTTTATTATTCTTCCCAATAATAAATCCGGATATTAAATGGAGATACTTCCAAATTCATGTAGATTCTTATTTACATTATTGATATCATCATATTATATCGATTGTATTTGACATGCTACTTGAGACTATTATCATCGACCTGCTTGACATGACATGCATGTTCACGATTACTATTTCCTTACATTAAAACGATATCACTAATTAGAATGCTGAACATTCATGCCATGAAACAATTACTCGTGCTTACATGATTACCATACTATACTATCATCATGACTTGTCTGTTTTCCTATCCAGTCAGTATTTTATATTGTGATTGAATTTATTACCATGTTAGCCATAGATATGCGGGGGTTTGGGGTAGTTTGAGTATTCGTTCGTACAACAGGATCTCAAGAGTCCAATATCGGCAGCTCGTACCGGGCTATATCGGTCGCGTGTTACTACAGCTCGTACCGTGCTATATCGGTCGCGTGTTACTACAACTCGTACCGGGCTATATCGGTCGCGTGTTACTACAGCTCGTACCGGGCTATATCGGTCGCTTGTTAACGCATGTTACTACAGCTCGTACCGGGCTATATCGGTCGCATGTTACTACAGCTCGTACCGGGCTATATCGGTCGCATGTTACTACAGCTCGTACCGGGCTATATCGGTCGCTTGTTACTATAGCTCATACTAGGCTATATCGGTCGTTTGTTCATTCCACAGTTGGGCCCGTGTTTCCTTGCCCCTGAGGCCCTATCCTTGGGTTAGGAATACTCCTACAGAGATTGACGCACACACTCGAACTCACGATAGCATAGATTACCTTTTAGTGACCAGTTAGAATGTGACTTGACCGACTTGACCTGTTTACAAGTCTATTTCATATTATTACTATATCCATATTTGTATAAACATGTGCACACGGGCTTCATAACACTCACATATTCATGCTATCACACCACATACACACACTTTCACATTGAGTATTTGTTGGGATATTCTGATATCCCTAAGACTTGCCATCTTAGATTTAGAAACAGATTTTCAGGCCGAGCAGGATCAGAGCGATTATCAGGAGTTTGCATAAGACCAGTAATTCGTAGGTTTATTTCTTTTCAGTTAGCATTTAGTATGTGCGTCCTGTTAGGATCTTCACCACTTTATGTTCGGTCTACGATGTAGCCGAATGTGTTTGGAGGAGAGAATGGATAGAGAATGGAGAAAGTATCAATAAACTATTCTTATATTTTTCTTGCTATTTAAAAACTTTACAAAACATCTCCTTATATAGGAGTTTACATGCCCCTTCATTATGACTCTTCATAATACCAATTGATTACAATAACCGTTACATATCCTTTCATTAAACCTATTCATGAATTGGTATCCCTTCCTTTTATAACCGATGTCTCTTCAATTCTTTGTAATCGAAAACAAGTTTAATTTCTAACATGCTCCCTTAAACTTGTTTTACCATGCCGATCTTTCCTCGCAATTTTGCGAACACTTCAAATTTTAAAGGCTTTGTAAAAATGTCGGCCAGTTGATCTTGTGATTTGACATGAACGAGTTCGACCTCTTTCTTCCTCACATGTTCTCTGATAGAGTGATACCGAGTATCAATGTGCTTGCTTCGTTCATGAAACACTGGATTCTTCGCCAGTGCTATAGCAGATTGGTTGTCCACATACATCTTCGTAGGTCCTTCCTGTTCAACCTTTAGATCTTTCAGCAGATTTCTTAGCCATATAGCATGGCAAACTCCAGCCGATATAGCAACGTATTCGGCTTCACAAGTTGATAGTGTCACTATCGGTTGCTTCTTGGAACACCAAGTAAATGCTGATTCACCGATGAAGAAAATGTACCCTGTCGTACTTTTTCGGTCATCTATATCTCCTTCCCAATCGCTATCGGTATATGCATATAATTCAAAATTGTTAGATTTCGAATAGAACAAACCGAAATTTGGTGTACCTTTGATATATCTCAATATCCTTTTCGCCGCTGATAAATGTGTCAATTTCGGTTCTTCCATGTATCGGCTGATCAAGCCGACTCCATATAGAATATCCGGTCTTGTGCATGTAAGATACCGAAGACTGCCTACCAAGCTTTTAAAATGCGTCGAGTCCACATTGCTCCCTTCATCGAACTTTGATAATTTTGTTCCGCAGTCTACTGGGGTATTTACCGAATTCCTTTGCTCCATATTGAACTTTCTCAAAATCGACCGAGCATATCCTTCTTGGGATAAGAAAATCCCATTCGGTCTTTGCTTTACCTCTATTCCCAAATAATATGCCATCTGACCGATGTCGGTCATTTCAAATTTTTTAACCATCGAGCTTTTGAAGTCATCGAACATACGTGGATTGTTTCCTGTGAAGATGAGATCATCCACATATAAACATACTATAAAAATATCACCTTTTTCGGACTTCTTTATGTATAATGCATGCTCATAAGGACACTTCATGAAACCGTGTGCTTGGAAGTATATGTCGATTCGACTATTCCATGCTCTCGGTGCCTGCTTCAGGCCATATAAAGCCTTCTTTAGCTTCAGTACTTTCGACTTATGTCCTTTCTTCTCATAACCGAGTGGTTGCTCGATGTAGACTTCTTCTTCAAGATATCCATTGAGGAATGCCGATTTAACATCCAATTGATATATCTTCCAACTGAATTGAGCCGCCATAGCAATGATCAGTCGAATTGTCTCGAGTCGCGCTACTGGTGAGAAAACTTCATCATAATCAATGCCAGCTTGTTGTTTGTAGCCTTTGACCACTAACCTTGCCTTGTATCGCTCGATTTCTCCCTTAGCGTTCTTTTTCTCCTTGTACACCCATTTCACTCCTATGGGTTTCTTGCCTTTGGGAAGTTTGGTGATCTCCCAAGTTCCATTTCTCTCAATAGCACTGATTTCTTCGTCCATTGCTTCTTTCCACCTTCGGTCTTTGACCGCTTCTTCAAAATTCATTGGCTCGCATTCGGCAAACAAACAAAATAATGTTAGATTATTTTGCATTTCGGTTACCTCATATAACTCGGTCATAGTCCTCGTCCTTGGATTTCTTGGTGGAGTTGAACTTGACGACGCTTCGGTTTGTGGAGAACCGACTTGAGGCGAATTGAACCGAGGTGTTGTTGCATGCGATGGAACATCAACTTCGACTTCATTTCTTTTCTTTTCTTCTTGACCGAGTACTTCATTCGGTCTGCTGCTTTCGGCTTCATCGCTCCAACTCCATGAGCTTTCTTCATCAAATTCGACATCTCGGCTAACAATGACCTTCTTATTGACTGGATCAAACAGCTTGTAGCCTTTGGTTCTTAGATCATAACCGATAAAAATCAACCGAGAACTTCGGTCATCAAGTTTTACTCTCTTTTGTTCGGGGACATGAGCATATGCTATGCTCCCGAAAATTTTAAAGTGACTTACATTCGGTTTATAACCATGCCACATCTCCTGCGGTGTTACATTTTGTAGACTCTGGGTTGGGCATCGGTTTAGAATGTACACAGCACATGCAACCGCTTCTGCCCAAAATTCCTTCGGCATATTTTTACTACTCAACATACATCTCACCATGTCTAATATGGTTCTATTTTTTCGTTCGGCCACTCCATTTTGTTGTGGTGAATAGGAGGCCGTTAAGAAATGCCGAATCCCATTTTCTTTGCAAAAATTTTCAAACTCATTTGAAGTGAATTCTCCATCTCGGTCTGACCTGACCGATTTCAAATAAAACCCACTTTCTTTTTCCACATTCATTTTGAATCTTTTAAAATTTTCAAAAACTTCCGATTTATTTTTTAGAAAATATACCCATGTTTTCCTTGTGAAATCATCAATAAATGTTAGAATGTACCTTTTTCCACCAAATGAATTTGGAGTAATTGGTCCACATACATCGGTGTGGACAAGTTGTAATGGCTCCTTGGCTTTAAACTCGGCTTCTTTTGGAAAACTTGCTCGGTGATGTTTACCAAGTAAACACCCTTCACATAACTCTTTCGGTTCATTCATAATCGGCAAACCTTTGACCATGTTCTTCCTCGCCAACAAGTTTAGTCCGCCGAAATTGAGATGTCCATACCTCATATGCCATAACCGAGCCGAATCTTTCACCGATGATTTTAGACACTTTGCTTCACCATATTTGATATCCAATAGAAATAGCCGATTCTTCGTCATCTGCACTTTTGCTATCAACTTCATTCGGTTATCTCTTAAGAAAAGAGTTCGATCCTTTAAATGAATATCGAAATTCTTTTCTAAGAGTTGTCCCAAACTCAAAATGTTGTTTTTCATATTCGGCACATAATACACATTTTCGATATATTTTTGTGATGCATCTTTCAGTCGAATTAAAATTTTACCTTTGCCTTTTACTGGTACCTTCGAACAGTCACCGAATGTGACTTGGCCACTCACCGATTCGTCCAAGTCTACGAACATGTTTCGCTTGCCACACATATGATTACTTGCACCAGTATCGAGATACCAAGTGTCGGCACTTTCTTCGTCACCTTTAAAAGCCAGCAGAAGTACATCGTCATTGTAATCTTCTTTCTCCACAAAGTTTGATTTTTCCTCGACTGTTTTTCCCCAACAGTCTGCTGCGTAGTGACCGAATTTCTTGCAATTATAGCATTGAACATTCGGTCTCCCTCTTCCACCAGTCGATCGACCTCGGCCTCGACCTCGGCCGAAATTTTGGCTTTGGCTTCTATCGTCATTGTTTTGACCTCCTCGACCACCTTGTCCTCGACCGAATTGATCTCGGCCACGGCCTCTTCCTCGGCCGCGTGCATTTCCTCGATTTCGGTCATTTTGACCATTTTCAACCGAATCACCTTTCAAATTAACTTGTGTTTGTAGTAATTTTTCAATCGGTTCTTGCTTTTTCACGAACCGTTCTTCGTGGGCTTTTAGTGAACCCATCAACTCATCTATCGTCATTTCTTCAAGATTCTTTGACTCTTCAATTGAACACACAATGAAGTCAAACTTCGGTGGTAGTGACCGAAGAATTTTCTCCATCACCCTTACATCCTCCATTTTTTCTCCATTCCTCTTCATTTGGTTGACCACCGTAAGCACTCGGGCATTATAGTCAGTCACCGATTCATTCTCCTCCATTTTTAACAATTCAAACTCCCTCCTTAGTGATTGTAAGCGTACCTTTTTAACCTTCTCGACTCCTTGGAAGGTTTTCTCAAGTATCTCCCACTGTTGCTTTGCATTAGTGGCAGCCGAAATCTTCTCGAAAGTCGAATCATCGACACCTTGCTCGATAAAGTATCTTGCGGTACAATCTTTCTCGAATAATTTTTCGTGGGTCGTTCTCTGAGCTACCGTCAGTGCAGCTTCATCTTGAGGCCGATCATAGCCTCGGACCACCACATCCCAAGCGCCTACTGCTCCCAAAACAGTCTTCATTTTGATGCTCCAATTTTCATAGTTATCTTTAGTGAGGCGTGGGGCGTTGTACGAGAGTGTTTTCTTCGACATTTTCTTCGAACCTTGCTCTGATACTACTTTGTTAGGATCTTCACCACTTTATGTTCGGTCTACGATGTAGCCGAATGTGTTTGGAGGAGAGAATGGATAGAGAATGGAGAAAGTATCAATAAACATTCTTATATTTTTCTTGCTATTTAAAAACTTTACAAAACATCTCCTTATATAGGAGTTTACATGCCCCTTCATTATGACTCTTCATAATACCAATTGATTACAATAACCGTTACATATCCTTTCATTAAACCTATTCATGAATTGGTATCCCTTCCTTTTATAACCGATGTCTCTTCAATTCTTTGTAACCGAAAACAAGTTTAATTTCTAACACGTCCTTGCGGGACATTAGGATTCATGTGTCTTTTCGGATTTTTGTATTATTTTGGACTTATTGTATCATAACCTTATTTTTGCCTCTTTTTATCTTATAAACCTATTGTTAGTATTCTTTGTGGTTTCGTTGCAGCATGATTATCAGTGTTATCTATTCTGTTTTGGACATTATCTTGACAGGTTTAGATAGACAGCCTTTATGTGACTATGGAAGGATCTTTCTTTACCATAGGTAATATGGCTGGTCTTCGTTACTCTCTGTATTTCCGTATTTTGGGAAGCGGGGCGTGACAGCATGCATGCTTGTGGCCCACTCCATCGATGCAAACATAGACATACTTATGTTGCATTATGCTCTTTAAAGTAAGATAGTTGGGCAATACTTGATTGAATCCCGAAACTTATCATCGGCAAGAATGATATCAACCACTTAGCTTCATATCTATTAGAATACATGCTTGTGGCTCACTCCGTCCATGCAAACATAGCCCTAAGAGCAATCATATGTCGCATTATGCTCTTTAAAGTATGATGGTTGCAAATCTTGCAACAACAGGCCTAGTAAGCACCGTTATTTGCTTACATTTTCTATGGTGTCTTTATGCACCGGCAAGCCACAATATCTTTAAGATAAGGTTGATGCAATAGGCGGCGCATGGGCTCCAAAATAGTCTGTCTCTTCTCCATTAGCCGATGCAAACATAGCCTTAAGAGCAATCTTATGTTACATTATGCTATTTAAAATAAGATAGTTTGTTGCAAATCTTATAACAGCGGGCCTGGTTAACTCTTCACCACTAGTAAAAATTTTCATAAGATTGAGGACCCAACAATAACGGTAAATAAATATTTTTCTATGGTATCTTTATGCACCGGCAAGTCACCAATATCTTTAAGCATAAGATTGATATAATGGGCAGCGCATGGGCTCCAAAATAGTTTCTTTTCTCCATTAGTTTCTTACCGGCGTCTACATAAGTAGACGTGCTATCTGTCACAACTTGCACAATATTCTCTTCTCCGATTTCTTCTGCTAGCCCATAAAGCAACTCAAATAAACTTTAGGCATCCTTGGAGATATCGGAAGTATCTAATGATTAAAAAAAACCTTGCCACTTAGACTATTCACAAGAAAGTTTGTGATAGACCTTGATTTACCATCCATCGGACACCAAAGTGCAACCGGTTCTTCTTCATTCTTTTTTATATTTTTCCAATTTTACCTTTTCAATTCTATTGAATTCTTTCTTTAAATAAGAAACTCTAATCTCATGATATGACGGAGGCTCAAGTCTCTTTCCATAATTAGCAATGGAATCTGACATGATTTTGCAAGTAGGACTTTTTACCAAATTAAATAAGAGACGTTTGCGGAAAAGAACCGACAAATATCCATACATACCACATCACGATCCTTTATCATTTCATTAATAGTTTGTTGTTTTAATTTTACTCCTTCGCTCCTTTCCTTGCAAAAGAATCTAATGTTTCTTTTTCAGCTCACACTCCCACTTTCACCCACAACATCTAATTCGTCAAAACAATCATCATCATCATCTTTCACACTTTTAATAAATTTTTAAAAAGTTCTTGAACATCATTCGAAACTTTTAAACAAGAAGCGCAATTTTGCATAGTTTCAGCCAAATGATGCTTCATTCGGCTCACGCCACCCCCAAACCATTTTATACAATATTTGCATTTTACGTTTTGATTGCCTTGACCAACCCCGTTCACAATGTTTCCAAGTTGGATCATTTGAATCCTTCTTCTTAGACCCTTTATCCATAACTTCAAACAAGGTTATAAAATATCAGATATCGGGTTCGTATCATATAGGTGTTTTTGAAATCGGATAACGGAAACCGGGCGAAATCATGGCTATGAGTTCATAACAGCTGGTCATATCGAATATCGATATCAGCCTATCGGACGTAAATATCAAGCATATCAGACGTAAATATTGGGTATATTAACTAGCAATAGCAAAATTATGTAATAATGTAATATATTGTATTTTCAAATACAAATATATAAGTATTGTCTAATTTTGAAAACATAAAACTCTATTTAATAGCTAGTAATTACAAACAATAAAAAAGAAATATAAGCTTAACTCAAGAATACCTTAAGAAGACGAAAGGGCCATAGGGCTAGCGATCGAGAGGATGATGGGACGAGAGGGGCAGGAGACGGCGACTTCAAGAGAAGAGGACATCGGTGTCAAGAGAAGGGGGAGAAGACGGCATCAAGAGGAGGACGAGGAGACGACAACATCGAGAGGAGGATGAGGAGATGGCAGTGTTGAGAGAAGGGTGCTATCGGGCTCAGAATCTAAGGCTTTAGAATTTGAGGAGAAGATAATTTAATTAGTAATGCTAACGGGTCGGGTCGGGTTTAACCCATTAAACCAAATCTCTTTTACACCATTTCGGTTCGGTATTTAGCGATACGAGAAACCAGAGATATCGCTCGATATTACACCATCTTGGCCGATATGGGTCTAAAACAAGATTTGAGCAAAATTTGATGTATCATATCATTGACGCGTGATATACCGTCCGAGATGGCCGATATTTAGAACCATGCCTACAAACAACATAAAACAAAATAAGATAGAAAAAACAACAATCAAGGTAGCATGCTATCAATGTGAACAATAAACACTACGCAGTAACAATTTCATAATTATATATACAGTGGATCAATGATCAACTATACACCTAAAAATTAATACTAAAGAGTAAGAAAAAAAATTCAATTTGAAACTTTCATCTTCAAAGTTCAAACATTGGTTTACACTATTTTATTCACGGTGAAGACTGCTTCATTTTATTTTATTATGCAGTGAGATTGAAGAACAATTATGCTAAAACTTGCAATTTTGCTAAGCAGGATCACTAATTCGAGCACAGGAAGAAAATTTTGAGATGAATATATGTAATAATGTAATTTCTTTTGTAAACATAAAGCTGCTGAATTTGTACCTCAATTATTTTTGAAGTAAAGGCAGCAGAGACAACTCTCATGAAGAGGTCGATGACGATGTTGAGGGAGTCGAAAGCGAGGCTGAGAGGAAGGAGTCGAAGGCGAGACGAGGTTGAGAGGAAGGAGTCGACGGCGAGACGAGCACGAGACGAGGAGTCCAAGTCGAGGCGACCATGAGAGAGGAATAGTCGGAGGAGACAATGTTTTCTTCTTCTAATAACTTGTCCTTATTTTAATAGAATTTACCATCACTGTCACTCTCTTTGTAAAATTGTCAGTCATTTTTGTGCACCTATTCTTGAACTGATACGATAAAACAAACCTAAAGTATACATATCTATGTTTTCATCTTAGGATAATTAATGACGTAATTTTAGGCAGTATATATTATAATAAACTTGAAAATATGTTCTTTTGATTGACCCCGCGGAAAGTATTTATCAATAGCTTACACGAACTTTTTATTTTTCCTTATCTTTGATACATAACATGTCGTCAGATTCACTGATGTTATTACAGTTGATTACATTTTGTATAAGGGTTCTCCTTCAATTCACACATCAACAGTTTTCCTTCAAGAAACCGCCTTGAATGCCTCTACACACTTTGTTATGTCCATGACTTGCAAATATCGGTTTAATGAACCCTTTTGTCCTTTGCCGGAGCCCTTGGGATCTTGTTGAGAACTCTAGAATCGATCTTTTTGAAGATTTTCTTTAGATCTTGTCTTCCCTTGGTGGCGAGTTGATTGACGTCACTCTCATATTGATCATACAATACTGGCAGGGTGAAAAGGCACAAGAAAACTACATGGAGAGAAAAAGAATAGAACAACAAAAAGCAGATCACTCTGTTATCAATTTTATTGCAAAAGATCATGCATACAGTATTAGCCAAATACACTAGCTCTTACCAAAGTATAAGAGGCTTAGAGCACTGCAATAACTTCCTATCACTGCTATCATCCACAGAGAAACAATGGCCTATATAATAATTGTTGCATCCGAATGTTAACTAAGAATGGCAGATTAAATGTTAAGAAGTTTTTTACAAAAAAAAGAGAGAAAAGTGTAACTTTTGTACCAAGAGGAACATTTTGAGATCTTTTCCACAAGCAATATCATGGAGGATCAACATGAATCGATTGAATTTGGCATGGAATGATAAAGCAATCTGTTTGAATGCACGCTCGGATAAGATGACTTCAGGAATCCTAGGAGGATCCCTGTTAAAATGTGAAGTAGGTTTTAGCTTATCTTTAGAGGAAGCAACTTAGTAAAATGAAAACATAACAACTATGGTAAAATATTTTCTGCATCTGATTCCTTTTAGTTGGAATGTGGAAGATGTGTTAACGATTCGCTGTACACCATCTGATTTCTCTATTTTCTCTCAGAACATATGGTTTTCTTTTATTGCAATTTCAGCGATTTCAGTAATTTATTACTTACTGGTAATATGATGTCGCTCTCTCATTGTGGATCTTATTGTTTGCTCTCTTGCGACAAACTTTGCTCTCTCGTTTGCAATATGACTTAATGATGATCATCTTGGATTTTACGCTTCTATATATGAGATATACCCTGAATCCCTGCTCAATTGATTATTTTTATTTTGTGTATATATGAGATATACCCTGAATCCCTGCTCAATTGATTATTTTTATTTTGTGAATCAAGCTCCACATAACCTTTATCTTGATAGTTTACCGGCTTCTGCTTCCAAAAATTGCATCTAAACCACATAATATGAGCATAGTTGACTAAGGTTTTAAACATTGGATATAAGAAATTATCGGAATCATATCGGATGGGTGTTTCTTATATCATATACGGCCAATAAATTGGCAAAACTATATTGGCTTTATCATATCGGATGGGTGTTTCTTATATCATATACGGCCAATAAATTGGCAAAACTATATTGGCTTTATCATATGGTGAGGGGTCCTGATATATACTATGTATCCGATATTTAATTCAACGTAGTTGATATACTTGATATACGGCTTCATTTATTCATTATGTATATCTCATTTTCCGTCTCTGCATCCATTTCATATATTTCTGAATCTAAATATGCAGAAAATCTAGGGAAATTTGTTATTAACTTCAGTTGTTTCATAAAAACTTTGTTTTGTATATTATGACAATTTATACATGTCGATAATTTCTATCCTGTCATAGTGTAAGCATGAGAGGAGTCGTGATGAAAAAGAAATACCTGTCGAGAAGCGGGGCAGCATTAGACCAAATGAAGACCCCAAGCATGGTGATGATGGAGAGGTGGCACAAAAGAGTAAGGAAATGATATTCCACCACCTCAAACAGAACCCATATCAATGTGACCCCAGCTAGAATCCCAGCTGACAAATGCTTGTTTCTCCATAGCAGTACATCAGCCACTGCAAAGGTTAAATTTTCTAATCTTTTCATTTGATAATTAAAAACATCGTAAATGCACTCGAAAGAAATCAAGAAAAAGAGATTGCAGGACCTCGTCCTCCGCCAAAGACGCTGTGGAGAGGCCTCAGGCTTCGACCGTGGGTCCTAGAGGTCGGCGCCGGCGGTCCATTGGTGTCATAGATTAACTTCGGCATGGCTTGTGAGCTTTAGTAATTTATATTTTCCTTTCGAATGGATGGAGGTTGCTAATAGTTTGAAAAAATGGGCCCTTATAAGAGACTTGTAGGTCCTTAGCTTTGTGGAAAAGGAAGCTTAAAATGATAGGAAGAAAGGAATAGCTTTAGCTCAGGCCGATGAGATTCTTGTTTCCTTCCTTTAGAGGTGAAAAGTTCATCTGAGACAAAGAATGTCTACAATGCACTTTTCCTTATCATATTATGAAGAGTCTATTTATTTTCTTTTTCTTTTTCTCCTACTTTTTACAATGTTTACAATGCACTTTTCCTTATCGTATTTGCGGCCGGTGTCGAACTAAAGTTGTTGAAATTGGATATATAACTGGTTCATACTTTTGAGGTTTAATTCTCACGAAAACTTAAACTTCCGGTTGTAGTCTACAAAAATTTGGATTCAAACCACCTGCTTTGTCTCATTTGTTGCGAACTCTGGCGATAAATATTTTCTATAAAACAAAATCTTAAAATGTAGAAGTTCATTTTCTCTCTCGAGGAAATCAGCATCATCAAACAAAATTAGAAGCAACAAATGCTTCTATTATGTTCCTATATGGTTTCAATATACCGATGGAGACCTCGAAGAAAAAGCAAGAATGAGATGTAGACATGCTCGTAACTACTTTCATTAATTGTAACTCATAGGTATGTTCTATATATGTAGCTACAAATGTTAATAGCAATCCGAATGCGAGTTCTTTTAATTTAACACATTCTTTACGTGCGTTAACAAACTTCAACTATCATGTCACTAATCAAATACGAAAAAATCACTCTTTTAACAAGGGACATCATTACGCACGACTATTTTTCCTAGCGACCTACAACATGGATTGACTTGCCATAAGCTCGATATAAGGAATTAATTTCCCCTTCAATTTCCTTATATGTACTGAGAAATCATGGTAGTTTGTTGGCAACATTGACCAAAAATAATAATGATATTTTCATGATTTATAAGATTAATTTGCTTGGAAGTTTGTGTATGAGAATTAGCGTATCAAGGGTGAATAATATACAGAGTTTGTTTTATATTATCATCATGAATATCTCATCATGTCTTGATTAGAATCAAAAGAATTCCTTGTTTCAGTAGAATTATATCCAGGAGTTGGATACAATTTTTTCCCCTTGGGTTAGGATGAAAGTTGAAATGAAAAAGGAAAGGAAAAAAAAATGACATAGTTCCATTATTTATCATAATTTTTATTTATTTTTTCGTTTCATGGTTAATTTCAATCCAGTTGGCAAACAAAAGAAGAAGAAAAGAAAAGGTGTGGTTTTTTAGTTCTGGTGGCTTAATGTGTATCATTAATTCTGCAATCAATGAAGAGTTGGCAACCAAAAATCTGTGTTAAGAAAGGTTATTGAAGCTTTCAATAATAAACGTTGTTTGCATAATTCAGTATTATCCAATGCTGATAAAATAGTAGAATATGATAACGATACCGAAATTGAGATCTCATATCAAATACTGTAAGTAGGGTTTCGAAATATAATGTAAGGTTGTATTTTATATCAAATGTTGATACTGTTAAGGCTAAATTGCACAAATGTATACATGAGCTTTCATGTTTTTTGCGATTGATATCACGAACCTTGGTTTACATCCGAATGCTTTGTTTGTTTCTATTTCTTTTTCTTTTTCTGTTTTTTTCTTTCTTGAAATTGAAGGTTATGTGGTTAACTAAGAAATCTTATAAGGGTAAAATGGGGAAAACAACTCAAAATATTGTTGATGTGGCAGTAAAATGGTATTAGTGGCAATCAGGGATGATGGATATTTGTTTGTAATTAAATTAGTTCATGGTATCAATCGCAAAAAACATGAAAGTTCATGGATACATTTATGCTATTTAACCTACTATTTAAAGCTCATGAACCTAGTGCACAGGCTGCAATATAATTTCTTCCTTTTTAAAAAGGTGAAAAATATAGAGAAAGATGGATGCAAAAATTTATTTTTAGGGATGTTAGTAAACTGTCAGGTCTAGACTGTCTCATTATGCAAAATTTTATTTTTAGTTTCGAATTCTTGATTACAAATATTTTTGGGGAAAAAACGAAAAAATTGGTCCAATTGGACAAAGGGTTACTGAAAATAAAAAAAGGGTAGGATGCAACAAAAGTCTCTAAAGTGTTCATGCTACACATGTTTCTGTGTTTCCTACTACATTGCAAGAGTAAAGTTACTTTGATATAAAACAAGTGATCACAAATTTCTCAACAGGTTAGTAGTCTATAAATTCAAGGGTTTAATTGTTTTTCTGGCGGTTATGAATTTATAATTGGTACATAATTTGATTTTTAGTCCTGACAAGAAAAGCTACGACCAAAAAAGAAAAATTCTCAAAGTTAGTTTTTAGTCCTGTTAGGCTTTGAGTTCAGGAAATTTAGATTTGGATCTATCAGTCCATTGTGAACTCGGGCTATAAATATTTTTCATAGAATAACAAAATAAAAAAATTGCTTTGAAAAAATCAGCATCCTTAAACAAAATTACAAGGCTTTTTGATGGAATTCTGGATCTCCCTCGGATGTTGTCTTCCGTTGATCTGTTGCGAGCGTTGATGAATGGCTGAGATTGGATTTGAGGGTTGCCTCCTGAAACGTGTGGATCTCAGTGGGGTTGATTTGGAATGAAGCCGAGTAGAGGCGTGGAACGCGGGATCGTGGGGTGGCGGATATCTCATGTATGGCGATATTCGCGGAGCCATGGCGGGGATGTCTATGATCTGTGCTCTGGGTCGGTCGATGAGACCGAGGAAGCTTAGCTCGGCGGGAGGCTCAGAAGCGAGCGGGAGGCTGAGCAAGCTTGGTTCTGTGTTAGCTCGGAGGCGAGCTGGGAGGGCTGAGGAAACCCAGCGTGCAGGAGGTCTCGGAGGTGAGCCGATGGTTATTTGTAGGACGAGCACAGGAGTGTCCTGGGAGGTCATCGAAGGTCGAGAACATCATCGGATAGAAGACCCGGGGTATGCCTTCAATATACCGTTCTTGCTCCTTTTCCGTAAGGCTTGAGACACGTCATCTGCCACGTGTCACGATCTGGGGATGTCTCGGTATTGAGCATCATCAACTTCCCTTATGAACCTACATATTTAAATAAGTCGATGGAGACCTCGAGGAAAAGGAAGGGAAAGAAATGTAGACATGTTCCTAACAAATTTCTTCCATTGTGACTTTGGGGTATCTTCTACATGTAATGCACAAATGTAAATAGCAGTCCGAATGCAAGTAGTTCTAAACATCGACCGAACCCCACAGGCCTTTTATTAATTTCACTTGATTTTCACAATTTACATCTCTCTTTTTATAAATTTCAATTATCATGTTGCTAATAAAATATCAGATACAACTATATTCCCTACCAAACATGCATTGCCTTGTCATTAATAGGATACAAGAAAGTTACATAAAGTTCATATGATGAACTAAATTCCCTATTTATTCCCTTATTTGTTTTGTAACAAAACATGTTCACAAAATGCATTAAAATTACACTTAACACTTGAGTGAGTTCTTATCTCACCACCATTGGCCTATATATAAATAAAGCCTCAACCCTTCATTTCTATCTCCAGCTCCTCTTAAGAGCAAAAGGATGAAGAAATCATCAATCCTCCTCTATTTGTGCCTCACTATTCTCTCTGCTGCTATGCTCAGCCATGGCGCAGTTGATTGGACCGTCGTGTGTGCGTCCCAAGCAAGCTGAAGGTGTGCGCTGACACGATCCTGCATTCTGCGCCACCAACGGATATGTGTTGTGCCGAAGCCAATGAGCAGAGGCTATGCTTCTGTGAGTACAAGAAGAGTACAATAAAGTATGGAGATATCTTCAATTTTAAAAAGTTTGAGAAATGTGGGATTCAGTTCCCTATTTGTTGAGTTTAAGTTATGTTGAACACGAACGCCTGTGGGCTCATGAATAAAGATCATGCATATGTTGTATGAGGATTTGGATATTAATAAAGTTAATATTGTGCTTGCTTTTCTTGGATATGCAATGTGTGTTCCTTTCAGGTGCGGATCCAGGTAGAGCCGAGGCGAGGCGTCCGTCCTACCTGGATTTCGGCTATTACGTATATCTGTATGCCCTATAAAGTAGATATTAGTGTAGGGCATACCTGCGCATTACATCCAGCAGCAAGGAGATTGCTGCTTGACCCACCTAAAGAAAAGCTATATATTTCTTGGTAAGAACCAGCTTTCAGTGCAGAAACCTGTTATTACTATGGACTTAGAAAACTTGAAACTAATAACTAGTAGAAGTGATCAACATGAGCATCTGATGGGGAAAAAATGGAGATCGGGCCATATAAATCCACTATGTAAGATGACAACTACTAAGGCTTATAATTATGGAAACATAAATACTAATATTACATAATCTAATATTTTCAAGAATAATAATATCTCTGCAGCAACAGGAAAAAGGCTAGCAATTTGAAGACAATCAAATCCACATGTCCTCTTCCTTCCCCTCACCTTCATTGCAACCAAAAAAAAACACAATCTCGAAGTTAGAATGTAATTAACATTTGAGAATAATGAAGAAAAGAGGCCCTATAAGGCTTTTTTGTTAGGCGGCGTCAAAAATCTTTATCCTTCACGATTTTTTTCGACGATCGGCACCCATCATCATCATTTTTATCATGTAAGATGTGGATACACCAAATTTCATATGATTCCATCACCTTTTCACCGACAATAGAACTTTTTACACTGCTAATTCAACGGTGAAAAGGTGATGGAATCACATGAAATTTGGTGTATCCACATCTTACATGATAAAGATGATGATGATGGGTGCCGATCGTCGAGAGAACCCGTGGAGGATATTTTTTTTTCGATGCCATAGGAGGAAATTTCCTCCTATGACACCTGGTATTGGTGTTGAGATCTAAATTAAATCAAAAAATGTTCTCTACCATTTCCTTTCATCATGCTTACAAACCTCACACGAATTTCAATTTTCCATTATACTACATGCTCTTTTAAGGGAACTCCACATACAAATGGAAGTTCACGGCCCACGACCATGAACCCATTAACATGCACCAATTAAAAAATGGAAAAAGGAAAACAAACCTTAACCAAGAAAAGGGAAAGGGAAACGAGTAAGAGTAATGAGGAGGAGGATAGAGGCCTGGTTATATTTTAAATTGGTTCCTCAAGTCTTCTTTAATTATAAATACCATACCAATCTTCTTATTTGCTAATTCCACCTTATAATCATATGACCAAGTGCAAACTAGTAAACTACCGATGGTTTAACATGGAGACCTGGTTACAAACTACTGATGATTTAAGATAGAGACCTGGTTAAATTTTGATGTTTGAGTTATGATTTCTGCAACCTATTGTCTTTGCTTGGCTCTATTTTTTCCATCTAAAAGCCTATTAATTCAGCATTGAACCTAAAGCTTGTGGGCATGGAATTGAATCTCAAAGCTACTGGTACTGGAATCAAGAAGCAAGGGAAAGTCCCAAACACATTAATAATAGAAATGTAGATTATGTACTAATTCAAGGACGGATGTTTAAAAACACCTAAACTGAGCCCTAGTTGAGAAGCGTTGGAGAGGTTGAGGTTGTGACATCCTAGAGGATTATCAGGTGGCGTAATAGATTTAGAAGGGTATGTAAAGATGCATAATGTGTGAATAGGATAGCCAAAAACAAATGGGAAAAACAATATCACTCTTTTACTATAAACCTGAACACTGATTCAGATACGGATACAAGACGCAATACGATACAGATTCCCAGACTCGCCAAATATTGAGGATACGATTGGTTGGGATACACTAAGTTTTTGTTGTATAAATATATGGCTTACTTCCCAAAAACTTAGGTGCTGTGATAATTAACTACCAAATTCTTTGAAATTACATAAAACTACTATAGTATACGGTCATCCTTACACTATTTTAAACTAGTTTGGTAGCTTATTGAATATTTAGTAAAGAAGTTTGATAGCTTATTGAACATTTACTAAACAAGTTTGGCAGTTCATTGTTTATTAATTTTATAAGTTTTCGTACACTTGGTAGTTTCCAGTAATTTTTAAAGAATTTGGTAGTTTGTTGTCACAGGCCGCAAGATTTTGGTAGTTTTGGGGAATCAAGCCTAAATATATATTTAATAGCAAAATATCCTTATAATTGTTTGATATAGGTGCCCTGAAGATAATTACTGTAATTATACATGGACCTATATATAGATAAAATATTATTAGTCGAGATGATAGTGTTAGTTATATATATGCTCTAGAGGCCATTATTATACATGTGATGTATATTATAATGGATACTTGGACATATATAGGAAGGACTTTCTTGCTCGACATGATAGTATACTATCCGGTTGCTCTTTATCTTAACATGTACACTTATTGTCTCTCTATTACATATTAATAAAGCCCTTAGGATGAGTACTTGCCTACCAGGATTATGATGCAGATCATACTAGTGGGGCAAGGGTAGTCGGTAAGTACATCCTTCAATTGTTCCTAGTCGTGGGAGTATCGAGACGGGACATGGATATTCCAGAGTAGACTAGCGTATACGCTTCTCGACCCATATGATGGGCGATGGATGATCCCATATCCATTGGTATTTGATATCAGAGATGGTATACGGGTGCTCAGTGGAGACTGGGTATACTGAACGGACTCACCGAGAACTCCTAGAAAGTAGTATACCTATCATCAGATAGCAGTTCTCTGGTGACACTAGTACAGCTCAGTCTGTCGATCTGAGATCGTTATAGAGTCTTGTGTGATTCACACTGTGCTTTAATTTCCACCTTACCATGTTCAAGAGATCGTGCAAAATGGTAGTTTTTGGGTACAGTCCCGAGTCACATGGAGGCAATGAGCGATAGTAGGGGATTTCGTCTCTCCCGGTATTGGGGGTTGATATTGCGCTATACTCGATTGGCTATAACAGGAAATCCCTAGCCAGGGTTGCTGAGATCTACTGGTAAGTGTTGTCAGTAGTTTCTCGAATCGTTATGGGCCTCACATCTGCATGACTTATCAGGGCTATTGGGGTCTGACGTTTACCACCCCCAGGCTGAGATTGCGACATATCAGATGAAAAGACCGGACTGTACGGTAGTGTTACTGATTGGATTCGCAGGAGTATGAGCAGGCTTACTTGTTGATCTTCTGATCGCTCAATACCCGGATGGCCGTTACGTTTAGCAGACTGCTTGCGGCTTGTGGGTGACTGATATGATCACCACCTACTGCCGACATATTGACGAGTCTTTAGAGTCCTACACAGAGGTTTCCTGGCTCGAGCGAAACGAAATAGGAGCACATATGTGATATGTGCGGGACCGAGATTAATACGAGTATGTGATACCGTATTCTATTCTCGCGATATGTGATATCGGTCGGTTATATGTGATATAACCGAGTTATCGAATCAAGTGTTGATTCGATAAGTTGTTACATATGATATTAGTCGGTTATATGTGATATAGCCGGATTATTAAATCAAGTGTTGATTTAATAATTTAGAGTATAATTATATATTTGATATATTAATTTACATTAACTGATATTAGCTCACTTAAACATTTCTTTTTCTCACTTTTGTGTACACTTTAATATATATGTGATATATGTTATTGTGTCATGATTGTTGATATATCCAACATGGGTGTATGAGACTCACACCATACTCTAGATAATTAAAGCTTTTTATTTATTTTAGTAATTCACAAATTGGTAGAATTAGTCATGGTTGAAGCTTATAGAAGCTTGTAGTGTCCATTGACTTGGTCCACTAATTTGTTTTACTTAAAATATTTATTAACCTAACCATTATTCTTAGCCATAGTTTAATCTCTACATGAGTTAGTATATGATACAAACTCACCCACGGTTGCTATTCTCACCTCATGAGTTTCATTCTCTTCTCCACTTCATCTTCTTCTTCATCAAGAGAAATCTTTCTAGCTTTCTAAAGGTGAAGAAATATTATGAGAAAAATAAATCTAAAGTGAGCAAAATTCCTACTTCATCATGCTCTACTATACTAGCCATTTAGTTTAGGGTGTTTGCTTCACTAAACCCAAATTAGTGAAGAGGTAGTTTGAGTTGGTGTCTCCTCGACGTAGATCGTCTTCGGCCTCGAAGACTTCAAGCAAGTTTGTTCCGTTCATCTTGTGGAGCCTTTCTAGAATCCGGAAATTCACTACTTGGAGAGAAGGGACTACTACACGGAGCTATTGAAGTGAAGGACCGGTCTACAAAGGTTGTATTCCTTGTTCCCTTAGATGTGAAGTTGTTTACATTGTTGTTTCGTCTAAATCTCTAGATAAGATTCTAGGGTTAGGATTGTTTAGCATGGCAATTTTTACAAAATGGCATGGACGATGCCTCCCGAAACCTTGTTGTCATGCTACGCATCCCTACAGTGGTATCAGAACCAAGCTAGAGAATTAGACGATATTTGTAGAATTACGAAACCGAAACAATTCCGAAACACACGAAATAAAAATCTAGTTTCTGTCGAAATTTTTAAAGTGTCTAAAAATTTTTTAAGCAGTTGCAGAATGTTATATGAGATGTAACATGAACACAATAGAAATTTGAACCCTCCTCGCCGGAATTTGGCCGGCGACATCTAGGGAAAATCCGAGCTCGCCGGATTTTTAGTGGAATTTTGGCTTCAAATTTTTGTGGTGTTCCAGTCTCTGGGTTTTGGTGTTTCAGGTGTTGTTTGTTTTTACTGATATTGTATGTGATGTTATATTTTTGTAAAGGCAATTCAGAATGTTTCGTAGTCGTAACTCTAACATCTTTTCGGGTTATTTAGACGACGTTAAAAAGTTCGAACGGATATCAACTCATTCTTTCCCTTGCTGAAAATTTTCCAAGAGTTGGATTTTTCCAAGTTTGAAATCTTCAGAAAATCATGCAGGTGTTTTCTATGGACCCTCTAGAAGAATAAAACCCTAACTCGATTCTGTGACAGTCGGAACCGCCATCAAACCCTAGGCTTTACGGTAGTTCCGCGGCGCCATAGGTGAGGCAAGGGTTGACCCTTCTATGGTTGGTCCATAGGTGTTGTGGCATGTTTTGGATACTTTTTAAACTCCGCTCAAGTGTTGACCACTTTGGGAAATTTTGGGTGTTTGTTAATTCGATCGAAAAATTTAATTTCGTCTAGCTATCTGTGATTGTGATACAATATTTGGAATCCACAATAATTAGTTATGTGATAATTAGTTTGAATTTTATAAATTTAGCAATTTAATCTCATTTGATCGGTTGCTACGGAATTTTGATGTGGATCAAAAGTCCATCACAATCACGTAGCATACGCGGATACTCGCCGGGTAACTTTGATACCCACGTCCCATAGCCCCGACCAAGTGACTGTATGAAAACCCCATCATCAAAAACATCTGTTCGGACGCTCGCGGCCGCGATGTTCCGCCTAAGTGCACTTCTTCGACGGTATCGGGGGTGCGGCCGTCTGCTAAAGTTTCCGACGAGCATTCGATCAGGTTGACGGGAATCTTGTTGAATTGCCTGACTTGTTATTGGAAAGTGTCTTCAATAACGAGACTAAAATACGGGGTTTATAATTGTTAGGCATATAATATCTAAGGAATTCATTTGGTAAGGCATGAAATCCAAAGTATATGATACATTGGGTTTATGATGTCTAAAATGGTTGCGGATTCCAATTGTTGTAGTTTTTCACTTTCTTTTCTGCGACCGTAAGTGTAATATGTGGTGTATCGCCGGTTTCGTTGCTATACGTCAATGACAATTGGGATACGCATATTTACTTACGTTGATAACATGTGATGTTATATGTTGCTGTGATATGTTATATTGGATCGTCGTGTTTTGAATAGCCGGTTTTTTTATGTGAGATAAGAGTTTTTCATTTTCATTCATGTAAAAGCTTGTATGTAATATTCTTTTATTGGGGCACTTCCGGGTTGAGGATGATGTCATCATTGATGTATATTATTTACTTTTCCGTATTAGGATAGACCCAAGACAGGGAGCACAAGTAACCGGGTTCTAGGGTCCAGTAGGAGACCATCTCAAGGAGTTGAGACCTAGTCTCCTAACTCTAGAATTGGTATGGTTGCTTGCCGCTTTCGTAGGAGTCTAAGGATGTGGGTTTGGTTATTCATCACGACAGGGGAATCCGTGTTTTTTACTGGCTTAATTTAAAACACGGAATTCCTAATATATCCAATATTTCATATATGTTCTTCTGCTGTTGATATTCTGTGATGTGATTACTTTATATGTTGAGACGAATACTTATATTATATATATGATATAAAATAAATATTGCTGCTTTCGTTTCTTCTGTGATACTTAGGAAGCAAAATTGATGGAACTTTATTAATGAGATTAATGAAAGAAAAAAACCTAAAAGATGTTGTAGAATCTTATTTTAAAAACCGGTAGCTCTAGTTCTTGCTTTGCATAGCGGTATTCTTTGTAGAATATCCAGTACCTTATTCGATAAGGAAAGAGCCGAGATCCCTTCACCGGGAGTGACCTTTTTAGCGAAACTGGCAGATACTACAATCCACTCGGTTTTGTCTTTTGATTGCTTTTTTTTAGTTCATGCTTCGCATAGTGGTATTTGTGAAATATCCAGCACCTCATTCGATGAGGAAAGAGCCGAGATCCATTCACCGGGAATGACCTCTTTAGCAAAACTAGTAAAAGCCTAAAAACACTCCTTTTCAAAAGTAGTCGATTCTACAACGACATCAAGTTCATTACGCAAAAGGTTTTCTTAAAAACCTGTCGTAGCGCTCCGTCATTTCAGATAAGGACTATTTAGTATTCGTGCTGCGTTTGTTAGCCTTTGTCAAGACGTAGTGTGCGGTAGCTGACTAGTGCTTATCTGCTTAAGCATGTGATGCGGTTGGATTAGGGTAGTCGTGCGACCTTGTTGGCCTTTGTCAAGGGTCGTACGGGTGGGTTTTATTCAATCATGAAATGTACGGGTTGAACTTGACTACCATCCTATGGTTTGTTGGCCTTTGTCAAGGTCATAGGAGGTTAGGGGCAAAATATTATCAGGAATTTCAAGTGTTGAAATTTGCAATGAGATTGCATACCTTCTATGAGATAGTTGGAGCCCGATACCACTGCGAGTAAGAGTTACTCCTGAGAGAGTTTTGCACATTACAATTAGTCGATCAAGTAGGTGTCTAGAAAGGTGTTAACGGGGTTACGCCCCCTGGGAAAACGAGGTTTATTTCAATTAGGTCCGTGCGAAAGCACGGGGAACCTCTCTCAAAGTACCGACACTGGTCTGGCCGAAAGATTGGCGAACTTATAGGGTGTAATTAATCCCGGATAGTCTTACCTTTTAGGGTTTGAAGGAAGATTTGATAAAAACAGTGAGAGCCATCCTGATTAGATAAAATAATAACCAATCTGATCTTGCAAGAGCATACGCTGGGTGTTTTCTTCTCTCTCCTGGTAGCGACCGTAACATGCCTTAATCAAGATAATAATATGGATGTATTGACCGAACCTGCTTATTATATTGAGTTGGGGAACATCGGTTCCGCTCTATCTTATAATTGTTATAAGTCCAAGCAGGAAATAGGGGAATATCCGGATTTCCACACGACCCAATCGAGGAATGAGCATGCTGATGCATATTCTTCGGGTGTGTTCGTTGCCGAGAACTGTTTCTCAGTATCCTCTACGTCCTAGGTATGAGATACCGAATCAGGATCTCATATATATAATCTGTTACATGGGCTACAGAAAGGTAGAGAACTGGGAGTAGGTGATATGTCTCTAAGTGTTAGAGAATGGTGCAATTGTTGCAGCCAAACTAGTTGGCAAATATCACCTTGTGTTACCAAGTGGTAAATACAATGATTCTGAACAGATGTTATTACATGTCGAACCTGATATACAACATTACATCAGATTCTTTATTAAGTTAAAGGATATAATTCTGTATTGGAGGATAATGTTGTAAACATTTTCCTAAATCAAGAGTTGATTGGATTAGGCACGTTATGTAATGGCATATAAGTTCTAAATCAAACCACAGTTTAAAATATGTAGAACACACACAAGAGGAGTAGTTCAGAAATTAACGAATCCTTCTTGAGGCATTGTAGACTAGGTCATATCAATGCGACATGACCAACTAAGTTATATAAGAATGAATATGAGAATCTGTTCGAATTTTCATCTTATGATACTTGCCAGTCTTATCTCAAAGGTAAAATGATCAATACTCCGTTTACTGGAAACAGAGAAAGAGTTACTTAACTCTTAGGACGGATACATGATGTATACAGTCCTATGTCTACAAATGCCAGGCTTGGTTCTTCGTACTTCATTATATTTATCGACGATCTCTCAAGATTCGGAAATGTGTTCCTGTTGAAACACGAGTCTGAAACTTTTGAGAAATTTAAGGAATATAAGTTTGAAGTTAAGAAACAAAAGGGTAGAAGTATTATAGTCTTTCGATGAGATCGGGAAGGAGAATACTTGGGCATGGAGTTCCTGGATTTTCTAAACAGAGAATAGGATTCTCTCTCAGCTTACTCCTTCGAGTACACCACAACACAACGGTGTATCGGGACGGAAGTATGACGCCCTATGAGATATGACGCGCTCTATGATGAGTACTGCTGAGTTACATGTTTCCTTTTGGTGTTATACACTTGAGAAGTTGCATACCTATTGAATGGGGTTCCATCCAAATCAGTGCCTACCACTCCATATGAGATATAGAATGGGAAAAGAAAATGTCTTAAACGAGTTAAGATATGGGATTGTCTGGTCTATGTTGAAAAGCAAAATCCGGAAAAACTCAAGGCAAGATCAGTTCTGTATAAGTTTGTTGGATATCCCAAACATTTGCGAGGAAATATCTTCTACCACACTGAGAAGCAAAAGATGATTTGTTTCTCAGCATGCCACCTTTTTAGGAAATGAATTTCTTATGAAGAAAATAGTGGTCATGAGGTAGAACTGGAAGAAGTTTCCGCTAGACAAACTAACAACTGATGATTTGGTAAAACCAAAGGATTCAATAATCTCCAACGAACCCCAGCCTCTCCGTGAATCTGGTAGGGTTTCTCACCCACTTAAGAGATACAGTTTTCTCGGTGACGGTAGGAGCGAGGATTGAATCATGGTTGATGATGGCCCAACCAGGTTCAGGCAAGCCATCACGAGTAGAGACTCTGTGAAATGGATGGATGCTATGCAATCAAAGATGGAATCTATGTACACCAATGAAGTATGACTTTGAATGTTGCACATGAAGTTGTAAAACCTATTGGGAGCAAATGGATCTTGAGAAGATTCTTGGTGTAAATGTAAAAGTTAAGACTTTCAAAACTAGACTTGTACTTAAAGGTTCTCGTCATGTAACCAAGTGTGGATTATGATGAAACCTTTTCTCCAGTGGCTATGCTTAAGTCCATCGGGATTAAAGCACGCATCGCGGAGTTGGAACATCTGTTTTGATGCGGCAGTCAAAGAGTTTGACTTCATCAAAAAAGTAGATGAACCTTGTATATAAAAGAAGGTTGTAGAGAGTAAGGTTGTCCTCCACGTATTGTACGCAGATGACATACTCTTGAAAGGAAATAGTTTCCTATGCTACACTCGGTCAGGCTCTCTTATCACGAGGATTCTCCAAAAAAGATCTGGATGATATCTACTATATCTTGTGAATTATGATTTATGGTGATAGATCTAAGTGAATATTGGGAGTGTCCCAAATTCAGGTACATTAACATCGTACTAAAAGGGTTTAGTATGGAAGATTCTAAGCGTGGTGGTTCGCCCACTTACTCAGGAATCATTCTCCCCAAAAAGATATCTCCTGAGACTGATTTGGAGAGAGCTCGCGTGCAAAAGATACCCTATGCTTCGGCAGTAGGCTCTATCATGTATGCGATGTTATGTACCAGACCAGATGTAGCTGACTCACTAGGTGTAGTGATCAGGAATCAATCGGATCTTGGGAGAATCACTAGACAGCTGTGTAGGACATTCTTAAGTACTTGAGAAGCACTAAAGAAATGTTCTTGGGGTTTGTTAACGGTAAACTCCAGTGGAAGTCCTTTACCAATTCGAGCTCCCAGAGTGATAAGGTCGTCTGAAAGTCAGTCACGAGCTTTGTCTTTACCCTCAGTGGAGGGACGGTATGTTGCAAGAGTTCTAAGCTATATACCGTGGCAAACTAGACGATAAAGGTTGTATACATCGCTACCAACGATGCTACCAAAATGGATGTCTGGATAATTCTTGTTCATGAGATGGAACATGGTTCCTACCATTGAGCGTCCAATAACTGTTGTTGTAACAATAATAGAGTTGTGGCTTTGGTTTAGGAACGCCGGTCCCAAAAGCGATCTAGACATATTCTGAGGACAGTATTACCTGATCAGGGGATGGTTGATCTCCAAGGGATCGAGATTAGGAGAGTTGACGCGAAGGATAACACGGCAGATCTACTCACAGAGACCTTTCCCTAGAGAGACTTTTATGGGACGTTGGGTATGAAATACTACAACAAATGGCCTTTGTGCAAGTGGGAGATTGTTAGTTTTATATATGCCCTAGAGGCCATTATTATACATGTGATGTATATTATAATGGATGCTTGGACATATAGAGGGAGGACTTTCTTGCTCGACATGATAGTATGCTATCTGGTTTCTCTTTATCTTAATATGTACACTTATTGTCTCTCTTTTACAGGTTGATAAAGCCCTTAGGATGAGTACCTGACTACTAGAATTATGATGCAAATCATACTAGTGAGGCAAGGGTAGTCGGTAAGTACATCCTTCAATTGTTCCTAGTCGTAGGAGTATCGAGACGGGGCATCGATATTCCAGAGTAGACTAGCGTATACGCTTCTCAACCTATATGATAGGCGGTGGATGATCCCAAATCCATTGGTGTTTGACATCAGAGATGGTATACGGGTGCTCGGTGGAGACTGGGTACTGAACGGACTCGCCGAGAACTCCTAGATGGTACTATACCTATTGTCAGATAGCAGTTCTCTGGTGACACTGGTACAGGTTAGTCTGTCGACCCGAGATCGTCATAGAGTCTTGTGTGATTCACACTGTGCTTTGATTTCCATCTTACCATGTTCAAGAGATCGTGTAAAACGGTGGTTTTTGGGTACAGCCCCGAATCACATGGGGCAATGAGCGATAGGAGGGGATTTTGTCTCTCCCGGTATTGGGGGTTGATATTGCGCTATGCTCGATTGGCCATAACAGGAAATCCCTGGCCAGGCTTGCTGAGATCTATTGGTAAGTGTTATCAGTAGTTTCTCGAACCGTTATGGGCCTCACATCGGCATGACTTATCAGGGCTATTGGGGTCTGGCGTTTACCACCCCCAGGCTGAGATATGCGACATATCAGACGAAAAGACCTGACTGTACGGTAGTGTTACTGATTGGATTCACGGGAGTATGAGCAGCCTTGCTTGTTGATCTTCTGATCGCCCAATACCCGGGTGGTCGTTACGTTTAGCAGACCGCTTGCGGCTTATGGATGACTGATATGATCACCACCTACTATCGGCGTATTGACGAGTCTTTAGAGTCCTACATAGAAGTTTCCTGGCTCGAGCGAAACGAAGTAGGAGAACATATGTTATATGTACGGGACCGAGATTAATACGAGTATGTGATACCGTATTCTATTCTCGCGATATGTGATATCGGTCGGTCATATGTGATATAACCAAGATATCGAATCAAATGTTGATTCGATAAGTTGTTACATATGATATTAGTCGGTTATATGTGATATAGCCGGATTATTAAATCAAGTGTTGATTTAATAATTTAATGTATAATTATATATTTGATATATCAATTTACATTAATTGATATTAGCTCACTTAAACATTTCTTTTTCTCACTTTTGTGTACACTTTAATATATATGTGATATATGTTATTGTGTCATGGTTGTTGATATATGCAACATAGGTGTATGAGACTCATACCATGCTCTTGATAATTAAAGCTTTTTATTTATTTTAGTAATTCACAAATTGGTGGAATTAGTCATGGTTGAAGCTTGTAGAAGCTTGTGGTGTCCATTGACTTGGTCCACTAATTTGTTTTACTTAAGATATTTATTAACCTAACCATTATCCTTAGCCATAGTTTAGTCTCTACATGAGTTAGTATATGATACAAACTCACCCATGGTTGCTATTCTCACCTCATGAGTCATTCTCTTCTCCACTTCATCTTCTTCTTCATCAAGAGAAAGCTTTCTAGCTTTTCTAAAAGTGAAGAAATATTGTAAGAAAAATAAATCTAAAGTGAGCAAAATTCCTACTTCATCATTCTCTACTATACTAGCCATTTAGTTTTAGGGTGTTTGCTTCACTAAACCCAAATTAGTGAAGAGATAGCTTGAGTTGGTGTCTTCTCGACGTAGATCATTTTCGGCCTCGAAGACTTCAAGTAAGCCTGTTCCGCTCATCTTGTGGAGTATTTCTAGAGTCCGGGAATTCATTACTTGGAGCGAAAGGACTACTACACGGAGCTATTGAAGTGAAGGACCGGTCTACAAAGGTTGTATTCCTTATTCACTTAGATGTAAAATTGTTTACATTATTGTTTCGTCTAAATCTCTAGATAAGATTCTAGGATTAGGGTTGTTTAGCAAGGCAATTTTTACAAAATGGCATAGACGATGCCTCCCGAAACCTTACTGTCATGCTATGCATCCCTACAGTGGTATCAGAGCCAAGCTAGAGAATTAGACGATATTTGTAAAATTACGAAACCGAAACAACTCCGAAACACACGAAATAAATATCTAGTTTCTGTCGAAATTTTTTAAGTGTCTAAAAAATTTTTAAGCAGTTGCAGAATGTTATATGAGATGTAACATAAACACAATAAAAATCTAGTTTCTGTCGACATACTTCATGGGTGTATGAGATTTACACTATACTCTTGATAATTAAAGGCTTTTATTTATTTTAGTAATTCACAAATTGGTGGAATTAGTCATGGTTGAAGCTTGTAGTGTCCATTGACTTGGTCCACTAATTTGTTTTACTTAAAATATTTATTAACCTAACCATTATCCTTAGCCATAGTTTAGTCTCTACATGAGTTGGTATGGTATATGATACAAACTCACTCATGGTTACTATTCTCACCTCATGAGTTTCATTCTCTTGTCCACTTCATCTTCTTCTTCATCAAGAGAAAGCTTTCTAGCTTTTCTAAAAGTGAAGAAATATTGTGAGAAAAATAAATCTAAAATGAGCAAAATTCCTATTTCATCATTATCTACTATACTAGCCATTTAGTTTAGGGTGTTTGCTTCACTAAACTCAAATTAGTGAAAAGATAGCTTGAGTTGGTGTCTCCTCGACGTAGATCATCTTTGGCCTCAAAGACTTCAAGCAAGCTTGTTCCATTTATCTTGTGGAGTCTTTCTTGAGTCTGAGAATTCACTACTTGGAGCGAAGGGACTACTACACGGAGCTATTGAAGTGAAGGACCGGTCTACAAAGGTTGTATTCCTTATTCACTTAGATGTAAAGTTGTTTACATTGTTGTTTCGTCTAAATCTCTATATAAAATTCTAGGGTTGGGGTTGTTTAACATGGCAATTTTTACAAAATAACATGGACGATACCTCCTGAAACCTTACTGTCGTGCTACGCATCCCTACAGATAGTATGCTATCTGATTTACTTTATCATTTATGTGTGTATATTTTACTTGCTATTATGAATCGCTAATACATGATAAAGTTCTTAGGATGTTGCGGGATTACCAGGATTATGATAAGATCATAATAGCGGTGGATGGGTAGTTGCAAAGCGCATTCTTAAATGTTTCTAGTCGAGAGAGTGTCGAGACAGGACATCGGCACTCCAAAGTAGACTAGTGTGCCCAGTTGAAAGGTGATGACTAGTCCCCCAAGCATGGGTGTTTAATACTGAAAATTATATGCAGATGCTCATTGGAGAATGGGTACACTGAACGGACTCGCCAAGAACTCCTGGAAGGTAATATACCTATCTGTTAGTTAGCAATTCTTTAATGACAATGGTATATGTTAGTCTTTTGACCTGAGGTCGTCATAATACCTCGTGTGTGGACCAACCATGCATTGACTTCTACCCAACCCCGGCTCTATGGAGTTGTGTATCTAGGTTTTCGTTGGGTAGTGAGAGATCGAGATGGGATTTGTCTCTCCCGGTATAGAGAGTTGATGTCGTGTTATGTAAAATATAACTATAAGCAGAAGTCCCTGGCGAAGGCAGTTGAGATAAACTAACAAGTGTTATCAGTTGTATCTCGGACGGTTATAAGTCTCGTATTTGCATGTCTTATTGGATTATTGGGGTCTGACAGAATCCACACCCCATACATGATATTCAACATTTTATGACAAGAAACCACATTATACGGAAGTTGTTACTGATAGACTTTGTTGGATTCGGATGAGTTTGTTTATCGACTTACCTTTTAACATATACCTGGATAGCCATTACATACAGCTAGTGTCACTGACGTTCTTGTGGGTTATACAATTCGTGGGATTGATCTGAAATTCTTTCAGATTCAATCGGATATGATACTATTAACTCACAGCCAGCGTATTGTTGAGTCTTTAAAGTCCCACGTCGAAAGTACCCGCTCGGCTAAAACGGTGATATGGATTAGTAGTGTGCGTATAGTTGATACGTGCGGGAGTTCGATTAAACACGTGTAGATGATACGCATATATTAATCGAATGTTTGATAATACTTGCCGGTTTTATTTGCACCGAGTCAAGCATTAACTTGATAGCCATATCATTTGTTAATATGACGTGATTAATTAACAGATGGTTTATGCCTAATTAATTATTACAAGTTGTAATTAGTTAATGTGGGCATAGACCAGGTACATTTACCAACACATTAAAAACGTTACAAACTCATTTGATTAAACACTTTAATCAAACGTGTTTGCAATCCGATGATCCATCAATTTCCCACCGGAGATGCGGCACAACCCAAGAAAAACCGGCTCGCACATCCTGGGCTATACCCTCCCCCCCCTCCCGAGAGCCCCACTTGGGGCTCAGATCAGCCGCTGAGGCTCAGGTCAAGTCAGCCCCGAACCCGTTAAGGGCTTAGGGCACGGGCATGAGTGCAGGGGAAAAGGCAAAAAATATCTTTGACAAACATGGGAATGGAGTGCATCATCAATAACAATTGCAAAAAACGATGGCACGACTCTGACTTGGTGTGTATGAATTGGTGTGGATTGTCGTGATCGAAATGCCCCTCGTGTGAATGTTATGTAATACAAATGTTGTATTTTTAATTCATGTACTCTGTGGACCTAACTATTTGTATATTCTTTTATTCAGACCGTCATGTTCTATTTATAATTGTACTTAATACAGGTTGCCCCGTAAGAAGTGCCCGATCAGTCGGATTATAGAATAGATTAGTTGGTCGATTCCTAAGGGGCTAAGAACGGGCCGCCGGGTTCTAGGATCGGCGGGTTGCTTGTCGTACTTGGGGGTTTTGGTTTTGGAATTGTATGGGCTATTCACATGACCGTGGAATGTCGAGTTTCATTTGCGGCTAAATAAAACGCGAGATTCTTAGTATATCTGTGACTATTCCATTTGCGTTTGTATTGCATGCTTGTGATATGATTACATGCTTATAATGTGTTAGTTTGCGTATAATGTGATTATACGCGTGAGCCAATTGTTTGAGCCCTGCTATCGCTCTACTGTTAGTTAGCTAACTTAACAGTGTACAACGTTGCCCCGTGGTGAGTACAATTGGTAGCGATATAGTTTTTTAATTACTGTTGATAGTTAAAAGAGTTTAATTGTCACTAAAAGATGGGACGGCATTAATATAATATGTAAAGGAAATAATCCTAATTTTAAGTCGAAGGAATCAATCCGCTTTTCAAAACCACTCGGTTACTTCAATGATATCAAGTTCATTACATTAAAGATTTTTTTAAAAATCAGGCGTAGCCCTCTCATTTTAGATAAGTAGAGTACTCAGTATCCGTGTTATGTTTGTTGGCCTCCGTCAAGTCGTAGTGAACAGCAGCTGAGTGATTCTTATCTGTTACATATGATGAAATCGTTAGAACAATCGTATGACTTTGTTGGCCTCCTTCGAGGGTTCATGCGATTGGGTCTAACTAATCACGAAACGACGAGTTTGAACTTGACTAAAGACTTTATGATTTGTTGGCCTCCGTCAAGATGATATTACCATTAGGGGTCAAATCCAAATCGGAAGTTTCAATAGTTGATATTTGCAATAACATTGTATACCTTCTATACTGTGTGGTAATAGTTGGCCTCCGTCAAGGTTGCTGCTCCATGATAGTTGGACTCTGATTCTCACTATGAATAAAACTTATTCTCAGAAGAATCTCACTTTCACAACAAACTAAGAGTGCTTAGCGTCTAGGGAAGTGTTCATAAGGTTACGCCCAAAGTTGTCAAATCGTATATCGTTTTTACTTCTGTATCGTATCGTATATTGTACGTGTCGTATATTGTAAGCTATGATAATCTCTTATGTAATAACTAAGCAATCAAACATGTAACTATATTTTATACAATTATATGATTAAATTAGTAACATGTAACTGTATATTAGAAGAATTATAAAATTTTTAGTATAGATGGTTAAATGGTTAAATAAAATGGTACTATAGTCGAAAGGTGTAACACATACGACATAAGCATAAGTTTCACAAGTAACAACATTTTCTAAATTCACAGTTCACACATCATATACTAAAAACTTCCAAAAATAACAAAATAAAACTACTAATCAATAAATATCCTTCTATCAATTCATTGCTTATCATCAACGTCGATAAGAATATTCCCATCTTCCTCATCTTCACTATCGTATTCTACGAACTTCTCTTCTTCTTTCACTTCCACTATTTTCTTTTCTTTTTCTTTGTGAGTTTTTTCCAAAATTTTATTCAAAATTTTGAGATCCTATAAAAAAATGGTTAGAAATACTAAGAATTTTAAGATTAATAACAAAATTAACTAGCAAATATAATATCATCATAACTCATTACTTCTTTCCTTGCTACTTAGTCCTCCTTTCAACTTCAAAGCATCCATAATCATCCATCTAAGAATGTAAGTAAAGACCTTTCGCCGTAATCCATCATTGGATTCCTTCTCCGATAAACAAATCGGATGATACGCCTTTCGTTTTTTTCTCCTTTCTTGTATCATTTTTAGTTGCAAGTTGTACTTAATATAAACCAAGATATTGAATCTAAATTATTCTAACTTATAACATTTTTTTTGTGAGTGCATGCGAGGACGAGACAAGAGTTTATGAAGTCTTACGTTTTGCGGCTCAGATTAGTTAGAACTTTAGAGATGAGATCTAGGCCCGACCCAAAAACGAATGGGGTCTTTAAATATTGTATCGTTCATATCATATATCGTATCAGAACGTATCATTCGTACGATATGTATCGTATCTCATAATATACGATAAATATTCTGACACAGACGGTCGATATGTATCAGAAAACTTTCATATCGTATCGTATCGTAAGATACGTATCGTATATCGTAAGATATTAACAATTATGGTTACGCCTAAAAAAGACGAGGTTATTTAATTAGGTCCGTGCGAAAGCACAGAGAACCTCCCTCCTTATCTTGCACTTACCTGGCCGACCGGTTAGTAACTTGTAGGGTGTTGATGATCCTGGCTAATTCTCCTTTTATAAGGTTTTAAGGAAAATTCGACCATGCAGTGGGAGACATCCTAATTAGATAAAATGATAACCAATCTAATTTTATTAGAACGTCCACCAATAATCTTTATTTTCGCTCTACGGTCAAAATGTCTGGCCTAAAACTCATCCTTGAGAAAAACAAATTAACTGGACCGAATTATAACGACTGGCTTAGAAATGTCATGAATGTCCTGATATATGACAAAGTTGCATATGTCCTTACTGCTCCTGTCCCCCTTCTCTCGTCCAGATTTCACTGTTGCGGATAAGGAAATTAGCATCACTTAGGACCAAGATTATGCTTCAGCCAAGTGTCTCGTACTAGCCTCTATAACCAATGAGTTGCAGAGTCAACATGAGAAAATGGATGTTAGATCCATTTTTCTCCATACAAAAGAGTTGTATAGAGAGCAATCTTATATTGCTCTGATACCACTGCAAGTTCATGGTGCTAAGGTCGCAACACTTGCAACCGAGGCAAAATATAAAACAAAAATTTCTAACTAAACATTATGAACTTAACAACCAAGATCAACCATCATACTAGCAATTGTAAAAAGAATAAACACAAAGCAATTTTACAAGGATTTGAAAGGCTACAACCTTTGTAGCGTGTTCTCTACGAGATAGAAAGACCCCCCAAGGTTTGAGTAACGGTGTAAGGAACGAGCTTGATCAACGACCTTCGCCGAAGATGATCCACCACCTTCGCCGAAAATGATATATCTTAAAAGAACTCAACCAAAGCTTCAACTTCATACAAGAACTCTTCTTTGTGAAGCAACTTGCTCTCACAAATTACTAGAGAATGAGATGATGAAGATGAAGTGGGGCTCTCTATTTTTTCTCAAGTTTTTCTCTTTTGTCTCAACACATGAGACAGAAGATGTAAGATAAGAATGAGGTTTTCTCTCTCTTCAATATCATATATATTAAAGAGATGAGACAAAAGAAAATATCTAGATAGATCTTTTCACATGCACCCTCTTTCCATTACTATTAGTTTATTATAAACTAAAAGACGAGTATATGTGTATCATATACACAATACAAATAATTTTGTGATAAGAGTGTGTAATACTAGTAACAATAACATATCTCATATGTCTATATATTTTCTCTCTTCTCATCCCTACTCTTATCTTTCAGTTTATATAATAAACTGATAGGAATGGCAAAGGGGTGCATGTGAAAATATCAAGATATTCTCTTTTCTCATCTCTTTAATATATATGATATTGAAGTGAGAGAAAGCATCATTCTTAGCATCCATCATTTCTCTCATGTGTTGAGACAAAAGAGAACTTGAGTAAAAAAAAGAGCTCCACTTCATCTTCTTCCTCTTATTCTCTAGCAATTTATAAGAGCAAGTTGCTTGACAAAAAAATGTTCTTGTGTGAAGTTGAAGTTTTGGTTGATTTCTTTCAAAGTGGATTATCTTTAGCGAGAAGATCCTTGATCAAACTCGATCCTTATACCGCTACTCAAATCTTGGATCTTTCTCTTTCGTACAGAACACGCTACAAACGTTGTAGCCTTTCAAACCCTTTTAGAATAGCTTTATATTTGTTCTTTTTACAATTGCTAGCATGATGGTTGATCATGGTTGTTAAGTTCATGGTCTTTAGTTAGAAATTTTTGTTCTACATTTCGCCTCAGTTGCAAGTGTTGCAACCTCAGCACTGTGAACTTACAATAATAACAAGTCTAAACTAAAAAATACAAGTAATATGTAAGTGTTACTGCATATATAGTCAATATTTTAGTCATTCATACATGGTTGATAAACTATAATAGAACAGTAGGTGCTAAAAAGAGTTCCATGGTATTCTAGAAAAATCCGAAAGAATCTTACATGGATGTGATCCAATGTGGATACGGCTCCTCAACAACAAATCCATACATAGCTGTAAACATTTATTTACAAACGAATGTACATGATTCCCCTGGATCCCTATCGTATCCAGCCGCATGGTCCTTTAGTTTCACAATGCATGGTTTCACATTAGGAATCAAGCAAGAAATTCCAGAATTAAGGAAGAACTAGCAATGGCTTCAGGCAGTAATAATTGTCCTTTGAGTTTCAGCTGTGGGTTAAGATTGTAAGAAATACAATTGTTGATGGATGTAGACATTGCAAGCAACATACATGTACATACACATGTACACGTAGATACATACATACATGCATACATGCATACATACATACATGCGCGCGCGTACAAACAGGATGAGTAGTATAAAGTGATAAGGTAGGAAATTTCCTACATTTGCGGTTCTAAGAGTCAACCGTCCCACGATTTTTTTGGATAATCGGCACTGGCCATATTAATCTTCATGTGCTAAGCTATCGGTACGCCGATTTTCATATTGTTTGTGTAACCGTAAATTTCGTATTCTTTCCTTTTAAAATACCTTTCGTTAGTAAAATCTTTTATTTGAATCAAATTGGTAAATGTTAATATTCTTATGATTAAAGTGCAACATTACTAATAGTCCCTACTGGTTGCCTGCTTACATCGCCATCTCATAGGTTGTGAGTTTGATTCCTTATGCTTGCAATATTTTGTTTAATTTTTATTTTTATTTTTGGATAAAAAATCATGCAAAGAGATTTCTTAAATTTTTAAATGATTGACATAATTTTTAAATGAAGAAAGGGATTTTTTTAAAAAAATTTAAATAATTTTCTAAGGTTTATTTGAAAAGGAATGTTTATAAAAAGAACTATTTCTGAGAAACATTGTTACAAAGTGAGGAAATAAATAAATTAGAATTTTCTGTCTCGTTATTTTTCTAGTCTTTAAATATATTTTAAATAATTTTTATAAGAAAATATATATATATTTAAATTAATTCCGAATTTAAAAGAAAATAATATTATAATTTTTTCTAGAATTTCATTTCAATGTAAATTTTTATTAATATTTGAAGAAAAAGATTTTATTAGATCATATAATAGTTAAAAACTTGTTTAAACAATACTTAAAGATATTCTATTTATTTTATTTTATTCTATTTTATTTGATTTTAACAAATAAAGTGATATATTTTATTTGTCTTTAATTTAATTTTTTTATTTGTTTAGCTCCTTATAAGCCGTTAGATCTACTATTGTGTTATCCTGGCCTTTGATCTCTAGAGACCTAATCCTTATTTCTACGTATAAACCTTAACCTTCCCAAACCCTAATACTATCTTTCCTTTAAAGCCGTCTTCTTCCCTAATCCAAAATCTTCTCTTTGCTCTGGTCTTTTCCTCCTATTGCAAATATATCAAGTAAGAATTTTAACGCACGCATGGAACGACATTGATGATGGAATCTCGTCAACGTGGGCCACTGTCTCAATCAAATCGAGACAACCTTGATTCCAATCTCTAAGAAAGATCATTGATCTTTCTTGGTTGAAGGTCTCTCTTCCGTTTATCATTGATTTTCATCGTCAAAATTTAATTTTTTAAATTTTACATTGTATTTTAATATTACTACATATTTTTATTTAAATCTTACGCGGGTAATTTCTGCTATAAATTTTATGATTTAGTTCCTATAGTAACATGATATTTAATATTGTGAATGATTATAACTGCATAGACTACTGATGTTTTACATTTATCATTTACTCCCTCCATTCCAATTTACTAGTCATTTTGAATACCTTTTTGAGTTTCAAGGTGCTACTGTTATTAGAAAATCAAGAAAAATGTTTGAGAATGTGCTCGTGTAATTAATGCTATTTAGATGTACAAAACAAAAGGTAACCCTAAAAATTTTGAACAAGGAACTCTTGATCCATTCTCAAATCCCAGTTTGAGCATAACATAAAACGTGATACATCACTACATCTGCACCAAAATACTTACATATAACATAAAAATAATTTGATGACAAATTTACCTCTAATGATCATGCGCACTTAAATTAACTACTTAATGCCACAGATAGTATTAATCATGATAACACCGCACTCAACTAATTAACCTATATAAACTATCGGAACCACTTCATACTAATGATATAATCAGAGTTATTATAATCACATTTTATTTGACTAATATCTATTTATTTATCATAATATATAACTTCCATAAACATTGCAAACACTCCAATTGTATATACTATATATATTCGTTAGCTTACTTCATAACTTAAGCCTTTGTTTATACTTGCTCTAATATCACTAATAGTTTCCTGAAATTATTAATACTTAATAATATAGTGTCATTGATACTAAAATACATTAATTTAATCGTTATGAATACACCTTTGAATTTCAACGTGACCCTTGCATTAATAACTTGATTAACTTTAATTTTTACATTAACTATTATTACGTTATTCATTGTAGTGCTTTAAGACTTATAACACTACCCTAATATATTGTCATATTAGATAATACTAATACTACTCATTAACACATACTGTTAACATGTTTATCTATGTTCATCTGTTGTAACATTCCTATTGCCAACTTATATTAACTTTTAATAACTAATAATATACTACTGTGCTAATAGCAATATTTACGTCATTATTAAAATAATTGTATTTTTAATAGTGTTTATTCTTACTATACTTATAATAAAATTTCATGCCCGACAATGATTCAAAATCATACATATGAGTTTAATTTATGCTTATCACTGTAATGACTTTCAATAATTGAAACAAATATTATGCTCAAACAATTGAACAGTTAGATTATACTATCTGAACCTGAACTTCTCAGGAGTTTCATTACTAACTCATGAATGGACCCGTGTTTTCTTGCCCTTGGATGATAGTCTTGGGTCCGTGAATACTCTGACGGTGGTTGGAGACCCATTACTCATGAATGGACCCGTGTTTTCTTGCACCTAGATAACAGTCTTAGGTTTATGAATACTCCTGGTTAGATTATACTATCCTGACCTGAACCTGACATGAACCACTTGAATATCTTAGATATCGTGAATCTCGTGAATCTAATGAATATCTTGAATATCGTGAATATGACATGTACACTATTTATTAGAAATATATATACTATATATATATATATCATAGGGATGGGATAGCTCGAAAATGGGGGTATTTATGTGTAATGGAGGATCATGCCTTGTTCCTCGTGGTACCGGAAAAAACGGTACATTGCATTATATATCTTGAATCTCGTGTTGCTGTTGTTTTGTGGCATTACGGAATATCCTGGTTACATATTAAAACTCTCTCAATCGAGTTTATACTTATAATTACTAGTATTGAAATATCGAATATCATGATACACTAATTATATTGCACTGATTAACACATGCTATTTATTTGACATTTTACTGTTCACAGTTATTCTGATGCCTATTATTATTTTTATCATATTTCGTGTCAAATATCGTTTAATGATTATATTAATACACCATAATTTAACTAGTATACCAAAAATAATTCTACACTACATTCTTGTTAGTATGACATGATACTTTACTAAACTAATTTATTATCAAATAATTCTAAAATAAAATATACCTTATGTATTGTTATAATCATGAATTTTTATACCTTGTTACCTTTTGATGATGTTAATAGCAACCCTATACATATTGTTATTTTTAAATTACAAAACTTTATTATTACTATTTTCTATAAATTAAACAAATATTATTGTGTTACATTTGTTCCAACTGATTGAAACCATGTATTAAACCTATTAGATTATAAATATTAATTACTGAATTATAGCCAACATATCATGTTTCATTGTAAATACCGTTAACATAGAAAAATATTATTTTCTAATAAAATTGGGACTTACCTAACTTTAGTTCGCTGATTGTATTCATGTTTTCTTGTTTTCTTTTCTTGAGAATGTCGTCAAATTTTAGGACAGGCGATGAGACTAAGATACGAGAAGGTACCAACCGAGAAGAACGGTCAACATCTTTCAAGTCAGGTTGAGATTTAGTTTTCCTTATCAGTAAATATGCCATTTGTTCAAGGCTATCTTCCATTCCTAATTTCTTAAATTTTCGAATTGTATTCGGTTATTGTTTTTGGAATTGTTATAAACATTGTTGGAAATTTTATAAACTTAAAATTCTACTATAATTTTCTAAACTGCTTATATAAACGCTAAGTGTATTCATGTCGAGAAAGAGTATTTCTCGATATGGATACGTTGCGGACTCGTCGCTCTCGTTTCTCGTTTTTTGGAAGCGGAGCGTGACAAGTTTTATTGGTGGCACATGCATGTCAGTCCTGCATGACCATTAAAAGTGGATAATACAGGAATTTAAAAGTCCAACATTTATTACTCATGTTGAATCTTATCCTTGAACCCCTCTTGATCCATTTCTTGTATTTCAAATCCTTAACATCAACTCCTATTTTTCATCTATTTCACTGAATCAGCCATTACTCTTTTCTTCTCAATTCTTGATGTTTCATGTTAGTTCTTATAGTAGTTTTCGGACATAACATCAATGATTTAGTGACAAACGGGGGTATGAAGACAATTTGCAGGACACCATTTTTTCTTACCCTATTATAATATATTCTTTGAGAGAATTTCGGGGACGAAATTCTTTTAAGGATGGTAGGTTGTAAGATCTGCACTAAGGTTTCTTTCTTGAACCTTAGTGATCACTTGAATATTCGCTTGATTCTTTCACAACCATATTGATATAAAGAGAAAAGGGAGTACGATCCCTCGGTCACCATCTTGATTCTCTTTACAATCGATGCTGATGTTTACTTAATTTTTTGAATCCCTATTTCTGACAAATGCACTATGAATCCTTCTTGAACCCTTCACTCTTGAATCTTTTTCATGTCTCGACGAAAAGGGAATAGAAGTGCGAGCCCAGATCTCTGTCTCCATCCTTTTTATAATTTGCTTGATTTTCTTAATTTCCCAATCGGCAACTTCTGATCTCTTTGACTCATGACTATTGGTTCCTTTAAACCCGTTTCAAACACATTCTATGCTAACCATCACCTCCATACCTGTTGGATCGTCGGTTGATGGAACACGTACACGATAACGTTGTAGGTTATCTTGTCCAACGACAATTATTCTATGTCGGAATCATTAGGCATGGACTGGCTGGATACTTCCTACGCTATCTTCATCTCAATTTGAGCTCATCTATTATCTTCCAAATTCGTTTTTATTTCTTAAATCTTATTCACTGAACCCATCTCGATTCCTCGGTTAGACTTTCTTGAAGATCTCTCCTACAATTCTTAATTCCTAAAATCCTGCTCATTTTCAGTTTTTAAAATGTTTACATGACTTCCGAGTTGTAGTGGCACTTCTTATGGCACCACCAACCGCCGTCAAAGGACGGTAGTTTTCGATACCCAGGTTCACCTCACGTTCTTCGAGAATAGAAGTTGATCTTTGGATCTTACCATTTATTGTAATCCTTTAATAATTTCTTTCCAAACCTATCGAAATTTTTCTTTCTCTTCATGGTGATAACATCTCAATACGGAGGAAACTTAAGTATCAATCTTTTAACTCCATCTTAATCCGTTCTTGTAACTTGTACGACAACTTCTTGATTTCTTGATCGATTGATTTCATTGTTTACGTCATTGAACCTTTCATTTTAAAAGCCTTGCCTCGACTTTCAACTTCTTTAAATCAAAGGTATCTCTTGATATTATATTCTTTTCGATTTTGCATCTTCGAATTTATTGGCGTATCTACTGACAATCCATAACGGAGTTATCCTGACCCTTTGCTTTGCTACAATATCTTCCTTCTGAATTTCGAGGACAAAATTCCTTTTAAGGAGGTTAGTTGTTACAACCGTAAATTTCATATTCTTTCCTTTTAAAATTCCTTTCGTTAGTAAAATCTTTTATTTGAATCAAATAGGTAAAGGTTAATATTCTTATGATTAAAATGCAAGATTACTAATAGTCCCTACTGGTTGCCTGCTTGCATCACCATCTCATACTTTGTGAATTCGATTCCTTGTGTTTGCAATATTTTGTTTAATTTTTGTTTTTATTTTTGGATGAAAATCATGCAAAGAGAACTCTTGAATTTTTAAATGGTTGACATAATTTTTAAATGAAGAAAGGGATTTTAAAAAAATAATTTTTAAATAATTTTCGAAGGTTTATTTGAAAAGGAATATTTATAAAAAGAATTATTTCTGGGAAATATTGTTACAAAGTGAGAAAATAAATAAATTAGAATTTTCTGTGATTTTTCGATATTTTTCTAGTCTTTAAATATATTTTAAATAATTTTTATAAGAAGAAAAAATATATATTTAAATTAATTCCGAATTTAAAAGAAAATAATATTATAAATTTATCTAGAATTTCTTTTCAATGTAAATTTTTATTAATGTCTGAAGAAAAAGATTTTATTAGATCTTATAATAGTTAAAAATTTGTTTAAACTATACTTTAAGATATTATATTATGTTTTTATTTGTTTTTAACAAATAAAGTAATAGATTTTATTTGTCTTTAATTTAAATTTTTTATTTGTTTAACTCCTTATAAACCGTTAGATCTACTATTGTGCTATCCTGGCTCTTGATCCCTAGAGGCCTAATCCTTATTTCTATATATAAATCTTAACCTTCTCAAACCCTAATACTATCTTTTCTTTGAAGTCGTTTTCTTCCCTAATCCAAAATCTTCTCTTTGCTGTGGCCTCTTCCTCCTATTGCAAATGCATCAAGAAGTAAAAAATTTAACGCACGCATAGAAGGTCATTGATGATGGAATCTCGCCAACGTGGGTCACCGTCTCAATCAAATCGAGACGAGCTTGATTCTAATCTCTAAGGAAGATCATTGATCTTCCTTGGTTGTAGGTCTCTCTTCTGTTTACCATCAATTTTCATCGTCAGAATTTAATTTTTTAAATTTTATATTATATTTTAATACTACTACATATTTTTATTTAAATCTTACACTGGTAATTTCTGCTATAAATTTTATTATTTAGTTTAGTTCCCATAGTAGCATGATATTTAATATCGTGAAAGATTATAACTGCATGGACTACTGATGTTTTACATTTATCATTTACTCCCTCCATTCCAATTTACTAGTCCTTTTGAATACCTTTTTGAGTTTCAAGGTGATGTTGTTATTAGAAAATCAAGAAAAATGTTTGGGAATGTGCTCCTATAATTAATACTATTTAGATGTACAAAACAAAAGGTAACACTAAAAATTTCGAAGCACGGAACTCTTGATCCATTCTCAAATCCCAGTTTGACCATAACATAAAACGTGATACATCACTACCTCTGCCCCCAAATACTTGCGGATACCATATAATAAATTTGATGATAAATTTACTTCTAATGATCATGTGCACTTAAATTTACTTAATACCACAGATAGTATTAATCATGAAAACATCGCACTCAACCAATTAACCTATATAAACCATTGGAACCACTTCATACTAGTGATATAATCAGAGTTATTATAATCCCATTTTATTTGACTAATATCTATTTATTTATCATAATATATAACTGCCATAAACATTGCAAATACTACAATTGTATAAACTACTTATATTCGTTAGCTTACTTCATAACTTATGCCCTTATTTACACTTACTCTAATATCACTAATAGTTTCCTGAAATTATTAATACTTAATAATATAGTGTCATTAATACTAAAATGCATTAATTTAATAGTTATGAATACTCCTTTGAATTTCAACGTAACCCTCACATTAATAACTTGTTTAACTTCAATTTTTACATTTACTATTATTACTTTATTCATTGTAGTGATTTAGGACTTATAACGCTACCCTAATATATTGTCATATTAGATAATACTAAAACTACTCATTAACATATACTGTGAATATGTTTATCAATATTCATCTGCTGTAACATTCTTATTGCCAACTTATATTAACTTTTTAATAACTAATAATATACTACTGTGCTAATAGCAATATTTACGTCATTATTAAAATAATTTTATTATCATAATATATCAATAGTGATTATTCTTACTATACTTATAATAAAATTTCATGCCTGACAATGATTCAAAATCATACATATGAGTTTAATTTATGCTTATCACTATAATGGCTTTCAATAATTGTAACAAATATTATGACTGTATATCCAAACAATTGAACCGTTAGATTATACTATCTGGACCTGAACTCCTCAGGAGTCTCATTTCTAACTCATGAATGGGCCCGTGTTTTCTTGCCCTGAATGATAGCCTTAGGTTTGTGAATACTCCAGCGGTGGTTGGAGTCCCATTACTCCTGAATGGGTCCGTATTTCCTTGTCCCTGGATGATAAGTATGGGTTTGTGAATATTTCTGCGTTAGATTATACTATCTTGATCTGAACCTTACTAAACCATTTGAATATCTTGAATATCGTAAATCTAATGAATATCTTGAATATCGTGAATCTAATGAATATCTTGAATCTCGTGAATATGATATGTGCACTATTTATTGGATATATACTATATAAATATATATATATATCATGGGGATAAGGTATCTTGAAAATGGGGGTATTTATATGTAATGGAGGATCATGTCTTGTTTCTCGTGGTACCGGAGAAAAACGGTACATTGCATTATATATATCTTGAATCTTGTGAATCTCGTGTTGTTGTTCCGTGGCATTACGGAATATCCTGGTTATATATTAAAACTCGCACAATCGGGCTTATACTTACAATTACCAGCACTGAAATATTGAATATTATGACACACAAGTTACATTACACTGATTAGCACGTGCTATTTTTTGACATGCCCACTACCATTTACTGTTCACAATCATTATCATGCCTATTATTATGTATATCATGTTAGTATGACATGATATTTTAATAAACTAATTTATAATCAAATAATTCTAAAATAAAATATCTCTTATATATTGTTATAATCATGAATCTTTGTACCTTATTACCTTTTGATGATGTTAATAGTAACCCTAACATATTGTTATTCTTAAATTACAAAACTTTATTATTGCTATTTTCCATAAATTAAACAAATATTATTATTGTGTTGCGTTTGTTCCAACTGATTGAAATCCAGTATTAAACCTATTAGATTATAAACATTAATAACTGAATTGTAGCCAAAATATCATGTTTCATTGTACATACCGTTAACATAGAAAAATATTGTTTTCTAATAAAATTGGTACTTACCGAACTTTAATCCACTGACGGCATTTCTGTTTTCTTGTTTTTTTTCTTGGGAATGTCGTCAGACGACTTTGGGACAGATGACGAGGTGATACCAACCGAAGAGGACAGTTAATATCTTTTAAGTCAGGTCGAACTTTAGTTTTCCTTTTCAGTATGCCTTTTGTTCAAGACTATTTTCTATTTCTAGTTTCTTAAATTTTCAAATTGTGTTCGGTTATTGTTTTTGGGACTGTTATAAATATTGTTGGAAATTTTATAAACTAAAAATTCTTTACTATAATTTCCTAAACTGCTTATATAGACGCTTTGCGTATTCATATTGAGAAAGAGTGTTTCTTGAAATGAATACATTGCAAGCCTGTCTCTCTCGTTTCTCGTTTTTTGGAAGCGGGACGTGACAATTTGGATACTCTTTGCCCGTTCATTTAGTATCATAGAATATTCTATTGTCAGAAAACCGTTAATTTTGCAATCATCCAATGCAAAGACACGGTATCCGATCCACATAAAAATTGGCATACACAAATTTAAGGACATGATGATCAAGATAGTTGTGCCAATCGTCAAAAATATCAACGGATAGTTGACTTTGAGATATGCCAAAGTAAGAAATTTCCTACTATATGTAACATCCTAGTTCGATCATACGTTTCTTTTTCTTTTTCTTTTGGATATATTGGGTTTTGTTTTATTTTTATTATTATAATTTGGAGTTTAATACTTTTAATCAAGATATATACATATAATTATGGTTTTTCAAGTTGGTTGAATATGCATATTATTAGTATTTAAATATTTATTTGTCTAACACTATTTTATAACCATATTTATATTTTAGTCTCATAGTTTAAACAAAAGATATTTTATTTGGTATTTCTTTAAACAATACATATACATAAGATTTTACTCTTTTTTAAATTCTATTTATAAGATATTTTGTCTTACGATATTTATTTGGTTAAAATATTTAATTTTGAAAAGTCATAAGAGCCCATGTTAAATCTTTTAACCATATAAATATTTTTTCTAAACTAACTCAATTTTCTCTCTCCAATCACCATATGTCTCACCTGATAACTTTATTCTTTTAAAACAAATACTATTCTCTCTCCAAAAAAATATATTTTCCAACAGATTTCTTTCTTCCCATATTCTATTCTATCTACATATATTTTTCTATATCACTACTATATTTTACTAAACCCCCCGCTTTCTTTCTATATATATTCCCTAACAAAATCCCTCTCTCTCCAATCTAATCTAATCTCTCTCGGCAGATTCTCTTTCTCAAATCTACTCTCTTTAATTATTTTTTCTACAAATCTATATACATCCATACATATATATAATTGAAGATATTTTGTTATGATAGTTTAACTGAAAATATAATTTAGTTGTTTGATATCATAAAATCCTATATATATAACTAATTATATTTATTTTCATTAACCCATAACCATATACATATCTACGTATATTTTCACTATATACTAATATGTATATATACATATACTTTTCTATTATTCTAACTATATACAAACTAATATGTATATATACAACTTTTCTAATATCTTATAAAAGTATATAACCACCCATCATATCTCTCTTTTATAAAATCAAATCCAAATCTCATCTCATCAGAATATTTCTCTCTAATTATAATAATCTCTCCAATCTTTAACATCTTTCTTCCCTATAAATAACAACCTAATTATTATCTCTCCCCTTCTCATATAAATCAACTTTCTCTTTTTCCCATCATAATATTTTCTTCAAAATTAGCCGAGTAATCAAACCTTGGAGTTGTTCTTCGTGTCGTCGTGTTTATCTATCTCCGAGGCAAGTACTCTTACTCTTTTATTTTTAGTCGATACAACATCGGCAATTCTCTAAATAAATTAACTTACAATATTTAAATAAAATTGTAATATTTTGCCACTTTATTAATATATTTTATAATACTTGTACATATGATGAAAACCCTAGAATCTAGAATACATATTAATCCTTTCATCAAGTGAACAACTGTAATAATGTAAGCGTAATAAAATAACTTTTAACATGTAAATGTGGTTTAATATATAAAAAGCTTATAAGTAATTATATGTTTCTGTTGCAACAATATTGATATACACTAGCATGCAAAATGTCAACACTTATACTCTAATCTAAAACATAAAAATATACCATTATTACTGTTAATCAATAAACGCTTTGGGCTTAATATTATATATATAAATTAAACTTTCTACATTATCACTCCTTATAATATCGCTACACTCTATGTGCCCTAATCATATAAATTATTTTGATACTATAATTTGTATTAATATTTTCTATTATCACATGATTATAAAACTTATTATTAGCACTTACATGATGACTAGTCAATCTGTCATTTATTTTATCTTACTTATTATTATCTCGTAATTATACTATTACCACTATCCGCTTTATGCATCTGTAATTTGTCATTCCTATTTAACTATATTAACCCTTTAAAACCATATTTCAGTTTATTATTCTTTTCAATAAATAAACCCGGACGTTAAATACAGATACTTGCATATTTATATTGAGTCTTGTTTACATTTTTGAGCTTATCATATCCTATCGTCTATATTTAATATTTTACTTGAGACTATCATTGTTGGCATGCTTGAAAAACCTTAACATGTTATTCTTGTTTATGGACACTATCATTTTATAACTACTATACTTGACATGCCATGACTACTCATTGTTCCAGATTACTCACATTAAAACGAGTTCTCTAATTTGAATGCTGAATTACATGACATGACACAATCTATACTGTTTACAAGTTTCTTTTTTATACAATTAACATGATATTATAAGTTCCAGTCTTTTCGGCATTCTTAATTATTGATCCAGACATTACCATAGTAGTTATAAATACGCGGGTGTTGGGATAGTTTGAGTGTGCGTCGTACAACAGGATCTCAGGAGTCCTATGTTTACAGCTCGTACCGGGCCATATCGGTCTCATGTTTACAGCTTGTACCGGGCTATATCGGTCTCATGTTTACAGCTCGTACCGGGCTATATCGGTCGCTTATTCATTCCACAGTTGGGCCCGTGTTTCCTAGCCCCTGGGGCACCACTCTTGGGTTAGGAATACTCCTACAGAGGTTGACGCACACACTCGAGCTTACGATAGGGTAGTTTACCTTTTAGTGACCAGTTAGGTTATGACTCGACCTCTTTATATACTGGTTTCATAGTATTAATGCATCTATTTATATATATATGTTTTACTTGCGCACAGGCTTCACTACATTTATATATTCATGTTATCATACCACACATACACTTTATTCGTTGAGTACTTCCTGGGATGTTCTGACATCCCTGAGATTTGCCATCTCAGGTTTAGTGACAAATTTTCAGAATGAGCAGCGGCTACCAGGACTTTGCCGAAGATCAGTGACGTGTAGGTTTATTTTCCTTTTCAGTTAGTTTTTAGCATGTGCGCTCTTATGGGACATTAGGACTTATGTATCTCTTTTGGATCTTATTTTATTTCCGAACCTATTGCAGTGGATCTTTAATTGCATCAATTATCTAGTGGACCCATTTTTTAGGATTTCTTGTGGCTTCATTGCAGCATGATTATCAGTATTATTCCTTTTGGTATTGGATTTTATTTTTGACAGGCTAATCTAGACAGCCTTATGTGACTATGGAAGGATCTTTCCTTACCGTAGGTAGCACGGCTGGCCTTCGTCGCTCTCCGCATTCCGGATTTTGGGAAGCGGGACGTGACGCTATGCCACTTTATACACACACAAGGCAATCTCTATGTATCAATTCTATAATTACTGTTCAGTTGCTAAGATTCATCCTAGGGAATGCAGGGAGATGCTTTGATATGGAAACGAATCAAGCTACTTCAAAAGTTCACATTCAAGTCTAAATCGATTGCACATCAGGTTGAAATTATGATGTAAATGACTTAACATATTCCAATTTGAAGGACATATGTCAGGCAATTCAAAATGATATTTAGAATATTCTCATATAAGTTTCATTGAAGAGGTTTAAAATTAATGTAATTTTAAATGGATATTTAAGAAGTTGTTTTGTTCTGTAAGCCATAATAACATTTAGAAAATTTCATCGATACTACTTCCAAGCCTATATTTTGTATCTTACGTGAACTTATTTAAACTTGCCGTTTTCACTACAAAATTTCAAAAGCAAAGTATGGAGTCATCAAAAATGGATAATAGCACAAAATTTACATTACAAAGGGCTAAATTTCAACATGATACCATGAACTATAGGCACTTTTCCCAAATGGTACAATGTACTTTCAAAATGATGTCTTAATACCATAAACTTTCAGAGTATAAAAACATCCCCTAACGGCGTTAACGGAAAATCAAAAAATGACTATAATACCGCTCTCATATAAAAAAAAAAGATTATATTTGCAAAATAATGGGGAGGGGTATTATGGTAATTTTATGATTTTCCGTTAACGCCATTAGGGGGTGTTTTGATATTCTGAAAGCTCATGGTATCAATCAATCATTTTGAAAATCCATGGTATCATTTAGGAAAAATGCTTATAAATCATGGTGGTGTTCCCGCCAAAATTTAGGCTCAAAACTTGCTCCCTTATAAAATAATAGCAATAAAATAAAAATAAAGGGAAAGCTCCACATGGAAAGTATGTAGGTACTGTCTCGGATAGAATTAAATCCTATGATGGCGTCTCACGCGGGCGCGTATGTGCAAACAACAAAAAGAAATCTATTAAATAAGAGTTAAACTCTTAGGAGGCGCCGCACGTGATCCTCACGCGGGTGCCAATATGCAAAGCACAAAAAAATAATTATTAAATAAGAGTTAAACTTTTAGGAGGCGCCGCACGTGCTCTTCACACGGGAGCCAATGTGCAAAGCACAAAAAGAAATCTCTATTAAATAAGAGTTAAACTCTTAGGAGGCGCCGCACTTGCTTCTCGCACGGGCTCTAATATGCATGCAAAGCACAAAAGAATCTATTAAATAAGAGTTAAATGGCGCCGCACGTGCTCCTCACACGGACGCCAATATGCAAAGCACATAAAAGTTCATAAGAGTTAAAACTCTTAGATGGTGCTGCACGTGCTCCTCACGCGGGCGCTCATGTGTAAAGCACATAAATATCCATTATAAAAATTAAAACCTTAAGTAGCGTCCGGCGCCTTATAGAATCAAATTCTACTCTCTGAGCCGTTGGATCTTTTGATCCAACGGTGAAGATAAATAATCAGACTGCAGAATTAAATTCTGTTGAGAAAATATTGCTCAAATCTTTCTAAACAAAAAATATTACTCTCTGTATACAGAGTACCGTTGGATTAAAAATCCAATGGTGATTAAAAATCACTTATCTGCAGAATAAATTTTGTATGGGAAAATATTTCCCTAATCTTGTTAAAAACAAGAAAAATACCTTCTGCAAAACAGAAGATCAAAGATCCAAGGGTGGGTAAAATCCCCAAATCAATTAAGATCTCTTAACAAAAGATTTCTTCAACTAATCAACAAACTGCCTCTACTGTATAAAGGACCCAAGACTTTAAATCTAGACAGAGGAACTCCCCATAAGCTTCAAACTTTAAAAAAAAAGCAAGGAAGAAGAAAGCTTTAAGAGGGAAGAAAGAAGAACATCTCTCTTCGAGGTAAATAAAAATAATAGAGATCAGAGTATCTCATCTGCATATCCAAGGGTTTAACCCTCATAAAAGAACTTAGTTCTTTCTCTGGATCTGAGATCCATGAGACAAATCTCCCATAAATGAGAATTTAATTCTCATAGGGATGAACTCATTCTTGGAGATCAAAGATCCAGAAAAGAACAGAGAATTGAACTCTTCAGAACAGAATATACGAAGAAAACCCAGCGCCGAGCGCCTCACGTGTCCCTCATGTGGGCGTTGCTCAATAAAGAGTGCTTAGCACTTAATGGTTGGCGCTCAGCGCCAAGCGCCTCACGTGTCCCTCACGTGGGCGTTGTTCAATAAAGAGTGTTTAGCACTCAATGGCTGGCGCTCAGCGCCAAGCGCCTCACGTGTTCCTCACGTGGGCGCCGCTCAATAAAGAGTGCTTAACACTCAATGGTTGGCGCCCAGCGTCCAGCGCCTCACGTGTCCCTCACGTGGGCGCTGCCCAATAAAGAGTGCTTGGCACCCAATGTTTGACGCTCGGCGCCAAACGCCTCACATGCTCTGCACGTAGGCACTATAAAAAGTGTTAACACTCCAAAAAAAAGAGATCGGAAAGTAAAGTAAAGTATGAGCATCAGAACCCATATAAATGCCCAGCATTGTTTCCACAGAAAATGGACTAAGCCCAAGTAAGTGTTCAACACTTTATTCAAATGAAATGGCAAAGACTGAGTGGGCTGAGCCCAAGTTGACCAAATCCCTAATTCAGATCAACCGAGCTCATGTGCTCATCATTTTCCAAATTGGTCTTAGTCCCAAACATGACTAATGACCTTCCAACGGATCTTCATCCCACATCTCTCTTCAATCTAGAAATTGGTTCAAGGATACATCTCCTCACACCTTTGATATATGTCGTTGTAATTCTTCAACGTCTTTAGAGAGGTAGCGAGTCCCAACAAGCAACAACTCTTTGGTGCACTCCCAAACCACAACGGACCGTAACGTTCTTAAACTAAAACAATCAAGCACAAATGCTCTTTTGTTAGATCTGAATGATCTTAAAACCTTATTAAGTAGATCTTAGTCTAAAATTAGACTAACGTATTCTTAATAAACATTTAAGTTGATCTTAATCTCAAACGAAATTAACGATCCTTAAATCAAACCAAACCCATATCTAAAATATACGGATTTAGACTAATCGCGCCCTGCGGGCGACCGCATAAATTAGTCTCCGTATACAATCCACGGGCAACTAAAAATAAAACAAACACACACGACACGAAATGAACTTCTGGAGCCGGAGAAAGTGGTTATCGCTATGCGGTAACGTAATTAACTGCAGGGGTTTGCGCCTATAGGAAAGACCGTCTCCACAATCAAAAAAAACCCTCGCAAACGAGGGGGAATCTGACGAAGTCTGCTACAACGGCCGCATCCGTCCAAACCTCCGAAACACGGTGCCATAAATTAACTTGACATCTTCAGAGAGGTGGACGGATAAATCCAAATACATCTGCCCCCAAATTCAGGCAAGACGACCTACGCGGTTTCGTCTCCGTTTCCGGCGGTAAACAGATTCTGGCACGCCCGATGGAACCCTTTTCCTCTTTCCACTCCACACTTTGAGTGTCATGTTCGCGAACAAATCACGGTTTACTATGGTTGCCCCTAGATTCGAGGTACTAAGATTTGGTGTCTTGCTCCATGCAGAAAAGGAGATAACATCGATGGCCTCCAGCTGCACTAACTGCAGCAGCAACTCTCGCTCCTCCCCGACTGGAGGAGTGACTTACGGGCCCCAAGCGGCCTCCATCTTTGCAATGTCAGTGGAGCAGGTGACTCAGGCCACCACTGGATTGTTCTTTGGGACCATGATCCCGCCAGCAAGCTTCAGTGCCCTAGTGCCATCACAGGAAGCTCCGAAGAAGTCGGTCTTTGATCAACTTGCAACCACCACGGCCCCTCTCAACGGGTCGTCCAAGTCTGAGACCTCGGTCTTTGACAGACTGAGCCAAAGCTCCAGTGGGCCTGCAAAGAGGCTCGCGATACCTGAAGAGGTTATCCCGAAGCGGATAGTCATTCCAGTTCCGGCAGATAAAGTCGTCGAAGGGGCTTCTCCTAAAGGATCAGTCTTCGCAAGATTGGCCGTTCCAACTCCTGCTACAGATGAAATCGTCAAAAATGCTTCCCCTACCAGAAGGTCGGCCTTCGAAAGATTGACCGTCCCCTCTCAACGGACGTCAGTCTTCGACAGGCTGACACCAGCAGTAGCCCTTCACCAAAGCGGGGGGCATGAGGAAGCCACTCGCACAACTGAGGCAATCCCATCTGCAAGGCATGCTCGACGTCGCCACTGGCGCCAAATGAAGAAAACAGTAGGCAACTCCCCCTCTGGGCTTACTCCACCAGCTTCAAGGGTGGAAGTTGACGTTGCTGTTTCAAATGTGAACAGCTTTGATCCGCTCAGGAGGGTGCGAAAGAACTCTCCAACCGTTGTACTGAAGAAGTCGGCTCCACATGTTGAAACATGGTACAGGCAAAGCCGAAACAGCCCCCTCAGCAGCTGTCCTCCAAAATCCACAGGGTCTGGCGGAAAGTCCAAGACTCGACAAAAATTACTCTCGCCGACTAGAGAAAAAGAAGGCTCGGCAGGAGGAGGACCACCCCTCCGCCATACAACGGAAGGCTTCGTCCACATGGGTGCCTGTTGCAACGGCCTCCTCAACTTCGACCTCCCATAAGAAAAGAAGGCCGGAGAAGATCCCCATGCCTGCGGTAAATTTCAAAGGCAGTGGACCCAAACGCCCCAAGTCTGGGGGCATGGTAGTACACGGTGTACATGGCTTCAAGAAAAAAGAAAAGCCATACTTCCACGGGTCATCGACCACTAACACGGTCTGTGACAAAAGCTCAAGAGCAGCAGCAAAAGCTCCAAGAAATGATAATGAAGATGTCAGCACTCACTGGGTAGAAAAAAGGCCCGGAAGTATCGTCTGAACAGCGCCGGGAGCAGAAGACTAATACGGAGTTCTTGTGAAGAGTGCTGGAAAGGAAGGATAAGGATGTCGCGGAACAAGCTGCTAATATAAAGCAGATTGCGCTCCTGTTTCAAGACATGGTTGGGATGATGATCCTGCCAGACCCTCCAGCCGAACATCCACCAATAATCATTGAAGACGACAGAGAAGAAACGTCAAACCCTCTTCCGGCTCTATCAGCAGCCAGGGAGGATACGATCTCCAAAGCTGACATTGATGACTACATAGCTCAACAAATACGAGCTCATCAAGCGAGTGAAGCGACTGGCCAAGTCATCAGAACTGGACGACCTTATCCAAGCTGGTACGATCAATCAAGTTCCCGCCAGGATATACGATCCCTAAATTTCATGTGTATAAGGGGACAGGCAATCCCCATCAGTACGTCGCTCAGTTCAGAGCTCTATGCGGCAATACTGGAGGCGACGACAAACTGCTGCTTCGCCAGTTCGTCGGCAGCTTAGTGGAGGCAGCATTTGAATGGTACTCGGAGCTTCCGAATGACTCCATCAAAACATTTACAGAAATGGAGCTACTGTTCACGCAGCGTTTCGCAAGCGCAAGCGAACGCACCCCGATTACGACATTAATCAATGCCAGGGTGAAGCCGGGAGAAACTTGGGTTCAATACGCAATTCGGTGGCGGAACCTATGGTCAAAATGCGAACGCATAGAAGAAGCTCCTGCCGTGAGCATGTTTATAGGGACCCTTGATCCTCAGGCAACTATATTCCAATTTATGATGTTCTTCAAGCCGACCACCTTCCAGGCCTTGATCGACAAGCTGGCCCAAATGGACTAGATGGGCCATAGGCCGTCCTCTTCGAAAATAGATCCCCGGAATGAAAGGGGCAAAGGGAAAGCGACCTTCGTTGCCAACGCTCAACAACAACCGAGTGACCCGAAATCGGTTGCTCGCCAAAGCAACAAACCACGATCTCTCGAAGAGAAGTTGAGACGTCCTTACTCGTTTCCCAGGGATAAAACGAGGAGACTGTTGGAACTGGCGATGCGCAACTGGCTCATCGCTCTACCGGATCCGAAACGTCCACTGCAGCCTGATGACGTCAACAGTCCCAACTACTTCCCCTACCACAAAGTAATGCGCCACCCAATCGAAAATTGCTACATTTTTAAGAACTGGATCGAGGACCAATACCAACAAGGCAAGTTCGCGCTGTCCGAAAACTGGAAAGTAAACCCGCCACAACAGCATATTACTAAAAAGGTGGATACGCCGGGGACATCATGCTCGTTTGTAGAGGAAGCTCCGTAGAAAGTTGTCCTTTCGGCTAAAACTAAAAGAAGGTTGAAGGATCTTCAAGCATGCCCGGCAATCAGGTGGAAAAGCCTGTTGGAGCCCGAGATCATTGACGGGATGCTGAAACCACGCCCAACACCGGAAGTTGGTAGCGATGGGCAAAACACCCAGGTCAGGCCTTCAAAGTCTTCGAAGAAAAAGAAGAAGACCAAGAAGCCCGTGCAGCTCGACGGCAATCGTATGGGTCTGCAAAAATACATCGACGCGCTGGAGGAATACAACCAAAAGGCGCGGACCCCAGTCACAATTGAAGAGTTCCTCAAGCATATTCTCGAGGACGGAGACAGTGACATTGATGAAAGAAACGGGTCGTTGGAAGAACCCGAGGATTATGTAGCGAGTTGCCACATGGTTTCTTACCTGTCGTTAAAAGATGAAGAAGCTCTCTCGGCGTCGGAAAGCAATGCAGAGGAACTGGGGGCAAGACCGGCGTCAAAATCCGTGGAGCCGTCAGATGACTTGATTGACAGGCTGCTAAGCGAACCCCTTCAAAAGAGCAAAGCTGACCGAGAACGTGAAACGGTTATATACGAAAAGGCCAAGCGTCGGCGTCAGGATGAAGAAGCTGCGGCGAGGAAGAGTCACAAAGCACTCCAACCAGATCAAAGCATACCCGCGGCAGACAAAAGCAGGTTTAAGACGGGGAAACGGTTCGCCAAAGCCCTGTCAATGGAAATGAAGCTGCCAATTTTTAAAGGAAATGCTCCCAGGAGTACGTGTCTCGATGAAGCGGATGTACACCTGAACTACTGCTTATACTATCGGAGGGTTACACACCCCACCGAAGAATGCAGTGCCTTCAAGAAGTGGTGGCATGGATACGTTGCTCACCGACAACACTACAAGAGGATGAAGCGTGAAGTCCGTCGACAAAAAAAAAAATGCAACAGATGAGCGCGGAAAAACGACTGGCAACTGTTATATGGTTGATGCCATTTCGACAAAAGGAAAATCTCAAGTTCTTACCATCGGGAGCGATTCTGACGAAGAAATAACTCTCGGCCCTCTCTTCAAGGAATCCACCTCTGGAAAAGAAGAAGAGGTGAAGAACTGTGAGAACATTCAGCTGCGTAACCGTACGTTGTCTGAAAAGAATCTCGGACCCTCAAATAAAGGTTCGGGCAAGAAAGACAAGGGGAAGGAAAAAGTCCCTGAGGAGATTGGCCTCGATGATAGAGTCGTCGAAGAGCTCACAGTCAAGGACCCGACTAAGAAAAAACAAGGTGGATTATAATGTTCTGGCACACCTGAGAAAGATACCCTCACAATTGAGCATTTTGGATGCCCTTCTCCTGTCTAAAGAGGCACGAGATTTCCTGATCAAGGCATTACAAGAGCCCGATCAGTTTCAAGCCTTCCTTGCAGAAGAAAAGATAAAAGACGGGCTGGAAGAAGTTCATACAGCTGACATTATATTCGGCGATGAAGATCTCCTCGGAACGTGCGAGCACAACCGTCCGTTATATGTGACCGGGTACTGCCACGATATCAAAATAGGGCAGATCCTGGTTGACAATGGATCCTCCGTCAACCTTCTCAATATGAGAGTGTTGAAGGAAATTTGCATGAACGTTCAGCACCTGGCCCGGGACAAAATTACCGTCTCCGGCTTCGACTCGCAGTCATCACGGATGCTGGGGTCCGTAATATTGACATTACGCTTTGGGATGCTTGTCACCGACATCAAATTTCATGTCATCGACGCCAAGACTTGCTACAATACTCTGCTCGGCCGGCCTTGGTTACATGAGTACAATATCATCCCCTCTACACAATATCAGTGTATGAAGTACTTCAAAGACGGCATCAAGTACACAGTTACAGGGGAGCTGAACCCATTCTCCGTAAATGAAGTCCGCAAATATGAAGACGCCAAGTGCTTCCTGCCAGACACGGAAAGATATCATAAACCGGAGGATAAACAAAAAGCCGTTGCGACCATCCCGATCTTTGGGAGTGATACCGAGAAGGATGAATAGATGGTTTATTCGGGGCAGCCCAAATGCAACAGACTCGGACCATCTATCCATATTTTGGTCTTCGGCAGGGACTCGGAAGACGGGGTCAACGCAATATTCTCTGTTCGTCCATCAATGCGAACCTTCATTAGAGCTGATCAGAATTTACAAATTGTCATGGTTCCGCGGCAGCATTACAGGGAACTTGATGCGCTCGATACATACGGCGTGCAAGAGCTGCAGACTTTCTACGTCCCTCCCAAGTAAAAAAGTGAAAAGGTGATCCTCTTCTATCGATCCACAGAGACCAAAGTGAAAAGAGAAGTCTGGCATAGCGTCGAATCTGCGCTTGACAGGCTTCAACCAATCTGTCTGCCTAGATACTACGCAAAGGGATTGAAGAGGATGTTAAGATACCAAGGCGTACCTTTTAAACAAACTGCTTGACAATTCCGGTTCTACAACAAGATTTAGGACGTTCCCGGGACTCGGCGAAAAATGCCCAACGGGAGGATGGAGACGACTAGGCTTGGATACGTTCGGTCCAAGAAACGAAACCGATTCCATGGCTACCATGTTATAAATGACTCCGGAGAAGAAGGGAATGTTTTTCCAGATAGCGCCGATGTCGAGCCAAAGCGGGATTTCGCCGTAAAATGCCAAACCCGTCATTCGAAGGACAAATTGACAAGCTAATAAGGGAAGCGGGTCAAAAGGTTCGGGATGACCACAGCCGTGAAATGGCCATTTACGAGAAAGCCAAAACGCAACGTCTCATTCAGCAGGCTACGGAGGATGATGATGCGCTTCACCCTCAGCCCGCTGTGCACTCTCGTGGAAAGAAGAAAGCCCGACGTAGAAGCAACAACAAGGTGAAGAACGGGAATGACGTTCAAAAACAGCATAGTGGATCCAAGAAGCCACGCGATCAAGAAAAAGTCGGCTGGAATCCGTCTTTTATGAAAAAGATGGGCCGGGAACATCCTTTCCCTCGAGACAAGACAAGGAAAATCTTCGACCTTGTCATGAAACATCAAATGATGACACTCCCGGAGTTCAGGCACCCCAAACAAGTAAATGAGGTCCATCACCCGGATTATTGCTCCTACCACCTAGCAATAGGACATTCACTTGAAGACTGCTCACCTTCAAAGACTGGGTTGAAGACCAGCATCAGCAAGGCAGGTTTGCTATATCCGACAGTTGGAGGGTAACCCCACCACGAAAGCATGAGCCAAAAGCAACCTATTTTGCGAGGGTAAGTCCATATCGACATCAAGCTTGGAAACGAACTCATACCTGCCACGTAATAACATTCTCAAAGGAGGGGAAGCATAAAAGTATGGACGACCTCTCCCACTGCTTCGCAGATGAAGAGGAGGACGAGATGATTTAGAGTTTCCACCGGCACCAAAAGAGCTGGAAGATGGGATACATACCACGGCGGACAATATAAGGAAAATCGACTTGGGGACGATAAACGATCCGAGGCCAACGTTCGTCAGTGAGCTACTGTCTAACGAGTAGGTGACCACACTAATGGACATGCTTATGCAATATAAAAACTGCTTCGCATGGAATTATTCCGAGGTGCTGGGACTAGATCCAAAAATAGTGGTGTATAAATTGGCTATATCACCGGACGTTAAGCCAGTCAAGCAGGCGTCAAGAAGAATGCGGCTCGAACTTAAGATGAGTATCAATGCCGAAGTCAAGAAGCTAATTGAATCTGGCTTCATCCAAGAAGTTCAATACCCCGATTGGATCGGCAAAATTGTCCCAGTGATGAAGAAAAATGGGACGGTGCGCGTCTGCGTGGACTTTCGAGACCTCAATAAAGCTTGCCCGAAAAATGACTTCCCCGTACCGGTTACCGAGCTGATGATAGATAACACGTCCACTCATGAAGTCTTCTCCTTCATGGACGGGTCTTCAGGGTACAATCAAATAAAGATGCATCCCGAAAACCAAAAACATACCGCCTTCCGGACTCCGCTAAGCATATTATGCTATAAGGTGGTGCCTTTCGACTTGAAGAACGCAGGCGCTACCTACCAGAAGACCATGACAAAGATCTTTGATGACCTCATCCATGAGATCGTTGAATGCTATATCGACGACCTTGTGGTGAAAAGCAAATCGTACGAAGAACACTGGGAACATCTGAAAATAGTGTTCTAGCGCCTTCAGAAGTACAACCTGAAGATGAACCCCCTGAAGTGCGTGTTTGGAGTCTCCTCAGGCAAATTCCTAGGATTCATCATACGACACAGAGGCATCGAAATAGACCCATCAAAGATCAAGGCGATTATGAAAATGCCCACGCCAAGAACTCTCAAACAATTGCAGTCTCTTCAAGGGAAGCTGGCGTATATCCGACGGTTCATAGCTAACCTCTCCGGCAAATGTCGCCCCTATAGCCATCTAATGAAGAAGGGGACCCGTTCATTTGGGATCGTAAATGCCAAAGTGCATCGGACGAAATCAAGCAGTATACAGAATCCCCCAGTACTGACCGCTCCGGTCAAAAAAAAGCCCATCATCCTGTACACAACATCCCTTAAAGGTTCTGTAGGCGCGCTATGGACACAAGAGAACGATCAGGGAAAAGAGAGAGCTCTCTACTATTTGAGTCGAGTTCTCCTGGGGGCAGAAAACAACTGCTCACCTATCGAAAAGCATTGCTTGGCATTAATCTTCGCGATAACAAAGCTTCGGCATTATGCCTTGGCGCATGAGATCTATCTCATATCAAAGATGGATCCTCTCAAATATTTGATGTCAAGAGCCATACTAACAGGAAGGCTCGCCAAATGGGCCCTCCTCTTGATGGAATTCTCGATAACATATCGACCCCTCAAGACAGTGAAAAGCCAAGCCATTGCCGCCTTTCTCGCTGAACATCCGATACCAGCCGATTCTCCCTTAAATTGTGAATTGCCAGACGAACACGCGTTTGACCCAATCTACAGAGAGAAAAAAGGGAGTGATACCCAATGGGAACTCTATTTCGACGGAACATATTCCATGAAGAAACGGAAGCAAAACACCCCCATAATCAAAACCGGAGTAGGCCTTATCTTTGTGACTCTACAAGGAGGGATAATGCGTTTTGCCATTTCCTTAACGAAGCTAAGAACAAATAACGAAGCGGAATATGAAGCTTTGATAGCGGGTCTTGAGATCGCTATTGACATGGGAATCGAAGACCTCCTCGTATATGGAGACTCTCAGCTGGTCGTTAGCCAAGTAAATGCGACTATCAGACGTGCAAGCCCGAGTTGGTAAAATATGGCGAAAGATTACAGCAATTGCTGACTCAAATCCCCTGCTACATCCTGGAAAGCATACCGCGTACAGAAAATAGCAAGACGGATGCATTAGCCAAGCTCGCTAAAGAACTGGCCGACGAAGACCTCAATGACGTAAGGATCATTGTGCAAAGCCGTCAGATTCTCGCGCCAGCAGAAATATCGCCCGAGTCATCTGAAGGAAAGGAAACGACGGAACAAACAACCTGCCAAATAGAAGACGAAGAAAAGGCTAAGGATTGGAGAGGAGTCTTCATAAACTACTTCAAATCCCATCGAACATCCGAAGGCGCGTCGTCGAGACATCAGCTCATGAAACGAGCTCTATCATTCGCCTTCGTCAATGATACTCTATACAAGAGATCATTTAACTGTCTATTGCTAAGATGTCTGGGACCAAAAGAAGCAAGGAAAGTCGTCCAAGAAACTCATAACGGACTCTGCGGTTCTCATCAAGCCGGACCAAAGATGAAGTTGGGGATCAAGAGAATGGGTTGCTATTGGCACACGATGATTCAGGACTGCCTCGAATATGCAAAGCAGTGTCACTCATGTCAAATTCATTGGGACTTCATCTACCAGCATTCAAATCCGCTACACCCAACATTGGCTAGCTGGCCGTTCGAAATGTAGGGAACCGATATAATCGGACCCATCGAACCAGCGTCATCCAAAGGACATCGGTTCATATTGGCGACAACCGATTACTTCTCTAAGTGGGCAAAGACAGTACCGCTAAGAGAGATGAAGATAGAGAACATTCTCCATTTCTTCAGGACACGTGTCATTTACCGGTTCGGCACTCTGCGACGGATTATCTCCGATAACGGGCCAACCTACAGAAGTCATAAGATCAGCTGCTTCGCGCAGCGGCATAATATAGATTGGAGATACTCTTCGGTCTATAATCCCCGAGCTAACGGTCTAGCTGAGCCTTTCAACAAGACCTTGACGAAGATCATAAAGAAAACGGTATCCAGAAATAAAAAAAAACTGGCACGAGAGGCTGCATGAAGCACTCTGGACTTATCGAACCACGTTCAAAATGGCCACGAATACAACGCCATTCGCGTTGGTATTCGGCACGGAGGTGGTACTTCCCTTAGAGGTGGAACTACCCTCTTTACGAATGGCAGTTCGATACGAGCTGACGGATGAAAAAAATGCCCATATTCGGCTTGAGGAGCTCGATGCCCTCGATGAAACTCATCTCATGGCGCAGCAAAACCTGGAAGCTTACAAAGCAAGGATGACGCGCTCATATGAAAGAGTGACTAGGTCGAGAACATTCCGCTAAGACGAACTCGTGCTAGTCATAAAAAGACCTGTGATCCCCAACCATGCAAGGCGGGGGAAATTCGAGCCAAACTATGAGGGTCTGTACATCATAGACAAGGTCTACCAAGATGGGGCCTACTCGCTCATGAACATGCATGGCAAAAGACCCTTCCGGCCAATAAACGGCTGGTTCCTTAAGAAATACTACGCTTAACAAGTCACAACTCAGGTTAATGATAGATGACGATGCTCGTGTCCGCTCGCTGTCTTTCTGAGTAAAGACTTTATAAGTAGTATCCGGCAAAACTTCGCCTCAAAGCTGACAATGGACCGAGACGTCCCTAAACTAACACTGGACCGAGATGTCCCTAAACTAACCATAGACCGAGATGTCTCTAAACTATATATATCGCCTCAAACACAGCGATAGTGGAATTCCAGTCCACAAGTCCCAGCGGCGCAGTCTGCAACTCAAGTCCCGTTGGCTGCACAGCTGCTCCGGTGGCGAAGTCCCCCCTAAGTGCCATTGGCAAAAAAACGTCCACAAGCGAAATGGGCACGGATGAAAACCCGAAAGGACGCCCTGAGTAAAAACAGCAGGGCTACCGGCAAACTTGTGAAAACCTGAAAGGGCGCAATCTCGTGGTGTAAAAAAAATATAAAAATAAAAATAAAAAAACGGTACGTCCACAAGCGAAATAGGCACGGATGAAAACCCGAAAGGGCGCCGTGAGTAAAAACAGTAGGGCTACCGGCGAGTTTGTGAAAACCCGAAAAGGCGCAATCTTGTTAAAATAAACACCTGCAAAGTCCTCTCGACCTTGTGAGGAGAAAACACATGCGTGAGATCCTTACGACTCACAAGGGAGCAACACACTGAGGGATCCACATGATCCCTAAGGAAAAACTACACTTACGAGATCTTCACGACTCGTAAAGAGAATTCCCCCTTATGAGACTCTCACGGCGCATAGGATTCAAAAGCCTTAAAATACAGGGACCTGAACCTATTCTTAAACCATCACACTCCCTAAGTTGCCCTACAAGCGGTCAATATAGATCCTTGTATACAATCCACGGGCACAAATATACGCTCCCTCACCTAGTTCCACCAATGGTGCGAAATTTCCCCATTTGGTGAACACTTGCAGGTCCTCTCGACGTGTAAGGAGAAAATACTTTTGTGAGATCCTTATGACTTACAAGAGAAGATATCACTTAGGAATCCTCACGATTCCTAAGAAGAAAATACACATGCGGGATCATCACGACTCGTAGGGAGAAAATACCTTTATGAGGCCCTTACGGCTCATAAAGTCAAAAAGCCTTAGTCGACAGGATCCTAACCATGTTTGCTAAGCCACATTTGTACGAATCGACAAAAGCAAATGATGATTTGCTCCTGGCAATATCCCAGTTGTAGCGATGCTGATGCCTAAACCGATATCAAAATCCAAGTCCTTTCAAGGCAAATGATGATTCGCTCCTGCCCACATTCCAGTCGCAGCGATACTGATGCTAAGATTGGTACCAAATTTCAAGTTCCATACTCGCAATATAAAGCAGCGAGTAAAAATATAAATAGCCGAAATGATTGGGCACCACGAAAAACGGCCGAAATGATTGGGCAATCGGGACTTTCGCGATATAAAAAGCTGAAATGATAGAGCATCGCGGAAAGAAACAAAAAAAATGAAACTTCTGCCCTCCATGTGAGTCCACATCGACCCCTGTAAACAATCCATGGGCACAAACGAAAAGGGAACCACATTTTCCCACCAGGCAAAGTCCTTAGTTCCAAGCCTCGACGGTTCATCAACAACCTAAAGACAATCTCGACATTCGTCGCAATATAGCAGACACAATGTCAACAAACGAAGTAAAGGAAGATCCCTAGCTTCAGGATAAGAAACGGCAACATCTACGGCCTATAGATCAACAGCGGCGTTCCTTCTTACTCCAACAGGATGCAAATGTGATGTCAACAACCAACCCCAGGGTCAAAACAACGGAGCCATAGCAAAGTCCCTAATTCCAAGCCTCGACGGTTCACCAACAACCTAGAGACAATCTCGACATTCGTCGCAATATAGCAGACACAATATCAACAAACGAAGCAAAGGAAGATCCCTAGCTTCGGGGTCTTGACGGCAACTCAAATAAAACCTGAAAGACTATCGGAGATCATCCAACACCAGCGTGGAGTGGTCATGACTCATCGGAGCTCCCAAATTGAGCCTAAGCTCAAGTAAAAAACAGCATGGAAAATCCCTAACGCTTGCTCTTCCGACGGTAATATGACCTGGGAGATTACTTGAAGACGACTTGTCCAGCCCCCGAAGGGATCAGAGACACGACGGTCGTGGGGCTACTCGAATAGCAAGATTGCATATCGGGGAATATATCGGCCAACGCGACGGTACGACGGACAAAAACCCTAGTACCACAGACCCTAACGGATTTCTATCAGCAGAGGTTAACTGTGACGTTAGGACATTCTTGTGAGAACTTCTCGATTCGTCTCGACTCGTAGGGAAAACAATGTTCTTGCGAGAACTTCTCGACTCGTCTCAACTCGTAGGGAAAAAAGCCTTAGGCAACGGGGATATCAACCTGTTTCCTAAGCACTGGGGCCCTGGAAGTAGGTCCAAGATGGACTATTGTATACTATCCACGGCCACACTCTCCAAAGTCGAATATCGACAAGGAGGGAAAAACCCACTTACGAGTCCTCTCGACTGGTAAGGGGGAAAATTCTCTTGTGAGATCCTTACGACTCTCAAGAGAAAACACACTTAGGAATCCTCACGACTACTAAGGAGAAAATACACCTACGGGGTCCTCTCGACTCATAAGGAGAAAAGTCTTTATGGGACCCTCACGGCGCATAAAGTTGAAAAGTCTTAGGCGGCATATCCGAACCTGTTTCCTAAGCCATCGCCGTCCTACAGGAGGTCAAGATGGACTATTGTATACCATCTACGGGCCACATTTGCCAAAATTACATGCCACTGAAATGAAGAAGCTACTTACGGGTCCTCAGAATTCATAAGGAAAAAATACCCGAGTGAGATCCTTACGACTCACGGAGGTGATGAACACTTAGAAATCCTCACGATTTCTAGGGAGAATATACACCTATGAGATCCTCTCGACTCATAGGGAGAAAAAAACCTTCTTGACACCCTTACGGCTTATGAAGATGGAAAAGTCTTAGGATATAAGGACCCTAAACTTGTCTCCTAAGCCATCAATTCTCTGGTCACGCATAACATTGCACTACTTCACCCACGTACATTCTTACGTGGGCAAAGTAGTGGGGGACATTTGTTCCCGCCAAAATTTTGGCTCAAAATCTGCTCCCTTATAAAATAATAGCAATAAAATAAAAATAAAAATAAAGGGAAAGCTCCACATGCAAAGCATGTAGGTACTGTCTCAGATAGAATTAAATCCTATGATGACGCCTCACGTGCTCCTCACGCGGGCGCCAATGTGCAAACCACAAAAAGAAATCTATTAAATAAGAGTTAAACTCTTAGGAGGCCGCACACGCTCCTCACGCGGGCGCCAATGTGTAAAACATAAAAAGAAATCTATTAAATAAGAGTTAAACTCTTAAGAGGCCGCACGTGCTCCTCACGCGGGCACCAATGTGCAAAGCACAAAAAGAAATCTACTAAATAAGAGTTAAACTCTTAGAGGCGCCGCACGTGCTCTTCACACGGGCGCTAATGTGCAAAGCACAAAAGAATCTATTAAATAAGAGTTAAATGGCGCCGCACATGCTCCTCACGCGGACGCCAATGTACAAAGCACATAAGATTTCATAAAAGTTAAAACTCTTAAATGGCGCCGCACGTGCTCCTCACGCGGACGCTAATGTGTAAAGCACATAAATACCCATTATAAAAATTAAAACCTGAAGTAGCGTCTCACGTGCACAACACGTGAGCGCCGGCGCCATATAGAATCGAATTCTACTCTCTGAGCCGTTGGATCAAAAGATCCAACGGAGATGATAAATTATCGGAATGCAGAATTAAATTCTGTTAAGAAAATATTCCTCAAAACAAGAAAAATTGCTCTCTGTAAAACAGAGTACCGTTGGACTAAAAATCCAATGGTAATTAAAAATCACCTATCTGCAGAATAAATTCTGTATGGGAAAATATTTCCATAATCTTGTTAAAAACAAGAAAAATACCTTCTGTAAAACAGAAGTTCTTGGATCAAAGGGTGGGTAAAATCCCCAAATCAATTAAGATCTCTTAACAAAAAATTTCTTCAACCAATCAACAAACTGCCTCTACTATATAAAGGATCCAAGACTTTAAATCTAGACAGAGGAACCCCCATAAGCTTCAAACTTTAAAAAAAGAGCAAGTAAGAAAGTTTTAAAAGGGAAGAAAGAAGAACACCTCTCTTCGAGATAAATAAAAATAATAGAGATCAGAGCATCTCATCTGCATATCCAAGGGTTTGAACCTCATAAAAAAAACTTAGTTCTTTCTCTGGATCTGAGATCCATGAGACAAGTCTCCCACAAATGAGAATTTAATTCTCATAGGGATGAAATCATTCTTGGATATCAAAGATCTAGAAAAGAACAGAGAATTGAACTCTTCAAAACAGAATATACGAAGAAAACCCAGTGCCGAGCGCCTCGCGTGTCCCTCATGTAGGCGCTGCTCAATAAAGAGTGCTTAGCACTAAATGGTTAGCGCTCAGCGCCAAGCGTCTCACGTGTCCCTCACGTGGGCGTTGTTCAATAAAGAGTGCTTAGCACTCAATGGCTGGCGCTCAGCGCCAAGCGCCTCAAGTGTTCCTCATATGGATGCTGCTCAATAAAGAGTGATTAGCACTCAATGGTTGATGCCCAGCGCCGAACGCCTCACGTGTCCCTCACATGGGCGCTGCCCAATAAAGAGTGCTTAACACTCAATGTTTGGCACTCGGCGCCAAGCGCCTCACATGCTCCGCACGTGAACACCATAAAAAGTGTTTAACGCTCCAAAAAAAGATGGGAAAGTAAAGTAAAGAATGAGCATCAGAACCCATATAAATGCTCAGCATTGTTTGCACAGAAAAGGGACTAAGCCCAAGTAAGTGTTCAACACTTTATTCAAATGAAATGGCAAAGACTGAGTGGGCTGAGCCCAAGTTGACCAAATCCCTAATTGAAATCAACCGAGCTCATATACTCATTATTTTCCAAATTGGTCTCAGTCCCAAACATGACTAATGACCTTCCGACGGATTTTCATCCCACATCTCTCTTCAATCTGGAAATTGGTTGAAGGGTACATCTCCTCACAGCTCTGATATATGTCGTTGTAATTCTTCAACGTCTTCAGAGAGATGGCGAATCCCAACAACCAACCACTTTTTGGTGCACTTCCAAACCACAACGGACCGTAACGTGCTTAAACTAAAACAATTGAACACAAATGCTCTTTTGTTAGATCTGAATGATCCTAAAACCTTGTTAAGTAGATTTTAGTCTAAAATTGGACTAACGTATCCTTAACAAACATTTAAGTTGATATTAATCTCAAACGAGATTAACGTTCCTTAAATCAAACCAAACCCTAATCTAAAATATACGGATTTGGACTAATCGCACCCTACGGGCGACGACATAAATTAGTCTCCGTATCCAATCCACGGGCAATCAAAAATAAAACAAACACACATGACACGAAGTGAATTTCTGGAGCCGGAGAAAGTGGTTTTCACTACGCGATAACGTAATTAACTACAGGACTTACGCTTGCAGGAAAGAGCGTCCCCACAATCAAAAACCCCCTCGCAAACGAGAGAGAATTGACGAAGTCTGCTACAACGGCCGCATCCATCCAAACCTCCGAAACGCGGTGTCATAAGTCAACTTGGAATTTTCGGAGAGGTGGATGGATAAATCCAAATAGCATCTACCCCCAATTCAGGCAAGATGACTTACGCGGTTTCGTCTACGTTTTCGGCGGTAAACAGGTAGCATGTTGAAATTTGGCCTAAAAAAACTATGATGGTTAAGATTATATTTTTGCATACTTGCTAAACTAAACCTCCACCTGATACCTTTTGAAATAACTAAACCTAATAATCCCATATCAAGCTGCTCAAATAACCTTGCCAAACTTGATCAAAGCTCCAAACTTCCAGAAAAAAGAATTACAAACTCATGTAGTAACTAGTAGTGTAGTGTAAGAACTAAATCCGACTGCATGAAATATGCAAAAGATTTACGAGGATAAAAAAAGGAAGAAAATTTAGACCAAAATTTCAATCACGATAACAAATTAGAACTTAATTGAATTATAGTTTAGTGACGTATAAGAAAATGAACCTCAACCACACATTAACATGCAAATTATACCCCAAAAGAAAATTTTAATTTTAACCTGCTTGAATGTCCTAGTGTCCCAAGCTCTGACAGTCGCATCGGACGAGCAAGAGCAAATCACATTTGGCGAAGCCGGGATCGAAAAAGAAACCTCATAGATCATCCCAAGATGCCCTTTGCACTCCCCAAAGTACTGCCCAGTTACAGGCGAGTACAATTTGATTGTATTAGATGATAAAGATACTGCATCTGACTTCAAAATCCCGACAACGAGCGGAACATCAAAATAAAGACATCAAATTGAGTGAAAATTCAAATGGGGCGTTACCTTGAAGCGATTTGAAACACGTAATCGTCGCCAGAATTGGTTTGGATGGTGTTTTTGATGCCGAATCGCTTCGCAGAGGAGGAGGAGGAGGATGGTGAAGGATCGGCGTCTAGGGTTTCCATCTCCATCTCGGTCTCCATGTTCGCCTCTATCTCCATTGATGAGGATTTTTTTGTTGCTTCTGCAAGGGTTTTTGAGTGGTCGAGGGTTTTGGGAGATTCCGACTGGATTTTAGACGATCCACTCGCGGATCCGTGACCCGTACCCGGATCCGACATTGTTAGGAAACCCGAAAACGTTGCCGTTGTCTGTCCAAATAAGAGAAAAATTATTTAGTGTGCACTATATATGTCATGTCTTTGAGAGAGAGAAATAAACACATGGATCTCATCAAACTGCTCGAAAGCTGTCTGAAATTCTCTATCCTTTTTTCATTCGTGCCCCAATGTATTATGTCCGGCACATCTAATAATTTCTCAAGAGAAGCATATTATATATATCAAAACATCAACCCTGATATGATAATAAATAGAAAATACCACAAATCACATAGGCTTAAAACTATAGAATTTGAGAAGCCCAACATCATATGAAGAAGGATTCAAGAATCCTTCACCAGATTAAATTGCAGAATCTAATTTCAGCTGTGTCCAAAAGAAATGGTACAACCAGAAACAAATACCAAAATTATAATATTACATTCCACTGTGCAAGCAACCAATTTTACCAATATATTATGTTTGAGGCCAATTTGGTGAATGAAAACAGAAACAAAATAAGGAAACTAAATGAAATGCATTCCATATTTGAAGTTTAAAAAAAAAAAACCGTTGTGCCACGATTTCTATTAAAGAGAGGTTCAAGCAAAACATGCTACCTACCCCTGTAAGGCCATCAAATTCTCTTGTCTACATTTTCTTCATCATCTACTACATTTTCTTTATTGAAAGAAAGAAAGAAAGAAAGGCATTTAAATTACAAACGAACATGAACATAGATTCCTCTTCGGGCGGCTGTAGGACGGACGGCCCGTACTAATGGATCTCTGGATCTCCTTCAGATGTTATCTTCCGTTAATCTACAACGAGCACTGATGGATGGCTGAGATTGAGTTGGAGGGTTGCCTTCTGGAGCGTGTGGATCTCAATGGGTTTTATGTGGTTGAGGTCGAGCTACCTATAAAGAAGTCCCGGGGTGGTTGTGCCACCGGGGACCCTCCGACGATCAAATTAGACTGGGTATTTTGGCAGAGTAACGGCCTATTGGGGTCAAATTAGCTTACCTGAGTCATCTAAGAGAAGGGTTTATATAGTGGCAGCCATGGGCAGGCGAGCGCGAAATTCACGTCGGCCGTTATGCCCCTGGTGTCACGCCAGCGTGATAGGCCGGATTCCCCATTAATGACGAGATATGCTCGTTAATGGGGGATCGTGATGGCGTGGAACGAGGGATCATGGACGGCGGATACCTCGCGTCTAGCGAGATTCGCGGAGCCGTGGCGGAGACGCCTGTGATCGGTGCTGTGGGTCGGTCGGTGAGACCGAGGAAGCGCAGCTCGGCGGGAGGCTCGGGAACGAGCGGGAGACCGAGGCAATTTGGTTCTGTGATAGCTCGGAGGCGAGCTGGGGGTGGTCTAGAAGGCCACCGAAGGTCGGGAACATCCTCGGATCGGAGGCCCGAGGTGTGACTCCAACGTAACGTTCTTGATCCTTTCTTGTAAGCTCTGAGACACGTCATCTGCCATGTGTCATTATCTGGGGAGTCACCGATATCGAGCATCATCATTAGCCCCCCACTCTCACCTCGACCCGTTCCTGGGTCGGGTCGAGAGTGGTCTGACCGGTCACCCGGGGTGAGCTCTCACTTGAAGATATCATCGGTGCGTATTCCCGGGTAAAGAGTCGTATTTTGTTGATGACGTCAGCGGATTAGAGGAGAGATCTCGCATTAAAGGGGAAGCACCAGTTTGCGCATACGTTCGTCGAAGTGACAGCCCACATGTCTGGCACTGGTTGGCTAACAAGAAAGGTCGCAGGTGTTCCCGCGCCCGATAAGACGCGCCCAATGTGAGTGCGACAGGTGGAATGTTGTCGGCCGTTGGTTGCGAAGCGTTGTTTTGGCGGGAGGCGATCAGAGTCGTAGGATGTGTACGCCGACAACTATAAATAGAGGTGGGATCCCCGTCAGGGCCCATACCTCACCACAATTTCCTCGTCCCTAGTCGTGTTAGCTCGGCGCTCTTCTCCTCAGGTCGGATTCCTTGCGTTCTCTCTTCCGAGGACTTGTCCCTTTGATAAAGTTAGATGTCTTCTACCGAAGAGTCTGTAGAAATAGTCCGGAAAGAGTCTAGGGAGTCCTCTGTAGCTTCCTCTTCTTCTTCTTCTTCTTCTTCTGTTCTTCCTCCTCCTCGTCAGAGTCGGAGTCCCCCCGGGAAGTTAGGGTTAGTCATGCTTCTCGGGGGCGTGCGACGGGGGCGGTCCCCAGAGCGCAGGTCATGGGTGTTCTTGGCGCGTCCTCCACGCTGAGGCATGCAGATGAGCTCGCCACCATCCGGACTCGTTTCCACATTCCTCACGGCTGTTCGCTTTGTCTGGCCGAGGTGGGGGAGAAGGCAGATCGGATACGGGACAAGGAGATTGCCTTGTACCTGGAAGCCTTTTAGGCCGGGATGCACCTGTCCTTCTCCCCTGAGGTGAGCGCGGCGTTAAATTGTTTTGAGTTAGCCCCGGGTCTGTTAGTGCCGAACTCTTAGAGGATTCTCCTTGGGTTCCTGGTCCAGTTGAAATTACGTCTGATCCTTTTCCGCCGGAGTATTCTCGTTTCTTCTCTATGCTACAAAAAGCACCCTGGCACTCGCAGGGACGAGCCGAGCTGGGTATACATCTCTTTTAGAAAACACCGGGGAGGCGCTGCCGGGTCGGGGGTCGTCGTAGTACCTTCTTCCATTCACGAATGGAAGAAGAAGCTTTTGTTCGTTGGGCCGCCCGAGGGTGAGGATTGGCATGTGCCCATCCAATGGCATAAGGCCAACTGCCCGCGGGTAGGGCGGTCGAATAATCTCGATGCGGTGGCAGTGTCGGAGTGGGAGCCCCTCCCCCGGGCTGATGTATTACTGTTTGAGCGAGCCCTCAGTTGGGTCGGGCTCAGCCCCGCCCAGTTCGCGGGTAAGTTAGGAGTTTTCAGGCGACCTGTTTAGACTTGTGTATTCTTTCACTTTTTCTTGCATTGCTGACTTTTTTGTACTTTTGTCTTATGTAGAACCCATAGACCTAGGCAAATTTCGGGTAGCCCTGGTTGAACAGAAGCAGGGGAAGAAGGCCGGAGGCGCCGGCCCTTCTCGCCCGTCGTCGGCTCCGGTTCCACCGCTAACCGCTCCATCCAGGCGCTCAAGCGTGCCCCGGGCCTTGGATTCCAACCAAGCGCCAAGCCGAAAATGTGCTCGGGAGCAAGAGCCCCAGGCTCAGGAGGTGGGAGGTGAGACTGGCTCCCCTGCGTCGTCCTCAAGAGGTTTCATAGGACGGCACCCCGTTCCCCGGCTTTCCCGATCCTCGTGGACGATGGGGAGCTTCGCTTTGAGGTGCCCTCGGGGCTTTCCATTGCTGACAGCATGCTCTCGGAGATGGAAAGGTCGACCGGGGGCAGAATCCCTCGAGGGACCCTCCGGGCCCAAATGGCGGCCATAGCTCAAGAGGCCGTGCAGGTTAGTGTTCGCACCAAGTCAGTTCTTCATTCAGTATTTTTGCTCGCAAGATTGGGTGCCCCCCTTTTCTTTATAACCCTCCTCTGTTTTCTTCAGGTCTTCCGGCACGTCGTCCTCGTCGTCAACATGGAGGACGAGAAAATTGCCCCGGCAATGCGGGCCGCAAACCAGTTCTCCTCACGGGAGGAGAGCTCAAGGCTGGAGCTGGAGGCGGCGGTGGAAAGGGTCGCTGCCTTCGAAGACCGGGTGGCGGCCGGGGATCGGGAGATCGCCAGGTGCCGAGAGGCCGCCCGAGCTGCCGAGGCCTAGTTGGAAGATTCCAATGTGCTCGTCGCCACCCTGAAGAAGACGGCGAACACCCTCCGGAGAGAGAATGAAGCGGTGAAGGAGGGGACGAGGCGTGCCGAGCTCCGAGCGTCGAAGGCGGTGAAGAGCTACAAGAAGTCGGACCAGTACTACACCGACCTCATTGGAGCCGCTGCTGTCGTTTGGCACGACGCCCTCGACGCTGTCAAGGCCCTGATGCCGGAGTTTCCTGACGGCGAGCTCCGGGGTGAGTACCCTCTCGGGGATGACGCGCAAGGGAATGCCCCCGGAAGCACTGCAGGAGGACAGGCCCCCGGTAGGAGCGTTGGGGAGAAGTCGGTCCCCCTGGTTCCAGGCGCCGACCTTCAAGACGCAACCTCGGTTGTCGCAGTGGAAGCGTAGCTCATCGAGGTTCTCCCGACCCCGAGGCCTGAACTTCCTCGCCTTCTTATTTTCTTTTTGCGCTAAAATTTTGTAAGCCTCCAAGCGTTTTTGTAAGGCTGGGGAGCCCATAATACCTCAGTAAAGACTTCCGACTTTTTATGAATAAAAAATCTTTTTGCATTGTTCTTTGCGTGCGCATTTTCCCTTTGTTTGTGATAAACATTTTTATTTGCGCAGAACTGCTTTCATGTTAGATCCGTTTTTCATCTAGCGATCGCACGTCGAGTTGAATTCGACCATTTGCTATCTCCATGGCCCCGAAGTCGAGGTGGAGATCGCTTAGTTAAGATGTGGAGGAAGTTGAGCAGTGAAGCTGCTCGGTGGCCTCTTGATGAGGGCTTTGATCCTTGGTGTCGTGGGGTAGGAGATTACCGGCCATGGATGGACCGAGCAGGGTAGCTGCTCGGTGGCCTCTTGATGAGGGCTTTGATCCTTGGCGTCGTGGGGTAAGAGATTACTAGCCAAGGATGGACCGAGCATGGTAGCTGCTCGGTGGCCTCTTGATAAGGGCTTTGATCCCGGCATCGTGGAGTAAGAGATTACCAGCCAAGGATGGACCGAGCAGGGTAGCTGCTCGGTGGCCTCTTGATGAAGGTTTTGATCCTTGGCGTCGGTGGGTAGTGAACTACTAGCCATGGATGGACTGAGCAGGGTTGCTGCCCGATGGCCTCTTGGTGAGGGTTTTGATCCTTGGCATCAGTGGGTAGTGAACTACCAGCCAAGGATGGACCGAGCAGGGTAGCTGCTCGGTGGCCTCTTGATGAGGGCTTTGATCATTGGCGTCATGGGTAGTGAACTACCAGCCATGGATGGACCGAGCAGGGTAGTTGCTCGGTGGCCTCTTGATGAGGGCTTTGATCCTTGGCGTCGTGGGTAGTAAACTACCAGCCATGGATGGACCGAGCAGGGTTGCTGCCCGGTGGCCTCTTGGTGAGGGCTTTGAACCTTGGCATCGATGGGTAGTGAACTGCTAGCTAAGGATGGACCGAGCAGGGTTGCTGCCCGGTGGCCCGGTGGCCTCTTGATGAGGGCTTTGATCCTTAGCGCGGGAGGACATTGAGAGGCCTGCTAAGGATGGACCGAGAAGGGTAGCTGCTCGGTGGCCTCTTGATGAGGGCTTGGATCCTTAGCGCGGGAGGGCATGGAGAGGCATGCTAAGGATGGACCGAGCAGGGTAGCTGCTCGGTTTGTCGAGGTTCCGTCGCGGGAAGAGTAACCGTCGCGGGTGACACGTGTCATGAACGCATGGGGGATATGAAGCATTTAGAGGAGCCGCGTCACTCCGACTTCGGATCGCCGAGAAAGACGGGATACCCGCTACGTGGCGGTACAGTAGTGGAAGAAACGAGCGACTGTTGGACTCTTGGGGGCGCTGTGGGGCTATAAAATGGAGGGCATGTTGATCACTCCTTTCTCCATCCCCAAAATGCAATAATGGATGAATTCCCTTTCTCCATCCCCGAGATCATAAATTTCGAGGACTTATATCTGTACGACCAGCTGTGCTCCGAGGAGACGGTGCAGGCAGTGATCCAGCGGGTTGAGGATTATATCGGCCGCCTGCTCCCCCGGCGATCACCACTTCTCCAGCTGCTGATGTACTCGATATGGAGGGCATCGTCGGGGCTGCACAACCCCTTGTCCGAACAACTGAAGGACGAGGTGGTCGGCAAGCTGAGGTCGTTATGTCGTCTCGGCATGATCTTGAAGAGTCGGCGGGATCGCTCGATGGCACTCGTCCTCGAATGTTACCAATTGAGGCAACTCGCCGATGGGTGCCCGGCCGTAGAGCTTCCTAGCCCGTCCGTAGCCACGAGGGTTCGCGGACAGCATCAGAGGCAGAGGTCCGAGGCGGCAAGGGCTCGGCTGGCGGAAATTTCCTCAGAGTATCACGAGGAATGCTTCTTGCACCCCCTTCCCCCACTACTGTAATTTTTTTCTTTTTCTTTTTAAGCAATGTACGGCTGAGGAGCCTACAATACCTTTGAATGAATAAAATTCTTGCTTTTGCAATACTCTATTGTGTCCTTCTTATTATTTAAGTAGAAAGAACTTTAGAAAAGTTTACATCGCCTTTGTGAAAAAAGAAATATATACTCATAGATATTCTTTTCAGAGGTACAGCTTGAGCTTCTCAGCATTGTAAGGCCGTAGAAACTTGCGACCATCCGCGTCTTGTAAGCGGTAGGCTCCGCCGGGCAGGACCTCGGAGACAAGGAAAGGACCATCGCATTTTGGGGAAAACTTATGCAGCTTGCCTTGTTCGACGAACTCATTCAGCCTTAGGACTAAATCTCCGGTTTTGAAGAAGCAACGCTTGACTCGCGCGTTATAGTAGCGGGCGGTTTTTTGTTGATAGGCGGAAGCTCTGATCTGAGCCCGGTCCCGTTTCTTGTCACGACCCAAAATTTGGCCCGTAACCGGCACTTAAACTACGTAACGTCTACATGCGTACGCAACTCAAGTAAGCCGAAACCCAGAAATCTAAACCACCCAAATCTGGATCAACGGAGAAAAACATAGTTTTAACATTTGGAAAATTACAAGTAAAATCTCTAACTCTAGTTTTCTTTCTTGAAAATTTCGGCAGCACCTCCTTTGTAAAAACTAGCCCCGAAAACGGGTACAACACAGATAATATATAAAGCATCCCAAATGGGAACAAAATCACGCCCAACGGCGGAGACAATCACCACAACATGTATACGACGCCGAAGCGAAGAAATATCAAAGAAACGACTATAATAAGAAGTAAACATTTCAACAAAACCGGCTCCCACGAGCACGGCACCCAAAGTCACCAAAATAATACAACACCAAATCCTCACAAGTCGTCTCTAAGTCATGTACAAACAATGGTAGATGGAGAATACTAGATCCAACAAAAAGATATACAATGCACAGGCAGATAACCGCAAACCCACCTAAAAGCAAAGGCCTTACTGCCTAACGTAGCGGTATCCGCAAAAGTAGAGATGATAAGACGCCCTGCCGCGACTACTCCGAGGGTAAGTCCTACAAAACACTGTGGCACAACGGGGGTGAGTTGCCAACTCATGAATAGTAAATAACATCATACTGTAATCGCAAGTATGCACGAACAGCGATCTATCTATCACATGTAATCCAATAGCATAAGTATGATAAGTGAATATGCAACAATCATGTAAAGGTACATCATCAGGGTACTACAACTACATGAAACAATGCATAACAACAATAATCCTGAGTGTGTGGGATAATACAATAAAATCTCATGCAAAATCATCAGCATGGAAAAACACCAGTGTCCCTCACTGACACATCAAATACCAAATCCTCAGGCACCGCATCCACAGATCGGCCCTCACATCCTGTAAGTCTCATAGAACCTGAGTGTCAAACATCGACACCCGAAACATCATGAAAACATATCCCTATGTGTATATATATACGTATATAAGTATGAGGATATCAACCCCGTATGTCCACCGATGATACATGAAAATCATGAAAACCTGAGTGTCTAACATCGACACTCGAAACATCATGAAACCCGTGTCTAGCATTGACACATAAATCCTCATAACTCAGGCACCGTCACCATGACTGGCCCTGACGATATGTCGTACATCACTCCGGTTGGTATCCCCACGATAACCGCCGAGTCCAAATACAGTCACCGGTAGGTACTTGTCCACCTTCCAGGCTCATCGTCTGTACCACGAACATCTTGCTGAGGGGAACCGTACCGGGCCCCACCATATACCCGCACACGGCCCACTCACTCTTCGCATCGGGTATATATCACAAATCTCAGAACTGAGAAATCTCATGGTAGACGCATCAAATATCATATCAAGAGAAACCGGGTTTTCAAACAATACATAGTTTCTTGAAAATACCTCCACGGTTCTCAAATCCATAAATCATATGAAATCCATATCTCAATGCGTAAAATCCATATAAAACTGATATATGCAACATAAAACATCAATATGAGCATATAAAAGGAAAACCGCTCTTTTAAATGAATCCAGCTTTAAAATATATCTTGCGGTTCCCAAAATCCTCCGAAAACAATGCAGTATCATATGAGGTGTACATGTAAGTGTAGCAAGGTTTAGTATCTATATGTAAGCAAGTGGGTATGATGCATTTCATAAGCGCACTGATCAACAACTCAATATCACATATCAAAACAATACCACTTAGGGTATATACAACTATAGCAACATATGCGGTATACATACCAGTATGTGTGCATGGTGTACATGTAACTGAAATCGAGTATGTGGGTGTACATGTCAATATGTGTGCATGATATACATGTAGCTGTAATAGACTATGTGGGTGTACATGTCAATATGCATGCAAGATGTACAAGTAGCTAAAGTAAGATATACGTGAAATGGATTAAGAGTTACTATCTTAACTATCCATGTCAACCATAATAACACATATATAGGTGTCAACAATATCTCCTATACACAAAGGAATAAGAGTTACTACCTCCACTATCTCTATCCACTACCATATCACGTATGTAGGTGGTTTGTGTGTGTCATGGCAATTACTGACGATGTGGGCGTAGCATACAATTTAGTGCTCGTGCAACATGAACCGTCAGTAATGTGTTATATCTAAAGGTACGAGTCAGATACAACAGATAATGCTATGCAATGACATTCATATGAAAGTAACTAATATGCAAATACATGCAGCTATCATGTCATATCCGCCCCGACGTATAACGCCATACGGGCGATTTCCCTGTAGATGTTAAATCTACTCACCAAGGTCTCCAGCTATGAAAATCCGGCCACCTCCTTCCTCTTGTTCGCGGCGTCCGAAGTCCCCGCTTGCGACGCTACAAATTCACAAACACACAAATAGTGCAAATATCTCAGAATCAACTAATATAACGTAAAACTACATTTTAAACGACGCACCAACACTAAACTAACTCACAAGTCTCCGTCTAGTGGTTAACGTGCGTTGCGACACTACTAAACCAAACTGAGTACAGCAGCTGCATCAGAACACGATTCGTGTCGGATTACGTAACACATGAATTCAAAACACTAAATTATGGGTAAACGATTCCAGATTTTGTATACTGCAATTATAAAAAAAGTAAACAGTACCAAACACCTCTAACCAACAGCAGACAACTACCCACAAAAACCAAACCCCAGCACCTCCCTACATCGCCGGCGTCGCCGGAATTCGCCGAAGGGGTTGCTGGCCCCGGCCGGTGGGGTGGTCCTCGTGTCTCAGGTGGTGCTCCAGGGTTACTAGTACATCACTATAATTTTGTTTGATTTTTCTGTAAAAATCCCAGGTCACAGCAGTTCACAGAGGCTCTAACACGATACTAAAAACCCGATATTGCACTAATCGATACTTTAAATATTCTAAACCATAATCAGCGAGCTACACAGCATAAAAACTCCTATTTATCAGTGTAGGGATTATACCTATCAAGTTTAGCTCACAAGATCCAAGCTTTCCTAGTTCCAAGTGATCCAAGAGCAAGAATCAAGACTTGAGCTATTTTTGTGATTTATTTGGGAATTTTGGGGATTTATTGTGCTAGGATTGATGAAAAAGTGGAAGGGAATGATCAAGAACAGAAGGGGGAGGAAGGATTTCGGCCAAGGGAGAAGAATGGAGTTTTGTGGAGTGTTCTAGCTCATTTCATCAATAAATGCACATAAATGCATTCACACACACATGCATGCATCTCTTGCATTCATTTCTTTTCTTTTCCTTAACTTTAATCCTAGTCCACACAAAGATCTAGATATGGTGAGAAGGGTTTGATTAACTCAAACATAAACAAAGAAAAGTTCACTTAAAAGAAATTTCCCAAAATGTGAATACTGCATTAAAATAATATTAAAATTGGGAAAAAATCTAATTGAACCAAAACGTCCCATATATCCCCAAAGCTTGCGCACTAGCTTTATTTTAGCTAAACTAGGTGCTGGTAAGTTTATATGGTTGTTTGAACACAGTCGGGTTAAAACGGAAAATACCGACAATTTAACCCTAAAACGGAAAAATTCTCATAACGATTTCTAAAATGTTACAATCTCCCCCCTTATAGAAATTTGGTCCCCGAATTAAAATTTCATACTAAGCGTACCTTCAAAGAGATGAGGGAATTTCTTCCGCATCTCACTCTCGGCCTTCCAAGTGATCTCCTCACTAGTAGGGCTACACCATAGAACCTTCACAGACGGCAAGACCCTTGATCGAAGTTTCTTCACCTGCCGGTCCAAAATAACTAACGGCTGCTCGGTGAACGAAAGATCGCGCTCAAGCTGAACGGTCTCGTGCTGACTCATGTGAGAAGGATCATGAAGGTATCTACGAAGTATCGACACATGGAAAACAGGGTGAACATCCGGAAAACTGGGCGGGAGCGCCAAACGATAAGCAACAGAACCCACTCGCTCAAGGATCTCGAAAGGACCTATAAATCTGGGACTGAGCTTCCCCCTCTTCCCAAATTGCATAACGCCCTTCATCGGAGAAATCCTCAGGAATACATGATCCCCCCTGCGAACTCAAGTCTGCAACGACGACGGTCGGCATAAGACTTCTGCCTGCATTAGGATGCTCTCATCCTATCCTGAATCAGCTGGATCTTCTCCGTGGTCTCCTGAACTAGCTAGGGTCCTAAAACCAGACTCTCACTAAGCTCGGTCCAACAGACTGGCGATCGACACTTCCTACCATATAAAGCCTCAAAAGGTACTATCTGAATAGTCTCCTGAAAACTGTTGTTATAGGAGAACTCAATCAATGGCAAGTGACGATCCCAACTGCCACCAAAATCAAGCACACATGCACAGAGCATATCCTCCAGAGTCTGAATAGTCCGCTCCGACTGACCATCGGTCTGCGGATGAAAAACGGTGCTAAAACTCAACCGGGTACCCAAAGCTTCCTGAAGCTCCTGCCAAAGACGGCTAGTAAACTGGGTGCCTCTGTCGGATACTATGCATGTGGGAACACCGTGCAAACGCACAATCTCATCTATATATAGCTGCGCATACTGAGCATACCCGAAAGTGGCCTTCACTGGAAGGAAGTGAGCCGCTTTCGTCAACCGGTCAACAATCACCCAAATGGAGTCACACCCCCTACTGGTCCTGGGTAGACCCACAATGAAGTCCATGGAAATCTGCTCCCATTTCCACTCCGGAATGGGTAAAGGCTGCAACCCTCCAGCCGGTCTCTGATGCTCAGCCTTGACTTGCTGACAAGTCAGGCACCTCGAAACGAAGTCCGAAATATCGCGTTTCATCCCTTCCCACCAGTAAAAGTCTCTCAAATCACAGTACATCTTGGTGGAACCTGGATGAACGCTAAAGGCCGACTGATGTGCCTGCTCTAGGACCTCGCATCTCAACCCATCAGCATCCGGTACACACATGCAAGTCCCGCATTGTAGCACACCCTGGTCATCAATCATGAACTCCGAAACTATACCCTGTCGAACAAGCTCAAGAATCTCTGACAAACGGGCATCACTGGGTTGCGCCTTACGGATATGATCAAATAGTAGTGGACGGGCGCGGAAATGAGCAAACTGTCCCCCAGTGGAAGTGAACTCGAACTGCACTCTATCATCACACAAGAGCTGCCAATCTGTAGACGACTGACGCTGAACTGCGCTCAACTGGGACAAGCTACCCCCGGGCCTACGACTCAAAGTATCAGCTACCACATTCGCCTTGCCCGGGTGATAAAGGATCTCACAATCATAATCCTTCACTAGCTCCATCCATCGGCGCTGTCTCAGGTTCAGATCCCGCTGCTGGAATATATACTTCAAGCTCTTATGATCCGTGAAGATCTGACACGACTCCCCATACAAGTAGTGTCTCCAAATCTTCAACGCAAAGACCACCGCGGCTATCTCAAAATCATGAGTGGGACAGTTCTGTTCATGCTTCTTCAGCTGCCTAGAAGCGTAAGCAATCACTCTGTCATGCTGCATTAATACACAGCCGAGCCCTACTCGAGAAGCATCACAATAAACGACATAGCCGCCTGATCCAGAAGGTAAAGAAAGAACTGGTGCTGTCGTCAACCGAGTCTTCAACTGCTGAAAACTCTGCTCGCACGCATCAGTCCAGAGAAAAGGAACTCCCTTCCGGGTCAGTCCAGTCAGCGGTGCAGCGATACTCGAGAAATCCTGCAAAAAACGGCGATAATAACCAGCTAAGCCCAAAAAGCTGCGGACCTCAGTCACCGATACAGGTCTGAGCCAAAGCTGTACAGCCTCGATCTTCCTCGAGTCCACAAGAATACCATCACCAGTCACCACATGACCCAGGAAGTCAACTCTATCAAGCCAAAACGCGCACTTTGAGAATTTAGCATACAGCTGGTGCTCTCTCAATATCTGCAACGTAATCCTCAAGTGCTGCTCATGCTCCTCACGACTCCTAGAGTAGACCAGTATGTCATTAATAAACATTACAATAAACTGGTCGAGGAACGGCCTGAAAATCCGGTTCATCAGATCCATGAACGCTGCTGGCGCATTGGTGAGTCTGAACGACATCACCAAAAACTCATAATGCCCATAGCACGTACGAAAAGCAGTCTTCGGAATGTCATCATTCCGAACCCGCAACTGATGATAACCCAAACGTAAATCAATCTTAGAAAAATGTTTCGCACCCTGGAGCTGATCAAATAAATCATCAATGCGGGGTAAAGGATACCTGTTCCGCACCGTAAGTCGGTTCAACTGACGATAATCCACACATAACCTCAAACTGCTGTCCTTCTTCTTGACGAACAGAACAGAAGCTCCCCACGGCGAAACACTCGGATGCACAAGTCCCAAATCAAGCAACTCTTGCAATTGACATTTAAGCTCTCTAAGCTCTGCCGGAGCCATCCGATAAGGCGGTATAGAAATAGGATCCGTGCCAGGAATCAGATCAATGCAGAACTCAATATCGCGCTCTGGCGGCAACCCAGGTAACTCATCGGGAAAGACATCGGGAAACTCTCGCAAGGTAGAAATCTGGTCCAACGACTCCATTGTGGCTCCAGTATCATGAATGAAAGCCAAGAATCCCCGACATCCCCTCCTCAAAAGCCGACTAGCGCACAGAACAGAAATCAAACTGTGAGGGGCGGCACAACGGTCCCCCTGCACAACAAATACTGACTCGCCGGGAAAACAAAATCTAACTGTCTTCTCATGGCAGTCCACGGACGCATAACAAGTAGCTAGCCAGTCCATGCCCAACAGAACGTCGAAGTCCAACATCTCAAGAAGGATCAAGTCGACGGACAGATCTCTGTCTCCTAAACGGACAGCACACGATCGGAACACGTGTCGCGCAACAAACGACTCTCCCACAGGAGTGGTCATGACAAGCGGCTGATCAAGCAAAAATGACTCTCGGCCTAACCTCGGCACGAAGTGCGTAGAAACATACGAATGCGTAGATCCCGGATCAAAAAGAACATGTGCCTCAAAAGAACAAACAGATAGGGTACCTGAAACCATAACATTGGACGCCTGAGCGTCCTGGTGAGTCAAGGCAAAAACCCGTGCCTGCCCTCTACCGGCTACCGGCTGTCCACTGCCTCCGCCGCCTCGACCTCTCGGTACAAAACCCCCGCGACCACGACCTCTCTAAACAGGAGTCTGACGCGGCGCAACAACAGGAATAAGAGGCAACGCTCTTTGAGGCGAAGAAGGTGGTAAGGTAACCTGGGGTACTGCCGGCCCTCTCTGACGCACCTCGGTACAATCTCTCACTAGGTGCAGTAAACTGCCACATCCAAAACACCCACGTGTAGACGGCTGACCCTCCTGGGAAAAAGTACTGAACAACTAGCCACGTCCCACGTCTCTGCTACCCCCAGTGTCTGATCGAACTCTGTCTCGGAATCTAAACCTCTGCCTCCTGGCTGCTATACCAGTACGAGCCCTCTTCGGTTCCGAAACAACCGATGACTCAGATAGACGCTCCTCCACCAATAGGGCTGCATCCACAGCTGCCGCATACGTGTCGCAATGCTGAATGCTGATGGCTAGGAACAACTGGGTAAGTAAGCCTCGAACAAACCTCTTCACCCTCATCTCCTCAGTCGCCGCCAGGTACGGAGCATACACCGACAGCTCGGTAAGCAGTACATCATACTCAGACACCGACATCCCCGGAGTCTGACGTAACGACTCAAATTTGCACGCTCACGCATCCCTGACGTTTGGTGGAAGAAAACGGGCAGGAAACGACGTCACAAACTCAGCCCAGGTCATAGGAGCAAGACCCGCGGCTCTGCCCTTCTCCAAGGACTCACACCACTTCTGGGCCAGACCCTCCAGACGAAAACTGGCAAACTCCACCCATCTCTCATCGGAGTATCGGAGTGAACGACAAATCATGGCCATCCGGTCGATGAACGACTGCGGATCCTCAGTAACATCTGTGCCAGTAAATACCGGAGGCCTCAGCCTCATAAAATCTGTCAGTGACACAGTAATAACCTCCGGAGCTGTAACTGCGACTACCGGAACTGTAGGTACCATCGTGGTCCCTGCAACGGGTGTGTTTCCCCAAATCAGAGCGAAGCTCTGTTTGAATTTCAAAATTCAAAAACTGAAGCAACGCTTCAGATCCCTTACGCTGCGTGCTGCGCGCCACGTATCAAAAGCAGACACGCCAGCGCCAGGAGCGCTGCGCCCTAGGCAGCGCACCCCCAATCAGGGCAAAGCTCTGTTTCAAAATTCAAATTTTAAAATGAAGTAACGCTTCAGATCGCTAGCGCAGTTGCACTGCGCTCTGTGCCGCGCGCAACGTGTCAAACACAGGGGCGCTAGCGCAGTTGTGCCGCGCTCTACGCCGCGCGCCACGTGTCAAACGCAGGCGCGCTGGCGCAGTTGCGCTGCGCTCTGCGCCTCGCGCCACGTGTCGAACGCAGGCGCGCTGGCGCCAATTGCGCCAGCACTGGAATTTAAATAATAAATTATTAATTAATCAGAATTAAAATTCTGTTCTAGAAAGATCTTTCCAATCTTATTAAAATAAGAAGATTATCTTCTGTAAAACAGAGGCCTTAGGATCAAAAATACAACGGTGGGGAAATATCCCCAGATCAATCAGAGAAAGATCTCTGTAACTAATTTAACAAATCAATTGGCCCTATATAAAGGCCCCAAGACTTTAAGTCTCATATAGAGAGAACTCTCTGCAAACTTTGAGAAAAAACTCAAAAAGAAAGAAAGGCAAGCCTTTGAAGAAAGAAGATCATTTTCTTCATCTTTAAAGGTAAAGAATTTAATTCTTGAAGAACAGAGATGAAAACATCTCACAAAAGAAGAATCCTCTTCTAAAAAGATCAAAGATCTAAGAACAAGATCAAGATCTTCAATAAAAAAGAAAAAAGATCAAAAAGATCTAATTATAAAAGATTAAAAAGAAGTAATTTACTTCATTCACAGATCATTTGATCTATAAAGGCACAACCTTTTGATGGGAATAAGAACCATGGTTCTTGAATCTTGAGGCAATACTTCTTTTGAAGAACAGAACAAGAAAACTTGTTCTTTGATCTTAATTTGATCAAAATGCGTTTTGCGCTATTGGACAGTGCCTTGCACTAATGAAATGCGCCTTTGCATTCCTTGGACTGGCGCACGTCACCGGAAAGCGCCACGTGTCAATCACAGAACAGTTTGCGCTTTGCGCTTCTAAATATAGCGCACTGCGCTCTTGGATTGGCGCACAGTGCCAGAGCGCGCCACGTGTTACTCACTGGCGCAGCGCACTTATAAAGCGCAGCGCGCTAACAGACTTGCGCTTAGCGCTGAGCGTGACACGTGTCACCTTTGCATGCGCTAGCGCAATGCGCTTTTTAATTGGCGCAAAGAGCCTGATGCGCCACATGGCGCACTGTCAGAACACCACTTTGTTCCTAATAAATGCTGTGCATTATAAAAAGAGCAGAGCCCAAGTAATGGCCTAACAGGCCAAATATAAATGAAAATGTTAAACATTTTTTTAACTGGACTTAGCCCAATTCTGGCCATAAGTCCTCAATATAAATTGAACTGAGCACAACTGCTCTTCCAATCAATTTACACTCGGTTCAAGGGTACATCTCTTTACTCCTATGATATCTGTCGTTGTAATTTCTCAACGTCGTCAGAGAGGTAACGGGTCCCAACAACCACACACTGCTACGGACTGTGGGGTTCTTAAACTCATGGACTATGACGTCCTTAACCTTGACCGTGATGTCTTAAAACTAACATTGGACTGTGAGGTCCTTAAGCTCACGGACTCTGACGTCCTTAACCTCGACCGTGATGTCTTAAAACTAATACCGGACTGTGAGGTCCTTAAACTCATGGACTATGACGTCCTTAACCTTGACCGCAATGTCTTAAAACTAACATTGGACCGTAATGTCCTTAAACTACTTATCGACCGCAATGTCACTAAACTAAACAATAGAGCCCAATTGCTCTCTTGTCGGATCTAAACGATCCTGTTAAGTTGATCTTAGTCTAAAATTAGACTAACGTGTCCTTAACGAACGTTTAAGTTGATCTTAGCCTCAAATAAGGCTAACGTATCCTTAAACACAACCCCCCCAAACCCAAATCTAAGAAAGATACGGATTTAGACTAGTCCACGCCCTACGGGCGACAATATAACTTAGTCTCCGTATACAATCCACGGGCAACCGAACACAAAACAAACACCCACGACACGAAGTGACCATATGAAGAAGGAGAAAGTTGTTACCGCGATGCGGTAGCGTAATTAACTGCAGGGGCTTGCGCCTGCAAGGAAGAGCGTCCCCACAATCAAAAACCCCTCAAACGAGGGGGAATCTGACGAAGACTGCTACATCGGACGCATCCATTTAAACCTTCGATACATGGTGTCATAAATCAATTTGGCATCTTCGGAGAGGTGGACGGATAGTACCAATTATCATCTACCCCCAGATTCAGGCAAGACGTTCCAGTCTTCCCGGCTCCCGGCGTTAAACAGATTCTGGCACGCCCGGTGGGACCTTTTCCTCTTTCCACTCCACACTTCATGTGTCGTGTTCGCGAACCAATCGCGGTTTGCTAATGGTTGCCCTTGGGTTTCGAGGTACTAAGATTTGGTATTTTGCTTGGTGCAGAAAGCAAAGGATCAATGGCGTTCACCTGCTCAAAGTGTTCCACATGCAACTGCAACCCACGTCCTGCCTCAACTGGGGGCATAGCCTACGAGCCCCAAGCGACTTCTCTGTTCACGATGCCCGTGGAGCAGATTACTCAAGCCACCATAGGGCTGTTTTTCGGGACCATGCTCCCGCCAACAAGCTTCATCGCTCCCGTGCCCGTACCAGAAGCTCCCAAGAAGTCGGTCTTTGATCGACTTACAGCTGATGCGACCCCTCTCAACGGGTCGTCCAACACCAGTGCCTCGGTCTTCTCCAGATTGGGCTAAAATTCCTGCGGGCCCACGATGAAGCTTGCAGTCCCAGAGAAAGTTATTCCGAAGAGAGTAACCAACCCTGCTCCCGAAGTCGTCAAGGCGGCTTCTCTTGCCAAGGGGTCGGTCCTTACAAGACTGACCGTCCTAACTCCCACTCCCGCTTTTGCCACTCAAAGGACATCAGTCTTTAATAGGCTGACACCGGCAACAGCCCCTCACTTGAACAGGGGCAAGACAAGGTCATCCCCGTCACCGAGCCAATTCCATCAGTACGACATGCTCGACGTCGCCACTGGCACCGAGTGAGGAAGGCCGGAGCCAACTCCCCTTTTGGGCTAACTCCACCAGCCCCGACGGCGGAAATTAATACTGCTGTTCCAACTGGGAATAGTTTTGAGCTGCTGAATAAGGTGCGTAGGAATTCTCCTACCGTCGTATTGAAAAGATCTCCTCCTCCGGTGGAAAATGTTGCGGAAATAAAGCCAGAACAGTCCCCTCAGCGGCTGTCCTCCAAGATCTACAAAGTCTGGCGGCAGGTCCAGAACTCGGTAGTGGATCAAGAATATTCCCGCCGGCAGAAAAGGTGTTAGTGTATATGACCTAGGGGCCATTATTGTATCATACTAGCTTGTATATTACTTAATGGGAGCTTGGGATATTCACAGTTATATTAACAGTCTTGCTAAACATGGTAGTATGCTACTTAGTTTTATCTATCTTAATATGTGTGTACGTATTGATAGAGCCCTTAGGATCTTGCTTGACTACCAGCGTTGTGATGGCAGTCACACTAGTGGGGGCTGGGTAGTCTACAAGCACATCCTTTTTCAGGTCCCTAGTCGTAGGATTATCGAGACAGGGCATCGATACTCCGGAGTAGACTAGTGTGTACGCTTCTCATCCCAGTTGGGGAGATGGTCTGTCCTACAGCCATCAGTACGTCATACTGGAGATAGTATACAGGTGCTCGTTGGGTTATGGGTATACCGGACAGGACTCGTAGGGAACTGTTGGTTGGTATTATACCCGTCGTCAGTTAACAGTTCCCAGGTGACATGAATACAACATAGTCCGCAGACTTGACACTGCTACTTCGCCTCGAGTGTGTCCCACTGTTCTTAGATTGCTACCCTACCACGGCTCAAAGGAGTCGTGCAAACAGGTAGCAGTTGGGTGCAGTCCCGAGCACTTGGAGGCAGTAGTGGTAAGAAAGATTCGTCTCTTCCGGTATTGGAGGTTGATATCGCGCTGTGTCTGGAGAGCCATTACGCAAAGTCCCTGGCCAGGGCAAGCGATTTTTACTGGTAGGTTTTCCAGTAGTTTCTCAAGGTGTAATGGGCTTCGCTCCGACATGACTTATACCACTTTTAGGGGATTGACGCTTGCCGCCCCCTTAGGCCCGATATGGGATAGTCCTAGACGAACAGACCGGACTGTACGGAGATTGTCACATCAGGCTCAGTAGGAGTTCGGATGGGTTTCCTCATCGGCCTTCTTATCGACATCTACCTGGGGACCGTTACGTACAGCTAGTGCCGCTTGCGGTCTGTGGTTAAACCCACTGCCAGCGTAGTAGTCGAGTCTTTAGAGTCCCACACAGAGAGTTTCCCTGCTCCGGACGAAACGATATAGAGGTCGTATGGTTTTACGACAGGGTTCGGACACGCACGTGCATTTATGCACGTACGATGTTCGGACAGTTTTTACTAGCCGGCTTTGGTTTAAGCCAGATTCTAGTATCGGATTATTGGATTTATACAGTCTAAAGTTTTTCCGTGTTTTCACGGATAGGAGGGGCGTTCTCGTAATTTGGCGAGAAGCTTCTAGAAGGATGATGACTTGGGGGTTAAGGTGGCATTTGCATTTATTGATTAAGTGACTCATTTGTGTGATTCATCCATGGAGTTAATGATGCATTTATTGATCTAATGACTCATGGGATGAATCACACAAAGTGAATAAATGAAGCATGGTTGATAAATCATTTGATTTATTTATTTGATAAATCATTATGCTTCATATATTCAAATGAGATCATTATCTCATTTCATTCTCACTCTCACCTTCTCTCTCCTCAAGCTCTCTCTCTTCAAACCCTAATCCTACCCTCTCATGTGTTGAGATCAAGGATTAGCTAGACTCATTAATTCATAATCATACTCTATATTCCCTAGGTGACTTTGATTAGCAATTAGAGTAACCTAGTTACCTCAAGATTAGAGGCAAAGCTTGGAGTAGAAGCTCTCGAGTGGATCGTCTATTACATAGAGGAGGCCGACAAGGAGGTGGTTAAGGAGAAGAAGAAGGACTTGGTTCATTAGGTATAATCTTCTTCCATAGTAGTTAACAACTCCTATGTTAGTGTTAGTTATAGTTTAGCAAAGATCTTTTCGGTTAGTCGATGTTAATCTAAAGAACTTGATTGTTTTTCATATTTCCGCCTCCCCGCAACTCGTGGGGTGTAATACATCGACTTACAGTGGTATCAGAGCCTCGCTAAACAATAACTAACTTATTAGCAAAGTCGTTACAATTTCGAATGCAAAATGAACCGGAAAAACATCGAAATCACCAAGTTTCTGCCGAATTTAAAATGAGGTCTAAAATTTTTTCAGGAACCTCTAAAAATACATGCAGGAAAATATAAGAATTCTGGAGAAAATTGGGTTCCTCAATCGGCCACGACGCCGCGGAACCGCGGCCGATCCAAGCGATCGGCCGCGGATCCGCCGCCGAGTTGGGGCCAATTCAACCCAAATTTCCCCAGAACTCTTCTGTGGTTATTTTGTTATTTCTGGAATGTTTATTTTCTGCTCAAGTCTCAGGTGCACAGAGAAGTTTTGGAGTAGAATCTAATGTGTTTGCTCGATCGAAATTATACGATGTTTGGCTAATTAGATTATATCTGTGAATTGTATAATGTGTTCGTAAACCTCCCCTAACTGCTAGTATGTCGGTTGGCAGGGGGTTGCAAATTTCTGTAATGATTTTTCTGTTGTGCTTATGAACTTGATTGGATCGTTGTGATGATTAGCCGGGGTTTGAGATGGGTTTTTATATTCATTCATTCGATGTAATTGTAAATTGTTGTAATATTATTTTGCGGGGCACATCCAGGTTGCGGTTGTAGCCACCGTTGTATTATTTCATTTTACTGATTTTTGCTCCTAGGATAGACCCAAGGTAGGGTGCACAAACTACCGGGTACTTTGAAGTGTTTAGTGGCCTACTCAAGTTGTTGAGGGAGACCGCTTCACTTCGGGTACTTGGCGGGTAGTTTGCCGTGCCCGTAGGGTTCTAGAGTGGGGTAATGGCTATTCATCACAACTGTGTAATCTGTCTTTCGTTGCAGGCTCAAAAGAAACACGGATTGCTTGTATATCCAATAATGTTCATCTGTGATCTGGAATGCTTATTATTGCGTCAGACGAATGTACAATATCTATATATGATAGCTATTTAGACGTCACTTATGTTTTACACCCGCGCTAGCCCAGCCCCCGCTCTGTCGTTAGTTAAGTAACCTAACGGGTGATGACGGGACCCAGTGGCGAATGCGGATGGCATAAGAGGACGTTGTATTTTCATTGTTTTCTACAATGATAGGTTAATTGATGGGACGCATTATATTAATGCAAAGAAAATAAACCAAAGTTGAATCGTTGGAACAGTTTAAAAGAAACCACTCGGTTATTTTAAAACAGAGGATATTTTTTAAAATAGCGGAGCTTTAACCACTCCTTTTAAAAGCTATCAGGTTCCTTCGGTCATATCAAGTTCACTACGTTCACGGTTTTGCCAAAACCGTTCGTAGCCCTCCGTCATTTCATTTGGGTATTCAGTAGTATTCAAGCTATGTATTTTGACCTAACGCCAAGGCATAGTGTTTGGTAGCTGCTGGGTATTCATTTGTTGCATAGATAGATGAGTTAGTTTGGGACAGTCGTATTATCATTTTGGCCGAACGTCAAGGATATGTACGGATGGGTTCAAATTAACAAGATAATGATGGGTAGAACTTGACATGTGACTTATGACATTTTGACCTAACGCTAAGGTCATAAGAGCATGGGGCAAAAATTTATATCGGGAATTTCGAAAGAAACTGAAATTTGCAAAGAGATGCATACCATTTGGAGTGTGATGAATGTTGGTAGGATTTCTTCAGCATTATCACACGATGATATTTGGATCTCGATCCTACTGTGAGTATATGCTACTCATCAGGAGATTCGTCACTTAACGATCAATGCTATAAACCAAGTAGGTGCCGAGAAAGGTGTCAGCGGGGCTACGCCCCCAGAGAAAAGAGGTTATTTAATTAAGGAACTTCGCGAAAGCGTTGGAAAACCTCCCTCGAAGTACCGACACTGGCCTGGCTGAACGGTTAAGCAAGTATTGTACAGTAAGAATAGTCCTGGCTAGTTTTTCCTTTTTGGTTTGAGAAGGAATTCGAGAAACAGTGGGAGCCATCCAGTTTAGATTAACTAAAAACCACTCTAAACTTGCAAGAGCATCATGCTAAAGTGTTCCCTCTCTCTCTCATTGCAGCGACCAAAAACATGACGGGCCTTAAGTTACTATTAGAGAAAAATATATTGATAGGGCCAAACTATAAAGATTGGCCGCGGAATGTCAAAATGGTTTTAACTTATGACAAATTGGGGTATGTCCTTACCGCTAAGGCACCTGCAGTCCCGGGTCCTAAATCCAGTAATGCGGATAAGGAAATCCACAAAACCTGGGAGTTAGATTGCGCGAAGGCCAAGTGCATTGTGCTTGCCTCGATGAATAGTGAACATCAGAGGAGGCACGAGGATATGGATCTTGATGCCATATTCCTCCATACAAAGGAACTTTATGGAGAGCAATCTCGTATAGCAAGATATGAGACCTCGAAGAACTTGTTTCAGTCGAGGATGGCCGTTGGATGATCTGTAGGAGAATATATCCTAAAGATGATTGGCTATATAGAAGAGCTCGCAGACCTCGGGACGACTTTGGAGAACGAGCTCTATACAGACTTGGTTCTTCAGTCCCTTCCTTCCACCTACGCCCAGTTTATTCTGAATTTCAACATTCAAAGAAAAGAAGTTGATCTTCCAGAACTCCTTAACATGTTGAGGAGTGCAGAGGGCACCTTGCAGAAAGCAAGGGAAACACCCGCTATGTTTATTCGCGGTGCTTCTTCTTCCGGGTCCAAGGCTAGGGCCAAAGGAAGGAAGAATAAGGCCGCCACCAAACCTAGAGGAGGTGTTAGTAAGGTGGGAGTGAAGGGAAAGAAAAAGATTGCGGTGCCAGTAGTGGCAAAGGATGAGTGCTCCCACTGTCATAGGAAAGGGCACTGGAAGAAAGATTGCAAGGCGTGGAACGCCAAGAACCAGGAACCGAAGTAAGCTGTGGTTTCGACTTCAGGTGTGTTTGTAATTGAGAATTGTCTGTCAATCAACTCTACTTTCTGGGTATTGGATACCGGATCAGGATCTCATATATGCAATTCATTGCAGGCACTGAGAAACCGTAGAGTGCTGAAGGATGGTGATATGACCCTAAAGGTTGCTAACGGAGCTAGCGTGGGAGCTGTGTCCGTAGGGGATTATCACCTGGGATTGACGAGTGGACATATTTTGGTTTTGCATAACTGTTTTTGTATACCTAGTTTAACGTGTAATATCATATCAGTTTCCTTGTTATCAAATAAAGGTTATGATTTCACGTTTGTAAGTGATGTTGTTAACATCCACCTTAATCATGGTTTGATTGGGTCCGGTACACTGGATAACGGTATATATGTCTTAAACCAATTACAGATTTTCAATGTCCAGAACACACTAAAAAGAAAGTCTCCAGATTTAAATAAGGCTTTTTTATGGCATTGAAGACTAGGTCACATCAATAAGACAAGGTTAACTAAGTTACATAGAGAAGGATATTTGGATTCGTTCGAATATCAAACTTATGCCACTTGTCAATCATGTCTCAAATGAAAGATGACAAAGACTCCATTCACTGGACATGGAGTAAGAGCGAGCGAGCTCTTAGGACTCATACACAGCGATGTATGTGGTCCAATGTATACACATGCAAGAGGTGGTTTTTCCTATTTCATTACTTTTACGGATGATTACTCAAGGTACGGATTCATTTTTCTGATGAAACATAAATCCGAGGCTTTTGAGAAATTCCAAGAGTATAAGAATGAAGTAGAAAACCAAACCGGCAAAAGTATCAAGACACTGAGATCTGATCGAGGTGGTGAATACTTAAGTGCCGAGTTCCTTGGTTACCTAAAAGAGAAAGGCATTCTCTCTCAGCTTACTCCTCCATACACTCCACAACATAACGGTGTATCGGAGAGACGGAATCGAACCCTATTGGATATGGTACGTTCCATGATGAGTAATGCTGAGTTACCGCGATCTTTCTGGGGTTATGCGCTAGAATCAGCGGCATATCTTTTGAACAGAGCTCCTACCAAGACTGTGCCTACCACGCCATATCAGATGTGGAGTGGGAAGAAACCCTATCTTCAGTATTTGAAAATATAGGGATGTACAGCTTTTGTTAAAAAGCAGTATGCGGACAAACTCGAGGCACGATCAGTACAGTGCAAGTTTGTGGGATATCAAAAGAACTCCAGGGGGTATTATTTCTATTACGCAGAGGAACAAAAGGTTTTTGTTTCTCGTAATGCCCATTTTCTAGAACATCAGTTTTTAGAAAAGGAAACAAATGGGAGCGAAATAGAACTGGAAGAAATTCCAGAACCACAAACTACTAATGAAAGTTTGGTAGAACCAGTAGTTCAAGAAGAACAGGATATTCCCGCACCCCTCCGCAGGAGTAGTAGGCCGTCTCATCCGCCTGAGAGATACTAAGATTTTCTCATAGATGGGGATGGAGAGGATTGCATCATTGATGATGATGAACCTACTAGCTTCCAGCAGGCCATCCAGAGCGGCAACTCGGTACGATGGCTAGATGCAATGCGGACCGAGATGGAGTCCATGTACACCAACAAAGTATGGACTTTGGACTTTGCTCCAGATGGGGTAAAACCCATAGGATGCAAATGGATCTTCAAGAAAAAGATTGGTGTAGATGGACAGGTGGAAACCTATAAGGCTAGACTTGTTGCAAAGGGTTTTCGTCAAAGACCTGGTTTGGACTATGACGAAACTTTTTCTCTAGTGGCTATGCTCAAATCCATTCGGGTCCTTCTTGCTATTGCCGCCTTCCATGATTATGAGATCTGGCAGATGGACGTAAAGACGGCTTTTCTGAATGGCAATTTAGAAAAGTGCGTCTATATGGATCAACCAGAAGGCTTCAATCAGAGTGGGAGCAGCGGGAAAGTGTGCAAGCTGCTTAAGTCCATTTATGGACTAAAGCAGGCATCGCGGAGTTGGAACATCTGTTTTGATGAAACGGTCAAAGAATATGACTTTATCAAAAATCCAGATGAACCATGTATATATAGTAAAATTGTAGCACGAACTGTCGTATTCCTCGTCTTGTACGTGGATGACATTCTATTGATAGGAAATGACATTCCTATGCTACAATCTGTCAAAGGATTCTTCTCACACAGGTTCTCCATGAAAGACCTGGGTGATGCCTCTTACATACTGGGGATCCGGATCTATCGTGATAGATCCAAGAGGATGTTGGGACTTTCGCAGTCCAGGTATATCAACACTATACTGAAAAGATTCAGTATGGATGATTCTAAGCGCGGTAATCTACCGGCTTGTCACGGAATCACCCTCTCCAAAGAGATATCTCCCAAGACTGATATGGAAAGGAATCGCATGTCTATTATACCCTATGCTTCTGCGGTAGGCTCTATAATGTATGCGATGATGTGCACCAGACCAGATGTAGCTTACGCACTGAGCGTGGTAAGCCGGTATCAGTCAGACCCAGGGGAGAAGCACTGGATAGCAGTAAAGAACATTCTCAAGTACCTGAGAAGGACTAAGGAGATGTTCTTGGTTTACGGCGGAAAAGACCTCAAGATCGAGGCCTTTGCTGATTCCGGCTTCCAGAGTGATAAGGATGACTCCAAGTCTATGTCAGGTTATGTCTTTACCCTCAATGGAGGGGCGATGTGCTGGAAGAGTTCCAAGCAGGACACCGTTGCTGACTCGACGATGGAAGCGGAGTATATTGCTGCTTGCAATGCCGCAAAAGAAACGGTCTGGATGAAGAAGTTCCTAACAGAACTTCAGGTGGTTCCTACTATTGTTGATCCAATACCGCTGTATTGCAATAACAACGGAGCTATAGCTTTAGCGAAGGAACCCAGTCCCATCAGAAGTCTAGACACATCTTAAGGCGGTATCACCTGATCAGGGAGATCATAGATCGCCGGGAGATCGAGGTCCGGAGAGTTGCTACAGAGGAGAACATTGCTGATCCATTCACAAAGGCCTTACCTCAGATTCAGTTCGAGAGGCTACTCGAGATGATCGGTCTTCGATATGCCAGTACATGTCCCTAGTGCAAGTGGAAGATTGTTAGTGTATATGCCCTTGGGGCCTGATTGAATACGATTTCGGATTGTGTATGTTTAGAAAAATGAATAGAAATCATAACCAAAAATTATTTGACCGCAATCAATAACGGTGTCGAATGTAGCGCGTTAGTAAGTGCGGATCGTCCACAGGGAAAGTGTAATCGTTCGTGTTTCGATTTAGATGAGTTGAAATTTTAAAGAAAAGAAAAGAAAACAATTCATGATTTAAAGATTTGAAGTTCAAGAATTAGAAAAATCTATATCTAATAGCAAGAAACAAGAAAACATTAAAAATCAAGAATTGAGAATTTGATGATTTTCCAAACCAAATATCAAGAATCGAAGTGAGGCTTGTAGGAATCGATCGGATCTATAGATGTGATGAAATCTAATGATTACGTATTCTTATCCATCGATGAATTGATACTAGATCGATGATGATCAACGAGAATTAGGGATTTCTTGTGAAACTAGGGTTTCATCATCTATCCCTTGTTCCTTCGTCGATATCATTCACATTCTAACCTCTAGTAAATTCAAGAATCGATCGTGGATCCCTAATTTCGAGCGATCACAATCAAGAAAGCATCGCAACGAAACTAGGTCGTCGATTCTTCAATTTGCTAAGGTTTACAAAACTCGTAAGACTTAAGAATCGTTTTAAGATTTGTTACATCATCATTCTATTGATCGTCTCGACTCCTTTACGAGAGGAGTTTTACTCAAACATCACAACAAGAACCACAATCACAAATTGAGATCGAATCATGATGCAAGAATTTAAAGAAAGCAAGATTAAAGAATTTCACCTTTTATTTATATCAACAATTCTGTTACAAATCGCTCAAGAACTACAAGAGGAAGAACTCGATCGTCGATTTGGCTTCGCTCATCTCCTTGAGTCGCGGATCGGCTTGGATCACTTGCTCGATTGAAGATCGGCTCCGCTCCCAAAAGGTTGAAGACTTCTTGCTTGATTTGGTACTCGGGATCTTGAATTTGGCTTTGGATTAGGGTTAGGGTTTCGCACAAGTCGTGTCACTCAACTTGTGGGTGGAAGATTAAGAGATGGGATGAATTAGAGATTTTTGAACAACCTCAACCCTAGATCTAGGCTCTCTTTTATAGACCATCAAAACCCTAGATCTAGGATTTCAAATTTGAATTTTCCCTCCAAAAGTTTGTTAAGAAGAGCCTTCTAGAAATAGTTTGTTAAGCCGAGCCTTCTAGATGAGCCATGTGGAGAATCGGGAGTCTTCTGGAAGCTTGGGTAGTTACAGGAGACACGTGTAAAAAATCTGAGCCGCTGAAGTCACCATAGCGCCACGGATCCGCGGCGCAAGCAGGCTCCCACCGTGGAACTGCGGCGCTTTATGGGCCTTGGGGTATGAGAATTTTTGGTATTTCTTGTTCTGACATTTGGGCCTTGTTTTGATATGTTGAATTGTGTAATTCCCTCTGTATTAATGCCAGATCGAAAATCATAGACTTGGCGCAATTTTGATCAGCTCTTTGATAATTTTGGCTCGGTCCCTGAAATCTCCTGCACAGACTTCGAAACAAGTGTTGCGCAATACAGGGATGATGCAATGCCATGATAAACATACAATTTCCCTCGAAATGCCGGTTTTAGAGTATAACACATGCAATCTGGTATTTCAGGACTGTTTTGCTAATATGTGCAATATGAATACTGAACACTTCTAGATGAGTGTAAATGATAGGGAAATTGCCTTGTTAAAAATGCAGTATTTTCGACTGAACAAATTCCCCCAAACTTATTTTCGGTCGTCCCGAGCGAACTGTTTTATTAAAAAGAGAAGGAGAAAATAAAGAAAGGGAAAAACTAACTAGCACACTTTCGTAGGCAACACGATTGCACTGAGCACGTGCAACAAGCCTTTAAACCTCTAGGTGTCCCTAGTAGGAGGAGTGTTGTCTCCTGAGGGTTTTCAGCGGATTGCACCCACAAAATCCAATAATAAAATAAAGATCATGAATATTACATTTAAAAAAAATAATTGTAAAAGAAAAGCCTTGAAAATTAGGGTTTCCAACTAAGCTAGCTTTTGTAGGGTTCCTAGGCACACTCAAGAGGTTCCACAAGGTATCAACCATGCCAAATTCAAAAATTATGTGCCGAGAAACCCTTAGCAAGATCGTTAACTAGAGTTTAGGCGAAACCTATGCAAGTAAACAACTTTACTAGAAAGTGAAAGGGACTACAACCTTTGTAGATCCGGTCCACCACTTCTTTAGCTCCGTGATGACGTCCCTTCGCTGCGATCACCGGGATCCCGGACTCTTGCGATGGTTTCGTTGGAGAAATGAGCGGGCTAGGTCATTGACTTCGATGCCGAAGATGATCTACGTCGAGGCAACTCTAACTCAAGCTCCATCTTCACTAGGTCATGAAACTTGTGAAGAAAACACCCAATACAACATGGCAAGTGGTAGAGGATGAAGAAATAGGAAGTGGGTTCACTTTGGATTTGGATTTCTCACTTGGATTTCATCACTTTGAATTTTCAAGAGGAGTTTTCTTTTCTTCATGAAGAAGAAGAAGAAGATGAAAGAAAAAGGATTTTTACAAAAAGAAAATTCAAATGATATATATCATATTGCAACCATGGGTTAGATAAACTCATGTAGAGAATAAACTAGGGTTTAGGTAATGGTTAGATTTAGGATAAAACAAAATGGAAGACTTTTTCAAAGATGCTTTGAAACTTCAAGAAGCTTCAAGCAAAGAAAGAAAAGAAAGCCACCATTTCATTTTAATTTTCAAAAATAAATGAAATAAAACAAATGAAACCCTAACCATTATCTAAACATGGTGTATAGCATACACACACCCAAGTTTGCATGTATCATCAAACATGATACAATCAAGTGCACAAAAATATATCACATATACTACTTGTGCAAATCAAGTGAGAAAATCCATCTTAAGTGAACAATACTAGTCAATATAAAGTAATATATCTAATATATAATTATACATTAAATCATTAAATCAACACTTGATTTAATGATCCGGTCATACTGCATATAACCGACTAATATCAAGTGTATCAATATATCGAATCAACACTTGATTCGGTAACCCGGCTATATCTTATATAACCGTCCAATGATACAAATCGCGAGAATAGAATACAGTATCACATACTGGTATTATTCTCGGTCCCGCACATATCTCATATGCGCTCCTATTTCATTTCGCTTGAGCCAGGAAACCTCTGTGTAGGACTCTAAAGACTCGTCAATACGCCGGCAGCAGGTGATGATCATATCAAACACCCACAAGCCGCAAGCGGTCTGCTAAACGTAACGGCCACCCGGGTATTGAGCGATCAGAAGATCAACGAGCAACCCCGCTCACACTCCTGTGAATCCAACCAGTAACACTTACCGTCCAGTCCGGTCTGTTCGTCTGATATGTCGCATATCTTGCCTAGGGGTGGTAAACGTCAGACCCCAATAGCTCGATAAGTCATGTCGATATGAGGTCTATAACAGTTCGAGAAACTACTGGTAACACTTACCAGTAAATCTCAGCAACCCTGGCCAGGGATTTCCGGTTATAGCCAATCGAACACAGCACAACATCAACTCCCTATACCGGGAGAGACGAATCCCCTCCTATCGCTCATTGCCTCCATGTGATTCGGGACTGTACCCAAAAACCACCATTTTGCACGCCCTCTTGGACGTGGTAAGGTGGAAATCAAAGCACAGTGGGAATCACACAAGACTCTATGACGATCTCGGGTCTACAGACTAACCTGTACCAGTGTCACCAGAGAACTGCCATCTGACGTAAGGTATAATACCATCTGGGAGTTCTCGGCGAGTCCGTCCAGTGTACCCAGTCTCCACTGAGCACCCGTATATCATCTCTGATGTCAAACACCAATGGATATGGGATCATCCATCGCCCATCTGTATGGGTCGAGAAGGTATACGCTAGTCGACACTGGTATATCGATGCCCTGTCTCGATACACCCACGACTAGGGACCTTGAAGGATGTACTTATGGACTACCATGTCCCCACTAGTATGATCCGCATCATAGTCTAGGTAGTCAAGTACTCATCCTAAGGGCTTTACCAACATGTAACAGAGAGACAATCAGTGTACACGTTAAGGTAAAGAACAACCAGATAGCATACTATCATGTCGAGCAAGAAAGTCCTCCCTATATATGTCCAAGCATCCACTACAATATACATCCTATATATAGTAATGGCCTCTAGGGCATACATATAACTAACAATCTCCCACTTGCACTAGGGCCATCTGTAGCAGTGGTTGTAGTATCTTATACTCAACCATCCCATAAATGTCTCTCTCTCTGGGAAAAGGCCTTTGTGAGTGGATCCGCCGTGTTGTCCTCTGAGTCTACTCTCCTAACCTCGATCTCCTTGGAGATCAACCATCTCCATGATCAGGTGATGCTGCCTCAGAATATGTCTGGGCCACTGATGGGACCAGGGTTCCTTGGCCAAAGCCACACTTCCATTGTCACACATTGGTAGGAACCTAGTTCATCTTATGAACTAATATACACCTAAATTTCCTCTTTGGTAGTATCTTTAATAGCGATATATCTTGCCTTTAATCGTCTAGTAAGTCACGGTATCTAGCTTGGAACTCTTCCAACATACCGTCTCTCCACCGAGGGTAAAGACAATGCCTGCGACTGACATTCAGTCGTCCTTATCACCCTGGAACCTTTCCAGTGATTCTCCCTTGGATCGACTGATACCATCTCACTACAACTAGTGAGTATCCTAACATCCAATTAGATCTATCTCATAGATCCAAAACCTAGGATTTAGGAGGTATCGCTTTGATCCAATATAGAGAATCATTGTGATAAGCGGAGATTGACCGAGCATAGCATAGGAAACTCCTTTCTTATCAAGAGTATGTCATCTACGTACTCTACGAGGATCACCACCATACTCCCTACTACCCTTTTGTTTATACAAGGTTCATCTACCATTTTGATGATGTCAAACTCTTTGACTAACACATCAAAACAGACGTTCCAACTCCGCGATGCCTGTTTTATCTTATAAAGTATCTTGTACACGTTTCCGCTGCTCCCACTGTCTATGAAGCCCTCTGACTGTGAACTTATAGACTCTCTCTTCTAAAATATCATTTAGAAGAGCAGTCATGATACCCAACCGCCAAATATCGTAGTCATGGTATGTAGCCGTGGCAAGTAGGATCTGGATGGACTTAAGCATAGCCACTGAAAAAAGGTTTCATCATTATCTACGCCTGGTCGATGATGAAAACCTTTAACATGTCTAGTTTTGAAAGTCTCAACTTCTCCATCTACACCAGGTAATCTTCTCAAGATATACTTGCTCCTGATGGGGATTTAATGTCACGACCAGCAGGGTGCGGAACGTGACTGACACTTAAATTACGAAACGTCTCAAGGCGTCCGTAAAATAAGTAAGCCAAAGCCCAGAAATCAAAACCAAATAAGCAGAAGAGTGAAGGAAAACCAATCAATTGAAAGCCTTTTTAAAAGCAATATTAATTTTTCCGAAAATTTCGGCAGAGTCTCCTTTGTAAATACTGGCCCCTAAAATGGGTACAACAAGAATATATATGAATACAACAAATAAGGCATCCCCAAGCGGGAGCTAGCTCTTCGCCACAAGGCGGTCACAAATCCCACTCAATATAAATCAGCAATATGCAAAATAAGCATAAAAAGGCATAAGTAAAAAGCAACATGTCGGCTCAAGTGAGCTCGACCCCAAAATACAGCATGAAAAGTCCACAAATCTCACAGTCTCGTCTCTTGGTCAATATACAACAATACTGGTAGATACAGTAGATGGAGTACTCTAGATACAAAGAATATACAAGGTGGTACAAAAATAATAATACAACCCACCTACGAGCAAAAGCCTCGAGTCCTGGCAAAAGAGGCAAAAGAAGCGGTGCGCCCGCCGCTACTATGCTGACGGAGCGGACCTGCAAAAGACTGTGGCACAACGGGGGTGAGTTGCCAACTCGTGAGTAATAAATAACATCTATAGAGGCTATCGCAAGCATGCACACAAGCATCCTAGCATCTATAATACAGGTATGGCAGGATATAATAACAGGTATGTAAGCAATATGAATATACTAGCAGGTATGTATGCAATATGAATATACTCGTGATCTGCATGTGTAAATATAAGAAATCATCTTTTTCCTTTAGGCATCTCTTTTTGAAATATCAGCACAATACCAATAGAATCAACCAGAATCCGTGTCCAGCAACGACACCTCAAAACTGTCTCAAATCTCATATATCCATATCGTAGTATCTCTGGCCTCAGCCGTCCGGCTGACCCATCTCAAATATCAATATCTCGTCATCTCGCGGCCACGGTCGGTATCCTCTGGATATCCGCCGTGCCAAAACAGTCACCGGTAGGTAATCCATCCCTTGCCAGGCTCAACGTCAACAACACTATCCTCTTGCCCCGGGGTACCTTACCGGGCCCACCATGTACCCGTGACGGTTCCTCCACTCCTCGACATGGATCTCGAAAACCACAGCAAACTCATGGTGGACGACACTTTACATCACTAGAAAACCGCAACTTTTTATATTTTAAAAGATCATAAGTTGTAAATTTTGCGGCTTTCCCCGAAATCCAGAAATATCATAAATCTCAATAAATCATCATAAGTGCATATGTCAATGATAATGAATGCATATGGTATCAATAACCAAGTTGCAATGTATGATTAATAAACTAGGCATGAACAATTGATGTAATGGTATACATGCACATGAATAGCAATTCTACAATGTTATTTTAAGGATTTATTGCAATAGTACAGGTTTAAGTATCAAATATGGTGACAACATTCTAGATTATAAGTTATCTAGTGTCGTGGCATGGCAATTACCAGGGCGTGTGTGTTCACATGAATAGTGCTCGTGCTGCATATAAAAACCCTGGCAATGGTGCAGGTGTCCTATAGAATGGGTTCGCATATGTCTGACAATATAAAGCATGGATGTAGCAAGATGTTACGCAAGCATTTACTCCTAATTACTAATATCACTAGAAATCTTTAAACTACTTAAACTATCGGGCAACTTGCGCCATCTGAACGATAGTCCCCCCGTAGATGTTATATCTACTCACCGGAATCCCTAGCTAGATACGTCCAATCGCCGCTTTCCCTTTTCGTGCCGCGTCCGACGTCTCCGCGACCGAACCTGGAATTTACATTAATACAAAACATAAGGTTACATAACAAGAACGACGCAAATCCCAAATGAAAATACCAACGTTCACAATCTAGGTACAACGTGCACAAGGTGCGCGGAACACACGCGAAAATCGCAAAAACTAACTAAAATCGTCGATTTGGTCGCCCGGCAAAGCTGAAACCCGATCACTCAAAAATCCGCACTCACACATCCTAAATGTCATAGGATATGCCAAAAATATCATCAAGATATCGCAAATACATCACCACAATAATTTAATAAAACTAGCAAGCATAAACATTCCAAAAATCGGTGCAAACATCGCCGATTTGTGACAAAAAGGACTACAACCTAGCATAACATCCAACCGCATAACTAGTTAACCACAATCACTTTGATTAAAACACATTACAAAGCTTCAAATCCTATGTTTCCATAAACAACCCTTTCTTGATTTTTCAAACTTAGCAAAATCCAACCCAAATTATACATGATACACTAAATTAACTCTAATTTAAAGTCCAAAAGGCAAGTTAACCACTTAGATTAGGCTAACAAAATAACTAGATAACAAAATAGATTTAATTAACCTACTAATGATTTCTAAAACCCTAGTTTAAATTCAAACCATGAACTAAAAAAAACTAGATTAGAAATTATCTATAATTTTAACACTAAAACAATTTTCAAGTTCTAATTAGCACACTTTAACTACAAATTAGCCAAGGATTTAAATTATACCTCACAAGCCCAAACTCTATGTTTCTATAGCCTCCCAAGATACCATCTTTCTCCAAGATTTAAACCATTTTGGGCTTGAGAAGAGATAGAATAAGGTTTTGTGTTGAAATTGTGAAGGAAATTGTTGATTTTTGGAGCAAATTTTGGATTAACTTTGATGAAGAAAAGAGATGAGGCAAAGAGGGGGAGGGGCTGCTGCAAAACTACAGGAATTCGGATGAGAGAGAGGGGGATGGGGGATGTGAGGGGATAGTGTAAAAAGTCTTAGTCAAAGCCTCCCCAAAAATACCATAATACCCCCACCTATATACTATATTTAAATCCTACTCAAAACAATTCATTCACAAGACTTAAGGTCAAAAAGAGAGGGATGGGGGCTGCTGCAGCAGTGGTGGGACCGGCCTAGGGGAGTGGGGGTGAGTGTGAGTGGATACAAAAAGGTTTTATGCAAAGAGACCCCCACAAGTTCATATTTGCAAGTTTTAGCTTAAATTCAATAAATTTCGTTTTCCATAATAAAAATTAGTTAAAACTTGAAATAAAATACTAAAAAATTATATTACAACTAGATTTTAATTAACATGATTTTAAAGATTAAAATTAGCCCAAAGAAATTTGTATTTATCGCTAATTTAATGTATTTTCTTACCGGCTTAAAATAATATTAAAAAATTGAAAAATAGGGAAAAATTTTTAAATGACCAAAAATTAATAAGTAACTCATTAGCTACTAAAAACTAGCAATTACCTATCCAAATTAGGTATAATTAGTCCTAAGCTGCAAAATAACAAAAAAGACGGTTTACGGAAAAATACCGAATTTTCACCGATTTTCAGGAAAACACCAAAATGACTTTTCAAGGCGTTACAATCTTCCCCCCTTAAAGAAATTCGGTCCCCGAATTTAAAAAAAATAGCTACGCGTACCTTCAAAGAGATAGGGATATTTCTTCCTCATCTCGCCCTCGGTCTCCCAGGTGACCTTCTCGCTGCTCTGGCCACGCCAAAGGACCTTGACGGTCGGTATAACTTTCGATCTCAATTTCTTCACCTGCCGATCCAGGATGACCACCGGCTGCTCTGCAAAAGAAAGGTCGCGCTCTAGCTGGACTGTCGGGTGCTGAATCGCATGTGAAGGGTCGTGAAGGTACTTGCGGAGCATCGAAACATGGAAGACGGGGTGAACATCGGGAAAGCTGGGTGGAAGAGCCAAACGGTATGCAACTGCGCCGACACGCTCGAGAATCTCGAAGGGACCCACAAATCTGGGACTAAGCTTTCCCTTTCACCCCAAACGCATCACGCCCTTCATCGGAGAGACCCTCAGAAAAACATGATCGCCAACTGCGAACTCTAGTCTGCGACGGCGCCTGTCTGCATATGATTTCTTCCTGCTCTGAGCTGCTCTCATCCGGTCTCGAATCAACTGTATCTTCGCTGTCGTCTCCTCAACAAGCTGCGGCCCCAATATACTGCTCTCGCTGAGCTCGGTCCAACAGACGGGCGATCTGCATCTCCTCCCATACAATGCCTCGAAAGGTGCTATCAGAATAGTATCCTGGAAGCTGTTGTTGTAGGAGAACTCCACTAACGGTAAATGACGATCCCAGCTACCACCAAAGTCCAAAACGCACGCTCGGAGCATGTCCTCGAGAGTCTGAATAGTCCGCTCTGACTGGCCGTCGGTCTGCGGATGAAATACTGTGCTGAAACTCAAACGGGTGCCCAATACCTCCTGAAGTCTCTGCCATAGCCGGCTGGTAAACTGGGTGCCTCTGTCGGACACGATACACGTCGGGACTCCATGCAGTCGTACGATCTCGTCGATGTAAATCTAGGCATACTGAGCAAAATCGAAAGTCGTCTTCACTGGTAGGAAGTGAGCCGCTTTTGTCAATCGATCCACAATCACCCAAATGGAGTCGTACCCTCGACTGGTCCTGGGTAAACCCACAATGAAGTCCATCAAAATCTGCTCCCATTTCCACTCCGGAATGGGCAAAGGCTGCAACTCTCCTGCTGGCCTCTGGTGCTCGGCCTTGACTTGCTGACAAGTCAGGCATCTCGACACGAAATCAGTGACGTCCCTCTTCATTCCGTCCCACCAATAAACATCTCGCAAATTGTGGTACATCTTGGTGGAACCCGGATGTACGCTGTATGTCGATCTATGCGCCTCCTTAAGAATCTCACGCCGCAGCCCCTCGGAATCTGGTACGCACAATCGAGTCCCAAATCGCAGTACTCCCTGATCATCGATCACGAACTCGGAATCTCTGCCCTGCCTAATCTGCTCCATGATCTCTAAAAGACGGTCATCGCTGGGCTGTGCCTCTCGAATACGGTCAAGTAACTGCGGACGTGCACGAACATGCGCAAGCTGTCCCCCTGTCGAAGTGAACTCGAACTCAACCCGGCTGTCGCATAAAGTCTGCCAATCTGCCGACGACTGCCTCTGTACTGCGCGCAAACAAGATAGACCACCCCCGGGCCTCCTGCTCAAAGCATCCGCCACTACATTAGCCTTGCCCGGGTGATACAAAATCTCGCAATCATAGTCCTTTACTAGTTCTATCCAACGGCGCTATCTGAGATTCAGGTCTCGCTGCTGAAATATATACTTTAAGTTCTTGTGATCAGTGAATATCTGACACGACTCGCCGTATAGGTAATGTCGCCAGATCTTAAGTGCAAAGACCACTGCAGCCATCTCCAAATCGTGAGTGGGGTAGTTCTATTCATGTTTCTTCAACTGCTGTGAAGCATACGCGATCACCCTGTCATGCTGCATCAAGACGCACCCTAGCCCCACTCGTGAAGCGTCACAAAAAACCACGAATCCGCCTGATCCTGAAGGCAAAGATAATACCGGCGCCGTAGTCAAACAAGTCCGTAGCTGCTGAAAACTGTGCTCGCACTCCTCCGTCCAAACGAAAGGAACTCCCTTCCGGGTCAATCCGGTCAAAGGTGCAGCAATACGGGAGAAATCCTGAACGAATCGTCTGTAGTAGCCAGCCAGGCCTAAGAAACTGCGGATCTCCGTAACTGATGTCGGTCTGGGCCACTGCTGAACGGCCTCAATCTTCTTCGGGTCCACACATATGCCATCTCTCGTAATCACGTGACCCAAGAATCCGACGCTGTCTAACCAGAATGCACACTTGGAAAATTTTGCGAAAAGCTGGTGCTCCCTCAAAGTCTGCAACGTAATCCGCAAGTGCTGCTCGTGCTCCTCTCTGCTCCGGGAGTACACCAAGATATCGTCGATAAACACGATGATAAACAAGTCAAGATACGGCCTGAATGTACGGTTCATCAAATCCATGAATGCAGCTGGGGCGTTAGTGAGTCTGAATGACATCACCCGAAACTCATAGTGGCCATAACGCGTACGGAAAGCTGTCTTCGGTATATCCTCCTGTCGAACTCGCAGCTGACGGTACCCTGATCGCAAGTCGATCCTCAAAAAATACCCCGCACCCTGAAGCTGGTCGAACAAATCATCAATGCGTGGCAATGGATATCTGTTCCGCACGGTAACCTTGTTCAGCTGGCGGTAGTCGATACCTAAGCGCAAACTTCCGTCCTTCTTCTTGACAAACAGGACCGGAGCACCCCACGGAGAAACACTCGGTCGAATAAGCCCTTTATCTAACAAATCCTGAAACTGATCCTTCAGCTCTCTAAGCTCTGCCGGGGCAATCCGATAAGACGGTATAGAAATAGGCCCCGAGCCGGGAATCAAGTCAATGCAGAACTCAACGTCGCGCTCAGGTGGTAGCCCAGGCAGCTCATCAGAGAAAACATCAGGGAACTCACAAACAACCGGGACCCGGTCCAACGGAACCTCTGCAGCTCGAGTATCACAAATATACACTAAGAATTCCTGACATCCCTTCCGTAAGAGCTGACCAGCGCGAAGAGACGAAATCAAGCTGGGAAGGGTGACGCTGCGGTCTCCCTGAATAACAAGGATTGGCTCTCCCGGAAAGCTAAATCTGACTGCTTTCTCACGGCAGTCCACTGAAGCATAACATGTGGCTAGCCAATCCATGCCCAGAAGCACATCAAAGTCCAACATATCGAGGAGAATCAAATCAACCGACGAGTCCCTCTGCCCGATACGAACGGAACACAATCGAAACACAAAACGAGCGACAAACGACTCACCTACCGGGGTAATAACAACAAGCGGCTGATCTAACGACGACGACTCACGACCCAACATCGGTGCAAAGTGTGTAGATACGTACGAATGTGTGGAACCTGGGTCGAATAATACTCGCACGTCGAAAGAACATACTGGCAAGGTACCTGTCACAACGGCATTGAATGCCTGCGCATCCTGCGGCGTCAAAGCGAACACTCGGGCCTGTCCTCCACCGATAGTGGGCTGTCCTCGGCCTCGGCCTCTGCCTCCTCGTCCCCTCTGGATAGGACCGCCGCGTCCACGGCCTCTGGGTACACCTATCTGACGTGGAGCATCGCCAGTGGTAGGAAGTAGAGCTCTCTGAGGAGAAGGTGGTGATGGTGGTAGGGTAACATGTGGAACTTTCGCCGCTCCCTGTCGTCTTACCGGACAGTCTCTGATACGATGATGCAGGCTACCACACCAAAAACATCCTAACCATGGCTACTGACCATATGGGTGAAGGCGATACAACTGGCCCCTAAAGAATCCGCCACGGCCTCCGCGAACACGCCTAGGTGCTAACATATCAGTGCGAATCCGACTCGGTCTCGAAACGACCGTAGGGGGAGTAGCATCCGATCTCTGCGCTCGATTGACCTCTACTAAGGATCCCACCATCTGTCGTAGCTCATGCACGCCTCCCATCATCTGTCGTAGCTCCTCCATACCGGACTCAAGCCTATCCATACGGCCTGGGGAAGGCGGATCAGTCTGTCCCTGCGGCGTATGCATACCACCCTGCTCGGTCCTCGTCTCGGACGAGCCTGCTCGGATCTCATCTCCGGCGGCAGCCCTCTGCGCTCTCGTAGCCTTCGGTGGCATAGTGGCTGTTACAAGAACAGGATGATAAGAACAGCGCAATAGAATCATTGAATACACGGAATTGAAGAAGGAATTTCAAGCAAGTATATCCTAAAGTCACTTAGGCGGAGTACCGTATCGCAAGTATGCCGCGGACATACACACGCTACGTTACCCTGCTTAAGTCACTTACTCCATCTACCAAGGTCATCCTACACTCAAAAAGGTAAAACCTATCGCTCTGATACCAACTTTGTCACGACCCGCAGGTTGCGGAACGTGACTGGCACTTAAATTACGAAACGTCTCAAGGCGTCCGTAAAATAAGTAAGCCAAAGCCCAGAAATCAAAACCAAATAAGCAGAAGAGTGGAGGAAAACCAATCAATTGAAAGCCTTTTTAAAAGCAATATTAATTTTTCCGAAAATTTCGGCAGAGTCTCCTTTGTAAATACTGGCCCCCAAAATGGGTACAACAAGAATATATATGAATACAACAAATAAAGCATCCCCAAGCGGGAGCTAGCTCTTCGCCACAAGGCGGTCACAAATCCCACGCAATATAAATCAGCAATATGCAAAATAAGCATAAAAAGGCATAAGTAAAAAGCAACATGTCGGCTCAAGTGAGCTCGACCCCAAAATACAGCATGAAAAGTCCAAAAATCTCACAGTCTCGTCTCTTGGTCAATATACAACAATACTGGTAGATACAGCAGATGGAGTACTCTAGATACAAAGAATATACAAGGTGGTACAAAAATAATAATACAACCCACCTACGAGCAAAAGCCTCGAGTCCTGGCAAAAGAAGCAAAAGAAGCGGTGTGCCCGCCGCTACTGTGCTGACGGAGCGGACCTGCAAAAGACTGTGGCATAACGGGGGTGAGTTATCAACTCGTGAGTAATAAATAACATCTATAGAGGCTATCGCAAGCATGCACACAAGTATCCTAGCATCTATAATACAGGTATGGCAGGATATAATAACAGATATGTATGCAATATGAATATACTAGCAGGTATGTATGCAATATGAATATACTATCAGGTATGTATGCAATATGAATATACTCGTGATCTGCATGTGTAAATATAAGAAATCATCTTTTTCCTTTAGGCATCTCTTTTTGAAATATCAGCACAATACTAATAGAATCAACCAGAATCCGTGTCCAGCAACGACACCTTAAAACTGTCTCAAATCTCATATATCCATATCGTAGTATCTCTGGCCTTAGCCGTCCGGCTGACCCATCTCAAATATCAATATCTCATCATCTCGCGGCCACGGTCGGTATCCTCTGGATATCCGCCGTGCCAAAACAGTCACCGGTAGGTAATCCATCCCCTGCCAGGCTCAACGTCAACAACACGATCCTCTTGCTCCGGGGTACCTTACCGGGCCCACCATGTACCCGTGACGGTTCCTCCACTCCTCGACACGGATCTCGAAAACCACAGCAAACTCATGGTGGACGACACTTTACATCACTAGAAAACCGAAACTTTTTATATTTTAAAAGATCATAAGTTGTAAATTTTGCGGCTTTCCCCGAAATCCAGAAATATCATAAATCTCAAGAAATCATCATAAGTGCATATGTCTATGATAATGAATGGATATGGTATCAATAACCAAGTTGCAATGTATGATTAATAAACTAGGCATGAACAATTGATGTAATGGTATACATGCACATGAATAGCAATTCTACAATGTTATTTTAAGGATTTATTGCAATAGTACAGGTTTAAGTATCAAATATGGTGACAACATTCTAGATTATAAGTTATCTAGTGTCGTGGCATGGCAATTACCAGGGCGTGTGTGTTCGCATGAATAGTTCTCGTGCTGCATATAAAAACCCTGGCAATGGTGCAGGTGTCCTATAGAATGGGTTCGCATATGTCTGACAATATAAAGCATAGATGTAGCAAGATGTTACGCAAGCATTTACTCCTAATTACTAATATCACTAGAAATCTTTAAACTACTTAAACTATCGGGTGACTTGCGCCATCCGAACGATAGTCCCCACGTAGATGTTATATCTACTCACCGGAATCCCTAGCTAGATACGTCCAATCGCCGCTTTCCCTTTTCGTGCCGCGTCCGACGTCTCCGCGACCGAACTTGGAATTTACATCAATACAAAACATAAGGTTACATAATAAGAACGACGCAAATCCCAAACGAAAATACCAACGTTCACAATCTAGGTACAACGTGCACAAGGTGCGCGGAACACACGCGAAAATCGCAAAAACTAACTAAAATCGTCGATTTGGTCGCCCGGCAAAGCTGAAACCCGATCACTCAAAAATCCGCACTCACACATCCTAAATGTCATAGGATATGCCAAAAATATCATCAAGATATCGCAAATACATCACCACAATAATTTAATAAAACTAGCAGCATAAACATTCCAAAAATCGGTGCAAACATCGCCGATTTGCGACAAAAAGGACTACAACCTAGCATAACATCCAACCGCATAACTAGTTAACCACAATCACTTTGATTAAAACACATTACAAAGCTTCAAATCCTATGTTTCCATAAACAACCCTTTCTTGATTTTTCAAACTTAGCAAAATCCAACCCAAATTATACATGATACACTAAATTAACTCTAATTTAAAGTCCAAAAGGCAAGTTAACCACTTAGATTAGGCTAACAAAATAACTAGATAACAAAATAGATTTAATTAACCTACTAATGATTTCTAAAACCCTAGTTTAAATTCAAACCATGAACTAAAAAAAACTAGATTAGAAATTATCTATAATTTTAACACCAAAACAATTTTCAAGTTCTAATTAGCACACTTTAACTACAAATTAGCCAAGGATTTAAATTATACCTCACAAGCCCAAACTCTATGTTGCTATAGCCTCCCAAGATACCATCTTTCTCCAAGATTTAAACCATTTTGGGCTTGAGAAGAGATAGAATAAGGTTTTGTGTTGAAATTGTGAAGGAAATTGTTGATTTTTGGAGCAAATTTTGGATTAACTTTGATGAAGAAAAGAGATGAGGCAAAGAGGGGGAGGGGCTGCTGCAAAACTGCAGGAATTCGGCTGAGAGAGAGGGGGATGGGGGATGTGAGGGGATAGTGTAAAAAGTCTTAGTTAAAGCCTCCCCAAAAATAGCATAATACCCCCACCTATATACTATATTTAAATCCTACTCAAAACAATTCATTCACAAGACTTAAGGTCAAAAAGAGAGGGATGGGGACTGCTGCAGCAGTGGTGGGACCGGCCTAGGGGAGTGGGGGTGAGTGTGAGTGGATACAAAAAGGTTTTATGCAAACAGACCCCCCACAAGTTTATATTTGCAAGTTTTAGCTTAAATTCAATAAATTTCGTTTTCCATAATAAAATTTAGTTAATACTTGAAATAAAATACTAAAAAATTATATTACAACTAGATTTTAATTAACATGATTTTAAAGATTAAAATTAGCCCAAAGAAATTTGTATTTATCGCTAATTTAATGTATTTTCTTACCGGCTTAAAATAATATTAAAAAATTGAAAAATAGGGAAAAATTTTTAAATGACCAAAAATTAATAAGTTACTCATTAGCTACTAAAAACTAGCAATTACCTATCTAAATTAGGTATAATTAGTCCTAAACTGCAAAATAACAAAAAAGACGGTTTACGGAAAAATACCGAATTTTCACCGATTTTCAGGAAAACACCAAAACGACTTTTCAAGGCGTTACATTTAACCCTTCAGATAAAGCAACCAAAGTCCATACTTTGTTGGTGTATAAGGATTCCATCTCAGATCGCTAAGCATCCAGCCATTCTTATAGAGTCCTACTCCTGATAACCGGCTCGAAACTAGTTGGGTCATCATCCCATGATGCAATCCTCGCTCCCACTGTCATAGAGAAACAGAAGTATCTCTCAGGTGGGTGAGAAACCCTACTAGATCGGCGGAGAGGCTGAGGTTCGTTGGTATCTACTGAATCCTTTGGTTCTACCAAATTATCTGCTGTAGTTTGTATAGCTGGAACCTTTCCAGTTCTACATAACTGACCTTGCCTCGAGCTTGTCCGGATTTTGCTTTTAGACATAGACTGGACAACCCTAAATCTTAACAAACTTAAGATATGGACTCTTCCCTTTCTATATCACATATGAAGTGGTAGGCAATTGATTTGATTGGAACCCTATTCAATAGGTATGCAGCTTCTCAAGCGCATAACTCCCAAAAGGAAATAGGTAACTCAGTAGTACTCATCATAGATCACACCTTATCATATAGGGTGTGATTGCTCCGCCCCGATACACCGACGTGCTGTGATGTATACGGAGGAATAATGCTGAGAGAGAATCTCATTCACAGGTATTCTCCTCCTTGATTTCATCAAAGGACATAATACTTATACCCGTTTTGGTTCTCTACTTCTAACTTATATTCTGTGAATATCTCAAAAGGTTCGGACTTGTGTTTCAACAGGAACATATGACTGAATCTTGAGAGATCATCAGAGAATGTAATGAAGTACAAAGAACCGGTCTTGGCATGTGTAGACAGGGGACTTGTAAGTGCACGGCGGCGCCCCGGACGTCAATCCGACGGCCAAATGCGGAAGCGGTGATAAACTTTAATTTTGCGAACTTTGCAAACCGGCACCACCGCGCACTAAACCCCGGATCGGGCCATTAAACTAGATCTAGCTAACTACAAGACGGGTTAGAGATATACCGAGTGATCCGAGTCCTCCGGTCTTCTCGTCGTCATCCCGATCTCTCGCGGAAACTCCGGTCGTCGCCTCTTCGCCGGAAGGGCACCACATCGCCTGCATCTTTTACGGGCTCCCACCTCAATGCCGAGGCAACTCGGGCATGAAGCTGGCAAGTCGACGTGCCCAAGATTTGCTGTAGAAAGTGTAGTGCTTTGTCTTTTTGGGGTTATGTTGCCTTGATGGAGGAATCGAATGGAACTTTCAAGTGGAACTCTCATTTATCAAGCATGGTATGAGATGATGAAATTTCCTCACCAAAAATGAAAACACTCATTTTCTCTCTACTCAAAATTGTGGCCGGCCAAGTTCATATAAGAATGGTGGAGGAAAGAATGTGTAGCATGAAGGGAGGTGATGGTAGGAGAAGAGAAGAGGTGACCACACCATAAAGCAAAAAACATCAACCATGCTTATCACTTCTATTCACATCAAATCTCATTAATGCAAAAACCATCATGAAAAAGCAAGGATGCTTATCCTATCATAATAAATACATTTGCAAGAAACCCCCTCCACAAATGTTATTTGCACAATTGCAAATAACCCCCTCCATCGGAAAAGTCCGGCCGGGAAAGAACAAAGGAAAACCGGCCGGAACGGAACGCAAACTGGCAACTCCAAAAAACCGGTCCCGTAATAAATTACAGGAAAACCCCGATACTGTGCATACACACCCGCATCTGTATTCCGACCGGATACAAATGCAATGAGACAAAATCTACACTGTACTAAACTAGGATCCGGCTTAAACCAAAGCCGGCTAGTAATATCCGTTCGATCCTGATCCGTGCAATACCGCACGTATCCGATCGAACCTTGCCATATATCTATACGGCCTCTAGTACTAACCGTCCGATCCTGATCCGTGCAATACCGCACGTATCTGATCGGACCCTGCCATATCTCCATACGGCCTCTACAGCGTTTCGCCCGAAAGCCTGAGTAACTGAATGTGTGGTGGACTCTAAAGACTCGTCAATACTATGGCTGTGGATTTAACCACTAGCACGTCAGAGGTATAAGCCAATACGTAACGGGCCACCAGCTATTGACTAAAAGGGACGTCGATGAGCGAACTCATCCTGACACCCTACTGAGCCTGTCAGTGACAATATCCGTACAGTCCGGTCCGTTCGTCTATGAGCATCGCATGGCGGGCCTAGGGGGTTGGTAAAAGTCAGACCCCCAAAAGCGGTACAAGTCGTGTCGGTGTGTAGCCCAGAACACCCTGAGATACTACTGGAATACCTACCAGTAAATCTCCTGCCTTGGCCAAGGACTTCGTGTAATGGCTCTCCTAGACACAGCGCGACCTCACCCCCAATACCGGGAGAGACGAACCCCCGAAGATCCGCTCACTGCCTCCATGTGGCTCGGGACTGTACCCAATTATAAAACCTGTTTGCACGACTCCTTTGAGCCGTGGTAGGGTAGTAATCAAAGCACAGTGGGAACTCACACGAGACAAATGACGATCCCCAGGTCGATGAACTAACCTGTACACATGTCACCTGGGAACTGCTATCTGACATGAGGTATGAGACCAACTAGCATGTTCCCGGCGAGTCCTGTCCGGTGTACTCATAACCCAATGAGCACCTGTATACATCTTAGGTGAACCAAGTGACACCAGTGGCCTGTGAGACCGGCCACCGCCCCTCGTCGGGGTCTCGATTGTATACACTAGTCTACTCTGGAGAATCGATGCCCTGTCTCGAAACTCCCACGACTAGGGACCATTTAAGGATGTGCTTATAGACTACCAGCTCCCACTTATATGATCGCCCTCATACTGCTGGCAGTCAAGCAAGAATCCTAGGGGCTCTATCAACGTGTAATAGCGACCTGTAAGGTCACCTGAAACAGTACACGATGATAAAGGTAAACCAGATAGCATACTATCATCTCGAGTAAGACTGTCGTACCGGGATAGGTCCTCCCTCAATCATTGCAATCACGTGCTTGTGATCCAATAATTGACTCTGAGGGCACTATCTCCAACAGGACTTTCATACATCAGCATGTATCAATCCCAAGAGTTCACTAACTCTTTCTCTGTTTCCAGTAAACAGAGCTATGGTCATCTTATCTCTGTGATATGACGGGTAAGTTTCACAAGATGTAAATTCAAACTGATTTAAATATGCATCTTCAATGTAACTTCAGCCAGTCGGGTCGCATTGATATGGCCTAGTCTACAATGCCTCAAGAAGGAATCGTTCAAGTCTGAACTCTTCCTCTTATGTGTGTTGATTTAGAACATCAATGCTTTCAGATAACGTGTCTAAACCGATCAACTTTTGATATAGGAAATGTTCAAAACATTATCCAACAATACAAAATTTTATCATTTCTTTACTAAATAAAGAGATTGATATGATTTTGTATATCAGGTTCGGTATCTAATAGCATTTTTTCAGAATCAATGTATTTGTAATACAGGGTGACAGTGACCAACAGACTTGGCTGCAACACTTGTCCCGTTTTCTGTCTCATAAAACTTATCACCCGTTCTCAGTTCTCTGCCTTTCTGTAGCCCATGTAACGGATTACATTTGCGGGATCCTGATCCGGTATCAAATACCCAGGACGCAGAGGATACTGAGAAACAGTTCTTTATAATGAACACACCCGAAGGAGACGCATCATACGCACTTTCTTCGTTTGGGCGGCATAGGAATTCTGGTATTCCCCTAATTCCTGCTCGGTCTTATAACAATTATAAGTTGGAGCGGGACCAACGTTCCCCAGCACAGTATAACAAGCGGGTTCGGTCAATACATCTGTATTATTATCTTGATTAAGGCGTGATATGGTCGCTACCTGAAGAGAGAGAGAAGAAAACACTCAGCGTGCGCTCTTGCAAGAATAGATTGGTTATTATTTTATCTAATCAGGATGGCTCCCACTATTTTTATCAAATCTTCCTTCAAACCCTAAAAGGAAAGGCTAGTCGGGATTAATTACACGCTACAAGTTCGCCAATCTTTCAGCCAGGCCAGTGTCGGTACTTTGAGGGAGGTCCCCCGTGCTTTCGCTCGAACCTAATTAATGTAAACCTCGTTTTCCCAGAGGCGTAACCTCGTTAACACCTTTCTAGACACCTACTTGATAAGCTAATTGCAATGTGTAAAACTCTCCCAGGAGTAACTCTTACTCGCAGCGGGTATCGGGATCCAACTATCTCATAGAAGGTATGCAATCTCATTGCAAATTTCAACACTTGAAATTCCCGATAATATTTTGCCCCAAACGATCTATGACCTTGACAAGGTCAACAAACCATAGACCGTAAGTCAAGTTCAACCCGTCATTTCTTGATTGAATTAAACCCACCCGCACGACCCTTGACAAGATCAACAAGGCCGTACGACTACCCTAACCCAATCTGCATCATATGCATAAGCAGATAAATACTGGTTAGCCACCGCACACTGCGCCTTGACAAGGTCAACAAACGCAGCACGAATACTAAGCAGGACTTATCTGAAATGACGGAGGGCTACGACAGGTTTTTCTGAAAACCTATTGCGTAATGAACTTGATATCGTTATAGAATCAAATGATTTTAAAATGGAGTGTTTTTTAGGCTTTTCTAGTTTTGCTAAAGGGGTCACTCCCGGTGAAGGGATCGTCGGCCCTTTCCTCATCGAATAAGGTGCAGGATATATCATATATACCGCTGTGCAAAGAAAAAACTATAGAAGCAATCAAAAGACAAACCAAGGGTTGTAGCATCTGCCAATTATTGCTAAAGGGGTCACTCCCGGTGAAGGGATCGTCGGCCCTTTCCTCATCGAATAAGGTGCAGGATGTTCTACAAGGAACACCGCGATGCAAAACAAGAACTGTAGCTACCTGTTTTATTTTATTTTTTTTGAAATTTGATTCCACAACATCTTTAGGTTTCTTTTTCTTTCATTAATCATATTAATGAAGTCCCATCATTTAAGTCACCTAAACATCATAGATAAATACGACGTACACTTATGCCATCCGCATTCGTCTCGATGTCCCCTCGTGCACCGTTAGGTTAGGTGACTAACGGCAGAGCGGGACAGGGCTAGCGCGGGTGTAAAACATAAGTAACGTCTATATAATATATCATATATACTATATACAGTATCCATCACAACATATCAAATGATCACATCACAGATAACGCAGCAGAAGAAACATATGAAACATTGGATATACTAGGACGTCCGTGTTTTTAATACGAGCCAGTATAAAACACGGATTCCACGGTCGTGATGAATAGCCAATCCCACACCCCTAGACCCCTACGAGAGCGGCAAGCAACCCTACCAATTCTAGGGTTAGGAGACCCGGACTCGACTCCTCGAGATGGTCTCCCACTGGACCCTAGAACCCGGTTACTTATGCTCCCCTCCTTGGGTCTATCCTAGTGCGGAAAAGTAAATAATATACAAAAGGTGACATCTTCCGCAACCTGGAAGTGCCCCAATAAAAGAATATTACATACAAGTTTTTACATGAATGAAAATGAAAAACACTCATCTCACATAAAAAAAACCCCCGGCTATTCAAACACGACGATCCAATATAACATATCCAGCAACACATAACATCACATGTCATCAACGTAAGTAAACATGCGTATCCCAATTGTCGTTGACATATACCAACGAAACCGGCGATATCACATATTACACTTACGGTCGCAGAAAAGAAAGTGTAAAACTACAACAGTTGGAATCCGCAAACTCTTTAGACATCGCATGCCTAATCAAATGAATTCCTTAGACATCACATGCTAACAATTATAAACCCCGCATTTTAGTCTCATTTATCGAAAACTCTTTTCAATATCTAGTCGGGCAATTCAACAAGATTCCCGGCATCCTGACCGAATGCTCGTCGCAAACTTTAGTAGACGGCCGCACCCCCGATACCGTCGACGAAGTGCACTAAGGCGGAACACCGCTGCCGCGAGCACCCGAACGGATGCTTTCGGCGACGGAGTTCTCCTACAGTCACTTGGTCGGGGCTATGGGGCGTAGCTGTCTATTAAGTTTACCGGCGAGTATCCGCGTACGCTACGCGATTGCGACGGACTTTTGATCGCATCAAAATTCCGTGGCAACCGATCAAGTGAGACTAAAGTGCTATGTTTATAACATTCATATTAGTTATCTCATAACTACTTGTGGATTCCAAATATTGTATCACATTCCAGATAAATAGAAAATGTTAAACTTTCCGATTGAACAAACAAACACCTAAGTTTTCCCCAAACAGCTCAACTCTTGAAATAAGTTCAAAAACATCCATTTCATGCCACAGTACCAACGGTCCAGCCGTAGAAGGGTCAAGCCAACTCCTCACATGTGGCACGCCGTACTGCCCCAAACCCTAAGGTTCAAAAGGTAGTTCAAGACGGTCACATAATCGAGTTAAGGTTTGTTGTCTTCTAGAGGGACCATCATCCAACACTTGGAAATTTTCCGGCAGAGGAAAAATTGGGTATTTATATCCGGTCGAACTTTTTAACATATTCAAAAATTAGCCGGAAAAACACATAGACGAAGTTAAATAAACCGATCGAATCATCGAATCCCCAAAACAACCCAGAAAATTCAACTGTTGAATGCAAATTAAAAATTCCCAGAAAATACAGGAATAATATTAAGACATTACTGTGCAAACAGTTCTCAAGGAAGTGACCGTACGGCCGCGGAACCGCCGCACGAGCCAAGCTTGTGCCGCGGTTCCGCCGCGCATTGATCGATTTAGGGGCACGTTTTGTATAGTAATTCTTAGAAAACCCTGCTTATTTTTCTGCATATTTTTAATTCACAAAATACCACAGTTTTGAACAATATACAGAGAAGGATTTAGGATTAGGGTTTCGGGTTCAATCGGGTTTCTAACTTCGTCTACTCATCGCCTAAGGCTCTAGCTAGGCTCTGATACCACTGTAGGATTCCTAGGCACACTCAAGAGGTTCCACAAGGCATCAACCATGCCAAATTCAAAAATTATGTGCCGAGAAACCCTTAGCAAGATCGTTAACTAGAGTTTAGGCGAAACCTATGCAAGTAAACAACTTTACTAGAAAGTGAAAGGGACTACAACCTTTGTAGATCCGGTCCACCACTTCTTTAGCTCCGTAATGACGTCCCTTCGCTGCGATCACCGGGATCCCGGACTCTTGCGATGGTTTCTTCGGAGAAATGAGCGGGCTAGGTCGTTGACGTTGATGCCGAAGATGATCTACGTCGAGGCAACTCTAACTCAAGCTCCATCTTCACTAGGTCATGCAACTTGTGAAGAAAACACCCAATACAACATGGCAAGTGGTAGAGGATGAAGAAATAGGAAGTGGGTTCACTTTGGATTTGAATTTCTCACTTGGATTTCATCACTTAGAATTTTCAAGAGGAGTTTTCTTTTCTTCATGAAGAAGAAGAAGAAGATGAAAGAAAAAGGATTTTTACAAAAAGAAAATTCAAGTGATATCTATCATATTGCAACCATGGGTTAGATAAACTCATGTAGAGAATAAACTAGGGTTTAGGTAATGGTTAGGTTTAGGATAAAACAAAATGGAAGACTTTTTCAAAGATGCTTTGAAACTTCAAGAAGGTTCAAGCAAAGAAAGAAAAGAAAGCCACCATTTCATTTTAATTTTCAAAAATAAAAGAAATAAAACAAATGAAACCCTAACCATTATCTAAACATGGTGTATAGCATACACACACTCAAGTTTGCATGTATCATCAAACATGATACAATCAAGTGCACAAAAATATATCACATATACTACTTGTGCAAATCAAGTGAGAAAATCCATCTTAAGTGAACAATACTAGTCAATGTAAAGTAATATATCTAATATACAATTATACATTAAATCATTAAATCAACACTTGATTTAATGATCCGGTCATACTGCATATAATCGACTAATATCAAGTGTATCAATATATCGAATCAACACTTGATTCGGTAACCCGGCTATATCTTATATAACCGTCCAATGATACAAATCGCGAGAATAGAATACAGTATCACATACTGGTATTATTCTCGGTCCCGCACATATCTCATATGCGCTCCTATTTCGTTTCGCTTGAGCCAGAAAACCTCTGTGTAGGACTCTAAAGACTCGTCAATACGCCGGCAGCAGGTGATGATCATATCAAACACCCACAAGCCGCAAGCGGTCTGCTAAACGTAACGGCCACCCGGGTATTGAGCGATCAGAAGATCAACGAGCAAGCCCGCTCACACTCCTGTGAATCCAACCAGTAACACTTACAGTCCAGTCCGGTCTGTTCGTCTGATATGTCGCATATCTTGCCTAGGGGTGGTAAACGTCAGACCCCAATAGCTCGATAAGTCGTGTCGATATGAGGTCTATAACAGTTCGAGAAACTACTGGTAACACTTACCAGTAAATCTCAGCAACCCTGGCCAGGGATTTCCGGTTATAGCCAATCGAACACAGCACAACATCAACTCCCTATACCGGGAGAGACGAATCCCCTCCTATCGCTCATTGCCTCCATGTGATTCGGGACTGTACCCAAAAACCACCGTTTTGCACGCCCTCTTGGACGTGGTAAGGTGGAAATCAAAGCACAGTCGGATCACACAAGACTCTATGACGATCTCGGGTCTACAGACTAACCTGTACCAGTGTCACCAGAGAACTGCCATCTGACGTAAGGTATAATTCCATCTGGGAGTTCTCGGCGAGTCCGTCCAGTGTACCCAGTCTCCACTGAGCACCCGTATATTATCTCTGATGTCAAACACCAATGGATATGGGATCATCCATCGCCCATCTGTATGGGTCGAGAAGGTATACGCTAGTCTACACTGGTATATCGATGTCCTGTCTCGATACACCCACGACTAGGGACCTTGAAGGATGTACTTATGGACTACCATGTCCCCACTAGTATGATCCGCATCATAGTCCAGGTAGTCAAGTACTCATCCTAAGGGCTTTACCAACATGTAACAGAGAGACAATCAGTGTACACGTTAAGGTAAAGAGCAACCAGATAGCATACTATCATGTCGAGCAAGAAAGTCCTCCCTATATATGTCCAAGCATCCACTACAATATACATCCTATGTATAGTAATGGCCTCTAGGGCATACATATAACTAATAGCTTTTCGGTTGTCATGAGCCCTATCTTAATGGTCATGAAAAGATGTCAGAAATCACGTACTCCGTCAATAAAACATCGTCTTATTCTTCATTCCTATCTTTCTTCCAAATATCGATCATATCACCCTGCGTGTGTAAAGGACATCCCTACACCCGGAGAATTCAATTCAAGCTATCATACTCTTGCCCATCAGCCTCAGTACTTTTTTAATTAATGAATATTTAGATGAGATTTGCTCACACACTTTCATGCGACCGTTAATACTTCTTGAGGTACTAACCGAACGATTACTTATGTGCTTGCTTATTTGGTGTATTTTCCTCGTCTTGCACCACCTAAGGCATAGCAGTGACTCCCAGACCAGTTGGCCTTAGGGCACTAGGTGAAGAGGCACCCTCGCTATATATTTTTTTATTGCCCTTGGCGATAACAAAATCAGTTTCCATTTTTCTCACCACTTTATATTTTCTTCATTTTTTTTATTCATACATCGGCTTTTAGACAAGAGCATTTCAAGGTATCCTCTACTATCCTGGGCTTCAAGACGTGTGTAAGTGCGAATAGTAGGGTATCAACGTTCAAAATGTTTGGCTTCCAGAATAGAAACTATTTTTCAGACTTATTTTTATCCTCAGATTAGTGACTTCCTTCATCTTACTAACCCTTGGGACAACGGCTCATAACTACTTATTACTAGTTCGTATAAGAAAACTTCTAATTTTCTTGGTTTTCTTAAATTTCTCTAATCTCATGGATGTAATTTTTCACTATCTAATCTTTTATTATCTTATTTATGTACAAAAAATATTTTTTTTATCTTTTTTGAAAATTTTTAAATTTTTTTAGGTTTTTTTTTAAAAAAAAAATGTTTTGTGCTTATGCAAAGTATGATGCAAATGATGCAAAAATAAGCACAAACCTCCCCCAAACTTGTTTTCAACAGTGTCCTCACTGTTGCCATCTGCTAAACCTCAAAAAACCTGTAAGCCTGGGAGGAAATTTACTAATGGGGCAAAATATTTAAGTGAAGATCTTCCCCCAAACTTATTTTTGGCTCACCATTTTGAGTAAAAAAATTTCTTTTCAAGAGCCAGATTATACCCCCCCAAACTTGAATTAAGCCATGTTAATCTTTTGAAAATCACATGAGGGGGTCAAGAATCATTGGTCGATACCAAGCTTTGCAAAGACCGAAAGTTAACACCAACCATTCGAAAATTTTATCAATGCAGTGCTCTGTTTGGTGGAAGAAGAAGTGGGGAAAAGGTAAGTGGTGGAATAGAATGTGTGTGCGTCTCATTTTGGAGAGACGATTCAGTGAATGTGATGGATTACTCGCATTCTTTTTACAGTTCAGAAGAAGGGGTGGAGGTTCAATTTCATTGATTGGGAGATGATTCATCTCAACACCCGTATCATTCAAAAATGCGAGTTCATCAGCGAAGATCTCCTCAAAAGTTCCATTAATACCCCGGAAAATAATGTCATCACAAAGCGCGGGGTGATCTTCAGACTCTAAAAGCATTTCATAATCGGTGTTAGTTGTTGACCCGGACATCTCGGTGGAAGAGTCCGTATGTGTATGATACATAGTTGGGTCAAACAACAGCGTATGAAAAGAGTCTAGATCGGTATCATGAGGATCATCAAATTCACTGCTGTCGACATCCATTAAGTCGACAGAACAGACCTGAGCAGTAGGTTCGGAGGGTATACTTCCCAACTTGTAAATGTTCAGTTCTATTGACCTATTCCCGAAAGATAGGGTCATAGAGCCATTACGACAGTTGATGATAGCGTTGGAAGTGGCCAAAAAGGGGCGACCTAAAATCACCGGAATTTGATTCCATAGGTTCGCTACAGGCTGTGTATCAAGTACAATAAAGTCCACGGGGAATACAAATTCCCCGATTTTTATTAACACATCCTCCAGTTTACCCCTAGGTTTGGTGATTGATCGGTCAGCCATCTGGAGAGTTATGCTCGAGGGTTTTAACACTCCGATACCTAGTTGCTCATAGACTGAATATGGAAGCAAGTTAACACTAGCGCCAAGGTCTAGTAGAGCACGGTTGATGTGATTTTCCCCAATAGAAATAGAAATAGTAGGACAACCAGGGTCCTTATGTTTCCGTGGTACTTGTAGGGGAAAAGCCGTGTCTACAGTCTTTGCCATGAATATCTTCTTGGGCACTTGAGTCTTCCTCTTCCTAGTGCACAAGTTCTTAAGAGTTTTCGCATAGGACGGAACTTGTTGGATACCTTCTAGGAGAGAGATGTTGATGTTAACTTGCTTAAAAATGTCCATAATCTTCTCCATATGTGGACTCGATGTGTTAGCCCTTAACCGATTAGGATAAGGTGCTTTAGCAATAAGCGCTAGGTCCATCATAGGAGAAGGAAGTGTGTGTGGACCCGATCCCAGAATAGAAGTGGGGATCGTCCGTGGAGAACTAGAAGAAATGGGCTGAGGTGGCGAGCCTTGTGGGAATAGGCTCGCAAGAAGGTGGTGGGGTAGAAGAACTGGGGTCAGAATTAGAAGTGGAAGTGGAAGGAAAGGTCTCAGCCGGGGTATCATCGATAGATTTTTCAGTGTCATCAATCTCTTCCCCAACATGATTGTCAAGGACTCTTCCAGATCTCAACGTGATTGCATTCACATGATGTGAATAGCCAGGATTGGGTAAAGGTTGAGCTGGAAGTTTCCCTTTCTCTCTTGCACTCATTTCGGCTTTTAGTTGTCCAATTTGTGCTTCCATCGATTTGATATTCTCATTTTGAGAGACAATGATCTTCATCACATTCTCGACAGAAGATTGCAAACTTGCCGTCTCTTGGATGGATTGTTTCATGAAAGTATCCAAGGTTTGTGCTAGTGCAGAGGTATTATCTGTACCGGTCAATTGCAAAGAGTTTTCATGTGGTGCAAAAGTGTTGGCCGGATTTTGGAAGTTTTGTGATTGGTAGGGGTGCTGACTCAATTGAAGTGGTGGTTGCTGTTGTGGTGGAGGGACCCTTTGGAAATTGTGTTGGTTTGGAACCGTATTTTGATTTTGTGATTGGTTCCAAGCAAAATTAGGTTGATTCCTCCAACCCTGATTATATGTGGAAGAAAAAGGGTCGTTTCTAAGTCTTTGTTGGTAAGCAGAATTGATATGCTCATGACCTTGAAACGGGGAATTTATTGGACATTCTTCCGTCAAATGAGAAGGATCAGAACAGCAGCCACATATAGTTTTGGAGAGTGACATTTGGTTTAGGGCGGCTAAAAATTTGTTTTCCATAGTCTCGAGATTCTTTTGCATAGCCGAAATGTCAGCTCTAACTCCTATAGAAATATCATTGCCATCCCTAGACGATTGACTCACACCCTCCCACTGTAAAGATTTTTCAGTGAAATCTTCTAGGAATTTCCAGGCTTCCCCATCATCTTTAGTCATGAAGTTGCCTTGACATATGGATTCAAGGGTCTGTTTTGTGTTAGGATTAATGCCCTCATAAATGATTCGGCACAGATCCCATCTAGGGATTCCGTGATGTGGACATTGGACTAACAAATCCTTGAAGCGTTCAAGACATTTTGAAAATGGTACATTTGGAAGCTGGGTGAATTGATTTATTTCGCTACGGACTCGAGCTGTTTTATGATGTGGGTAGAATTTCTTAAGGAATGCTTTTACGAATTCTTCCCAGTTTGAAATGGAATGTGCGGTTGTGTTATACAGCCACTTCTCGGCTATATCGCACAAGGTGAATGTGAGAAGACGAAGACGCATAGCATCCATAAAAAGCTGTGAGGTACCCATCATAGCGCATACATTTTCAAATTTGGTGATAAAGGCATATGCGTCTTCAGACTCGAGACCGTGATATTTTGGTAGAAGGTTGATGTATTGGGGTTTTATTTCAAAATCGTCCCCGTTGGCTGGTGGAATGGAGAGACAGGTCGAAAGAGGACCTCGTGTAGGATAGCACCTCTCTTGGAGAGAGATGCGGGGTGGATTCTGCGCACCAACGGATGGCGGCAGAGTAGTGGTAAAGAAGTTCGATGGAGAATCGTCCATCGAAATGGGTGTGGTGGTGGGTAAAGAAGAGCTAAATGTAGAAATACCGACTTTTGGGTCGATCGGGGAAACGCGGACTAAACGGGCACTAGAATCCCGTGTCCAGCCTATCTTGCACTAAGGGTTAGTACAAGTGGCAGCGTGAAAATATAATTAGGGGAAATGAAGTGTTGGTGTTTGTTTTGAAAATTTTACGGATTTTTGAAAAAATGATACAAATCACAACAAATGCAACAAACAAAACCCTAATTCTAGTGGTCACCTAGGTCAAAGCTCTAGACCGCTCCTAACTGCCAAAAGACAAGTCGCAGGATCAATCCTCCACTGCCTCTTTGTCTCTCCTGTGACCAGGTAAGTGCCAGGTAAGCGGGAGGTTCTCTACTACGTAAGTAGTGGGCCTAATTAAGTAACCACTAGCCTTCGACACACTTGCCTTAGACACCACAAAAGAAACGCGGATAAGCAATGAATTACCCACGGCCTTCTCTTGTCCTAAGTGAGCGCGACGGTCCTTAGAGTCATCTCTAGATATTTTTTAGTTAATGAGGGTAATGCGGATGCAAGTTTGTGATTTTTGGGGCTTAGGAAGGGTAATGAACTCCCCACCTAATCTGGATTTGGTCTTTGCCCCTTAATTTCCGTATTAATATGCAAACAACCAAAAATAAAAAACACGCACAATTTTTTTATTGCTTTTTGCGGCGCTGCGATTTATTTGCAAAGAAACCTGCAGCAAATTGTTAATTGGAGCAGATGAGGGAGAAGATAAGAAAGCAGAGGAGTCACCTGAGAATTTTTTTACTGTAGCGCCACGGTTTATCCGCAATAAGCGCCTAATGCCGCGGATCCGCCGTGGGTTTGAAAGATCTCTGCACCAAAAATTTTACAGTGTGCCTCTGTTCACCTTCTAAGCTCTCTGGAATGCTCTGAAATTTTTTTCCACAGCTCCATAAATTCCAGATTTTCTCGCAACAAATCACAACAACACGTTTAGAGTTTGCGCGAATTTTGATCTAAAAATATAAATGGAATAAACTTTTCAACTCAAATTTCAAAATACGAACAAATAGCGCACTATCCCCAGCAACGGCGCCATTTGATTGAATACGATTTCGGATTGTGTATGTTTAGAAAAATGAATAGAAATCACAACCAAAAATTATTTGACCGCAATCAATAACGGTGTCGAATGTAGCGCGTTAGTAAGTGCGGATTGTCCACAGGGAAAGTGTAATCGTTCGTGTTTCGATTTAGATGAGTTGAAACTTTAAAGAAAAGAAAAGAAAACAATTCATGATTTAAAGATTTGAAGTTCAAGAATTAGAAAAATCTATATCTAATAGCAAGAAACAAGAAAACAATAAAAATCAAGAATTGAGAATTTGATGATTTTCCAAACCAAATATCAAGAATCGAAGTGAGGCTCGTAGGAATCGATCGGATCTATAGATGTGATGAAATCTAACGATTACGTATTCTTATCCATCGATGAATTGATACTAGATCGATGATGATCAACGAGAATTATGGATTTCTTGTGAAACTAGGGTTTCATCATCTATCCCTTGTTCCTTCGTCGATATCATTCACATTCTAGCCTCTAGTAAATTCAAAAATCGATCGTGGATCCCTAATTTCGAGCGATCACAATCAAGAAAGCATCGTAACGAAACTAGGTCGTCGATTCTTCAATTTGCTAGGGTTTACAAAACTCGTAGGACTTAAGAATCGTTTTAAGATTTCTTACATCATCATTCTATTGATCGTCTCGACTCCTTTACGAGCGGAGTTTTACTCAAACATCACAACAAGAACCACAATCACAAATTGAGATCGAATCATGATGCAAGAATTTAAAGAAAGCAAGATTAAAGAATTTCACCTTTTATTTATATCAACAATTCCGTTACAAATCGCTCAAGAACTACAAGAGGAAGAACTCGATCGTCGATTTGGCTTCGCTCGTCTTATTGAATCGCGGATCGGCTTGGATCACTTGCTCGATTGAAGGTCGGCTCCGCTCCTAAAAGGTTGAAGGCTTCTTGCTTGATTTGGTACTCGGGATCTTGAATTTAGCTTTGGATTAGGGTTAGGGTTTCGCATAAGTCGTGTCACTCAACTTGTGGGTGGAAGATTAAGAGATGGGATGAATTAGAGATTTTTGAACAACCTCAACCCTAGATCTAGGCTCTCTTTTATAGACCATCAAAACCCTAGATCTAGAATTTCAAATTTGAATTTTCCCTCCAAAAGTTTGTTAAGGAGAGCCTTCTAGAAATAGTTTGTTAAGCCGAGCCTTCTAGATGAGCCACGTGGAGAATCGGGAGTCTTCTGGAAGCTTGGGTAGTTACAGGAGACACGTGTAAAAAATCTGAGCCGCTGAAGTCACCATAGCGCCGCGGAACCACGGCGCTTTATGGGCCTTGGGGCTTGAGAATTTTTGGTTGATATCGATTTCCGATTGTGTATGTTGAGAAAATTGTATAGAAATCACAACAAAAAATTATTTTGACCGCAATCAATAACGGTGTCGAATGTAGCGCGTTAGTAAGCGCGGATCGTCCACAGGGAAAGTGTAATCGTTCGTGTTTCGATTTAGATGAGTCGAAACTTTAAGGAAACGAAAAGAAAACAATTCATGATTTGTAATTGAATTTCAAGAATTAGAATATCTAGATCTAATAACAAGAAAACGATAAAATCAAGAATTGAGATGTTTGTGATGATTTCCAAACCAAATATCAAGAATCGAAGTGAGGCTCGTAGGAATCGATCGGATCTATAGATGTGATGAAATCTAACGATTACGTATTCTTATCCATCGATGAATTGATACTAGATCGATGATGGGATTTCTTGTGAAACTAAGGTTTCATCATCTATCCCTTGTTCCTTCGTCGATATCATTCACATTCTAGCCTCTAGTAAATTCAATAATCGATCGTGGATCCCTAATTTCGAGCGATCACAATCAAGAAAGCATCGCAACGAACTAGGTCGTCGATTCTTCAATTTGCTAGGGTTTACAAAACTCGTAGGACTTAAGAATCGTTTTAGGATTTGTTACATCATCATTCTATTGATCGTCTCGACTCCTTTACGAGCGGAGTTTTACTCAAACATCACAACAAGAACCACAATCACAAATTGAGATCGAATCATGATGCAAGAATTTAAAGAAAGCAAGATTAAAGAATTTCACCTTTTATTTATATCAACAATTCCGTTACAAATCGCTCAAGAACTACAAGAGGAAGAACTCGATCGTCGATTTGGCTTCGCTCGTCTTATTGAATCGCGGATCGGCTTGGATCACTTGCTCGATTGAAGGTCGGCTCCGCTCCTAAAAGGTTGAAGGCTTCTTGCTTGATTTGGTACTCGGGATCTTGAATTTGGCTTTGGATTAGGGTTAGGGTTTCGCATAAGTCGTGTCACTCAACTTGTGGGTGGAAGATTAAGAGATGGGATGAATTAGAGATTTTTGAACAACCTCAACCCTAGATCTAGGCTCTCTTTTATAGACCATCAAAACCCTAGATCTAGGATTTCAAATTTGAATTTTCCCTCCAAAAGTTTGTTAAGGAGAGCCTTCTAGAAATAGTTTGTTAAGCCGAGCCTTCTAGATGAGCCACGTGGAGAATCGGGAGTCTTCTGGAAGCTTGGGTAGTTACAGGAGACACGTGTAAAAAATCTGAGCCGCTGAAGTCACCATAGCGCCGCGGATCCGCGGCACAAGCAGGCTCCCGCCGCGGAACCACGGCGCTTTATGGGCCTTGGGGCTTGAGAATTTTTGGTTGATATCGATTTCCGATTGTGTATGTTGAGAAAATTGTATAGAAATCACAACAAAAAATTATTTTGACCGCAATCAATAACGGTGTCGAATGTAGCGCGTTAGTAAGCGCGGATCGTCCACAGGGAAAGTGTAATCGTTCGTGTTTCGATTTAGATGAGTCGAAACTTTAAGGAAAAGAAAAGAAAACAATTCATGATTTGTAATTGAATTTCAAGAATTAGAATATCTAGATCTAATAACAAGAAAACGATAAAATCAAGAATTGAGATGTTTGTGATGATTTCCAAACCAAATATCAAGAATCGAAGTGAGGCTCGTAGGAATCGATCGGATCTATAGATGTGATGAAATCTAACGATTACGTATTCTTATCCATCGATGAATTGATACTAGATCGATGATGGGATTTCTTGTGAAACTAAGGTTTCATCATCTATCCCTTGTTCCTTCGTCGATATCATTCACATTCTAGCCTCTAGTAAATTCAATAATCGATCGTGGATCCCTAATTTCGAGCGATCACAATCAAGAAAGCATCGCAACGAAACTAGGTCGTCGATTCTTCAATTTGCTAGGGTTTACAAAACTCGTAGGACTTAAGAATCGTTTTAAGATTTGTTACATCATCATTCTATTGATCGTCTCGACTCCTTTACGAGCGGAGTTTTACTCAAACATCACAACAAGAACCACAATCACAAATTGAGATCGAATCATGATGCAAGAATTTAAAGAAAGCAAGATTAAAGAATTTCACCTTTTATTTATATCAACAATTCCGTTACAAATCGCTTAAGAACTACAAGAGAAAGAACTCGATCGTCTATTTGGCTTCGCTCGTCTCCTTGAGTCGCAGATCGGCTTGGATTACTTGCTCGATTGAAGATCGGCTCCGCTCCTAAAAGGTTGAAGGCTTCTTACTTGATTTGGTACTCGGGATCTTGAATTTGGCTTTGGATTAGGGTTAGGGTTTCGCACAAGTCGTGTCACTCAACTTGTGGGTGGAAGATTAAGAGATGGGATGAATTAGAGATTTTTGAACAACCTCAACCCTAGATCTAGGCTCTCTTTTATAGACCATCAAAACCCTAGATCTAGGATTTCAAATTTGAATTTTCCCTCCAAAAGTTTGTTAAGGAGAGCCTTCTAGAAATAGTTTTTTAAGCCGAGCTTTCTAGATGAGCCACGTGGAGAATCGGGAGTCTTCTGGAAGCTTGGGTAGTTACAGGAGACACGTGTAAAAAATCTGAGCCGCTGAAGTCACCATAGCGCCGCGGTTCCTCGGCGCAAGCAGGCTCCCGCCGCGGAACCGCGGCGCTTTATGGGCCTTGGGGCTTGAGAATTTTTGGTATTTCTTGTTCTGACATTTGGGCCTTGTTTTGATATGTTGAATTGTGTAATTCCCTTTGTATTAATGCCAGATCAAAAATCATAGACTTGGTGCAATTTTGATCAGCTCTTTGATAATTTTGGCTCGGTCCCTGAAATCTCCTGCACAGACTTCGAAACAAGTGTTGCGCAAAACAGGGATGATGCAATGCCATGATAAACATACAATTTCCCTCGAAATGCCGGTTTTAGAGTATAACACATGCAATCTGGTACTTCAGGACTGTTTTGCTAATATGTGCAATATGAATACCGAACACTTCTAGATGAGTGTAAATGATAGGGAAATTGACGTGTTAAAAATGCAGTATTTTCGACTGATCAGGGCCATTATTGTATCATATTAGCTTGTATATTACTTAATGGAAGCTTGGGATATTCACAGTTATATTAACAATCTTGCAAAACATGGTAGTATGTTACTTGGTTTTATCTATCTTAATATGTGTGTACGTATTGATAGAGCCCTTAGGATCTTGCTTGACTACCAGCGTTGGGATGGCAGTCACACTAGTAGGGGCTGGGTAGTCTACAAGCACATCCTTTTTCAGGTCCCTAGTCATATGATTATCAAGACAGGGCATCGATACTCCGGAGTAGACTAGTGTGTATGCTTCTCATCCCAGTTGGGGAGATGGTCTGTCCCACAGCCATCAGTATGTCGTACTGGAGATAGTATACAGGTGCTCGTTGGGTTACGGGTACACCAGACTGGACTCGCAGGGAACTGTTGGTTGGTATTATACCTGTCGTCAGTTAACAGTTCCCAGGTGACATGAGTACAGCATAGTCCGCAGACTTGACACTGCTACTTCACCTCGAGTGTGTCCCACTGTTCTTAGATTGCTACCCTACCACGGCTCAAAGGAGTCGTGCAAACAGGTAGCAGTTGGGTGCAGTCCCGAGCACTTGGAGGCAGTAGTGGTTAGACAGATTCGTCTCTCCCGGTATTGGGGGTTGATATCGCGCTGTGTCTGGAAAGCCATTACGCAAAGTCCCTGGCCAGGGCAAGCGAGATTTACTGGTTGGTTTTCCAGTAGTTTCTCAAAGTGTAATGGGCTTCGCTCCGACACGACTTATACCGCTTTTAGGGAACTGACGCTTGCCGCTGTTAGATATGTATGCCCTAGAGGCCATTATTGTATAGTACTAGTTTGTATAATACATTTTGGAGGCTTGGGATATATATATGGGTTTTACGACAGTCTTGCTCGATATAGTAGTATGCTACTTGGTTTGTTTCTATCTTAATATGTGTATATGTTTCTTTTAACATATCGCTAAAAACATATTGGTAGAGCCCTTAGGATTTTTGCTTGACTACCAGCGTTGTGATGACGATCACACTAGTGGGGGCTGGGTGGTCTATAAGCACATCTATATTTTTGTCCCTAGTCGTAGGATTATCGAGATGGGGCATCGATACTTCAGAGTAGACCGGTGCATACGCTTCTCTTCCCAGCAGGGGAGATGATCCGTCCCACAGCCATCAGTACGTCGTACTGGAGATAGTATGCAGGTGCTCGTTAGGTTACGAGTACACTGGACAGGACTCGTCGGGAACTGTTGGATGGTATTATACCTATCGTCAGTTAACAGTTCCCAGGTGACATGAGTACAACTTAGTCCGCTGATTTGACACTGTCGCTTCGCCTCGAGTGTGTTCCCACTGTTCTTAGATTACTACCCTACCACGGCTCTACTGAGTCGTGCAAACAGGTAGTAGTTGGGTGCAGTCCCGAAGCACTTGGAGGCAGTGACGGTTAGACAGGATTTGTCTCTCCCGGTATTGGGGGTTGATATCGCGCTGTGTCTAGGAGAGCCATTACACAAAGTCCCTGGCCAGGGCAAGCGAGACATACTGGTAGGTTTCCAGTGTTATCTCAGGGTGTTCTGGGCTACACTCCGACACGACTTGTACCGCTATTAGGGGACTGACGTTTACCGCCCCCTAGGCCCGCCATGTGATATTCTTAGACGAACAGACCGGACTATACGGAGATTGTCACATTCAGGCTCAGTAGGAGTTCGATGGGTTCACCTCACCAGTCTTCTTATCGGCATCTACCTGGGGACCGTTACGTACAGCTAGTACCGCTTGCGGCCTGTGGTTAAACCCACTGCCAGCGTAGTGTCGAGCCTTTAGAGTCCCACATAGAGGGTTACTCGCCTTTGGGCAAAACAGAGTAGAGGTTGCTTGGTTTTGCGATGGGGTTCGTTCACATCCGCGCACTTGTGCACGTTTGGTGTCCGGACAGTAGTTACTAGCGGGCTTTGGTTTAAGCCAGATCCTAGTAATTGTTTTGGGATTGGTTTTGTCTCAGTGTATTCGTGTTGCTTGGAGCACGGATGCGGGTGTGTATGCACAGTTGACAGAGGTAGAGGCAGAGGATTCTCATTAGGGTTGTTGACCATTTGGCTTTGGTTGACTTGTTGACCGTTGACCTTTCTCTAAACCCTAATGAGAATATGATATATGGCTAATAATATTAATTAAGTATGATTGTGCCATGGTTGAGTTGAAAGTTTGACTTTTGTTGACTTGTTGACTTTGTTGACCGGTTGACCATTTTGGACTTGTTGACCATCATCATTTCATGGCTATCATTTCATGGGTATGACTTTTGCTTGCTTGCTGTTTACAAAATGCAATAATAGCATGAAATGATAATGGTCATTGAAACTAACCATCACCATATACTTAATTATTATTATTATCATTATTCTCACTTTTGTGAGAAGGGTTGGATTATGAGAGCTCATTTCTATCATTCTCTTTCTCTCTCCTAGAAAGAGAGCTCTCCCTCTTCCTCTTCCTCTCTCAAGGTTCAAGTGTTCCATGAGTTGGAAATCATGAACTTTTGAGACAAAACCACCATCACTCTTCTCTACTCAATCTAAGGTATTAGGTTTAGCAAACCAAACACCTTAGTCATCTCTTGGTTGAGATAGGAGCTCAATTTCGAGACCCTCGGGTGGATCCATCTATGGAAAAGAGGAGACGACAAGGAGGATCCGTTCAAGCAACTACAAGGAGCAAGCAAGAGGAAGAACCACAACAAGAAGAGAACGAGTTCAAGACCAAGGTATAGCCATTCTACATAGTAGTTAGAACTTGTAGAATTTTTGTTAGTTCTTGTTTAGCAACGATCCTTCATGAAACGGTCCATGTTACCTAGCTAGGGAAAATTTTCGTTTTACCTATTCCGCATCCCCGACAGGACCGGGGTGGGTAACGTGGACCTAACAGCCGCCCCCTAGGCCCGATATGCGATAGTCCTAGACGAACAGACCGGACTGTACGGAGATTGTCACATCAGGCTCAGTAGGAGTTCGGATGGGTTTCCTCATCGGCCTTCTTATCGACATCTACCTGGGGACTGTTACGTACAGCTAGTGCCGCTTGCGGTCTGTGGTTAAACCCACTGCCAGCGTAGTAGTCGAGTCTTTAGAGTCCCACACAGAGAGTTTCCCTGCTCCGGGCGAAACGATATAGAGGTCGTATGGTTTTACGACAGGGTTCGGACACGCACGTGCATTTATGCACGTACGATGTTCGGACAGTTTTTACTAGCCGGCTTTGGTTTAAGCCAGATTCTAGTATCGGATTATTGGATTTATACAGTCTAAAGTTTTTCCGTGTTTTCACGGATAGGATGGGCGTTCTCGTAATTTTGCGAGAAGCTTCTAGAAGGATGATGACTTGGGGGTTAAGGTGGCATTTGCATTTATTGATTTAGTGACTCATTTGTGTGATTCATCCATGGAGTTAATGATGCATTTATTGATCTAATAACTCATGGGATGAATCACACAAAGTGAATAAATGAAGCATGGTTGATAAATCATTTGATTTATTTATTTGATAAATCATTATGCTTCATATATTCAAATGAGATCATTATCTCATTTCATTCTCACTCTCACCTTCTCTCTCCTCAAGCTCTCTCTCTTTAAACCCTAATCCTACCCTCTTATGTGTTGAGATCAAGGATTAGCTAGACTCATTAATCCATAATCATACTCTATATTCCCTAGGTGACTTTGATTAGCAATTAGAGTAACCTAGTTACCTCAAGATTAGAGGCAAAGCTTGGAGTAGAAGCTCTCGGGTGGATCGTCTATTACATAGAGGAGGCCGACGAGGAGGTGGTTAACGAGAAGAAGAAGGACTTGGTTCATTAGGTATAATCTTCTTCCATAGTAGTTAACAACTCCTATGTTAGTGTTAGTTATAGTTTAGCAAAGATCCTTTCGGTTAGTCGATGTTAATCTAAAGAACTTGATTGTTTTTCATATTTCCGCCTCCCCGCAACTCGTGGGGTGTAATACATCGACTTACAAAAGGTTGAAGGTCCGACAGGAAGAAAGCCATCCTGCCAAGCCACGAAAAGCTGTCTGGGTGCCCACTGCGACGGCCCCCTCAACTTCGACCGCTCATAAGAAGAGAAGGACGGAGAAGACCCCATGCCTGCGACAAATGTCAAAGGCATTGAGCCCAAACGCCCTAAGTCTGGGTGCATGGTAGTGCATACTATCTACATGGCATCCGGGAAGGAGGATAGCCGCGCTTCTACGGGCCACCGACCACTCACTCGATCCATCACAAGAGCCCAGGAACAGCAGCAACAGAAGCTCTAGGAGATGCTGACTGGGATGGCCGCATTCACCGGGCCAAAAGAAAGCCCGGAGGCGTCATCGGAACAACGTCGCGAACACGAAACCGATGCTGAATTCCTTCGGAGAATGCTCGAAAAGAAGGACAAGGAGGCTGCGGAACAAGCGGCCAATATAAAGCAAATGGCTCTCCTGTTCCAAGACATGGTGGGCATGATGATCCAGCCGGATCCTCCAGCTGAAGATCCTTCGATTATCCTTGAAGACGACAGAGGAGAAACGTCAAACCCACCCCCGGCTCTTTCAACAGCCAAAGAGGAAACAATCTCTAAGGCCGCCCTGGATGATTAGATTTCTCAACAAATACGAGTCACCAGGCAAATGAAGCGGCTGGCCAGGTCGTGAAGACTTGGCGACCATATCTAGGCTGGTATGATCAGATAAAATACCCGCCGGGCTACACGATCCCGAAATTCCACGTGTACAAGGGGACGGGCAATCCCCACCAGCACGTCGCCCAGTTCAGAGCTCTGTGCGGCAACACCGGGGACGATGATAAGCTTTTGCTCCGCTAATTCGTCGGCAGCTTATCGGAGACGGCGTTTGAATGGTACTCCGAGCTTCCAAACGACTCCGTCAAAACTTTCGCAGAGATGGAGTTGCTATTCACTCAGCAATTCGCGAGCGCCAGCGAACACACCCTAATAACGGCATTGATCAATGCAAGGGTGAAGCCGGGCGAAACTTGGGTTCAATACGCAATCCGATGGCGGAACCTGTGGTCGAAGTGCGAACTGCGCATCGAAGAAGTACCAGCGGTGGGCGTGTTCATGGGCACCCTAGACCCTTATGCAACTATTTCACAGTTCATGATGTTCTTTAAGCCGACCACGTTCCAAGCTTTAATTGACAAGCTAGCCCAAATGGATCAAATGGGTCACAGACCGTCTCCCCGAAGCCGGAACCGTGAAATGACAAGGGTAAAGGGAAGGCAACCTTCGTTGCGAACACCCAGCAGCAGCCCAGTGCCCCAAAGCTAGCGGACCAACTGGAGAAGAGACATCGCTATTATAATGAGAAAATGAAGCGTCCTTACTCATTCCCACGAGACAAAACGAAGAGGCTGTTCGAGCTGGCTATGCGCAACAGGCTTATCAGTTTACCAAATCCAAGGCGACCACCGCAACCCAGCGAAGTGAATAATCCCAATTACTGCCCTTACCACCAAACGGTAAGCCACCCGATCGAGGATTGCTTCGTCTTTAAGGGATGGATCGAGGATCAGTACCTGCAAGGCAAGTTTGCACTGTCTGAGAAGTGGAAAGTAATCCCACCACAATCGCACACTCCTAAGAAGACGGACACACCGGGGGCAACGTGTTCTTTTGTTGAAGAAGCTCCATAGGAGGTCGTGCTTTCAGCCAAAACCAAAAGGATGCCGAATGATCTTCATACATGCCCGGCGATCAGGTGGAAAAACCCGCTGGAACCCCAGATCATCGAAGGAATGTTGAAGCCGTGCCCAACTCCAAAGATTGGTGGTGATGGCCCAAGCACCCACACCCAGCCGTTAAAATCTTCAAAGAAGAAGAAGAAGAGATCCAAAAAGCCCGTGAAGCCTGGCGACAAGTGCACAGACTTACAGAAGCAGATCGACGCGCTGGAGGAGTATAATCAGAAGGCGCGGACTCCCATCATGCTCCAAGAGTTCCTCAGTCACGTCCTTAAGGACGAAGATGATGGAGAAGAATCGTCGGACGAATCTGAGGATCACGTAGCAAGTTGCCATGTGATCTCTCATTCATCACTAGACAATGAAGAGGCTCCTTGCACAAAGAAACTGTGGGCAGACCCTGAACCAGAACTTCCGGGGCCGTCAGATGAAATGATCGACACATTCCTCAACGAAGCTCTCTTGAAAAGTAAAGCTGATCGGGAGCGCGAGACGGTCATATTTGAAAGAGCCAAACGCCGGCGACTAGACGAAAGAGTCGAGACACTCCCGCCGAATCAAGGAACATCCGTCACGAATAAAAACAAGTTTAAGATGAGGAAAAGGTTTGCTAAAGCCATATCAATGGGAATGAAGCTACCACCCTCTGAAGGAAACACTCCCGGTGAAGCAGAGATGCATCATAGCTACTGCTCATATCATCGAAAGATTTCGCACCCCACCGAGGAATGCGACGCTTTTAAAAGATGGTGGCAAGGGTATGTTGCTCACCGGCAACATTTTAAACGGATGAAACGCGAAACTCAGCGGGGGCAAAGAAGTGCGAATGAGGAGCATAAAAGAGATACCGGTAACTGTCGCATGGTCAACACCGGGGGATCGCAAATTCTCACTTTCGGAAGTGACTCTGACGAAGAAATGACTCTTGGCCCCCTCTTTAAAGAATCCGCATTGGAGAAGGAGGAAGAACCAAAATCCTGTGAAAATATCCAGCTACACAATCGCACGCTTCCGGAAAAGAATCTCGGATCCACGAGTAGAAAAGATAGGGGAAAAGAATAGGTCTCTGAGGATATCGCCCTGGATGACCAAGTCAAGAAAGAGCTGACTGCCAAGGACCCGCCAAAGAAGAACAAGGTGGACTATAACGTTTTAGCGCACTTGAAAAAGCTACCATCGCAGCTCAGCATTCTCGACGCCCTTTTACTATCCAAAAAAGCGAGAGATTCATTGATCAAGGCGCTACAAGAACCGGAGCAATTCCAAGCTTTTCTCGCCGAAGAAAAGATGAAGGACAAGCTGGAGGAAGTGCACACAGCCGATATCACCTTCGGCGACGAAGACCTCCTCCTTGGGATGTGCGAGCACAACCGTCCCCTCTATGTCTCAGGGTATTGCCACGATATAAAGATAAGCAAAATCCTGGTCGACAATGGTTCCTCCGTCAATCTTCTCAACATGCGAGTGTTGAAGGAAATCTGTATGAGTGTCCAGCATTTCGCTCGTGATAAAATCACCATCTCCGGTTTTGACTCCCAGTCGTCATGGACTCTCGGGTCTGTGATATTGACATTACGATTCGGGCTACTTGTCACAGACATTAAATTCCACATCATTGACGCCAAGACATGCTACAACGCTTTGCTCGGCAGGCCTTGGTTACACGAGTACAACATCATCCCTTCTACACAACATCAGTGTATGAAATACTTTAAGGATGGTCTCGAGTATACCATAACAGGAGAGCTGAACCCATTCTCCGTGAACGAAGTACGTAAGTACGAAGATGCGAAATACTTTTTGCCAGATTTCGAGGACACGGAGAGATGTCGCAAACCGGAGAACAAAGCTATCACCACCATTCCTGTCTTCGGGAGTGATACTGAGGAAGAGGAAGAGATAGTTTATTCAGGTCCACCCCAGTACAACAAGCCGAGACTGTCCGCTCCTATGTTGATCTTTGGTAGCGATTCGGAAGATGAGGTCCATGCTATATTCTCTGCTCGGCCTTCAATATAAACATTCGCTGATGAAGAGCAAAGTTTGCAAGTTGCCATGGTTCCGCCCAAATATCATAAAAAACTAGACGCGCTTGATACCTATAGTGTGGAAGAGCTGCCAACGTTCTATGTCCCTCCCAGGCGAGAAGGTGAAAAGGAGATCCTATTCTACCGATCCGGGGAAACCAAAGGGGAGAAAGAAATCTGGCACGGCACGGATTCTACACTTGACAGGCTCCAGCCCATCTGTTTGCCCAGATATTATACGAGCGGACTAAAAAGGCTGTTAAGGCGCCAAGGCGTACCTTTCAAACAGACCGCTCGAAAAGCTAAGTTCTATGACAGGATCTGGAACGTCCCTGGAACTCAGCAGAAATTGCCCAACGGGAAAATGGAAATGACCGGGCTTGGGTATGTTCAATCCAAGAAACAGGAGCTACTCCGCGACTGCTACGTCATACATGACTTTGATGAAGAAGGGGGTGCTCTATGGGAAGATGCTAACCCTGAACCAGAAAGAGCCCACGACGCGAAAATGCCCAGGCCGTCGTTCGAAGAACAAATGGACAAGCTTATAAGGGAATCTGGTCAAAAAGTTCGAGACGACCATAACCACAAAATGGCCATCTACGAGAAAGACAGGACGCAACGCCTCCTCCAACAAGCTGCGGAAAATGAAAATGCCCCTCCCTGCCAACCTGTTGTAAAAAAAGACCCGACGTAGAGGCAGAAACAAGTCAGAAAACGGAAAAGGCATTCAGCAACGACAAAGCGGGACCAAGAAGTCACGCGAGCGGGAATCGAGCGGTCCGGTTTCGTCCCTTATGAAGAAGATGAGTCGAGCATACTCTTTTCCTCAAGACAAGACAAAGAAGATACTTGATCTTGCCATAAGACATCAAATGATTATCCTCCCGGAGTCCAAGCACCCCGAGCAAACAAGCGAAGTCTCTCACCCAAACTATTGCTCGCATCACCAAGCAATAGGACACCCTCTCGAAGACTGCTTCACCTTCAAGAACTGGGTCGAAGATCAGTATCATCTCGGCAAGTTCGCTCTATCCGACAATTGGAGGGTAACACCGCCGCAGAAGCATGAACCCAAGGCTATGAGAGTAGAACCAAATCCACATCGGTCTTGGAAGCGAACTCATACTTGTCACATGATAACATCATCAAAAGAAGAACCTGAGAATATGCATGACCTTCCCTGGTGCTTCGAAAACAATGATGATGAGGTGATCTCAGAGTTTCCACCAGCACCGAAAGAGCTGGAAGATAGAATACATACTACTACAGATAGCCTCAAGAAGATTGATTTGGGGACGGCAAGTGACCCGCGACCGACATTCGTCAGTGAGCTGCTATCTGAAGAAAGGGTAGCTACATTAAAAGACGTGCTTATGCAGCATAAGGATTGCTTCGCGTGGAACTATTCCGAAATGCCAGGACTAGACCCAGAGATTGCTGTCCACAAACTGGCAATATCCCCGGACGTCAAGCCAATCAAACAAGCGCCAAGGAGAATGCGGCTTGAGTTTGAGATGAGTATCAACGCCGAGGTCAAGAAGCTAATCGACTCCGGTTTCATCCAAGAAGATCAGTATCCTGATTGGATCGCCAACATCGTCCCAGTGATGAAGAAAAATGGGACAGTACGCATATGCGTGGACTTCCGAGATCTCAATAAAGCCTGCCCGAAGGGCGATTTCCCAGTACCGGTCACTGAGCTGATGATAGACAATACATCCACTCACGAAGTCTTCTCCTTCATGGACGGATCGTCAGGATACAATCAGATAAAGATGCATCCAGAGGACCAGAAACATACCGCTTTCCAGACCCCTTTGGGTATATTCTGCTATAAGGTAATGCCTTTCGGTCTAAAGAACACCGGTGCGACCTATCAGAAGGCCATGACGAAGATCTTCGATGACCTTGTACATGAAATCGTTGAATGCTATATCGACGACCTCGTGGTGAAAAGCAAATCATACGAGGAACATCTCGAGCATCTGAAGATCGTGTTTCAACGCCTTCGGCAATACAACTTGAAGATGAACCCGCTCAAATGTGTGTTCGGGGTGTCCTCAGGTAAATTCCTAGGATTCATCGTCCGACACCGAGGTATCGAGATAGATCCGTCAAAGATCAAGGCGATTATGGAAATGCCTCCGCCAAGGACTCTCAAGCAGCTGCGGTCTCTCCAAGGAAAGCTCGCATATATCCGGCGATTTATAGTTAGGCAAGTGCCGTCCTTACAGTCACCTGATGAAAAAGGGGACCCCATTCGTCTGGGATCACAAATGCCAAGGCGCGCTGGACGAAATCAAGCAATACTTGCAGAATCCGCCAGTACTAACTGCTCCGGTCAAGGAAAAGCCCCTTATTCTTTATACAACAGCCCTCGAAGGTTCCTTAGGCGCATTATGGGTATAAGAGAACGACCAAGGGAAAGAAAGAGCTCTCTATTACTTGAGTCGAGTTCTCCTGGGGGCAGAAAGTAATTATTCTCCCATCGAAAAACACTGCCTGGCATTGATCTTTGCTATAACGAAGCTCAAGCACTATGCGTTGGCGCATGAAGTCCGTCTCATATCGAAGGTGGATCCTCTCAAATATTTGATGTCAAAAGCCATATTGACGGGGCGACTCGCTAAATGGGCCCTGCTCTTAATGGAGTTCTCGATAACTTATCGACCTCTTAAGGCAGTGAAAGGCCAGGCCATTGCCGATTTCCTCGCTGAACATCCGATACCGGCCGATTCCCCTTTGAATTGCGAGCTGCCAGACGAACATGCGTTTGATGTGATCGACGGTAGTGATGCCCGATGGGAACTTTATTTTGATGGAGCGTCCTCCATGAAGAAGCGAAAACAGAACACCCCTATAATCAAATCAGGGGTAGGCCTTATCATCGTGACCCCACAAAGAGGGATAATGCGCTTCACCTTCTCCTTGACAGAGCCGGGGACGAACAATGAAGCTGAATACGAAGCTTTGATAGCAGGCCTCGAGATCGCCATCGACATGGGAATTGAAAACCTCCTCATATATGGAGACTCCCAGCTGGTCGTTAGTCAAGTAAATGGTGACTATCAGACGTGCAAACCAGAGTTGGTGAAGTACGGCAAAAAGGTGCAGCAACTGTTGACCCAGATTCCTTCCTACACCCTCGAAAACGTACCGCGTGCGGAAAATAGCAAAGCGGATTCATTAGCCAAGCTCGCTAAAGAACTGGCCGACGAGAACCTCGATGACGTAAGAATCATTGTGCAAAGCCGTCGGGTTCTCGCACCGGCGGAAATATCTCCAGAATCATCCGAGGAAAAGGAAGCGATTGAGCAGACGGACCTGCAAATAAAAGATCAAGAAATGGTTGAGAATTGGAGAGAAGTCTTTATAGACTACTTCAAATCCCGTCGAACGCCTGAAGATACGTCCTCAAAACATCAGCTCATGAAGCGAGCCCTATCTTTTGCCCTCGTCAATGATACTCTGTACAAGAGGTCGTTTGATTCCCTGTGGCTGAGATGCCTGGGACCTGAAGAGGCGAAGAGAGTCATCTAAGAAGTTCATGACGGACTCTGCGGTGCTCACCAAGTAGGCCCGAAGATGAAATTGAAGATTAAACGGATGGGTTATTATTGGTCCACGATGATCCAGGACTGCCTCGAGTATGCGAAGCAATGCCACTCGTGCCACATTCATGGGGACTTTATCCATGAACATCCAAATCCACTACATCCAACAGTGGCTAGCAGGCCGTTCGAAATGTGGGGAACTGACATAATCGGCCCCATCGAGCCGACATCATCCAGAGGACATCGGTTCATTTTGGCGACGACTGATTACTTCTCCAAATGGGCAGAAGCAATACAGCTGAGGGAAGTGAAGACGGAGAATATCCTCCATTTTTTCAAAACACACGTCATTTCCCGGTTTGGAACTCCGAGACGGATCATCTCCGATAACGGGCCAGCCTACAGAAGCCATAAGATCAGCCGCTTCGCACAACAGCATAACATAGACTGGAGATACACCTCAGTTTATAACCCCCGAGCTAACGGTCTAGCTGAAGCTTTCAACAAAACCTTAACAAAGATCGTGAAAAAGACGGTGTCTCAAAATAAGAAAGACTGGCACGAGAGACTGCAAGAAGCTCTCTGGGCATATCGAACTACGTTCAAGACGGCCACGAACACAACGCCGTACGCGTTGGTATTCGGTACAGAAGCGGTACTCCCCCTCGAGATAGAGTTACCCTCTTTACGAGTGGCAGTTCATTACGAGCTGACGGACAAGGAGAACGCTCACCTTCGGCTTGAGGAGCTCGATGCCCTTGATGAAACTCGGCTCCTGGCGCAGCAAAATCTGGAAGCTTATAAAGCAAAGATGACGCGCTCATATGAAAGATTGACCAGGCCGAGGACATTCCGCCAAGGCGAACCCGTACTAGTAATCAAAAGACCTATGATCCCCAATCACGCCAAGCGGGGAAAATTCGAGCCGAACTATGAAGGCCCATACATCAAAGACAAGGTCTACCAGGGTGGAGCTTATCTACTCATGGACATGCATGGTGAAAGACCTTTCAGGCCAATAAACGGTCGCTTCCTGAAGAAGTACAACGCTTGACGAGTCACGGCTTAGGTCAATGATAGATGACGACGACTATGTCCGCTCACTATCTTCTTAAGCCCAAACTCTATAAGTAGTAGCCGGCTTTCTTTTCTCGGACCGAAACGTCCTTAAACTAACAACGAACCGAAACGTCCTTAAACTAATAATGGACCACTATGTCCTAAAAGTAGCTGTTGACCGAGACATCGATCAACTATGGTGGATTGCAGCATCTCAGAGCTGATACAAAAAAAACAGTATGTCCATAAGCGAAATGGGCACGGATGAAAACCCGAAAGGGCTCCGTGAGTAAAAACAGCAGGGCTACCGGCGAGTTTTGTGAAAACCCAAAAGGGCGCAACCTCGTTGGAAAAAAAAATATAAATAAAAAAAATAAAAAAAAGGGTATTTCCATAAGCAAAAGGGCACGGATGAAAACCTGAAAGGGCTCCGTGAGTAAAAACAGCAGGGCTACCGGCGAGTGTTTGTGAAAACCCGAAAGGGCGCAACCTCGTTAAAAGACACTTGCAGGGTCCTCTCGACTTTGTAAGAAGAAACCACCTGCATGAGATCCTTACGACTCATAAGGGAGCAACACACTTAGGGATCCCCACGATTCCTAAGGAGAAATTACACTTGCGAGATCCTCACGACTCGTAAGAAGAATCCTCTTATGAGACCCTCACGGCTCATAAGATTTGAAGGTCTTAAGCTACAGAGACCTAAACCTGTTCTTAAGCAACCCCCACAACCTCCGATACTGCCCTACAAGCGGTGCAACACTGACCCTTGTATACAATCCACGGGCGCGAATAAACATTTCCCTAACAGAGTCCCACCCGCGACTAGGGATATGTCCGCACGGTGAACAACCCTTGTAAGTCTTCTCGACTTATAAGGAGAAAACACTCTTGTGAGATCCTTACGACTTATAAGAGAACATATACTTAGGAGTCCTCACGATTCCTAAGGAGAAAACACACATACGAGATCCTTACGACTCGCAGGGAGAAATACCTTTATGAGACCCTTACGGCTCATGAAGTCAAAAGCCTTAGTCGACATGATCCTAACCCTGTTCGCTAAGCCACCTTTGTTCGATATCGACAGAGGCAAATGATGATTCGCTCCTGGCAATATTCCAGTTGTAGCGGTGCTGATGCCGAAATCGGTGTCTAATCCCAAGCTTACAGCGAAAAGCCAGCAAGCCACACATGCATACGAAATAGCCGAAATGATGGGGCAACTTGCAACAAAATCAGCAAGTAAAAATATATGCATGCGAAATAGCCGAAATGATTGGGCAGCTCGCAATAAAAATCAGCGAGTAAGAATAAAATAAATAGCAGAAATGATTAGGCACCGCGAAAAATAGCCGAAATGATTGGGCAATCGCGACCTTCGCGATATAAAAGCTGAAATGATAGAGCATCGCGGAAAGAAATAAAAAAAATGAATGAATCAAATTTATGCCCTACAGGTGATATCACATCAATCCCTGTAAACAATCCAGGGGTGCAAACAGAGAAGGAATCACACTCCTCCCCAGCAGACACAACATCGGACAAAGCGGAACAGCGGCAACTCCCAGTTCCATGACTCGACGGTATCCAGATGACCGAGAATCAAATCCCAACTCCGTGAAATGCGGATATAATCAGCAAAATTCCTGGTTACGTGGAACGTGGATAACGTCACTTCTGACCCCGTGGAAAACGTCCAGAGCGGATCCTGGTCCTCGCAGAGCACGGCAGTGAACCCGTGTGAAGCATCCAGAGCGGAGCCTAGTCCTCGCCGAACACGGCAGTGAACCCGTGGGAAGCATCTAGAGCAAAATTCCTGGTTACGTGGAATGTGAATAACGTCACTTCTGACCCCGTGGAAAACGTCAAGAGCGGATCCTGGTCCTCGCAGAGCACGGCAGTGAACCCGTGTGAAGCATCCAGAGCGGAGCCTAGTCCTCGCCGAACACGGCAGTGAACCCGTGGGAAGCATATAGAGCAAAATTCCTGGTTACGTGGAACGCGGATAACGTCACTTCTGACCCCGTGGAAAACGTCCAGAGCGGATCCTGGTCCTCGCAGAGCACGGCAGTGAACCCGTGTGAAGCATCCAGAGCGGAGCCTAGTCCTCGCCGAACACGGCAGTGAACCCGTGGGAAGCATCTAGAGCAAAATTCCTGGTCACGTGGAACGCGGATAACGTCACTTCTGACCCCATAGAAAATGTCCAGAGCGGATCCTGGTCCTCGCAGAGCACGGCAGTGAACCCGTATGAAGCATCGAGAGCGGAACCTAGTCCTCGCCGAACACGGCAGTGAACCCGTGGGAAGCATCTAGAGCAAAATTCCTGGTTACGTGGAACGCGGATGACGTCACTTCTGACCCCGTGGAAAACGTCCAGAGCGGATCCTGGTCCTCGCAGAGCACGGCAGTGAACCCATGTGAAGCATCCAGAGCGGAGCCTAGTTCTCGCCGAATACGGCAGTGAACCCGTGGGAAGCATCTAGAGCAAAATTCCTGGTTACGTGGAACGCGGATAACGTCACTTCTGACCCCATGGAAAACGTCCAGAGCGGATCCTGGTCCTCGCAGAGCACGGCAGTGAACCCATGTGAAGCATCCAGAGCGGATCCTAGTCCTCGCCGAACACGGCAGTGAACCCGTGGGAAGCATCTAGAGCAAAATTCCTGGTTACGTGGAACGCGGATAACATCACTTTTGACCTCATGGAAAATATCTAGAGCAGAGCCTGGTTCTCGCCGAGCACGGCAGTGAACCCGTGTGAAGCATCCAGAGCGAACATTGGACTATGGAGTCCTTAAATCCACGGACTATGATGTCCTTAACCTCGACCGTGATGTCTTAAAACTAACATCGGACCGTGGAGTCCTTAAATCCATGGACTATGATGTCCTTAACCTTGACCGTGATGTCTTAAAACTAACAATCAACCAAAATGATTTTAAACTGATTTTACCTTGGTTCAAGGGTACATCTCTTCACTCCTTTGATATTTGTCGTTGTAATTCCTCAACGTCTTCAAAGAGGTGACGGGTCCCAATAACCACACATTTCGCGGACTGTGAGGTCCTTAAACTCACGGACTATGATGTCCTTAATCTCGACCGCGATGTCTTAAAACTAACATTGGACTGTGGAGTCCTTAAATCCACGGATTATGATGTCCTTAACCTCGACCGTGATGTCTTAAAACTAACATTGGACTGTGAGGTCCTTAAACTCACGGACTATGAGGTCCTTAATCTCGACCGTGATGTCTTAAAAATAACATTGGACTGTGAGGTCCTTAAACTCACGGACCACGATGTCCTTAACCTCGACCGTGATGTCTTAAAACTAACATTGGACTGTGAGGTCCTTAAACTCATGGACTATGATGTCCTTAATCTCGACCGTGATGTCTTAAAACTAACATTGGACTGTGAGGTCCTTAAACTCATGGACTATGATGTCCTTAACCTCGACCGTAATGTCTTAAAACTAACAACGGACTGTGGAGTCCTTAAATCCACGGACTATGATGTCTTTAACCTCGACCGCGATGTCTTTAAACTACGGTATCCTGGAAAACGTCCGGAGCGAATCCTGGTTCTTGCCAAACACGGCAGTGAAACCGTGGAAAGCATCTAGAGCAACCTCTGACGCCGTGAAATGCGGATAAGGGCAACTTCACCCATCACTTGCGGGTCCTCATGACTCGTAAGGGAGTAAATTCTCTTGTGAGATCCTTACGACTCTAAAGAGAAAACACACTTAGGAATCCTCATGATTCTTAAGAAGAAAATTACACCTACGGGATCCTCTTGACCCGTAGGGAGAAATTTCTTTATGAAACCCTCACGGCTCATAAAGTTGAAAAGTCTTAGGTGACAGACCTTAACCCTGTTTTCTAAGCCATCACCACTCTACAAAGAGCCTAAGACTGACAGCTATACGCTATCTACAGACCGCACTTGCTAAAATCACATGACAAACAACACAGCAAGAAAGAAGAAAGCAGAGAAATGACACAAGACATTATGAAGAACGTGTATCTTTTATTCATGAAATTCGATTGAGTACAAAATACATCGTATTAAAGAATAAAAGAAACAAATACATTTTATTCACAATTACAAACAATACAAAAATTTTATTGAGAAGAAAGCGCATTCAGTAGTCCGACCAGCGGCTCGCGCACTTCCCTCAACCCCTCTTCCTGTTCGGCTGCCGCGGCCAACTCTGCTTCGACCTGGGCTCGCTGCTGCAAATAAGATGAGAGTTGTTCCTCGACGGCTCGCTGAGCTGCTTCACGATCTTGTGCATCACGCTCAACAACATCGAGCTTCTGCTTCAATGTTAGCCCATTAGAGATACATTGCAGAAGGGCCTCGAAGATAACCTTCACCTGGGCAGCGTTCGTGTCAACCTCAGCACGCAGTCGAGCAGACTCGCTTAAAGTTTCTTTGCATTCTCTTCGCTTTAATGCCACTTCTTGTTCGAGATGGCAGAAGTAAGAAGCGCTCTGTTCGATCCATACCGCCCGTTGAGTGCTCATGGCCAGAATCTCAGGTGCCGGACGCTTAAGCTCAAGCTCATGAAAGCAAGACTCGACCTCCCGGCAGCGATTAACCAAAACTCAACGACGCCCTCACCGTGAAAGTTCATGAGCGTCACCAGCATAGGGTTGATCTCTGCGGCAAAATCCACGGCAGACGTGGGAGCCTCTGCGTCGAACTCCTCGATATACTCGCCTAGCATGCGTAGACTGGTCGCAGCACCTTTGGATGATGGACGCCTTAAAAAGGGCCCGGCCGGCATTATAATATGAGACTCGAATGGGGTTGGAGTCGATATGATTGCTGCAAAATAGATCATAATCAAGTGTCGGCTCAAGAAATAAAGAAAACAAGCAAAAAGTAGAGTCTAGTATACCGGCTGCAGCAGGTGGCAAAGCCGGGAGGACCGGTGGCGCAACTGATCTTACATCTTCTCCTTCAATCTGTAGCACTGCAATCAGGGCAAAGAAGAATCAGAAATAAGTTTATTATCGGTGAAAGAAAGAGCATTAATTGGAAGCTATATTTACCAGCGCCGCTAGATGAAGCCATCCCCGACGGGAAGGAGAAGTGGGGATGCAGCACCTGGTACAAGTGGTCAAAAAGAACTCCTGCAAAGACGCAATAATACAACGTCAGTACATAAATTATGCAGCTTAAAGATAAGACTGATGGGTTCCAAATCCATACCTTCCAGCATCTGTGACGGTGCGAGAGAAAGAAGAGAAGTGGTCACCATCAGAGCGGTAACTGACGGCGCTCCCTCGGGTAACGCGGCACCAGCACTAGCCGCACCTGCCTTAGAAATAAGATAAACCCTGTCAGGAAGGATTGCAGAATAAAAAAAAGAAGGACGGTAACCCAAAATTTACCTGATGAGTCGCCAACCGGAGCTGTGATGAGGGCGTCACTTGATGCAACGGTGGCATCTCCCTCCTCCATTGGCATGGTTTCACCTCCCATTGCCTCATCGCCCGACTCTACGAGAGCCGTCGTCACGCTCGCGAGGCTAGGAGATGACAAGGAACCGTAGGCAGGGAGAGCGATGATCGGAGCAGTGCCCGACTCTTGGGAAAGAGCAGCCATCTCCTGCTCAGCGATCATGCCCGTTTCACCCACCTCGGGCTCAGTGATCGCAGCCGTTTCATCCACTGCTGCCTTAGGCTCGGCCGTAGCAACCGTCTCACCCGCCGCCCCCTCAGGTTCGGTATCGGCAGCCTTCTCGGGCATAGCAGTTGTGACTGTCTCGTCAGCCACTATCTCGGGCCTGGCAGCTATGGTTACATCGCCTGCCATAGCCTCCGGTTCAGCCGCTACCTCCTCCACCATCCCCTCAGGCTCGACTGTCGCCGCCACTCCTTCAGTGAGACTCAGCCCTGCAGGACAAGATATATAAGAACCAACGGTTTTAAAACTTTGACAACAAAGCCTCAAAAACACATTACCTGAGGTGGATTTACCATTGGCTTCCCGAGCTGCACGTGCCGCCCGTCTATGAGCAGTGGACAAGGAGACCGGGAGCTCCTCTGAAGGAGTAGCAGCGGGAGTAACGGCGCTTGAGCCTGCTCCCACGGCCAAAGCAGCGCTACGCTCTCTTGCTGCGCGCCTTAGGCGTTTCCTTTCCTCCCGAGCCATTGCTACAGACCTTTTTGAAGCCTCCTTTAGCAAGGTGTCGTCGTCCGCGTTCAGGGTTGCCTCCAGAGCCGTCAAGGCTTCCATCATCGGCTTTTTGAGAGGGGCCTCTTGCGGCAATCCCGAAGAGGCCGGGACATCGGTAGCTGGCCCAGGGGGAATTCCCGTATCGGCTTGTGAGGTAGGTCTTGTGGTCCCTGTGACAAGACAAAGAGAGGGTCATGTTACTCATAAGAAATGGAAGGAGAAAAATAGTGAACCGAAATGTACCAAGACCTAAGGACGTTCGAAGTCGTTCCTCTTCCTCGAAAGTCTTAAGAGAAGTAGCGATGGCTTCTTCGGTAGAAATGCCTGTTAAAGAAGGAAAACCGTTAGTCAAAAATAACGGTAGAAGTACGATACAATGACAAAAGAAAATACAACTAGTGATTACCTGACTGCGCGAGTTTAGCCAACCACTCGTCGCGCCTTGCCAATTGCTCAGAACCTGTGATGGCGGCCGCCAGATCAGTGTCATCTGGCGGCATAAAAAGGCCCTCGTTGGTCCCGTACTCACTTAAGCCCTCGCTATAAGGAGCGTAAGGTTCCTGACCAAATACAACGTCAGCAGAGAGGATCGACCTTTTCTTCCTCTTCTGCGCGCGAACCCCGGTCGCACCCAAAATCAGCTTATGCTTCATGGGCACCTTGGGACGGCGGGTCCCGACGTCTGAGACCATACCGGATTCGGGCGAAACCACGTTTACCGTCTCCACGGGAGCACGGGGCGCTGAGGGCATGTCCACAGGATCACGAAGCAATCCACGCGGGAGGCTTAGCATGCGTGGAGGCTCAACTCCAGCATCTCCTCTTAGCGGAGGAGGGACAAGGGTCCTTCGCTTTAGAGGGACGTTGCGATCGCTGGTAGGGAGTGCACTTTTGCGATCAAGCAGCAGCCGCTTCTCTTCCCGGATAACAGCACCCATCGCGTGATGATACCAAGCCCCGTATACGTTGAGGGCCCTTAGAATGCAACTCGGCTCGCTAATGAAAAAGTGGGAGCCCGTGTTTAGCCACATAAAGTGATGCAGTGCACTCCGTATTCCCTCCCAGATGGCTGCAGGCTCTTCCAAAAATGCCTCCAGTGGGACCCCCTGGTTATAACTTAGTTGCTGGACGAAACGATGGGGGTTGTACCTCATGAAAAGTGCCGCCTCATTCTGCCTTAACACGAGGAAGCCCGGCCTAATGGAGTATAGATGTAGAATCTCCCGGGCTTTCAATACGGAGGCCCCATCCTTGAAATTATTGCGCAACGCCAACACCGCCTTGGAGGTCTCCGGGCCGATTGTCAGGACCTTGTCCGTGAAAGAAATACCCGCTCCGACCGTGCGCGGACGAAGAAGCAGCCCCCCAGCCTCCCGCAGAGACGGATTCACGATAGAAGCGCCGATCAGCTGCATAACTCTCGGGAGTCTGCACTTCTCGTAAAACGAGGGTCTTTTATGAATACCAAATACCCCGAGCACATGCATTTCCATCCACGAAGTAAAGTAGTGCATCGGGAAATTAGCGGGTTGCACCCCCGGTTCAGTTGCGTCCGCCGCCACGCTGAGACCATGGTACAGGTGGGCTAACCCGGCAATTCCAATGGACAATTGTATGCCAGCCACCATTCGATGTGCTGGGTAGAAGACGGACGACCTCATGTAGCGAGGGTGCATGGGGAGCGCGAACCAGCACAACCAAAGCCCCAGAAATCTGAGAAAGAAAGTCTCCTCGTCGATGCCCGGAGCGGCGATTTCCGATAAGGGGATGATTGCAGCATCGAGGAGGTAAAAACCCTTTTGATCGGCTTCCAGTGCTGGTCGACGATCTAGGCCAAGGCCGAAGGGGTCGTCAAGCTTGGCAAATTTTTCGCCCCGTTGCGATAGAATATCCGGTCGAATAAAGCGGGCGATGAAGTTTGCGAAACTAACTCCCCGGCCTTCCGATTCTAAGTAAAGACTTTCATACATATTCGGCACCTTTACCAGACTCGGAAACTGGTGCTGGATAGCGTTCTCCGGCGTTAAGTCCATCACCAACGACTTGGTGGCAAAAACGTATTCGTCTGGAGGAAGTACCTCCTCATAGTGCTCCCCTCTCACCGGCAGACCAGAAATCTCAGCAAATTCTTCTAGGGGGATGGAAACTTCCCTGTCCATTAGATGAAAGGTATGCGTGGGGATGTTCCATTATTCCATGAACGCCTTAACCTACCATGTCGGAGGAGCAGAGTACTCGAACAGCAAGGCGTAAACTGCAGGGTATAGGCCGATCTTCAGCAGATGTGCCTTCTTCGCTGATAAAATGTATCTAGCCCACTGCAGATACCCTGCCGAGTGTCGAGGGGTCAGCCTGATGTTGCAGGGTTGTCCCCAAGGGCATGACTCACCCTGACATATGCGCCGTCCCAAAATATCCAAGGCTGCCGGCAGCTGCATGGGTATGGCAGCAATCGAAGGTTGAAGAAGATCCTCCGAATTCCAGTTTACGACCTCCACGGCATAGTTCACCGGGGGTACATCTGCATATGAGATCGATGAGATCGGCTCTGACGGCGTCGCACAAGAGAAGCTTCGGCGACCTTTGATAATTTCGTTGTACCACCTACCCCACAGGTGAAGGTTCTTGTACTCCGGGTCGTAGTCCTTAATGAAAGCAAGAACCTCCCGGTCTACTGGTGCCTCAGGGAATCCTCCCTCTGAACAGAAAAACGGGAACTAGAGATCAGGAGACATGTCGCCTGCAAGAAAGAAATGAAATTCAGTTATCAGTATCATAATTTAATTTTAAAAATCCCGACGCTCGGTGCTTTAAAATTTGTACCACGCTGCAATGCAGTGGAGAGGGGACCAAAGGGGGACCCACAAAATCCAGATGATAATGCATCAATTAGTAAGACAGCCTCATCATTGTATGAGACTGTCAATTAATGAGGAAATTCTCAAAGAATATTCTTATTAAATGAGAAATCTCTCGAGACAAGGAGAAAATCTCCCTTTCAGAGCAAAGCTCTGTAATAGAGTGACACTTGTCAAATTCTAGTCACGAGGGAATAAAATTCCTTAAAGAGCCTAGCTCTGTAATGATGATGGAAAAATCCATCAAAGATTAATGAAAATTAATTCCTAAGAATTAAAATTCTGGGATCTTAAAGACCCATGAAAAAATTCTTAAGAGTTCTTCATCAAAAGATCAAAAGATCTATACATTATCAAAAGAGCAGAGCTCCATGGGCTAAGAAACCCTAAGGAAAGATCTATTTAGATCTATGGGTTTTTGAGAGCAAAGCTCTGTTTATGAAACCCCGAAGGGGTTTTCTTTAGATCAAAAGATCTATGAGAGCAAGGCTCTGTTAATTAAAATTAATTTAATTTAATTTAATTTTTACCTAAAATTTTCTAGAGTTTTAACTCTTGAAGTTCTTGGAAATGAGAGCAAGGCTCTGAGATAAAAATTCTTGAAGATGATAATTATCTGAGGACCAAGGGTCCTATTTATAGACGCTGAAGCGCCTCCTCAACTTTTGAGTTGATCCAATGGCTCAGATGTTGCTACCGCTGCACTCACGTGTGCGCCACGTGAGCGCAACGGTGGGGGGCATTGTTTCCCCCAATCAGAGCGAAGCTCTGTTTGAATTTCAAAATTCAAAAACTGAAGCAACGCTTCAGATCCCTTACGCTGCGCGCTGCGCGCCACGTGTCAAAAGCAGACACGCCAGCGCCAAGAGCGCTGCGCCCTACGCAGCGCACCCCCAATCAGGGCAAAGCTCTGTTTCAAAATTCAAATTTTAAAATGAAGCAACGCTTCAGATCGCTAGCACGGTTGCGCTGCGCTCTGCGCCGCGCGCCACGTGTCAAACACATGTGCGCTACGCTCTGCGCCGCGCAACACGTGTCAAACACAGGCGCGCTAGCACAGTTGCGCTGCGCGCCACGTGTCAAACGCAGGTGCGCTAGCGCCAATTGCGCCAGCACTGGAATTTAAATAATAAATTATTAATTAATCAGAATTAAAATTCTGTTCTAGAAAGATCTTTCCAATCTTATTAAAATAAGAAAATTATGTTCTGTAAAACAGAGGCCTTAGGATCAAAGATCCAACGGTGGGGAAATATCCCCAGATCAATCAGAGAAAGATCTCTGTAACTAACTTAACAGATCAATTGACCCTATATAAAGGCCCCAAGACTTCAAGTCTCATATAGAGAGAACTCTCTGCAAACTTTGAGAAAAAACTCAAAGAGAAAGAAAGGCAAGCCTTTGAAGAAAGAAGATCATTTTCTTCATCTTTAAAGGTAAAGAATTTAATTCTTGAAGAACAGAGATGAAAACATCTCACAAAAGAAGAATCCTCTTCTAAAAAGATCAAAGATCTAAGAACAAGATCAAGATTTTCAATAAAAAAGAAAAAAGATCAAAAAGATCTAATTATAAAAGATTAAAAAGAAATAATTTACTTCATTCACGGATCATTTGATCTATAAAGGCACAGCCTTTTGATGGGAATAAGAACCTTGGTTCTTGAATCTTGAGGCAATGCCTCTTTTGAAGAACAGAACAAGAAAACTTGTTCTTTGATCTTAATTTGATCAAAATGCACTCTGCGCTATTGGACAGTGCCTTGCACTAATGAAATGCGCCTTTGCGCTCCTTGGACTGGCGCACGTCACTAGAAAGCGCCACGTGTCAATCACAGAACAGTTTGCGCTTTGCGCTTCTAAATATAGCGCACTGCGCTCTTGGATTGGCGCACAGCGCCAGAGCGCGCCACGTGTCACTCACTGGCGCAGCGCACTTATAAAGCGCAGTGCGCTAACAGATTTGCGCTTAGCGTTGAGCGTGACACGTGTCACCTTTGCATGCGATAGCGCAATGCGCTCTTTAATTGGCGCAAAGCGCCTGATGCACCACGTGGCGCACTGTCAGAACACCACTTTGTTCCTAATAAATGCTGTGCATTATAAAAAGAGCAGAGCCCAAGTAATGGCCTAACAGGCCAAATATAAATGAAAATGTTAAACATTTTTTTAACTGGACTTAGCCCAATTCTGGCCATAAGTCCTCAATATAAATTGAACTGAGCACAACTATTCTTCCAATCAATTTACACCTGGTTCAAGGGTACATCCCTTTACTCCTCTGATATCTGTAGTTGTAATTCCTCAACGTCGTCAGAGAGGTAACGGGTCCCAACAACCACACACTGCTACGGACTGTGGGGTCCTTAAACTCATGGACTATGACGTCCTTAACCTTGACCGTGATGTCTTAAAACTAACATTGGACTGTGAGGTCCTTAAGCTCACGGACTATGACGTCCTTAATCTCGACCGTGATGTCTTAAAACTAATACCGGACTGTGAGGTCCTTAAACTCATGGACTATGACGTCCTTAACCTTGACCGCAATGTCTTAAAACTAACATTGGACCGTAATGTCCTTAAACTACTTATCGACCGCAATGTCACTAAACTAAACAATAGAGCCCAATTGCTCTCTTGTCGGATCTAAACGATCCTGTTAAGTCGATCTTAGTCTAAAATTAGACTAACGTGTCCTTAACGAACGTTTAAGTTGATCTTAGCCTCAAATAAGGCTAACGTATCCTTAAACACAACCCCCCAAACCCAAATCTAAGAAAGATACGGATTTGGACTAGTCCATGCCCTATAGGCGAGAACATAACTTAGTCTTCGTATACAATCCACGGGCAACCAAACACAAAACAAACACCCACGACACGAAGTAACCATATGGAGAAGGAGAAAGTTGTTACCGCGATACGGTGGCGTAATTAACTACAGGGGCTTACGCCTGCAGGGAAGAGCGTCCCTACAATCAAAAACCCCACAAACGAGGGGGAATCTGACGAAATCTGCTACATCGGACGCATCCATTTAAACCTTCGATACATGGTGTCATAAATCAATTTGGCATCTTCGGAGAGGTGGACGGATAGCACCAATTAGTATCTGCCCCCAGATTCAGGCAAGACGTTCCAGTCTTCCCGGCTCCCGGCGGTAAACAGGGTGGAACAACTGCCTGCCCCTGTGCTCGAATGGTCTCTACTAATGTTACCACTATCTGGCGCAGATCCTGCATACCAGCTTCAATCATAGCAATGTGCTCCGGTACAACAGGCATACTGCCCTGGTCAGTTCTCGCCTCAGACGAGTCAACTCTTACCTCGGCCCTCGCGGCCGCTCTCTGTGCCCTCGTAGTCTTCGGCGGCATATAGACTGGAAATTGAAACAAGATTCGATAAAGAAACAGGAATCGAATCACAAAGATGTATATCATCAAGGAAGGATATCAATCAATAAGTCCTAAGGTCACTAAGGCGGAGTACCGTGTCGTAAGTATGCCGCGGAACATACACACGCTACGTCACTCTGTTAAGCTACCTACTCCATCATACCAAGGTCATCCTACACTCCGAAAGGTAAAGCCTAGCGCTCTGATACCAACTTTGTCACGACCCAAAATTTGGCCCGTAACCGGCACTTAAACTACGTAACGTCTACAGGCGTACGCAACTCAAGTAAGCCGAAACCCAGAAATCTAAACCACCCAAATCTGGATCAACGGAGAAAAACATAGTTTTAACATTTGGAAAATCACAAGTAAAATCTCTAACTCTAGTTTTCTTTCTTGAAAATATCGGCAGCACCTCCTTTGTAAAAACTAGCCCCGAAAATGGGTACAACACAGATAATATATAAAGCATCCCAAATGGAAACAAAATCACGCCCAACGGCGGAGACAATCACCACAACATGTATACGATGCCGAAGCGAAGAAATATCAAAGAAACGACTATAATAAGAAGTAAACTTTTCAACAAAACCGGCTCCCACGAGCACGGCACCCAACGTCACCAAAATAATACAACACCAAATCCTCACAAGTCGTCTCTCTAAGTCATGTACAAACAGTGGTAGATGGAGAATACTAGATCCAACAAAAAGATAAACAATGCACAGGCAGATAACCGCAAACCCACCTAAAAGCAAAGGCCTCACTGCCTAACGTAGCGGTATCCGCAAAAGTAGAGATGATAAGATGCCCTGCCGCGACTACTCTGAGGGTAAGTCCTGCAAAACACTGTGGCACAACGGGGGTGAGTTTCCAACTCATGAATAGTAAATAATATCATACTGTAATCGCAAGTATGGACGAACAGCGATCTATCTATCACATGTAATCCGATAGCATAAGTATGATAAGTGAATATGCAACAATCATGTAAAGGTAAATCATCAGGGTACTACAACTATATGAAACAATGCATAACAACAATAATCCTGAGTGTGTGGGATGATACAATAAAATCTCATGCAAAATCATCGGCATGGAAAAACACCGATGTCCCTCACTGACACATCAAATCCTAAATCCTCAGGCACCGCATCCACAGATCGGCCCTCACATCCTGTAAGTCTCATGGAACCTGAGTGTCAAACATCGACACCCGAAACATCATGAAAATATATCCCTATGTGTATATATATACGTATATAAGTATGAGGATATCAACCCCGTATGTCCACCGACGATACATGAAAATCATGAAAACCTGAGTGTCTAACACCGACACTCGAAACATCATGAAACTCATGTCTAGTATCGACACGTAAATCCTCATAACACAGGCGCCGTCACCACGACTGGCCCTGACGATATATCGTACATCACTCCGGTCGGTATCCCCACGATAACCGTCGAGTCCAAATACAGTCACCGGTAGGTACTTGCCCACCTTCCAGGCTCATCATCTATACCACGAACATCTTGCCGAGGGGAACCGTACCGGGCCCCACCATGTACCCGCACACGGCCCACTCACTCCTCGCATCGGGTATATATCACAAATCTCATAACCGAGAAATCTCATGGTGGACGCATCAAATATCATATCAAGAGAAACCGGGTTTTCAAACAATACATAGTTTCTTGAAAATACCTCCACGGTTCTCAAATCCATAAATCATATGAAATCCATATCTCAATGCGTAAAATCCATATAAAACTGATATATGCAACATAAAACATCAATATGAGCATATAAAGGGAAAACCGCTCTTTCAAATGAATCCAGCTTTAAAATATATCTTGCGGTTCCCAAAATCCTCTGAAAACAATGCAGCATCATATGAGGTGTACATGTAAGTGTAGCAAGGTTTAAGTATCTATATGTAAGCAAGTGGGTATGATGCATTTCATAAGCGCACTGATCAACAACTCAATATCACATATCAAAACAATACCATTTAGGGTATATACAACTATAGCAACATATGCGGTATACATGCCAGTATGTATGCATGGTGTATATGTAACTGAAATCAAGTATGTGGGTGTACATGTCAATATGTGTGCATGATATACATGTAGCTGTAATAGACTATGTGGGTGTACATGTCAATATGCATGCAAGATGTACAAGTAGCTATAGTAAGGTATACATGAAATAGATTAAGAGTTACTATCTTAACTATCCATGTCAACCATAATAACACGTATATAGGTGTCAACAATATCTCCAATGCACAAAGGAATAAGAGTTACTACCTCTACTATCCCTATCTACTACCTTATCACGTATGTAGGTGGTTTGTGCGCACAAAGGAATAAGAGTTACTACCTCCACTATCCCTATCCACTACCATATCACGTATGTAGGTGGTTTGTGCGTGTCATAACAATTACTGACGATGTGGGTGTAGCATACAATTTAGTGCTCGTGCAACATGAACCGTCAATAATGTGTTATATCTAAAGGTACGAGTCAGGTACAACAGATAATGCTATACAATGACATTCATACGAAAGTAACTAATATGCAAATACATGCAGCTATCATATCATATCCGTCCCGACGCATAACGCCATACGGGCGATTTCCCCGTAAATGTTAAATCTACTCACCAAGGTCTCCAGCTATGAAAATCCGACCACCTGCTTCCCCTTGTTCGCAGCGTCCGAAGTCCCCGCTTGCGACACTACAAATTCACAAACACACAAATAGTGCAAACATCTCAGAATCGACTAATATAACGTAAAACTACACTTTAAACGACGCACCAACACTAAACTAACTCACAAGTCTCCGTCTAGTGGTCAACGTGCGTTGCGACACTACTAAACCAAACTGAGTACAGCAGCTGCATCAGAACACAATTTGTGTTGGATTACGTAACACGTGGATTCAAAACACTAAATTATGGGTAAACGATTCCAGATTTTGTATACTGCAATTACAAAAAAAGTAAACAGTACCAAACACCCCTAACCAACAGCAGACAACTACCCACAAAAACCAAAACCAGCACCTCCCTACATCGCCGGCGTCGCCGGAATTCGCAGAAGGGGTCGCCGGGCCCGGCCGGTGGGGTGGTCCTCATATCTCAGGTGGTGCTCTAGGGTCACTAGTACATCGCTATAATTTTGTTTGATTTTTCGGTAAAAATTCCAGGTCACAACAGTTCACAGAGGCTCTAACACGACACTAAAAACCCGATATTGCACTAATCGATAAGTTAAGTGTTCTAAACCATAACCAGCGAGCTACACAGCATAAAAACTCCTATTTATCGGTGTAGGGATTATACCTATCAACTTTAGCTCAAAAGATCCAAGCTTTCCTAGTTCCAAGTGATCCAAGAGTAAGAATCAAGACTTTAGCTATTTTTGTGATTTATTTGGGAATTTTGGGGATTTATTGTGCTAGGATTGATGAAAAAGTAGAAGGGAATGATCAAGAACAGAAGGGACAGGAAGAATTTCGGCCAAGGGAGAAGAATGGAGTTTTGTGGAGTGTTCTAGCTCATTTCATCAATAAATGCACATAAATGCATTCACACACATGCATGCACCTCTTGCATTCATTTCTTTTCTTTTCCTTAACTTTAATCCTAGTCCATACAAAGATCTAGATATGGTGAGAAGGGTTTGATTAACTCAAACATAAACAAAGAAAAGTTCACTTAGAAGAAATTTACCAAAATGTGAATACCGCATTAAAATAATATTAAAATTGGGAAAAATCTAATTGAACCAAAATGTCCCATATATCCCCAAAGCGTGCGCACTAGCTTTATTTTAACTAAACTAGGTGCTGGCAAGTCTATATGGTCGTTTGAACACAGTCGGGTTAAAACGGAAAATACCGACAATTTAACCCTGAAACGGAAAAATTCTCATAACGATTTCTAAAACGTTACATTTCTCTAACAAGATGTCCAGGTTAGTTCGGAGGGCTGAGGTGTTCGCTTCGTCGTCGAAATGCTCGACCCGGTGACTGGGGAGCCCGATCTCCGCTGGGACCATTGCCTCGATACCGTAGCAGAGGCTAAAAGGGGTCTCCCCGGTGGGGGTTTTCTTCGACGTGCGCAGGGCCCATAAGACACGGGGTAATTCCTCGACCCAACTGCCTTGGCATCCTTTTAGGCGTGTTCGAAGACCTCGGAGGACGTCCTGGTTAGCGACCTCGGCTTACCCGTTGCATTGGGGATGTATGACCGCGGCAAACTTCATGAGGATATGATATTCGCTGCAGAATTCCTTAAACTTTTTGTTTTCGAAATTTGTCCCATGGTCGGTGATGATACAAATCCGGATGCCGAACCGGAGTATCACGTTGTTCTGCAGGAACTTGATAGTCGTGGTGGTGTGCGGTTTCCTGATGGGAATGGCTTCAATCCACTTCATGAAGTAGTCCACAACGACGGAACATACTTATGCCCACCCGTACCGGTAGGGAACTGGCCTATTATGTCCATTCCCCACTGGGCAAACGGCCACGGGGAAGTTAGGGCGGTTAGCTCAATAGCCGGAAGGCGAGATATGCTTCCATGGAGTTGGCAGCTCTTGCATCTCCTGACGAGCTTCTAGGCGTCCTGATGAATTGTCGGCCGATAGTACATGTTCACTGCCGAAAGACGCGACCGGGACGTTGGGACGTCCAACCTGAATTTTGGGGGGTATATACTATTTGGTTTTATCCGTACACCTTTCCGAAGATACCAAGTTGATTTATCGCACCATGTATCGGAGGTCTGGACGGATGTGGCCGTTGTAGCAGATTTCGTCAGATTCTCCCTCATTTATGAGAGGTTTTTGATTGTGGGGACGCACTTTCCTGCAGGCGCAAGCCCCTGCAGTTAATTACGTTACCGCGTAGTGATAACCACTTTCTCCTTCTCTAGATGTTCACTTCGTGTCGTGTATGTTTGTTTTGTTTTAGGTTGCCCGTGGATTGTATACGGAGACTAATTTATGTTGTCACCCGTAGGGCGTGAATTAGTCCAAATCCGTATTTTCTTAGATTTGGGTTTGGGTTGGTTTAAGGATCGTTAATCTTGTTTTAGATTAAGATCAACTCAAACGTTTGTTGAGAATACGTTAGTCTAATTTTAGACTAAGATATACTCAACAGGATTTTCTTTAGTTTATAGGGACGTTGCGGTCTGCAATTTAGTTTTAAGGACATTGCGGTCCAACTTTTAAGGACATCATAGTCCGTGGAATTTAGTTTTTAGGGACGTTGCGGTCCGCAATTTAGTTTTAAGGACGCTGCAGTCCATGGAGTTTAGTTTTAAGGACATTGCGGTCCACAATTTAGTTTTTAGGGACGTTGCGGTCCACTAGGTTGTTGGTTTGGGGGGTATACCAAGAATTATTGGTTATTGGGACCCTCCACCTCTCTAAAGACGTTGAAGAATTACAACGACATGTATCAGAGGTGTAGAGAGATGTACCCTTGAACCAATGAATGTTCATCAAAGATTTGATAACCTTGTTTCGGACTAAGTCCAATTTAGAAGAAGACCTATGGGCTCGGTCTATTTTAGGGTTTGGCCAATCTTGGGCTCAACCCACTTAGTCTTTGTCATTTCCTTTTTTTTTATAAAGTGTTAGACACTTGCTAGGACACAGTACTTTCTCTGTGCACATATTTCTAAACATTTATGTGAATACCGACACCTACTTTCTTTTGTTTTTTATGAGTGTTGAACACTCTTCATAGCGCTAGGCTCTTTTTGAGGAGCGCAGAGCGCTCTTTGTTAAGTAGCGCCCATATGGGGGCACGTGAGGCGCTAGGCGCTGAGCGCTAGCATTTGAGCGCTAAGCGCTCTTTTTATTTTGAGCAGCGCCCACGTAAAGGGCACGTGGAGCGCTTGGCGTTGAGCGCCAGCATTTGAGTGTTGAGCGCTCTTTATTGAGCAGCGCCTACGTGAGGAGCACGTGGAGGACTCGGCACTGAATGCCAGATTTGGGGTGCTAAGCACTTCTTATTAAATAGAGCCCACATGAGAAGCACGTAGAGCGCTCGGCGCTGAGCGCCAGATTTGAGTGCTAAGCACTGGGTTTTTTGTTCTATCCAATTCAATCCTTTGAGAATTTGGTTCTCCCATGTGAAAGACTTCATCTTATAGATCTAAGATCGGGAAAAAGAACTAAGTTCTTCTGATATGAGAGTTAAACTCTTAGATATAGAGGAGATGTTATGATCTCTCTTCTTTTTATGAAAGACATCGTCTTATAGATCCGTGATCTGGAAAAAGAACTAAGTTCTCTGATGTGAGAGTTAAACTCTCAAATATAGAGAAGATGTTATGATCTCACTTCTTTTTATTTACCTTGAAGAAGATTCTTCTTCTTAGAGCTTGCTCTTCTCCTTTTCTTTTCTGAGAACTTGAAGTTTATGGGAGGGTTCTTCTGTCCAGGATCATTGGTCGTTGGGACCCACCACCTCTCCGAAGACACTGAGAGATTACAGCGCCATATATCGAAGGTGTGGAGGGATGTACCTTTTGAACCATGTCCCACTCATCAGGAGGAAGAACAGGTTGGATCTTAAACTTTTCGCTGCTGAAAAAGGCTTCTTTGCGTTCACATACGTGCGTCGCACATGTTGGCGCACGTGCGTCGCACGTGGCGCTTGCACATCATGGGGGGCAGCTAAGGCCCTAAATTGGATAACTAAGCTCCTTTGAGGATTGAATCCTCGCACGTGGTGCGCACGTGGTGGGCACACATGCGTTGCACGTAGCGCACATGGCGCTTGCGCATATGCGCATTATGAGGGGCAGCTATGGCCCTAACTTGGAGAACTAAGCTCGTATGGAGAACTAAGCTCCTTTGAGAATTGGATTCTCATCCCCACGTGGTGCGCACGTGGAGGACGCACGTGCGTTGCACGTGGTGCGTACGTGGCGGGCGTACGTGCGTTGCACGTGGTGCGCATGGCACTTACGCATATGCGCATTATGGGGGGGCACCTATGGCCCTAACTTGGAGAACTAAGCTCGTATGGAGAACTAAGTTACTTTGAGAATTGAATTCTCTCCTTTTCTAAGAGGTATCCCCTCTTATTTATATGGGAGTGGTAGAGAAAAGATCTCTCTTTTTCCCGACGTGGGACTAAAAAATGTATCCCCAATGTAGTAGAGCATTACTTAGATTACACGTGCATAGCACATTTGCTCATAACTTTTGATCCCGGATGAATTATGAGACCCATAATATATCAAATCGAAGGATTTTTTGATACGCTTTCGATACTATTAGAATTTAGCTGGTTCTCATTCGGGAGTTTGTCAAAATACAGGCCGGAAAATACTGCTTTGCATTTTCTTAAGCGTATCGCTGCCATTTGATAGTTTGGGCTCTTTTGCGCAGAAAATTTTGGCGGGAAAAAATGCCCCCCACTACTTTACCCACATAAGTATGTACGTGGGTGAAGTAGTGTAGAGTTATGTAAGGCCATAGAATTGAGGGCTTAGGAGACAAGTTTAGGGTCCTTGTAGCCTAAGACTTTTTTCATCTTCATGAGCCGTAAGGGTCTTAAGAAGGTTTTTTCTCCCTATGAGTCGAGAGGATCTCATAGGTGCATATTCTCCCTAGAAATCGTGAGGATTTCTAAGTGTTCATCGCCTCCATGAGTCGTAAGGATCTCACTTGGGTATTTTTTCCTTACGAATCGTGAGGACCCGTAAGTAACTTCTTCATTTTAGTGGCTTGTAATTTTGGCAAATGTGGCCCGTAAATGGTATACAATAGTCCATCTTGACCTCCTTATGGGGTAGTGATGGCTTAGGAAACAGGTTCAGGTCTGCTACCTAAGACTTTTCAACTCTATGAGCCGTGAGGGTCTCATAAAGACTTTTCACCCTACGAGTCGAGAGGATCTCGTAGGTGTAATTTCTCCTTAGGGGTCGTGAGGACTCCTAAGTGCGTTTTCTCTCGAAAATCGTAAGGATCTCACAAGAGAATTTTCTTTATGCATAGGGACATTAATTTCCCCGCAGGTCGAGACGAATCGAGAGATTCTCGCAAAGACACTGATTTCCTTGCGGGCCGAAACGAATCGAGAGGTTCTCGCCAAGGATGCTGATTTCCCTGAATCAAGAGGTTTTTGCCAAAGACACTGATTTCCCTGGGGTCGAGACGAATCGAAAGATTCCTGCAAAGACACTGATTTGCTTGGGGGTCGAAGTGAATCGAGAAGTTCTTGTAAGTGCACGGCGGCGCCCCGGCCGTCAATCCGACGCCGGAATGCGGAAACGGTGATAAACTTAAAATTTTGCGGACTTTGCAAACCGGCACCACCGCGCACTAAACTCCGGATCGTAACCATTAACAAGTCTAAGCTAACTAGAAGATGGGTTAGAGATATACCGACTGATCCGAGTCCTCCGGTCTTCATCTCCACGCCGATCTCCTCACGGGATCTTCGTCCGTCTCCTCCTCGTCGGAAAAGGGCACCACGTCGCCCGTATCTTTTACGGGCTCCCACCTCAATACCGAGGCAACTCAGGCGCGAAGCTGGCGAATCGACGCGTCCAAGATTTGCTGTAGGAAGTGTAGTGTAGAATACGCTTTGTCTCAATGGGGTTTATAGTTGCCTTGATGGAGGAATGGTCTAAAGAAAATTGGTGCTTTCAATTTTCTAGCAAATGGAATGAGATGGATGATTAATTTCTTTCACTAAAATGAGAACTCTCATTTTTCTCTCATCTTCAAAAAGGTTGGCCGGCCATAACCTATATGGAAATGGTGGAGGGAACAAATACAAAACCTTAAGGGAGGTGAGGGTAGGAGAAGTCAAGTGGTGACCACACCAAGAGACAAGAAAACAAACACCATGCTTCATATCAAATCCAACCATACCCTTTCATGTCACAATAAAGCAAAAGCATGGAGCAAGATATCATAATCAAAACAATTGCAATAAAACCCTCCACAAAGTGTTATTTGCAAACTTGCAAATAACTCCCTCCATCGGAAAAGTCCGGCCGGGAAAGAACAAAGGAAAACCGGCCGGAACGGAATGCAAACTGGCAACTCCAGAAAACTGGTCCCGTAATAAATTACAGAAAAACCCCGATACTGTGCATACACACCCGCATCTGTATTCCGTCCGGATACAAATGCAAAGAGACAAATTCTACACTGTACTAAACTAGGACCGGCTTAAACCAAAGCCGGCTAGTAATATCCGTTCAATCCTGATCCGTGCAATACCGCACGTATCTGATCGAACCCTGCCATAAACCTATACGGCTACTAGTACAAACTGTCCGATCCTGATCCGTGCAATACCGCACGTATCTGATCGGACCCTGCCATATCTCCATACGGCCTCTACAGCGTTTCGCCCGAAACTTGAGTAACTGAAAGTGTGGTGGACTCTAAAGACTCGTCAATACTATGGCTGTGGATTTAACCACTAGCACGTCAGAGGTATAAGCCAATACGTGACGGGCCACCAGCTATTGACTAAATGGGACGTCGATGAGGAAGCTCACCCCGACACCCAACTGAGCCTGTCAGTGACAATATCCGTGCAGTCCGGTCCGTTCGTCTATGAGTATCGCATGGCGGGCCTAGGGGGTTGGTAAAAGTCAGACCCCCAAAAGCGGTACAAGTCGTGTCGGAGTGTAGCCCAGAACACCCTGAGATACTACTGGAATACCTACCAGTAAATCTCCTTGCCTTGGCCAAGGACTTTGTGTAATGGCTCTCCTAGACACAGCACGACCTCACCCCCAATACCGGGAGAGACGAACCCCTGAAGATACGCTCACTGCCTCCATGTGGCTCGGGACTGTACCCAACTAAAACCTGTTTGCACGACTCCTTTGAGCCGTGGTAGGGTAGTAATCAAAGTACAGTGGGAACTCACACGAGACAAATGACGATCCCCAGGTCGATGAACTAACCTGCACACATGTCACCAGGGAACTGCCATCTGACGTCTGGTATATGACCAACTAGCAGGTTCCCGGCGAGTCATGTCCGGTGTACTCATAACCCAATGAGCACCTGTATACATCTTAGGTGATCCAACTGACACCGGTGGCTTGTGAGACCGGCCACCGCCCCTCGTCGGGGTCTCGACTGTATACACTAGTCTACTAATGGAGTATCGATGCCCGGTCTCGAAACTCCCACGACTAGGGACCTTTAAGGATATGCTTGTAGACCCCCAGCTCCCACTTATATGATCGCCCTCATACTGCTGGTGGTCAAGCAAGAATCCTAGGGGCTCTATCAACGTGTAATAGCGACGTGTCATGTCACCTAAAGCAGTACACGATGATAAAGGTAAACCAGATAGCATACTATCATCTCGAGTAAGACTGTCCTACCGGGATAGGTCCTCCCTCAATCATTACAATCACGTACCTGTGACCTAATAATTGACTCTGAGGGCACTATCTCCAACATTCTCCCACTTGCACTCAAGGCTAATTATTGCGATGTCGCATACTCACAGCCCGTGTGATACCGAACATCCAACTCCTCTACTAGTCAGTCTCACAAAGCTCGTTTGCGGAACTATTGCGTTCGAGGAATAGCCTCAGTGAGTGGATCCGCTTTGTTGTTTCTTTCTATGTCTCTCTATATCTCAAGTTCGTGGAGAAACCCATCTCCCGAAATGAGCAATACGTGTCTTAGAATGTGTCTGGATGTCTGATGGGACATAGCTCATAAATGAACTCCAAATCCAAACTTCTTAGACTGTATCGTCAACTGAACTTAATCAGTATCCAGCGCGCCATGCCTCCCTCAGTATTGCCTTGGATCACCTGTCCAAAATACTGCCCCTCGTCAGAGGGAAAACTATAACTCTGACAACCTCCTTGTCGTCCATGTCACCTTGGAAGCCTGGAATGATAACTGTCTCCTGAATGAGGCTGTCGTTATCATATCCCTAAAACATCCACTTATGTTCTAAAACTGCTTCCAACTGTTTCTCCAGGATTGGATTAATGTCAACTTATTGCATCTTGTGCAAGAACAACATCTGGTGTGGTACTTGACATCTCACGATTGACTCAATTGCCTGAGCAAGTGATCTGCCAATCATGCCCGTCCCTCTCCCTTTTAGTCTGTAAGACACCTTTGGAGAGGGTGACTCCATTATCTGCAGGTACACTACCGTGCCAGGAGTCGTCCATCCTAAATACTCTTAGAATGCTGTCAAGTACCCTGATTGGGAAACCACCCAAATCTAGATCTAAAACCATAGATCTAGTAACCAGTATGTCTGATATAAAATCCATTTCCTTTGTGGAGAAACAATTGTGCGACGACCAAAGTATAACCGATCGTAGTGTAGGAGTTTCTTTTCCTACTCTGTGTATATCATCCAAATACCAGGATATCACACCCTACTACCTTCTCAACAGATCCATCCCCTATTCTGATGAAGTCAAACCCATGACTGTCACGTCAGAAATAGATGATCTATCTCCGCTACATCTGCTCTAGTCTATAAATAGACATAAGCAACCTGTCCACCAATGCTTCCGCTGCTCCTACTGACTACGACAACCCTCTGGCAGAGTCATATAGACGTACACTTCTAAAACTAGTTTTAGAACGACGCTATACTCATCCTCCCGACGGGTCTCGTAACCTGGAACAACGGCAATGGCAATTGTGGGTAAACAAGAACTTCCCTGTCACCGTCCTTGAGGCTACCGTAGTACCTCTCTGGTGCCTGAAGTTACCCACCTTATCTGCGGAGTGGCCAATGGAATGTCAATCCAGATTGAATCTTTAGGTTCCTTATCAAATCTTCAGTAATCGTTTGTGGTTCTGGAATTACTTCCAGTTCTACCATACTCCCACTACTGTTTTCTGAAAAAATCCATTTTTAATAAAACTGTGGCGAGTCTAGAACAATATTGCTATTGTTCATCCAGATGGTAGAAAGTCAACCCTCGTCATAGCCTGGGTCAACCCACAAACAGCCATTACAGAAACGTGCCTTGAGTTGTCCAGTGTCTGGTTTTAATCATAAACCGGACAACTCCCCGTACCTTAACATCGTTAAGATATGAACTGTTCTATATCCAATATAGAAACAGAGGCACTGATTTAATTGAACCAGATTCAAAACATGCATCTGTCTCCAGTGCATGTCAACTAAATGGAGAGAGGCTGATCAGCGTTACTCAACTTAGGAATGCTTCCAATTATGAGTAACCTGAAAGAGAAACAATTTCTCTTTATCATTTCTATCAACTGAATACCATACACAAGTATCTACATCTTCGATCACCTTGAAGAATCCCGATACTTGCAATACCTGGTTCTCTACTCTATTCTTATACCAATAACTCCTCAAAACTCAGACCCTGTGTTTCTACGAAACACATGTCTAAGAATTAGAGTAGTTAAAAGTAAACAGAATATAGTATGAGGACCAACCCCTCTGTCCTAATGGACACTGGACAATATACAATACTCTGTAAAAGTCCCTTGAGTCTGATAACTCATTCACTGTGTGCCGTAGGTTGAAAACTGTACTTATGGTTAAGAAGAATTACACCGCTGTTTAATGCTCCTTACCTAACCATCCACTGATATAGGTAAATGTCATCGACATAATATCAAAAGGTATATCTCACTCTATGGAAATAGACGTACAGATATATCAATTTGAAATTGGTGCATAACAGCGGATATTCAAAACCAAATATTTGCCGACCGGCAAACATCCCAGATGATCTCCTCAAATATCACCGATTACAACGAATCCCGATATAATGAGGATGATCACCCAATTCCCAATAACTTACTCCCACTCATCATCTGTAAAACCATACAGATGTGAGATTCGTATCTGGTAAATACATACCCTGGAGTAAGTATCTAATCGGGAAATCAGTTTTCTATTAACAGTACACAGTGATACTGAAACATTGAAATGTTTCGATGGGGTATCCTAGTATTCCTAGTAATGCCTCTTCCAGATTCACGACTGTAACCGTATAATTCTTTGCCACCTCTCCAAATCCCTTCATATGTCTTTAGTCTTTACCTTCTGCACACCCTTTTTAGGCCAAATGGTTTTCTTCCTTCCCTACCGTTCGGCACCAGCCTATGGTTTGGAAGAAGACTATCCAATAAGCATAATGGGTGTACTGTCCCAATCCTAGGAACACTCGCAATGCGAGAGAAGGTGAAGATAAAAGACACCCGAATAAACCTTATTCCTATTTCTCCTGAACCAGAATCCATCCCCGAACTGGAACCAGTTCCATTCGAGTTCGTATATAACCATACGATGGAGTATCCAAATAAACTGTGGATCTTCGTAGTGATACGGAGTGTCCTGGAGAAATACAAAGGTGATGTGGGAGTGGTAACGAAATATTTGGTTTGGTCGTGAATATCTGTTGCATTTTACTTTGCCCTCTTACTAATCCCTTGCTTTGTCTGAACTTAATACCTTCTGCACACCATTGTTATGCTAATTGGTTTTCTTCATTCCCTACCGGTCGGCACCAGCCTAAGGTTTGGAAGAAGAGAATCCAATTTGCGTAATAGGTGTACTACCCCTAAACCAAGGAGTACTCGTAACCTGAGAGAGGGTAAAAAGAAAAGACAACTGAATAATCCTATCCGTTTTCTCCAGAACCGGAAACCATCCTCGAATCCCTTCGAGTTCGTATCTAACCATACGATGGTTTTGTCCAATGGAAGTGGACGTTCGCAATAATACGGGGTGTCCTGGAGAAAAGGGTAAAAGTAGGAGTGGCAATGAGGTCTGCAACTCTGACAATCCAAAAGCCAGTGTTAAGTAGGTTCGGTCAACTTGGTCTCTGAGTCAAAGTCTTAGGGTCGGGTCAATGGTCGCTGCCAAAGAGAGAGAAAGAAGAAACACTCAGCGTGCACTCTATCCTAGATCAGAATGGTTACCAATTTATCTAATCTGGAAACCTCCCACTGTACCTCAAATTCTCCTCCAAACCTGAAAGAAGAATTAGTCGGGGTCACCCGAGGAGTAAACCAACTCATCAGTGGGAATCGGGATCCAACTCTCATCGCATGACAACGTGACGGAATCCGCTCACGGTATCACACTCCAGAAGGTATGCGCATATCTGGCAAGTTTCAGTACTTTTGAAACTCCCGATGTGATTTCTGCCCCATGCTCTTATGACCTTGACTTTGGCCAACAAATCATAAGTCACATGTCAAGTTCTGCCCGTCATTCTCCAGGTTAATTTGAATCCACCCGTACATACCCTTGACTTTGGCCAACAAGGCAGTACGACTGTTCCAAACCAACGCATCTATCTATGCTGCATATGAATAACCAACAGCTACCAAACACTGTGCCTTGACTTTGGCTAACAAACACAGCTTGAATACTATTGACTACCCATATGAAACGACGGAGGGCTACGAATGGTTTCTGGCGAAAACCTTTAACGTAATGAACTTGATATCGTTGAAGGAACGGATAGCTTTTTAGAAATATAGTGACGACAACTTCCGCTAAAGAGGTCACTCCCGGTGAAGGGATCTCGGCTCTTTCCCCGTAGAATGGGGTGCAGGATATTCCAACTGAATACCACGGTGCAAAGCAAAAGTAATCGGCTATAGTGAAGTTAATGCCCTGACGCAAACTTATTGTCCAAGGGGTCACTCCCGGTGAAGGGATCTCGGCCCTTGCCTCGTCGACTGAGGAGCAGGATATTCTAAATGAATACCGCGATGCAAAACAAAAGTGAACGTCCTTGCAATAACAGCTTTTTGAAAAGTGTTCCAACAACATCAGATTAGGTTTGTTTAACTTGCATTGATCCGAATCAATGCAGTCCCATCAATTGATCACACCACAAAGAACGAAAATATACTGACGTACGTATATGCCATCCGCATTCGCCACTGGGTCCCGTCATCACCCGTTAGGTTAGCTTACTAACGACAGAGCGGGGACTGGACTAGCGCGGATGTAAAACATATACAACATCTACTAATATATATACCAATATATTATATTCGCTCAAGGCGTGAATAAAATGCAACATCACAAAGAATGAACAGCATCACAGAAACAATACAGATATCTGGGATCCCCGGGTTTCACAGAGCCACTACTGAAACCCGACGTTCCCCTGGTCATGTGGATAGCCTGTGCAAAGAAATCCTAGACCCCTACGGGCGCGGCAAGTCACCCGCCAAAACCTGAAGCGAGGCAGCCCCCTTCAGCGCCGTGAATGGACCACCCAGCACTTCACGGAATCCGGTAACTTGGGCACCCCTCCTGGGTCAACCTGTACCCCCTATGAGTGCGGCGAATAGCCCGCCAATCCTAGAGTGAAGCCCCCTCCGTCTCAATGCCATGAGATGCGGGCTTGTTACCCTCTAGAACCCGGCTATCCGTGCACCCCTCCGCGGGGTAACCCTAGTACAGAAAGTAAAATATACATACACCGGGTACATCGACCGCAACCAGGTCGTGCCCCAAAAGAATAATACAAACAGGCAGTGACGGCAGTCCACATGTCGGACGCTCGCCCCGCAAAATCAAATGTACATGATACAACAGCACAGTACTAGCATTGCATCCAGGCTATCCCCCACGACCGATCCGCAACATCACAGCAAATACATAGAACATCAACGTGAAAGTCACGTTCGCAAATCCGTCTAACCGGGCTATAGCAGTTAGACCGGATTTACCGATCGAGTGACATTCACGGTCGCAGATATAATGTAAATACTGTGAAAAATGTGTTTAAAAAATTTCCGATTGATCAAACAATTAACAAGTGGGCCCCAAAGAAAACTGTAGCACTCACAGAAACAATTGGCCCAACTTTAATATTCCAAAGCCCATATTTTAAGCCCAGAAGGCCTCTGTAAAAAAATGGTGAAGTGATGTGAATAGTGCGCGGCGGAAGGGCCGCACAAAAGGGGTTTTCGCGGCGGTTCCGCGCTCCAACTGTGGATTTACTTCGTCAAATTTTTACAGAACTCTTAGATTTTCCAGTACATCAATATTTTATAACCTGAAAAAATTTTCGAGACCAAAAATTTTCAACAGAAACTGATGCGAACTAAAATGCAGTTTTGGAACTTTTTGATCGATCGGAAATGCAAACACATTACACAAAGCTAGACTAAGTTAATGGCGAGGCTCTGATACCACTGTAAGTGCACGGCGGCGCCCCGGCCGTCAATCCGACGCCGGAATGCGGAAACGGTGATAAACTTAAAATTTTGCGGACTTTGCAAACCGGCACCACCGCGCACTAAACTCCGGATCGTAACCATTAACAAGTCTAAGCTAACTAGAAGATGGGTTAGAGATATACCGACTGATCCGAGTCCTCCGGTCTTCATCTCCACGCCGATCTCCTCGCGGGATCTTCGTCCGTCTCCTCCTCGTCGGAAAAGGGCACCACGTCGCCTGTATCTTTTACGGGCTCCCACCTCAATACCGAGGCAACTCGGGCGCGAAGCTGGCGAATCGACGCGTCCAAGATTTGCTGTAGGAAGTGTAGTGTAGAATACGCTTTGTCTCAATGGGGTTTATAGTTGCCTTGATGGAGGAATGGTCTAAAGAAAATTGGTGCTTTCAATTTTCTAGCAAATGGAATGAGATGGATGATTAATTTCTTTCACTAAAATGAGAACTCTCATTTTTCTCTCATCTTCAAAAAGGTTGGCCGGCCATAACCTATATGGAAATGGTGGAGGGAACAAATACAAAACCTTAAGGGAGGTGAGGGTAGGAGAAGTCAAGTGGTGACCACACCAAGAGACAAGAAAACAAACACCATGCTTCATATCAAATCCAACCATACCCTTTCATGTCACAATAAAGCAAAAGCATGGAGCAAGATATCATAATCAAAACAATTGCAATAAAACCCTCCACAAAGTGTTATTTGCAAACTTGCAAATAACTCCCTCCATCGGAAAAGTCCGGCCGGGAAAGAACAAAGGAAAACCGGCCGGAACGGAATGCAAACTGGCAACTCCAGAAAACTGGTCCCGTAATAAATTACAGAAAAACCCCGATACTGTGCATACACACCCGCATCTGTATTCCGTCCGGATACAAATGCAAAGAGACAAATTCTACACTGTACTAAACTAGGACCGGCTTAAACCAAAGCCGGCTAGTAATATCCGTTCAATCCTGATCCGTGCAATACCGCACGTATCTGATCGAACCCTGCCATAAACCTATACGGCTACTAGTACAAACTGTCCGATCCTGATCCGTGCAATACCGCACGTATCTGATCGGACCCTGCCATATCTCCATACGGCCTCTACAGCGTTTCGCCCGAAACTTGAGTAACTGAAAGTGTGGTGGACTCTAAAGACTCGTCAATACTATGGCTGTGGATTTAACCACTAGCACGTCAGAGGTATAAGCCAATACGTGACGGGCCACCAGCTATTGACTAAATGGGACGTCGATGAGGAAGCTCACCCCGACACCCAACTGAGCCTGTCAGTGACAATATCCGTGCAGTCCGGTCCGTTCGTCTATGAGTATCGCATGGCGGGCCTAGGGGGTTGGTAAAAGTCAGACCCCCAAAAGCGGTACAAGTCGTGTCGGAGTGTAGCCCAGAACACCCTGAGATACTACTGGAATACCTACCAGTAAATCTCCTTGCCTTGGCCAAGGACTTTGTGTAATGGCTCTCCTAGACACAGCACGACCTCACCCCCAATACCGGGAGAGACGAACCCCTGAAGATACGCTCACTGCCTCCATGTGGCTCGGGACTGTACCCAACTAAAACCTGTTTGCACGACTCCTTTGAGCCGTGGTAGGGTAGTAATCAAAGTACAGTGGGAACTCACACGAGACAAATGACGATCCCCAGGTCGATGAACTAACCTGCACACATGTCACCAGGGAACTGCCATCTGACGTCTGGTATATGACCAACTAGCAGGTTCCCGGCGAGTCATGTCCGGTGTACTCATAACCCAATGAGCACCTGTATACATCTTAGGTGATCCAACTGACACCGGTGGCTTGTGAGACCGGCCACCGCCCCTCGTCGGGGTCTCGACTGTATACACTAGTCTACTAATGGAGTATCGATGCCCGGTCTCGAAACTCCCACGACTAGGGACCTTTAAGGATATGCTTGTAGACCCCCAGCTCCCACTTATATGATCGCCCTCATACTGCTGGTGGTCAAGCAAGAATCCTAGGGGCTCTATCAACGTGTAATAGCGACGTGTCATGTCACCTAAAGCAGTACACGATGATAAAGGTAAACCAGATAGCATACTATCATCTCGAGTAAGACTGTCCTACCGGGATAGGTCCTCCCTCAATCATTACAATCACGTACCTGTGACCTAATAATTGACTCTGAGGGCACTATCTCCAACAGTTCTCGCCAAGGACGCTGATTTCCCTGAATCGAGAGGTTTTTGCCAAGGACGCTAATTTTCCTAGGGTCGAGACAAATCGAGAGACTCTTACAAAGACACTGATTTCCTTGTGGGGCGACGCGAATTGAGAGGTTCTCTCCAAGGACACTGATTTCCCTGAATCGAGAGGTTTTTGCTAAGAACATTGATTTCCCGGGAGGTCGAGACGAATCGAGAGATTCCAACAAAGACACTGATTTCCTTGCGGGTCGAAGCGAATCGAGAGGTTCTCGCCAAGGACGCTGATTTCCCTGAATCGAGAGGTTTTTGCCAAGGACACTTATTTCCCTGGGGTCGAGACGAATCAAGAGATTCCTGCGAAGACACCTATTTCCTTGCGGGTCGACTCGAATCGAGAGGTTCTTGCCAAGGATGCTGATTTCCCTAAATCGAGAGGTTTTTGCCAAGGACGCTAATTTCTCTGGGGGTTGGCTGACTTGTTTCCGAGACGGGGGTCATTGGCTGACTTGTTTTCGAGATGGAGGTCATTGGCTGACTTGTTTCCGAGACGGAGGTCATTGGCTGACGTGTTTCCGAGACGGAGGTCGTTGGCTGACTTGTTTCCAAGACGGAGGTCATTTGCTGACGTGTTTCCGAGACGGAGGTCATTTGCTGACGTGTTTCTGAGACGGAGGTCATTGGCTGACGTGTTTCCGAGACGGAGGTCATTGGTTGACGTGTTTAAAAGACGGAGGTCATTTGCTGACGTGTTTTCGAGACGGAGGTCATTAGATGATGTATTTCCCAGACGGAGGCTGACGTACTCCGCTTTTTGCGGTGTCGGGTTGACTTGTTCCGCTTTCTGCGGTGTCGGGGCTGACTCTAGGTTGTCTGTGAACCGTAGAGTCTTGGAACTAGGGACTTTGCCGTGGCTCCAATTGGTGGTGTCGCGTCCGTGCCCTGCTGGCAATAAGAGGAACGCCGTTGTTGGTCTTCTGGGATGCAGATGTTGCTGTTGAAATCTGAGTTTCCCTTTGACAGAGTTTGTTAGGACATGTGGTTCCCTTTTCGTTTATACCCATAGATTGTATACAGGGGTCAGTATGGACTTACCTGCAGGGCAAAAGTTTCATTCTTTCATTCATTTTTTTATTTCTTTTCGCGATGCTCTATCATTTCAGCTTTTTATATCGCGAAAGTCGCGATTGCCCAATCATTTCGGCTATTTTTCATAGTGCCCAATCATTTCGGCTATTTTTCTTTTTCTTTACTCGCTGCTTTTTATTGCGAGTTGCCCAAATATTTCGGCTATTTTTATATGCATATATTTTACTCGCTGATTTTTATTGCGAGTTGCCCAAACATTTCAGCTATTTCATATGCATTTTTTTGCGAGTATGGAACTCAAGATCTGATACCAATCTTAGCATCAGCATCGCTGGGACTGGAATATTGCCAGGAGCGAATCATCATTTGTCGTGAAAGGACTTGGAATTTGATACCGATTTAGGCATCAGCATCGTTACAACTGGGATATTGCCAGGAGCGAATCATTATTTGCCTTTGTTGATTTAAACAAAGATGGCTTAGCAAACAGGGTTAGAATCCTGTCGACTAAGGCTTTTGACTTCATGAGCCGTAAGGGTCTCATAATGGTGTTTCTCTCTACGAGTCAATAGGATCTCGTAGGTGCGTTTTCTTCTTAAGAATCGTGAGGATTCTTAAGTATGTGTTCTCTTATAAGTCGTAAGGATCTTACAAGAGTGTTTTCTCCTTATAAGTCGAGAGGACTTACAACTGTCATTCACCACATGAGAAAATTTCACGCCATTGGTGGAACTGGATGGGGGAAACGTTTATTTGTGCCCGTGGATTGTATACAAGGGTCAACATTGAACCGTTTGTAGAGCAGTCTGGGAAATGTGATGGCTTAAGAATAGGTTCAGATACCTGTAGCTTAAGGCATTTGAATCTTATGAGCCGTGAGGGTCTCATAAGAGGGTTCTCATTACGAGTCGTGAGGATCTCGTAAGTGTAATTTCTCCTCAGGAATTGTGGGGATCCCTAAGTGTGTTTGTTCACACCATAATATTGTATTATTATATTCCCCATTCTTATTCGTTTTATAAATAAACATGTGCTTTTGACGCATGTCTGCTACATATTATAGGTTACAGGTTTTTGGATCTAAAACAGTGAAATAGAGAAAAGACGATGCAAAAGTGGAACTACGACCAGCAAACAGAAGGATTTTGATAAAGCCTACACGAAGATCAGTACAAGGCAACGCAAGGTCCAAGATTACAAAGCGAATGGTTAAAAGTCCACTGCAATTGTTCACTGGAGATCTGGAAGAAACCTAGAAGCTATTTTAATAAAAGAACTAAAGAAATAAGAAGCCCAAGAGTCCAAGAAAAAGCCCAGGAAAAATATGCCTCCCTATGCCTCCCTCATGCCTCCTTTCATTAATAAAATTTAGAATTCTTTTAGAGAGCATCGGTGCCTCTTTTCATATCATGAATTCAGATCTGACAACCCTGTGTTGATGTTTGGAGAGAGCCATCTATAAAGTAGGTAATTTCTATTCTTGCCCTAGTTAGATTTAATTCCTTGCCCTAGATAAATGTTCTTAAATTCCCTAATGAGCGAGTAGTCTCCTCGCTTGTTAGGGTTAGCTTTGGGGAAGGCTTTTGAGAGATGAGATCTCTCATCCCTTTCGTGCCCGTCATACTTTTTCATAGGACTCCATGCATACATGCACATACCGCTCCCTACGGCACCCTATCCCTCGAGGTAGCGGTGATACCGTAGTATAAAGGCCCGGTTGTGATGGTTTTCCATGGAGGTTAGGGTAAGGATTGATAAAGGAAGGACAAGAAACTAGAGGAAGAAAACATCTTCCCGATGATTCTAATCCCTTTTGTTAATAATTACCATAACTCCTACTAGATCCTAATATGGGTATAGAAAGCGTTGAGATTTATTTACATTTCCAAACCTACCCTAGACCTAACCCTAACAAGACTTAGATCTAGATAATCTTAGTATAGAATAATTTAGTTTTTAGATTTAATAATCAATCCGGCTCCCATCGGAATTAACTCGTTTGAGCGACTATGAAATTCACAACATCCCTGTGGACCGACCCGTACTCACCGGCTAGCTACCAAGCGAAGCCGTTCTTGATTGCGGTTTAGAAATATTTTTGACATACAAATCAAATGGCGCCGTTGCCGGGAATGGCGTAGTATTTCCTTTTTGCAATTTCGGGTTAATCTAAATTAAAAAAATCATAAAAACAGAAAAAGAAAAATTATAAAAATTTTATCATTTATTGTTTGAAGGGTTTTTTTTGTGAATCTCTGCAGGATCGTCGGATCTGGAAATCTCCAGAGATCAAAACAGCAAGTATCAAATTCGAACAAACAGAGGAATATCACAACAGACAACAGAAGAAATTTGGAGGACCGAGTCAACAAGTCAACCGCGCGATCTGGTGAAAAAAAATCGCGTACCGACGTCATCGCCTTGCGGCGGATCAGCGGTCGGAAGAGGGTTTCAGCGGCGGATCAGCGGCCGTTTGATCGTTTCAAGTCTCCAGATTTCCTCTGCGGTTCAGTAAAAAAAATCTCTGTAAGTCTTCTGATCTTCTCCTCTGCAAATCTCTGATATCTCCTCTGAAAAATCTCCTGCAGGATTCTTTGCGATTAAAAAAAATCTTTCCCCTTCCAAATAACAAATCTTGTGCAGGATTCTTTGCGTCGCGCTTTAAAAAAATAAAAAATTGATTGCAAGTAATTTTTTCTGTTTTCCATATCTTTAATCGGACTTTAAGGGGCTTGAGACCAATTCAGATTGGGTGGGGATTTCATCACCCTTCCCAGGACCCCAGAAATCACATAAGGCATATGCATTGACCATCTATTAATTAAAAAATACTAGACTCAGCCCTAAGAACTTCGAGCTCAATAGAACAAAGGACCAGTTATAGGCATCGACCGTTTATCCTAACCTGACTTTGCGGTGTCTAGGCAAGTGTGTCTAAGGCAAGTGGTTACTTAATTAGGACCGCTACTTGTAGCGGGGAGCCTCCCACTTACCTGGCACTTACCTGGCCGCAATTGGCGGTGAAGAGGCGGTTTGAGGTCCTATCTCTAGCCCTTTGGAACAGTTAGGAGCTGTCTAGCTGACCTAGGTGACCCTAGATCTAGGCCTGATTGTGCATTTTTGGTTGATCGAAAGTGTGTCTTAGCCCTTTATCAAAAATCTTTTTTGCAAATAGTTCCAAATAATAAAAAAAGGAAAAAGGAAAAAATCTTTTATAAAAACTTGAAACTTGTCGCGTAAAATCCTTACACCCCACCACCACTCACTTTCTTCTCATTGACATTTTCTTACCCCCACATTCTGTTTTTTGACTACACTACCTCCTTAAGTGTATGTTCGGTTGGACTAGGGACACTAACGCCCGATTAGTCCGTGTTTCGTATCTTTCGACAGACGAATCTTTCGACACCGAATTCGAAATTCCGTCCACCTCCTTACCTCCACCTTCAAATTCTTCTTCCGAAGGTATGTCGGGATATAATCCCAACAACACCTTACCCACGGGACTGATTCCACCTCCGTTAGGTGCGAATAACCCGAATCTCCCGCCTGTTGTAGCGCCCCAACGAATCGCGCTCCAGGATCTCTTCTACCCTGTCCGCACCTCCTTACCTACCTGTCTTTCACCCCCACCGGCAAATGGGGACAATTTTGAAATAAAACCCCACTACATCAATATGCTGCCAAAATTTCATGGATTGGAATCCGAAGATGCCTATATCTTTATCAATAAATTCCAAAACGTTTGCGCCATGATGAAAACAACCCAATTAAGTGATGACGCTATAAGGCTAAGGGTCATTCCTTTCACCTTATGTGACTTAGCCGAGAAGTGGCTATACAGCACAGCATCACATTCAATTAGAAATTGAGACGAGTTTGTTAAAGCTTTTCTTAAAAAAAATTATCCTCATCACAAGACCGCGAGAATTCGCAATGAGATTATACAATTTACCCAGCTTCCTTCCGAACCATTTTGGAAATGTTTTGAAAGATTCAAAGACCTACTTGTTCAATGCCCTCACCATGGGATCGAAAATTGGCAACTTTGCCAAACATTATACGAGAGATTGAACCCGGCAACGAAGCAGTTGCTAGAAACCATTTGTCAAGGTCACTTTCTAACCAAATCTAGTGAGGAAGCATGGCAGTTTCTCGAGAATCTTAGTGAACAAACAATTCAGTGGGAGAGCATAAAGACCACCTCATCTTCTTCTATTGGTCAATCTAGGGCAGGCATACATCAATTAGATATGTCGATTGCTATGAAGGCCGAAATGGCCACACTTATGAAAAAGCTTGAAGCCATTGAGACCAAAATCTCATCGTCTTCTCCTGCCCCTGCTTTACCCCCACGAACTGTTTGTGCTTGTTGTTTGGATCCATCACACCTTACCGAAGAGTGTCCTTACAATCCACATGTTCAAGGACAAAATCAAGTCAATGCTGCCTTTCAGCAACGACAAAAAAATGATCCTTACTCTTCGACCTATAATCCGGGTTGGAGGAGTCACCCAAATTTTGCTTGGAATCAAAATCAGTAATTCCAAGGAAACAACTTCTTTCAAAGGCCTCCTCCTCCTCCACAACAACAAGCACCCCAACAAACTCAATACCAGCAACCTTTCCAACCACAACCTTATCCAAATCAAACGAACAATTTCGTTCAACCAAATAATGATAAAGTTATCTCACTAGAAAAAAGTCTAGATGCGTTTCTCAAGCAATCTACAGAATCCGAGCAAGATTGGAAAATTGCGTCCAGTCTTTGATGCACAACAATGCTTCACACGATCAAAGCATCAAATCTATTGAGGCACAAATTGCACAATTAACTGCTGCGTTGAGCGAGAGAGAAAAGGGAAAGCTTCCATCTCAACCATTGCCAAATCCCGGTCACACACACAACAAACATGAATATCACAATGTAAATGCGGTGACCACGTTGAGATCTGGAAAAGTGTTGCAAAATAATGTGGATACTAATGATGACACCCCCGCCGGTGGTTCTTCTCCTTCTTCTCCTTCTTCTTCTTCTTCACCTTCATCTTCTCCGCTAGAGCCTATTCTTCATTCTTCCAAAGGCTCTTCTTCTTCTAATCCGAACGGACCCACTTCTCACTTCACGAACACACCCACACCGGGATCCGTTCCAACTCCACATTCTACTCCACAGACATTGGACTCAATAAATTTTCAGAATGCTCCATTTCCAAACAGGTTGAGTCCCAATAAACCAACTCCACAAATGGAGAAGATTGTGGAGTTATTTAAACAGGTTAGCATAAATATACCTCTCTTGGATGCAATCCAACATGTCCCTTCATACGCGAAAATCTTAAAGGGCTTATACACCTCAAAAAGAAAGTCGTCTCAAATACCCAAGAAAGTGCTAGTGGCTAGTGCAGTGAGCAATGCTATTAACCAACCTCAACCCTTACCCCAAAAACGAAAGGATCCCGGCTGTCCTATGATTTCAATAACAATTGGGGATTAGAAAATTAATCGAGCACTTTTAGATCTTGGGTCTACTGTTAACCTGCTTCCCTACTCCGTGTACGAGCAATTAGGGGTTGGAGAGTTGAAACCCACTCGTTGTACTCTCCAAATGGCTGATCGATCAATCACCTATCCCAGGGGTGAGCTAGAGGATGTGTTGATCAAAGTTGGGGACTTCATATTCCCCGTTGATTTTATTGTTATGGACACACAACCTGTTGCTAACCCACGGAACCAAATTCCGGTGATCCTCGGTCGACCATTTTTGGCCACTTCCAATGCCGTAATAAACTGTCGCAATGGCTCCATGACTCTATCCTTCGGGAAGACATCTAGTGAGTTCAATATTTACAAGTTAGGAAGTCTGCCCCCTGTGCCTAAAACTAGTACACGAGAAGTTTGCTCTATTCACGAAATCACGCAGAAGGACTGCGAGCTTGAAAGATTTTTGTTTGATGAAAACAGTTTTGATGCCACTAGTGCATCCCTCCTTGAATTCACCACAGTTAACACAACCGATATTGATTATGAAAGTTTCACTTTTTCGGATGATTTTGACGACTCACAGCCCGAATATGAGTCTTTTGAATTTTTGGATGAGTTAGTTGAACCATCCGAATCGGTTGTTTGCAGTGATTTCGAACCTGTGTTGGAGTCCTTTGAGTTCGAGGTAGATTTCCCAATTTTGCCTATGATTGTTTCGCCTCCGAAACTCGAACTCACGCCCTTGCCGTCTCACCTTAAATATGCTTACATAGGTGAGAATGAGACCTTTCCCGTTATCATATCGTCTTCTCTAGCCCTCGAGCAAGAGAACGCTCTTTTAATGGTCTTACAAGATAGGCGTCAAGTTTTCGGCTGGACTATGCGGACATCGAGGAGATTAGTTCCCTCATAATTGAATATCATATGCATATGATGGATGATGCCAAGTCGATAAAGGATCCACAGAAATATCTTGGGGATAGTGTAGTTAGTCAACCTCCTCCTTTAGAAGTTGAACCACCCCTTTTTCTTTTAATAAGCTACGAGAATGCCAATATTCCACTGATTGCTGATCATTCACATTCTCGTTTTTATTCATCACCACATCATATCTATTCACTTTCACACTTTCCATCCCACCACTTCTATCGTCCCCAATTCTTTTTGGATCGGTATAACATGTTCTTCCACCAACCGATACTCTTTACAGATAAATTTTTCGAATGGTTGGTGTTGACGTTTGGTCTTTGCAAAGTTTGGCAATGACGTTTAATATTGTTTTACTTAAGTTTGGGGGGGCCTTTCTGTATATATTTTTGTTTTTCTTTTCACAATATAAAAAATAAAAAAATTATAAATAAATAAACAGGTGAGTGCCGACATTTTGACCCTCTTGGTGTAGCATGACAGTGAGGACACTGTCAAGTTTAAGTTTGGGGGTATACTCGGTAAGCCTTCTTTCCTTCGCATTCATCTGTACATATTTTTGCATTTGCATACTTATTTTAAAACCCATAAAAATTGAAGAATTTGAAAAATTATAAAAAATTAATGTATTCAATTTTGGCCTAATCGACTTGAGTTTGACAAATAGGTTAACTAGCTAGGAACAACTAGATCTTAGACTTAGTAAATTAAAAACCCTAAAAATAACCTTTCTTAAAGTTTAACGGTAGAAAGTATATGCCTTTGTAGTTTATTTAGAAATAGGCAAATTTTGAGTTCACTTCTTGGGCTAAGTCGAAACAAAGGAAGAGTATTGATATTTTTAATAGAGTATAAGTTTGAAAAATAATTCCTAGCATAAGTCTAGATTCTGAAAATATATACCCTACAAATTGCACAACCACGCACCTTGAAACTTGGAATAGTAGAAGAGACCTTGAAATGCTCTTGTCTAAAGTCCTTAGTATGATGAAAAATAGAAAAAAAATATATACAAGTGTGAATAAAGAGAAAAATGAACACTGGTTTTTGTGATTACTTAAGGCTAAAAAAAATAGAAAAATATTTAGCGAGGGTGCTTCATCACCTAGTGCCTTAGACCAACTGGTTTGGGAGTCACTGCTAAAACCTTGGGTGTTACAAGACTAGGAAGTACGTTTTAAAGTGCAAACGCGTTTTATAATCGGTCGTTAGTACCTCAAGAATTATTAACGGTCGCATGAAGGATGTGTAAGCAAAATTCATTTAAATTCACCTATTAATAAGTGCTTTGGATAACGGACAAGGGTATGATTGCTTGATTTGAATTTCCAAGTGTAGGGGTGATTTATACACACACGTAGGGATATGTGATTGGAGTTTAGATGAAAGAAAGGAATGAAGAATAGAACTTGTATCTTTAGTAGAGTTGATAAAAATTCCTAAGTGGAGATGGAACCCTAGAAGGAAAACTTAAGAAATGCCGAATGCTAAGTAGGTCTACAGAACATATATAATCTTAAGTTAAATAATGAGGAAGTGTGAAAAATATGGGTGGATAATTTACGAGTCGACGATAATAGAATTCCTTGTTAGAAAACCTAATTGGAGAACGAAAGTCGAAAAGCCGAATTGATAGGATTTTATGGGTAGTATCCGCTGAAAACCCTCAGGAGACAACACTCCTCCTACTAAGGACACCTAGAGGTTTAACGGCTTGTTGCACGAGCTCAGTGCAATCGCGTTTCCCTGTGAAAGTGCGGTTAGGTTTTTGTCGAGAATAAAACTAAGTTTGCTCGAGGACAAGCAAAAGATAACTTTGGGGGTATTTGTTCACACCATAATATTGTATTATTATATTCCCTATTCTTATTCGTTTTATAAATAAACAGGTGCTTTTGACGCATGTCTGCTACATATTATAGGTTACAGGTTCTTGGATCTAAAACAGTGAAAAAGAGAAAAGACGATGCAAAAGTGGAACTACAACCAGCAAACAGAAGGATTTTGATAAAGCCTACACGAAGATCAGTACAAAGCAACGCAAGGTCCAAGATTACAAAGCGAACAGTTAAAAGTCCACTGCAATTGTTCACTGGAGATCTGGAAGAAACCTAGAAGCTATTTTAATAAAAGAACTAAAGAAATAAGAAGCCCAAGAGTCCAAGAAAAAGCCCAGGAAAAATATGCCTCCCTATGCCTCCCTCATGCCTCCTTTCATTAATAAAATTTAGAATTCTTTTGGAGAGTATGGGTGCCTCTTTTCATATCATGAATTCAGATCTGACAATCCTGTGTTGATATTTGGAGAGAGCCATCTATAAAGTAGGTAATTTCTATTCTTGCCATAGTTAGATTTAATTCCTTGCCCTAGATAAATGTTCTTAAATTCCCTAATGAGCGAGTAGTCTCCTCGCTTGTTAGGGTTAGCTTTGGGGAAGGCTTTTGAGAGATGAGATCTCTCATCCCTTTCGTGCCCATCATACTTTTTCATAGGACTCCATTCATACATGCACATACCGCTCCCTACGGCACCCTATCCCTCGAGGTAGCGGTGATACCGTAGTATAAAGGCCCGGTTGTGATGGTTTTCCATGGAGCTTAGGGTAAGGATTGATAAAGGAAGGACAAGAAACTAGAGGAAGAAAATATCTTCCCGATGATTCTAATCCCTTTTGTTAATAATTACCATAACTCCTACTAGATCCTAATATGGGTATAGAAAGCGTTGAGATTTATTTACATTTCCAAACCTACCCTAGACCTAACCCTAGCAAGACTTAGATCTAGATAATCTTAGTATAGAATAATTTAGTTTTTAGATTTAATAATCAATCCGGCTCCCATCAGAATTAACTCGTTTGAGCGACTAGGAAATTCACAACATCCCTGTGGACCGACCCGTACTCACCGGCTAGCTACCAAGCGATGCCGTTCTTGATTGCGGTTTAGAAATATTTTTGACATACAAATCAGTGTTACTCTCTTGTGAGTCGTAAGGATCCCACGCAGGTATTTTCTCCTTACAAGGTCGAGAGAACCTTGCAAGTATGCATGAAAAAAAAATTTTAACGAGTCTGCGCCCTTTTAGGTTTTCACAAACATCGCTGGTAGCCTTGCTGGTTTTACTCACGGAGCCCTTTCGGGTTTTCATCCGTGCCCATCTTGCTTATGGACGTACCGTTTTTTTTTTGCGTCAGCCCTAAGATGCTGCGGTTTGTAGTAGTTTAAAGACGTTTCAGTCCGTAACTAGTTTCAGAACATCTCGGTCCCTTGTTAGTTTAGGGACATTCCGGTCCATAGCGATTTTGAGGCAAGTTTTCGCTGGATACTACTTAGAGAGTTTGGGCTTACGAACATAGCGAGCGGACATAGGCGTCGTCATCTATCGTTAACCTAGGTCGTGACTCGTCAGGCGTAATATTTCTTAAGGAACCGGCCATTTATTGGCCGGAAGGGTCTTTCGCCATGCATATCCATGAGCAAATAAGCCCCACCTTGGTAGACCTTGTCTATGATGTACGGGCCCTCATAGTTTGGCTTGAATTTCCCCCTTTTGGCACGATTGGGGATCATAGGTCTTTTGACCACTAGCACGAGTTCGCCTTGGCGAAATGTTCTCGGCCCAGTCAATCTCTCATATGAGAGCGTCATTTTTGCTTTGTAAGCCTCCAAGTTTTACTGCGCTATGAGACGAGTTTTATCGAGGGCGTCGAGCTTCTCAAGCCGAAGATGAGTATTCTCTTCATCTGTTAGCTCATAATGAACCGCCACTCGTAGAGAGAGTAGCTCTATCTCCAAGGGGAGTACTGCTTCTGCGCCGAATACCAATGCATACGGTGTTGTGTTTGTGGCCGTTTTGAACGTGGTTCGATACGCCCAGAGAGGTTCATGCAGTCTCTCGTGCCAGTCCTTCTTATTTTTGGACACCGTCTTCTTTATGATCTTCGTCAAGGTCTTGTTGAAAGTCTCAGCTAGACCATTAGCTCAGGGATTATAGACTGAAGAGTATCTCCAGTCTATATTATGCTGTTGTGCTAAGCGACTGATTCTGTGACTTTTGTAGGCCGACCTGTTATCGGAGATAATCCATCGCGGAGTGCCGAACCGATAAATGACGTGTGTCTTGAAGAAATGGAGAATATTCTCCGTCTTCACTTCTCTTAGCGGTACTGCTTCTGCCCACTTAGAGAAGTAATCAGTTATCGCCAATATGAACCGATGTCCTCTGGATGACGCTGGTTCAATGGGCCCAATTATGTCGGTTCCCCACATTTCGAATGGCCAGCTATCCACCGTTAGGTGTAGCGGGTTTAGATGTGGTGGATGAAGTCTCCATGAATTTGGCACTGCTTTGCGTATTCGAGACAATCCTGAATCATCATGGGCCAATAGTAGCCCATCCTTTTGATCTTCAGCTTCATCTTTGGCCCGGCTTGACGAGAACCGCAGAGTCCGTCGTGAGTTTCTTAGATGACTCTCCTTACTTCTTCCGGTCCGAAGCATCTTAGCCACAGAGAGTCAAACGATCTCTTATATAGAGTATCATTGACGAAGGCGAAAGACAGAGCACGTTTCATGAGCTGATGTCTTGAGGATGTATCTTCAGGTGTTCGATGGGATTTGAAGTAGTCTAAAAAGACTTCTCTCCAATCCTTAGCCTTTTCTTGGTCCTCTATTTGTAGGGCTGTTTGCTTGGTCGCTTCTTTTTCTTCAAACGACTCTGGAGATATTTCCGCTGGTGCAAGAACCCGACGGCTTTGTACAACGATCCTTAGGTCATCGAGGTTTTCGTCAGCCAGTTCTTTAGGGAGTTTGGCTAATGCGTCCGCCTTGCTATTTTCTGTACGCGGTATGCTTTCTAGGACGCAGGAAGGGATTTGAGTCAGCAATTATGGCACTCTCTCGCCGTACTTTATCAACTGTGGTTTGCACGTTTGATAGTCGCCTTTTACTTGACTAATGACCAGCTGGGAGTCTCCGTATATAAGGAGGTTTTCGATTTCCATGTCGACAGCGATCTCAAGACCTGTTATTAAAGCCTCATATTCTACTTCATTGTTTGTTCTCGGCTCTATTAAGGAAAAGGCAAAGCACATTATCCTTCCTTGCGGAGTCACGAAGATAAGGCCTACCCCAGATTTGATTATAAGCGTGTTGTGCTGTCGCTTCCTCATGGAAGATGCCCCATCGAAGTAGCGTTCCCATCGGGTATCACTCCCTCCTCTCTCCCTGTCGACCGTGTCAAACGCGTGCTCGTCCAGCAATTCACAATTTAGGGGTGAATCGGCCGATATCGGATGCTCAACGAGGAAGTCGACGATGGCCTGGCATTTCACTGCCTTGAGAGATCGATATATTATCGAGAATTCCATTAAGAGTAGGGCCCATTTAGTGAGCTGTCCCGTTAGTATGGCTCTTGATATCAAATACTTGAGAGGATCCACCTTTGATATGAGATGGACCTCATGCGCCAACGCATAGTGTCTAAGCTTCGTTATCGCGAAGATTAATGCTAGGCAGTGTTTTTCGATAGGGGAGTAGTTGTTTTCTGCCCCCAGGAGAACCCAACTCAAATAGTAGAGGGCTCCTTTTCCCTTGATCATTCTCCTGTGCCCATAGCACGCCTAAAGAACCTTCAAGGGCTGTTGTGTATAGGATGAGGGGCTTTCCCTTGACTGGAGCGGTCAGTACCGGCAGATTCTGCAGGTATTGCTTGATTTCGTCGAGTACACCGTGGCATTTACGATACCAAACGAACGGGGACCATTTCTTCATCAGGTGACTGTAGGGATGGCATTTTCCGGAGAGATTGGTTATGAACCGCCGGATATACGCGAGCTTTCCTTGAAGAGACCGCAATTGCTTGAGAGTTCTTGGCGAAGGTATTTCCATAATCGTCTTGATCTTTGATGGATCTATTTCGATGTCCCGGTGTCGGATGATGAACCCCAGGAATTTGCCCGAGGAAACTCCAAACACGCATTTGAGAGGGTTCATCTTCAGATTGTATTTCCGAAGACGCTGGAACACTATTTTCAAATGCTCCCAGTGTTCCTCATATGATTTGCTTTTCACCACGAGGTCATCGATATAGCATTCGACGATTTCATGTATGAGGTCATCAAAAATCTTCGTCATGGCCCTCTGATAGGTAGCGCCGGCGTTCTTCAGACCGGAAGACATCACTTTGTAGAAGAATATGCCCAGGGGAGTCCGGAATGTGGTATGAGCATCTTTATATGATTGTACCCTGATAAGCCGTCCATGAAGGAGAAGACTTCGTGAGTGGACGTGTTGTCTATCATCAGCTCGGTAACCGGTACGGGAAAATCATCCTTCGGACAGACTTTGTTGAGGTCCCGAAAGTCCACGCAGATGCGCACCGTCCCATTTTTCTTCATCACCGGGACAATGTTGGTGATCCAGTTGGGGTATTGAACTTCTTGGATGAAGCCGGAGTTGATTAGCTTCTTAAATTCGGCGTTGATGCTCATTTCAAGTTCGAGCCGTATTCTTCTTGGTGCTTGTTTAACTGGCTTGACGTCCGGAAATATCGCCAATTTATGCACAGCTATTTCCGGATCTAGCCCCGGCATCTCAGAATAGTTCCATGCGAAACAGTCCTTATACTGCATGAGCATGTCTTTTAGCGTAGCCACCTGTTCTTTATACAGCAGCTCGCTGACGAACGTAGGCCGCGGGTCGTTTGTCGTCCCCAAGTCGATTTTCTTTAGGTTGTCCGCAGTAGTATGTATTCCGTCTTCCAACTCTTTTGGCGCTGGTGGAAATTCTGAGATCAATTCCTCTTCATCCTCTTTTTTGAAGCACCAGGAGAGCTCATGCATAATCTTGGGCACTCCTTCTTTTGACAGCGTTATCACGTGACAGGTACGAGATCGTTTCCAAGAGCATCCTCTTCTTCATCAAGGTCCTTTATGACATGGCAGTCATGGAATTGCTCCCGTTTCTCGGACTGGACATATCCAAGCCCAATCGTTTCCATTTTTCCGTTGGGTAATTTTCGCTGCGTTCCGGGGAAGTTCCAAATTCTGTTGTAGAACTGAGCTTGTCGAGGAGTTTGTTTGAATGGTACGCCTTGACATCTTAATAACCTTTTCAATCCCTCGGTGTAATACCTGGGCAGACGGATGGGTTGGAGCCTGTCGAGCGCAGGATCGACACCATGCCAGACTTCTCTTTCGACTTTAGTCTCCGTGGATCGATAGAATAAGATCGCCTTTTCACCTCTTCTCCTGGGAGGGAAGTAGAACGTCTGCAACTTTTGCACACTATATGTCTCCAGAGCATTAAGCTCTCTGTAGTGCCGCCATGGAACCATGGCGATTTGCAAACTCCGGTCTACTCCAACAAAGGTTTGCATCGACGGGCAAACGGAGAATACGGCGTTGGTTTCATCTTCGGAGTCGCTGCTAAAGACCAAAATCAGAGCGGATGGTCCGGGTTTACCATTCCGCTTCTGAGGCTATCCCGAGTAGACTATTTCTTCATCCTCCTTGGTATCGCTTCCAAATGTAAGAATGGGAGTGACGGGCTTCTATTTAAGCTCCGGCTTGTTGGGGTCGAAATTTACACCCCCATTGACCAAGTCAAAATCAAAGTCAACCCCAAGCCAAGTGGGCCAAAGCCCAGGTCAAGTGGGCCAATGCCTCGGTCGAGACCGAACACGAAGCGTCCGACCTTCCGCCATGCCAAAATAAAAATTTTGTAATAAATAATTTTGGCGTATTTCCTATTTTTATTTTTTGAATAAATGTAAGAAAAATGGGCATAAAGCCAAATTTTTGTAAAGCCCGTGGCTTATATGCAAAAAGAAATAGCATATGAGGCATGGGATGGGCAAAATGCCATTTTTGTAAAGCCCAGGGGGCTATATGTAAAGTGTATAGCCTATAAAGGCAAAGATAATGAAAATATCTCAACAACTTTTTTCTCTCCCAAAAAAAATCAAGATCTGTGCTCTTTCTCCTTCCTTAAGGTTCTAAAACCTTCTTCTTTCTTTTGAATTAAATCAAGAGTTTTACTCTTCCTTTTCCAAAACTAAATAGTTTTTCACCACAAAACCCACAAGGGGGAGCTTGGACCTTCCATCAGGTCTTAAGAAGGAGAGATTTTTAAAATCTCACCCCTCTTGTTATCCAAGAGCCGACCAACAAAGGAGGAAGAAGGAGACCCATATCCAAAGACCCCACTTTGGGGAAGATCAAGGGCTCAAGAGGAAAAGCCCCTTCATCGGCTTCAAAAATATCTTAGGAGTTTAACTCCTCATATATATATACACACACACACACACACACAAAATAATAAGTATTTCTTTCTGAGAGTACAACTCCCAGTGCAGGGACCAAGTCCCTTTTGCCGCCCAGCGCCCGAGCGCCCATGTGCTTGGCACGTGAGGCGCTAGCGCCCAAAGCGTGAGCGCCCGAGCACCCATGTGCTTGGCACGTGAGGCGCTAGCGCCCGAGTGCCTACGTTCCTGGCACGTGTGGCACTAGCGCCCAAAGCGCGAGTGCTCGAGCGCCCACGTGCCTGGCACGTGAGGCGCTAGCGCCCGAGCGCCCACGTGCCTGGCACGTGAGGCGCTAGCGTCCGAACGCCCACGTGCCTGGCACGTGAGGCGCTAGCGCCCTGGTGCCTAAAGCGCTAGCGCCCAAGGCGATAGAGCCAGCGCCCGCGTGTCACGAACGTGAGGCGCTGGCGCTTTCTCCCACGCATCCTTTGGATGCCCTTTCCCTTTATACACACGCACACACACATACTCTACAATACTGTCCCCCATTAGAAAAAATTTCTAACGGGGCGCTGCCCCGCACCCCGCAAGGGGGCTGCTAGCCCTCTTGACCCCCAGCCCGCTATCCGGGTAGCGGGCCCCCCGTAAAAACTCTGCGGGGTCCCCGATATATCCAAAACCCTTTTCAAAACACAACACACGTACACTGCACATCGAGTTTGCATGACTTGTTAATCGAAGGTTCTCTCGCTCCAAAGGCGAGGGGTAATTAACGGCAGCTTAGTCCGCGGCTGCCGGAGATTCGGATCCCACAATTAATAAACCCCAGCCTACCCTAGGCAGGGGGAATCTGTAATGCGCCTGACAAGCGCGCGCGTATTTCCATCTCAATGGGGTGACGAAAAACACCTTACAAGGCTTATGACACTTCTCCATATCTTCGAAGTCTGGCAGGAAATACTTGGCGTCTTCATATTTTCGGACTTCGTTTACAGAGAATGGGTTTAGCTCTCCCATAACAGTGTACTCAAGACCGTCTTTGAAATACTTCATACATTGGTGTTGTGTAGAAGGGTTGACGTTATATTCGTGTAACCAAGGCCGACCAAGTAGAGCGTTGTAGCAAGTCCTAGTGTCGATGACATGAAATTTGATGTCTGTGACGAGAAGCCCAAAGCGCAATGTCGGTATCAAGGACCCGAGCGTCTGCGACGACTGTGAATCAAATCCAGAGATAGTGATTTTATCTCGGGCTAAATGTTGAACGCTCATGCAGATTTCTTTTAGCACCCGCACGTTGAAAAGGTTGACAGAGGACCCATTGTCAATAAGTATTTTCCCTATTTTGATGTCATGGCAGTATCCGGTGACATATAAAGGACGGTTATGGTCGCACGTACCAAGGAGAAGATCCTCGTCATTAAATGTAATGTTAGCCGTGTGAACTTCTGCCAGCTCATCTTGCATTTTCTTCTCTGCGATGAAGACCTGGAACTGATTGGGCTCTTGCAACGCCTTGACCAAGGAATCTCGTGCTTCTTTAGACAGAAAGAGGGCATCCAGTATGCTTAGTTGTGAGGGTATCTTCCTAAAATACGCTAGGATATTGTAATCCACTTTGCTTTTCTTAGGTGGGTCCTTGGCTGTAAGCTCTTTGACGACCCCATCATCGAGGGCAATCTCCTCATGGATTTTCTCCTTCCTCCTGTCTTTTCTGTTCGAACCTTTGTTTAAAGGCCCGAGATTCTTTTCAGGCAACGTATGATTACGCAGCTGAATGTACTTGCAGTTCTTCATCTCCTCTTCTTTTCCTGAGGTGGATTCTTTGAAGAGAGGGCCGAGAGGTATTTCTTCGTCAGAGTCGCTTCCGATGGTGAGTACTTGCGATCCCCTGGTATTAACCATGTGACAGCTGCCGGCAGTTGTTTTGTGCTCATCTGTCGCATATCTCTGCTCCCGAAGAGTTTTGCGTTTCAACCGCTTGAAATGTTGTCGGTGTGCAACGTATCCTTGCCACCATTTCTTGAAGGAGTTACACTCTTCGGTAAGGTGCGTGATCCTCCGATGGTATAAGCAGTAGCTAGGATGCCCATCCGCTTCGTCAAGGTGTATGCTGCCAGGAGTATTTCTTTTAAAAGGTGGCAGCTTCATTCCCATCGATAGGGCCTTAGCGAACCGTTTCCTCGTCTTAAGCCTGCTTCTGTCTGCCGTGGGCGTGTTTTGATCTGGTTGGAGTGCTTCAACCTTTTCATCCTGTCGCCGACGTTTGGCTTTTTGGAATATGGTCATTTCGCACTCTCAATCAGCTTTGCTCCTCTGACGTGCCTCGTTTAGCAACATCTCAATCATCTCGTTTGACGGTTCCAAGAGTTCCGATTCTGGATCTGCCCCCAGTTTCTCTGCATCAGGAGCTCTTTTGACCTTTATTGACGAGTGAGAGATCATGTGGCAACTCGCCACATAATTCTCGGGCTCTTCTGAAGAATCGTCTCCTTCATCAGCGTCGTCGTCTTTATTCTCAAGAACATGCTTGAAGAATTTGTCCAATGTAATTGGCGTACGTGCCCTCTGGTTATATTCTTCCAGTGCATCGATATATTTCTGCAAACTTGTATGGTTGTCGTCGGGTTGGACTGGCTTCTTAGCCTTCTTCTTTTCCTCTAAAGACTTTGGAGGCTTGGCCCGAAGGTTCTGTCCACCATCACCAACTTTCAGCGTTGGGCACGGCTTCAGCATCCCCTCAAAAATCTCAGGCTCCAGCGGGCTCTTCCACCTAATCGCCGGACATACTTGAAGGTCCTTCAACATTCTTTTAGTCTTAGCTGAAAGGGCCACCACCGATGGGGCTTCCTCTATAAGTGAGCATGATGCCCCCGGCGTGTCCACCTTTTTAGAAGCGTGCAGTTGTGGCGGGTTCACCCTCCAGTTTTCGGACAGCGCGAATTTTGCCCAGTTGGTACTGGTCTTCGATCCAACTTTTGAAGATGTAACAATCTTTGATTGGGTGACCCAATATTCGGTGGTAAGGATAGTAATTGGGGCTGTTAACGTCGCCTGATTGCGTTGGACGTCTCGGCTCTGGCAGAGTGATGAGCCTATTGCGCAGCGCTAGCTCGAATAATCTCTTCGTCTTATCCCGAGGGAACGAGTAAGGGCGTCTCATCTTTTCTCCGAGTGATCGTTGTTTATCGTTTTGTTGCTGAGCGTTGGCGACGAAGGTCGTTTTCCCTTTCCCCTTTTCATTCCGAGTATCCGTCTTTGAGGAGGACGATCTATGACCCATCTGGTCCATTTAGGCCAGCTTGTCGATCAAGGCCTGGAAAGTGGTCGGCTTGAAGAACATCATGAATTGAGAAATGGTTGCCTGAGGGTCAAGGGTCCCCATGAGCATGCCCACGGCAGGAGCTTCTTCTATGTGTTGTTCACATTTTGACCACAGGTTCCGCCACCGAATGGTGTATTGAACCCAGGTTTCTCCCAGCTTCACTCTAGCGTTAATTAGTGCGGTGATCGGGGTGCGCTCGCTAGCACTCGCGAATCTTTTTGTAAACAGTAGCTCCATTTCTGCAAATGTCTTGACAGAATCATTCGGGAGCTCGGAGTACCATTCGAATGCTGTCTCCGACAAGCTGCCAACAAACTGGCGAAGGAGCAGTTTGTCGTCACCCCCAGTATTACCGCACAGAGCCCTGAATTGAGCAACGTGCCGGTGTGGATTACCTGTCCCCTTATACACATGGAATTTAGAGATCGTATATCCTTGTGGGTACTTTATTTGATCGTACCAACCCGAATAGGGTCGTCCAGTTTTGACGATTTGGCCGGCCGCTTCGCTCGCCTGATGAGCTCGTATCTGTTGAGTTATATAGTCGTCAAGGACGGCTTTGGAGATGGTCTCTTCCTTGGCTGCTGATAGAGCCAGAAGAGGGTTTGATGTCTCCCCTCTGTCGTCTTCAAGGATTATTGGATGGTCTTCAGCTGGAGGATCCGGCCATATCATCATCCCGACCATATCTTGGAACAAGAGCGTCATTTGTTTTATGTTGGCCGCTTGTTCCGCGGCCTCTTTGTCTTTCTTCTCGAGCATTCTTCGGAGGAACTCGGCGTCGGTTTCCTATTCCTGGCGTTGCTTCGATGACGTCTCTGGGCTTTCCTTCTGCCCAGTGAGTGCGGCCATCTTTGTCATCATCTCCTGGAGTTTCTGTTGCTGCTCCTGAGCCTTTGTTACAGACCGCATAAGTGGTCGATGACCTGTAAAAGTACGGCTTTCCTCTTTTCCGGAAGCCATGTAGACGGTGTGCACCACCATACCCCCAGACTTAGGGCATTTAGGTTCAGTGTCCCTGAGATTTGCCGTGGACACGGGGATCTTCTCCGGCCTTCTTCTTTTATGAATGGTCGAAGTTGAAGGGGCTGTTGCAGCCGATGCTTTCCGTGGTACGACGGCGGTGAGATGGTCCTCTTCTTGCCGAACATTCATTTTCTTCTGTCGGCGGGAGTAGTCTTTGTCGATTACAGAGTCTTGGACTTCTCGCCAGACCCTGTGGATTTTGGAGGACAGCCGCTGAGAAGGCTGCTCCGGCTTCGCCTTAATAACATTTTCAGCGGATGGAGGAGACCTTTTTAGTACGGCAATTGAAGAGTTCTTGCGCACCCTCCTGAGCAGATCAAAGTTGTTTCCAGTTGGAACAGCAGCATCAACTTCCATCGTTGGAGCTGGTGGGATAAGTCCGGAAGGGGAACCACCCCTAGCTTTCTTCACTCGGCGCCAGTGGCGACGTCGAGCACGTCTTCCAGATGGTACTGGCTCGGTTACAGGGGTGGTTTCATCATGCCCCATGTTCTGGTGAAGGGTTGCTGTTGGTTCCAGCCTATCGAAGACCGACGTCCGCTGAGAAGAAACATCCAACCTGTTGAAGACTGACCTTTGGGCAGGGGAAGCAGCCTTGGTGACTTTGCCTGAAGCGGGAGTTGGAACGGACAGTCTTGTGAAGACCGATCCTTTAAAGGGGGAAGCTGCTTTGACGATTTCATCTACCGGAGTTGGCATAGCTATCCGCTTCGGGATAACTCCTTCGGGTATTGCAGGCTTCTTCACGAGCCCACTTAAGCTTTGGCCTAGTCTGTTAAAGACCGAGGGGCTGGACTTGACGACCCGTTGAGAGGGGCCATGGTAGTGGTGAGCCGATCAAAGACCGACTTCTTTGGAGCTTCATGCGATGGCACTGGAGCATTGAAGCTCATTGGTGGGAGTATGGTCCCGAAGAATGATCCAGTGGTGGCCTGTGTCACCCGTTCCACTGGCAATACGAAAATGGAGGCCGCTTGGAGCCCGTAGGTTACACCTCCATACGGGACGGAGTGGAAGTTGTTGTTGCAGTTGGTGCAGTTGGAAGTTATTGATGCCATCTTCTTTTCTACACGGATCAAGACACCAAATCTTAGTATCTTGAATCCAGGGCAACCATATTAAACCGCGATTTGTTCGCGAACACGACACACCAAGTGTGGAGTGGAAAGAGTTGGCCCACCGGGCGTGCCAGAATCTGTTCGCCGCCGAATGACGCGACCGGGACGTTGGGACGTCCGGCCTGAATTTTGGGGGGCAGATGCTATTTGGTTTTATCCCTCCACCTCTTCGAAAATGCCAACTTGATTTATGACACCATGTATCGGAGGTCTGGACGGAAGTGGCCGTTGTAGTAGACTTCGTCAGATTCCCCTTCATTTATGAGGGTTTTTGATTGTGGGGACGCTCTTCCCTACAAGCGCAAGCCCCTGCAGTTAATTACGTTACCCGTAGCAATAACTGCTTTCTCCTTCTCCAGATGTTCACTTCGTGTCGTGTATGTTTGTTTTGTTTTAGGTTGCCCGTGGATTGTATACGGAGACTAATTTATGTTGTCGCTCGTAGGGCGTGGATTAGTCCAAATTCGTATTTTCTTAGATTTGGGTTTGGGTTGGTTTAAGGATCGTTAATCTTGTTTTAGATTAAGATCAACTCAAACGTTTATTAAGGATACGTTAGTCTAATTTTAGACTAAGATCTACTCAACAGGATTTTCTTTAGTTTATAGGGACGTTGCGGTTCGTAATTTAGTTTTAAGGACATTACGGTCCAACGTTTAAGGACATCATAGTCCGTGGAATTTAGTTTTTAGGGACGTTGCAGTCCGCAATTTAGTTTTAGGGACGCTGCAGTACATGGAGTTTAGTTTTAAGGACATTGCGGTCCACAATTTAGTTTTTAGGGACGTTGCGGTCCACTGGGTTGTTGGTTTGGGGGGGATACCAAGAATTATTGATTATTAAGACCCTCCACCTCTCTAAAGATGTTGAAGAATTACAACGACATGTATCAGAGGTGTGGAGAGATGTACCCTTGAACCAATGAATGTTCATCGAAGATTTGGTAACCTTGTTTGGGACTGAGTCCAATTTAGAAGAAGACCTATGGGCTCGGTCGATTTGGGGTTTGGCCAACCTTGGGCTAAGCCAACTTAGTCTTTGTCATTTCCTTTTTTTTATAAAGAGTTAGACACTTGCTAGGACACAGTCCTTTCTCTGTGCATATAATGCTAAACATTTATGTGAATACTGAAATCCACTTTCTTTTGTTTTTTATGAGTGTTGAACACTTTTCATGGCGCTAGGCTCTTCTTGAGGAGCGCAGAGCACTCTGTGTTAAGTAGCGCCCGCGTGGGGGGCACGTGGGGCGCTTGGCGCTGAGCGCCAGCATTTGAGCGCTAAGCGCTCTTTTTATTTTGAGTAACACCCACGTGAAGGGCACGTGGAGCGCTTGGCGCTGAGCGCCAGCATTTGAGTGTTGAGCGCTCTTTATTGAGCAGCGTCCACGTGAGGAGCACGTGGAGCGCTCGGCGTTGAACGCCAGATTTGGGGTGCTAAGTACTTCCTATTAAATAGCGCCCACATGAGAAGCATGTGGAGCGCTCGGCGCTGAGTGCCAGATTTGAGTGCTAAGCACTGAGTTTTTTATTCTACCCAATTCAATCCTCCGAGTATTTGGTTCTCCCTTATGAAAGACTTCGTCTTATAGATCTGAGATCTGGAAAAAAAACTAAGTTCTTCTGATGTGAGAGTTAAACTCTTAGATATAGAGGAGATGCTATGATCTCTCTTCTTTGTATGAAAGACTTCGTCTTATAGATCTGTGATCTGGAAAAAGAACTAAGTTCTTCTGATGTGAGAGTTAAACTCTCAAATATAGAGAAGATGTTATGATCTCAGTTCTTTTTATTTACCTTAAAGAAGGTTCTTTTTCTTAGAGCGTGCTCTTCTCTTTTTCTTTTCTGAGAACTTGAAGTTTATGTGCGGTTCTTCTGTCTTTCTTTTTTGGAAAAAAGGATCATTGGTCGTTAGGACCCACCACCTCTCCGACGACACTGAGAGATTACAGCGCTATATATCGAAGGTGTGAAGGGATGTACCCTCTGAACCATGTCCCACTCATCAGGGAGGAAGAACGGGTTGGATCTTAAACTTCTCGTTGCTGAAAAAGTGCCACGCCCCGCTTCCCAAAGTACGCTAAAGTGGGCATGTGACATAGCCAACCATGCTACCTATGGTCCTTCCACAGTCACATTACGGCTGTGGAGATATCAAGAACAGGAAAATAAACTAACTACCTAGTACATGTCTATAAGCCAGAGTAAAAGAGTCAAGAGATAACAATATGCGGAAGCCAAAAGATACAATAAATGAAACACCTGGAGTGAAACTACGTACCGACAGGAACCTCACCGCTCGTCTAACAGCGGCAAAACTCCTAATCAGTCTGCAGCAAGGTAGAAGAATCTGGGCCATGCAAAACCCAGACGTCAGCGCGTCAAGTCATCAAGCAATATAATATGAACAGTGTAGCAGGCAATGCAATATAAACATGAATAAAGCAATGGTAACAAAATATATATCAGGGCAATGCAGGGTAGTGTGCAGTGGGTAAACTAAACTGTTCTATCAGGTTTTCTATTCAAAAGTCTTTGAAACCAAATTGATGAATCATCGATGTAACTCAATAGTATCACGTGCATGCCCGGGACCACGGTCTAAGACTCTCGGGCTGAAACCGAGACGTGCCGCTAGGCACTACAAGGGAAAGGATAAAGACCAACGATGTCAGCAGCATCGTCACGAGGCGGGCCTGGCCTCTAAAACTGATCAGTACAGGTAGTGAACTGTTGAGTTACAAGTCAGGTTTCACCTTTGATTTCCCCATACCCCTAAGTTATATGTGTAGGTTAAGTCAGGTAACCCGAAATCAAGAAACTAATGCCAACACAGGATCAGGTAAACAGGTTTGTCTGGATAAACAACAGGAACGGTCCATGAAGACTACATGTCAGGTTTGTTGGCATTAGACACAAGATCAGGTAACGGATCAGGTCATGGTACATCAGGTCAAGTCAAGCAGTATACGGTACCATGTCGGGTAGATCAATATATATGTAGCAAGTCAGGTCAAGATGTAAACAATATCATGGGTGTGCTCACAATCAGTTATACAAACAAGCATGGTCATCATTAACATGATATAAGCAATAGGCAGATTCACTGAATTAGTAGTACAGTTGTCAGTTGTGTCACAGAGATGATTGCAATGTTATGCGAATGCAGTATGACAATTATGGCCTTTTAATCATGTTAACAAGTTTAAGAACTTTAGAGGTGCAATGATTTATATAAAGGTTCAATACAGCTATTACAGGTTAGAATGCACACGAGTGTCCAAATAGAACGAAACTATAGAGATAAATGCCATAAGCTATGTCAATATTAAAAATGTGATTAAACGGTAAATGTGGTTATTAGGTTCAATTGCAAACTGTAGGTTCCAAGTTTAAAGATAAAATGATATATAACAATATTGTACATGAAAATGAGAAATGATCGTACCAAAGTTAAATTGACAGGTTTAGGGTGTCATAATATATATGTAAATATTGTATAGCATGTAGCAAGGGGTACTTGCTTCGACGGGTCGCGAATCGGGAAAACGGAACGTAAAACGTCGGCGGGGAAAACTCGCGACGGATGCACGGTTCACGGAATGAACCCAAACGACGAACAATGGAACCACACGGGTCGGGGTGCCTCGCTGGAACGTCGGGACGCGACGTTGGCAGCACCGGATTCCGGCCAAGGAATGAACAGTAAACGGTCACGACATGCTAACAAGAAGAGAAAGAAAAACAGAGAAGAAAGGAAGTAGGATCTGAGAAGGAGTGCTCACGATGATCCGTGGGACGGGTGGTGACGGTCGACCTCGTCGACGGAGCTCCGGCGGTGGCCTACGACGGCAGCGACAAGAACCTGCAGATCAAGAACTTCACAGAGAAGGGAAAAAGAGGAAAGGAAAGAGGAGGAGAGGAGAAGAAGCTTACAGAGGGGATGTGCGAGGCCGGGGAGGCGGATCGAGATCGCCGGCGGTGACAGATCCGGCGGCGCAAACACGTGCAGGGTGCGCAGATGGCCGCGGGAGCAGGTGCAGGGTGCACAGGGTTGAAAGAAGGAGGAAGGAGGTGTAGTGGGTCGGTCGAGGGAGAGGAGGCGACGAGCCCGGTGGTGGTGGTTTCGGCGTTGGGGCTGCGGCGGAGAGGGGCACGCAGCGGTAGGGTTCGCTGGGGTTGCAAGCGTGGGCTCGGGTAAAACGGAGGAAGAAGGAAAAGGTATCGAGGAGAGGGAGGCTCGGTTGAGGGCGAGGAGACGACGAGGCCGGCAAGGGTGGTGCCGGCGTTGGTGTTGCAGTGGCAAGTGGCAAGGCGGTTGGAGTTTGCGCGATGGGTTACGTGAAGGAAATATATGCGTGGGGAGAGAGAGAGATAAGGGGGAGAGAGAGAGAGATATATGAGGGAGAGAGAGAGATGTGTGAGGTATGGGGGCCCACGGGAATAGAGAGCGATGATTGGTTGAGGGGAATTAATTGAGAAAGATTTAAGAATCTTAAAAAATCTTAAACAGTTAACAGATATATAAGATTGTTAAAGAAATGAAATATACGAATGGTTTAAAATATATTAAAATTTGGGATTTTGGCGCAAAGTAAAACATTTCCAAATCGCGCCCGGGTCGGGTCCAAAAATTTGAAATTGAAATAATAGAATTTTAAGCGGGATCCAAAATTTAAAATGAAGTGTTTTATGATCAAAAAGCATACCCCCAAAACGGACACACGTACGTGTACGCAGCCGTCCAAACTCGCCCGTTTCACTGAACAGGACGAGAACACGATGCACGGACGCTGCAACAGGTTAGGGGTGTCAAGTAGGCCAAGATGAATATTTTTAATTTTATTTTAGGTGCCAAAAATTGTTATATGCAGAAATGAATTTGCCGGGTAAAATTTTACAGTAAGTAACAATCAAGCAAGATAAATGAAATAAGTGCCACACTACGTTCAAACGGTAACTGAAATTAGTAGCATTGGGCTCGGGTGTTACAAAAAGGCTTCTTTGCGTTCACGCACGTGCGTCGCACGTGTTGGGCGCACGTGCGTCGCACGTGGTGCCTGCACATCATGGGGGGCGGCGGCTAAGGCCCTAACTTGGAGAACTAAGCTCCTTTGAGGATTGAATCCTCGCACGTGGTGTGCACATGCATTGCACGTAGCGCACATGGCGCTTGCGCATATGCACATTATGGGGGGCAGCTATGGCCCTAACTTGGAGAACTAAGCTCCTATAGAGAACTAAGCTCCTTTGAGCATTGAATTCTCATCCGCACGTGGTGCGCACGTGGCGGGAGCACGGGCGTTGCACGTGGTGCTCATGGCGCTTACGCATATGCGCATTATGGGGGCAGCTATGGCCCTAACTTGGAGAACTAAGCTCCTATGGAAAACTAAGCTCCTTTGAGAATTGAATTCTCTCCTTTTCTGAGAGGTATCCCTTCTTATTTATATGGGAGTGGTATAAAAGAGATCTCTCTTTTTCCCGATATGGGACAAAAAAATGTATCCCCCATGTAGTAGAGCATTACTTAGATTACACGTGCATAGCACATTTGCTCATCACTTTTGATCCTGGATGAAATATGAGGCCCATAATATATCAAATCGAAGGATTTTTCGAGACGCTTTCGATACCATCAGAATTTAGCTGGTTCTCATTCGGGAGTTTGTCAAACTACAGCCCTGAAAATACTGCTTTGCATTTTCTTAAACGTATCGCTGCCATTTGATACTTTGGGCTCTTTTGCGCAGAAAATTTTGGCGGGAACAGTACCCCTAGAGCAGCGCCTTCTGGATTAAGGTGCGGACCCCATGGTGTGCGCCGCCGACCCCTTCTTGGATCTCATGGAGGATATAGTCAGCTTCGTAGGGGACGACGTACCGGAGCAGGGACTGAGTGAAGGACTTCTTGTAGAGGTTCCCATTGCTCCAGATGAAATGTCGAGCTTTGGGTCAGAGACGGCTTGCTTCTCCCCGATCTTCTGGGAGCGTACCTTCCCTCAGGAATTCCACGAGGGGCTTTCTCTAATCCCGGTCTTCTTCCCGGGCTGTGTACACTTGAAGCGGCGTTGCCCCGTCTTCCACGCTGGGCCGTGGCAAGACCTCAAAGAGGATGTTCCTCTTGTTGTTGGCCGTATAAGATGAGGCCAGCTTACTCAAGGCATCGGCCTGGGCGTTCAGCTGTCTGGGGATCTGCTCCACCTAGACTTTGTGGAAGTCCTTTCACAACCTCCTTACCTCGGCCAGATACTTCACCATCAGAGGCTCCCGTGCCTCGAATCGGCTGGTCACTTGGCCCACGACTAGGGCGGAGTCGCTGTGGATCCGGATCGTTTTCAGCCCCGGTCAGAAGGCTATACGCAGTCCGGCCAGCAAGGCCTCATATTCTGCTGCGTTATTTGAGGCTTTGAACCCGAGCTTCAGAGAATACTCTATTTCTGCCTCGTTCGGGCCCCAAATGATGAGGCCGGCACCACAGCCTTCCTCGGTCGAGGACCCGTCGACGTAAAGGATCCAATCAGGGACGGAGTCGGGCTTTCCATCGGCTGAAGGTTGAGCTCCGGGGGCCGGTGTAGATTCCGGCTCTTTGCTGGGGATGGTGCACTCGACGATAAAATCAACCAGGGCTTGTGCCTTGATAGCCTGCCTCGGGCGGTATTTCATGTTAAACTGGGACAACTCCTACCTCCATTTCACCAAACGACCAGAAGACTCGGGGGAGGCGAGGATAGCCCCCAAGGGTCGCTCGGTAAGAACGAGGATGGTGTGCGCCTGGAAATAGTGCCGTAGTTTTCTTGAGGCCACGATGAGTGCCAAGACGATCTTCTCAATAGCTGGGTACCTCGTTTCCGCGTCCTTGAAGACGTGGCTCACAAAGTATACCGTCTTCTGGACTCCCTCGACCTCTCGGACGAGCACCGAACCCGCAGCTTGGTCGGACACTGCTAGATATAGCGATAGCTCGTCCCCTTCAACCGGTCGGGTGAGCAGCGGGGGAGTCGTAGGTGCCACTTTAAGTGCTCAATGGCGGTCTGGCACTCCTCCGACCACTCGAATCTTGGTATCTTCCTCAGAGCTTTGAAGAACGGGAGGCACTTCTCCCCAAACCTCGACATGAAATGACTCAGAGCGACTACCCGCCCTGTCAGCCACATGATTTCGACGTTAGTCTTGGGCGCGGCCAGTTAAGGATGGCGTTGATTTACTCCGGGTTAGTTTCGATCCCACGGTAGGTAACCATGAAACCAAGGAACTTTCTACCGGTGACTCCGAATGCGCACTTGGCGGGGTTCAGTTTCATCTTGTATTTGCGGAGGACGTCGAAGGCCTCGCCCAGATCCTTAGCATGTTCGTCCGATGAGACCGATTTGACGAGCATGTCGTCAACGTAAACTTCCATGTTCCTACCGATCTACGGCTTGAACATGCGATTGACCAAGTGTTGGTACGTAGCTCCGGCGTTTTTGAGGCCGAAAGGCATCACCTTGTAGCAGTATACCCCCCGGTCCGTTGTGAATGCGGTGAGATCCTCGTCTGCCGGATTCATACGGATTTGGTTGTAGCCGGAGAAAGCATCCATGAAGCTAAGTAGCTCGTGGCCTGCCGAGCTGTCGACGAGCTGATCTATCCGAGGGAGGGGATAGTTGTCTTTCGGGCAGGCCTTGTTGAGGTCGGTGAAGTCGACGCACATGCGCCACTTCCCGGTTGATTTTTTTAACCATGACTACGTTCGCCAACCATTCCGAGTAAGGCACGTTCCGAATGAAGTTGGTGGCGAGAAGCCTGTCCACCTCGTCCTCAATCGCCTTTTGCTTGATCGGGGCGAAGCTTCATTTTTCTGCCGGACGGGTCGGACCGTACGGTCCACCCTGAGCTTGTGAGATATGACTTTGGGATCGATCCTAGGCATGTCGGCAGGCGCCCAGGAAAACACGTCAGAGTTGTTTCTAAGAAAGTGAACCAGGTCGGCTCGCTGAGTCCCCATCAAAAGCGACCCAATCTGAACGGTTCATTCGTCGTCCCCTTCCATGAGGGGGACCTCTGTTAGTGGCTCCACCGGGGTCCCTCGGACCTCTTTTTGCTCGTCTCGAGTGTCTAGAGAACCCCTGATGTCACCCTCACCCTCAACATCGTTGTTTGGCCGCTCAGACGTAGATGTTGCGGTGAAGCAAACCTTTGCCGTTCGTTGGTCCCCGTAGACCCGACCTATCCCGCCTTAGTCGAGCGGGAATTTCATTGCTAGGTGGTAAGTCGATATCTGGGCCCGGAGGGAGTTCAGTGTCGAGCGACCGAGGAGGACGTTGTAGGACGATGGGATTCTCGTGACGATAAATTCTATAGGCACGGTACGCGCACGGCCCACCTCCCCGATGTTAAATTAGAGAGTGATTACTCCTTCCGCCGGGATGGAGTGGTTAGTGAACCCTGACAGGACGTGGGCGGTCGGCCTTAGGTCCGACGGGGTGAGTCCCATACGCAGGAAGCGGTCATAAAAGAGAATGTATGCCGAGCTTCCCGAGTCGATCAGTATCCTCTGCACCTCGTAGCGGTGGACCCGAGCTGTGATCACCAGCGGGTCGTTGTAAGGAAGGGATATACCGTGGAGGTCCTCGTCGGTAAAAATGATCGGCTCGGCTGGTTTGGCCTTCTTTCTCGGGTGGCTGCCAGTCCCCTCGATCGGTGAGGGACGCTGAGTCTCGTCGGTCTTCGCCACTCTCCCCGCTGATATGGCCATGATTTGGCAGATTGTCAATTCGCCGGGTGGAGTGTTAGTTGTATGTATGCCTTAAAGGCCATTATTGTACATGAGATGTATATTATAGTGGATGCTGGGACATATCTAGGGAGGACTTTCTTGCTCGACATGATAGTACGCTATCTGGTTGCTCTTTATCTTAACATGTACACTTATTGTATCTCTGTTACATGTTAATAAAGCCCTTAGGATGTTTACTTAATTTCCAAGATTATGATGCAGATCATACTAGTGGGGCCTGGGCATTCCATGAGTTCATCCTTCAATTGTTCCTAGTCGTGGGAGTATCGATATGGGGCATCGATATTCCAGAGTAGACTAGCGTATACGCTTCTCGACCCATATGATGGGCAATGGATGATTCCATATCCATTGGTGTTTGACATCAAAGATCGTGTACGGGTGCTCAGTGGAGACTGGGTATACTGAACGGACTCACCGAGAACTCCTAGATGGTATTATACGTCACGTCAGATAACAGTTCTCAGGTGACACTTGTACAGGTTAGTCTGTCGACCCAAGATCGTCATAGAGACTTGTGTGTCTCCCACTGTGCTTTGATTTCCACCCTACCACGGCTCTACTGAGTCGTGCAAACAGGTGGTTCTTGGGTACAGTCCCGAGTCACATGGAGGCAATGAGCAATAGGAAGGGATTCGTCTCTCCCGGTATTGGGGGTTGATGTTACGCTATGCCCGACTGGCCATAACTGGAAATCCCTGATCAGGGTAGATGAGATCTACTGGTAAGTGTTATCGGTAGTTTCTCGACCCGTTATGGACCTTACATCGGCATAACTTATCAAGCTATTGGGGTCTGACGTTTACCACCCCTAGGCTAAATATGCGACATATCAAACGAAGAGACCGGACTGTACGGTAGTGTTACTGATTGGATTCGCAGGAGTATGAGCAGACTTGCTTGTTGATCTTCTGATAGCTCAATACGCGGGTGGCCGTTACGTTTAGCTGACCGCTTGCGGCTTGTGGGTGTTTGATATGATCATCACCTACTGCCAGCGTATTGACGAGTCTTTAGAGTCCTACACAGAGGTTTCCTGGTTCATGTGAAACGAAATAGGAACACATATGTGATGTGCGGGACCGAGATTAATATGCGTATATGATGCTGTATTCTATTCTCGCGATTTGTGTCATCTGTCGGTTATATGTGATATAGCCGGGTTATCGAATCAAGTGTTGATTCGATAAGTTGATACATATAATATTAGTCGGTTATATGTGATATAGCCGGATTAGTAAATTAAGTGTTGATTTAATAATCTAATGTATAATTATATATTTGATATATTAATTTACATTAACTAGTATTAGCTCACTTAAGCATATCTTTTTCCCAACAAAGAGGATGTTGCTCTTGCTCACGGTCGGCTTGCCGCTTATCTCGCATGTACGTTGGTAGGTGCCCCGAGTGGATTAGCTCCTCGATGTAGTGTCGGAGCTGCTTGCAGTTCTCAGTGGAGTGGCCCTGCGACCTGTGGAAACCGCAGTAGGGACCCCGGGTGCGCTTTGCCGCCCTGTTCGAGACGGGGGGAGTTTGAAGAACCTCTCGCCCTTAGCCTCCTCCAGCAGTATCGTCTAGGAGACGTTGAGCGGGGTGTACTCCTGAAACTTCGGGGAGTAGGGCTTTGGCCGCTCAATCTTCTTTTTCTCCTCCCGAGCTCTTTTCTTCTGATTAGCTTGTTCTGTCCGGGGCAGGTTGGCGTTCACCTCGGACTCAAACTGGATCTCACATTCGGTCCAGGCCTTTACCTCGGCCATGGTCTTAGGTTACTCTAATGCAAAGGAGCGTAGCCACTCCTTGTGCCTAAGACCCGACCTAAGTGCCGTAATGACCGTTTCGTCCCGGTGTTCCGGGACCTCAAGGAGGGCGTTGTAGAAGCGGGTAACGTATCCTTTGAAGGATTCTTTGTCCCCGCTCTTTACGGTGAAGAGATGGTCGACGGTCCGCTTCTGTAAGTCTATGAGCACACCTCACATGTTCGCGGGGAGGAGGAATACATCAAAAACGATTTTTCTCGCATCAAAAGATCATATTTGGCTTTGCAACATAGACTAATTCCACTTTTAGGATCATGATTAAACCTTAGCTAACAAAAACTAAACAACAAAAGGGTGCTATCTACTCGGTTAAAGTGTTATACCCTCATGTCAAGTCCTTCGGCTCTTCAAGTGGTTCTTTGCTCCTTGGTTCAAGCTTCTTCTTGATCTCCTTTCTTTGGCTCCTCCTTGGCTTCAAAAGAGCTCGGTTGCCGGTCTTCTTTGTGTCGAAGAAAGATCCACCCGAGAGCCTATGGTCAAGCTCCAACCTCAAAAGAGGTAACTTAGTGATCTAACTTGCTAAAGAAGACTACTAAGTAGAAGCAGAGAAGGTGTATTGGATTATGTTGTCTCAAAGCTCATTGATTCACAACTCATGTGATGACATGAGCTTGAAGGAGGAGGAGAGGAAACCTAGGAGAGAGAATGATAATGTGAGAATAAACTAGAGAATGAGATGAGAGAATGGCTAAGTCTTGAGACAATAATTCAAGCATGGATTATTTTAGTCTCAAAATAATCAACCATACTTGAATAGGAACTCCAAATGATAAACAATTCACAAAGCCATGCTTGCAACCCATTCCTCAAACATCTTCTAATTTCCACCTCATTAATCCTTTATCAAAAAAGGATAAATCAATAATGAGGTGTCTCCTTCTAGAAGCACATTCTTATGAAATTACAAGAATGCCCTCACCGTATATACATACCCATATCCGTATTCCGAAAAATACGGATACAGAGAGACAAGTATAATCCAATAATATAATACTAGGATCCGGCTTAAACCAAAGCCCACTAGTATTATCTGTCCGAACATCATTCGTGTAGCTAGTACACGTATGCGATCGAAACCCTGCCGTAAGACCATACGACCTCTATATCGTCTCGCCTGAACCAGGAAAACCCTCTGTGTGGGACTCTAAAGACTCGATAGTACGCTGGAAGTGGGTTTAACCACAAGTCCGTCAGTGGCACTAGCTGTACGTAACGGCAACGTAGGTACATGTCGAAAAGGAGGCCGGCGAGCGAACTCGTCCGAAACCCCTACTGAGCCTGTCCGTGACAATATCCGTACAGTCCAGTCTGTTCGTCTAAGAGTATCGCATGTAAGGTCTAGGGGGTGGAAAATGTCAGACCCCTAATAACTGTTAGGGTTTCCTAGCACCTACTATTGAGTATGGAAACATCACACATGCCACTTTAAAAATTTAGAGGTGCTAAGCAAACTAAGCATGGATCTTTAACTAGAATTTCTAGGGTAACAACACAAGTATCACATACAAGAACTATATTTACACTAAGTGAAAGGAATACAACCTTTGTAGTCCTCTTTGTAGTGACTCCTACGATCGTTGAGAGTTGGAAAAACTTGCAAGTAAGCTCCTTTGTCCACGATGATCCACCCGAAGTCCACTTAGTCCAAGCTCCTAGCTTTAAATGATCAAAAAAGATGATGAAGCTAAACACTCTAATCTAATTGGCTAGATTAGAGTAGAATGATGAGGTGGTGTGTTTTCTATAATCAAAATCCTTTCTTTTTTTCTCTCTCTCTCTCTTTAGAAAAATCAAGAGAGCAAGGAGGAAGAAGAAGATGAAGGCAAAAGCTTTTTTCTAAAAGAAATGATAATGGTTGAAATGAAAATAGAAAAGATAGTATATATATTTTCTCTGTCATTCCAAACCATGGTTACTAAATATAGATATTATTGCACTTGAGTTAAAAGACAAAAGGAAAGATTAATCTATGGTTAAAAAGTGGGTGAACTTAGGTTAAGTTCAAGAAGAGTGTAGAAGATAACCATAGATTAATCTTTATCTTTTCCTTTTGTTTTAAACAAATGCATATAAATATCCATATATAATAGTTCCGTGTAAGTCTTATATTGCTTTCAAGTGTGTATCATCAACCATGATACTTTTGTATGCATGTATTGATTGACACGAAAGAGTGTGTTTGTAGTAGTTAACCGCTATCAATAACGGTGTCGCGTGTAGCTAGACCGAGATGAGTACGGGTCGTCCTCTGGGAAACATGGAACCTTTTATTCTTACTTTAGATGTGTTGAAAAAGAGAGGAGGGATAAAGAATTGTTGTAGAAAGGTTTCTAGATCTACGTTATGTTAGTTATATGTATGCCCTAGAGGCCATTACTGTACATAGGATGTATATTGTAGTGGATGCTGGGACATATATAGGGAGGACTTTCTTGCTCGACATGATAGTATGCTATCTGGTTACACTTTACCTTAACGTGTATGCTGATTGTCTCTCTGTTACATGTTGGTAAAGCCCTTAGGATCTGTACTTGACTACCTGGACTATGATGCGGATCATACTAGTGGGGACATGGTAGTCTATAAGTACATCCTTCAAAGTCCCTAGTCGTGGGTGTATCGAGACGGGGCATCGATATACCAGAGTAGACTAGCGTTTACCTTCTCGACCCATACAGATGGGCGATGGATGATCCCATATCCATTGGTGTTTGACATCAGAGATGATATACGGGTGCTCAGTAGAGACTGGGTACACTGGACGGACTCGCCGAGAACTCCCAGATGGTATTATACCTCACGTCAGATGGCAGTTCTCTTGTGACACTGGTACAGAGTAGTCTGTTGACCCGAGATCGCCATAGAGTCTTGTGTAGTTCCCACTGTACTTTGATTTCCATCTTACCACGTCCAAGAGGGCGTGCAAAACGGTGGTTTTTGGGTACAGTCCCGAGTCACATGGAGGCAATGAGCGATAGGAGGGGATTCGTCTCTCCCGGTATAGGGGGTTGATGTTGCGCTGTGTTCGATTGGCTATAACAGGAAATCCCTGGCCAGGGTTGCTGAGATTTACTGGTAAGTGTTACCAGTAGTTTCTCGAATAGTTATAGACCTCATATCGACACGACTTATTGAGCTATTGGGGTCTGACGTTTACCACCCCTAGGCGAGATATGCGACATATCAGACGATCAGACCGGACTGTACGGTAGTGTTACTGGTTGGATTCACTGGAGTGTGAGCGGGCTTGCTCGTCGATCTTCAGATCGCTCAATACCCGGGTGTCCGTTACGTTTAGCAGACCGCTTGCGGCTTATGGGTGTTTGATATGATCATCGCCTGCTGCCGGCGTATTGACGAGTCTTTAGAGTCCTACACAGAGGTTTCCTGGCTCAAGCAAAACGAAATAGGAGCGCATATGAGATATGTGCGGGACCGAGAATAATGCGTGTATGTGATACCGTATTCTATTCTCGCGATAAATGTATCGAATGGTTGTATGCGATATAACCTAGTTATCGATTCAAGCGTTGATTCGATAAGCCGATATATTGTATACTAGTCGGTTGTGTGCGACATAACCGGATCATTGAATCAAGTGTTGATTTAATGATTTAATGCATATTTATATATTTGATATATTACTTTGCATCAACTAGTATCGGTTTACTTAAGATGGATTTTTCTCACTCGGATGTGCACATTGTATATTCGATATAGTTTTTGTGCACTTGATTGTATCATGTTTGATGATACATGTTTACTTGGTTAAGTGCAAAGAATTAAACCATGGTTAAAAGAATGGTTAGGGTTTCATTTCCTTTATTTATTCATTTATTTATTTGTTTATTCATTTTGGAAAAGAGGAGAAAAGAATGGTGGCTTAATTTGGAGTTTAGTTGAAGCTTCATGAAACTTTGATCAAGTCAACCATTCTTATCTCATCCTTAACCCTAACCATTCCTACTAACCATGATTCATTCTCTACACTTGACTCTAGTTAACATTATGATAAGTTTTGATTTTTCTATTGTTTTTAATTAACTTATCATATATTTTCTTTCTTCTTCTTCTTCATGAGCAAGGAAGAAAAAGCTTTCTTCATCAATGGTGATTGATGATAAAGAGTGAGAAATCCAATTCTAAAGTCTACCCACTTCCTATTTCTTCATCCTCTACCTCTTGCCAAGTAGTAGAGTGTGTTTTCTTCACAAGTTTCTTGACTTGGTGAAGTCGGAGCTTGATTTAGCGATGCCTCGACGTAGATCATCTTCGGCATGGACATCGACGACCTAGCTCGCTTATTCTCCGATGAAGTCGACGCTAGAGCCCGGATACTTTTTGGACAGCGGAGAGGACTTCGTTACGGAGCTGTGGAGGTGGAGCACCGGATCTACAAAGGTTGTATTTCCGTATTCCCTTAGTTAAGTGTTAACTAGATTCTATTTCGCCTAGTTTTCTAGCAAACGATCCGTACACTAGGGTTTCTCGGCACCATAATTTTTGAAATTGGCATGGTTGATGCCTTGTGAGACCTCACTAGTGTGCCTAGGAACCCTACAGTGGTATCAGAGCCTAGCTAGAGCCTTAGGCGAAGTCCAGACGAAATTTGAAGTCCGAACGAACCCGAAACCCGATCACAATCATGCTCTCTGGACATTTTGTAAAATCTGGGATTTTTCCATATTAAAAATTCCCAAAAAATTCAGCAGGGAATTTTATGAGATACTGTGAAGCACGTGTTGATAACTCCTCAAAGGAGGCGCGGAACCGCGGCCCCCACCATGGGATGCGCGGCGGTTCCGCGACCACTCTATTGAGTTACCCCACGTGGCTTGCACAGTAATTCATGTTTTGTGCTGCTGAGTCTTCTGGAAATTTTTAATAATTTTTCCAGAGTTGAATTTTCTGGGTTGTTTTGGGGATTCGAATGTTCGATCGGATTATCAAATTTTGTCTGTGTGGCTTTCCGGATAAATTTTAGAATATGTTAAAAAGTTCGACCGGATATAAATACCCAATTTTTCCCCTGTCGGGAAATTTCCAAGTGTTGGATTTTTCCGAAGTTTAACGACGTTCTAAGTAGTGCAAGTAACACGATGGACCCTCTAGAAGACAACAAACCTTAACTCGATTATGTGACCGTCATGAACTGCCCTTTGAACCTTCGGGTTTGGGGCAGTACGGCGTGCCACATGTGAGGCGTTGGCTTGACCCTTCTACGGCTAGACCGTCGGTACTGAGGCACGAACTGAATGTTGTTAGACTTATTTCATGTGTTGATCAGTATCGGGAAAACTTGGGTGTTCAAATATTCAATCGGAAAGTTTAACATTTTCTGTTTATCTGGAATGGGATACAATAATTGGAATTCACAATAGTTATGAGATAACTAAATGAATGTTATAAACATAGCAGTTTAGTCTCACTTGATCGGTTGCCACGGAATTTTGATGTGATCAAAAGTCCGTCGCAATCACGTAGCGTACGCGGATACTCGCCGGGTAAACTTAATAGACAGCCTCACTCCATAGCCCCGACCAAGTGACTGTAGGAGAACCCCGTCGCCGAAAGCATCCGTCCGGGTGCTCGCGGCAGCGGTGTTCCGCCTTGGTGCACTTCGTCGACGGTATCGGGGGTGCGGCCGTCTACTGAAGTTTGCGACGAGCATTCGATCAGAATGTCGGGAATCCTGTTGAATTGCCCGACTTGGTATTGAAAAGTGTTTTCGATAATGAGACTAAAATGCGGGGTTTATAATTGTTAGGCATGTGATGTCTAAGGAATTCATTTGATTAGGCATGTGATGTCTAAAGAAGTTGCGGATTCCAACTGTTATAGTTTTACACTTTCTTTTCTGTGACCGTAAGTGTAATATGTGATATCGCCGGTTTCGTTGCTATATGTCAACGACAATTGGGATGGACATATTTACTTATGTTGATGACATGTGATGTTATGTGTTGCTGGATATGTTATATTGGATCGTCGTGTTTGAATAGCCGGGGGTTTTTATGTGAGATGAGTGTTTTTCATTTTCATTCATGTAAAAACTTATATGTAATATTCTTTTATTGGGGCTCTTCCAGGTTGCGGAAGTTGTCACCGTTTGTATATTATTTACTTTTCCGCACTAGGATAGACCCAAGGAGGAGGGCACAAGTAACCGGGTTCTGGAGTCCAGTGGGAGACCGACTCGAGGAGTCGAGTCCGGGTCTCCTAACTCTAGAATTGGTAGGGTTGCTTGCCGCTCTCGTAGGGGTCTAGGGGTGTGGGTTTGGCTATTCATCACGACCGTGGAATCCGTGTTTTATACTGGCTCGTATTGAAAACACGGACGTCCTAGTATATCCAATATTTCATATGTTTCTTCTGCTGCGATATCTGTGATGTGATCATGTGATGTTCTGTGATAGATACAGTATATAGTATATATGATATATTATATAGACGTTACTTATGTTTTACACCCGCGCTAGCCCTGCCCCGCTCTGCCGTTAGTTACCTAACCTAACGGTGCACGAGGAGACATCGAGGCGAATGCGGATGGCATAAGTGTACGTCGTATTTATCTGTGATGTTTAGGTACTTAAATGATGGGACTTCATTAATGTGATTAATGAAATAAAAGAAACCTAAAATGTTGTAGAATCGAATTTCAAAATAAAACAGGTAGCTACAGTTCTTGCTTTGCACAGCGGTATATGTGATATATCCTGCACCTTATTCGATGAGGAAAGGACCGAGATCCCTTCACCAGGAGTGACTCCTTTAGCAATAACTGGCAGATGCTACACACTCGGTTTGTCTTTTGTTTGCTTTTAAGTGTTTTTTGCTTTGCACAGTGATATATGTGATATATCCCGCACCTCATTCGACGAGGAAAGGACCGACGATCCCTTCACCGGGAGTGACTCCTTTAGCAAAACTAGAAAAGCCTCAAAAGCACTCCATTTCAAAATTCATTCGATCCTACAACGATATCAAGTTCATTACGCAATAGGTTTTCAGAAAAACCTGTCGTAGCCCTCCGTCATTTCAGATAAGTAGTAGTTAGTATTCGTGCTGCGTTTGTTGGCCTTTGTCAAGGCGCAGTGTGCGGTAGCTAACTGGTGCTTATCTGCTTATGCATATGATGCAGATTGAGTTAGGGTAGTCGTGCGACCTTGTTGGCCTTTGTCAAGGGCCGTGCGGGTGGGTTTAATTCAATCAGGAAATGACGGGTTGAGCTTGACTAGCATCCTATGGTTTGTTGGCCTTTGTCAAGGTCATAGGAGGTTAGGGGCAAAATATTATCGGGAATTTCAAGTGTTGAAATTTGCAATGAGATTGCATACCTTCTATGAGATAGTTGGATCCCGATACCCGCTGCGAGTAAGTGTTACTCCTGGGAGAGTTTTATACATTACAATTAGCCGATCAAGTAGGTGTCTAGAAAGGTGTTAACGAGGTTACGCCTCTGGGAAAACGAGGTTTACATTAATTAGGTTCGTGCGAAAGCACGGGGGACCTCCCTCAAAGTACCGACACTGGCCTGGCTGAAAGATTGGCGAACTTGTAGTGTGTAATTAATCCCGGCTAGTCTTTCCTTTTAGGGTTTGAAGGAAGATTTGATAAAAAGCAGTGGGAGCCATCCTGATTAGATAAAATAATAACCAATCTATTCTTGACAGAGCGCACGCTGAGTGTTTTCTTCTCTCTCACTCCAGGTAGCGACCATATCACGCCTTAATCAAGATAATAATACGGAATATTGACCGAACCCGCTTGTTTTACTGAGCTGGGGAACGTTGGTCCCGCTCCAACTTATAATTGTTATAAGACAGAGCAGGAAATTGGGGAATACCAGAATTCCCGTGCCGCCCAAACGAAGAGAGTGCATGTTGATGCATCATCTTCGGGTGTGTTCATTACAAAGAACTGTTTCTCAGTATCCTTTACGTCCTGGTATGTGATACCAGATAAGGATCCCAGATATGTAATAGGTTACATAGGGCTACAGAAAGGTAGAGAACTGAGAACGGGTGATAAGTTTCATGAAGCAGAAAACGGGGCAAATGTTGCAGCCAAGTCTGTTGGTCACTGTCACCCTGTATTACAATACATTGATTCTGAACGAATGTTATTAGATACCGAACCTGATATACAAAATCGTATCTATCTCTTTATTAGTAAAGAAATGATAAAATTTTGTATTGTTGGATAATGTTTTGAACATTTCCTATATCAAAAGTTGATCGGTTCAGGCACCTTATCTAAAAGCATTAATGTTCTAAATCAAACTACAGTTCTTAGTATACGGAACACACACAAGAGGATGAGTTCAGAAATGAACAAATTCTTCTTGAGGCATTGTAGACTAGGTCATATCAATGCGACCCGACTAGCTGGAGTTACATAAAGATGCATATTTAAATAAGTTTGAATTTACATCTTGTGAAACTCGCCAGTCATGTCACAAAGATAAGATGACCACAGCTCTGTTTATTGGAAACAGAGAAAGAGTTAGTAAACTCTTGGGATGATACATGTTGATGTATGTAGGTCCCCAGTCTACAAATGCCAGGACTGATTCTTTGTACTTCATTACATTCTCTGATGATCTTTCGAGATTCAGACCTATGTTCCTGTTGAAACATAAGTCCGAACCTTTTGAGATATTCACAGAATATAAGTTAGAAGTAGAGAACCAATAAGGGTATAAGTATTATGTCATTTGATGTGATCAAGGAAAAGAATACTTGAGCACGGAAATCCTGGATTATTCTAAAGGAGAATGAGATTCTCTCTCAGCATTACTCCTCCGAATACACCATAGCACGTTGGTGTATCGGGGCGGAGCAATTACACCCTATATGATAAGGTGTGCTCTATGATGAGTACTACTGAGTTACCTATTTCCTTTTGGGAGTTATGCACTTGAGAAGCTGCATACCTATTGAATAGGGTTCCAATCAAATCAGTTGCCTACCATTTCATATGTGATATGGAAAGGGAAGAGCCCATGTCTTAAGCTAGTTAAGATTTGGGGTTGTCCGGCCTATGTCTAAAAGCAAAATCCGGACAAGCTCGAGGCAAGGTCTGTTATGTAGAACTGGAAATGTTCCAGCCATACAAACTGCAGCAGGTGATTTGATAGAGCCAAAGGATTCAGTAGATTCCAACGAACCTCAGCCTCTCCGCCGATCTAGTAGGGTTCCTCACCCACCTGAGAGATACTTCGGTTTCTCTATGACAGTGGGAGCGAGGATTGCATCATGAGATGATGACCCAACTAGCTTCGAGCTGGCCATCAGGAGTGAGACTCTATAAGAATGGCTGGATGCTTAGCGATCTGAGATGGAATCCTTATACACCAACAAAGTATGGACTTTGGTTGCTATATCTGAAGGGTTAAATCCCCATCAGGAGCAAGTATATCTTGAGAAGATTACTTGGTGTACATGGAAGAGTTGAGACTTTCAAAGCTAGACTTGTTAAAGGTCTACATCATTGACCAGGTATGGATGATGATGAAACCTTTTCTAAGTAGCTATGCTTAAGTCCATCCAGATCCTACTTACCACGGCTGCATACCATGACTACGATCTCTGGTGGTTGAGTGTCTTGACTGCTTTTCTAAATAATGATTTGGAAGAGAGCGTCTATAAGTACACAGCCAGAGGGCCTCGTAGACAGTAGGAGCAGCGGAAACGTGTGCAAGATGCTTTATATGATAAAGCAGGCATCGCGGAGTTGGAACGTCTGTTTTGATGTAATAGTCAAAGAAGTTGACATCATCAAAATGGTAGATGAACCTTGTATAAACAAGAAGGTAGTAGGGAGTATGGTGACGATCCTCGTAGAGTACGTGGATGACATACTCTTGATAGGGAAGGAGTTTCCTATGCTACACTCGATCAATCTCCGCTTATCACTAGAATTCTCCATATAGGATCAAAGTGATACCTACTAAATCCTGGATTTTGGATCTATGAGATAGATTTAATTGGATGTTAGGATTCTCACTAGTTGTAGTGAGATGGTATCAATCGATCCTGGGGAGAATCACTGGAAGTGTTCCAGGGTGATAAAGACGACTGAATGTCAGTCGCAGGCTTTGTCTTTACCCTCAGTAAAGGGACGGTATGTTGGAAGAGTTCCAAGCTAGATACCGTGACATACTAGACGATAAAGGCATGATACATCGCTACTTAAGATGCTACCAAAGAGGCTGTTTGGGTGTATATTGGTTCATGAGATGAACTATGTTCCTACCATTGTGAGACAATGGAGTTGTGGCTTATGCCAAGGAACGCCGGTCCCATCAGTGATCCAGACATATTCTAAGGCAGTATCACTTGATCATTGAGATGGTTGATCTCCAGGGTGATCGAGGTTTGGAGAGTAGACTCAGAGGACAACACAGCGGATCCACTCACAAAGGCCTGTTCCCAGAGAGAGACTTTCATGGGATGGTTGAGTATGAGATACTGCAACCACTGCTACAGATGGCCCTAGTGCAAGTGGGAGATTGTTAGTTATATGTATGCCCTAGAGGCCATTACTGTACATAGGATGTATATTGTAGTGGATGCTGGGACATATATAGGGAGGACTTTCTTGCTCGACATGATAGTATGCTATCTGGTTACACTTTACCTTAACGTGTATGCTGATTTCTCTCTGTTACATGTTGGTAAAGCCCTTAGGATCTGTACTTGACTACCTGGACTATGATGCGGATCATACTAGTGGGGACATGGTAGTCTATAAGTACATCCTTCAAAGTCCCTAGTCGTGGGTGTATCGAGACGGGGCATCGATATACCAGAGTAGACTAGCGTATACCTTCTCGACCCATACAGATGGGCGATGGATGATCCCATATCCATTGGTGTTTGACATCAGAGATGATATACGGGTGCTCAGTAGAGACTGGGTACACTGGACGGACTCGCCGAGAACTCCCAGATGGTATTATACCTCACGTCAGATGGCAGTTCTCTTGTGACACTGGTACAGAGTAGTCTGTTGACCCGAGATCGCCATAGAGTCTTGTGTGGTTCCCACTGTACTTTGATTTCCATCTTACCACGTCCAAGAGGGCGTGCAAAACGGTGGTTTTTGGGTACAGTCCCGAGTCACATGGAGGCAATGAGCGATAGGAGGGGATTCGTCTCTCCCGGTATAGGGGGTTGATGTTGCGCTGTGTTCGATTGGCTATAACAGGAAATCCCTGGCCAGGGTTGCTGAGATTTACTGGTAAGTGTTACCAGTAGTTTCTCAAATAGTTATAGACCTCATATCGACACGACTTATTGAGCTATTGGGGTCTGACGTTTACCACCCCTAGGCGAGATATGCGACATATCAGACGATCAGACCGGACTGTACGGTAGTGTTACTGGTTGGATTCACTGGAGTGTGAGCGGGCTTGCTCGTCGATCTTCAGATCGCTCAATACCCGGGTGGCCGTTACGTTTAGCAGACCGCTTGCGGCTTATGGGTGTTTGATATGATCATCGCCTGCTGCCGGCATATTGACGAGTCTTTAGAGTCCTACACAGAGGTTTCCTGGCTCAAGCAAAACGAAATAGGAGCGCATATGAGATATGTGCGGGACCGAGAATAATGCGTGTATGTGATACCGTATTCTATTCTCGCGATAAATGTATCGAATGGTTGTATGCGATATAACCTAGTTATCGATTCAAGCGTTGATTCGATAAGCCGATATATTGTATACTAGTCGGTTGTGTGCGACATAACCGGATCATTGAATCAAGTGTTGATTTAATGATTTAATGCATATTTATATATTTGATATATTACTTTGCATCAACTAGTATCGGTTTACTTAAGATGGATTTTTCTCACTCGGATGTGCACATTGTATATTCGATATAGTTTTGTGCACTTGATTGTATCATGTTTGATGATACATGTTTACTTGGTTAAGTGCAAAGAATTAAACCATGGTTAAAAGAATGGTTAGGGTTTCATTTCCTTTATTTATTCATTTATTTATTTGTTTATTCATTTTGGAAAAGAGGAGAAAAGAATGGTGGCTTAATTTGGAGTTTAGTTGAAGCTTCATGAAACTTTGATCAAGTCAACCATTCTTATCTCATCCTTAACCCTAACCATTCCCACTAACCATGATTCATTCTCTACACTTGACTCTAGTTAACATTATGATAAGTTTTGATTTTTCTATTGTTTTTAATTAACTTATCATATATTTTCTTTCTTCTTCTTCTTCATGAGCAAGGAAGAAAAAGCTTTCTTCATCAATGGTGATTGATGATAAAGAGTGAGAAATCCAATTCTAAAGTCTACCCACTTCCTATTTCTTCATCCTCTACCTCTTGCCAAGTAGTAGAGTGTGTTTTCTTCACAAGTTTCTTGACTTGGTGAAGTCGGAGCTTGATTTAGCGATGCCTCGACGTAGATCATCTTCGGCATGGACATCGACGACCTAGCTCGCTTATTCTCCGATGAAGTCGACGCTAGAGCCCGGATACTTTTTGGACAGCGGAGAGGACTTCGTTGCGGAGCTATGGAGGTGGAGCACCGGATCTACAAAGGTTGTATTTCCGTATTCCCTTAGTTAAGTGTTAACTAGATTCTATTTCGCCTAGTTTTCTAGCAAACGATCCGTACACTAGGGTTTCTCGGCACCATAATTTTTGAAATTGGCATGGTTGATGCCTTGTGAGACCTCACTAGTGTGCCTAGGAACCCTACACGTTAAGCACTAATGCAAAAATATAGATCTAGATTATTTATGGATGTAGCTAATATAATAAGGGGCTTGTAGGGTTCGTTGGGATTTAGTAGTTATGGACGATTAATTAAAAGTTACCCTTTTTATCCTTTAATAGATTTAAAACTAGAACGACGGTGATGCGCGTAGATTAGGGTTTCTGGAGGGAAAAGGAATCCCACTCTTAACCCTTATCTCGACACGGAAATCCGTTCATATCTAGCCTTTACCAAAACAATCATTAATCTAATCTCTAATCACGGTCGGAACTAACAAAGAATTGTTAGCGCGCCCGATTAGGATGTTAATGATTCTTTTGATAAAGTTCATAAACTTTATAGGACTTAAAAAGGGTTTAGGGATGTTCATCATCCATTAGCCTACCCTAATCCTACGAACCCTAACAAGCGGAGAATTACTCGCGCATGTTGGGAGAAAAAGAGATGGAAAGAAATTGCATAATTAAACTACGAAGAAATAGAATAAGAAAAAGAAAGCTACCTTTATTAATCAACAATATTCATTACACTTTGATTCCTTAGAAAATGATTACAAAGACTAGTTTGCTTCTGGATCTCTTCCAAGGAGGTAGACGAACAGTTGATGATCAGTCTTGATGCGTGAGCCGTCTTGGACTTCGTGATCTCGTCGGCTTGATAACTTTTCCAAGAGGCTCTCGGTGCCCTTTTATAGTGCAAAGCCAGAATCTTCTTGTTGAAAACTTGGTAAAATTCATCGTAGATTTATTCCCCAAAATTTTAGCCAACGATCTCTCTAGATTGCCGCGGATCCGCGGCCAACAGGGGGATTTGGCCGCGGTTCCGCGGCCAATGGTGGGGATCTCTTGATCATTTTTCTTGGGCTTTGTGATTTTGACATGTGGCAATCCTAGGCACCTTCAGATTTCAGAAATCTTCTCTCGGTTGCTCCCATACTTGGTCTTTAAGTTTTGCTTCTTAATTTGGCAAGTTTTCTTCAACAACTTGATTTGTTTGATAAATTCTGCATAACAACTTGGAAAATTCTGCACAATAATCTCAAATAATATTTAGTAGGCTTATTTCTACTAGGATTTGGTCAATAGATTTATTTGCATACATTTTCCTACCAAATGCTAATTAAAATATATTAACACATGGAAAATGGTGTCTTTACACATAAACCCTCATATGTATAATATCTCATAATAAAGTCCTTTTTTAATATGAAAATGGTAGGAAAAATGTAATACAAATGTGCAGTTTTATCAACTGAACATGTATCCATGCACATCAACATGTGCATGCTTGCACATCAACATGTGCATACATGCATGCATTCTTCCTCTTTAATAAAAAGGATTTGACTAAAGAATTAAAATAAAACTAAAAGTCAAAATGTTAAATCAACAATTGATTTAACAATCCGTTCATATCACATACGACCCGACCAATAGAAAAACGCCCGATTAATATAAGGTATCATATAGTCGTATTCAATCGGGTCCCGTCCATATCACATATGCACACCGCATCTTTTCGCCTGGGCTAGAAAACTTCTGTGTGGGACTCTAAGACTCGTCAATACGCCGGTAGTGGGTGATGATCATATCAAACACCCACAAGCCGCAAGCGGTCGGCTAAACGTAACGGCCACCCGGGTATTGAACGATCAAAAGAAAACCAGCAAAGCTGTCAAAACTCCCGTCGAGCCATCTGGCAACACTTACCGTACAGTCCAGTCTCCTCGTCAGATATGTTGCATATCGAGTCTAAGGATGGTATCGTCGACCCCAATAACTCAATAAGTCATACTGGTGTATGGCTCATAACAGATCGAGAAACTACTGATAACACTTATCAGTAAATCTCAGCAGCCCTGGACAGAGACTTCCTGTTATAGCCAATCGAACATAGCGCAACATCAACTCCCAATACCGGGAGAGACGAAACCCCTCCTATCGCTCATCGCCTCCATGTGCGTCGGGACTGTACCCAAAGACCACCTGTTTGCAGGACTCAGTAGAGCCGTGGTAGGGTGGAGATCAAAGTACAGTAGGAGGACACACAAGACTCTATGACGATCTCGGATGTACAGACTAACCTGTACCAGTGTCACCTGAGAACTACTATCCGACGATAGATATAATACCATATAGGAGTTCTCTGTGAGTCCGTTCAGTGTACCCAGTCTCCACTGAGCACCCGCATACATTCTTTGGTGTCACCTCACCAGATGGATATGGGAACATCCATCGTCCATCATAGGGGACAAGAATGGTATACGCTAGTCTACTCTGGAATATCGATACCCCGTCTCGATATACCCTCAATTAGGAACAGTTCAAGGATATGCTTATAAACTACACGTGCCCCATTAGTATGATCCGCATTATAGTCATAGTAGTCAAGCAAATATCCTCAGGGCTTTATCAACATGTGCAAATAAATAAAAGCATGATCAAGTCAACATGTCAGATAAAGTAAACCAGATAGTATACTATCATGTCGAGCAAGAAAGTAATCTATATATATACATGTCCAAGCATCCACTATACATATAATGGCCTCTAGGGCATACATATATCCAACAATAACCGTACAAGTCGTGTCAGTGTGGCTCAAGACAATCTGAGAATCTACTGGTCCGTCCACCAGTAATTCTCAATCAGCCCTGGCCAGGGACTTATGGTAATGACCAACCGATCACTATGCGATATCGACTCCCTATACCGGGAGAAACGAATCCTCAACAGTCGCTCACTGCCTCCATGTGGCTCGGGACTGTACCCAACTAAAACCTGTTTGCACGACTCCTTTGAGCTGTGGTATGGTAGTAATCAAAGCACAGTGGGAACTCACACGAGACAAATGACGACCCCAAGTCGATAGACTATCTGCACATATGTTACCAGAGAACTGCTATCTGACGCTAGGTATAATACCATCTAGTCAGTCTTCGGCGAGTCTTGTCCGGTGAAATCACACCTAGTGAGCATCTGTATACAATCTTAGGTGCACATCATCAATGGCTGCGGGACCAATCCATCGCCCCTCGTCAGGATCTAGATATGTATACACTAGTCTACCCTGAAGTATCGATGCCCAGTCTCAATACTCCTACGACCATGGACGTTTAAGGATGTGCCTATTGACCACCCAGCTCCCACAAGTATGATTGCCATCACAGCTCTGGTAGTCAGGCAAATATCCTACGGGTTTTATCAACATGTACACAATATATGAAATACAAAGTAAAATATATCACATGTTAAGATAAAAACAAACCAAATAGCGTACTATCATATCGAGCAAGATTGTCCTGTACATACATATCCCTAGCATCCTATACAATGAAGGCCTCTAGGGCATATATATCCAACAGCTTCTGCCTTCTGTTCCCGACGAAGTGGTCGAGGAATTGGGTGGCCAGCTCATCGAAGGTAGAGATTGAGCACGGCGTGAGTCCTCGGAACCAGTCTCGTCCGGAGCGGATGAGAGTGGCGGGGAAAGCGCGGCATTGAGCAGCATCGGAACAGTCCTGGAAACTCATCCCGGCTGTGAACGCGTCCAAATGGTCCTTCGGGTCGGACTTCCCGTTGAAGAGTGAGACTTTCGGGGGCTTGTTCCGGGAGAAGACGTAGACGGCGAGTAGCTCTTTGGTGAAGGGCTTCGTAAGCGAGTCGGCGGCATATTTAGCCCCGTCGCTTGAAGGACGATTTTCCTGATGCATGCCTTCGATCTTCTTTTTGAGGGCGTCGAGTCGGCCGTGGTATCCTAATGATTCGGCACATTCTGATTTTTGGCCTCTGCTGCCGAAGACCTCTGCATGGCCACGGCCACGGTTCCGTTACCTGAGGTTCCTCAGGTCCCCTGGCGAGGTCGTCTTCGAGCTGTCGTGGCGAGTCCCGTGCGCGCGATCCCGTCGAAAGAGGGGGTGTGGTCATACCTGGGCGCAGGCGAACTGACCGACACCTCCTCGGGAGAGACATGGGCATGATGGGGCTCAAGGCGAGAGACTCTGGCGTAAGACCTCGGTGTTAAGCTGTGCGGCGTCCACCGGGTCATTGAATACGTCGGCCCGGGGGATCTGCGGCCGCCGGAGACAGCGAAGCGGTGATCGGTCGTGCCAACGCGGGTGGAGTCTTCTCTCCCTCTGTAGGGGTCCTGGTCCCGAGATGGGGGAGTGGTGACCTGGGGAGCTTGCCCGGCCGTTTGGACACGGACAAGTGCGTCCACGACGGATGCGAGTCGATCTATCCGAGCGGATAGGGCGTGAATGGCGTTCGGGGGAGGAGGGGATTCTCCCTCGTCTCCACTGCGGGGAGGCCGACGGCTGGTGCTTGGATCGTCGCGGTGACCGCTCGCCATGAAGTCAAGATCGGAAGATGAACTTTCATTGAATAGGACTAGCGATTCCCACAGACGGCGCCAACTGATGGATCTCTGAATCTCCTTTAGATGTTATCTTCCGTTGATCTGCAACGAGCGATGATGGATGGCTGAGATTGAGTTGGAGGGTTGCCTTCTGGAGCATGTGGATCTCAATGGGTTTTATGTGGTTAAGGCCGAGCTACCTGCAAAGAAGTCCCGGGATGGTTGTGCCACCAGGGACCCTCCAACGATCAAATTAGACGGGGTATTTGGGCAGAGTAATGGCATATTGGGATCAAATTGGCTTACCTGAGTCGTCTGAGAGGGGTTTATATAGTAACAGCCATGGGCAGACGAGCGCGAGATTCACGCCGGCCGTTACGCCCCTGGCGTCATGCCCGCATGATAGACGGGATTCCCCATTAATGACGAGATGTGCTCGTTAATGGGGGATCATGTTGGCGTGGAACGCGGGATCATGGGTGGCGAATATCTCGCGTCTGGCGAGATTCGTGGAGCCGTGACGGAGACGCCTGTGATCGGTGCTGTAGATCGGTCGGTGAGACCGAGGAAGCGCAGCTCAGCAGGAGGCTCGGGAACGAGCAGGAGGCCGAGGCAACTTGGTTCTATGATAGCTCGGAGGCGAGCTGGGAATGGTCTAGAAAGCCACCGAAGGTCGGGAACATCCTCGGGTTGGAAGCCCGGGGTGTGATTTCAACGTAACGTTCTTGATCCTTTCTTGTAAGCTCTGAAACACGTCATCTGCCAAATGTCATTATCTGAAGAGTCACCGATATCGAGCATCATCACATACCCATCAGGACAATAAAAAATATACATGTCCATCAAGATAACTGAAATTAAACCTTGTTTTTGCCTCTATAAAAGCAAAAAAAAAACTTTGTTTCTGCCTTCACCTAGTATAACCCAACAGAGTCGTTTCCCTTTTCTTTCTTCATTCTGCGTTCTTCTCTACCACAACATACGAATCAACAAATAATTGCATATATACTTTTCCTATTTCCTCATAAAATATTTCTAAACACTCCTTGTCCTTTTACCCCACAAAACTTAACTTTTCTCCCGTATTTTTCTTTTTAGGTAAAATATAAACATAACCCATCCACCCTTGCTTTCGTGCAGAAGTGCTGCAACTTGACACTGGAAGGCCAAAAGCTGAAGTGGGTGTCAACGCACTTTATCTCCGAAATGCGCCATGAGATCTGAAGAACATGTAATCAGGGTGATCGACTGAAAGAAGCTGCAGCCAATTGTCCGCGGCATGCAACAAAGAGCTTGCCAACTCTATTTCACATCCATCGCTATTAGTCCATAACGATCCCTTGAACTTGTAGGAAGCCATACCAAAACAAGGAAGAGGAATCTTTGGAACATTAATACCAGAAGCAGCATTAGCACCTGAATGGTATAGGAATGGAAATGTTCAGTATTTTTTACCATAGAAACCATATTTACTTAGTTTCAGATATAACCAAACAGTAAAATTTATCTCAAACACGTGTTTTGCTATCAGATATAATTCAACCAGAAGGAAGGAATCAATCGTCTATAAAAGATCAGGAAGATGAACATTCAAAAAGTTTTGACACTTGATATGTTCTACACAAACAGCTTTAATGATGCAATGGATTATTTTCCAATAAAAGATTAGATAGCTAACATTTCAAATTTTACCATGTTTTGAAATGGTCAAATTCATTTAGAAGTCAAATGATTGGTATAGTAATCATTATTTAAATTTTTTGACAAAAGCAATTACTTATTTATTGCCAATTGAATCAAGAGATCAGGTTTTCGCAACAATATATTTTCTTTGTAGGCAAAGCCTCCTAGAAATTTTGGCCATATGTATATTGCAGGGTTAAGTTTATAATGTGACAACTGTTATGTATAAATCATCACATATTTTACTATACCTTTTAAGGGTTCATTAAAAGGTTGCTGGCTGGTACAATCAACACTTAAATCTTGACCACTTAAAACTTAATTTAAATTCATGCTATTACAAAGAAATAAAGTTGTTTTGATAACTAATATGTAGAATCTTCCATCAAAAACTAATATGTATGAGCAACCTCACCAATTTGATAGTGATTAGTGATCACGTTAAATTGAAGGCTATGGAATAGATATTTTTTTAATATTGTATGCTATCATGATACAATGCCATGTAAACCTGACTAGTCAACTTCGTTGAATTGAATTCATATAACAAATTATCCGATGTCATGCCATGTAATCCATATTAGCTATTAGGTTCATACTATGGCTTGAGATCTCGGCCGATTCGGAGATGCCTAAGTTCCAATACCGAATTTTATTGGCTTTACCACTTGAGCAATAGGGTTTTAGCATAAAGTTCATTAAAGAGCTGGTAGGTATATTAATAAGTTAGTTGGTCATTTCCAAAAAAAAAAGTTAGTGGGTTTATTAATAGGTATAGCTTACAATTTATTTGACATCATCAATTACTGAATATATATCAAAAGATTATAGCTACTTTTATATAATATCAGGGCAATAATTTCATATATCATAGTTGCTTAAGAATTCGGAAAATTTTGTATAGTTGCTTTATTATTTATTTAATGAATTTATTTGTTTTTAGAAAGAAATTATCAAATAATATATCCGATATTTCTGATATGAGACAATCGATATAGCTGAGATGGTCGATTCCGAACCCAAAAGTAACCATCGGGTCCTAATACCAAGATTTCAAACCTTGATGTCGTTCTAGAGAGTTTGGAAGATTTTAGAAGCTTTCGGAATATTCTAAAAACTTGTAGAAGACTTTGGAAGAGTTTAGAAGTTTATAAAACCATGAGAGATGATGAAGGCTCTAAGAAGCTTCCATGAAAATTTCTAAAATAAAATATCTTGTGTGGATGTTTCTTAGGAAAATATCTAGAATAAAATATCTAATGTAAGTAAAAATATATAGTATTTGAAAGTTTCTTTAAAATGCCTATAAATAGGCATCTAACTCTCATTGGTAGCATGAAGTGGTATTGAAAGTTTATAATAAAATTGTTCAACCCCAAAGACAATTAGTGAGGCGGGAGGATTTCATGGTTTAGCGCCATTCTATCATAAATTTATAAAGAACTTTAGTATCTTAATCGCACCCATTACGAATTGTCTTAGAAAAGAGAAATTTAAATGGACCCCAAAGGCTGAAGAAAGTTTTAAATTGATAAAAACTAAAACGAGTCAAGCACATGTACTCGTCTTACCAGATTTTGATAAGATATTTGAGGTTATAAGCCTCGCAAGATGTTACGGCTTGGCAATCCGTACATATAACACTAGATTAGTACCTAGCTAGGGTTATAAGCCCTGCGGGATGTGAATGGGATTGTTGATTTGACGGCTTATGCTCCACTTCCTCGTTAAGTATGTGTTTGATATTCCGTGCTCTTCGCAAACCATTCGTTTTTGGCAAGGCAAAGGATCGAAGGAGTTAGGTAGGGTATTGTCGTTTGCCTCTATCCAATCCGAGTCCGAGTAAGTATTTCTTCATTTTACACTTACCACTTTGTGACACAAACCATATCGTAACCCCTTTATTCTGAGCTCGCTTTAATGAAGTTCATTAGAAGCCATCTTCCTCGTGGGAACGACCCGTACTCAACCAACTTTCTTACTTGTAGCGATAACGTCTTGATTTCTATTTAGGAACTCAAATTTACACGTCAATCAATGGCCGATTCCGAATCTAAAAGTGATGACCTCATACTGATACCAAGACTTTAAATCTTGATTCACACATGGTTTATTTTGAGAACTTCATTAGTTAGAGTATACTCCTTCGCAAAATGCCAAAAGATATTTCAGAAAATTAACATTATATGCGACTATAAAATGCAAGAAGCTAAAAAGATAAAAGAATAAAGAGAAACTTAGCATAAAACCTAGAGAGAGAGGAATCTAGGGTTTTATTAGTCGAAGATACTGTGCTCACCGAATTTCGGACGGTCAATGGAGGCGACGGCTCGATGGAGGACGAATTCATCAGGAGGCACCATCGCTATAAGCCAAGAGAGAACCTTTATAAGCGTAATTTTATTAAACACATTAAAACTCCGAATCATTAGGATCAACCCTCAAAAGTTACGATTTTTTGAAATGATTTAAGAAAACTTGTCCAATTGCACATGTTTTGAAGAATCTGTTTGGCATGATGCTTCTTGATGAACTCGTCCTCTATCAATCTCTCGCCGCTTATCCGGTCGTCGTCGCCAGCGGCCATCCAAACTCTGGCGAGCACGGTATCCTTGACTAAAGAAATCCTAGATCCTTCTCTTTCTAGCTTTTATGCTTAGTTTCTCACTTTACTCTTTTCTCTATCTAGGTTCTTGCTTTTTATAGTCGTGGATAATGTTGATTTTCTGAAACTCTTTTTTTAGCATTTTGCTTTGTATCTGCCAATGAGTATATTCTAACTAATGAAGTTTTCAAAATTAAACCCGTATGAATCAAAGTTTAAAATCTTGGTATCAGTATCGGATTGTCACTTTTGAGTTCGGAATCGTTCATCTCAGCTATATTGGTCATCTCAGATCGGAAATAACGAATATACTATTCGATAATTTCTTTCTAAAAGCAAGTAAATTCTTTAAATAAATCGTAAAAACAACAATAAACTATTTTCCTAATTCTTTAGCCACTATAATATTTAAAATAGTTGTCTTAATATTATATAAAAATAATAATAATTAAACGGAAACAAGTGTTGATAGAGAACCTTGAGCTAGCGATCACCCCCAACGATCTTGCTGCTAAGTGCTCTTAGTCATCCAAGAGCTCTAGCCTCTCGGTACCGGTGGTTACCGGAAGCCCAGACTTAAGATTGACTTCTCTACTCTCTCAATCTTAAGATCTTCTTGCACAACGCATCTACTCACGGACGACTTCTAATTTAACGGCGGATTAAATCCCATCACTAAAGACCATATGTACCATCTCATATATCACATTCATCACCATAAATTTCCTTCATCTCCTAATCCAAAACATGAACCAACTAAAATTGCATAGATTGAAGGATAATTTTCATTTGCTGGATTTATATTTTGAGCAAAATAATCCTATTTTTCTCAAACTTTAATTATGATTATGAATTACATGCCATCATACTTTGGTTAAAGGGTGATTTAGCTCTGATTTTAGTATTCCAAACCCAAAATTGATGTTTCAGACATATAAAATTGGATTAATTTTCTCAAACTAATTCAAAAAAAATCACATTTTTGATGGTTGATCCCATGTCATATCTCAAAAATCATCGAGATCTAATCTGATGAACAAAATCAATACAAGAAATAAGAATTTTACGAGATGAATCGGAGCTTGAGCCTAGAAAGAAACGGAGCAGTTATCAAACACATTAAAACTCTAATACATCTCGTAAGATTCTTATTTTTGTATTGATTTCATTCTTCAGATTAGATCCTTATAGTTGTTGAGATCTGATATAAGATCAACCTTCGAGAGTTGCGATTTTTTGAAAAGTTAGGGAAAATTAGTCCAATTTCATTTTGTTCTGAAGCATCAGCATTGGATTTGCAATGCTAAAATCAGAGTTAAATAACCCTCTAACCAAAGTCTGGTGACATGTTATTCAAAATCATAACTTAAAGTTTGCAAAAATGAAATTTTTTTTGCTCAAAGAATATAGGCTCAGTAAATGAAAGTTTCCTTGAATATATACTATTTTAGTTGTTTATGTTCTAAATTAGGTGATTGAAGAAATTGATAGTGATGAATGAGATATATAGGATGATAGGTATGGTCTTTAGTGAAAAGATTTAATCATACGCAAATATACAAGCCATTCGTGAGCATACACATGGTGCAAGAGGATCTTGAGATTAAGAGCGCTAGAGAAGTGAATGTAAAATCTAGGCTGTCGGCGATCACTAATTCCGAAAAACTAGAGCTCTTGGATGACAACAAGCACGTTCTGAAAATCAAGATCCTTGAGGGTGATCTCAGGCTCAATGTCCTTTATCAACTCTTATCCCTATTTAATTATTATTATTTTTATATAATATTAAAACAACTAAATATCATAGTTGCTTAAGAATTCGGAAAATTGTATATAGTTGCTTTTATTATTTATTTAAAGAATTTACTTGTTTTTAGAAAAAAAAATTATCAAATGATATATCCGATATTTCCAATTCGAGACAATCAATATAGTTGAGATGGCCGCTTCCGTACCCAAAAGTGACCACCCAATACGAATATTTTAAATCTTGATTCATAGTCGGTTTATTTAAAGAATTTCATTAGTTTAAGTATACTTCTTGACAGATACAAAGAAAAAATTTCAAAAGAAATTATTTCAGAAAATTAACATTATACAAATACAAAAAGCAAGAAGCTACATAGAAAAAAGAGTAGAGGGAGAAACTAATCATAAAACCCAAAGAAGGATCTAGGGTTTCTTTAGTCGGAGATATTGTGCTCGCCGGAGTTCAGACGACCGGCGGCGGATCGATGGAGGACGAGTTCATCAGGAAGCACCATCGCCATAAGCCTAGAGAGAATTGGTGCATCTCTACTCTTATCAAATGTATTAAAGCTCCAATTCATCTTGTCAAATTTTTATTTTTGTATTGATTTCGTTAATCAGATTTGATCCTTGTGGTTATTGAGATGTGATATAAGATCAGCATTCGAGAGTAGTGTTTTTTTGAAAAAGTTAAAAATTACTCCAATTTCATTTTGTTCTAAAGTATTTGTTTTGGATTTGTAATGCTAAAATCAGAGTTAAATCATCCTCCAACCAAAATCTGATGATATGTAATTCAAATTCACGGCTTAAAGCTTGAAAAAATGTAACTTTTTTGCTCGAAGAATATAGCCTCACTTAGCAAATGAAAGTTAGTCTTGAATATATGCTATTTTAATTGGTTTATATTCTGGATTAGGAGACTAAAGAAATTGATGGCGATAAATGTGATATATGGGATGATAGGTATGGTCTTTAGTGAGGAGATTTGATTAGCCGCAAAAATACAATCCATTCATGAGCAGATGTGTAGTGCAAGGGGATCTTGAGATTAGGAGCATTGGAGAAGTGCATGTGAAATCTGGATTCCCGACGAGCACTAGTACCGAGAAGCTAGAGTTCTTGTATGATCACGAGCACGGTCCGAGGATCAAGATCCTTGAGGGTGATCACAGGCTCAAAGTCCTCCAACTTTTGTCTCCGTTTATTTCTTATTATTTTCATATAATATTATAACAATCAAATATCATAGTTGCTAAAGAATCCAGAAGACTGTATATATTTTCTTTTATTATTTATTTTAAAGAATTCACTTTTTTTTAGAAAGAAATTATCAAATGATGTATCCTACTAATTCGAGACGACCAATATAACTGAGATGGCTGATTCCTAACCTAAAAGTGACCATCTAATATTGATACAAAGATTTAAACTTTGATTCATAATGCTTTTATTTTGAGAACTTTCTTAGTTAGAGTATACTCCTTGGCAAATACAAAGCAAAATGCCAGAAGAAGTATTATTTCGGAAAATTAATAGTATATACGACTATAAAATGCAAGAATCTAGATAGAGAAAGAGGGATCTAGGATTTCTTCAGTCAGAGATACCGTGCTCACCAGAGTTCGGACAGCCGACGGCGACGGCAGATCAATAAAGAACGAGTTCATCATGAGGCACCATCAACATGAGCCTAAACTCTAGAGAGAATCAATGCAACCCTACTCTTATCAAACACATTAAACCTCTGACTCATCTTGTAAGATTCTTATTTTTGTATTGATTTCGCTCATCAGATTAGATGCCTTGGATTTTTTAGATCTAATATAGGATCAACTCTCAAAAGTTGCGATTTTTTGAAATAGCTTGAGAAAATTAGTCCAATTCCATATGTTCTGAAGCATCGGCTTCAAATTTACAATGCACAAAGCAAAGTTAAACCACGCTCTAACCAAAGTCTGATGACATATAATTCAAAAATCATATATTAAATGAAAAAACGAAACTTTTTTGCTCAAAGAACATAACTTCACTTAGCAAATGAAAGTTTGCACTGTATATATGCTATTTTAGTTGGTTTATGTTCTGGATCAAGAGATTGAGGAAATTGATGGTGATGAATGTGATATATGGGATGATATGTATGGTCTTTAGTGAGGAGGTTTGATCAACCGTAAAAGTGCAAGCCGACCGTGAGCAGATGTGTGGTGCAAGGTCCTCCATCAATTTTTGTCCCTATTTAATTATTATTATTTTTATATAATATTAAAATAACCATTTCAGACATCATAGTTGCTAAAGGATTCAGAAAATTGTTTATAGTTGCTTTCATTATTTATTTAAAGTATTTACTTGTTTTTATTTAAAAAATATCAAATGATATATCCGATATTTCCAATCCGAGATGACTTGTATTGTTGAGATGGCTGATCCTGAACCCAAAAGTGATCATCCGATATCGATACCAAAATTTTAAACCTTGATTCATGCTCGGTTTATTTTGAGAACTTCATTAGTTAGAGTATATTCCTTAGCAGATACAAGAGAAAAGAATATTTCATCTAAAAAGGAGAAATTAACATTATATATAACTGTAGAATGCAAGAACTGGTAATTGTTATGTTATATCGATGCTGCATTATTGTTAGAAATTTTGGTAGCTCTTTGATCAAAATCATGTTATTTTATAATTATAAAATACAATCTATCATCTGAAAAGGAGAAACTTTAACCATATTAAATTTATAGACTACTTTCATATTACAAGAAATTAGATTGCGACATCTCATCCACACTCACACTTTTCTAACATACATACATAAAACACTATTCTAAAACATACACCTAGGGAAGAAAGGCTGAATGATTTTATAGCTCATATATGTTCATGTGTTTCATGTCACCCCATCAAAATTTAATTTGGAAAGAAACATAGAAAAATGTAAAAGTAAAAGGTTAACGTTTCATTAGTTAAAATGGCTAACTGTAGTGTCATGGAGAAATTAAAGCATAGATACCTCAAAAAGGAGGAACTTCAAAACATATGGGACACAAAAAAGTGCACAAGGATTCTACAAACAGACAGTGTTGCATATGGAAGATATGCAGCAATGCAACCAACTCCCCACCTTAAAGCATAGCAAAAATAAAAGGCAAGAGGATGGTACAAATAGAAGATGGTACAAAGATGCAAACAGAAGGGGTTACTGAAAGGATTAGGCCCGGGGGAGATAAGAACACGATCATTAGCTTACAATGTTGTGTGACACAAACGACATAGGGGAAGCCGTGACGATGAAGTGGATTCTCTGCTCTTTTGAGCCTTGGTTGGGCTTGAAAATTAACTACAAGTTACAATAAAAGCACACTAACATGTCTAGGTGACATTGCGGGGTGGGAAGAAGGCTTGACAAGAATCTTCAATTACAAGACAGTCTAATTTCCGAATAAGAAACCTGGGATTACCTTTACGACCGGGTATGTTAAAGCACACGGATTGGACGCCACTAATCGATTGTTTTCAACGAGGATCGGAAGGCTGGAAAGCATCATGTCTATGACTAGGAGGCAGAGTCACCTCATCAATTTCGTTCAGACAGCATTGCCAATATACCATATGGCATTCTATCTGCTACCAAAATAGGTGATTAAGAAACTCGATTCTATCGGGCACTTAAAGAGAGGAAATTCAGGGCATCACAAAGGATATAATCTCGTCAAGTGGAAACATGTTTATAGACCTAAGAGAAAGGTGGATTAGGAATTGATAATTTGTTACATATGAATAAAGCTTTGCTAGGAAAATGGTGGAGGTGGGTGTCACAGAAGAAATCAGGTTGGGCCAGAACTATTAGAACTGCCTAGATTTGCCATTATCAATGCTACGAACAACAACATAGGGTTTGTATCTGCCTATCTGGGTTTTGAAAAGGAGTATGATCAATAAAGGAAGCTTTCTTTAAAGGTGGGGTACTATTAGAAATGGGAAATGCGTTAATTTTTAGCAATATTACTGGTGTGGAGAGCTGAGCTTGCAGGTAAAGTTCTCAGGCTATATAACTCGGCAAAAATCACGAATGTTTTTATGGCGAAGTAATGGAAAAATGATAAATGGTGACAAACATTTAGGAGAGCGCTATCATCTTTGGAAATATGGGAGAGAAGGTACATGATCGACTACCTAGAAAATTGAAAACCCGGTAGGTGAAGAAATTGAAGATTGCATGAGGTGAAGGTGGAGACCTAACAACGCTTTCTCAGTCACTTCTATCGGGTGCTTAAACTTTTTGGGGGTTTGGAAGACAATTTCGCAAAGATATTGTGGAAGATTAAAAAAAACCATAGGTCAAGATATCCATATGGCTAGCATGCAGAAATGCGATTCTTACCAAGGATAACCTGCTCAAAAGAAAATGGATTGGGCTGAGTGCGCGTATTATGTGAACACGTAAATGAAACAATGGATCGTTTTTTATCAAATGTCCAGTTTCAATTAGAATTTGGAATAGGTCCTGTACGAAATTAGGGTGGCAGTCTTTGCCTAATACTTTTCATGACCTTTGAGGTCTTGGAGGATTCAATCCATACCTAGATTAGATTTACCGTTCTGGGATATTTGGGAATCAGCCACATGTTGATTAATATAGAAATAACGAAATGATAGAATTTTCAATAATGAGAAAAGATCTATTCATGGGATTCGCAGTTGGATTGACACAACATTATTCTGGATAGGAACAGCATCAGAGCGGGCGCAGAAGAGAGCAAGGGCTCATATTATGGAGGGAACTGCGATAGGAACTTCTACATCATCTACTGCCCAAGATGGGGAGGAGGACGTGCAGGATATGCACGAGGGACAAGTGTAGCGATATACTTCTGGCAATTGGTAGCCGTTGGATTTGAGGATTTGGATTATATCTTTCATCACAGGCATGCACCTATAGCTGTATTTGTTTTTTGTCTGTTTGGTTAGTTATTTGTTGTATGGGGTTTGTTCCCTGCTTTTCTCAACTTGCTTGTTATGCTCTTTATCTTTTGTAGTTCCGTTAAAAATCCTTTTAATGAAACGTGTGGACAATTAGCTCTCGTTTTTACTCAAAAATATGATACATATAGCATCCGTCCCTATTTTCTTCAGTGCGCTTCATAATAATTAGGTGATTTGAGGTCACTAAAGCATTAAGTCAGACCAGCTTCCTTCCATAAATCTATAAAAAGGACTATCAGGTTAAAGTGAGAAGGATATACAAAGTTGCAAAGGAAAAACACTGTGTGGATGAAAGACCTTTTCAGCTTTCAATTTCTCTCTTCCAATTCAAAATGTGCTCTAATCTAATATCTTACATTACTTTTTCTTATAATGGGAAATTCCAACCAAAAGCAGCCAACATAATGTTAAGACCAGAGGGATCTGTAACTGAAGAAGGATGCTCAATGATGCATATCTGTCCTACCGTCCTAGTATATTTCATGACAAAATAGCAAGAAGCTTATCCAAGTTCTACAATGTTCACGGCTTTCATGGTATTTCCTATGTTTGTTATTAGGAGAAAAAAAAGGGTTCATACTATTCTACGTGAACTGATTTCCAAGAAGAACATACATAGCCAAAGATAAAAACAATGTCCCAAAACCTCCATAATCTGCAAGCATTGTAATTATACCAAAAAACAAGAAGAATATTTCGTGTAGAAAAATGCCCAGGAAAAGTATAAGAAATCTGAAACAGAAGACATCATACCTTGCATTGGAGTAGAAAGAGAATGGTAGGTGAGAAAGCAAGCATCCAAATCCTTCAGGGTCCTTCCGGTAGGTATGCGATATATAGGATACCTGCACCATTTCCAAAGGTACCATGAAGCTCCTACCCATTTCAAAATTAATGATCAAGGTATGTATATTTGAGTAAATAGAACAAATCCTACCATGCCACAGAAATCCAACTTGATGGCAATAAATCATAACTGCTCAATGTCCTCAGTCCAGGAAATTGACTTGCAAGATCAGATACCTGCATTACAAAAAGGTCTCATGCGAGCAGCAGAAACAACTCATTGACAAAGTTTTGAAAGTGACATGAGAGAGAACTTGCCTTGTCAGCCAAAGGTTCACGGCTATAAGGGGGATTGCGTTCTAGGTACTGAAAGAGTAGGCGACCTTGAGAAATTCCACCATCGCTGTCATCACTTGAGAAGCCTTCTTGCATTGCACAATTCTCCCTCATTGATAGCCCATCCATCCCAAATGTGGCACCATGTAGTAGATGCATACAATTCCAGTCCCTTGCATATTTCAGGTCATTCTCAAGTTCACAATCACTGCTTCCATCGCTACTAGAATCTCGGTAGCAGTCGATGTCACTGTTTTCCCCTGGTTGCCTGTTAAAAGAGTGTAGTCAGAGAGAATCTCAAGGCACCATCAGCTTATATGACTGTGTAGGGTAGACTCTTCTACATAGTAATGCTTGTCAGGTCATAACCTTAAATGAACCCTGTGGATTGTTAAATCTCCAGTGACTTAATCTATGAAAGATTAGACAAAGTTTTAAGACCAACTATCAACCTGACATCAACCCTCACTTAATACCAAGAAACTGGAAGGAATGCAGCACAAGGATTTCCAAGACTTCTATTGCTGGGATTTGAACCTACCAATTTCACTAGAATCAGTTTGCCACCCAGAGCAAGTTCGTTCTAATATAGGTCAAAGACCAAAAGATAATTATACCCAATACATACAAACAATAACCAATCAACTGGTTACTAAGCCGTGACCAACCAATGAGAGGGTTGATAAATTGAGGAATAATTAATAGCATAAAGTGAAATACAGAAGAAATTTCTAAAAAGAAAAGAAAAGAGAACACCATAGAAACAAGTCAAGAAAAGCATTCACTTGAAAGAATTAGTATCATGCACGTGCAATGCATGTACCTTTGTAGAAAAGAATTTATCAACAGGCAACAGCACATAAAAAAGTCATGAGAAACCCATATCACATAAGGTTTAAGGTATTTATTTACAACTTTTGAAGCATATGGTATCTGATTGTAGCAAAAATGCGCAAAAAGCATTTACTTCAGGAACATTCAAAATTCAACGTATTTTTATGAAGATTAGCCCATTATGAAAACATATGAATCGCCATTACATATAAAAGCTGGACTTCTGATGGAACCCTGGATGGAGTCCCCAGACATTTCATTTAAAATGAAAGAATCACTTCATTTGAAGTGAAGGGTAATACTTCATTTGAAGTGTAGACCACACTTCGTTTGAAGTGTAGGTGGGACACCCTTGGTGGGGTCCACATCACTACAAATGAAGTGTTCCCTATTTCAAAAGTTGTGTGGACCCCACCCAGGGTGTCCCACTTATAGTGATGTGGCCCCCACAATAAGGCATTACCCATCAACTTCTACCAAGTTGACGCTAAAATACCCCCAAGTATTTAAACGAAGATCTCAAAAGAGAATCTTGTCATTTTACATTATTTTGCAACGCTAAATGTAACTTACATTTAAGTTGTATATGAAAACAAAACAAAATGAATAAAATATACATTCTTTTGTTTATATTGTGCTTTGATTTATTTTACTGGCATATGTGCGATTTTCCCTCTAAAATGATGCAATTTGACGCGAGCTAGTAAGGTATCCCGTCTAAATGCATCATGAGACAATAAGGTGTAATTAACGACATACGCTTGCGGTGTCAGAAATATCGAACCCAAGATCTTCTGGTCAACTTTTAAAACACTAAATAACTTTGTTTTGTTTAAACCCACATTTGTTTCAACGTTCAAACGTTGGAGGTTCCTAAAGAGGGTAAACAAAAATGGCGCCAACCTTTATTGATGTTCCGGCCGGTTGACTCAAGTGAAAAATTCAACAGGTAGGCGTAACGTAGACAAAGATGAATAAACACACCAAATCTTGCTTGAAAACGTATGAATCTCGATTTAATTTTCATGTACTTTGCCCAAATTAACACAATGATGTTAGATATTAAAAATAAAAATACATCACAACAATGTTTTTGAATAGCGGGGTGTCTCGGCCTTTAAACTATTTAGCATAGAAGCATTCAAATGGAGAAAATAGATATACTCCAATCACTTCCCATACTTCCACATCTCCTCTACGGACATCTTTTGCAAATCTATCACATTCTCTCACCAATCCAAACACCAATTGATCACCTGGATTCTCGATGCCGTTGTTGATCCCAGCCGTAAGGAAATAGACTCCAATCACTTCACCCACTAAATTATTTGGGGCGTCCTAATAGAGAGCAAAGAAGACAACGGGTTGGATGGTGAAAAATGGGTAAAATCATGGGAGCATGAGGGCTCAGAAGAGGGAACAGTTACAAACTTCGAACTCTGTGTTTCTTACACATTTTATTTTTCCTGAAATCTTGTGGTTTTCTTCCACATGGCTTTCCTATGTGGCACTCAATTGGGGCGTGTCAGTAGAAATTGCAACCACTCTCTTGGCATGTGGTTAACATAATAGATGTGTAACCTACTCTACAAGTATATACCAGCCTTTTTTAAATATTTTAGGTTGAGCCTTGTACCATTGTGGGATCTCTTCCGATAGGTGATTATATTTTCAGTCACATAGAATTGAATACCCCGTCTTTACAAGCTATTGGTACTTATTTTCTCAAAAGAATTAGCTTATCCTACTCCTCTATGACCTCTCTTTCCAAAAACATTCATATTTCCAGTACAAGATATAGGTTTTCATATGAATAACCTTTTGTATTGAAGCAGGTTTACATCAGCTTAATATGAGGTCAAGTGGAAAGTGACATATATGCATGATTATGTATAGTGCAACTGGAAAGTTTCTGTATGACCAACTTACTTGCCGACTGAACCTATTCACTGATCTAATCGGACAACTATTCCACTTAATTATAATTAAATTCAGATAATAGAATTTTGTAGCATATGCCCTACACAAAAGGCATTTGAAAATTCCCGCAAGCGATTGTCAACCAGTAAACTAGCAAATGATGGGGTCAATTCATTAGCATAAACTGCAACTTGTGCACCTGTAAACGTATTGTAGTCCATTTGATTTTGTAGCAAGACGAAGTGGAAACATGCCCCTTAGTAAGAAACTGAATTTCAGACCAAGGTCCAAAATGAAGGGAAATCTCTTTGCACGTTTATACAACCAACTAATAGATCTCAGATTTCATCAATTTAATTGACCTATATGATAGTTAAAAGCAACACCATGCCCTTCTACAAGATTAAGACAATAGCAGAACATATATTGACAATATATTAAGCTGATCAATTTGTCAATATATGTTCTGCTATTGACAATAGCAACAAACAAGTGAACAATATATTGACAATATATTAAGCTGATCAATTTGTGAACTTAATGAGACTTTATTTGTGGATCACAAACAAGATCCTCCTTTGTTTTTGCAACACACAAAAACCATCTTAAGAATAAATCCTTTTGAGAGTTCTATATTTCGTAGACAAGAATGGATACTCTGGCTCAGTTCATTTCATTGAATATTTATATTTTCCAACAAAATGCAAGTCTTCCAGTATTTGTTTCGTAGTGCTTGATTTTCTTTCCCGAAAAGAGAAAATTTAGCAAAACTTTCTCACAGTTTGAATCACATTGTTTATTTCCCTAATCTAGTTATTCAAGTCTCGAAAATTTATAAGCAAGCAGCTATCAAATCAAAAAAGACAATGTAATATCAGATTGAGTAAAGTAATTGGATAACAAGCGCAATCCAAAGACATTGAAAGCAGGTAGTGATCGATACCTGTATTCACCATACAATTGGATGCCGGATAAGTATGGCACATAATACTGAACAGCGTAATCGTGTCCATTCAGAAGAAGTGGAACGCCAGCACCATATGCACTCCACTCTTTAAATGATTCCCAAAGATCCCCAAGGCTGAAGTATAGCCTGTACTCAGCATCACAAGTTCTCCAACCCCTCATTCTTTTCTATCAACCAAGAATTGCACGACATTAATAATCTGAAACAGCGAATCTTAGACTTAACATAATTTCGATTCAAGATATACGCTAAATGACAATTGCCAATTTTTATCAGCTTACCAAAGAAATTATAAAAACGACAGCCAGAAACATAAGCAAGATGCTAACTTTTTACAAAATTATTTCAACGAAAACCAAAATAGCTAGAACCATGCAACAGTTATTGTTTTTTAACTAATAAATAGTCTTTACATAAATAAAATAAAATAAAAACAAAACTACAGACTTATAATTGCAGATATTTACAATATAAATATATGAAACATTAAACTTAAAAATGAATAAACAAATTTCTAATTGGTAATAAATTGAAAAGAGGAAAATGTTTAAGCAACAAAAGGGATACTACTTTGAGGCCAAAAAAAATTACTTTTTTTACCAAAATGAAGCAAGGAATTGAGCAAAACTCTATATCAATCAGAAAGCTAAAACATTTCCGTTTCCTTTTTTTCATAAATCCTTACATTGTTTACCTCAGAGACACATCGAGCAGCAACAAATGGCATTGTCGCATCCAAGAACCGATCCAAATTACTCAATCGACCCCCAAAATCGCCCAACGAAGCCTTCTCAGAACCTCCTCCGATTCCTCCGACATCGCCGGAGAACCGCCGGATCCACCACCGCCTCTCGACGAGTTCCGACGATCGTCGTAACAACTCCTACGAGCCTTCGTGTTTCTCCTCGCGAATTGAAGGCTCGTCGTCCCCAGCATCTTGAATCCGAAGTTGGAATCCCTAATTCCAACTCCGGATCAAGAATACGCTACGAAACCCTAAGCTATTTAGAGAGAGAGACAGAGAGAGAGAGAGAGAGAGATGAAGGGAACGTAACGGAAATGGGAGAAAGGGAAAGGTTTGTACGATGAAGGCGATGGCGTATTTATAATGAGAAAGAAAGAAATTTGAGGAAGAAGGTGAGATGGGATATGGATGGGGATTATTCGATTTGTGAGGGGTAAGAGATTGTTTCCGCGTTTTTTATTAGTTGGCTGTTGGCTGCTCGAATTGGAGCTCGCTGTCTGGATCCTTAGAATTTTCGATTACGACCCTGATTTATCTATTTTAGCATATGTAGTTTCAATTTGCATAAACGAATTGTGTCGTATGATATGGGATGGGGTCCGCCGCCGCCCAATGGCCGCGGGCGGTGGTGAGACCGAGCTCCTGAGGATGGGGCCCTCCACTTAAGCCAAGGACCCCCACCACCTGTTTGATGCCATTTTCAGGGTTGCGTACTGATGATGCTCGATATCAGTGATCTCCCAGATAACGCCGCGTGGCAGATGACGTGTCCCAGAGCATGCAAGAAAGGACCCACAATGGCTGACCAGACTGCTCATGTGCCCGTCCCACAAACAAACGCTGGCTCACCTCCAAACCCCCTGCACAATTGGCCTCCTCGGCCCTCTCAGCTCGTCTCCGGGCTGCCACAGAACCAAGATACCTCGACTCTCCCACTCGTCCGCGAGCTCTCCCGCCGAGGTCATCTTCTTCGGTCTCATCGACCGACCAACGACACCACTCATAGGCGCAACCGCCATCCCGCGAATCTCGCCATACTCGAGATATCCGCCGGCCACGTCCCACGTTCCACACCATCACGATACCCCATTAACGAGCATGTCTCGCCATTAATGCGGGATCCCGTCCATCACGCGGGCGTGACGTCGGGAGCGTAACAGCCGGCGTGATTCTCTCGCCTGCCTGCCTGCTGCCACCGCTATATAAACCCTCCTTCAGACTGTTCAAGTAAGCAATTTTCCACTCATTAAGCCGTTACTCTGTTCGGATTTCCTCTCTAACTTGACCGTCGGAGGGTCCTCGGTGGTATAACCACCCCGGGACTTCCTTGCGGGTAGCTCGGCAACAACAACCTCAAACCCATTGAGATCCACACGATTCAGGAGCCAGCCTCCAGATCCAATCTCAGCCGTACATCGCCGTCATCAGCAGATCAACAGAAGGTAATATCTTGACGCGATCCAACCCGCGTCAGCTGGCGCCGTATGTGGGAACTCCTTGATTCCACAAAAACAAAAGTTCATCTTCCGATCTCAACCCAATGGCGAGCGGTCACCACGACGATCCAACCACTAGCCGCCGCCTCCCCCACAATGGAGGCGCGGACGAATCTCCTCCTCCGAACGCCATCAACACCCTAGCCGTCCGGATAGACCGACTCGCGTCCGTCGTGGACGCGCTCGTCCGTGTCCAAACGGCGGGGTTCCAGGGGGCACTCTGCCAATAAGTGGAAAGACAGGGGAGTCGATCAGTTGGAGTCATGTCCTAAGCTCCCCAGGTCGCCGCTCCCCCACCTCGGAAACGGGACCCCTACAGAGGGAGAGAAGACTCTGCTCGCGTCGGCACTGCCGACCACCGCCTCGCTACCTCCTGCGGCCGCCGATCTCCCGGGCCAACATATTCTATGACCCGATGGACACCCGGCAGTTCAACATCGAGGTCTGTCGCTCGAGTGCCTCGCCCCGAGCCCCTGCGTGCTCCTGTCCCTCTCGAGGAGATGTCGATCAGTTCGCCTGCTCCCAGGCATGACCAACACCCCCTCCCTCGACGGGGTCGCACCGATGGGACTCGTCACGACAGCTCAAAGACTACCTCTCCAGGGGACCTGAGGAACCTCATCGAGAGGAACCGGGGCCGCGGCCAGACACAGGTCTCCAACGGCAGGGGCCAAAGTTCAGAATGTGCCGAATCGTCGAGATACCATGGCCGGCTCGACGCCCTCGAAAAGAAGATCGAGGGCATGCATTGAGAAGGTCGCCACTCGAGCGACGGGGCTAAATACGCCGTCGACTCGCTCACAAAGCCCTTACCAAGAGGCAGCTGAGCGGCTACCCTGCTCGGCTATCCCTGGCTGGTAGTTCCATACCCCACGATGCCAGGGATCAAAGCCCTCATCAAGAAGCAACCGGGCAACTTCACTGCTCGGTCCATCCTTAGCCACCTCTTACGGGCCTTCCAGCGCTAAGGATCGAAGCCCTCATCAAGAGGCGACCGAGCGGCTACCCTGCTTGGTCATCCCTGGCTGGTAACTCCTTACCCACGACGCCAGGGATCAAAGCCATCATCAAGAGACGGCCGAGTGACTACCCTGCTCGGTCATCCCTGGCTGGTAACTCCTTACCCTTAACGCCAGAGATCAAAGCCCTCACCAAGAGGCGGCCAAGCAGCTAACCTGCTCGGCCAGCTATCCTGCTCGGCTATCCCTGGCTGGTAACTCCTTACCCTCAACGCCAGGGATCAAAGCCCTCACCAAGAGGCGACCGAGCAGCTTCACTGCTCGGTCCATCCTTAGCTACCTCTTACGGGCCTTCCAACGCTAAGGATCAAAGCCCTCACAAAGAGACAGTCGAGCGGCTACCCTGCTCGGCTATCCCTGGCTGGTAACTCCTTACCCACAACGCCAGGGATCGAAGCCCTCATCAAGAGGCAGCCGAGCGGCTACCCTGCTCGGCTATCCCTGGCTTGTAGTTCCCTACCCCATGACGCCAGGTATCAAAGCCCTCGCGAAGAGGCACCGTGCAGTAACCCTGTTTAGCCCGTCCTTAAGGATCAAAGTTCTTGCTAAGAGGCACCGGGCAGTAACCCTGCTCGGCCCGTGCTCAGTAAGCCTCTTACGGCCCCTCCCGCGCTAAGGATCAAAAACCCTCATCAAGAGGCAACCGGGCCCGCCCTTGCTCGGTTATCCTTGGCCGGTAGCTCCCTACCCCAAAACACCAGGGATCAAAGCCCTCGCCAAGAGGCACCGGGCAGTAACCCTGTTCGGCCCGTCCTTAAGAATCAAATCCATCGCCAAGAGGCACTGGGCAGTAACCCTGTTCGGTCCGTCCTTAGTAGGCCTCTTACGGCCCCTCCCGCGCTTAGTGTAGCAACCCTAATTTTCCTATACAAATTTTTTTTATTCAATATTTTTTTCAAAATCCATAAAGGGGTATTTTATTGCCTGAGCACAAGACTAAGTGATTATTTTGTTTTTAATTACAAGTTACAAGAATATAATAACTCCATTTTTAGTGTACAAGAAATTACTTTAAATTTAATGTCTACTTGGAGTATTTACTCTTGCTGCCATCACTTTAAGTATTTATTTCACACCATAATTAAAAGAAGGAGCTTGTAGCTCATTGGTAATACCTTGCACTGCTGAACCCAGCCACCAGAGTTCAAATCTCATACCCCACATTATTTTTAATATTGTTTTGTTTTAAATTTTATAGAAGCCCAACAGTCCAACAGCCATAACTCCAGAATTTCCCACTACACCCACAAAGTTAGATGTTTCAGTGCCTACCCCCGGCAACCCCCCACCTCCCGACCACCGGACTCGGCCGGGATCGGCCGAGTCGGCCGGCGGACCGACCGACTCGGGCCGGCGCCGCCGGCCGGACTCAGCCGGACCGCCAAGTCCCCTGAAGAAAAATTGTGCCCCTTCACCTCCCCACCTCCTCTGTATACTTTAATTTTTCAGATCGTTTCCAGAGAGCACAATAACTCTCATTCAATCCATTTTTAATACATTTTTCCTATTTTTTTTACATTTTTTAATTAAAAACCCTACACATACCCTAACTCTAGCCTAACCCTATAAATACACCCCTACCTCCTACCCTCTCATCCCAAAATTCTGAGCCCACTCTCTCAAAATCTCAAGAAACCTTATGTACTTTGAAAACGAGCGAAAGGTGAAGCCCCGACGAAATCGACGGCGAACTTCCGGTGATCGTGCTAGGAACTCTCGGCGACGAATCGACGTACCGGCGAACCCTCTACTTCCCTCTCACTCTCTAGTGTTGCCCAAACCCGTAAGTCCCATTCTAAGCTCTCTTTCTCTCTTTTCTAAAATACGGCATTACAAACCCGACGGAATCGGCACAAATCCGATTTCCGATTCGATTTTTCTTATAAACTTCACTTCTCATTATTTCAATTATGTTTAAACTCTATCATGTTGACTATTAAGCACTAAACAACTAAATTGATCAAAGTTAAATACATGAAATGATAACGTTTCTATTTATCGTATATTTTCACTTAAATACCACATTGTTCCAATTTCACATTGAACTCCATTAAACCTTGCTATAACTATAAATAGAGCACGAGATAATGAACTACCTCCTCACACACTTCCATCTAAACATAGTACTATAATCTTGGAAATTTAGAATACGTGAAAACCAACCTTTCATTAAAATACCCTTTACTTAATAAAACTTTTAGTATTGATACATTGTTATAAATACATAACTTTTGAAATAATAAAATATATCTAGACTCATCCAATTAAGGACTGTAACATTCATTAGGAAAAGTTGTGAACTTTCAGTCGTTTATCTAAACCTGACTTTGTGGTGTCTAGGCTAGACAAGTGAGAAAGGCAACTTTAAAAGGCCCGTCTCACGGTGATTCGTGAGCGGATCCCTCCTTTCTTCACTTGTACTTACCTGGCCACAATTGGCGGTGAAGAGGCGATTTGAACTTGTCACTAGAACATAAAATACGAGAAAACGACATCTTTACAAATAAATACCATTTACTTAATAAAACCGTATTCTAAAGGATTAGTATTTATAAAATCTTTGCAAAGCGCCGTTACAACCCATTTTGGAGAACCCGTTCGGGATGGTGCGGATTATCGCACATCCTCGGACTTAGTAGTGCGAGATTCAGACCTCCGCAAGGAGCATTCGGTCTCGAAAGGTTTAAAATACGACATCTTAAGAAAAATGAGATTTTTGGAATATAAAATATTTATTAAAATCAATTTTGTATAAATATATGTATATTTATCATTTAAATATCTATTTTATTATAATATAAATGTTCCACTTTTTTTCTAAAAATCACAAGAATCGGTTTACACTAAAATACCATGAATTCAATATAATCACCATTTACACATAAATACCTTTATTTATGGAATTATGATATTTTCACTAGAAATATCACAAAATAAAATTACACTCATTACAACTATAAAAACGAATAATAAATACTTGGGGTGTATCTTGAAAACTATACAAAAGTATGTTTACATAAAACCCCCTCAAGTTTTATAAATTACCCTAAGGACCCTAGTAAATATAGAACTTCGATTTACATCTCTACTGTCTGACTCGGGTTTGAGTCTGATCATAATCTGATACCATATAAATCTTCAATATTACAATTCAACATTAACACACGAATTCATGAATCCAGTTATCAATCTATTTCAACTTGACTGAACCAAACCATGGATATACTTTCCATGTACATGAATCCAGTTTACATCCATTACATCCGTTACTGATATCATGGTTTCGGTCAGTCATCCAACTATACAACTTATACAATACAATATAACAATACAAAACAAAACACTATGGGGTTTAAGGGGTAGATTGGTACGGAAGGTGTTAGATGTGGCACGAGACTGCAAGATTAAGACACCTAACTTATATTCAGTGTGCCGTTGTTCCGGGCTTTCTAACGGAGCCTCGTACTTTCAGTTTGCCCTAGTCTCTAGCATATAGAGACTCCTCTCGTATACACTGGCATCCTTCTGTACCAAGCTACAAACAACAGCGTTAATACTAAATACAACATTACAACAATATAATTCAACTTTAAAAGATACATTCTTATTCTGTCTATTCTATTTTCTCCCTTATCTTTGGGACTTACCGAGCGACCTGTTCGCTGACGACATTCTCTTTCTTTCTTCCTTGAATGTCGTCAGGTGTTTCGGACCTTTTGGAGACAGAGCCCAGCATCAAGGACTTGGACCAAATTATTGAAGACCCAGAGCTCTAGCTTCATTGTACATTTCCATTCAGTACCTTTAATTTCCTGTTATGCCATGGTTTAGGCATTGTTTTTACTTCAGTTGTATTTCCTTTTCATGCATTGTACAAAAGAATGTTAATAAATAAAGTTGCTGTTATTTTTATATCTCTTGTCTCTTGTGATTACTTTTATATTGCTTAGATACGCTTAGCGTATTTACTTCACAGTAAATATGTAGCGGACCTCGTTGCGTCCCCTTCGCCGTATACCGGGAAGCGGGGCGTGACAGGTTTTGTTGGTGGCCCATGCAGGTCAAAGCTGTATAGAATCATACTATGCAGTTCTGTTCTGCGTGAACAACCTAAGCAATATAACACAAGAACCAGCAACTAAAACATTCTTTACAATTCATGTTCCTTGAATCTTACCATTTCATATTCATTGAATCTTATCATTTCGAATATTTTGAATCTGTCATAACCCAAATTTTTCTTTAAGGTTATGGATTCCCCGAACAACACCAGCACCAATGTCAACAACACACCTCCAGCCCTACCACTCACACCTGTCATCTCTGCTCCGATCAACGAGCAGACGATTCTGCTTGAGGCAATCCGAAGCCTCCTAGAAGGACAGCAGCAGCAGACTGCTCTTTTAATAAACCGTTCCGAGGCAGACGCACCTAGGGTAAAGCAATTTAAGGCTTTACACCCCAAACAGTTCTCCGAAAAGGGAAGCCCACTTGAAACTGAGGAATGGACACAGAGCATAGAGGATGATCTGGCGGCAGCACAAGTGCCAGACATAGCTTGGGTTCGTGTGGCGAAACTGCAACTCACGGATAATGCTCGCAACTGGTGGAAGGCGGAAGAAAGCCGTCTTGAACAGCCTATCGAATGGAAGACTTTCCGCGACATGTTCGACGCTAAGTACTTTCCTGAGACTGCCAGGTTCAACATGGAACGGCAGTTCATCCATCTACAACAAGGTTCAATGTGGACCAAGTCAGTAGATGAGTATGACGCCGAGTTCACCATGCTCAGTCGATTTGCGGCGCATCTTATACCGACAGATGAGATCAGAGCCCGTCGATTTCAACAAGGTTTGGACACAGAAATCCAGGCTGTACTGGCCACAGGAGATTTTCCGACTCATGAATCGGCTCTGAAAGCTGCCCGCCGTTATGAGGCAGCGGTAAAGACGAGGGGAAGACCTCAGTCTGCTGGATTTAAACGTCCTGCCACCCAAATGACAGGAGGAGCCTTTTCTAGGCCATCATTCGAACCCAGGAGGACTGAAGAAATTAATAACCAGTCGAGTCCAGACTTCTGCTACTACTGCAGGAGAAAGGGACACTTGTGGAAGGACTGTAGGCTCGCAAAGGGCCTATGTATAGTTTGTGGCGCGTCCAATCACAGAATTGGAAACTGTCCTTATAGACGCAACCTAGCTCACACACCCACCAACTACCTGCAGCAGCCAACTATCCAGGCTCCTGCAACTCGTCCTGCACTCCCAGCACCACCTCCACATAGAACTCCTGCACAGCCTACTCGCCAATTCCAACAGGCAATGAGGGACATGCCTCGAAGACAGAGGAATGTGCCTCCAGCTAGGAGGAATGTACCACGGCGACAGGCTTACACTTTAGCAGCCATAGAACCTGAGACTGTGAACCAAGGTAACCCAAGTAACTCCCTCACAACTTTGACCAAAACTTTTTACAATCTTTAGTTCTGTCACCAAACCGTTACACTTTCCTTTTACAAATTTCGAGGACGAAATTTTTATAAGGAGGGTAGAATGTAACAACCCTAATTTTCCTATACAAATTTTTTTTTATTCAATATTTTTTTCAAAATCCATAAAGGGGTATTTTATTGCCTGAGCACAAGACTAAGTGATTATTTTGTTTTTAATTACAAGTTACAAGAATGTAATAACTCCATTTTTAGTGTACAAGAAATTACTTTAAATTTAATGTCTACTTAGAGTATTTACTCTTGCTGCTATCACTTTAAGTATTTATTTCACACTATAATTACAAGAAGGAGCTTGTAGCTCATTGGTAATACCTTGCACTGCTGAACAAAGCCACCAGAGTTCAAATCCCATACCCCACATTATTTTTAATATTGTTTTGTTTTAAATTTTATAGAAGCCTAACAGTCCAACAGCCATAACTCCAGAATTTCCCACTACACCCACAAAGTTAGATGTTCCAGTGCCTACCCCCGGTGACCCCCCACCTCCCAACCACCGGACTCGGTCGGGATCGGCCGAGTCGGTCGGCGGACCGGCCGACTCGGGCCGGCGCCGCCGGCCGGACACGGCCGGACCGCCGAGTCCCCTGAAGAAAAATTGTGCCTCTTCACCTCCCCACCTCCTCTGTATACTTTAATTTCTCAGATCATTTCCAGAGAGCACAATAACTCTCATTCAATCCATTTTTAATACATTTTTCCTATTTTTTTACATTTTTTAATTAAAAACCATACACCTACCCTAATCCTAGCCTAACCCTATAAATACACCCCTACCTCCTACCCTCTCATCCCAAAATTCTGAGCCCACTCTCTCAAAATCTCAAGAAACCTTGTGTACTTTGAAAACGAGCGAAAGGTGAAACCCCAACGAAATCGACGGCGAACTTCCGGTGATCGTGCTAGGAACTCTCGGCGACGAATCGACGCACCGGCGAACCCCCTACTTCCCTCTCACTCTCTAGTGTTGTCCAAACCCGTAAGTCCCGTTCTAACCTCTCTTTCTCTCTTTTCTAAAATACGGAATTACAAACCCGGCGGAATCAGCACAAATCAGATTTCCGATTCGGTTTTTCTTATAAACTTCACTTCTCATTATTTCAATTATGTTTAAACTCTGTCATGTTGACTATTAAGCACTAAACAACTAAATTGATCAAAATTAAATACATGAAATGATAACTTTTCCATTTATCGTATTTTTTTCACTTAAATACCACATTGTTCCAATTTCACATTGAACTCCATTAAACCTTGATATAACTATAAGTAGAGCACGAGGTAATGAACTACCTCCTCACACACTCCCATCTAAACATAGTACTATAATCTTGGAAATTTAGAATACGTGAAAACCAACCTTTCATTAAAATACCCTTTACTTAATAAAACTTTTAGTATTGATACATTGTTATAAATACATAACTTTTGAAATAATAAAATATATCTAGACTCATCCAATTAAGAACTGTCACATTCATTAGGAAAAGTTGTGAACTTTCAGTTGTTTATCTAAACCTGACTTTGTAGTGTCTAGGCTAGACAAGTGAGAAAGGTAACTTTAAAAGACCCGTCTCACGGTGATTCGTGAGCGGATCCCTCCTTTCTTCACTTGTACTTACCTGGCCATAATTGGCGGTGAAGAGGAGATTTGAACTTGTCACTAGAACATAAAATACGAGAAAACGATATCTTTACAAATAAATACCATTTACTTAATAAAACCGTATTCTAAAGGATTAGTATTTATAAAATCTTTGTAAAGCGCCGTTACAACCCATTTTGGGGAACCCGTTCGGGATGGTGCGGATTATCGCACATCCTCGGGCTTAGTAGTGCGAGATTCAGACCTCCGCAAGGAGCATCCGGTCTCGAAAGGTTTAAAATACGACATCTTAAGAAAAATGAGATTTTTGGAATATAAAATATTTATTAAAATCAATTTTGTATAAATATATGTATATTTATCATTTAAATATCTATTTTATTATAATATAAATGTTCCACTTTTTTTCTAAAAATCACAAGAATCGGTTTACACTAAAATACCATGAATTCAATATAATCACCATTTACACATAAATACCTTTATTTATGGAATTATGATATTTTCACTAGAAATATCACAAAATAAAATTACACTCATTACAACTATAAAAACGAATAATAAATACTTGGGGTGTATCTTGAAAACTATACAAAAGTATTTTTACATAAAACCCCCTCAAATTTTATAAATTACCCTAAGGACCCTAGTAAATATAGGACTTCGATTTACATCTCTACTGTCTGACTCGGATTTGAGTCTGATCATAATCTGACTTGAATATGATTCAAGTGCCATATAAATCTTCAATATTACAATTCAACATGAACACACGAATCCATGAATCCAGTTATCAATCTATTTCAACTTGACTGAACCAAACCATAGATATACTTTCCATGTACATGAATCCAGTTTACATCCATTACATCCGTTACTGATATCATGGTTTCGGTCAGTCATCCAACTATACAACTTATACAATACAATATAACAATACAAAACAAAACACTACGGGGTTTAAGGGGTAGATTGGTACGGAAGGTGTTAGAAGTGGCACGAGACTGCAAGATTAAGACACCTAACTTATATTCAATGTGCCGTTGTTCCGGGCTTTCTAACGGAGCCTCGTACTTTAAGTTTGCCTTAGTCTCTAGCATATAGAGACTCCTCTCGTATACACTGGCATCCTTCTGTACCAAGCTACAAACAACAGCGTTAATACTAAATACAACATTACAACAATATAATTCAACTTTAAAAGATACATTCTTATTCTGTCTATTCTATTTTCTCCCTTATCTTTAGGACTTACCGAGCGACCTGTTCGCTGACGACATTCTCTTTCTTTCTTCCTTGAATGTCGTCAGGTGTTTCGGACCTTCTATAGACAGAGCCCGGCATCAAGGACTTGGACCGGATTATTGAAGACCCAGAGCTCTAGCTTCATTGTACATTTCCATTCAGTACCTTTAATTTCCTGTTATGCCATGGTTTAGGCATTGTTTTTACTTCAGTTGTATTTCTTTTTCATGCATTGTACAAAAGAATGTTAATAAATAAAGTTGCTGTTATTTTTATATCTCTTGTCTCTTGTGATTATTTTTATATTGCTTAGATACGCTTAGCGTATTTACTTCACAGTAAATATGTAGCGGACCTCGTCGCGTCCCCTTCGCTGTATGCTGGGAAGCGGGGCGTGACACTGAGGATCAAAAGCCTTCATCAAGAGGCAACCGGGCCCGCCCTTGCTTGGTTATCCCTGGCTGGTGGCTACTTACCCACAGCACCAGGGATCAAAGCTCTCACCAAGAGGCAGCCGAGCGGCTACCCTGCTCGTCTATCCCTGGCTGATAGTTCCCTACCCCACGACGCCAGGGATCAAAGCCCTTACTAAGAGGCAGCTGAGCGGCTGCCCTGCTCGGCTATCCCATGCTAGTAGTTCCCTACCCCACGACGCCAGAGATCAAAGCCCTCATCAAGAAGCAACCGGGCCCGCCCTTGCTCGGTTATCTCTGGCTGGTAGCTCATTACCCATAGCGCCAGGAATCAAAGCCCTCACCAAGAAGCGGCCGAGCGGCTACCCTGCTCGGCTATCCCTGGCTGGTAGTTCCCTACCCCATGACGCCAGGGATCAAAGCCATCACCGAGAGGCAGCTAAGCAGCTACCTTGCTCGGCTATCCCTGGCTGGTAGTTCCTACCCCATAACGCCAGAAATCAAAGCCCTCGCCAAGAGGCACCGGGCAGCTGCTCTGCTCGTCCCTTGATTAAGGATCAAAAACCTCGCCAAGAGGCACCCGGCAGTAACCCTGCTCGGCCCGTCCCTAATAGGCCTCTTACGGCCCCTCCCGCGCTAAGGATCAAAAGCCCTCATCAAGAGGCAACCGGGCCCGCTGCCTTGCTCGTCCCTTGACTAAGGAACAAAGCCCTCACCGAGAGGTATCCGGTCTATTTATATCTGAGCGATCTCTATCTCGACTTCGGGGCCATAGAAATACTGTCTCCCCACCGGTCTTTGCACACTTGACAAATGAACAGATTCAACTCGACGTGTGATCTCTAGACGAAAAACAGGCCTAACACGAAGGCGGTGCTGTGCAAATACAAGCGTTTACCGACAAGGGAAAATACGCGCGCAAAATACTACTGCAAAAAGTCTTTATTCACAAAGCCAAAAGTATTTACAAGGGTATTGTGGTCTCCCCAGCCTTACAAAATGCCCGGAGGCCTACAAAATTCCCCGAGGCAACAAAAGAAAAGAAACAAGAAGACGAGGGCCTTCAGGCCTCAGGGCCGGGCGCAACCCCAAGGAGCACTGCATCCACCACGACTGGGGCTGCGCCCATCACAAGAGCCTCGGCGCCGCCCTCGACGGGAGTCCCTTCCCCGGAAGTGCTCCCGGGGGCTTCTCCCTGCGCGTCGTCCCCGCGAGAGTATTCATTCCGGAGCTCTTCATCAGAGAACTCCGGCATCCGAGCCTTAACGGCGTCGAGGGCCTCGTGCCAGATGAGGGTAATGGCTGTGGATAGGTCGTCGTAAAAATGGTCCAGCTTTTTGTAGTTCTCCACCGCCTTCGCCGCTCTGAGCTTGGCCCACTTCGTCCCCTCTGTCGCCGCCTCCAGCTCCTCCCGAAGGGCGCCCGCCGACTTCTTCAGGGTGCCGACAAGCACCTTGGAGTGCTGAAGCTTGGCCTCGGTAGCCTGGGCGGCCTTGCAGTACCTGGCAACCTCCTGCTTCCCGGCCGCAACCTCCCACTTCTAGGCCGCCACCTCGCCCTCTAGGGCGGTGACCCTCGCCATCCCCGCCTCCAGCTCCAACTTTGAGCTCTCCTCCAGCGAGGAGAGCTCGCCCGCTGCTCGCATCGCCAGGGCAATCTCCTCTTTCTCCATCTGGATGACGAGGGCGACGTGTTGGAGGACCTGAAGAAATCAGAGGGCGGTCAGAAAAAAGAGGAGGGGACCAAATCTCGCGAATGATGAGACGTTGAGTGAAAAATCAAGTGAAGAGCGAGTACTAATCTGCACGGCCTCTTGGGCGATGGCCGCCATTTGCGCCTTGAGAGTCCCCCGAGGAACCTTCCCCCGGGCCGACCTCTCCATGTCTGCTAGCAAGCTGTCAGCAACGGAGAGCCCCGAGAGCACCTCAAAGCGGAGGTCCCCTTCGTCCACCAAGATCGGGGAGGCTGGGGTCTATGGAACTGTCCGGGGAAATCTCTTGAGAGACGGCCCCGGGGAGTCGATCTCTGTCTCCGGAGCCTGGGCCTCCTGTTCCCGAACCCGCTTTCGGCTTGGCGCCTGGCTAGGCTCCAGGGCACGACCCACACTCAAACGCCGGGGTGGGGCGACTGCCGGGGGAGCTGGGGCCGACGTCGGACGGGAGGAGCTGGCACCTCCAGCTTTCGATCCCTTCTTCGGTTTGTGCATGGCCGCTCGAAGTTGGCTCACGTCCATGGGTTCTGCACAAGACAAAGTACATTGGAGTCAGCAACACAAGTAGAAATGAAAATAAACAGGAGTCTAACAGATCGCCTGCGAGCTCCTAACATACCGACAAACTGGGGGGGCTAAGCCCAGCCCAACTAAGGGCCCGCTCAGAAAGCAGCACGTCGGCCCGGGGAATGGGCTCCCACTCCGCCACTCTCACCGCGTCGGGATCGTTGGACCGACTCTCCCGTCGACACCTATACCTAGATCACTGGGTAGGCACGGGCCAGTCCTCACCCTCTGGCGGCCCAACAAAGAAAAATTTCTTTTTCTAATCGTGGATGGAAGAAGGCACAACGACGAATCCTGTCACGCCCCGCTTCCCGGTATACGGCGAAGGGGACGCGACGAGGTCCGCTACGTATATACTCAAAAATACATACGCTAAGCGTATCTAAGCAATATAAAAGTAATCACAAGAGACAAGAGATATAATAAAAATAGCAACTTTTATTTATTAACATTCTTTTGTACAATGCATGAAAAGGAAATACAATTGAAGTAAAAACGAAGCCTAAACAATGGCATAACAGGAAATGAAAATACTGAATGGAAATGTACAATGTCTAGAGCTCGGGGTCTTCGAGGAACTGATCCAAGTCTTCACTGGTGGGCTCGATCTCTGCTGTGTCCAGATCATCTGACGACATTCAAAGAAGAAGAAAATAGAATGTAGTCAGCGAATAGGTCTCTCGGTAAGTCCCAAAGTTAAGAGAGAAATAGAAAAGACAGAATAAGAATGTATCTTTTAAAGATGTATAATATTGTAGAATATTGTGTTAACGCTGTTGTTTGTAGCTTGGTACAGAAGGATGCCAGTGTATACGAGAGGGGTCTCTATATGCTAGAGAGTAGGGCAAACTGAAAGTACAAGGAACCGTTATGCCATGGTACAACAGCAACAGGATTCATGTTAGGTGTCTTAATCTTATTGTCTCGTGCCACTTTTAACACCTTCCATACCAATCTACCCCTTAAACCCCATAGTGTTTTGATTGTATTGTATAAGTTGTATAGTTGGATGACTGACCGAAACCATGATATCAGTAACGGATGTAATGGATGTAAACTGGATTCATGTACATGGAAAGTATATCCATGGTTTGGTTCAGTCAAGTTGAATAGATTGATAACTGGATTCATGGATTCATGTGTTCATGTTGAATTGTAATATTATAGATTTAGAGATTGACTTGAATCATATTCAAGTCAGATTAATCAGACTCAAACCTGAGTCGGACAGTAGAAATGTAAATCGAAGTCCTATAATTGCTAGGGTCCTTAGAGTAATTTATAAAACTTGAGGGGGGTTTATGTAAAAATACTTTTGTATAGTTTTCAAGATACACCTCAAGTATTCATTATTCGTCTTTAGAGTTATAATGAGGGTGGATTTTATATTGTGACATTTCTAGTGAAAATATCCTAGTTTTATATAAATAAAGGTATTTATCTTTAATATTGATTTATTTGAAGTTCATGGTATTTTAATGTAAAATTTATTCTTGTGATTTTTAGGAAAGGTGGAATATTTATATTATAATAAAATAGATATTGAAATGATAAATATATATATATATATACAAAAATAATTTTAATAAATATTTTATATTCCAAAAATCTCATTTTCTTAAGATGTCGTATTTTAAACTTTTCGAGACCGAATGCTCCTCGCGGAGGTCTGAATCTCGTACTACTAAGCCCGAGGGTGCACGATAAACCGTACTATCCCGAACGGGTTCCCCAAAATGGGTTGTAGTGGCGCTTTGCAAAGATTTTATAAATACAAACCTTTAGAATACGGTTTTATTAAGTAATGGTATTTATTTGTAAAAAGTCGATTTTCTGTATTTTAGATTATAGGGTTTCCTAAGACAACTAGCCTATTTCTAAATGGTCTAAACGACAAGTCGTTAAAAGCCTCAAATCGCCTCTTCACCGCCAATTGTGGCCAGGTAAGTACAAATGAGGAAGGAAGGATCCGCTCACGAATCGTGAGACGGGCCTTTTAAAGTTACCTTTGCTCACTTGCCTAGCCTAGACACCACAAAGTCAGGTTTAGATAAACGATCGATGTCCACAACTTATCGTATTTTCCTAAAGATAGGTATTTATTTAAATGTGTATCAAAACTACAACTTTTAAGAAATGGTTTTATTAAGATTATGGAATTTAAATGTAAAATCTTGTTTTATCGTATTCTAAGTTTTGATGATATCATTTAGGGTTGTATTTGCGTGTGTGTGGAGGTAGGTCATTATCTCGTGATCTATTTTAAGGTATAGCAATGTTAAGGGGGTTAAATGTGAAAACGAAACATTGTGGTATTTAAATGAAAAATACGATATATTGAAGAAAAAAACTATCATTTCATGTGAGGAAATTTGTTCAAATTATTTGTTAAGTGATTAATAGTCAACATAAAGATGTTTAAGTATGAATGTATTGGTGAGAAGTGAGATTTTATAGAAAACCGAATCAGAAATCGGATTTGTTCCGATTCCGTCGGGTTTTGTAAATTCGTATTTTTATAAGAGAAAAGAAAGATAGAAATGGGGACTTACGGGTTTGGACAAAACTAGAAAGTGAGAGGGAAGTAGAGGGTTTGCCGGTGCGTCGACTCGTCGTCGAGAGTTCCTAGCACGATCACCGGAATTTCGCCGTCGATTTCGTCAGCGCTTCGCCTTTCGCTCGTTTCCAAAGTACCAAGGTTTTCTTGAGATTTTGAGAGAGTGGGCTCAGAATTTTGGGATGAGAGGGTAGGAGGTAGGGATGTATTTATAGGGTTAGGCTAGGGTTAGGGTAGGTGTAGGGTTTTTAATTAAAAAATGTATTAAAAAAATAGGAAAAATGAATTAAAAATGGATTGAATGAGAGTTATTATGCTCTCTGGAAACTATCTGAGAAATTAAAGTGTGCTGGTGTATAGAGAAGACCAAGAGTCACATCTTTTTAGTTGGAGACTCGGCCGTCCGGCCAGCGGCGCCGGCCGACTCGGCCGAGTCAGGCCGAGTCGGGGGTGCAGGAGGTGGGGGGTCGCCTGGGGTAGTTACTGGAGTATTTAACTTTTCATGGGTAGTGGTAAAATTTGGAGTTATAGCTATTGGACTGTTGGGCTTCTATAAAATTTAAAACAAAACAATATTAAAAATAATGTGGGGCAGTGGATTTGAACTCTAATGGCTTGGTTCAGTAGTGCAAGGTGTTACCAATGAGCTACAAGCTCCTTCTTGTAATTATGCTGTGAAATAAATACTTAAAGAGATATCAGCAACATTAAATACTCCAAGTATAATTTGAATTTAAATCAATTCTTTGTACATTAAAAATGGAGTTTTTACAGTCTACCCTCCTTACAAAAATTTCGTCCTCGAAATTTATAACTTTTATTTGAGGACTAGTTTACAAATAGGTGTGGATATCTAGTACGCATTTCATCCTCCCTTTCCCAAGTGGACTCTCCTGGAGTGTCTTTCCTCCACATCACTCGGACCAAGTTAACTTCCTTGTTCCAAAGTGTCTTCACTTTCCTGTCTAGGATCTCCATAGGCTATTGCTCACAAGACAAATCGGGCTGTATCGTGAGCTCGGAATGATCGAGAACATGGCTGGGGTCACTCACATACCTTCTGAGTTGGGATATGTGGAATACGTTATGCACTCTTTCCAATGAAGGTGGAAGCGCTAAGCGGTATGCCACTTCACCGACTCGTTCAAGTATATCGAACGGTCCAATATATCTCGGACTTAGCTTACCCCGTCTTCCAAATCGGATTACTCCGCGGTTCGGAGATATCTTCAAGAACACATGATCTCCTGGCTGGAACTCCAGATGACGTCTCTTTGCATCAGCCCAGTGCTTCTTTCGATCTTGGGCTATGCGCATCCTTTCCCTGATAGTACGAACCACATCAACAGTCGCTACTATCATCTCTGGTCCAAGAAGTTCCCTATCTCCGATGTCGTCCCAACTTAATGGCGATCGACACTTCCTTCCATACAATGCTGCAAAAGGTGCCATTCCTATGCTTGCTTGGTAGCTGTTGTTGTACGAAAACTCTACAAGATGTAGGTGATCTTCCCACGATCCTTTGAAGTCTAATATACATGCTCTGAGCATATCCTCCAAGATCTGAATAGTTCGTTCCGACTGACCATCTGTTTGTGGATGATAAGCCGTGCTGAAGTTCAGACTTGTTCCCAAGCTTGCTTGCAGACTTTGCCAAAATTGCGATCGAAACCTGGTGTCACGATCGGAGACAATGCAGACCGGTACTCTATGAAGTCTCACAATTTCCTATATGAGTTCAGGGGTATCAGAGATAGTACATTATGAAGAGTTTAAATCTTAAGTAGATTATTACCTCTATGTACTTCTTTGCTAGTATCTCAGTTGATTGGCCAACTCAAAATGGGATGAAGTGAGCCGACTTTGTGAGTCGATCCATAATGACCCATACGATATCGTTACCCTTTGTGCTGCGAGGAAGAGCTGTCACAAAATCCATCGTGATGTGTTGCCACTTCCATTCTGGGATTGGTAACGGTTGAAGTAATCCAGCAGTCCTGTGATGTTCAGCCTTTACTTGCTGACACACCAAGCATTTTGCGACGCTTCTGGCTACTTCACGCTTCATTCCATGCCACCAATAATTCTGACGTAGATCTTTGTACATTTTGGTACCTCCAGGTGTACTGAGTAGGGAGAGCTGTGAGCTTCTTTCATTAACTCTTCCCGAACATGACCTTTTGGTACACACAATCTGCTGCCGTATCTCAAAGATCCGTCATCATGGATGATGAAGTCTGTTCTGAGTTCATTCTCCACTTGTTCTCTGATCTTTTGCAACTTAGCATCACTTGCTTGGGCTGCTTTGATCTGATTGACAATAGTTGATTGAACTTGTAAATTCATCAAACTTGAAGTATTACCTGGCATGACTACTTCAATCTCCATCTGATACAAGTCTTGTTGAAGCTTCCATTGAGCGGTGAGATTCATTGCTAATGGTTGGCGACTAAGTGCATCAGGTACTATATTCACCTTCCCTGGGTGATATTGCAAATTGATGTCAAAATCCGCCATGAGTTCTAACCATCTTCTCTGCCGCATATTCAACTCCTTCTGAGTAAACACGTATTTCAGGCTCTTATGATCTGTGTAGATGTTCACTCGTTCACCAAGTAGATAATGGCACCAAATCTTGAGAGCAAAGATGATGGCTGCCAATTCCAAATCATGCGTCGGATAATTGCGCTCATGAATCTTCAGCTGTCTTGAAGCATAAGCCACAACTTTACCGTGCTGATGTAGAACACATCCCAATCCCTTACTGGATGCATCGCAATGCACTTCGAATCCTCCAGATTGATCCGGTATAACGAGAATAGGTGCTGATGTCAACCTTGACTTGAGTTCTATGAAAGCTTGTTCGCATGCTTCTGACCACACAAATTCTTCATCTTTACTTGTGAGATTGGTCAGGGGTGTTTCTATCTTCGAAAATCCTTCAATGAATCTTCTGTAATATCCAGCTAAGCCTAAGAAACTCCGAATGTCCTTCACTGACTTTGGTGTAGGCCATTCGCTAACTGCTGAAACTTTTGCTGGATCCACCGAGATTCCTTCTCCTGATACGATATGTCCAAGAAAACCAACTTGCTTTAGCCAAAACGCGCACTTGATGTACTTGGCATAGAGCTGATGTTATCGAAGAGTTTCTAGGACAATTCGTAGATGTTCTGCATGCTCTTTCCGATTCTTAGAATACACCAGGATGTCGTCGATGAAGATGACAACAAACCTGTCTAAGTACTCCCGGAAAACTTGATTCATTAGGGTCATGAATATTGCGGGTGCGTTGGTCACTCCAAATGGCATCACGAGAAATTCGTAATGTCCATAGCGAGTTCTGAAAGCCGTTTTGTGAATATCAGTTTCCTTGACCTTCACCTGATGATAACCTGAACGAAAATCTAATTTAGAGAAAACACAAGATCCACTTAGCTGATCGAATAAATCGTCGATGCGCGGAAGTGGATACTTGTTCTTTATAGTGACTTCATTCAAGGCTCTGTAATCGATGCATATTCTGTATGAACCTTCCTTCTTCTTCACAAGTAGTACAGGTGATCCCCAACTTGAAGTGCTGCGACGAATCCATCCTTTCGCCAGTAATTCGTCCAACTGTGTTCGGACTTTCTTCAAACCTTCCGGACTTAACGATAGGGTGCTTTGATTACCGGTTGTGCTCCTAGTACTAAATCAATACTGAATTCAAGAGCTCGATCAGGAGGCAAACCTGATATATCGTCAGGAAATACATCGTCGAACTCTCGAACCACATCTGGTCTTGATTCTTCCTCTGCTTGAGCTACTGCAACTACTGCTTCTCTTGGCTTCGCTTTGTAGATACTTGGCTCCAGTGTACGGTCTCCGATTTTGAAATAGAAGACTGGATGGTCTGGAATCTCGAATACTACCCTCCTTTGACGACAGTCAATGGTAGCATAAAAAGTTCCAAGCCAATCCATTCCTAGAACCACATCAAAGTTCGGTATGTCCAGCACTTTGAAGTCAGCATAAAACTCTCTGCTGCAGACGACGACTTGACACAAACGGTATCCCATGGTTGCCTTTAGAACGCCATTTCCTGAACTGATATTCCAGCTGGATACAAGTGGTGAGACTGGAATCGCATGGGTTCGGACAAACCGTTGCGACATAAAGCTGTTAGTTATATGTATGCCCTAGAGGCCATTACTATACATAGAATGTATATTGTAGTGGATGCTTGGACACATATAGGGAGGACTTTCTTGCTCGACATGATAGTATGCTATCTGGTTGCTCTTTACCTTAACGTGTACACTGATTGTCTCTCTGTTACATGTTGGTAAAGCCCTTAGGATGTGTACTTGACTACCTGGACTATGATGCGGATCATACTAGTGGGGACATGGTAGTCCATAAGTACCGAGACGGGGCATCGATATACCAGAGTAGACTAGCGTATACCTTCTCGACCCATACAGATGGGCGATGGATGATCCCATATCCATTGGTGTTTGACATCAGAGATGATATACGGGTGCTCAGTAGAGACTGGGTACACTGGACGGACTCGCCGAGAACTCCCAGATGGTATTATACCTTACGTCAGATGGCAGTTCTCTAGTGACACTGGTACAGGTTAGTCTGTAGACCCGAGATCGTCATAGAGTCTTGTGTGATTCCCACTGTGCTTTGATTTCCACCTTACCACGTCCAAGAGGGCGTGCAAAACGGTGGTTTTTGGGTACAGTCCCGATTCACATGGAGGCAATGAGCGATAGGAGGGGATTCGTCTCTCCCGGTATAGGGAGTTGATGTTGCGCTGTGTTCGATTGGCTATAACCGGAAATCCCTGGCCAGGGTTGCTGAGATTTAGCGGTAAGTGTTACCAGTAGTTTCTCGAACTGTTATAGACCTCATATCGACACGACTTATCGAGCTATTGGGGTCTGACGTTTACCACCCTTAGGCGAGATATGCGACATATCAGACGATGAGACCGGACTGTACGGTAAGTGTTGCTGGTTGGATTCACAGGAGTGTGAGCGGGCTTGCTCGTTGATCTTCTGATCGCTCAATACCCGGGTGGCCGTTACGTTTAGCAGACCGCTTGCGGCTTGTGGGTGTTTGTTATGATCATCGCCTGCTGCCGGCGTATTGACGAGTCTTTAGAGTCCTACACAGAGGTTTCCTGGCTCAAGCGAAACGAAATAGGAGCGCATATGAGATATATGCGGGACCGAGAATAATACTAGTATGTGATACTGTATTCTATTCTCGCGATTTGTATCATTGGACGGTTATATATGATATAGCTGGGTTACCGAATCAAGTGTTGATTCGATACATTGATACACTTGATATTAGTCGGTTATATGCGATATGACCGGATCATTAAATCAAGTGTTGATTTAATGATTTAATGTGTAATTATATATTTGATATATTACTTTACATTAACTAGTATTAGTTCACTTAAGATGGATTTTCTCACTTGATGTGCACATTGTATATATATGATATATGTTTGTGCACTAGTTTGTATCATGTTTGATGATACATGCAAACTTGGGTGTGTGTATGCTTTGAACCATGTTTAGGTTAATGGTTAGGGTTTTAAAATATTCACTTATTCATTTTATTTATTTTTGGGCAAGAAATAAAATGGTGGCTTCTTTTGGTTTTTAGTTGAAGCTTCTTGAAGCTTTGAAAAGCTTTGACCATTTTGTTTCTTTCCTTAACCTAACCATTTACCTAAACCCTAGTTTAGTCTCTACACTTGTTACACTAACCCATGGTTGCATTATGATAAGATCACTTGATTTATTATTATTCATCAATTGATTTTATTATTCTTATCATATTCTTTCTTCTTCTTCTTCTTCTTCAAGAAGAAGAAACCTTGCTACCTTCAATGGTGCCATGAGAAAGAGAGTGAGAAATCCAAATCCAAAATGAACCCACTTCCTATTTCTTCATCCTCTACCACTTGCCATGTAGTAGAGCGTGTTATCTTCACAAGTTCTATGACCAAGTGAAGATGGAGCTTGATCTTGAGTTGCCTCGACGTAGATCATCTTCGGCATCGAAGTCGACGACCTAGCCCGCCCATTTCTCCGATGAAACCGACGCTAGAGTCCGGGATCCGATGATCGCAGCGAAGGGACATCATCACGGAGCTAAGGAAGTGGAGGACCGGATCTACAAAGCTTGTATTTCTATTCACTTAGTAGCAAAGTTGTTTGCTTGCATTTATTTTCGCCTTACCTCTAGTAATCGATCTATATTAGGGTTTCTCGGCACCAAAATTTTAGAATTTGGCATGGTTGATGCCTTGTGGAACCTCATTAATGTGCCTAGGAACCCTACAGTGGTATCAGAGCCTAGCTAGAGCCTTAGGCGATGTGTAGACGAAGTTAGAAACCCGATCGAACCCGAAACCCTAATCCAAAACTACTCTCTGGACTTTTTCTGAAAAAGTGGATTTTTCCAAATTAAAAATATGCAGAAAAATGAGCAGGAAATTCTAAGAAAAACGGTAGAAAACGACAACCTAAGTCTACAGTATTGCCACGGAACCGCGGCGTTGACCCACTTGTTGCGGCGGTTCCGCGGCCGTCTGTGATGATTAGGCTGTGCGTTTCCTACAGTTATCTCTGTAGGTGTTTCTTGTGTCTTCTGGATACTTTTAATTTTTACTCAAGAGTTGAGTTTTCTGGGTTGTTTTGGGGACTCGATGATTCGATCGGATTGTCTAATTTCGTCTATGTGTTTTTCCAGGTAATTTTAGAATATGTTAAAAAGTTCGACCGGATATAAATACCCAATTTTTCCCCTGCCGGGAAATTTCCAACTGTTGGATTTTTTCCGTAGTTTGAGAACGTTCTAAGTAGTGCAAGTAACGCGATGGTCTCTCTAGAAGACAACAAACCTTAACTCGATTATGTGACCGTCTTGAACTGCCCTTTGAACCTTAGGGTTTGGGGCAGTACGGCGTGCCACATGTGAGGCGTTGGCTTGACCCTTCTACGGCTGGACCGTTGGTACTGAGGCATGAACTGAATGTTTTAAAACTTATTTCATGTGTTGAGCTGTTTCGGGAAAACTTGGGTGTTTGATTGTTCGATCGAAAAGTTTAACATTTTCTATTTATCTGGAATGTGATACAATATTTGGAATTCACAAGTAGTTATGAGATAACCAATTTGAATGTTATAAACATAGCACTTTAGTCTCACTTGATCGGTTGCCACGGAATTTTGATGTGATCAAAAGTCCGTCGCAATCACGTAGCGTACGCGGATACTCGCCGGGTAAACTTAATAGACAGCCACACCCTATAGCCCCGACCAAGTGACTGTAGGAGAACCCCATCGCCGAAAGCATCCGTTCGGGTGCTCGCGGCAGCGGTGTTCCGCCTTGGTGCACTTCGTCGACGACATTGGGGGTGCGGCCGCCTACTAAAGTTTGCGACGATCATTCGATCAAAATGCCGGGAATCTTGTTGAATTGCCCGGCTTGATATTGAAAAGTGTTTTCGATAATGAGACTAAAATGCGGGGTTTATAATTGTTAGGCATGCGATGTCTAAGGAATTTATTAGATTAGGCATGTGATGTCTATGCAGGTTGCGGATTCCAACTGTTGTAGTTTTACACTTTCTTTTCTGCGACCGTAAGTGTAATATGTCATATCGCCGGTTTCGTTGCTATATGTCAACGACAATTGGGATACGCATGTTTACTTACGTTGATGACATGTGATGTTATGTGTTGCTGGATATGTTATATTGGATCGTCGTGTTTGAATAGCCGGGTTTTTTTTATGTGAGATGAGTGTTTTTCATTTTCATTCATGTAAAAACTTGTATGTAATATTCTTTTATTGGGGCACTTCCAGGTTGCGGAAGATGTCACTTTTTGTATATTATTTACCTTTCCGCACTAGGATAGACCCAAGGAGGAGGGCACAAGTAACCGGGTTCTGGAGTCCAGTGGGAGACCAACTCGAGGAGTCGAGTCCGGGTCTCCTAACTCTAGAATTGGTAGGGTTGCTTGCCGCTCTCGTAGGGGTCTAGGGGTGTGGGTTTTGGCTATTCATCGCGACCGTGGAATCCGTGTTTTATATTGGCTCGTATTGAAAATACAGACGTCCTGGTATATCCAATATTTCATATGATTCTTCTGCTGCGATATCTGTGATATGATCATTTGATGTTCTGTGATAAATACTGTATATAGTATATATGATATATTATATAGGCGTTACTTATGTTTTACACCCGCGCTAGCCCTGCCCCGCTCTGCCGTTAGTTACCTAAGCTAACGGTGCACGAGGGGACATCTTGGCGAATGCGGATGGCATAAGTATACGTTATATTTATCTGTGATGTTTAGGTGGACTTAAATGATGAGACTTCATTAATATGATTAATGAAAGAAAAGAAACCTAAGATGTTGTGGAATCGAACTTTCAAAAACAGGTAGCTACAGTTCTTGCTTTGCATAGTGGTATATATGATATATCCTGCACCTTATTCGATGTGGAAAGGGCCGAGATCCCTTCACCGGGAGTGACCCCTTTAGCAATAACTGGCAGATGCTACACACTCGGTTTGTCTTTTGATTGCTTCTATAGTTTCTGCTTTGCACAGTGATATATATGATATATCCCGCACCTCATTCGACGAGGAAAGGGCCGACGATCCCTTCACCGGGAGTGACCCCTTTAGCAAAACTAGAAAAGCCTCAAAAACACTCCATTTCAAAATTCATTTGATTCTACAACGATATCAAGTTAATTACGCAATAGGTTTTCATAAAAACCTGTCGTAGCCCTCCGTCATTTCAGATAAGTTGTATATAGTATTCGTGCTACATTTGTTGGCTTTCGTCAATGTGTAGTGTGCGGTAGCTATATGCTGCTTATCTGCTGCATACGATGCGATTGGATTAGGGTAGTCGTACGGCTTTGTTGGCTTTCGTCAAGGGTCGTGCGGGTGGGTTTAATTCAGTCAAGAAATTTACGGGTTGAACTTGACTAGCGGGCTATGGTTTGTTGGCTTTCGTCAAGGTCATAGCACGTTAGGGGCAAAATATTATCGGGAATTTCAAGTATTGAAATTTGCAATGAGATTGCATACCTTCTATGAGATAGTTGGATCCCGATACCCACTGCGAGTAATTGTTACTCCTGGGAGAGTTTTACACATTACAATTAGCCGATCTAGTAGGTGTCTAGAAAGTGTTGGATATATGTATGCCCTAGAGGCCATTATGTGATAGTGGATGTATCTATACATGTATATATATTCAGTTTGCATTCTTGCTCGACATGATAGTATGCTATCTGGTTCTTCTTTATCTGACATGTTTATTTGATCGTGCTTCTATTCATTCATACATGCTGATAGAGCCCTGAGGATATCGGCTTGACTACTCTGATTATGATGGAGATCATACTAGTGGGACGTCTGTAGTCTATAAGCATATCCTGGAACGTCCCTAGTCGTAGGTATATCGAGGCGGGGCATTGATATACCAGAGTAGACTAGCGTATATGATACTAGACCCATACGATGGGCGATGAATGTTCCCACATTCATCGATGTTTGACATCAAGATCATATACGGGTGCTCAGTGGTGACTGGGTACACTGGACGGACTCACCGAGAACTCCTATATGGAATTATATCTATCGTCGGATAGCAGTTCTCAGGTGACACTGGTACAGGTTAGTTTGTAGACCCGAGATCGTCATAGAGCCTTGTGTGTTCTCCCACTGTACTTTGATTACCACCCTACCACGGCTCTACTGAGTCGTGCAAGCAGGTGGCCGTTGGGTACAGTCCCGAGACACACGAAGGCAATGAGCGATAGGAGGGGTTTCGTCTCTCCCGATATTGGGAGTTGATGCTGTACTGTGCCTGACTGGTTATAACAGCAAGTCCCTGGCCAGGGCTGCTGAGATTTGCTGATAAGTGTTATCAGTAGTTTCTCGATCTGTTATAGACCATTCACCGGCACGACTTATTGAGTTATTGGGGTCGACGTGACCATCCCTAGGCTCGATATGCAGCATATCTGACGAAGAGACCGGACTGTACGGTAGTGTTGCCGGATGGCTCGACGGGAGTTGTAGCAGGTTCGCTTGTTGTCTTCTGATCGCTCAATACCCGGGTGGCCGTTACGTTTAGCTGACCGCTTGCGGCTTGAGGGTACTTGATATGATCATTACCCTCTGCCGGCGTATTGACGAGTTTTAGAGTCCCACAAAGGAGTTACCCAGTCCAGGCGAAACGTTGTGGTGCGCGTATGCGATATGCGCATGCACCCGATTGAAATGTGCGTATATGATACCGAACATTGATCGGGTGAACTGCTTTTGGTGGGGTCATATGAGATATGACCGGATTGATAAATTAAGTGTTGATTTATCATCTAACCATTAGTATTCTCACTTGAAACCTTTCTAGGGTTTGATGGATGTATGCATGCATGCATGTGTTTCTTTCTTCCTTTCTAGTTTCATGCACATGTAGATGTGCATACATGTATACATACATACACCCATCCATCATGGTTGATTGCATATGGAAATGGTGGCAATATAAGCCTCACACCATAGATTAAACAATGGATAATTATTTAATTTTGGTTTTAAAGTAAAATGAAAAAGAAAAGGATAATCATTCTTGATTCTACACTCTTCTTCTAACCTAACCTATCTCAACTACCACTAACCTATGGTTATCTTTCTCTTTATCATTTAAAACCCAAGTTAAACTAACTATCCATCATTTAATCATGGTTGAAGTCAAGAAGGAAATAAATATATATAGTGATATATATTTCTTTTTCTTTTTAACTCAAGGGTTAACCTTTTATCTCTTGTTAAAATTGCCACCATCTTCTTCCTCTAGCTCCTTTGCTCTCTTGATTTTCCTCGTGAGCAAATACCACTTAAAGATAGGTTTTTGAAGTGAGATTCCAAACCACAACATCATTCTACTCAAGTCTAGCCGACTTGATTAGAGTGTGTCCTTCGGTTTTCCAAAGAAGCGAGCTTGGACGGAGTGCTCCGTGGTGGATCGTCGTGGACGCAAGGGAACTTCGAGAGGACCTCGATTCAACACCCAAGACACCAAGGAGTCTAGCAAAGGGGAGCTACAAAGGTTGTAGCCTTCAAACCCTAATCTTTTCTAGCTTAATGTTACATAACCCTAATTTTCTAGGATCGATCCCTTTGCATGTTAGTTTAGCACCTTAAAAATTATAACTTTGGGTCATGTGATGCTTCAAAACACTTCATAGGGTGCCATACTAACCTTACATTGGTATCAGAGCCGGCCTAGAACATTAGGCGACGTTTTTACGAAGTGAAAACCCCGATCGGACAAAAATACGGTATTTTTGGGTGCTCTCTGGAAATTTTCTAAAATTTGATAATTTGCAGAATTAAAAATATGTAAAAAATACAGCAGGAAAAAATAAGAGTTACGGTACAAAATTTTTCCAGTGAACAGTGATTCTAGCCGCGGAAACGCGGCCTAAGCTTGCTTAGGCCGCGGTTCCGCGGCCGTATATATGTATTGATGAATACTTTTTGTACAGTAATTCATGAATCTGCTTGTATAAATTTTTGGATATTTTTAATCTGTATTTGGTTTTGAAAAATTCTGGAGATGGTTTTGAACTCGTCATTTCGATCGGGATTTTTATTTCGTAGCTTTTCCGGGTAAATTAGAAAGTATTGAAGTGTTTGAACGAGTATCATTTACTCACTATTCACGGGGTTTAAATACTTTGGAGATACGTGCAAGTCTTTTTGCGGTGGTCCCTCTAGAAGACAACAAACCTTAACTCGATTATGTGACCGTCTTGAACTGCCCTTTGAACCTTAGGGTTTGGGGCAGTACGGCGTGCCACATGTGAGGCGTTAGCTTGACCCTTCTACGGCTGGACCGCTACTACTGTGTCACACACCGGATTTTTGAACCCTGCTCAAGTGTTGAGCTTTAGTGAATCTTGGGTGCTTGATCGTTCGTTCGAAAACTTTAATACTGTCTGTTTGTCTGGAATGTGATACAATATGTGGAATTCATATAGTTTAGGCATGAAATACGAAATATGTGATATTTCGCATTTATGATGTCTAAAGAGAATCTGGATTCCAAATATTGTAGTTTTACACTTTCTTTTCTGTGACCGTAAGTGTAGTATGTACGATATCGCCGGTTTCGTTGCTATACATCAACGACAATCGGGGTACGCATACTTACTTACGTTGATGATATGTGATATTATGTGTTACTGAGATATGATGTGCAGGATTGTCGCGATCGAATAGCCGGGGGGTTTTTGTGAGATGAGAGTTTTATATTTTCATTCATGTAAATTCAAATATAATGTAATATTCTTTTATTTGGGGGCACTTCCAGGTTGCGGTTGTGTCACCAGTGTTGTATATTATTTACTTTTCCGCATTAGGATGGACCCAAGGAGGGGAGCACAGATGACCGGGTTCTGGGGTTCAGTGGGAGGCCATCTCGAGGAGTCGAGACCGGGTCTCCTAAACTCCAGGATTGGTAGGGTCACTTGCCGCTCTCGTAGGGGTCCAGGGTGTGGGCTTGGCTATTCATCGCGACTGTGGAATCCGTATTTTCTATTCTGGCTAAATACTAAATACGGACGTCCTAGGATATCCCACGTTGTATCTATGTTTCTGCTGCCTGTGTTCTGTGATATCTGAGACGAATGACATATTATATATATGATATATAGTAGACGTTGCTTATGTTTTACACCCGCGCTAGTCCCGTCCCGGTATGCCGTTAGTTAAGTAACCTAACGGTGCATAACGGAACATTGCGGCGAATGCGGATGGCATAAGCGTACGTGTTATTTTCGTTTCTTTTCTGTGATTGGCTTAAGTACTTAAATGATGGGATTACATTAATGTGATTAATGTAAAGAAAATAAACCTAAAAAGATGTTGTAGAATCGGATTTAAAAACTACTCGGCTATTTATGAAAAAGCTACATTTCAAAACTGCGGAGCTTAAGCCACTCCTTTTGAAAACTGTTTGATTCTACAACGATATCAAGTTCAAAGCGTTAAACATTTTCTTAAAAATCATTCGCAACCCTCCGTCATTTTAGGAAGTAGAGTACTTAGTATTCGTGCTACGTTTGTTGACTTTAGTTAAGGCGTAGTGTACGGTAGCTAAGTGATGTCTTCCTACACTGCATATGATGCAGATTAATTAGGACATTCATGCGACTTTGTTGACCATAGTTAAGGGTCATATGGGTGGGTCTAATTGATCAAGAAATGACGGGTAGAACTTGACTGGTACTTATGATTTGTTGACTATAGTTAAGGTCATAAGTACTAGGGGTAAAAATTACATCGGGAATTTCAAGTGTTGAAATTTGCAATGAGATTGCATACCTTCCATGTGATGGTTGGATCCCGATCCCACTGTGGGCAATAGTTGCTCCTAGGAGAGTTTTACAGTTTACAATTAGCTAACTCATTAGGTGTCTAGAAAGGTGTTAACGGGGCTCCGCCTCTGGGAAAACGAGGTTTACTCTAATTAGGTCCGTGCGAAAGCACGGGGAACCTCCCTCAAAGTACCGACACTGGCCTGGCTGAACGGTTAGCGAAGTTGTAGACTGTAATTAATCCTGGCTAGTTTTTCTTTTTAAGGTTTGAAAGAAAAACTTGATAAAAATCAGTGGGAAACATCGATTAGAAAAGATAATAAACGAATCTAATCTATGCAAGAGCTTTCGCTGAGTGTATTCTTTTCTCTCTCTTAATGGCAGATACCAATGACTGGACTTAAGCTTCTACTAGATAAAAACAAACTGAATGGGACCAACTATAAAGACTGGCTAAGGAATCTGAAGATCGCCTTGACTTATAATAAAGTATCATATGTCCTCACGGCTTCAGCCCCGCCCGTCCCAGGTCCAAAATCCTCAGTTGCGGACATTGAAGTCCGCAAGACATGGGACGCTGACTGTGCCACGGCCACATGCCTCGCGCTTGCATCGATGGATAACACACATCAAAAGCAGCACGAGGACATGGACATTCACGGGATACTTCTCCATACAAAGGAGTTGTATGGGGAGCAATCCCGCGTATTACGATACGAAGCATCAAAGAAACTGTTTCAGATGCGAATGGCCCCTGGCACACCAGTAGGAGACCATGTGTTGAAGATGATAGCTCTTATAGAAGAGCTTGAGGACCTTGGATGGACAATGGACAATGAACAATATATAGATATTATTCTGCAGTCCCTCCCCTCCACCTTTGCTCAGTTCATAGTGAACTTCAACATGCATGGCATGGAGAAGGACCTCCCTGAACTCCTTAATATGTTAAGGAGTGCAGAGAGCACTATGAAGTCAGCAAAGACTCCCGTTATGACCATTGGACAGTCTTCTTCTTCTCGCCAAAAAGCTAAGGCCAAGGGAAAGAAAAAGAAGAAACCCACTAATCCTAAGAGCGGAGTCAAAAAGGTGAAGGGAAAGGGAAAGTCCACGGCTGGAGACCCGGGGAAAGGCGAGTGTTTTCATTGCCACAAGACAGGACATTGGAAGCGCAATTGCACGGAGTACCTAAGTCTCAAGAAGAAGCATGGTGATGCTTCTGCTTCAGGTGCGTTTGTGACTGAAAACTGTTTTTCTATAAACTCTGCTTCCTGGGTATTGGATACCGGTTCAGGTTCTCACATTTGCAATTCTATGCAGGGGCTGAGAAATAGCAAGGTTTTGAAGACAGGTGACCATACTCTCCGCGTTGGAAATGGTTCCAATGTACACACAGTCGCAGTGGGAGAGTATCACTTGGGGTTGCCATCTGGATGTATTTTGATTTTGAATCCATGTTATTTTGTACCAAGTATGCTATGTAATATAATGTCCGTTTCTTTGTTGGACAATGAAGGATATAATTTTGTGTTGCAAAACAATGTTATGAACATTCACCTAAATCAAATGTTGGTTGGGTATGGTACGCTTAATAACGGAATATATGTCCTAAATCAACACACAGTTTTCAGTATACAACACACTAATAAAAGAAAACTTTCAGAATTAAATGAAGCTTTTCTTTGGCATTGTAGACTTGGTCATATTAACGAAACAAGACTAAACAGGTTACACAAAGATGGATATTTAAACTCTTTTGAATATAAATCTTATGCGACTTGCCAGTCTTGTATCAAGGGTAAAATGACCAAAACTCCGTTTACCGGACACGGAGAAAGAGCTACTCAGCTCCTTGGCCTCATACATAGTGATGTATGTGGGCCAATGTCTACACAGGTTAGAGGCGGTTTTTCATACTTCATTACATTCACCGACGATTTCTCAAGATTCGGTCATGTATTTTTATTAAAGCACAAGTCCGACGCTTTCGAGAAATTCGTTGAATATAAACAAGAAGTAGAAAAACAAACCGGCTTGAGTATTAAGATGCTTCGATCAGATCGAGGTGGAGAGTATCTCAGTACAGAATTTGCAAACTTCCTAAAAGAGAATGGGATTCTCTCTCAGCTCACTCCTCCTTACACACCACAGCACAACGGTGTGTCAGAACGACGGAATAGGACCCTATTAGATATGGTCCGGTCCATGATGAGTGACGCTGAGTTACCAGTCTCGTTTTGGGGGCATGCATTGGAGACTGCAGCGTTTCTGCTAAACAGGGTTCCAACCAAAGCCGTGTCTACCACGCCATATGAGATATGGAATGGGAAGAGACCATCTCTTAAGAGAATTAAGATTTGGGGTTGCCCGGCCTATGTTAAAAAACAGAATCCGGACAAACTCGAGACACGGTCAGTCATGTGTAACTTTGTGGGATATCCAAAGAATTCTTATGGATATCTGTTCTACCACAAAGAGGAATAAAAAGTGTTTGTTTCTCAGTATGCCACATTCTTGGAAAAAGAGTTTTTTACAGATAAAGATGATGGCAAGGTGGTAGATCTAGAAGAGGTTCTGGAGACACAAACTACAAATGACGATTTGGTTGAACCGGCTGTTGCAACAGAAACTGAAGAAGCTCGGCCACTCCGTAGATCTGGTAGGAATTCTCGCCCACCGGAGAGGTACTACGGTTTCCTCATTGATGGTAACAGAGAAGATTGCATCATGGATGATGATGATCCTACCAGTTTTCAGCAAGCTATCACGAGTGGTGACTCTGTGAAGTGGCTGGATGCCATGAGATCCGAAATGGAGTCTATGTACACCAACAAAGTATGGACTTTGGACGTTGTACCCCCTGGGGTAAAACCTGTAGGGTGCAAATGGATCTTTAAAAGAAAGATTGGTGTGGATGGGCAGGTAGAGACCTATAAGGCAAGACTTGTGGCGAAAGGTTTTCGTCAAAGACCAGGTTTGGACTTTGACGAAACTTTTTCGCCCGTAGCCATGCTTAAATCCATTCGGATCCTACTTGCTATTGCTGCTCACTACGATTATGAAATCTGGCAGATGGACGTTAAAACAGCATTTCTAAATGGAGATTTAGAAGAATGCGTTTATATGGATCAGCCAGAGGGCTTCATTGACAGTGGGAGCAGCGGGAAAGCATGTAGATTGCTTAAATCCATATATGGGTTAAAGCAGGCATCTCGGAGTTGGAACATCTGTTTCGATGATGTCATCAAAGAGTTTGATTTCATCAAAAATCCAGATGAACCTTGTGTTTATAAGAAGGCTGTAGGAAGAGCTGTCACATTCCTCGTATTGTACGTGGATGACATTCTTCTGATAGGAAATGATATTCCTATGCTACAGTCGGTCAAATCATTCTTATCACTAAGGTTCTCCATGAAGGACCTGGGTGATGCCACATACATCCTGGGCATAAGGATCTATAGGGATAGATCCAAAAAGTTATTGGGACTGTCCCAAACCAGGTACATCAACACCATCCTAAAGAGGTTTAGTATGGAAGACTCCAAGCGGGGTGCCTTACCCGCTTGCCATGGAGTCACTCTCTCCAAGGATTCTTGCCCAAAGACCGATGAAGAGAGAGCTCGCATGAGCATTATACCTTATGCTTCGGTAGTAGGATCTATAATGTATGCGATGTTATGTACACGCCCAGATGTAGCTTATGCACTTAGTGTTGTAAGCAGGTATCAATCCTACCCAGGGGAGAACCACTGGACAGCTGTGAAGAACATTCTTAAGTACTTACGAAGGACTAAAGAATTGTTCTTGGTGTATGGTAATACAGATCTCCAAATGGAGGCCTTTACTGATTCGAGCTTCCAGAGCGATAAGGATGACAGCAAATCTATCTCAGGGTTTGTATTTACCCTCAATGGAGGGGCGGTAAGTTGGAAGAGTTCCAAACAAGATACCGTTGCAGACTCTACGATGGAAGCTGAGTACATTGCTGCAAATGATGCCGCCAAGGAAGCCGTCTGGATGAAGAAGTTCGTCTCGGAGCTAGGAGTAGTTCCAACCATTATTGATCTAATACCTTTGTATTGTGACAATAATGGGGCGATGGCGTTAGCCAAGGAGCCCAGATCCCATCAGCGGTCCAGACATATCCTGAGGCGCTTTCATTTGATCCGGGAGATTGTAGATCGCCGCGAGATCGAGATTAAGAGAGTAGACACAAAGAACAACGCCGCGGATCCACTCACCAAGGCCCTCCCTCAGCCACAGCATGAGCGACTTTTTGAGATGTTGGGTATGAGATACGCCAATAACTGGCCTTAGTGCAAGTGGGAGATTGTTGGATATATGTATGCCCTAGAGGCCATTATGTGATAGTGGATGTATCTATACATGTATATATATTCAGTTTGCATTCTTGCTCGACATGATAGTATGCTATTTGGTTCTTCTTTATCTGACATGTTTATTTGATCATGCTTCTATTCATTCATACATGCTGATAGAGCCCTGAGGATATCGGCTTGACTACTCTGATTATGATGGAGATCATACTAGTGGGACGTCTGTAGTCTATAAGCATATCCTGGAACGTCCCTAGTCGTAGGTATATCGAGACGGGGCATTGATATACCAGAGTAGACTAGCGTATATGATACTAGACCCATACGATGGGCGATGAATGTTCCCACATTCATCGATGTTTGACATTAAGATCATATACGGGTGCTCAGTGGTGACTGGGTACACTGGACGGACTCACCGAGAACTCCTATATGGAATTATATCTATCGTCGGATAGCAGTTCTCAGGTGACATGGGTACAGGTTAGTCTGTAGACCCGAGATCGTCATAGAGCCTTGTGTGTTCTCCCACTGTACTTTGATTACTGTTCAGACCATAATATTGCATTTATCATTCCCCTATTTCTTATCTTTTTATAAATAAACAGGTACTCTTGACGCACGTTTGTTGCATATTGCAGGATACAGGTTTCTGGAGCAAATACAGTGAAAAAGACACAAAACAACAGATAAAGGGACTTTTGACCAGCAATTAGACGGACCCTAGTCAAGCCCAGTCGAAGAACAGTGCAAGGTCCAAAAAGTCAAGTGAAACGGTTAAAAAGCCCAATACAAGTCTTCACTAAAAATCTGGAGAAGATCCAGAAGTCCAACAGAGAAAAGAAGAGTAAAAACAGAAGCCCAAAGAGCCAAGGAAACAGCCCCAAAAACAACAAAGCCCAATTCCCTAGTTTGGCCGCGGATCCGCGGCCAAACCCTACCTGGCGCCGCGGATCCGCGGCCGTCTGATGCACGTGGTGGTGGATTCTTCTTCTGTTGCTGCGACGGTTCTGGTGTTGGGATTCTAAGGGGTCAAATCTGTAAATTCACATGCGCGAGAGTCTGTAGCCCTAGGTTTCCTATTTTCCTATAAATTGTAATCTTAGATCTAAAAATTGGATGCCTCTTTTCAATAAATAAAATTCAGAAATTCTGGAAGTGACATTCAGATCTGTTCTTTATCGCTTGGAGGGAGCCATCACCATTAGTAAGTGTTTTCCTTTTATTCTTTTAATGTCTTTTCATCCCCTAATGAGCGAGTAGTCTCCTCGCTTGTTAGGGTTAGCCTTAGGAAAAGGGTTGAGAGATGAGATCTCTCACCCCTTTCAATGCCATATTAAACTATCCCATTAAGAACTCCATGCATGCGCGCACAACCGCTCCCTGCGGCACCCTACCCCTCGAGGTAACGGTGAACCGCAGTATAAAGGGCCGGTTGCGCGCGTTTTCCATGGGGGTTAGGGTAATTAACGATAAAGGAAGGATACGAATCTAGAGGAAGAAAACATCTTCCCAAAAGAGTCGTATCCACTTTATCGATAATTACTATAACACCTAATGGATCTAAAATACGGCATTGAAAGCGGTGAGGAAACATCAATCTCCAAAACTTCCTCTAAGCCTAACCCTAGCAAGAATTTAAATTAGATTAATTAAGTTTCAGATCTAGATTTTTATAAAACCAAAACGACAAATAGAATCAACTCGTTAAGACACACTAAAGGAATTTACCCGTCTCTGTGGATCGACCCGTACTCACCGGCTAGCTGCGAAGCGACGCCGTCCTGATTGCGGTAATTATATTTTTGATCGTAAAATCTCTACCAATCAAATGGCGCCGTTGCCGGGGACGGCGTAATATTTCTTTTTGTGAATTTTCGGGTTGATATAAATTTTAAAAATTATAAAAATCTGAAAATATAAAAATAAAAAAAAATTATCAAATTTGATCTGTTTGAAGGGTATATCTTTTGAATCTTGCAGGAACAGTGAAGAATCGAAGATCTGAAAATTTACAGAGGGCAAAATAAAAATTGGTACATAAGAACAGAGAGTTATTGAAAGTACAGATCCACAGAATTTTTCCCAGAGCCTGATCTTAACACTTGGCCGCGCTTCAGCCGCATTAGTAGGCAACTTGCCGCGGATCCGCGCCTTCATTGACACGTCAGCACTTGGAATTTTGTGGGTTTGTTCTCTTTTCCTCCCCTCTGTAACCTCCATATATCCACTGTAAAAAAATCTTTTCTGCAGGGTTCTTTGCGTAAAAAGTCTTTCTCCCCCTTCGAAATAACAGATTTCTGCAGGTTTCTTTGCGCCGCGCTAAAAAATTCTGATTGCAAGTGAAATTTTATTTGTTTTGCATAATTTAACCGGATTCTAAGGGGCTATTTGACCAAACTCAGATTGGGTGGGGATTTCATCACCCTTCCCAGGACCCCAGAAAACACATAAGCATTTTGCATCGACCACCTTTAATTAAAAAATTATTAGACTCAGATCTTAGGACAGCGAGCTCAATAGGAAAAGGACTAGGGTAGGCATCAGCCGTTTATCCTAACCGACATTACGGTGTCTAGGCTAGTGGTTTTTAATTAGGCCCACTGTAGTGGTGGTTCCTTCCCACTTACCTGGCCGTATTTGTCCGTGAAGAGGCGGTTTGAGGTCTATTTCTAGCCCTAGTTAGGAGCTGTCTAGCAGACCTAGGAAACCCTAGATCTAGGCCTGATTGTGCATGTGTGGTTGATACATTGGTGTCACGAGTCTCTTTTCAAAAACTTCTTTGCAAAACTCACACAAAAATAAAAAAAATAAAAAAAATCTTTTCAAAACTTGCAACTTGCCGCTAAAGAAAACTTGCAAACTCACTTCCACCACTTCTTCTCACTGACGTTATCTTACCCCCACATTCTGTTTTTCTTTTTTTCTGACTGCACTACCCTTTAGTGTATGTCATTTTGGACTAGGGATACTAACGCCCGATTAGTCCGTGTTTCGTTGGTACCGACTAACGAACCCTTCGGCGAACCCTTCGTCGACACTCCGTCCATTTCCTTACCTCCACCTTTAAATTCTTCTTTCGAAGGTATGTCGGGATTCAACCCCAACGATACCTTGCCGACGGGAATGATTCCACCTCCGCCAGGTTCGAATAACCCGAATCTACCGCCTGTTGTAGCGCCCGCACGAGTTGCGCTCCAGGATCTCTTCTACCCCGTCCGCACTTCTTTACCCACATGTCTTTCACCCCCACCGGCAAATGGGGATAATTTTGAAATAAAACCACACTTCATCAATATGCTACCTAAGTTTCATGGTTTGGAATCCGAAGATGCATATATTTTCATTAATAAATTCCAAAACGTTTGCAGCATGATGAAGACAACCCAATTAAGTGATGACGCAATAAGGCTAAGGGTCATTCCTTTTACCTTATGTGACCTAGCCGAGAAGTGGCTATATAGCACCGCATCACACTCCATTAGAAATTGGGACGAGTTTGTGAGAGCTTTTCTGAAAAAGTTCTACCCTCATCATAAAACTGCTAGAATCCGAAACGAGATTATACAATTTTCACAGCTTCCTTCCTAACCATTTTGGAAGTGCTTCGAGAGATTTAAGGACCTACTCGTTCAATGTCCTCATCATGGGATAGAAAATTGGCAACTTTGCCAAACATTATACGAGGGATTGAACGCAGCAACGAAGCAGTTGCTAGAAACAATATGTCAAGGTCATTTTCTCTCCAAGTCTAGCGACGAAGCTTGGCAGTTTCTTGAGGACCTAAGTGAGCAAACAATTCAGTGGGAGAGTACCAAGACCACATCATCTTCTTCAGTTGGTCAATCTAGGGCAGGCATACATCAAATAGATATGTCGATAGCTATGAAGGCCGAGATGGCCTCACTTATGAAAAAGCTAGAAGCCATTGAGACCAAAATCTCATCATCTTCTCCTGCCCCTACTCTACCCACACGAACTATTTGTGCTTGTTGTTCGAACCCGTCGCACCTAACCGAAGAGTGTCCTTATAATGCACCTATTCAAGGACAGGATCAAGTCAATGCTGCATTTCAGCAACGACAAAGAAATGATCCTTACTCTTCGACATACAATCAGGGGTGGAGGAGTCACCCGAATTTCGCTTGGAACCAAAATCAACAAGTCCAAGGGAACAATAATTTTCAAAGACCTCCTCCACAACAACAACAAGAACCCTCACAAACTCAAAACCAGCAACCTTTCCAACAACAACCTTATACAAATCAAACGAACAATTTAGTTCAACCTAATGTTGATAAGGTTAGCTCGCTCGAGAAAAGTCTTGAAGCATTTCTCAAGCAAACTACAGAATCCGCAGCAAGATTTGAAAGTTATGTGCAATCTTTAATGAATAACAATGCCTCACACGATCAAAGTATCAAATCTATTGAGGCATAAATTGCACAATTAACTGCTGCGTTGAGCGAGAGAGAAAAGGGAAAGCTTCCATCTCAACTATTGCCCAATCCCGGTCACCCACAAAACGCATATCACAATCACAATGTAAATGCGGTGACCACGTTGAGATCCGGAAGAGAGTTGCAAAATAATGTGGAAACTAATGATGACATCCCCGCCGGTGGTTCTTCTTCCTCTTCTTCATTTTCTTCACTTCCTTCTTCACCTTTTTCTTTAGAGCCTATTCTCCATCCTTCACACGGCTCTACTTCTTCTGACTCGAACGGACCCATTTCTAACAACACGAACACATCCACACTGGGATCCGTTCCTATTCCACATTCTACTCCACAGACTTTTGACTCAACAAATTTTCAGAATGCACCATTTCCAAACAGGTTGAGTCCTAATAAACCAAATACACAAGTGGAGAAGATTGTGGAGATATTTAAGCAGGTTAGCATAAATATACCCCTCTTGGATGCTATCCAACAAGTCCCTTCATACGCGAAAATCTTAAAGGGATTATGCACTTCAAAGAGAAAAGCATCTCAAGTACCCAAGAAAGTGCTAGTGGCTAGTGCAGTGAGCAATGCTATTAACCACCATCAAACCTTACCCCAAAAACGAAAGGACCCCGGCTGTCCTACGATTTCAATTACAATTGAGGATAAGAAAATTAATCAAGCACTTTTAGATCTTGGGGCTAGTGTTAACCTGATTCCTTACTCCGTGTACGAACAATTAGGGGTTGGAGAGTTGAAACCCACTCGTTGCACTCTCCAAATGGCTGATCGATCAATCACCTATCCAAGGGGTCAACTAGAGGATGTGTTGATCAAAGTCGAGGAGTTCATATTCCCCGTTGATTTTATCGTTATGGATACACAACCTGTTGCCAACCCAATAAACCAAATTCCGGTGATTCTCGGTCGACCATTTTTGGCCACTTCCAATGCCGTGATAAATTGCCGCAATGGCTCCATGACTCTATCCTTCGGGAAGAGGTCTAGTGAGTTCAATATTTATAAGATGGGAAGTCTGCCCCCCGTGCCTAAAACTAGTACACGAGATGTTTGCTCTATTCACGAAATCACGCAGGAGGACTGCGAGCTTGAAAGATTTCTATTTGATGAAAACAGTTTTGACGCCACTAGTGCGTCCCTCCTTGAACCTACTACCGTTGACACAACCGATGTTGATTATGAATGTTTCACCTTTTTGGATGATGACGACTCACAGCCCGAATATGAGTCGTTTGAATTTTTGGATGAGTCAGTCGAGCCATCCGAATCGGTTGTTTGCAGTGATTTCGAACCTGTGTTGGAGTCCTTTGAGTTCGAGGTAGATTCCGCAATGGTTCTTTCGCCTCAGAAATTGGAACTCATGCCCTTGCCGTCTCACCGTAGATATGCTTACATAGGTGAGAATGAGACTTTTCCCATTATCATATCAGCCTCTCTAGCCTTCGAGCAAGAGAACGCTATTTTAAAAGTCTTACAAGATAGGCGGCAAGTTTTCAGGTGGACTATGGCGGACATCGAGGAGATAAGTTCCCTCATAAGTGAATATCATACACAATTGATGGATGATGCCATGTCAATAGAGGACCCACAGGAACATCTTGGGGGTATTATGGTGAGTCAACTTCCTCCTTCAGAAGTTGAAATACCCCCATTTCTTTTAATAAGGTACGAGAATGCTAACACTCCACTGATTGCTGATCATTTACATTCTCGTTTCGATGCATCACCATCACCTGTATATTCACCTCCACACCTCCCATTCCACTACTTCTATCTTCCCCAATTCTTTGCGGACCACCACAACTTAATTTTCCACCAACCAATATTCTTTACTGATAAATTTTTCAAATGGTTGGTGTTGACTTTTGGCCGATGCAAGGTTTGGCAGTAATCTCTAACATAGTTTAAATGAAGTTTGGGGGAGGGTCTTTTTGTATATATGTTTGTTTTTCTTAATAATAAAAAAAATTATAAATAAATAAACAGGGGAGTATCGGTATTTTGACCCTCTTGGTTTAGCATGACAGTGAGGACACTGTCAAGTTCAAGTTTGGGGGTATGCTCGGTACGTCTTCTTCCTTCGCATTCATTTGTACATATTTTTGCATTTGCATATTTATTTGAAAACCCATAAAAATTGAAAAAATTCAAAAATTATAAAAATATTTGTATTCAATTTTGGCTAATTGACTTGAGTTTGACTAATAGGTTAACTGGTTAGGAACAACTAGATCTTAGACTTAGTGAATTAAAAACCCTAAAAATAACCTTCCTTAAAGTTTAACAGTAGAAAGTATATGCCTTGTAGTTTATTTAGAAATAGGCAAATTTTGGGTTCACTTCATGGGCTAAGTCAAAATGAGGGAAGAGTATTGATGTTCTTATTAGAGTATAAGTTTGAAAAATAGTTCCTAGCTTAAGTCTAGATTCTGAAAACGTATACCCTACAAATTGCACAATCACGCACCTTGAAACTTGGAATAGTAGAAGAGACCTTGAAAGGCTCTTGTCTAAAGTCCTTAGTATGAAAAAGTGTGAATAAAGAAAAAAAAATGGACACTGGTTTTTGTGATTACTTAAGGCTGCAAAAATAGAAAAATATTTAGCGAGGGTGCTTCATCACCTAGTGCCTTAGACCAACTGGTTTGGGAGTCACTGCTAAAGCCTTGGGTGTTGCAAAGACTAGGAAGTATGCTTTAAAGTGCAAACGCGTTTTGTAATCGGTCGTTGGTACCTCAAGAAGTATTAACGGTCGCATGAAGGATGTGTAAGCAAATTTCATTTAAATTCACTAACTAATTAGTACTTTGGACAACGGACAAGGGGTTGATTGCTTAATTTGAATTTCCAAGTGTAGGGGTGATCTATACACACACGTAGGGATATGTGATTGGAATTTAGATGAGAAAAAGGAATAAAGAATAGAACTTGTATCTTTAGTAGAGTTGATAAAAATTCCTAAGTGGAGATGGAACCCTAGAAGGAAAACTTAGGAAATGCCGAAAGCTAAGTAGGTCTACATAACATATATAATCTTAAGTTAAATAATGAGGAAGTGTGAAGAATATGGGTGGATAATTTACAGGTAGAAGATAATAGAATTCCTTGTTAGAAAACCTAATTGGAGAACAAAAGTCAATGGGTTGAGTTGATAGGATTTTGTGGGTAGTATCCGCTGAAAACCCTCAGGAGACAACACTCCTCCTACTAGGGACACCTAGAGGTTTAACGGCTTGTTGCACGTGCTCAGTGCAATCGCGTTTCCCTGCGAAAGTGCAGTTAGGATTTTAGAGAATAAAACAATAAGTTTGCTCGAGGACGAGCAAAAGGTAAGTTTGGGGGTATTTGTTCAGACCATAATATTGCATTTATCATTCCCCTATTTCTTATCTTTTTATAAATAAACAAGTACTCTTGACGCACGTTTGTTGTATATTGCAGGATACAGGTTTCTGGAGCAAATACAGTGAAAAAGACACAAAACAACAGATAAAGGGACTTTTGACCAGCAATTAGACGGACCCTAGTCAAGCCCAGTCGAAGAACAGTGCAAGGTCCAAAACGTCAAGTGAAACGGTTAAAAAGCCCAATACAAGTCTTCACTAAAAATCTGGAGAAGATCCAGAAGTCCAACAGAGAAAAGAAGAGTAAAAACAGAAGCCCAAAGAGCCAAGGAAACAGCCCCAAAAACAACAAAGCCCAATTCCCTAGTTTGGCCGCGGATCCGCGGCCAAACCCTACCTGGCGCCGCGGATCCGCGGCCATCTGATGCACGTGGCGGTGGATTCTTCTTCTGTTGCTGCGACGGTTCTGGTGTTGGGATTCTAAGGGGTCAAATCTGTAAATTCACATGCGCGAGAGTCTGTAGCCCTAGGTTTCCTATTTTCCTATAAATTGTAATCTTAGATCTAAAAATTGGATGCCTCTTTTCAATAAATAAAATTCAGAAATTCTGGAAGTGACATTCAGATCTGTTCTTTATCGCTTGGAGGGAGCCATCACCATTAGTAAGTATTTTCCTTTTATTCTTTTAATGTCTTTTCATCCCCTAATGAGCGAGTAGTCTCCTCGCTTGTTAGGGTTAGCCTTAGGGAAAGGGTTGAGAGATGAGATCTCTCACCCCTTTCAATGCCATATTAAACTATCCCATTAAGAACTCCATGCATGCGCGCACAACCGCTCCCTGCGGCACCCTACCCCTCGAGGTAACGGTGAACCGCAGTATAAAGGGCCGGTTGCGCGCGTTTTCCATGGGGGTTAGGGTAATTAACGATAAAGGAAGGATACGAATCTAGAGGAAGAAAACATCTTCCCAAAAGAGTCGTATCCACTTTATCGATAATTACTATAACACCTAATGGATCTAAAATACGGCATTGAAAGCGGTGAGGAAACATCAATCTCCAAAACTTCCTCTAAGCCTAACCCTAGCAAGAATTTAAATTAGATTAATTAAGTTTCAGATCTAGATTTTTATAAAACCAAAACGACAAATAGAATCAACTCGTTAAGACACACTAAAGGAATTTACCCGTCTCTGTGGATCGACCCGTACTCACCGGCTAGCTGCGAAGCGACGCCGTCCTGATTGCGGTAATTATATTTTTGATCGTAAAATCTCTACCAATCAATTACCACCCGACCACGGCTCTACTGAGTCGTGCAAGCAGGTGGCCGTTAGGTACAGTCCCGAGACACATGAAGGCAATGAGCGATAGGAGGGGTTTCGTCTCTCCCGATATTGGGAGTTGATGCTGTACTGTGCCTGACTGGTTATAACAGTAAGTCCCTGGCCAGGGCTGCTGAGATTTGCTGATAAGTGTTATCAGTAGTTTCTCGATCTGTTATAGACCATTCACCGGCACGACTTATTGAGTTATTGGGGTCGACGTGACCATCCCCAGGCTCGATATGCAGCATATCTGACGAAGAGACCGGACTGTACGGTAGTGTTGCCGGATGGCTCGACGGGAGTTGTAGCAGGTTCGCTTGTTGTCTTCTGATCGCTCAATACCCGGGTGGCCGTTACGTTTAGCTGACCGCTTGCGGCTTGAGGGTACTTGATATGATCATTACCCTCTGCCGGCGTATTGACGAGTCTTAGAGTCCCACAAAGGAGTTACCCAGTCCAGGCGAAACGTTGTGGTGCGCGTATGCGATATGCGCATGCACCCGATTGAAATGTGCGTATATGATACCGAACATTGATCGGGTGAACTGCTTTTGGTGGGGTCATATGAGATATGACCGGATTGATAAATTAAGTGTTGATTTATCATCTAACCATTAGTATTCTCACTTGAAACCTTTCTAGGGTTTGATGGATGTATGCATGCATGCATGTGTTTCTTTCTTCCTTTCTAGTTTCATGCACATGTAGATGTGCATACATGTATACATACATACACCCATCCATCATGGTTGATTGCATATGGAAATGGTGGCAATATAAGCCTCACACCATAGATTAAACAATGGATAATTATTTAATTTTGGTTTTAAAGTAAAATGAAAAAGAAAAGGATAATCATTCTTGATTCTACACTCTTCTTCTAACCTAACCTATCTCAACTACCACTAACCTATGGTTATCTTTCTCTTTATCATTTAAAACCCAAGTTAAACTAACTATCCATCATTTAATCATGGTTGAAGTCAAGAAGGAAATAAATATATATAGTGATATATATTTCTTTTTCTTTTTAACTCAAGGGTTAACCTTTTATCTCTTGTTAAAATTGCCACCATCTTCTTCCTCTAGCTCCTTTGCTCTCTTGATTTTCCTAGTGAGCAAATAACACTTAAAGATAGGTTTTTGAAGTGAGATTCCAAACCACAACATCATTCTACTCAAGTCTAGCCGACTTGATTAGAGTGTGTCCTTCGGTTTTCCAAAGAAGCGAGCTTGGACGGAGTGCTCCGTGGTGGATCGTCGTGGACGCAAGGGAACTTCGAGAGGACCTCGATTCAACACCCAAGACACCAAGGAGTCTAGCAAAGGGGAGCTACAAAGGTTGTAGCCTTCAAACCCTAATCTTTTCTAGCTTAATGTTACATAACCCTAATTTTCTAGGATCGATCCCTTTGCATGTTAGTTTAGCACCTTAAAAATTATAACTTTGGGTCATGTGATGCTTCAAAACACTTCATAGGGTGCCATACTAACCTTACAGAAAGGTGTCAACGGGATTACGCCTCTGGGAAAATGAGGTTTACTGTAATTAGGTCCGTGCGAAAGCACGGGGAACCTCCCTTAAAGTACCGACACTGGCCTGGCTGAAAGATTGGCGAACTTGTAGCGTGTAATTAATCCCGGTTAAGTCTTTCCTTTTAGGGTTTGAAGGAAGATTTGATAAAAACAGTGGGAGCCATCCTGATTAGATAAAATAATAACCAATCTAATCTTGCAAGAGCGCACGCAGAGTGTTTTCTTCTCTCTCTCTCCAGGTAGCGACCATATCACGCCTTAATCAAGATAATAATACGGATATATTGACTGAACCCGCTTGTTATACTGTGCTGGGGAACGTTGGTCCCGCTCCAACTTATAATTGTTATAAGGCAGAGCAGGAAATAGGGGAATACCAGAATTCCTATGCCGTCCAAACGAAGAAAGTGCATATGATGCATCTCTTTCGGGTGTGTTAGTTACAAAGAACTGTTTCTCTTTATCCTCTACGTCCTCGGTATATGATACCGGATCAGGATCCCAGATATGTAATCTGTTACATAGGGCTACAGAAATGTAGAGAACTGAGAACGGGTGACAAGTTTCATGAGACAAAAAACGGTGCAAGTGTTGCAGCCAAGTCTGTTGGTCACTATCACCCTGTATTCCAAATACATTGATTCTGAACGAATGTTATTAGATACCGAACCTGATATACAAAATCATATCAGTCTCTTTATTGGTAAAGAAATGATAAAATTTTGTATTGTTGGATAATGTTTTGAACATTTCCTATATCAAAAGTTGATCGGTTCAGGCACATTATCTAAAAGCATCGATGTTCTAAATCAAACTACAGTTCTTAGTATACGGAACACACACAAGAGGAAGAGTTCAGAAATGAACGAATCCTTCTTGAGGCATTGTAGACTAGGTCATATCAATGCGACCCGACTGGCTGAAGTTACATTTAGATGCATATTTAAATCAGTTTGAATTTACATCTTGTGAAACTTGCCAGTCATGTCATAAAGATAAAATGACCATAGCTCTGTTTGCTGGAAACAGAGAAAGAGTTAGTGAACTCTTGGGATGATACATGTTGATGTATGAAGGTCCCTTGTCTACATATGCCAAGACCGGTTCTTTGTACTTCATTATATTCTCTGATGATCTCTTTAGATTCAGACATATGTTCCTGTTGAAACACAAGTCCGAACCTTTTGAGATATTCACAGAATATAAGTTAGAAGTAGAGAACCAAAATGGGTATAAGTATTATGTCCTTTGATGTGATCAAGGAGGAGAATACTTGAGCACGGAATTCTTGGACTTTTCTAAAGGAGAATGGGATTCTCTCTCAGCATTACTCCTCCGTATACACCACAGCACGTCGGTGTATCGGGACGGAGCAATCACACCCTATATGATAAGGTGTGCTCTATGATGAGTACTACTGAGTAACCTATTTCCTTTTTGGGAGTTATGCACTTGAGAAGCTGCATACCTATTGAATAGGGTACAAATCAAATCAGTTGCCTACCATTCCATATAAGATATGGTATAGGAAGAGCCTATCTCTTAAGTAAGTTAAGATTTGGGATTGTCCGGCCTATGTCAAAAGCATAATCCAGACAAGCTCGAGGTAAGGTCTGTAATGTAGAACTGGAAAGGTTCCAGCTATACAAACTACAGCAGATGATTTGATAGAACCAAAGGATTCAATAGTTACCAACGAACCTCAGCCTCTCCGCCGATCCAGTAGGGTTCCTCACCCACCTGAGAGATACTTCGGTTTCTCGATGACAGTGGGAGCGAGAATTGCATCATGAGATGATGACCCAACTAGTTTCGAGCAGGCCATCGAGAGTAGAGACTCTGTAAGAATGGCTGGATACTTAGCGATCTGAGATGGAATCCATGTACACCAAAAAAGTATGGACTTTGGTTGCTATATCTGAAGGGTTAAATCCCCATCAGGAGCAAGTATATCTTGAGAAGATTACTTGGTGTAGATGGAAAAGTTGAGACTTTCAAAACTAGACTTGTTAAAGGTTTTCATCATCGACCAGGCGTGGATAATGATGAAACCTTTTCCAGTGGCTATGCTTAAGTCCATCCGGATCCTACTTGCCACGGCTACATACCATGACTATGATATCTGGCGGTTGGGTGTCATGACTGCTCTTCTAAATGATATTTTAGAAGAGAGAGTCTATAAGTACACAGTCAGAGGGCTTCGTAAACAGTGGGAGCAGCGGAAACATGTACAAGATGCTTTATAGGATAAAGCAGGTATCGCGGAATTGGAACATTTGTTTTGATGTAGTAGACAAATAGTTTGAGTTCATCAAAATGGTAGATGAACCTTGTATATACAAAAAGGTAGTAGGGAGTATGGTGGCGATCCTCGTAGAGTACGTGGATGACATACTCTTGATAGGGAAGGAGTTTCCTATGCTACGCTCGATCAATCTCCGCTTATCACAATGATTCTCCACGTAGGATCAAAGTGATACCTACTAAATCCTGGGTTTTGGATCTATGAGATAGATCTAAATGGATGTTAGGATACTCACTAGATGTAGTGAAATGGTATCAATTGATCCTGGGGAGAATCACAGGAAGGGTTCCAAGGTGATAAGGACGACTGAATGTCAGTCACATGCATTGTCTTTACCCTTAGTAAAGGGACGGTATGTTGGAAGCGTTCCAAGCTAGATACCGTGGCTAACTAGACGATAAAGGCTGGATACATCGCTACTTAAGATGCTACCAAAGAGGCTGTCTGAGTGTATATTAGTTCATGAGATGAACTTCGTTCCTACCATTGTGAGACAATGGAGTTGTGGCTTATGCCTAGGAACGCCCGTCCCATCAGTGATCCAGACATATTCTGAGGCAGTGTCACCTGATCATGGAGATGGTTGATCTCCAAGTTATCGAGGTAAGGAGAGTAGACTCAGAGGACAACACGGCGGATCCACCCACAAAGGCCTTTTCCCAGAGAGAGACTTTTATGGGATGGTTGAGTATGAGATACTACAACCACTGCTATCAGATGGACCTAGTGCAAGTGGGAGATTGTTAGTTATATGTATGCCGTAGAGGCTATTACTATACATAGGATGTGTATTGTAGTGGATACTTGGACATATATAGGGAGGACTTTCTTGCTCGACATGATAGTATGCTATCTGGTTGCTCTTTACCTTAACGTGTACACTGATTGTCTCTCTGTTACATGTTGGTAAAGCCCTTAGGATGTGTACTTGACTACCTGGACTATGATGCGGATCATACTAGTGGGGACATGGTAGTCCATAAGTACATCCTTCAAGGTCCCTAGTCGTAGGTGTATCGAGACGGGGCATCGATATACCAGAGTAGACTAGCGTATACCTTCTCGACCCATACAGATGGGCGATGGATGATCCCATATCCATTGGTGTTTGACATCAGAGATGATATACGGGTGCTCAGTGGAGACTGGGTACACTGGACGGACTCGCCGAGAACTCCCAGATGGTATTATACCTTACGTCAGATGGCAGTTCTCTGGTGACACTGGTACAGGTTAGTCTGTAGACCCGAGATCGTCATAGAGTCTTGTGTGATTCCCACTGTGCTTTGATTTCCACCTTACCACGTCCAAGAGGGCGTGCAAAACGGTGGTTTTTGGGTACAGTCCCGATTCACATGGAGGCAATGAGCGATAGGAGGGGATTCGTCTCTCCCGGTATAGGGAGTTGATGTTGCGCTGTGTTCGATTGGCTATAACCGGAAATCCCTGGCCAGGGTTGCTGAGATTTACTGGTAAGTGTTACCAGTAGTTTCTCGAACTGTTATAGACCTCATATCGACACGACTTATCGAGCTATTGGGGTCTGACGTTTACCACCCCTAGGCGAGATATGCGACATATCAGACGATGAGACCGAACTGTACGGTAAGCGTTGCTGGTTGGATTCACAGGAGTGTGAGCGGGCTTGCTCGTTGATCTTCTGATCGCTCAATACCCGGATGGCCGTTACGTTTAGCAGACCGCTTGCGGCTTGTGGGTGTTTGTTATGATCATCGCCTGCTGCCGGCGTATTGACGAGTCTTTAGAGTCCTACACAGAGGTTTCCTGGCTCAAGCGAAACGAAATAGGAGCGCATATGAGATATGTGCGGGACCGAGAATAATACTAGTATGTGATACTGTATTCTATTCTCGCGATTTGTATCATTGGACGGTTATATATGATATAGCCGGGTTACCGAATCAAGTGTTGATTCGATACATTGATACACTTGATATTTGTCGGTTATATGCGATATGACCGGATCATTAAATCAAGTGTTGATTTAATGATTTAATGTGTAATTATATATTTGATATATTACTTTACATTAACTAGTATTAGTTCACTTAAGATGGATTTTCTCACTTGATGTGCACATTGTATATATATGATATATGTTTGTGCACTAGTTTGTATCATGTTTGATGATACATGCAAACTTGGGTGTGTGTATGCTTTGAACCATGTTTAGGTTAATGGTTAGGGTTTTAAAATATTCACTTATTCATTTTATTTATTTTTGGGCAAGAAATAAAATGGTGGCTTCTTTTGGTTTTTAGTTGAAGCTTCTTGAAGCTTTGAAAAGCTTTGACCATTTTGTTTCTTTCCTTAACCTAACCATTTACCTAAACCCTAGTTTAGTCTCTACACTTGTTACACTAACCCATGGTTGCATTATGATAAGATCACTTGATTTATTATTATTCATCAATTGATTTTATTATTCTTATCATATTCTTTCTTCTTCTTCTTCTTCTTCTTCTTCAAGAAGAAGAAACCTTGCTACCTTCAATGGTGCCATGAGAAAGAGAGTAAGAAATCCAAATCCAAAGTGAACCCACTTCCTATTTCTTCATCCTCTACCACTTGCCATGTAGTAGGGAGTGTTATCTTCACAAGTTCTATGACCAAGTGAAGATGGAGCTTGATCTTGAGTTGCCTCGACGTAGATCATCTTCGGCATCGAAGTCGACGACCTAGCCCGCCCATTTCTCCGATGAAACCGACGCTAGAGTCCGGGATCCGATGATCGCAGCGAAGGGACATCGTCACGGAGCTAAGGAAGTGGAGGACCGGATCTACAAAGCTTGTATTTCCATTCACTTAGTAGCAAAGTTGTTTGCTTGCATTTGTTTTCGCCTTACCTCTAGTAATCGATCTATATTAGGGTTTCTCAGCACCTAAATTTTAGAATTTGGTATGGTTGATGCCTTGTGGAACCTCATTAGTGTGCCTAGGAACCCTACAAAAGCAATGTGATGTTCCAGTATCAAACAGTGCTAGTGCAGGGATTGGGGATACTAAGATTGTACCTAAAGTATGTGGGATTTGTTTTAGGGAAAGCATGTAGATAAACAATACTGAAAGAAAAGTTTGAGAAGAAAAGTTTACCAGTGATGACTTGGCCAATGGCCTCAGCTTCTTCCACTGACATAGTGAAAGCCTGGAGCCTTGGTACATTCCTCCTGGCCGGAGGAGCATTCCTCGGAACGTTCCTTTGAGCTTGATGGAACTGACGAGGAGGTGGTGCAGCTTGTGGTCCTCTGGGTGGTGCAGGTAGTGCAAGTCTTGGAGTAGGTGCTTGATGAGCTGGTCGCTGCGGATAGGTAACTGCTGGCCTGGGTGCAGCAACTGGGTTTTGCTTTTGGGGACAAGACCCAATATCATGAGCTGCTGAGCCGCAGATCAAGCAAAGATGGTTGGTTCACCGACAGTCTTTCATCATATGTCCAGTTCTCTTACAGTAGGTACAAAAGGCTGGGCTGGGACGATTGTTCTGTACTCCGGGTCGCCTTGGCACAAAAGATGGCCTGGATAAGGCTCCTCCTTCCATCTGGTTGGCAGGACGCTTGAATCTAGCAGATTGAGATCTTCCCCTCGCCTTTACCACTGCCTCATAACGGCGGGCAGTTTTCAGAGCTGATTCATGAGTCGGAAAATCTCCTGTGGCTAGTGTAGCCTGGATTTCCGAATCCAAACCTTGTTGAAAGCGACGGGCTCTGATCTCATCCGTCGGTATAAGGTGTGCCGCAAATCTGTAAAAATATTGTGTTAGCTGTGTAATATGTGATATAAAAATTTTGAATTATTGAGACATATCTTACCGACTGAGCACGGTGAACTCAGCGTCATATTCATCTACTGACTTAGTCCACATCGAACCTTGTTGTAGATGGATGAACTGCTGTTCCATGTCGAACCTGGCAGTCTCAGGGAAGTACTTAGCGTCGCACATGTCGCGGAAAGTCTTCCATTCGATAGGCTGTTCAAGACGGCTTTCTTCCGCCTTCCACCAGTTGCGAGCATTGTCCTGAGCTGCAGCTTCGCCACACGAACCCAAGCTATGTCTGGCACTTGTGCTGCCGCCAGATCATCTTCTATGCTCTGTGCCCATTCCTCAGCTTCAAGTGGGCTTCCCTTTCCGGAGAACTGTTTGGGGGTGTAAAGCCCTAAATTGCTTTACCCCAGGTGCGTTTACCTCGGGACGGTTCATAAAAAGAGCAGTCTGCTGCTGCTGTCCCTCTAGGAGGCTTCGGATTGTCTCAAGCAGAACCGTCTGCTCGTTGATCGGAGCAGGGACGACAGGTGTGAGTGGTAGGGATGGAGGTGTGTTGTTGACATTGGTGCTGATGTTGTTCGGGGAATCCATAACCTTGAAGAAAAATTTGGGTTAGGACAGATTCAAAATATTGGAATTGATAAGATTCAATGAATATGAAATTGTAAGATTCAAGGAACATGAATTGTAAAGAATGTTTTAGTTGCTGGTTCTTGTGTTATATTGCTTAGGTTGTTCACGCAGAACAGAACTGCATAGTATGATTCTATACAGCTCTGACCTGCATGGGCCACCAACAAAACCTGTCACGCCCCGCTTCCCGGTATACGGCGAAGGGGACGCGACGAGGTCCGCTACGTATATGCTCAGAAGTACATACGCTAAGCGTATCTAAGCAATATAAAAGTAATCACAAGAGACAAGAGATATAATAAAAATATCAACTTTTATTTATTAACATTCTTTTGTACAATGCATGAAAAGGAAATACAACTGAAGTAAAAACGATGCCTAAACAATGGCATAACAGGAAATGAAAATACTGAATGGAAATGTACAATGTCTAGAGCTCGGGGTCTTCGAGGAACTGATCCAAGTCTTCACTGGTGGGCTCGATCTCTACTGTGTCCAGATCACCTGACGACATTCAAAGAAGAAGAAAATAGAATGTCGTCAGCGAACAGGTCGCTCGGTAAGTCCCAAAGTTAAGGGAGAAATAGAAAAGACAGAATAAGAATGTATCTTTTAAAAATGTATAATATTGTAGAATATTGTGTTAACGCTGTTGTTTGTAGCTTGGTACAGAAGGATGCCAGTGTATACGAGAGGGGTCTCTATATGCTAGAGACCAGGGCAAACTGAAAGTACAAGGAACCGTTATGCCACGGTACAACAGCAACAGGATTCATGTTAGGTATCTTAATCTTACTGTCTCGTGCCACTTTTAACACCTTCCGTACCAATCTACCCCTTAAACCCCGTAGTGTTTTGATTGTATTGTTATATTGTATTGTATAAGTTGTATAGTTGGATGACTGACCGAAACCATGATATCAGTAACGGATGTAATGGATGTAAACTGGATTCATGTACATGGAAAGTATATCCATGGTTTGGTTCAGTCAAGTTGAATAGATTGATAACTGGATTCATGGATTCTTGTGTTCATGTTGAATTGTAATATTATAGATTTAGAGATTGACTTGAATCATATTCAAGTCAGATTAATCAGACTCAAACCCGAGTCGGACAGTAGAAATGTAAATCGAAGTCCTATAATTGCTAGGGTCCGTAGGGTAATTTATAAAACTTGAGGGGGGTTTATGTAAAAATACTTTTGTATAGTTTTCAAGATACACCTCAAGTATTCATTATTCGTCTTTAGAGTTGTAATGAGGGTGGATTTTATATTGTGACATTTCTAGTGAAAATATCCTAGTTTTATATAAATAAAGGTATTTATCTTTAATATTGATTTATTTGAAGTTCATGGTATGTTAATGTAAAATTTATTCTTGTGATTTTTAGGAAAGGTGGAACATTTATATTATAATAAAATAGATATTGAAATGATAAATATATATATATTTATACAAAAATAATTTTACTAAATATTTTATATTCCAAAAATCTCATTTTCTTAAGATGTCGTATTTTAAACCTTTCGAGACCGAATGCTCCTCGCGGAGGTCTGAATCTCGCACTACTAAGCCCGAGGGTGCACGATAAACCGTACTATCCCGAACGGGTTCCCCAAAATGGGTTGTAGTGGCTCTTTGCAAAGATTTTATAAATACAAACCTTTAGAATACGGTTTTATTAAGTAATGGTATTTATTTGTAAAAAGTCGATTTTCCGTATTTTAGATTATAGGGTTTCCTAAGCCAACTAGCGTATTTCCAAATGGTCTAAACGACAAGTCGTTAGAAGCCTCAAATCGCCTCTTCACCGCCAATTGTGGCCAGGTAAGTACAAATGAGGAAGGAGGGATCCGCTCACGAATCGTGAGACGGGCCTTTTAAAGTTACCTTTGCTCACTTGCCTAGCCTAGACACCACAAAGTCGGGTTTAGATAAACGATCGATGTTCACAACTTATCGTATTTTCCTAATGATAGGTATTTATTTAAAAGTGTATCAAAACTACAACTTTTAAGAAATGGTTTTATTAAGATTATGGTATTTAAATGTAAAATCTTGTTTTATCGTATTCTACGTTTTGATGATATCATTTAGGGTTGTATTTGCGTATGTGTGGAGGTAGGTCATTACCTCGTGATCTACTTTAAGGTATAGCAATGTTAAGGGGGTTAAATGTGAAAACGAAACATTGTGGTATTTAAATGAAAAATACGATATATTGAAGAAAAAAACTATCATTTCATGTGAGGAAATTTGTTCAAATTATTTGTTAAGTGATTAATAGTCAACATAAAGATCTTTAAGCATGAATGTATTGGTGAGAAGTGAGATTTTATAGAAAACCGAATCGGAAATCGGATTTGTTCCGATTCCGCCGGGTTTTGTAAATTCGTATTTTTATAAGAGAAAAGAAAGATAGAAATGGGGACTTACGGGTTTGGACAATACTAGAGAGTGAGATGGAAGTAGAGGGTTTGCCGGTGCGTCGATCCGTCGTCGAGAGTTCCTAGCACGATCACCGGAATTTCGCCGTCGATTTCGTCAGCGTTTCGCCTTTCGCTCGTTTCCAAAGTACCAAGGTTTTCTTGAGATTTTGAGAGAGTGGGCTCAGAATTTTGGGATGAGAGGGTAGGAGGTAGTGTTGTATTTATAGGGTTAGGCTAGGGTTAGGCTAGGGTTAGGGTTTTTAATTAAAAAATGTAAAAAAAATAGGAAAAATGTATTAAAAATGGATTGAATGAGAGTTATTATGCTCTCTGGAAACGATCTGAGAAATTAAAGTGTGCTGGGGGATAGAGAAGACCAAGAGTCACATCTTTTTAGTTGGAGACTCGGCCGTCCGACCAGCGGCGCCGGCCCGAGTCGGCCGGTCCGCCGGCCGACCCGGCCGAGTCAGGCCGAGTCGGGGGTGCAGGAGGTAGGGGGTCGCCTGGGGTAGTTACTGGAGTATTTAACTTTTCATGGGTAGTGGTAAAATTTGGAGTTATGGCTGTTGGACTGTTGGGCTTCTATAAAATTTAAAACAAAACAATATTAAAAATAATGTGGGGCAGGGGATTTGAACTCTGATGGCTTGGTTCAGTAGTGCAAGGTGTTACCAATAAGCTACAAGCTCCTTCTTGTAATTATGGTGTGAAATAAATACTTAAAGAGATATCAGCAACATAAAATACTTCAAGTATCCTTTGAATTTAAATCAATTCTTTGTACATTAAAAATGGAGTTGTTACAAATCCCGACCTAGAAGCACTCCCCCGTTGTTCCCTGAAGGAGATGTAAACCCACCACGGGTCGCCCGCGCGAGTGCCAGGGTGACGTTTGTAAATGAGAAAGGAGGCAAGGGTGGACAGCCTGAAAGGGATCAGCTGCAACTTCAAACGGACCAGGAACCCGAGGAGAATTCTCCAGGAGTTCGGCACTAGCTGGCCCGAGGCTAACCCGAAATGACTCAGTGCTCTAACAACCTCGGGGGATAAGGGCAGGCGCATTCCGGCCCAAAAGGCTTCCAAATACAGGGCAATCTCCTTACCCCGTACCTGATCTGCCCTCTCCCCTTCCTCGGCCAAACACAACGTGTAGCCGGGAGGAATATGGAAACGAGTCCGAACGGTGGCGAGCTCTTCTTCGTACCTCACCGTGGACGACATGCCAGGCGCATCCGTGACCTCCACTCTGGGAACCGCCCCCGTCGGGCGACCCTGGGAAGAGGATCTGTCCCTAACTCCCTGGGAGGGCTCCGATCCAGAAGAAGAAGAATGAGAAGAGAAAGAATCCGCAGAGGGCTCTCCAGACTCTACCCCAACTATATCTACAAACTCCTCAGAGGAAGACATCTGACCTGATGAAGATGAGTCCTCGGAAGAGAAAACGCAGGAATCCCGACCTAAAGAGGAGAACGCCGAGCTGACAAAACCAAAGACGAGGGAAATATGAAGAAGAATGGGCCCTCATGTGGACCCCACCTCTATTTATAGCAGCCGGCGTGACACATCCAACGGCGACAGTCTTCTTCTGCCAAAGCGACTCTTCGTACTCAATGGCCACCATCGCTCCACCTGTCATGCGCACATTGGCCGCACCCATCGGGCGCAGGAAACCTGCGGCCGGTCGCATCAGCCAACCAGCATCCGACATATGGGCTGTCGCTTCGGTGATCGTACGCACGATCCGGCACATCCTCTTTAATGCAAGATCTGGCCCCTGATCTGCTGACGCCACCAAGAAAATACGACAGATTGCCCGGGAACACGCCACGATATCTTCGAAAAGGAGCTCACCTCGGGTGACCCGGCAGACCACTCTCGGCCCGACCCATCAGCTGGTCGGGACGAGAGTGGAGGGCTAATGATGATGCTCGATATCGGTGATCTCCCAGATGGCGCCACGTGGTAGATGACGTGTCCCAGAACATGCAAGAAAGGACCCACAGTGGCCGACCAGGCCACTCCTGTGCCCGTCCCACAAACAAACGCTGGCTCACTTCCGAGCCCCCTGCACAATTGGCCTTCTTGGCCCTCTCAGCTCGTCTCTGGGCTACCGCAGAACCAAGATATCTCGGCTCTCCCGCTCGCCCGCGGGCTCTCCCGCCGAGGTCATCTTCCTCGGTCTCATTAACCGACCAACGGCACCACTCACAGGCGGAAACGCCATCCCACGAATCTCGCCATACGCGAGATATCCGCATGCCACATCCCACGTTCCACGCCATCACGATCCCCCATTAACGAGCCTGTCTCGCCATTAATGCGGGATCCTGCCCATCACGCAGGCGTGACATCAGGAGCGTAACGGCCGGCGTGATTCTCGCGCCTGCCTACCTGCTGCCACCGCTATATAAATCCCTCCTTCAGACGGTTCGAGTAAGCCATTTTCCACTCACTAAGCCGTTACTCTGCTCGGATTTCCTCTCTAACTTGACCGTCGGAAGGTCCTCGGTGGTACAACCACCCCGGGACTTCCTTGTAGGTAGCTCGGCAACAACAATCTCAAACCTATTGAGATCCACACGATTCAGAAGCCAGCCTCCAGATCCAATCTCAGCCGTCCATCGCCGCCATCAGCAGATCAACGGAAGGTAATATCTTGACGTAATCCAACCTGCGTCACGTACCCACAGCAATGAGACTGCGGACGATCGCAGCAGCAATTTACGCTTATAGATACTAGTTTTTTGCATGTGTCCACGCACATGGAGAACTGATAAACTCATGGCCATTAGATAAATTCAAATATTATGATAAATAAGTTTGAATGGTATCAAGAGTATATAACTTTGACAGTAAGGACTTGTTTAATTTAAGAACTCATTTGATTCAAAACTTATAATAAATGCTTCCAAAAGAAAGAATTGAAATGCAAAATATTTCTTAAGTAAAAAAAGATAAGGACATATTGGAAAAGTAATGATTGGACTATAATTAGGGGTGGTAATTGAACGAGCCGGCTCGGTTCAATTAGGGTTCAGCTCGATTTCGGCTTGTTCAAGCTCAGTTCATTTATTAATGAGCCGAACATGAGCCTGAAACCCTGGCTCGTTTATTAAACGAGCCGAACTCGAGCTCAGCCAAGCTCTTTCGGTATTGACTCGAGTTCGGCTCGGTTACACAGTTTGAATAATATGTAATATAGAACAGATTTTATACAACTCTCGGGACACTTAATTCAATTAAGAGACGGTATATGAAGTGCAACTGAAATGAATATAAAACCCTGCACTTAGGCTCATTTCATGCTCTAAATGTTAATTTTTTTTTATCCTTTTCATATCTCAAAGCCTTGGATCTTAGGCTCTATGATTGTTGTCCGCTGCCTCGCTTCTTACAATATATTTTTATGTTTTTTTTTCCTGAAACATCTGTAATGGCCATTGATGTATGCTCATCCTCCACCAAACGTCTCTTTGTCATTTTCATTTCAGAGATCGCCTAATAGAAGATGCATCCGAGCTCGACTTTGGCTCGTATAAAGCTCGGTAAGCTAACGACCTGAACACGAGCCAGAACTCCTCAGCTCGAGACAAACTCGAGACGAACTCGAGCTAGCATAAACTAAGACAAGCCGAGCTTGGACAGGGGTCGGCTCGGTTACACCCCTAACTATAATCTTTATATTTTCACCGAAAAGGAAAGATATTAAGCTAAAATATGAAAATTGATTCACAGCATGCCGCCAGAAAGGTTTTACCTTCAGGTAGGTTTATCTAAAAAGCTGAATTTCTTTAAACCCCCTTAAGATTCAAGAGCGTATAAAAGAACCCCTTATGTTTCAAAATGTAACTTATGAAACAACCAAAACTCAACATAAATTTAGTGCAATGACCAAATGATCCTAGATCTTTATACAAAATAAGATTTCCGAATGGATGGTTTCTGTTAAATTAAAATGAAACAGCGGTTCGCAAATCATGGTTTCATAAGTTAGGGTTTCGTAAAGAGTCATTTATCAACACAATTTATGAAACCGAAGTTTCTTGTAAGTTGACTTGATAGATTCGATAAAGAAAGAAAACATGAAACATTCCGAAACTATATTCTTTTTGGAGTTTAGAAAAATGAGGTTTCAACCTCTCTCGAAACTTTTTAAAATCATGGTTTGTGAAACTTTATTTTGGTCAGCAAACAAGACAAAGTTTCAATTTCAGAATTTAGCATCGAAGCCAACCGTGGCCCGTCGCCAAATGTGGCCTAAAACCTATTTTACTTGTCCTTTCTTACTTCGTTTCTTTATTTACTTTTATTCTTCTCTCATATATATGTAACCGAGAAGAATTGATTAGTGGAGCTCCATTCAATTTGAGAGAACCTGCAACCATAAATCAAAATGAATGAATAAAAATTAAAAATAAATGATAAATTTTACAAATGAAATATAAAAACAAACGAAAATTTAAAAGAAAATTAAAAAAAATCAAAACTTACAATTATTGATTATCTATCTGGATATAATAAACTGATCGGTGCAGTCTTATCTGTGATCGAATTTCCCAATTCTTGGTATTAAGTGATAAGTTGTGGTAAATAAAAATTAAAAAAATATATATTTTGTTTGAAGAAAATAGAAAGATCAAGCTAACAAGAATCTATTAATGGAGACCTCTACATTAATCTTATCAATCCAATCCCCAAACCATCAAAAGAAAAATAAATGGACAACAGTTAGAGAAATGACAGAAAAATGCATTTGTTAGAAAATAATGAGAATGTGACCATGAGGATGTGATGAGTCATTTACATTCTCACAGTTAATAAATAAAATCCTAACCTCTCTCTTGTTCTTACATGGCTCACATATGTGAACGTGGATTCATAGATTTCTTAAGGTTTTAGTGTAATAATTAATAGTGTTTAAAACCAACACAACTATATATGAATCGCATACACCTACCATTGATTGAGACATCAAGTACGAGATGAAATTGAGATATCCCCGTTTTCTAATATATTTGTTTTCTGGGTTGTGTATCTTGATAGGAAGATCATAAGCTCTTCAGAGAGACTCTTCATTTCGATAACCCAACCATCAAGATCAAGAGTTATGAAAAGGTTTGACATTTTTCATATTCATTATACCTAATCTTCTCAATTATATAGATAAAACAATTATGCATTAACTTTATGCAAGATGGCACATTCTTTAATGGTTTAGCCCTTGTTGATGAAATTTTAATACCGCAAGCGCACGGTATACAATTGCAGCATTTATGCGTTTAACGGGTCGATCCACAGATAGTTTACTTTTGCTCAATCAGATTAAAATAAAATATAGTTTTTATAATTAAAATTTAAAGAATTAATTTTTTCTAATAATTTAATGCTCTAAATTTCTTTAATAATAAAAAAGATTAACGTACGAATATTGTACCCAAATTGAATCCCCTAAGTTGACCAACATGCTTGCCATTAATCAATCTATCTCGTTTTGATGATGACTTTTAATAGATAAATGAAATATGCGAGTATAGAATATGAACTTCTAACAACAATACCCTATCAAACCCTAAACATAGATTTATTAAAAACTCAATATCTTTGATCTTAATTTTATAACCCCAATCCGATCTGTTTTCTAAGTATAAAATATAAACTTGTTAGAATTATATTCTATCAAAGGGTTACTAAGCATAAGATATAAACTATATGAATAATATTTTATCAAAGTATGCAGAGAAGAGATAGATATTATAAAACTATATCAATATGATTAAAGTATGAGAACGGATCAATTAATACACTAGTATATCATCTTTCTAGGTTCATCATCTAGTTACAAAAACAAGAACCGGTCTAATATAATTATGCTACCAACAAAAAAACATGATGAAAACACATAATAGAATAAAATGCAGAGACTCAATTGAAAAAAAAATCAGAACCTTTATTAATTAAATTCTGAATTCAAAATTGAGCCCAATGCACTAAAAGAAGGAATTACAATTTATTGATGCCTACAAACTAAACCTAAGATAGAAGATGCCATGTTGTTTTCAGAGACCTTATATTTATAGAATCATAACAAAAAAACCTAAATCTAAACAAATCCAAGCCATACATTAAATTTCGACGGCAGATCTTGAAATTTGGCTGCTAAATCGCGCTCCTTTTACGTTTGTTTGGGCTCGAATTTTGAATGCAGTCTCCGGATTTGATTTAGATAGTTTTGATTGCATAATATCTTCAATATCTTGTTGTCTCTTTACAATTGCGTAGATCATCAATTTGTCAGCAGATTAGACCGATATGAATGCTGAGCTTGATTTTATTTGATCTCTTGATTTTATTTGCTGATATTGATTTGATTTGGCTACAATTAAATCTGCAAGATATCTCACAATAAATATTTAGTAGCATTTATTTATTTAAGAAAATACTTAAACTAATTAACTCATAAATATCCATTTTTTTATTATTTAGGATACATATAAAATATTTTAACAGACAACTCTATAAATATTTTTAAATTATAGTTAATGGTATTTATTAATTAATAAAATATAGAGAAAAAGACAGTAAAATATATGTAATAAAATATATGTAATAAATATGCGGATCAGTCCTTAATCAAGAGCATGAGTTGATTGCCTCATTCAAAGCATGAGTTGATTGGCTTTGAGTTACGTGGATTAAGCACTCTTGCCCCATTTAAAATCCATGCCTATTAATTTCTAAGTTTAATTAAAATCCCACTTATAATGGCATGACTTTTAAAATTCCAATAAGTTTAGAGATCCGAAAAACATGAGTTTATTTAAAACTATGCATGCAAATACATTACATGCATAATCAAGCAATTTAATTCTTAATCATATTAATGCCCTTCTAAATTAATGTATTAGTAAACCTATAATACCACACCAATAAAGGCTGTATGTACACCAAATTGTAGAGTATAAACCAAAACATTGGTTGTATGAATGTATGTATTAAAAGAGTGTGATAATATAAAAAGGGAAAGATGGATTGTTCATTTTCATCAAGTAGAGTAATTTACATTAGATTAGATATATCTTAATGTCTCGATAAGGATATGGATATAAATAAGGATCAATTGTCAAAAAAAAAAAAAAAAGCATTTTTTTTCCGTTGTCAAAACCCCCTAAAAGGTTTTTAGTTGTAAAAAAAACCCTTACCTATGATATCTAATGATTTCCTGGTATATCTAGTTTTCTGCGATATCGAAACAGTAGCCAGCGGTATCTAAGCAATTGGCTGTGATATCTAAATAGTTTGCATGAATTGGTTAAATACAGCAGACTACTATACAGATACAGGTAAAATTTCCAGAGGTTTTTTGATTACTGCTTTGAGGCCAGAGGATTTTGACAGTGGAAAAAAGTGCTTAGGGCTTTTTTGACAATTTACCCGATAAATAAAGATAGATGATATAACACTACATAATGAAAGAAATTAAAGTTATGATTCCTACTAGTTATAAGGAATTGAGGAGGCCTAAATAATCGAAAAATCATAATTAAAAGGATGAATAATTCAAGAAAATAACATTTAATACATATACAAAGCTTAACTAAATAATAATACATTTCTACACCCATCTAATATTTACTTGTCTATTCAAAAGAAGTCATATATAAATGCAAAAGGAAAAGAAACAATAAGCTAGAAAACTAAAGAAGGCACTTTTATGCAATATAATATTTCAGTTTTCAATATAATATTATATCGATATAGGAGCGAGGGAAAAAAAAAGGCTCGCTAAAATCATAGAAAATAATATTTGTTCCGGTAAGAAAAGATTTATTAAAGTATATTAATCTTAACCGTTGAATGCAAACAAATGATCCAACGATCCTCACTCAGGTTCGCGTTTTTAAAAACGCAAACCCGCCCTATAGGATCCGTTATATATATATATATATATATGGGTTTTGCTCACGAGTGCATTAAGGGCATCCGTTAAACCCCAATTAATTGCCTAACTTTCTCTTACTCCAAAACTAATTAATGTTTTTCATACTAACCTTTATTATAACTCATGTGACTGATATAAATGTTGCATTTGATTTTTATTTTGTTCCCAAATTACCCTTCTTTTCTAAGTTTATTTTATTTCCTTGTCATGCTTGTCTTTTTTTCCCACGGTCATCCTAAAAGTTTGGAGTATTTATTTTAGAAACCAAATCTTCTTTTTTAAGCAAATGAAATCTCTTTTATAACTAAAATATGAAATATAAAATATTTTTTATAAAGAAAATTGAAATGGTGGTATTTGGAATGTAATTAAATTTAGATTTTTTTTCCTTTTTTGATTAACAACAAGTCTGGGAATAAGTTGATGTATAGACCAAAATCTATTTAAGCCATATTTGGATAAGGTATATACATATCTATTAAATCACATTTCATTGTATTTATATGGACCAAAATTGTTGAGTTTAATTTTAACTAAGCTGTAGCAAAACAGAAAAAATTTAAATAGCTTAAGTTGCAGCAAAATTTAAAAAATTGAATACAGAGTTATTTTTTACCCTTTTGACGAAAAAGAGATAAATAACTTAGACAAATAATTTGGATAAGTTTCTACCAAAAAAACAAATAAATTGGAAAAAAGATAAATTACAAGTGGACTATATATACACAACACAACAAAAAATAAAAGGAAATACTTCAAGGGTATCTATGATTTTAAGCGAAATACTTTTGTGCGCGTTAAAAAGCAAGCGGTGCATTAATTAGGTTTTCTTTTCTCCCCCACAATAATGGACATTTAAATGAGATTTCCTTAGGTGCATTAATTAGATTTTCTTTTCTTCCCCACAATAATGGAGAATAACGAGTGCTCTTAGTGCACTCGTTAGCGAAACCCTATATATATGAGAATAATGAAGAAAAGATGTCCTGCGACGGAATTTCGTTAGGTGGCATCAAACATATATATTTCCCACCATTTTATTCGACGATCGGCATATATCATCATCATCTTTATCATGTAAGATGTGGATACACAAAGTTTCACGTGATTCCACCATTATTTTACCGTTGAATTATTAATGTAAAATGTTCCATTTTCGGTAAATCGTTAATTTTGCACCCAACGGTGAAAATGTGGTGGAAACACATGAAATTTGATGTATCCACATCTTAGATGATAAAGATAAAGATGGTGGATGTTGATTGCCGAAAAAATCGTGGAGGATGTATTTTTTCGACACCACTGGAGGAAATCCTCTCCTGGGACGTCTTTCCGTCATTATTCATTCTATTTTTATATATATATATAACACGTGACGCTTCTGGAATCCAACCCGCAACCTACAAGGAAATCTATACCAACTGAGCTGGCCATAGACACTGCTGGATGCTACAATTAATGAGAAAGATGCATGGACTATTATGGACAATTGTATACTCTGATCTTGCTTATAAAGTTATTGAAGATAATTATAATTAAAGCTTTAACTGGTATTTTACATGCGCGATGCACGTTAGTAATTAAGAGAGATATATAGAATTAGTTATTGCAAGAGACATGAGAGAATAGTTAGTTCAGAAAGAGAAGTTAGCAAATTTTATTTTTTATTTTTTAAATTTTTGCAAGAAAAAATAAGAAAATCTTATAGCCATTTAGAAAGTCCACATTGAAATTGGATTTTAAATTTTGAGACCTTCTCCTTTTAACATTATAATAACAGAGATGTCCGTGCAACTTTTACCAGCTTAAATTTTTAATAAACTAATAAAATTAAATTGTTTTTTGACAACAGCCTTTCTAATTATTAATTACGTTTTATTGGTAATTGTTAATTAAAAAATAATGAAGGAAGTCCAGTGAGAGTCAACAGTCCACCCTCCACCATTTTTCTAGACTACCGAACCGGCATTGATCATGTTTGTCTTCATCTCTTCGATGTGTTTTACAACAATTTCCAAAAGATTTTGCAAACTTTCCACGGTTGATTCAGTGGGTACAAAATAAACGGTTTCTGATAATATAACATTTTGATTCCAGTAAGTCAATAGTTGAAAGCAATTAGAAAATATAAAATTGAAATATTAATATCGAAGACAATAAAGATGAAGAAGGATGGTACCGATCATCCAAAAAATAAATAGGGACTTTGAAAACCCTAACAGTAGTATTTACTTTCTACAGCTTTTGTCCTCAGGTATTATATTATTAATATATTTATTGGACACGATTCTCAACTCAATCTGATGATGCTCGATATCGGTGATCTTTCAGATCATGACATGCGGCAGATGACGTGTCCCAGAGCATGCAAAAAAGGACCTACAGTGGCCGACCAGACCACACCTATGCCCGTCCTATCGAGCAAACGCTGGCTCACCTCCGAGCCCCCTGCATAACCGGCCTTCTCGTCCTCAGCTCGTCCCCGGGCTACTGCAAAACCAAGATACCTCGGCTCTCCCTCTCGTCTGCGAGCTCTCCCGCTGAGGTCATCTTCCTCGGTTTCATCGACCAACCAACGGCACCGCTTGCAGGCGTAACCACCATCCCGCGAATCTCGCCATGCGCGAGATCTCCGTCGGCCACATCCCACGTTCCACTCCACCACGATCCCCCATTAACAAGCCTGTCTCGCCATTAATGGGAGGTCTCGCTCAACACGCAGGCGTGACGTCGGGAGCGTAACGGCCGGCGTGATTCTCGCACCTATCCTGCATGCTGCCACCGCTATATAAACCCCTTCTTCAGACGGTTCAAGTAAGTCATTTTTACTCCACTAAGCCGTTACTCTGCTCGGATCTCTAGACTAACTTGATCGTCGGAGGGTCCTCGGTGGTACAACCCCCCCGGGCTTCCTTGCAGGTAGCTCGGTAACCACAACCTCAAACCCATTGAGATCCACACGTGATGATACTCGATATTGGCAATCCCCAAGATCGTGACATGTGGCAGGTGACATGCCCCAAGACCCAGAAGAAAGGGCCCACAGAGGCCGGCCATGCCACCCTTGTACCCAACCTGTAAGTACAAGCCGGCCCTCCTCGGCCCCCCCTGCAAATTAGCCTCCTCGGCCCCTCAGCTCGCCCTGAGCTACCACAGGACCAAGACTCCTCGGCCTTCTCGGCCTTCTTGCTCGCCTCCGAGCTCCCCAGCCGAGGTCGTATTCCTCGGTCCCTCTGACCAACCAACTCCACCACTCACAGACGTAACCGCCGCTCCGCAAATCTCGCCATGCGCAGATTCTCCGCCAGCAACGTTCCACGTTCCACGCCATCACGATCCCCATCAATAGGCAATCTGCTCTTTACGCGGGCGTGACGTCGGGAGCGTAACTGCCGGCGAGATTCTCGCGCCTGCTGCTGCGTGATCCACCGCTATATAAACCCCCATCACAGAGGGGTCAAGTAAGCCATTTTTTATTCCACTTAGCCGTTACTCTGCTCGGATCTAGTACTAACGTGATCGTCGGAGGGTCCTCGGTGGTACCAAACTATTCCGGGACTTCTTTGCAGGTACTCGGCAACGACTCTCCCACCTCATCTTTTCCTCCAAAACTCATTGAGACCCGCACGCGAAGAAAGATAATCAACCAATTCCACCAGGAGATCGACGGAAGACAATATCTGGCGGAGACCCGAAAAGGACCTCCATCAGTTGGCGCCGTCTGTGGGAATCGAAACTCCACAAAAAATAAAGTTGGCCTTCCGATCTCCATCCCCATGGCAAGAGATCACCCTGAAGATCCAGATATCAGCCGCCGCCTCCCCCTCACCGGAGGCCCAGGTGAACTTCTTCCGGCGACCATCATCAACGCCCTCGCCGGCCGAATAGACTGACACCCTCTCCCTTGACGGGGTCGCACAGAGGGGGCTCGCCATGGCGCCTCGAGGGCCACCTCGCCTAGGGATCAGAAAGTCCTCCCAAAGGCAGTCGAGCCCGAGGATCCCTCGCTCGGCTATCTTTGGCAGGTAGCTTCCTTACCGCAACGCCAGGGATCAGAAAGTCCTCCCAGAGGCAGTCGAGCCCGAAGATCCCTCGCTCGGCTATCCCTGGTGGGTAGCTTCCCTACCGCAACGCCAGGGATCAGAAAGCCCTCCCAGAGGCAGTCGAGCCCGAAGATCCATCGCTCGGCTATCCCCAGCGGGCAGCTTCCCTGCCGCAACGCCGGGGATCAAAAAGCCCCAGCTGGACGGGCGGGCTGCACCTCGTCAAAGATTCAACCCAGCAGCTACCCTGCTCGGTCGACCCCAGCGGGCAGCTCCCCTGCCGCTGTTGGAGATAGTGCCCTCAGAGTCAATTATTGGATCACAGGCACGTGATTACAATGATTGAGGGAGGACCTATCCCAGGAGGACAGTCTTACTCGAGATGATAGTATGCTATCTGGTTTACCTTTATCATCGTGTACTGCTTCAGGTGACCTTACAGGTCGCTATTACACGCTGATAGAGCCCCTAGGATTCTTGCTTGACTGCCAGCAGTATGAGGGCGATCATATACGTGAGAGCTGGTGGTCTATAAGCACATCCTTAAAAGGTCCCTAGTCGTGGGAGTTTCGAGACAGGGCATCGATTCTCCAGAGTAGACTGGTGTATACAGTTGAGACCCCGACGAGGGGCGGTGGCCGGTCTCACAAGCCACTGGTGTCAGTTGGTTCACCTAAGATGTATACAGGTGCTCATTGGGTTATGAGTACACCGGACAGGACTCGCCGGGAACCTGCTAGTTGGGATTATACCATACGTCAGATAGCAGTTCCCAGGTGACATGTGTACAGGTTAGTTCATCGACCTGAGATCGTCATTTGTCTCGTGTGAGTTCCCACTGTGCTTTGATTACTACCCTACCACGGCTCAAAGGAGTCGTGCAAACAGGTTTTAGTTGGGTACAGTCCCGAGCCACATGGAGGCAGTGAGCGGATCTGCAGGGGTTCGTCTCTCCCGGTATTGGGGGTGAGGTCGCGCTGTGTCTAGGAGAGCCATTACACAAAGCCCTCGGCCGAGGCAGGAGATTTACTGGTAGGTATTCCAATAGTATCTCAGGGTGTTCTGGGCTTCACTCCGACACGACTTGTACCGCCTTTGGGGGTCTGACTTTTACCAACCCCCTAGGCCCGCCATGCGATGCTCATAGACGAACGGACCGGACTGTACGGATATTGTCACTGACAGGCTCAGTAGGGTGTCAGGATGAGTTCGCTCATCGACGTTCCTTTTAGTCAATAGCTGGTGGCCCGTTACGTATTGGCTTATACCTCTGACGTGCTGGTGGTTAAATCCACAACCATAGTATTGACGAGTCTTTTGAGTCCACCACACTTTCAGTTACTCAAGCTTTCGGGCGAAACGCTGTAGAGGCCGTATGGAGATATGGCAGGGTCCGATCAGATACGTGCGGTATTGCACGGATCAGGATCGGACGGTTTGTACTAGTGGCCGTATGGATATATGGCAAGGTTCGATCAGATACGTGCGGTATTGCAAGGATCAGGATCGAACGGATATTACTAGCCGGCTTTGGTTTAAGCCGGATCCTAGTTTAGTACAGTGTAGATTTTGTCTCATTGCATTTGTATCCGGTCGGAATACAGATGCGGGTGTGTATGCACAGTTTCGGGGTTTTCCTGTAATTTATTACGGGACCAGTTTTCTGGAGTTGCCAGTTTGCATTCCGTCCCGGCCGGTTTTCCTTTGTTCTTTCCCGGCCGGACTTTTCCGATGTAGGGTGTTATTTGCAAGTTTGCAAATAACATTTTGTGGAAGGGTTTCTTGCATATGGATTGATTATGATAGCATCTTTAGATACCATTCTTTTCCATCATCATTTCTTGCTTTATTAAGATTAGAAATGAAATGAAAGATGATATGACTTTGTTATCATGATGTTTGGATATGGTCACCATTCTCTTTATCCTACACTCACCTCCCTCTTGTTTTTGTTTTCATTCCCTCCACCATTTCCAAGAAAGCTTGGCCGGCCACTTTAGTTTGAGGATGAGAGAAATTTCCATTTTTGGTGTGACACAAATTTCTTCATCTCATTCTTCTAGTTTTGGAAAAATGAAAGCACCATTTTTCCTTAACCTTATTCCTCCATCAAGGCAACTACAAACTCCAAATGAGACAAGCATCATCTACACTACATTCTACAGCAAACCTTGGGCACGTCGACTAGCCAGCTTCGTGCCCGAGTTGCCTCGGTATTGAGGTGGGAGCCCGTAAAAGATGCAGACGATGTGGTGCCCTTCCGGCAAGGAGGCGACAACCGGAGTTTCCGCGGGAGATCGGGATGACGACGAGAAGACCGGAGGACTCGGATCACTTGGTATACTTCTCTTCCCATCTCTTGTTAGCTAGTATCGGTTAATGGTTACGATCCGGGTGTATTGTCCGCGGTAGCGCCCGTTTGAAAGTTAAGAAAATTTTGATTCCGCATTTTGGCCTCGGATAGACGACCGGGGCGCTGCCGTGGCGCAACATGGTATCAGAGCCATGCCATTAACCTAGTCTAGCTTGTTCTAGTGTATTTTACTTTTCCGATCGAACAAAAACTCCAAAACCGCGTTTTGCATGCATCAGTTTTCTGTCGATTTTTTCCGGGCTCGAAAATTTTTTCAGGTTGTAGAAAATTGATGTACATGAAGTTCTAAGAAAACTGCAAAAATTTGGTAAGCTGATCCTTCCAGAGGACCGCGGAACCGCGGCAATGACCCCTCTTTTGCCGCGGTTCCGCCGCAGGATGTTCCCTTCATTTTACCATTTCTTTGCAGTGGGCTTTTGGGCTTAAGATAGGGGTTTTGGAATATTCAAATTGGGCCCAGAATTTCTGTGAGTGCTACAGTATTACTTGGGGGCCCACTTGTTAATTTTTGATCGATTGGATATTTTAAACACATTATTTCACAGTATTTACATTATATCTGCGACCGTGAATATCACTTGATCGGTAAATCCTGTCTAACTGCTATAGCCCGGTTAGACGGATTTGCGAACGTGATTTTCACGTTGATGTTCTGTGTTTATGCTGTGTTGTTGCGGATCGGTCGTGGGGGATAGCCTGGATGCAATGCTAGTACTGTTTTGCTTTATATGTACATTTGATATTGCGGGGCGAGCGTCCGACATGTGGACTGCCGTCACTGCCTGTTTGTATTATTCTTTTGGGGCACGACCTGGTTGCGGTCGATGTACCCGTTGTATGTATATTTTACTTTCTGTACTAGGATTGCCCCGCGGAAGGGTGCACGGATAGCCGGGTTCTAGAGGGCAATGGGCCCGCATCTCATGGCATTGAGACGGAGGGGGCTTCACTCTAGGATTGGCAGGCTATTCGCCGCACTCGTAGGGGGTACAGGTTGACCCAGGAGGGGTGCCCAAGTTACCGGATTCCGTGAAGTGCTGGGTGGTCCATTCACGGCGCTGAAGGGGGCTGCCTCGCTTCAGGTTTTGGCGGGTGACTTGCCGCGCCCGTAGGGATCTAGGATTTCATTGCACAGGCTATCCACACGACCAGGGGAACGTCGGGTTTCAGCAGCGGCTCTGTGAAACCCGGGGTTTCCAGATATCTGTATTGTTCTGTGATGCTGCATATTTCTGTGATGTTACATTTTATTCACGCCTTGAGCGAAATATAATATATTGGTATATATATTAGTAGATGTTGTATATGTTTTACATCCGCGCTAGTCCAGTCCCCGCTCTGCCGTTAGTTAGCTAACCTAACGGGTGATGGCGGGACCCAGTGGCGAATGCGGATGGCATATACGTACGTTAGTATATTTTCGTTCTTTGTTGTGTGATCAATTGATGGGACTGCATTGATTCGGATCAATGCAAGTTATAACAAACCTATTCTGATGTTGTTGGAACACTTTTTTCAAAAAGCTGTTATTGCAAGGACGTTCACTTTTGTTTTGCATCGTGGTATTCATTTGGAATATCCTGCTCCTCAGTCGACGAGGCAAGGGCCGAGATCCCTTCACCGGGAGTGACCCCTTGGACAAAAGTTTGCATCAGGGCATTAACTTCACTATAGCCGATTACTTTTGCTTTGCATCGTGGTATTCAGTTGGAATATCCTGCACCTCATTCTACGGGGAAAGAGCCGAGATCCCTTCACCGGGAGTGACCTCTTTAGTAAAGGTTTTCGTCACTATATTTTCTAAAAAGGCTATGCAATTCCTTCAACGATATCAAGTTCATTACGTTAAAGGTTTTTCTCCAAAAACCAGTCGTAGCCCTCCGTCATTTCAGATTAGTATTACTTAGTATTCGTGCTGCGTATGTCGTGCTTAGCCGAGGCGTAGTGTTCGGTAGCTATGTAGTGCTTTTCTGTTGCATGGATATGAGATTGGTTAGGACAGTCGTGCGGTCATTTTGGCTCAGTCAAGGATTCGTGCGGGTGGGTCTAATGCAATCAAGATAATGACGGGTTGAACTTGACTAGGATCCTTTGATATGTTGGCTCAGTCAAGGTCACTTGGGTCCTAGGGGTAAAAATCACATCGGGAGTTTCAAAAGAACTGAAACTTGCCAGGCATGCGCATACCTTCTGGAGTGTGGTGACTTGAGTGGATTCCGTCAAGTTATCATGCGATGATAGTTGGATCCCGATTCCCACTGATGAGTTAGTTTACTCCTCGGGTGACCCCGACTAATTCTTCTTTCAGGTTTGGAGGAGAATTTGAGGTACAGTGGGAGGTTTCCAGATTAGATAAAGTGATAACCATTCTGATCTAGGTTAGAGTGCACGCTGAGTGTTTCTTTTCTCTCTCTCTTTGGCAGCGACCATTGACCCGACCCTGGACTATGACTCAGTGACCAAGTTGACCGAACCTTCTTAACACTGGCTTTTGGATTGTCAGAGTTGCAAACCTCATTGCCACTCCTACTTTTACCCTTTTCTCCAGGACACCCCGTATTACTACGAACGTCCACTTCCATTGGACAAAACCATTGTATGGTTATATACGAACTCGAACGACTTCGAGGATGGTTTCTGGTTCTGGAGAAAACGAATAGGATTATTCAGTTGTCTTTTCTTTTCACCTTCTCTCATTGCGAGTACTCCTTGGTTTAGGAGATAGTACACCTATTACGCAAATTGGATAGTCTTCTTCCAAACCTTAGGCAGGTGCCGAACGGTGGGGAATGAAGAAAACCTATTAGCATAACGATGGTGTACAGAAGGTATTAAGTTAAGACAAAGCAAGGGATTAGTAAGAGGGCAAAGTAAATTGCGACTGCTATTCACGACCGAACCAAGTATTTCTTCGCCAATCCTAAATCACCTTTATATTTCTCCAGGACACTCCGTATCACTACGAAGATCCCAAGTTTATTGGATAATCCATTGTATGGTTATATACGAACTCGAAAGGAACTTGTTCCAGTTCGGGGATGGATTCTGGTTCAGGAGAAATAGGAATAAGGTTTATTCGGTTGTCTTTTATCTTCACCTTCTCTCGCTTTGCGAGTGCTCCTAGGATTAGGACAGTACACCCATTATGCTTATTGGATAGTCTTCTTCCAAACCATAGGCTGGTGCCGAACGGTAGGGAAGGAAGAAAACCAATTGGCCTAAAGGGGTGTGCAGAAGGTAATGACTAAAGACATATAAAGGGATTTGGAGAGGTGGCAAAGAATTATACGGTTATAGTTGTGAATCTGGATAATGGTAGAGGCATTGCTAGGAATACCAGGATACCCCATCGAAACATTTCAATGTTTCAGTTCAACTGTGTACTGTTAAAAGAAAACTGATTTCCCGATTATACACTTGCTCCAGGGTAAGTATTTACCAGGTTGGATTCTCACATCTGTATGGTTTTACAGATGATGAGTGGGAGTAAGTTATTGGGAATTAGGTGACCATCCTCATTATATCGGGATTCGTTGTAATTGGTGATATTTGAGGAAGCCACCTGGGTTGTTTGCCGGTCGGCAAATATTTGGTTTTGAATATCCGCTGTTGTGCACCAATTTCAAATTGATATATCTGTATGTCTATTTTCATAGAGTGAGATATACCTTTTGATATTATGTCGATGACATTTACCTATATCAGTGGATGGTTAGGTAAGGGGCATTAAACGGCGGTGTAATTCTTCTTAACCATAAGTACAGTTTTCAACCTACGACACACAGTGAAAGAGTTGTTAGACTCAGCGGACTTATACAGAGTATTGTATGTTGTCCAGTGTCCATTAGGACAGAGGGGTTGGTCCTCATACTATATTCTGTTTACTTTTAACTTCTCTAGTTCTTAGACATGTGTTTCGTAGAAATACAGGGTCTAAGTTTTGAGGAGTTATAGGTATTTGAATAGAGTAGAGAACCAGGTGTAGCAAGTATCGGGATTCTTCAAGGTGATCGAAGATGTAGATACTTGTGTATGGTATTCAGTTGATAGTAATGATAAAGAGAAATTGCTTCTTTTTCAGGTTACTCATAATTGGAAGCATTCCTAAGTTGAGTAACGCTGATCGACCTCTCTCCATTTAGTTGACATGCACTGGAGATAGCTGCATGATTTGAATCTGGTTCAATTAAATCAGTGCCTCTGGTTCTATATTGGATATAGAACAGTTCATATCTTAACGATGTTAAGGTACGGGGAGTTGTCCGGCTTATGATTAAAACCAGACACTGGACAGCTCAAGGCACGTTTCTGTAATGGCTGTTTGTGGGTTGACCCAGGCTATGACAAGGGTTGACTTTCTACCATCTGGAAGATCAATAGTGATATTGTTCTTAACTCGCCACATTTTAAAAAGAAATGGTTTTTTTTCAGAAAACAGTAGTGGGAGTATGGTAGAACTGGAAGCGATTCCAGAACCGCAAACGATTACTGAAGATTTGATAAGGAACCTAAAGATTCAATCTGATTTGACATTCCATTGGCCACTCCGCAGATAAGGTGGGTAACTTCAGGCACCCGAGAGGTACTCCGGTAGCCTCAAGGACGGTGACAGGGAAGTTCTTGTTTACCCACAATTGCCATTGCTGTTGTTCCAGGCTGCGAGACCCGGCGGGAGGATGAGTATAGCGTCGTTCTAAACTAGCTTTAGAAGTGCACGTCTATATGACTCTGCCAGAGAGTTGTCGTAGTCAGTGGGAGCAGCGGAAGCATTGGTGGACATCAGGCTTATGTCTATTTATAAGACTAAAGCAGATATTGCGGAGATAGATCATCTATTTCTGATGTGACAGTCATAGGTTTGACGTCATCAGAATAGGGGATGGATCTGTTAAGAAGGTATTAGGGTGTGATGTCCTGGTTTTGGATGACATACACAGAGTAGGAAAGGAATCTCCTATACTACGATCGGTTATACTTTGGTTGTCACACAGTGGTTTCTCCACACAGGACTTGGATATTATATCAGACATTCTGGTTACTAGATCTATGGTTTTAGATCTAGATTTGGGTGGTTTCCTAATCTGGGTACCTTGACAGCATTCTATGAGTATTTAGAATGGACGACTCCTGGCACGGTAGTACACCTGCAGGTTATGGAGTCACCCTCTTTAAAGGTGTCTTATAGACTAAAGTGGAGAGGGATACGCATGATTGACAGATCACTTGCTTAGGCAATTGAGTCAATCATGAGAAGTCAAGTACCACACCAGATGTTGTTCTTGCAGTAGATGCGATAAGTTGATATTAATCCAATCCTGAAGAAACAGTCGGAAGCAGTTCTAGAACATAAGTTGATGTTCTAGGGATATGATAGCAGCTTTCTCTTTCGGGAGACAGTTATCATTCCAGGCTTCCAAGGTGACATGGACGACAAGGAGGTTGTCAGAGTTATAGTTTCTCCTTCTGACGAGGGGCAGTATTTTGGACAGGTGGTCCAAGGCAATACTGAGGGAGGCATGGCGCTGGATACTGATTAAGTTCAGTTATCAATACAGTCTAAGAAGTTTGGATTTGGAGTTCATTTATAAGATAGGTCCCATCAGATATCCAGACATAATCTAAGACAGGTATTGCTCATTTCGGGAGATGGCTTTCTCTGCGAACTTGAGATATAGAGAGACATAGAAAGAAACTTCACAGCGGATCCACTCACTGAGGCTATTCCTCGAACGCAATAGTTTCACAAACGAGCTTTGTGAGACTGACTAGTAGAGGAGTTGGGTGTTCGGTATCACACGGGCTGTGAGTATGCGACATCGCAATAATTAGCCTTGAGTGCAAGTGGGAGATTGTTGGAGATAGTGCCCTCAGAGTCAATTATTGGATCACATGCACGTGATTACAATGATTGAGGGAGGACCTATCCCAGGAGGACAGTCTTACTCGAGATGATAGTATGCTATCTGGTTTACCTTTATCATCGTGTACTGCTTCAGGTGACCTTACAGGTCGCTATTACACGCTGATAGAGCCCCTAGGATTCTTGCTTGACTGCCAGCAGTATGAGGGCGATCATATACATGAGAGCTGGTGGTCTATAAGTACATCCTTAAAAGGTCCCTAGTCGTGGGAGTTTCGAGACAGGGCATCGATTCTCCAGAGTAGACTAGTGTATACAGTCGAGACCCCGACGAGGGGCGGTGGCCGGTCTCACAAGCCACTGGTGTCAGTTGGTTCACCTAAGATGTATACAGGTGCTCATTGGGTTATGAGTACACCGGACAGGACTCGCCGGGAACCTGCTAGTTGGGATTATACCATACGTCAGATAGCAGTTCCCAGGTGATATGTGTACAGGTTAGTTCATCGACCTGAGATCGTCATTTGTCTCGTGTGAGTTTCCACTGTGCTTTGATTACTACCCTACCACGGCTCAAAGGAGTCGTGCAAACAGGTTTTAGTTGGGTACAGTCCCGAGCCACATGGAGGCAGTGAGCGGATCTGCAGGGGTTCGTCTCTCCCGGTATTGGGGGTGAGGTCGCGCTGTGTCTAGGAGAGCCATTACACAAAGCCCTCGGCCGAGGCAGGAGATTTACTGGTAGGTATTCCAGTAGTATCTCAGGGTGTTCTGGGCTTCACTCCGACACGACTTGTACCGCCTTTGGGGGTCTGACTTTTACCAACCCCCTAGGCCCGCCATGCGATGCTCATAGACGAACGGACCGGACTGTACGGATATTGTCACTGACAGGCTCAGTAGGGTGTCAGGATGAGTTCGCTCATCGACGTCCCTTTTAGTCAATAGCTGGTGGCCCGTCACGTATTGGCTTATACCTCTGACGTGCTGGTGGTTAAATCCACAACCATAGTATTGACGAGTCTTTTGAGTCCACCATACTTTCAGTTACTCAAGTTTTCGGGCGAAACGCTGTAGAGGCCGTATGGAGATATGGCAGGGTCCGATCAGATACGTGCGGTATTGCACGGATCAGGATCGGACGGTTTGTACGAGTGGCCGTATGGATATATGGCAAGGTTCGATCAGATACGTGCGGTATTGCACGGATCAGGATCGAACGGATATTACTAGCCGGCTTTGGTTTAAGCCGGATCCTAGTTTAGTACAGTGTAGATTTTGTCTCATTGCATTTGTATCCGGTCGGAATACAGATGCGGGTGTGTATGCACAGTTTCGGGGTTTTCCTGTAATTTATTACGGGACCAGTTTTCTGGAGTTGCCAGTTTGCATTCCGTCCCGGCCGGTTTTCCTTTGTTCTTTCCCGGCCGGACTTTTCCGATGGAGGGTGTTATTTGCAAGTTTGCAAATAACATTTTGTGGAGGGGTTTCTTGCATATGGATTGATTATGATAGCATCTTTAGATACCATTCTTTTCCATCATCATTTCTTGCTTTATTAAGATTAGAAATGAAATGAAAGATGATATGACTTTGTTATCATGATGTTTGGATATGGTCACCATTCTCTTTATCCTACACTCACCTCCCTCTTGTTTTTGTTTTCATTCCCTCCACCATTTCCAAGCAAGCTTGGCCGGCCACTTTAGTTTGAGGATGAGAGAAATTTCCATTTTTGGTGTGACACAAATTTCTTCATCTCATTCTTCTAGTTTTGGAAAAATGAAAGCACCATTTTTCCTTAACCTTATTCCTCCATCAAGGCAACTACAAACCCCAAATGAGACAAGCATCATCTACACTACATTCTACAGCAAACCTTGGGCATGTCGACTAGCCAGCTTCGTGCCCGAGTTGCCTCGGTATTGAGGTGGGAGCCCGTAAAAGATGCAGACGATGTGGTGCCCTTCTGGCAAGGAGGCGACAACCGGAGTTTCCGCGGGAGATCGGGATGACGACGAGAAGACCGGAGGACTCGGATCACTTGGTATACTTCTCTTCCCATCTCTTGTTAGCTAGTATCGGTTAATGGTTACGATCCGGGTGTATTGTCCGCGGTAGCGCCCGTTTGAAAGTTAAGAAAATTTTGATTCCGCATTTTGGCCTCGGATAGACGGCCGGGGCGCTGCCGTGGCGTAACAGCCGCAACGCCGAGGAACACAAAGCCCTCACAGAGGCAGTCGAGCCCGAGGTTCCCTCGCTCGGCTATCCCCAACGGGCAGCTTCCCTGCCACAACGCTGGAGATCAAAAAGCCCTCCCAGAGGCAGTCGAGCCCGAGCTTCCCTCGCTCGGCTATCCCCAGCGGGCAGCTTCCCTGCTACAACGCTGGGGATCAAAAAGCCCTCCCAGAGGCAGTCGAGCCCGAGGTTCCCTCGCTCGGCTATCCCCAGCGGGCAGCTTCCCTGCCACAACACCGGGGATAAAAAAAGCCCTCCAAGAGGCAGTCGAGGCCCGAGGTTCCCTCACTCGGCTATCCTTCAGGACAAAAGCCCTCGCCAAGAGGCACCAGGCAGTAAGCCTACTCGGCCAAGGGTCCTTGGTAGGCTTCTTACAGCCTTATAGCTTTTTCTCGCGCCAGGGACCAAAGTCCTCCCAGAGGCAGCCGGGTCCTTGCCCGGCTATCCCCGGCTGGTAGCTTCCTACCACAACCGACAGGGATCAAAGTCCTCGCCATGAGGCACTGGGCGGTAACCCTGCTTGGTCCCCGTCCTGAAGGATCAGAAAGCCCTCCTAGAGGCAGTCGAGCCCGAGGATCTCTCGCTCGGCTATCCCTGGAGGGTAGCTTCCCTACCGCAACGCCATGGATCAGAAAGTCCTCCCGAGGATCCCTCGCTCGGCTGTCCCTGGCAGGTAGCATCCCTACCGCAGCGCCAGGGATCGGAAAGCCCTCGCCAAGAGGCACCGAGCAGCTACCCTGCTCGGCCATCCTTCGTAGGCCTCTCACGGCCCCTCCAGCGTCAAGGATCAAAGCCCTCGCCAAGAGGCACCGAGCAGCTACCCTGATTGGCCATTCTTCGCAGGCCTCTTACGGCCCCTCCAGCGTTAAGGATCAAAGCCCTCGTCGAGAGGCACCGAGCAGCTACCCTGCTTGGCCATCCTTCGCAGGCCTCTCACGGCCCCTCCAACGTCAAGGATCAAAAGCCCTCGCCGAGGGGCACCGAGCAGCTACCCTGCTCGGCCATCCTTCGCAGGCCTCTCGCGGCCCTTCCAGCATCAAGGATCAAAGCCCTCGCCGAGAGGCACCGAGCAGCTACCCTACTCGGTGCATCCCCAACGGGTATCCTCCTGTCGATCAGACGCCGAGGATCTCAAGCCCGCACCACGAGGCCGCCGAGTTCCTTCCTGCTCGGCGCATCCCTAGCGTTCATCCTCCTGCCCATCAGACGCTGATGGTCTGAAGCCTTCACCACGAGGCCGCCGAGTTCCTTCCTGCTCGGCACATCCCCAGCGGGCATCCTCCTGCCCATCAGACGCTGATGGTCTGAAGCCCTCACCGCGAGGCTGTTAAATTCCTTCCTGCTCGGCGCATCCCCAGTGGGCACCCTCCTGCCCAGCAGACGCTGATGGTCTGAAGCCCTCATTGTGAGGCTGCCGAGCTCCTTCCTGCTCGGTGCATCCCCAGCGGGCATCCTTCTGCGCATCAGATGTTAAGGATCTCAAGCCCTCATCGTGAGGCCGCCGAATTCCTTCCTGCTCAGCGCATCCTAGCGGGCATCTTCCTGTCCATCAGACGCTGAGGATCTGAAGCCCTCTTCGCGAGGCCGCCGAGCCCCTTTCTGCTCGGCGCATCCCGGCGGATAACTTCCTACCCAACAAAGACAAGGATAAAAGTCCTTCCAGACTCGACTATCCCTGGCCAGTAGGTTCCCTACTCGCAAGCCAGGGGTCAAGGCCCTCGCCAAGATCAACCGAGCAGCTTCTCTATTCGGTCATCCCCAGCAGGCATCTTCCTGCCCAACAGATGCTGCGGGTTTGTAGCCTTCATAACGAGGCCACTGAGCCCATCACATGCAGCGGATCCGAAGCCCCAACAAGAGACACCAGGTCTATCCAAGTCTAAATAATCCCCCCTCGACTCCGGGGCCATGGAAATGCCTCCTTCTCAGCAGCACTTGGCACACTCGGCAAGTGATCGAAATCAACTCGACGACCGGTCGCCCTACATGTCACGCCCACACTGGGCTACGCCCTATCAGTCCACAGGTCTGCACACGTCGCGTCGGCCGACCGACGCTCGACATGTGGACCGTCACTTCAGTGGCAGGACGCATGAACCGGCACACCTTCCCTAAACGCAGAGATCTCGTCCCGATAAATTGGAAGAAAAGACAGCTGACAGCCTGGGGACGCGTCCCGACGAAACCTTAGGAGGGAGCTTATCCCAGATGGCCCCGCAGTGCACTCTTGACCCGACTCGCTAGCTGGTCGGGACAAGAGTGGGGGGCTAATGATGATGCTCGATATTGGCAATCCCCAAGATCGTGACACGTGGCAGGTGACGTGCCTCAAGACCCAGAAGAAAGGGCCCATAGAGGCCGACTAGGCCACCCTTGTACCCAACCTGCAAGCACAAGCTGGCCCTCATCGGGCCCCCTGCAAATTAGCCTCCTCGGCCCTTCAGCTCGTCTCGAGCTGCCACAGGACCAAGACTCCTTGGCCCTCTCGGCCCTCTTGGTCGCCTCCGAGCTCCCCAGCCGAGGCCGTATTCCTCGGTCCCTCTGACCGACCAACTCCACCACTCACAGGCGTAACAGCTGCTCCGCAAATCTCGCCACGCGCAGATTCTCCGCCAGCAACGTCCCACGTTCCACGCCATCACGATCCCCATCAATGAGCAATCCGCTCTTTACGCGGACGTGACGTCGGGAGCGTAACTGCCGGCGAGATTCTCGCGCCTGCTGCTGCGTGATCCACCGCTATATAAACCCCCATCATAGAGGGGTCAAGTAAGCCATTTTTTATTCCACTTAGCTGTTACTCTGCTCGGATCTAATACTAACTTGATCGTCGGAGGGTCCTCGGTGGTACCAAACCACCTCGGGACTTCTTTGCAGGTACTCGGCAACGACTCCCCCATCTCATCTCTTCCTCCAAAAACCCATTGAGACCCGTACGCGAAGGAAGATAATCAACCAAGTCCACCAGGAGATCGACGGAAGACAACATCTGGCGGAGACCCGAAAAGGACCTCCATCAACACGCTTCAGGAGCCTGACTCCATGACCAATCGCAGCCATCCATCGCAGCCATCAGCAGATCAACGGAGGGCAACATCTACGCCTCCATCGCAATCAATCTTTTTTGACTAAAATAAATTCGCAGTATTTTCATATCAATTGATGTTAGCAATAAAATATTGTGAGGATTTTCATATCAGGATATTTTGGCAAAATACTATTTAGCAACAAGATTCTAAGCAGACAACCGTGGCAAAATTTTCATTTGTTAACAATCAGACAACCATGACAGTATTTTCAATTATGATATTTTTAATAGATTCTTTCTTTGTAATTAAATCATGATTTGAGTAAAAGATTGTGTAATTTAGTTTGTATTTAAATATAATCAATGAGAAGAAAAACTTCTAGCATGTTCTACAAATTTCTCCATCCTAAATTAATCTTTTGATATTAAATTTTATATATAGCAAAGTATCTACAATTATAACCAAAACAGGGAGCAGATATATGACACTCTTACAATAAACTGAAATAAAATATTCTGAAAACTAAAAAGTCCTTAAATCTAAGATGATCTACATCATCGAATTTTTGCACGTGCCATTCACATGGTGTGTATCAACATCATAGACAAAAGAATTGAAAAGATTCATGTGAAGACTTTTAATTAAGATAATAGATATTTAGAAATTTTTAGTTAAGGTAGTGCATGTATCAATATTAAACATTTATTTTAATACACATCCAAGCATCACGCATTCCAAAATACTAACGGGTTGTTTGGTTGGTTGTAGTTGGAGCTTCATGCATTTCCAATTAAACTAAAATATAAAATGGGATGTTTAGCTGTGAACAGCAACCGCTTAATATATAGTTGGAACAACACCTATTGTTAAAATCATGTAGTACTTTAAAATCATGTAGTTACAAGTACGGGAGAGCTTTTGCAACTAAATGAGTTGAAACACAAAATACAATAGAAAAGATACTTATTGTGTTGCAACAACATCCAAACACACAATGTTTTGTAAAATATTTAATTGGAACTATATTTTAACCAAGGTTTTAAATATCGGATATCGGCGAATAACGGAATCGTATCGGCTGGCTATCTCATATGTCATATACGACCGATATATCGGCTGATATCGCCATATCGACGAAATTTTATCGGCTTTATCGTATCATGAGGGGTACAGATGATACTCATAAGTGGAAATTCCCCAGACCATGACACGTGGTAGATGACGTGTCCCGGGGCTTGCGAGATAAGAGCAAACACTATACTTTGAAGTCATTCCCCGGGCCCTGTCCCGAGGAGTGAACCGACCTTCGATGGCCTCCCAGGATACTCCTATGTTCGCCATATAACTAACCATCAGCTCGCCTCCGAGCCCTCCTACACGCTGAGCTTCCTTAGCTTCCCAGCTCGCCCCTGAGCTATCACAGAACCAAGTTTCCTCGGCCCCCCACTCGTCTCCGAGCATCCCGCCGAGCTAAGCCTCCCCGGTTCTATCGAGCAACCAAGAATGCGGAGCCCAAGCGCCTCCGCCACGGCTCCGCGTATCTCGCCAGAAGCGAGATATCCGCCACCCAGTGATCCCGCGTTCCACACCGTCATATCCCCCATTAACGAGCGTATTTCGTCATTAATGGGGAGATCCCGTCATTCATGTAGGCGTAACGCCAAGGGCGTAATAGACGGCGGAGATCTTGAGCCCGCTCACTCCATGCGACCACTATAAAAACCCCTCTTTTTGACGACTCAAGTAAGACAATTTTAATCCAATAAGCCGCTACTTTGCTCAAATTCCTTGACTAACTTAATCGTTGGAGGGTCCACGGTGGTACAACCACCCCGGAACTTCTTTTGCAGATAGCTCGGCTACACCTCAAAAACAAGCCCATTGAGATCCACATGCTCAAGGAGACAACCTCTAGATCCAATCTCAACCCTTCATCAACGCTCGCGACAGATCGACGGAGGACAACATCTGAAGGAGATCCCAACCTCCATCAGTTGGTGTCTTCTGTGGGAACCTTTGATTTCCTCCACTCATTGAAAGTTGATCTTTTGCTCTCGACTTCATGGAGAGCGAGAATAGTGACGATCCAAGCATAAACCGCTGCCTCCTCTACAACGGAGGCGCGGACAGATCTACTCCCCTTCCAAACGCCATCCACACCCTCTCGGCAAGGATCGACAGGCTCGCGTCTATAGTGGATGCCCTTGTCCAAGTCCAAACGGCGGGCCCAGCCCCCGAGTTCGTCGTTCCCCCTTCCAGGGATCATGACCTCCGTAGAGAGGCGGATGACACCGCCCACGCTGGCGCCACCGAATGACGCCTTGCTCACTTCGGCGAACGCGGCTCCCCCGTGGCGACCGATTCAATGACCCGCTGGGCGCCGCACGGCCCCAGCCGTGGTCTCGCAAAAAAATCCATCGCTCCGAGGCCCGTCGCGTTCCCATCCCTCCTGAGAAGGCATCGGTCAGCTCGCCTGCTCCCAGGCATGACCGATACCCTCTCCTTTGACGGGATCGCGCAAACGACACTCGCCGGGAAAACTCAAGAAAGACCTCACCAAGGGATCTAAGGAACTTAATAGAACGGAACTAGAGTCGCAGTCTGGCGCAGGCCACAACCGAGAAGGACCACCACTCCGACTGTGCCGAATCCTCGAGGTACCACGACCGCCTCGACGCCCTCGAAAAGAGAATCGAGGGCATACATAGGGAGGGTCACTCATCCGGTGAAGGGGCCAGGTACGCCGCCGACTCACTTACGAAACCCTTCACCGAGGAGTTGCTCGGTGTACGCATCTCTTCCAGGAACAAGGTCCTCAAGGTGGCCCTCTTCGACGGGAAGTTCGACCCAAAGGACCATCTGGACGCATTTACGGCAGGCATGAGCTTCCAGGATAATTCCGACGCTGCCCAATGCCGAGCATTTCCCGCCACCCTCATCCGGGTTGGACGAGACTGGTTCTGAGGACCCACGCCATGCTCCATCTCTACCTTTGATGAGCTGGCCACCCAGTTCCTCGGTCATTTCATCGGGAACAGACGACAGAAGCGGACTGTTGATCACCTCTTCACTATAAAGAGCGGGGACAAGGAATCCTTTAAAGGATACATCACTCGCTTTTACAACGCTCTTCTCGAGGTTCTCGAGCACCGGGATGAAACTGTTATCACCGCCCTAAGGTCGGGTCTTAGGCACAAAGAGCGGCTCCGCTCTTTTTCATTAGCGCAACCTAAGACCATGGCCGAGGTAAAAGTTTGGACCAAACGAGAGATCCAACTCGAGTCCGAGGTAAACGCCAACCTACCCCGGGGCGACTAAGCCGACCAAAAGAAGAGGGGCACAGAAGAGAAGAAGAAGGTCGACCGGCCAAAGCCATACTCCCCAAAGTTCCAGGAATATACTCCACTCAACATCTCTCAGACCGAGCTGTTAGAGGAGGCGAAGGGCGAACGATTCTCAAGCCCCCTCCAGTTGCAATAGAGTGGCTAAACGACCCCGGGGCCCGTACCATGCCTTCCATAGGTCGCAGGGACACCCGACCGAGAACTGTAAACAACTCCGCGACTACATCGAGGAGTTGATCCACTCTGGCCATCTGGCGAAATACCTGCGGGAAAAGCGACAGGCAGACATGGAGCACGGCAATCAGCCCCCTCCCGGTGAATTAGAGATCGGACAAATCATGGTCGTTTCTTTGGGGTCTGCACGTAGAGCCGGTGAGACTCGCCGTCTCCTACCCGTCGAGGGAACAAGCGACCTACCCCGGAAGAAATGCAAGACCGCCGAGCCCATCATCTTTACTGATGAAGACCTCCACGGTATATCCTTGCCTCATAACGACCCTCTCGTGATTACGACATGGGTCCACCGCTACGAGGTTCAGAGGATATTGGTCGACTCAGAAAGCTCGGCAGATATCCTTTCCTATGATTGCTTCCAGCGTATGGATCTCGGGTCGTCCGACCTACGGCCAACCTCACACATCCTATCAAGGTTTACCAACCACTCCATCTCGGCCGAGGGAGTGGTCATTCTCCTTCTCAACATCGGGGAAGCGGGCCATACGAGGACCGTACCAGTGGAATTCATTGTCGCTAGGATCCCCTCATCCTATAACATCCTCCTGGGATGCCCGACATTAAACGCCCTCCAGTCTCAAATCTCGACGTACCACCTTGCGATCAAGTTTCCATTAGACCAAAGGGGGATAGGCCGGGCCTATGGGAACCGGCAAATCGCCAAGATTTGCTTCACCGAGACCGTCACCACTGGAGAGCAGGACGACGACCTCGCAGATGCAAATTATTTCCAGGGGTCCTTGGACAAGCGTGACGAACAGAAAGAAATCCGAAGAGCCCCGGTAGAAGCGCTAACAGAAGTCTCCCTCGTCGAGGGGAATGAGGGACGAATCATCCAGATCAGATCCCTTTTAACGGGAGCCCGGCGTGAAGACTTGATCCGCTTTCTTTGAAAGAACTCGAACGTGTTCGCCTGGGCGCCTGCTTACATGCCCGGTATCGAACCCAAAGTAATCTCGCACAAGCTCGGAGTCGACCCGAAGGCCCGACCCGTCAGACAAAAGAAGCGATGTTTTGCGCCGACCAAGCAAAAGGCGATTGAGGACGAGGTCGATAGGTTGCTCGCAACCAACTTCATTCGAAATGTCGACTACTCGGATTGGCTGGCGAATGTAGTCATGATTTAGAAGGCAAACGGGAAGTGGCGCATGTGCGTTGACTTCACAGACTTGAACAAGGCCTGCCCGAAAGATAACTATCCCCTCCCTCGGATAGACCAGCTAGTAGACAACTCGGCAGGCCACGAATTGCTCAGCTTCATGGATGCTTTCTCCGGATACAACCAGATCCGTATAAACTTGGCAGATGAAGAACTTACCGCATTCACCACAGACCGGGGGGTATACTGCTACAATGTGATGCCTTTCGGCCTCATAAATACCGGGGCTACATATCAGCGCCTAGTTAATAAAATGTTCAAACCGCAGATCGGGAAGAACATGGAGGTTTAAGTCGACGACATGCTCGTGAAATCAATCTCATCAGACGAACACACCAAAGATCATGGCGAGACATTCGACATCCTCCGCAAGTACAAAATGAAGCTAAATCCGGCCAAGTGCGCGTTCGAAGTCACTAGCGGAAAATTCCTAAGGTTCATGGTTACCACCGAGGAATCGAAGCTAACCTGGAAAAGATCAGCGCTATTCTCAACATGGCCACACTAAAGAGCAACGTGGAGATCATGCGACTCACGGGGAGAGTGGCCGCTCTAAGTCACTTCATGTCGAGATCCGGAGAAAAGTGCCTCCCATTCTTAAAAGCCCTGAGAAAAATCCTAAAGTTTGAATGGTCGGAAGAATTTCAAAATGCTTTCAAGCAGCTCAAAGTGCACCTGGCAACTCCCCCACTGCTCACCCGACCAATCGAGGGGGACGAGCTATTATTGTACCTAGCGGTTTCCGATCGTGCTGCTGGCTCGGTGCTCGTCCGAGAAGTCGAAGGAGTACAGAAGCCGGTCTACTACGTGAGCCATGTCTTCAAAGACGCGGAAACAAGGTACCCGACCATTGAAAAGATAGTCTTGACGCTTGTCATCACCTCAAGGAAGCTACGACACTACATCTAGGCACACACCATCCTCGTCCTCACCGAGCGGCCTATAGGGACTATTCTCGCCTCCCTCGAGTCGTCTGGTCGTCTAGAGAAATGGAGGTGGGAGTTATCCGAATTCGACATCAAATACTGCCCTAGGCAAGCCATCAAAGCGCAAGTCCTGGCAGACTTCGTTGTCGAGTGCACTATCCCCACCAAGGAAGCAGCATCGACAGATGTCCCCAGGTCCTGACCCTCGGTCGAGGAAATACCCGACTTCGTCCCCGATTGGGTCCTCTACGTGGACGGATCCTCTACCGAGAAAGTGAGCGGTGCCGCCTTATCATTTGAGGCCCGAATGAGGCAGAGATGGAATATTCTATGAAACTCGGGTTCAAAGCGTCAAACAACGCTGCGGAGTATGAGACCTTGCTAGCCGGGTTGCGAATCGCTTCCGGGGTAGGGCTAAAGACGATCCGAGTTCACAGCGACTCCGCCCTAGTCGTCGTCCAAGTGACCGGGCGCTTCGAGGCCTGAGAGCCGCTCATGGTGAAGTATTTGGCCGAGGTGAAAAGACTAAGAATTTTTTTTGATGAAGTCCAAGTGGAATAGATTCCCCGACACCTTAACGCCCAGGCCGATGTTCTGAGCAAGCTTTCCTCTTTCTATACGGACAACAATAAGAGGAATATCCTCTTTGAAGTCTTGCCAAGGCCCATCGTAGAAGACAGTGAGGTAACGCTTCAAGTATACACCGCTCAGGAAAAAGGCCAGGATTGGAGGAAGCCCCTCATGGAGTTCCTGAGGGCTGGTACCCTTCCGGAAGACCGAGGGGAAGCGCGCCGCCTTCGAGTCAAGGCCCGCCATTTCATCTGGAGCAATGGAAACTGATCAGTCGAAAATATTGCATCTTTTAACCGGCAATTTCCCTATCATTTGCATTCATATAGAAGTGTTCGGCATTCATATAGCACATATTAGCAAAACAGTCGTAAAATATCAGATTACATGTGTTAGACCTTAAAACCGGCATTTCTAAGGAAATTGACTGCATTTCATAGCATGGCATCATTCCTATATATCGCAACTTGTGTTTCGAAGTCTGTGCAGGTAAATACAGAAGAATGGCCAAATTTGTCATTGTGCTGATAAAAAATTACGCCAACTCAAAGATTTGAAAGCTGGTAGCAATCCAGAAGGAATTACACAATTCAACATATCAAAACAAGGCCTAATTGTCATCCCAAAGCACCAGAAAAAGTTACAAGCCATAAAGCCTCAAAAGCGCCGCGGAACCGCAGCGGGAGCCGGCTTGCGCCGCGGTTCCGCGGCGGTTCTGCCACATCATCATGCCATTTTCAGTACAATATCTTTCTCTCAGTAGGTACACCTCATTTTGACACGTCAAATTCCAGAATTCTTCAGAGTCTTCTGCCAGATCAGCAAAAGATCATTAAGCATGCTAATCTTGATTAAGCTCCTAACTAATCACATCTAGAAGCTTCTCCTCAACAAACTTTTGGAAGGAAATTCAAATCTCTTCTAACTAACTTTTGGAGGGAAATTTAAATTCTAATCCTAGATCTAGGGTTTAGGGAAGCCTATAAATAGAAACCTAGACCTAGGGTTAATGGCTAATCTTTGGTTAATCTTTCTTTAATCCTTCATCCTTAATATCTAATTCTTCATCTTCTTCCACAAGTCTAGTGACAAGGCTTGTGCGAAACCCTAACCCTAATTCCAATCCAAATTCAAGATCCATGGAGTTCTAGTGAGCAAGTCTTCAACCAATCTTTAGAAGCGAAGCCGGACTTCAACCGAGCACGAGATCCGAGCGATCCAAGACTCAGGGAGCCGATGCAACGCTAGATTCGACAATTTTGTTCCTTCTCAAATTCTTGTAATCTCTTGAGCAATGTGTAACAATTTGTGGAATAAATAAAGGTGAAAATTCTTTAAACTTGCTTTTATTCCAATTCGAGCATTATGATTTGTATTCACTTCTTGAATGTATTCTTTGTAATGATGCGCGAATAAAACTCCGCTCGTGGAGGAATCGAGACGATTGTAGAATGATGATGTTGATGAATCTTTAAACGTTTTCTTAAGTCTTATAGCAATTGGAAATTCTTGAAACTCGAATGATCGATGATCTAGATCGATGCGAATGCGTTCTTGATTCCTTTCGCACGATCTAGAGATCAATGATCGATCATTCGAATTTCAAGAAGCTATCTAGTGAATGTGATTCATCGAAAGGATAAAGGATAGGATAAGGAACTCTAATTCTTCACAAGATCCTTAATCCTCGATGAAATCTACCTCGATGAAATCTACATCGATTTAGCATCAACTTGTTAATGGATAAGAAATCGTATTCTTGAATCTTCATCACATCTATAAATCCGATCGATTCCTACGAGCCTCATTTAGATTCTTGATATTTGGTTTGGAAAAATCAACAAACTCTCAATTCTTGATTCTATCTTTTTCTTGTTATTAGATCTAGATTTTCTAATTCTTGAACTTCAAATAACAAATCATGAATTGTTTTCTTTTCTTTTCTTTAAAATTTCAACTCATCTAATTCAAAAGACGAACGATTACACTTTCCCTGTGGACGATCCGCACTTACTAACGTGCTACAACCGATGCCGTTATTGATTGTGGTCAAATATTTTTGGTTGTGATTTCTTTACAATTTTCATACTACACATCAAGAATATCATAAAATCAAATGGCGCCGTTGCCGGGGATTGAACCTGGGTCACCCGCGTGACAGGCGGGAAGCCCCTCATGGAGTTCCTGAGGGCGGGTACCCTTCCGGAAGACCGAGGGGAAGTGCGCCGCCTTCGAGTCAAGGCCCGCCATTTCATCTGGAGCAATGGAAACCTTTACAAGAAGTCATACAAACAGCCTCTGCTCCGGTGCGTCGACCCTCACGAAGCCGACTACGTCCTCCGTGATATACATGAAGGGGTCGGTGGAGAGCATCAAGGGGCCCGTACCTTAGTCCAGAAGACGCTGCTCCAAGGGTATTATTGGCCAACTGTTCACCAAGATTGTCACGACTTGAAATGGCACGCGACTGGCACTTGAATCATATGAAGTCTATAGGACCCCATCTAATTCAGGTAAGACAAGAAATCCCAGAAATCTAAACCATTTAAAGAAAGAAGTGAAGAAAACATGTTTTTAAAACAAGGGGTTTTTAAATAACATAAGCCTAATATGCATTTTAAAATCTCAAGTCTTTTCTGAAAATTTCGGCAGAGTTTCCTTTGTAAATACTTGCCCCAAACGGGGTACAACATGAATAATATATGCACAATGATAAAAGGCATCCCCAAGCGGGAGTTAGCTCTTCGTCAATCGACGATCACAACCACGCAAGCAAAATAATATACAACGCCGAAGGGCGAGGATCAAAACTAAAAAGGAAAACTCAAAGTCAACAAGAAAACCATACTAATACAATGCGCGACTCTAAGGTCGAAAGAATATACAACTATTTTTCTAAGTCTAAAATAATACAAGTCTGGTTGATGGAATTTTATTAGATACAACTGAAAATAAATAAGTACAATGGTGGTCACGATACGAGTGAACCAACCTACCAAAGCAATCACCCAGAAAGGAAGCAGTGTGCCAGAAAGCCGTATGAACCTGTACGGCAAAACCTGCAAGAAACTGTGGCACAACGGGGGTGGGTTGCCAACTCATGAGTAGAAAACATCACAGAGCAGAAATCGTATGTATGACTCAATCCTAGGTCAAACGATCAGTAATATATATCCTCAATATGATAAAGTCTAAAGCATGATAAGGTGGTGATTAATCCAAAAATTACTTGTTAACCGCAATCAGAAACGGCGTCGTTTTGCAGCTAGCCGGTGAGTACTGGTCGATCCACAGAGATGGGTAGATTTCTTTAATATGTTTTAACGAGTTGATTCCAAATGTTGTTTTTGGTTGATTTCTAAAATCTATAAAAACTAGATCTATCACTAAACTAAATTAATCTGACTTAAAGTCTTGCTAGGGTTAGGCTTAGGGGAAGTTTTGAAGATTAACGTTTTCCTTACCGCTTTCAATGCCCTCTTTTAGATCTATTAGATGTCACGGTAATTATCAATAAAGTGGATCCGAATCTTTTGGGAAGATGTTTCTTCCTCTAGATTCGTATCCTTCCTTTGTTGATAGTTACCCTAACCCCCATGGAAAACACGCGCAAACGGCCCTTTATACTACGGTTCACCGTTACCTCGAGGGGTAGGGTGCCGTAGGGAGCGGTTGTACGCGTATGCAAGGAGTTCTAATTCATTAGGTGAATATGGCATTGAAAGGGGTGAGAGATCTCATCTCTCAACCCCTTTCCCTAAGGCTAACCCTAACAAGCGAGGAGACTACTCGCTCATTAGGGGATGATAAGACATTTTAATTAAAGGAACGGAAATAAAATTACTTACTAATTTGATGGCTCCCTCCAAGCAAGAAGACAGAATAGATCTGAATATAATTCCCAGAAATTCTGAATTTATTTATTGAAAAGAGGCATGAGTTTTTACAGATCTGGAAATACAATTTATAGGAAAACATGAAAACTAGGGTTACAGACTATCGCACATGTGCAATTACAGATTTGCCCTCGAAAAATCCCAACACCCGCACCGTCGCACCGACACGCCAAAAATCCACCGACATGCGCACTATATGGCCGTGGAACCGCGGCGCCAGGCTGGGTTTGGCCGCGGTTCCGCGGCCAAAGAAGGGAGTTGGGCTCTGCACATTTTGGGCTTGGTTCAGGGGTTCTTGGGCTCTTTATTTTTATATGTATTTTCTCTGTTGGGCTTCTTACTCTCCTCCAGATGTTTCAGTGAATACTTGTAGCGATCTTTTAACCGTTCACTTGACATTTTGGACCTTGCACTATTCTTCATCTAGGCTTGACTAGGATCCGTCCACTTGTTGGTCAAAAGTCCTTTTTCTGTATCATCTTTCGTTTTTTTCACTGTATTTGCTCCATGAGCCTGTATCCTGTAACATGCAATAAACGTGCGTCAAGAGTACCTGTTTATTTATAAAATGGATAAGAATAGGGGAATGAAAAATGCAATATTATGGTCTGAACAAATACCCCCAGACTTACCTTTTGCTCGTCCTCGAGCAAACTTATTATTTTATTCACTAAAATCCTAACCGCACTTTTCGCAGGGAAACGCGATTGCACTGAGCACGTGCAACAAGCCGTTAAACCTCTAGGTGTCCCTAGTAGGAGGAGTGTTGTCTCCTGAGAGTTTTCAGCGGATTACACCCACAAAATCCTATCAATTCGGCCCATTGACTTTTGTTTTCCAATTAGGTTTTCTAACAAGGAATTCTATTACCTTTTGACTCGCAAATTATCCACCCATATTCTTCACACTTCCTCATCATTTAACTTAAGATTATATATGTTCTATAGACTTATTTAGCTTTCGGCATCTCTTAAGTCTTCCTTCTAGGGTTTCATTTCTACTTAGGAATTTCTATCAACTCTACTAAAGATACAAGTTCTATCTTTCATTCCTTTCTCTTATCTAAACTCTAATCACATATCCCCACGTGTGTGTATAGATCACCCCTACACTTGGAAATTCAAATCAAGCAATCGTACTCTCGTCCATTGTCCAAAGCACTTATTAATTCGTGAATTTTGAATTTCGCTTACACATCCTTCATGCGACTGTTAATACTTCTTGATGTACCAACAACCGATTACAAGATGCGTTAGCACTTTAAAGCGTACTTCCTAGTTTTTGCAACACCCAAGGGTTTTAGCAGTGACTCCCAAACCAGTTGGTCTAAGGCACTAGGTGATGAAGCACCCTCGCTAAAGATTTTTCTATTTTTACAGCCTTAAGTAATCACAAAAACCAGTGTCCATTTTTTTTCTCTTTATTCACTTTTTTTTTAATTTTCATTGTACTAAGGACTTTTAGACAAGAGCATTTCAAGGTCTCTTCTACTATTCCAAGTTTCAAGGTGCGTGATTGTGCAAGTTGTAGGGTATACATTTTCAGAATCTAGACTTAAGCTAGGAACTATTTTTCAAACTTATACTCTAATAAGAATATCAATACTCTTCCCTTTTTTCGACTTAGTCCAAGAAGTGAACCCAAAATTTGCCTATTTTTAAATAAACTACAAGGCATATACTTTCTACCGTTAAACTTTAAGGAATGTTATTTTTAGGGTTTTTAATTCACTAAGTCTAAGATCTAGTTGTTCCTAACTAGTTAACCTATATGTCAAACTCTAGTCAAATAAGGCCAAAATTGAATACAAATATTTTTATAATTTTCAAATTTTTTCAATTTTTATGGGTTTTCAAATAAGTATGCAAATGCAAAAATATGTACAAATGAATGCGAAGGAAGAAAACGTACCGAGCATACCCCCAAACTTGAACTTGACAGTGTCCTCACTGTCATGCTAAACCAAGAGGGTCAAAATACCGGCACTTCCTTGTTTATTTATTATTTTTTTATTGTTAAGGAAAACAAAAATATATACAGAAATGCCCTCCCCCAAACTTCATTTAAACTATGTTAGACATTACTGCCAAACTTTGCATAGACCAACACCAACCAGTTGAAAATTTTATCAGTAAAGAGTATTGGTTGGTGGAAGAATAAATTGTAGCGGTCCACAAAGAATTGGGGAAGATAGAAGTAGTGGTATGGGAGGTGTGGAGGTAAATATACAGGCGATGGTGATATATCAAAACGAGAATGTAAATGATCAGCAATCAGTGGAATGTTGGCATTCTCGTAGCTTATTAAAAGAAATGGGGGTATTTCAACTTCTAAAGGAGGAGGTTGACTCACCACAATACCCCCAAAATGTTCCTGTGGGTCCTCTATTGACTCGGCATCATCCATCAGTTGTATATGATATTCAATTATGAGGGAACTTATCTCCTCGATGTCCGCCATAGTCCAACCGAAAACTTACCGCCTATCTTGTAAGACCATTAAAAGGGCGTTCTCTTACTCGAAGGCTAGAGAGGCCGATATGATAATGGGAAAGGTCTCATTCTCACCTATGTAAGCATATCTAAGGTGAGACGGCAAGGGCGTGATTTCGAGTTTTGGAGGCGAAAGAATCATTGCGGAATCTACCTCGAACTCAAAGGACTCCAACACAGGTTCGAAATCACTGCAAACAACCGATTCGGATGGCTCAACTAACTCATCCACAAATTCAAAAAACTCATATTCGGGCTGTGAGTCGTCATCATCCGAAAAAGTGAAATATTCATAATCCATATCGGTTGTGTCAACTGTGGTAGGCACAAGGAGGGACGCACTAGTGGCGTCAAAACTGTTTTCATCAAATAGAAATCTCTCAAGCTCGCAGTCCTCTTGCGTGATTTCGTGAATAGAGCAAACTTCTCGTGTACTAGTTTTTGGTACGGGGGGCAGACTTCCCATCTTATAAATATTGAATTCACTAGACATTTTCCCAAAGGATAGAGTCATAGAGCCATTGCGACAGTTTATCACAGCATTGGAAGTGGCCAAAAATGGTCGACCGAGAATCACCGGAATTTGGTTTCTTGGGTTAGCAACAGGTTGTGTATCCATAACGATAAAATCAACGGGGAATATGAACTCCCCGACTTTGATCAACACATCCTCTAGCTGACCCCGTGGATAGGTGATTGATCGATCAACCATTTGGAGAGTACAACGAGTGGGTTTCAACTCTCCAACCCCTAATTGTTCGTACACGGAGTAGGGAATCAGGTTAACACTAGACCCAAGATCTAAAAGTGCTCGATTAATTTTCTTATCCCCAATTGTGATGGAAATCGTAGGACAGCCGGGGTCCTTTCGTTTTTGGGGTAAGGTTTGATGGTGGTTAATAGTATTGCTCACTGCACTAGCCACTAGCACTTTCTTGGGTACTTGAGATGCTTTTCTCTTTGAGGTGCATAAGCCCTTTAAGATTTTCGCGTATGAAGGGACTTGTTGGATTGCATCTAAGAGAGGTATATTTATGTTAAGCTGCTTAAATAACTCCACAATCTTCTCCACTTGTGCAGTTGGTTTATTGGGACTCAACCTGTTTGGAAATGGTGCATTTGGAAAATTTGTTGAGTCAAATGTCTGTGGAGTAGAATGTGGAGTAGGAACGGATCTCGGTGTAGATGTGTTCGTGTTGTGAGAAATGGGTCCGTTCGAGCTAGAAGAAGTAGAGCCGTGTGAAGGGTGGAGAATAGGCTCTAAAGAAAAAGGTGAAGAAGAAAGTGAAGAAAATGAAGAAGGGGAAGGTGACGATGGAGAGGAAGAAGAAGAAGAAGAACCACCGGCGGGGATGTCATCACTAGTTCCCACATTATTTTGCAACACTCTTCCGGATCTCAACGTGGTCACCGCATTTACATTGTGATTGTGATATGCGTTTTGTGGGTGACCGGGATTTGGCAATGGTTGAGATGGAAGCTTTCCCTTTTCTCTCTCGCTCAACGCAGCAGTTAATTGTGCAATTTGTGCCTCAATAGATTTGATACTTTGATCGTGTGAGGCATTGTTATGCATTAAAGATTGAACATAACTTTCAAATCTTGCTGCGGATTCTATAGATTGCTTGAGAAATGCATCTAGACTTTTCTCGAGCGAGCTAACCTTATCATCATTTGGTTGAACTAAATTGTTCGTTTGATTTGTATAAGGTTGTTGTTGGAAAGGTTGCTGGTTTTGAGTTTGTAAGGGTGCTTGTTTTTGTTGTGGAGGAGGTCTTTGAAAATTATTGTTCCCTTGGACTTGTTGATTTTGGTTCCAAGCGAAATTCGGGTGACTCCTCCACCCCGGATTGTATGTCGAAGAGTATGGATCATTTCTTTGTCGTTGCTGAAATGCAGCATTGACTTGATCCTGTCCTTGAATAGGTGCATTATAAGGACACTCTTCAGTTAGATGTGATGGATTAGAACAACAAGCACAAACAGTTCGTGTGGGTAGAGTAGGGGCAGGAGAAGACGATGAGATTTTGGTCTCAATGGCTTCTAGCTTTTTCATAAGTGAGGCCATCTCGGCCTTCATAGCAATCGACATATCTATTTGATGTATGCCTGCCCTAGATTGACCAACAGAAGAAGATGCTGTGGTCTTGGTACTCTCCCACTGAATTGTTTCCTCACTAAGATCCTCAAGAAACTGCCATGCTTCGTCACTAGACTTGGAGAGAAAATGACCTTGACATATTGTTTCTAGCAACTGCTTCGTTGCTGCGTTCAATCCCTCGTATAATGTTTGGCAAAGTTGCCAACTTTCGATCCCATGATGAGGGCATTGAACAAGTAGGTCTTTAAATCTCTCGAAACACTTCCAAAATGGTTCGGAAGGAAGTTGTGAAAATTGTATAATCTCATTACGGATTCTAGCAGTTTTGTGATGAGGATAGAACTTTTTCAGAAAAGCTCTTACAAACTCGTCCCAATTTCTAATTGAATGTGATGCGGTGCTGTATAGCCACTTCTCGGCTAGGTCACATAAGGTAAAAGGAATGACCCTTAGCCTTATAGCGTCATTACTTAATTGGGTTGTTTTCATCATAGCGCATACATTTTGGAATTTATTAATAAAAATATACGTATCTTCAGATTCCAAACCATGAAATTTTGGCAGCATATTGATGAAATGTGGTTTTATTTCAAAATTATCCCCATTTGCCGGTGGGGGTGAAAGACATGTGGGTAAAGAAGTGCGGACGGGGTAGAAGAGATCCTGGAGCGCAACTCGTGCGGGCGCTACAACAGGCGGAAGATTCGGGTTATTCGCACCTAACTGTGGTGGAATCATTCCCGTCGGTAAGGTATCGTTGGGGTTGTGTCCCGACATACCTTTGAAAGAAGAATTTGAAGGTGGAGGTAAGGAAATGGACGGAATGTCGACGAAGGGTTCGTCGAAGGGTTCGTCGGTCGGTACCAACAAAACACGGACTAATCGGGCGTTAGTATCCCTAGTCCAAAGTGACATACACTAAAGGAGTAGTGTAGTCAGAAAAAATAGAAAAACAGAATATGGGGGTAAGATAACGTCAATGGAGGGAAGTAGTGGAAGTGAGTTGCAAGATTTCTTTAGCGACAAGTTGCAAGTTTTGAAAAGATTTCCCCCCCCTTTTTTTTATTTATGTGAGAGTTTTGCAAAGAAGTTTTTGAAAAGGGACTCGTGACACAAATGTATCAACCACACATGCACAATCAGGCCTAGATCTAGGGTTACCTAGGTCTGCTAGACAGCTCCTAACTAGGGCTAGAAATAGGACCTCAAACCGCCTCTTCACGGACAAGTACGGCCAGGTAAGTGGGAAGGAACCACCACTACAGTGGGCCTAATTAATAACCACTAGCCTAGACACCGCAATGTCGGTTAGGATAAACGGTCGATGCCTATACTAGTCCTTTTCCTATTGAGCTCGATGTCCTTAGGTCTGAGTCTAGTTTTTTTTAATTAATTGTGGTCGATGCAAAATGCTTTAGGTGTTTTCTGGGGTCCTGGGAAGGGTGATGAAATCCCCACCCAATCTGAGTTTGGTCAATTAGCCCCTTAGAGTCCGGTTAAATTATGCAAAACACATAAAATTTCACTTGCAATCAAATTTTTTTTAGCGCGACGCAAAGAAACCTGCAGAAAATCTGTTATTTAGAAGGGGGAGAAAGACTTTTTAGCGCAAAGAACCCTGCAGAAATTTTTTTACAGTGGATATATGGAGGTCACAGAGGGGAGAATGAGGAAACAAACAGAGCAAATCTGGTGTGCTGACGTGGCAGACGAGGTGCGGAACCGCGGTCCTTTGAGGGGATCAGGGTTTGACAATTTTTGTACTGTTCTGTGATCAATTTTCCCTTCTGTTCTGATATGTACTTTTCTGATTGGCCCTTTGTAAATTTCCAGATCCGCAATTCATCGCTGTTCCTGCAAGATTCAAAAGATACACCCTTCAAACAGATCAAAATTGTATTTTTTATATTTTCAGATTTTTATAATTTTTTTAAAAATTTATATCAACCCGAAAATTCACAAAAAGAAATATTACGCCATCCCCGGCAACGACGCCATTTGATTAATCCAAAAATTACTTGTTAACCGCAATCAGAAACGGCGTCGCTTTGCAGCTAGCCGGTGAGTACGGGTCGATCCACAGAGATGGGTAGATTTCTTTAATATGTTTTAACGAGTTGATTCCAAATGTTGTTTTTGGTTGATTTCTAAAATCTATAAAAACTAGATCTATCACTAAACTAAATTAATCTGACTTAAAGTCTTGCTAGGGTTAGGCTTAGAGGAAGTTTTGGAGATTAACGTTTTCCTCACCGCTTTCAATGCCCTCTTTTAGATCTATTAGATGTCACGGTAATTATCAATAAAGTGGATCCGAATCTTTTGGGAAGATGTTTCTTCCTCTAGATTCGTATCCTTCCTTTGTTGATAGTTATCCTAACCCCTATGGAAAACACGCGCAACCGGCCCTTTATACTACGGTTCACCGTTACCTCGAGGGGTAGGGTGCCGTAGGGAGCGGTTGTGCGCGTATGCAAGGAGTTCTAATTCATTAGGTGAATATAGCATTGAAAGGGGTGAGAGATCTCATCTCTCAACCCCTTTCCCTAAGGCTAACCCTAACAAGCGAGGAGACTACTCGCTCATTAGGGGATGATAAGGCATTTTAATTAAAGGAACGGAAATAAAATTACTTACTAATTTGATGGCTCCCTCCAAGCAAGAAGACAGAATAGATCTGAATATAATTCCCAGAAATTCTGAATTTATTTATTGAAAAGAGGCATGAGTTTTTACAGATCTGGAAATACAATTTATAGGAAAACATGAAAACTAGGGTTACAGACTCTCGCACATGTGCAATTACAGATTTGCCCTCGAAAAATCCCAACACCCGCACCGTCGTACCGACACGCCAAAAATCCACCGACATGCGCACTATATGGCCGCGGAACCGCGGCGCCAGGCTGGGTTTGGCCGCGGTTCCGCGGCCAAAGAAGGGAGTTGGGCTCTGCACATTTTGGGATTGGTTCAGGGGTTCTTGGGCTCTTTATTTTTATATGTATTTTCTCTGTTGGGCTTCTTACTCTCCTCCAGATGTTTCAGTGAATACTTGTAGCGATCTTTTAACCGTTCACTTGACATTTTGGACCTTGCACTATTCTTCATCCAGGCTTGACTAGGATCCGTCCACTTGTTGGTCAAAAGTCCTTTTTCTGTATCATTTTTCGTCTTTTTCACTGTATTTGCTCCACGAGCCTGTATCCTGTAACATGCAATAAACGTGCGTCAAGAGTACCTGTTTATTTATAAAATGGATAAGAATAGGGGAATGAAAAATGCAATATTATGGTCTGAACAGGTGGCAAGGGTAAACATCTAAACATAAGTGTAATACCAAGTGCTCGTGTCAGTGCCTCAGGTATCAATATATCATAAATATGAGGTATCAACAATGAAAATCAGTGCCAACTATAGCATCAAGTCTATAAGTATGTGGATATCATCCAACAATGTAATCAATGCCTGTCAGCGTGTGGATCTCGTCCACGAGTTAAATAATGACACAAAACATCATGCATGTAAATATCATAAAGCATATGTATGAAAGTATGAGGATATAAATTAACGTGTGTCCCTCGCGACACATCAAAATTATGGAACCTGAGTGTCCAGCATCGACACTCGAAAACATCATAAAACCTATGCCCAGTATCGGCATGTAAATTCTCATATATATATAGAGCTCCGTTAGTTCGGATCGGCCCACGGGCTCCGTCAGTCCGGATCGGCCTGTATCATCTCTCGACTCCGATCGGTATCCTCCGGATATCCGCCGAGCCTAAATGCTATCACCGGTAGGTAGTAGTCCCTCTGCCATCTGCCAGGCTCACCGTCTGTATACACAGCATCCCTTTCTTGCCCCGGGGTACCATACCGAGCCCCACCATGTACCCGCACACGGCCCACGACGCTCCTCGCATGGGGTATATATATATCAGAACTGATAAAACCCATGGTGGCTGCTAAAATATCATATCAAGAGAAACCGGGTTTTTAAAACAGTACATACTTTCTTTTGAAATACCCACGGTTCTCAAATCCAGAAATATCATGGAAACAACATATCTCAATGCGTATAATTATAAAGCATGATGTATGCAACATATAATAGAAAGGTATGGATATCCGTAAATCATGCGACATGGAACAGTAATAAGCACATAACAAGGGTAAGCCGCTCTTTTAAATGAATCCAGTTTTTAAAATGTCTCTTGCGGTTCCCGATTTCTCCAAAGTCAAATGCAACATCGTATAAGAGTGCATATGTAACTGTAGCAAGTAAATTGTGTAAGGAGTCATATCATGATGCAGCAATCCTATTGTGTAGTGACATGGCAATTACCGATGATGATGTGTGTGAGACGGCAAGTATGTGTGCGTGGAGCATACGCATCATCGATAATGGTGCTGGTGTCCTGATAACATGGGTTTAATATAACGATAAACACATTCAAACATGCAATGCGATGCGAATAGTAAGGATATGCGGAAACTGAATAATAGACACAACAGTGAAGAATCTATATCAATATATATATATATATATATATATATATATATATATATATATATATATATATATATATATATATATATGTCATACTATAACAACCTAGTTCATTTATACCTATTCCAGTTCTTGTATTTCCTTATTTGTGGTATTTTCTTGATTTATCGTATTTTGGGTGTGAATGGTATTTTACATTTTACATTGCATTCGACCCGACCCGCTTGCTTGAAACCTATTAGATTCATACTTATGCATTACCTTGACTTATTACATAGACATGTGCATTTCATGTACACTGCATACTGGCCTTTTATCTGATATGCGCATTTTGCAATATAACATTTTAAGTCACATAAAATATTTTAAAAATACTTAACATGGCCTGCTTGATGCCCCTAACCCCGTGGTAGCATCCGCGCATCTTGTTTTCGTCCCGTTCAGTGAAACGAACGTGTTTGGATGGCTACGCGCACGGACGTGCATCCGTTCTTGGGGGTATACCTTGTCGTTACCCGGATATCCTATTTCGGTTTTGGTTTTTACGTATATTATCCGTGTTTTTAAACCATATTTTTAGACCCGATCCGGACGTGTTTCGAACTATTTTTTGTATTAGCCAAAATAATCAAATTTTATTAACGGTATATCATAACCGTACATTTAAATCTTTATAACCAAAAATATTCTTTTGAATTTTTCTTAACTAATATATTTTTTTAATTTATTATCCTAACAAACCCAGATCTCTGCAGCATCCCTGCTCTCCTCTCTCTTTCCTATAAAAATACTATTTCCTCGTTACCCTAAAGATTTTACTTACGTCTCTCTCTCTCTTCCCCTCTCCTATTCTCACCCCCCATCGTCTTCTTCTTTTTCACTTCCGTTTTTCCCGCCTCGCCTACACCTCCACGAAACCCACAACGCGCCCTGTCTCAATCGTCGCCGCTCCACCTTGACCACCTCTCCTCCGTCTCTCCTCGCCTCTCCCCTACTGCCCTCATCTCCCTCTCTCTCCTCTCATCTCCCCGTTCTCGTTTCCTGCCTTCATCGTGAGAACCCACTTCCCTGCCCTCGCGTCGCGCTCGCCATCGCCGACCTTACCTCGTCGGCCTCCACTCGTCTTCTCCACCTCGTCTGCATCCCTCATCCCTCTCCTCTTTTCTCCTCCACCTCTACCTCCACCTTCGCTTGCGTTCCCTGCACTCATCCTCGCCTCTGCCCTCGCCAGTACCCGCCTCCACCCTCGTCGCCGTCGACATCCCCTCACCACCGCCGACGACCTCTCTCTCTCCTCCTCCATTCCTCCTCTCTCTTCTTTCCAGACTTCAGGAACCCGTCACCCGATTTCCCTGCACATGATAACTCACTGCAACCCTTGCCGCCATCTCCTCTGTCGCAACACTTCACCGCCGACCACCCTCGTCGGCTTCCCATCATCACCACCCCGTCATCTCCACTCCCTCTTCTCCTAAGCCCAAACTCCCTGCACACCCCGACAGCCAAGAAACTCCACTGCACACTCACTGCCTCGACAGAAAAAACCCCCCAGCTTGGATTCTCTCCGTTGATGACCAATCGCCGTTATAACCCCCTCGCATCGTCTCTTCCACAGAGCACCACACCTTAGTGACCACTCTCTCCTTCTTCTTCTCCTTTCTTCTTCTTCCTTTTCTTTTCTTCTCTTTACTTTCTTGGATTCTTGTTTTCCGGTGATCGCCGGAGCCGTGCCACTGCCAACGATCCGAGCAACCCAGTGGACGTTCCCAGCCAGCGTGGTCACTCTCTTGCATTGCCTGGTCCTATTCCGTACGCGCGCGTGTGCATCGCAACTTTTACCGACATCCGACGTGCCGTACGTATTCGTATTGTGATCCATCTAGGCAAGTTAATCTTGCTACATGCTATACTACTGTATTCTATGCCTATTTGAATTATAATACCCCATAATGATTAGTTTTCCAATCCACATATTCATTTTTTCATATTACACCGTTTTCGGACATCCGTATGCGTCCGTATATGTTATTTCACATCTAGGGCATGCAAGTAAAACTTGCTACATGCTATTTATATTATTTTATACTTATTTAACTGCATATTAAACCTGTAGTTTACATCTAATACCACATGTTCCATTTTTAACATTTCGATGTTCCATTTATATCATTTTTAGATCTAGAAGCTGAAATATATCATGTTGCATATTAGCTTACAATCCATTGTACCCACGTCTATATTTATATCACATAGTACTTGGTTGCATAGCCCATAATACCATTTTAATAGTTTATAACCTTTCGGACACCCGTTTGCATCCATTTAGCCTATTATATATACAATTGCATCCCTAGATCATTTAACACATAATAATGAGATTTTAACATTCCATATTTGTTAAAGTGTATTTAATTAGTGTTGGAACCATAACCTTAACCCAAATCGATAACTGTGCATCCATATGCTTTAATCTGTACCTATTTGCATACCACATCACAATGTTCCATTTTATTATTCTATTAGTACCCCATACTTGTTTTGCATACCCATGCTTATTTTAGTTTGATTATGAGCACCCACGTGACATATTGTGTACCTTTGACATGACTTGATACATCTACTACTTGACATGATATGGTACCGTGCACTTCTTAACATGACATGATACCTATACACTACTTGACTTGACCTGATGTACCATGGCATTACCTGTTACCTGATCTTGTTACTAATGCCAACAAACTTTACCTGTTGTCCCTACGGACATTTCCTGTTGTCTATCCAGACACACCTATATCTGCTTGATCCTGCGTTGGCATTAACTCCAGATTTATTAATCCCTGACTTGAACATAAATAACTTGGGAGTATGGGGAAATCAATGATGAAACCTGACTTGTAACTCGACAGTTCGCTTACTTATACCGATCAGTTTAAAGGCTAGGCCAGCCTTGGGATGCTGCTGCTGATATCATTCATATATACATATTTCCTATCTTAGTGCCTAACGGTATGTCTTGGTTTTAGCCCGAGAATCTTCACCGTGGTCCCAGGCACGCACGGGATACTATTGAGTTATATCGATGATTCATCAAATTGATTTCAAAGACTTGAGAGTAGTTAACACAGTAGACCAGTTTAGATTACTCACTGCACACTACCCTTCACTGTCCTTATTTATATTATTATTTTACCTGTTTTACTGTTCATGATCATACCTGCATGTCTTGCTACCCCTGATTATGTTATTATTGATGTTATGACGCACTGACGTCTGAGTTTTGCATGGTCCAGATCATCTACCTTTGTCGCATGCTGATCAGGAGTACTTCTGCTGTTAGACCGAGCAGTGAGGATCCTGTTGATATCCAGTTTTACTTTCCAGGTATTTTATTTATTGGATCTTTTGCTTCCGCATATTATATTATTTCTTGACTCTTTTATTTTGGTTCATGGACATGTACTAGATAGTTTAGTTTACTTCCTATTCTTGATATCTCTACAGCCGTAATGTGACTGTAGAGGAATTTTTCCTATCCACAGGTAGCATGGTTGGCTCTGTCATGTGTCTATCTTAGCGCACTCTGGAAAGCGGGGCGTGACAGGGTTTGTTTGGTATCAGAGCCATAGGATATAGGTTAATCGGGTTTGATTCTTTTGTAGTTGGGTATTGGACCCAATACACGAATCGTAAAATCCATGATTAGGAACATGTCCTGCCACTTTGTTATCGTAATTCTTGAATCATATCTTTATCTTGATCCTTATCTTGACGATATGCAAACGACTTTGCATCTTGGCTTGAAACCTTTCGGTTCCTTATTGTTTCCCCCTGTTCCTTTGATTCTGATACTAGGATTTGGACGACTTGAACAGAGTTATGTAATTGTACCCATGAGCCGCAGCATGGTTACAATGCTGTACTCTATTTAAGTAACTTGGAGTCCTAGTCTTGATTCACCTCCTTGTTTCATGGTCGTTATATTGCCTTACTTCTCTTGCTTTCCAGTTCATATTTTATCGCAAGCTTGAATCCTGTTTACCGTGCTTATCTTCTTCAGTGTTTGGCTTCAGGTGAGATCGTTTCAGGGATCCTACTTGTTCATGTCTTTCCCGCATTAGAATTATTCAATTCTGGTGCATTCCTTGTTTGTTGTTGTCTTGGGAATGGATTTTCTCGGCACTTTCCACGCTCACATTGATTGTAGGGTAAAGAAAGTGATTTTCCAGATTCCCGGACATCCGGAGTTTGTTTTTGCTGGAGGAAGCAGTTCTGTCGGGCCAATCGAGTTTAGGGCTAGGCCGACAAACAATGTTCTTTCGTCGATGGAGGTTGAAAAGGGTGAAGCGCCAGTTGTTGTTCGAGATTTTATGGACGTGTTCGAGGACATATCAGGTTTACCGCCGAAGCGAGACGTGGAGTTCGCGATTGACCTTATTCCTGGTGCAGTGCCAGTCTCTAAAGCGTACTATCCAATGGCACCAGTGGAATTGGAAGAAGTTAAGAAGTAGGTTACTGAATTACTTGAGAAGGGTTGGATTCGCAGCAGTAACTCACCTTGGGGAGCTCCAGTTCTTCTAGTCAAGAAGAAAGATAGCACAAGGAGAATGTGTATCGATTATCAAGAATTAAACCGGGTGACTATTAAGAACAAGTACCCGATCCCTCGCATTGGCGAATTATTTGTGCAGCTTAGTGGCGCGAGGGTATTCTCGAAGCTGGATTTGCGATCCGGATATCATCAGGTCCGAGTTAAAACAGAAGATATTTGCAAGACGGCATTCCGAACTCAGTATGGACATTACGAGTATTTAGTGATGCCCTTCGAAGTAACGAATGCACCGGCGATATGTATGGACTTGATGAACCGAATCTTTTCACCATTCTTAGACCAGTTTGTAGTGGTGTTCATTGGTGATATTCTGGTTTACTCGAGGAGTATTGAAGAGCATGCAGAACACTTGAGGATTGCACTGCAGACGTTGAGACAAGAAAAATTATATGCAAAGATGAGCAAGTGCGAGTTTTGGCTTGAAGAAGTGAAGTTTTTGGGACATGTTGTGTCTGGAGATGGAATCGCCGTTGATCCCGAAAAGATTACAGCAGTTCGGGATTGGCCGATTTCGAAGAACGTTGCAGAGATCAGAAGCTTTCTTGGACTTGCCGGGTATTACAGAAGGTTCGTGGAGAACTTTGCTCGTCTGGCGGAGCCTTTGACTAAGTTTACGCGCAAAGAAGTACCATTTGTGTGGACGGATAAGCGTGCGTCAGCTTTTGAGGCGTTGAAACAGAGATTGATAACCGCTCCTGTTTTAACCGTACCAGACAGTTCTGGAGAATTGGTGATTCACAGCGACGCATCTGGAAAAAGGTTTGGGGATGTGTTTTGATGCAGCATGGGAAGATTGTAGCTTACGCATCGAGACAGTTGAAGACCCATGAGAAGAATTACCTAACTCATGACTTGAAGCTAGCAGCTGTGACTTTCGCTTTGAAGATTTGGAGACACTACTTATTGGGCGAAAGGGGTCGAAGTATTCACCAAGCACAAAAGCCTAAAGTACGTGTTCACTCAGAAGGAGCTAAATATGAGGCAGCGTAGATGGTTGGAGCTGATGGCTGACTACGATCTTGATCTTAAGTACCATCCGGGGAAAGTTAATGTCGTGCCGAATGCGCTTAGTCGGTTGCCAGCAATTCAGATGTTGACTGCATAGAAGAAACTTATCGAAGACTTTCGGAGATTCGATTGGAAGTTGTGCTACCGCATTCTTCGTCATTGATCGAGAGTATTAAAGCAGCACAGTCGAAGGACCCAAGATTACAGAAGTTTCGAGAACAGGTTGAAGTTGGACTTCGAACGGACTTGTTGATTTATGAAGATGGTTCGTTGCGTTATGGTAGCCGTTTGTGTGTGCCAAAAGGAGACATTTGCGAAGAGGTTACGAAGGAGGCGCACAGTTCAGTATATTCCGTACATCCAGGAGGTACGAAGATATACCGAGATCTACGACAGCATTTCTGGTGGGAAGGCATGAAATGGGAGATTTCCCGCTTTGTATCAAAGTGCTTGGTGTGTCAGCAAGTTAAGGCTGAACATCAAAGAGTTGCTGGTTTGTTGCAACCACTTCCGATTCCTCAATGGAAGTAGGAACATATAACCATGTATTTCGTGACGGGTTTACCGCGGAGTCCAAAGGGCAACAATGCAATTTGGGTGATTGTTGACCGATTGACCAAGGCAGCTCATTTCATACCATTTCGAGTTGGTCAATCAACAGAAGCTTTGGCAGAACAATACATGCAGGAGATTGTAAGATTGCATGGAGTACCGGTGAGCATCGTGTCCGACCGTGACACCTGTTTCTTATCACACTTCTGGGGGAGCTTACAGGAAAGTTTGGAGACTCGATTGAATTAGCACAGCTTATCATCCTCAGACAGATGGTTAGTCGGAGAGAACGATCCAAACTCTTGAAGACATGTTGAGAGCTTGCATATTAGACTTCAAGGGTTCATGGGAGGATCATTTACACTTGGTGGAGTTTTCTTACAATAGCAGTTTTCAGGCGACTATTCAGATGGCTCAATTCGAAGCATTATATGGTCGCAAGTGTCGTTCACCTGTTTGTTGGGACGATGTTGGAGAACGAAGATTGTTGCGACCGGATTTGATCGTGCAAACAGTTGAGAAGGTTAACACTATCCGGAATCATATGAAGGCAGCACAAGACCGACAAAAGAGTTAGGTAGATACATCGAGAAGACCACTAGAATTCGCCGTTGGTGATTTGGTATTCTTGAAGATATCATCGACTAGAGGGGTGATTCGTTTCGGAAGTCGAGGGAAGCTTAGTCCTCGACTCGTTGGACCTTTTGAGATTTTGGAGCGTGTCGGAGAAGTGTCATATCGATTGACTTTACCGCAATCCTTGGTGAATGTTCATGACATGTTTCATGTATCTCAACTCCGTAAGTATGTTCGAGATGAAACACATGTGCTGGATCATTCGGAGCTGACTGTACGAGAAGATTTAAGCTTTGAGGAGCGACCGATGTCGATTGTGGATCGAAGAGAAAAGGTTCTCAAGAACAAAGTTATCACTCTTGTACTTATTTCTTGGGGAAATCGCTCGCATGGAGAATCAACTTGGAAACGAGAAGATGAAATCCGGCAGAAGTTTCCACATCTATTCTTGTAGTTTCTTGATTGTTTATCCTTTCTTGTTCTTGGAATTTCGAGGACGAAATTCTTTTTGTAGTTGGATATAATGTAACAACCTAGTTCATTTATACCTATTCCAGTTCTTGTATTTCCTTATTTGTGGTATTTTCTTGATTTATCGTATTTTGGGTGCGAATGGTATTTTACATTTTACATTGCATTCGACCCGACCTGCTTGCTTGAAACCTATTAGATTCATACTTATGCATTACCTTGACTTGTTACATAGACACGTGCATTTCATGTACACTGCATACTGGCATTTTATCTGACATGCGCATTTTGCAATATAACATTTTAAGTCACATAAAATATTTTAAAAATACTTAACATGGCCTGCTTGATACCTCTAACCCCATGGTAGCATCCGCGCATCTTGTTCTCGTCCTGTTCAGTGAAACGAACGTGTTTGGATGGCTACGTGCACGCACGTGCATCCGTTCTTGAGGGTATACCTTGTCGTTACCCGGATATCCTATTTCGGTTTTGGTATTTACATATATTATCCGTGTTTTTAAACCATATTTTTAGACCCGATCCGGGCGTGTTTTGGACTATTTTTTGTATTAGCCAAAATAATCAAATTTTATTAATAGTATATCATAACCGTACATTTAAATCTTTATAACCAAAAATATTCTTTTGAATTTTTCTTAACTAATATATTTTTTTAATTTATTATCCTAACAAACCCAGATCTCTGCAGCATCCCTGCACTCCCCTCTCTTTCCCATAAAAATATTATTTCCTTTTTACCCCAAAGATTTTACTCACGTCTCTCTCTCTCTTCCCCTCTCCTATTCTCACTCCCCATCGTCTTCTTCTTTTTCACTTCCGTTTTTCCCGCTTTGCCTACACCTCCACGAAACCCACAACGCGCCCTGCCTCTACCGTCGCCGCTCCACCTCGACCACCACTCCTCCGTCTCTCCTTGCCTCTCCCCTACTGCCCTCATCTCCCTCTCTCTCCTCTCATCTCCCCGTTCTCGTTTCCCGCCTTCATCATGAGAACCCACTTCCCTGCCCTTGCGTCGCGCTCGCCATCGCCGACCTCACCTCGTCGGCCTCCACTCGTCTTCTCCACCTTGTCTGCATCCCTCATCCCTCTCCTCTCTTCTTCTCCACCTCCACCTTCGCTTGCATTCCCTGCACTCATCCTCTCCTCTGCCCTCGCCAGTACCGCCTCCACCCTCGTCGTCGTCGACATCCCCTCACCACCGCCGACGACCTCTCTCTCTCCTCCTCCCTTCCTCCTCTCTCTTCTTTCCAGACTTCAGGAACCCATCACCTGATTTCCCTGCACACGATAACTCACTGCAACCCTTGCCGCCATCTCCTCTGTCGCAACGCTTCACTGCCGACCACCCTCGTCGGCTTCCCATCATCACCACCCCGTCATCTCCACTCCCTCTTCTCCTAAGCCCAAACTCCCTGCACACCCCGAATGCCAAGAAACCCAACTGCACACTAACTGCCTTGACAGAAAAAAACCCCCAGCTTGCATTCTCTCTGTTGATGACCAATCACCGCTATAACCCCCTCGCATCGTCTCTGCCACAGAGCACCACACCTTAGTGACCACCCTCTCCTTCTTCTTCTCTTTTCTTCTTCTTCTTCCTTTTCTTTTCTTCTCTTTACTTACTTGGATTCTTGTTTTCCGGTGATCGCCAGAGCCGTGCCACTGCCAACGATCCGAGCAACCCAGTGAACGTTCCCAGCCAGCATGGTCACTCTCTTGCATTGCCTAGTCCTGTTCCGTACGTGCGCGCGTGCATCGCAACTTTTACCGACATCCGACGTGCCGTACGTATCCGTATTGTGATCCATCCAGGCAAGTTAATCTTGCTATATGCTATACTACTGTATTCTATGCCTATTTGAATTATAATACCCTATAATGATTAGTTTTGCAATCCACATATTCATTTTTTCATATTACACCGTTTTCGGACATCCGTATGCGTCCGTATATGTTATTTCACATCTAGGGCATGCAAGTAAAACTTGCTACATGCTATTTATATTATTTTATACTTATTTAACTGCATATTAAACCTGTAGTTTACATCTAATACCACATGTTCCATTTTTAACATTTCAATGTTCTATTTATATCATTTTTAGATCTAGAACCTGAAATATATCATGATGTATATTAGGTTACAATCCATTGTACCCACGTCTATATTTATATTACATAGTACTTGGTTGCATAGCCCATAATACCATTTTAATAGTTTATAAACTTTCGGACACCCGTTTGCATCTATTTAGCCTATTATATATACAATTGCATCCCTAGATCATTTAACACATAATAATGAGATTTTAACATTCCATACTTGTTAAAGTGTATTTAATTAGTGTTGGAACCATAACCTTAACCCAAATCGATAACTGTGCATCCATATGCTTTAATCTGTACCTATTTGCATACCACCTCACAATGTTCCATTTTATTGTTCCATTAGTACCTCATACTTGTTTTGCATACCCATGCTTATTTTAGTTTGATTATGAGCACCCACGTGACATGTTGTGCACCCCTGACATGACTTGATACACCTACTACTTGACACGACATGGTACCGTGCACTTCTTAACATGACATGATACCTATACACTACTTGACTTCACCTGATGTACCATGGCATTACCTGTTACCTGATCTTGTTACTAATGCCAACAAACTTTACCTGTTGTCCCTACGGATATTTCCTGTTGTCTATCACCTATACCTGCTTGATCCTGCGTTGGTATTAACTCCAGATTTATTATCCCTGACTTGAACATATATAACTTGGGGGTATGGGGAAATCAATGATGAAACCTGACTTGTAACTCGACAGTTCGCTTACGTATACTGATCAGTTTAGAGGCTAGGCCAGCCTTGGGATGATGCTGCTGACATCATTCATCTATACATATTTCCTATCTTAGTGCCTAGCGGCATGTTTCGGTTTCAGCCCGAGAATCTTCACCGTGGTTTCGGGCACACACGGGATACTATTGAGTTACATCAATGATTCATCAAATTGATTTCAAAGACTTGAGAGTAGTTAACACAGTAGACCAGTTTAGATTACTCACTGCACACTACCCTTCACTGTCCTTATTTATATTGTTGTTTTACCTGTTTTACCGTTCATGATCATACCTGCATGTCTTGCTACCCCTGATTATATTATTATTGATGTTATGATGCACTGACGTCTGGGTTTTGCATGGCCCAGATCCTCTACCTTTGTCGCATGCTGATCAGGAGTACTGCTGCTGTTAGACTGAGCAGTGAGGATCCTGTTGATATCCAGTTTTACGTTCCAGGTGTTTTATTTATTGGATCTTTTGCTTCCGCATATTATATTATTTCTTGACTCTTTTATTTTGGCTCATGGACATGTACTAGATAGTTTAGTTTACTTTCCTATTCTTGATATCTCTACAGCCGTAATATGACTGTGGAGGGATTTTTCCTATCCACAGGTAGCATGACTGGCTCTGTCACGTGTCTATCTTAGCGCACTCTGGGAAGCGGGGCGTGACACATACGGTTTTGCCATTTGAAATGAGACGAATCGTGGTGTTTAGAAAAAAATAAGGGCTACGGTATTTTTAAGAAAAGATGTGTCTTTTGAAAATATCCGTAGAATCCCTTGGCCTGTCTTTAAAATACTCACGGTTTGTTAGTTTTGAAAATAGGTATGACTCGAGTCTAGTCTAACATCTATAAGTAAACTACATGACTAAACGAACAGTCTAACCGAAAGGGTAAGGGAAAACCACCTAAATCTGAGTCGATATATATATGTTTACCCCAATCAGAGCAAAGCTCTGTTCAAATTCTGAGGCGGGAGATGAAGCAACGCTTCATTTTCCCCCAATCAGAGCAAAGCTTTGCTTTGAAAATTTAAATAATGAAGCAACGCTTCAGATCCTTTGCGCTGCGCGCAACGCGCCACGTGTCTGGCGTAGATGCATTAGCGCAGCGCCCAAGAAGGTGCGCCCAATCAGAGCAAAACTCTGTTAAAAACAAAACAGAAGCATAGCTTCAGTTGCGCAAGCGCTGCGCTGCGCGACACGTGTCAGCGCAATCGCTCTTGCGCAAGCGCTGCGCTTTGCGCTGCGCGACACGTGTCAGCGCAGTTGCGCAATCGCAGCAGCGCTGCGCTGTGCGCTGCGCGACACGTGTCAGCGCAGCTGCGCAAGCGCAGCTGCGCTGCGCTGTGCGCTGCGTGACACGTGTCACGCTCTGGGGCATTTGCGCCAAACAGAATAAAGATTTTAAAGAAATCTTTCTGTTCTTTTTAAAACAAGAAGATTTTTTTTTGTAAAACAGAAGCCTTTGGATCAAAGATCCAACGGTGGAGAAAATTCCCCAAATCACTCAGAGAAAAATCTCTTTAACAAAATTAACTAATTTATGGGCACTATAAAAATGACCCTAAGCCTCAATCCAAATGCATGAACATTTTCTGAAAAAAAAGAGAGAACTCTGAAGAACTCCTCAAGAACAAAAAAGGTAAAAACCTTTAGAAAAAGAGAAAATTCTCTTAAAAAACAGATCATTGATCTAAGAACAAGATCAATGATCTTCAATAAGAAAGAAAACTAACTAATAATAGTGCTTTGCACTTTTTATGAACCTTTGGTTCTTTGAGATAAGAAAAACTTATCTTTTTCTTTGATCTAAATTAGATCAAATAGTGCTTTGCAGTTCTGTTCTTGAATCTAAAAGATTCTTAGTGCTTTGCACTTCCAAACTGTTAGTTGTATGTATGCCCTAGAGGCCAGTATTGTACAGATGATGTATATTATATTGGATGCTTGGACATATATAGAGATGACTTTCTTGCTCGATATGATAGTATGCTATCTGGTTGCTCTTTATCTTAACATGTACACTAGTCTCTTTAAACTGTCTTATAGTTACATGTTGGTAAAGCCCTTAGGATGTGTACTTGACTACCTAGACTATGATGCGGATCATACTAGTGGGGGCATGGTAGTCTATAGGTACATCCTTCAAGGTCCCTAGTCGTGGGTGTATCGAGACGGGGCATCGATATACCAGTGTGGAGTAGCGTATACGCTTCTCGACCCATGAGATGGGCAATGGATGATCCCATATCCATTGGTGTTTGACATCAGAGATGGTATACGGGTGCTCAGTGGAGACTGGGTACACTGGACGGACTCGCCGAGAACTCCCAGATGGTATTATACCTCACGTCAGATGGCAGTTCTCAGGTAACACTTGTACAGGTTAGTCTGTAGACCCGAGATCGTCATAGAGTCTTGTGTGATTCCCACTGTGCTTTGATCTCCACCTTACCACGTCCATGAGGGCGTGCAAAACGGTGGTCTTTGGGTACAGTCCCGAGTCACATAAAGACAATGAGCGATAGGAGGGGTTTCGTCTCTCCCGGTATTGGGGGTTGATGTTGCGCAGTGCTCGATTGGCCGTAACAGGGAAGTCCCTGGCCAGGGCTGATATGAGATTTGCTGGTAAGTGTTACCAGTAGTTTCTCGACCCGTTATGAGCCTCACATCGGCACGACTTATCGGTTACCGGGGTCTGACGTTTACCACCCCTAGACTTGATATGCGACATATCAGACGAACAGACCGGACTGTACGGTAAGTGTTACTGGTTGGATTCACAGGAGTGTGAGCGGGCTAGCTCATCGATCTTCTGATCGCTCAATACCCGGGTGGCCGTTACGTTTAGCAGACCGCTTGCGGCTTGTGGGTGCTTGATATGATCATCATCTGCTGCCGGCGTATTGACGAGTCTTTAGAGTCCTACACAGAGGTTTCCTGGCTCAAGCGAAACGAAATAGGAGCGCATATGAGATATGTGCAGGACAGAGAATAATGCGTGTATGTGATACCGTATACCATTCTCGTGATGAATGTATCGATTGGTTATATGCGATATAACCTAGATATCGAATCAAGGATTGATTCGATAAGCCGATACATAGAATACTAGTCGGTTATATGTGATATGACCGGATCGTTAAATCAAGTGTTGATTTAATGATTTAATGTATAATTATATATTTGATATATTACTTTGCATTAACTAGTATTGGTTCACTTTAAATGGATTTTCTCACTTGATGTGCAAGTTGTATATGTGATATACTTTTGTGCACATGTTTGTATCATGTTTGATGATACATGCTCATTTGGTTAAGTGTAAAGAATTAAACCATGGTTAAGTTGATGATTAGGGTTTTGCTTATTCATTTATTTATTTGTTTATTAATATTTGATAGATAAATATGAATGGTGGCTTTGTTTGTTTTTAGTTGAAGATTCATGAAGCTTTGACTTAGTCACCATTCTTGTCTCATGCTTAACCCTAACCATTTGAACTAACCCTAGTTCATTCTCTACACTTAACTATGGTTGAGAATATGATAAGAATGAATTCTTTTTCAATTATTCAAAAACACTTATCATATTCTATCTTCTTCATCATCTTCTTCTTCAAGAAAAAGCTTGCCACCATTAATGGCATCTTGAGCAAAAGTGTGAGAAATCCAATTCTAAAGTGAACCCACCTCCTATTTCTTCACCCTCTACCTCTTGCCAAGTAGTATAGGGTGTTTTCTTCACAAGTTTCACAACTTGGTGAAGTTGGAGCTTGATCTTGTGTAACCTCGACGTAGATCATCTTCGGCATCGTAGCCGACGACTAGTCCGCTCATTTCTCCGATGAAGCCGATGCTAGAGTCCGAGATCCGACTTGGACAGCGAGAGGACGTCTACGTGGAGCTAAGGAAGTGGAGAACCGGATCTACAAAGGTTGTAGCTTCTTACTTTTAGTTACGATGTTAACTAGTTTCACTTTTCGCCTAAAATTCTAGTTAACGATCCGTATTAGGGTTTCTCGGCACTCGTACAATTTGAAATTGGCATGGTTGATGCCTTGTGAGACTTCATTAGCGTGCCTAGGAACCCTACAGTGGTATCAGAGCCTAGCTAGAGCCTTAGGCGATGCTTAGACGATGTTAGAAACCCGATCGAACCCGAAACTCCAAACTTTTCATGCTCTCTGGACTTTTTTCAAAAACTGGGTTTTTTCCAGATTAAAAATGCTTAAAAAATTCAGCAGGGAATTCTAAGAATTATGGTGCAAAAATCACCTCATGATATGATTAAAGCGCGGCGGAACCGCGGCAGAAGCATGGCTTCTGCGGCGGTTCCGCGGCCAAAATATCTCCTCTTGATACACTGTTTGCACAGTAATGTCTTATTTTGTTTGCTGTATTTTCTGGGAATTTTTAATATTTATTCAAGAGTTGAATATTCTGGGTTGTATTGGGAGTTCGTAGATTCGATCGAATTGTCTAATCTTGTCTATGTGTTTTCTGGATAATTATTGAATATGTTAAAAAGTTCGACCGGATATAAATACCCACCTTTTCCCCTGCCGGAAAATTTCCAAGTGTTGGATTTTTCTGTGGTTTAAGGACGTTCTGAGTAGTGCAAGTAACGCGATGGTCCCTCTAGAAGACAACAAACCTTAACTCGATTATGTGACCGTCTTGAACTGCCCTTTGAACCTTATGGTTTGGGGCAGTACGGCGTGCCACAGGTGAGGCGTTGGCTTGACCCTTCTACGGCTGGACCGTTGGTACTGAGGCATGAAATGAATATCTTTGAACTTATTTCATGTGTTGAACGGTTTCGGGAAAACTTGGGTGTTCGATTGTTCGATCGAAAAGTTTAACATTTTCTATCTTATCCGGAATGGGATACAATAATTGGAATTCACAAACAGTTATGAGATAACTAGATGAATGTTATAAATCTAGCGGTTTAGTCTCACTTGATATTGAAAAGAGTTTTCGATAATGGGACTAAAATGCGGGGTTTATAATTGTTAGGCATGTGATGTCTAAGTATTTCATTTGATTAGGCATGCGATGTCTAAAGAGGTTGCGGATTCCAACTGTTGTAGTTTTACACTTTCTTTTCTGTGACCGTAAGTGTAATATGTGATATCGCCGGTTTCGTTGCTATATGCCAACGACAATTGGGATGCGCATATTTACTTACGTTGATGACATGTGATGTTATATGTTGCTGGATATGTTATATTGGATCGTCGTGTTTGAATAGCCGGGGTTTTTTATGTGAGATGAGTGTTTTTCATTTTCATTCATGTAAAAATTTGTATGTAATATTCTTTCATTGGGGCACTTCCAGGTTGCGGAAGTTGTCACCTTTTATATATTATTTACTTTTCCGCACTAGGATAGACCCAAGGAGGGGAGCACAAGTAACCGGGTTCTAGGGTCCAGTGGGAGACCATCTCGAGGAGTCGAGTCCGGGTCTCCTAACCCTAGAATTGGTAGGGTTGCTTGCCGCTCTCGTAGGGGTCTAGGGGTGTAGGATTGGCTATTCATCACGACCGTGGAATCCGTATTTTATACTGGCTCGTATTAAAAACACGGACGTCCTAGTATATCCAATGTTTCATATGTTTCTTCTGCTGCGATATCTGTGATATGATCATGTGATGTTCTATGATAGATACAGTATATAGTATATATGATATATTATATAGACGTTACTTATGTTTTGCACCCGCACTAGCCCTGCCCTGCTCTGTCGTTAGTTACCTAACCTAACGGTGCACGAGGGGACATCGAGGCAAATGCGGATGGCATAAGCGTACGTCGTATTTATCTGTGATGCTTAGGTGACTTAAATGATGGGACTTCATTAATGTGATTAATGAAAGAAAAGAAACCTAAAAGATGTTGCAGAATCAAATTTTAAATAAAAAGGGTAGCTACAGTTTTGCTTTGCATAGTGGTATATATGATATACCCTGCACCTTATTCAATGAGGAAAGGGCCAAGATCCCTTCACCGGGAGTGACCCCTTTAGCAATAACTGGCAGATGCTACACACTCGGTTTGCTTTTGATTGTTTTTGGAGTTTTGCTTTGCACAGCGATATATATGATATATCCTGCACCTCATTCGACGAGGAAAGGGCCGACGATCCCTTCACCGGGAGTGACCCCTTTAGCAAAACTAGAAAAGCCTCAAAATCACTCCATTTCAAAACTTCATTCGATTCTACAACGATATCAAGTTCATTACGCAATAGGTTTTCAGAAAAACCTGTCGTAGCCCTCCGTCATTTCAGATAAGAACTGTTTAGTATTCGTGCTGCGTTTGTTGGCCTTTGTCAAGGCGTAGTGTGCGGTAGCTGAATAGTGCTTATCTGCTTGTGCATGTGATGCAGATTGTTTCAGGGTAGTCGTACGACCTTGTTGGCCTTTGTCAAGGGTCGTGCGGGTGGGTTTGATTCAATCAAGAAATGACGGGTTGAACTTGACTAGCATCCCATGATTTGTTGGCCTTTGTCAAGGTCATAGGACGCTAGGGGCAAAATATTATCGGGAATTTCAAGTGTTGAAATTTGCAATGAGATTGCATACCTTCTATGAGATAGTTGGATCCCGATACCCACTGCGAGTAAGAGTTGCTCCTGGGAGAGTTTTACACATTACAATTAGCCGATCAAGTAGGTGTCTAGAAAGGTGTCAACGGGGTTACGCCTCTGGGAAAACGAGGTTTACTTTAATTAGGTCCGTGCGAAAGCACGGGGAACCTCCCTCAAAGTACCGACACTGGCCTGGCTGAAAAATTGGCGAAGTTGTAGGGTGTAATTAATCCCGGCTAGTCTTTCCTTTTAGGGTTTGAAGGAAGATTTGATAAAAACCAGTGGGAGCCATCCTGATTAGATAAGATAATAACCAATCTGATCTTGCAAGAGCATACGCTAAAGTGTTTTCTTCTCTCTCTCTCCAGGTAGCGACCATTTCATGCCCTAATCAAGATAATAATATGGATGTATTGACCGAACCCGCATGTTATACTGTGCTGGGGAACGTTGGTTCCGTTCTTTCTTATAAGAGTTATAGGACTGAACAGGATATAGGGGAATACCAGGATTCCCATGCCACCCGAATGAAGAAAGTACATGTTGATGCATTTTCTTCGGGTGTGTTCATTACAGAGAACTGTTTCTCCATTTGCTCTACGTCCTGGGTATTAGATACCGGGTCAGGATCCCATATATGTAATCAGTTACATGGGCTTAGAAAAGGTAGAGAACTTGGAGAAGGTGATAAAGACATTAGAGTTGGAAATGGTGCAATTGTTGCAGCTAAGACTGTCGGGGAATATCACTTTGTATTACCAACTGGTAATACATTGATTCTGAACGAATGCTATTACATGCCGAACCTGATATGCAACATTATATCGGTTTCTTTGTTGAGTAAAGAGGGATATAATTTTGTATTACAGGACAATGTTATGAACATTTTCCGTAACCAAAAGTTGGTTGGATCAGGCACGTTGTGCAATGGCATTTATGTTCTAAATCAATCTACAGTTCTGAGCATAACAAACACACACAAGAGGAAGAGTTCTGAACTGAACGAATCCTTCTTGTGGCATTGTAGACTGTGTCACATCAATGCGACACGACTTGCTAAGTTGCATAAGGATGGGTATTTAAATCCGTTTGAATTTTCATCTTATGACACTTGCCAGTCATGTCTCAAAGGCAAGATGACCAAAACTCCGTTTACAGGACACGGAGAAAGAGTTACCGAACTCTTGGGACTAATACATAGTGATGTATACGGTCCCATGTCTACACATGCCAGGGATCGTTCTTCATACTTTATTACATTCACTGACGATCTCTCTAGATTCGGATATGTGTTCCTGATGAAACACAAATCAAAAGCTTTTGAGAAATTTAGAGAATATAAACAAGAAGTTGAAAACCAAACTGGAAAAAGTATTAAAATCCATCGATCTGATCGAGGAAGTGAATACTTGAGCAATGAATTCCTGGACTTCCTAAAAGAGAATGGGATTCTCTCTCAGCTGACACCTCCATATACACCACAGCACAACGGTGTATCAGAACGGAGGAACCGCACCCTATTAGATATGGTGCGCTCTATGATGAGCACAGCTGAGTTACCTATTTCCTTCTGGGGATATGCGCTGGAAACAGCAGCATACCTATTGAATCAAGTTCCAACTAAATCTGTACCTACCACACCATATGAGATATGGAGTGGGAAGAGACCATGTCTTAAACGAGTTAAGATATAGGGTTGCCCGGCCTATGTCAAAAGGCAAAATCCGGACAAACTCGAGGCACGGTCAGTTCTATGCAAGTTTGTGGGATATCCCAAACATTCACATGGATATCTTTTCTACTATACAGAGGAACAAAAAGTGTTTGTTTCTCGACATGCCACCTTTTTGGAAAAAGGAATTTCTTGCAAAAGAAATTAGTGGGGATAAGGTAGAACTGGAAGAAATTCCGGCTACACAAACTCAAACTGAAGATTTAGTGGAACCAGAGGATTCAGAAGCTCCCGACGAACCTCAGCCTCTCCGCCGATCTAGTAGGGTTCCTCGCCCACCTGAGAGATACTACGGTTTTCTCATGGATGGTGGGAGCGAGGATTGCATCATGGAGGATGATGACCCAACTAGCTTCGAGCAGGCCATCACGAGTAGGGACTCAGTGAAATGGCTGGATGCTATGCGGTCCGAGATGGAATCCATGTACACCAACAAAGTATGGACTTTGGATGTTGCTCCTGAAGGGGTAAAACCCATTGGGAGCAAGTGGATCTTCAAGAAAAAACTTGGTGTAGATGGGAAAGTGGAGACTTTCAAAGCTAGACTTGTTGCAAAAGGTTTTCGTCAAAGACCAGGTGTGGACTATGACGAAACCTTTTCTCCAGTGGCTATGCTTAAATCCATCCGGATCATGCTTGCCATCGCTGCATATCATGATTACGAAATCTGGCAAATGGATGTTAAGACCGCCTTTCTAAATGGTGATTTAGAAGAGAGCGTGTACATGACTCAGCCAGAGGGCTTCGTAGACAGTGGGAGCAGCGGGAAGGTGTGCAAGCTGCTTAAATCCATTTATGGATTAAAGTAAGCATCGCGGAGTTGGAATATCTGCTTTGACGTCGTTATCAAAGAGTTTGATTTCGTCAAAAACCCAGATGAACCTTGTATTTACAAGAAGGTGGCAGAGAGTAAGGTTGTCTTCCTCGTATTGTACGTGGACGACATACTCTTGATAGGAAATGATATTCCTATGCTGCAATCGGTCAAGCTCTTCTTATCACAAAGATTCTCAATGAAAGATCTTGGTGATGCCTCCTGCATATTGGGAATTGGGATCTATAGAGATAGATCCAAAAGGATATTGGGATTGTCCCAATCCAGGTACATTGACACCATATTAAAGAGGTTTAGTATAGAAGAATCCAAGCGTGGGAACTTGCCCACGATCTCTGGAGTCACTCTCTCCAAAGAGATGTCTCCCAAGACTGATTTGGAGAGAGCTCGCATGCAAGGGATACCCTATGCTTCGGCTGTAGGCTCTATCATGTACGCGATGCTATGTACCAGACCCGATGTAGCATACTCACTAAGTGTAGTGAGCAGGTATCAAGCTGATCCTGGAGAGAATCACTGGACAGCTGTGAAGAGCATTCTCAAGTACTTGCGAAGGACTAAAGAGATGCTCTTGGTGTATGGTAACGGAGAACTCCAAGTGGAGTCCTTTACCGATTCGAGCTTCCAAAGTGATAAGGACGACTCAAAGTCGTAGTCGGGATTTGTCTTTACCCTTTACGGAGGGGCGGTTAGCTGGAAGAGTTCCAAGCAGGAAACCGTGGCAGACTCGACGATGGAGGCTGAATACATCGCTGCCAACGATGCTGCCAAAGAGGCAGTCTGGATCAAGAAGTTCATTACTGAACTTGGAGTGGTTCCATCCATTGAGCATCCAATACCTTTGTATTGCGATAACAATGGAGCGGTGGCTTTGGCCAAGGAACCTAGGTCCCATCAGCGATCCAGGCATATTCTGATGCGGTATCACCTGATCCGGGAGATAGTTGATCGCCGGGAGATCGAGGTCAGGAGGGTTGACACGAAGAACAACACGGCGGATCCACTCACGAAGGCTATTCCCCAGATACAGTTTGAGAGACTCTTCGGGATGCTCGGTATGCGATACTACAGCAGCTGGCCCTAGTGCAAATGGGAGATTGTTAGTTGTATGTATGCCCTAGAGGCCAGTATTGTACAGATGATGTATATTATATTGGATGCTTGGACATATATAGAGATGACTTTCTTGCTCGATATGATAGTATGCTATCTGGTTGCTCTTTATCTTAACATGTACACTAGTCTCTTTAAACTGTCTTATAGTTACATGTTGGTAAAGCCCTTAGGATGTGTACTTGACTACCTGGACTATGATGCGGATCATACTAGTGGGGGCATGGTAGTCTATAGGTACATCCTTCAAGGTCCCTAGTCGTGGGTGTATCGAGACGGGGCATCGATATACCAGTGTAGACTAGTGTATACGCTTCTCGACCCATGAGATGGGCGATGGATGATCCCATATCCATTGGTGTTTGACATCAGAGATGGTATACGGGTGCTCAGTGGAGACTGGGTACACTGGATGGACTCGCCGAGAACTCCCGATGATATTATACCTCACGTCAGATGGCAGTTCTCAGGTGACACTTGTACAGGTTAGTCTGTAGACCCGAGATCGTCATAGAGTCTTGTGTGATTCCCACTGTGCTTTGATCTCCACCTTACCACGTCCATGAGGGCGTGCAAAATGGTGGTCTTTGGGTACAGTCCCGAGTCACATGGAGACAATGAGCGATAGGAATGGTTTCGTCTCTCCCGGTATTGGGGGTTGATGTTGCGCAGTGCTCGATTGGCCGTAACAGGGAAGTCCCTGGCCAGGGCTGATCTAAGATTTGCTGGTAAGTGTTACCAGTAGTTTCTCGACCCGTTATGAGCCTCACATCGGCACGACTTATCGATTACCGGGGTCTGACGTTTACCACCCCTAGACTTGATATGCGACATATCAGACGAACAGACCGGACTGTACGGTAAGTGTTACTGGTTGGATTCACAGGAGTGTGAGCGGGCTAGCTCGTCGATCTTCTGATCGCTCAATACCCGGGTGGCCGTTACGTTTAGCAGACCGCTTGCGGCTTGTGGGTGCTTGATATGATCATCATCTGCTGCCGGCGTATTGACGAGTCTTTAGAGTCCTACACAGAGGTTTCCTGGCTCAAGCTAAACGAAATAGGAGCGCATATGAGATATGTGCAGGACAGAGAATAATGCATGTATGTGATACCGTATACCATTCTCGTGATGAATGTATCGATTGGTTATATGCGATATAACCTAGATATCGAATCAAGGATTGATTCGATAAGCCGATACATAGAATACTAGTCGGTTATATGTGATATGACCGGATCGTTAAATCAAGTGTTGATTTAATGATTTAATGTATAATTATATATTTGATATATTACTTTGCATTAACTAGTATTGGTTCACTTTAAATGGATTTTCTCACTTGATGTCCAAGTTGTATATGTGATATACTTTTGTGCACATGTTTGTATCATGTTTGATGATACATGCTCATTTGGTTAAGTGTAAAGAATGAAACCATGGTTAAGTTGATGATTAGGGTTTTGCTTATTCATTTATTTATTTGTTTATTCATTTTTGATAGATAAACATGAATGGTGGCTTTGTTTGTTTTTAGTTGAAGATTCATGAAGCTTTGACTTAGTCACCATTCTTGTCTCATGCTTAACCCTAACCATTTGAACTAACCCTAGTTCATTCTCTACACTTAACTATGGTTGAGAATATGATAAGAATGAATTCTTTTTCAATTATTCAAAAACACTTATCATATTCTATCTTCTTCATCATCTTCTTCTTCAAGAAAAAGCTTGCCACCATTAATGGCATCTTGAGCAAAAGTGTGAGAAATCCAATTCTAAAGTGAACCCACCTCCTATTTCTTCACCCTCTACCTCTTGCCAAGTAGTATAGGGTGTTTTCTTCACAAGTTTCACAACTTGGTGAAGTTGGAGCTTGATCTTGTGTAACCTCGACGTAGATCATCTTTGGCATCGTAGCCGACGACTAGTCCGCTCATTTCTCCGATGAAGCCGATGCTAGAGTCCGAGATCCGACTTGGACAGCGAGAGGACGTCTACGTGGAGCTAAGGAAGTGGAGAACCGGATCTACAAAGGTTGTAGCTTCTTACTTTTAGTTAAGATGTTAACGAGTTTCACTTTTCGCCTAAAATTCTAGTTAACGATCCGTATTAGGGTTTCTCGGCACTCGTAAAATTTGAAATTGGCATGGTTGATGCCTTGTGAGACTTCATTAGCGTGCCTAGGAACCCTACACAAACTGCGCTGTTGCGCTCTTGGGAAAGCGCTACGTGTCAACATCTGAACTACTTGTGCTATGCGCTTTAAGATAGAGCTTCGCTCTCTGTAATTGGCGCAACTCACCAAGGTACGCCACGTGTCAGCAGCGCAGCGCACTGACACAGCGCACTGCGCAGTTGCGCTTGCGCTCACCAGAGCGTGAAACGTGTCACCATCACATGCGCTTGCGCTCATTAATTGGCTCAAAGCGCCTGACAAGCCACGTGGGGCACTGTCAGAGTATTTAATGTTCTGCATTATTAAAGAAAAGGGACAAAGCCCAATTAAAAGGCCTAACAGGCCTAATAAAAAATGCCATGCATTCTAAAAAGAAAAGGGGCAGAGCCCAAACAAAATAGATGCTTTGCATCACTTATAAAAGGGCAGAGCCCAACCAAGGCAAAAATGACGCAGTGCATTACTAAAAAGGGGCAAAGCCCTAGCACAGGTCTAATAGACCAAAAACAAAAGAATGTTGAAACTGGACTTAGCCCAATCATGGCCATAAGTCCTCAAACTAAATTGACTGAGCACGGCTGCTCCCTAAATCAATTTATATCCTGTTCGAGGGTACATCTCCGAACTCCTCTGACATCTATCGTTGTAATCCTTCAACGGCGTCAGAGAGGTGATGAGCCCCAACGACTATACATGAATATGGATTGCGGGGTCCTTAAACTCGTGGACTGAGATGTCCTTAAACTAATATTGGACCGAGACGTCCCTAAACTAATATCGGACCGAGACGTCCTTAAACTAATAATCATCCCTAAATGGGAACGACGGACCGAAACGTCCCTAAATTAATAACGGACCACCACGTTCCTAAACTGGCGATGGATCGAAACGTCCTTAAACTAATAATGGACCACCACGTCCTTAAACTGGCGACGGACCACCACGTCCCTAAACTGGAGCAGTAGAGCCTCCAAACACGCTTTTGCCGGATCTAAACGGTCCCGTTTAAGTTGATCTTAGCCTCAAACACGGCTAACGTGTCCTTAAACATTCAAATAGACTATAAAACCCTCAATCAACTTAGGCTCAAGGGTATATCTCCGAACTCCTTTGACAGTTATCGTTGTAATCTGATTGACACGAAAGAGTGTGTTTGTAGTAGTTAACCGCAATCAATAACGGTATCGCGTGTAGCTAGACCGAGATGAGTACTGGTCGTCCTCTGGGAAACGTTGAACCTTTTATTTTTACTTTAGATGTGTTGAAAAAGAGAGGAGGAATAAAGAGTTTTGTGAAAAGTTTCTAAATCTACATTAAACAAGAATGTAAAATATAGATCTAGATTATTTTAAAGATGTAGTTAATATAATAAGGGGGCTTGTAGGGTTCGTTAGGATTTAGTAGTTATGAACGATTAATTAAAAGTTACCCTTTTTATCCATTAATAGATTTAGAACTAGAACGACGGTGATGCGTGTCGATTAGGGTTTCTGGAGGAAAAAGGAATCCCACTCTTAACCCTTATCTCGACACGGAACTCCGTTCAAATCTAGCCTTTACCAAAACAATCATTAATCTAATCTCTAATCGTGGTCGGAACTAGCAAAGAATTGCTAGCGCGTCCGATTAGGAAGTTAATGATTCTTTTGATAAAGTTCCTAAACTTTATAGGACTTAAAAAGAGTTTAGTTATTTTCATCGTCCATTAGCCTACCCTAATCCTACGAACCCTAACAAGCGGAGAATTACTCGCGCATGTTGGGAGAAAAAGAGATGGAGAGAAAATGCATAATTAAACTACGAAGAAATAGAATAAGAAGAAGAAAGCTACCTTTATTAATCAACAATATCAAGTACACTTTGATTCCTTAGAAAATGATTACAAAAACCTAGTTTGCTTCTCGATCTCTTCTAAGGAGGTAGATGAACCGTTGATGATCAGCCTGGATGCGTGAGCCGTCTTGGACTTCGTGATCTCGTCGGCTTGATCGCTTTTCCAAGAGGCCCTCGGTGCCCTTTTATAGTGCAAAGCCAGAATCTTCTTGTTGAAAACTTGGTAAAATATAGCTTTGATTCACCCCACAAAATCTTGTCTTCCAACTCCTTAAGATTGCGGCGGATCCGCGGCCCAAGGGGGGGTTTGGCCGCGGATCCGCGCTCAATGGTGAGGATCTCTTCATCAAAATTCTTGGGCTTGCTTCTTGTGACATGTGGCAATCCTAGGCACCTTTAGAATTCAGAAATCTTCTCTCGGTTGCTTCCAGACTTGGTCTCCAAGTTTTAATTCTTAATTAGGCAAGTCTTCTTCAACAACTTGATTTGCTTGCTAAATTCTGCATAACAACTTGGAAAATTCTGCACAATAATCTCAAATAATATTTAGTAGACTTAGTTCTACTAGGATTTGGTCAATGAATTTATTTGTATACATTTTTCTACCAAATACTAATTAAAATATATTAACACATGGAAAATGATGTTTTTACACATAAACCCTCATATGTATAATATATTATAATAAAGTCTTTTTTTAATATGAAAATGGTAGGAAAAATGTAATACAAATGTGCAGTTTTATCAACTGAACATAATCCTTCAACGATGTCAGAGAGGTGACGAGTTCCGACGGCCATATATTAAATGGATCACCACGTTAAGTCGATCTTAGTCCTAAACGGGACTAACGTATTCTTAACGAACGTTTAAGTTGATCTTAGCCTCAATACGGCTAACGTATCCTTAAACTAAAAACACCAAACCCAAATCTAAGTAAATATGGATTTGGATTAATCCACGTCCTACGGGCGACGACATTACTCAGTCTCCGTATACAAACCACGGGCAACCACAAACAAAACAAACACCCACGACACGAAGTGAAATTCTGGAGAAGGAGAAAGTTGTTACCGCGATGTGGTAGCGTAATTAACTGCAGGGGCTTGCGCCTGTAGGGAAGAGCATCCCCACAATCAAAAACCCCTCTAGCGAGGGGGAATCTGACGAAGTCTGCTACATCGGCCGCATCCGTCTAAACCTCCGATACACGGTGCCATAAATCAACTTGGTATTTTCGGAGAGATGGACGGATAAAACCATATAGCATCTGCCCCGAATCTCAGGCTTAGACGTCCTCATGTCTCGGTCGCCATTCGGAGGGGAACAGATTCTGGCACGCCCGGTGGGACCTTTTCCTCTTTCCACTCCACACTTCGTGTGTCGTCTTCGCGAACCAATCGCGGTTTGTTAAATGGTTGCCTTTGGATTTCAAGTTTACTAAGATTTGGTCTCTCGCTTGGTGCAGAAGAGAATCAAGCATCGATGGCCTCAACTTGTTCGAAGTGCTCCAACTGCAGCTGCAGCTCGCGTCCGGCCTCAACTGGGGGCATAACCTACGGACCCCAAGCGGCCTCTCTATTCACTATGCCCGTAGAGCAGATTACTCAAGCCACCACGGGGTTGTTTTTCGGAACTATGCTTCCGCCAACAAGCTTTAGCACCCCCGTGCCCGTACAAGATGCTCCTAAGAAGTCGGTCTTCGATCGACTTTCAGTTACTGCGGCCCCTCTCAACGGGTCGCCCAACACCAGCGCCTCGGTCTTCTCCAGATTGGGCCAAAACTCCTGTGGGACCACAATGAAGCTTGCAGTCCTAGAAAAGGTTATTCCAAAAAGAATAGCCAAACCTGCTCCTGAAGTCGTCAAGGTGGCTTCTCCTGCTAAGAGATCGGTCTTTACAAGATTAACCGTCCCAACCCCCATTCCTGCTCCTGCTGGTCAAAAGACATCAGTCTTCAATAGGCTGACACCGGCAACCGCCCCACACTCGAACAAGGGGCAAAAAGAAACTGTCTCAATCTCCGAGCCAGTCCCAACGGCTCGTCGTGCTCGATGTCGCCATTGGCGACGAGTGAGAAAGGCAGGGGGCAACTCCCCCTCAGGGATAACTCCACCGGCTCCAGTGGTGGAGGTCAACGCTGCTGTTCCAACTGGGAACAGTTTTGAGCTACTGAGGAGGGTACGTAAGAACTCTCCAACCTCTACATTGAAAAGATCTCCTCCACCTATGAAGAGAGTTACGGAAACAAAGCAGGAACAGCCCCCTCAACGGCTGTCTTCAAAAATTTACAAGGTTTGGCGGAGGGTTCAAGACTCAGTGATTGACCCAGACCACTTTCGTCGCCAGAAAAAGGCGAAGGTAGAAAAGGAAAAGGACCGTCCCATTAAACAGTAGGGGACAACAGTCGCTAGGATGCCCACTTTAACGGCCCCTTCAACCTCAACGGCCCACAAAAGAAGGAGGCCAGAGAAAATTCCCGCGTCAGCGGCAAATGTTAAAAATGGTGAACTTAAACGCCCTAAGTCTGGGGGCATAACAATTCATACAGTATACATGGCGTCGGGAAAAGAGAACAGCCGTACATCCACGGGTCATAGACCGCTTACACGGTCAGTGACCAAGGCTCAGGAGCAACAACAAAAGCTCCAGGAGATGATGACCGCAATGGCCGCACTTACCGGGCTAAAAGAAACCCCTGAAACCTCCTCAGATGAACATCAGGAACGAGAAACTGACACCGAATTCCTTCATCGCATATTGGAGAAGAAGGATAAAGAGGCTGCGGAACAAGCGGCCAGTATAAAGAAAATGGCCCTTCTGTTCTAGGACATGGTGGGCATGATGATTCAACAGGATCCACCCGCTGAAGATCCCCCAATCGTCCTTGAAGATGATAGGGGAGAAACGTCAAACCCTCCTCCGGCCTTGTCAACAGCCAAGGAGGAGGCAATCTCTAGGTCCGACCTGGACGAATATATAGCTCAGCAGATCCGGGTCCATCAAGCGACGGAAGCAGCCGGTCAGGTAGTAAAAACGGGGCGGCCGTATCCGGGTTGGTATGATCAGATCAAGTACCCGCCAGGTTATACGATACCAAAATTCTACGTGTATAAGGGGACTGGCAATCCCCACCAGCATGTCGCCCAGTTCAGGGCACTCTGCGGCAACACCGGCGGTGATGACAAGCTTTTGCTTCACCAGTTTGTTGGAAGTTTATCAGATACGGCGTTCGAGTGGTACTCTGAGCTCCCGAACGACTCTATCAAGACCTTCGCAGAAATGGAGCTATTGTTTACTCAGCGTTTCGTGAGTGCCAGCGAGCGCACCTCGATAACGGCATTGATTAATGCCAGGGTAAAGCCGGGCGAAACATGGGTCCAATACGCTATACGGTGGCGTAATTTATGGTCAAAATGCGAGCAGCGTATAGAAGAAGCTCCTGCGGTGGGATTGTTTGTTGGAACCTTTGATCCGCAAGCTACTATTTCGCAATTCATGATGTTCTTCAAGCCGACCACCTTCCAGGCGCTAATCGACAAGCTGGCGCAAATGGATCAAATGGGCCATAAACCTCCTCTTCCAAAGCCGGACTCCCGGAATGAGAAGGGAAAGAGGAAAGCGATTGTTGTCGCTAATGCTCAGCAACAGCCAAACAACCCGAAGCCGGTCACTCGTCAAAATAATATGCGCCCGTACGTACCGCTTGAGGATAGGATGGGACGTTCTTACTCGTTCCCCCGAGATAAGACAAGGAGGTTATTCGAGCTGGCGTTGCGCAACCGACTCATAAACCTGCCAGAGCCAAAACGTCCGTCACAACCAAGTAACGTCAATGAGCCCAACTACAGTCCTTATCATCGAGTACTGGGTCACCCGATCGAGGATTGCTACGTCTTCAAAAATTGGCTTGAAGACCAGTACCGACAGGGCAAATTCGCATCGTCCGATAAATGGAAGGTGAATCCACCGCAGCCCCACACTTCTAAGGGAATGAATACGCCGGGGGCAACATGCTCTGTCGTTGAAGAAGCTCCTTGGAAGGTTGTATTATCAGCCAAGACAAAGAGGATGCTAAATGATCTTCAAACATGCCCAGCGATTAAGTGGAAAAACCCGTTGGAGCCGCAGATCATTGAAGGGATGTTGAAGCCTCGTCCAACTCAGAAGATCGATGGAGCGGGCCCAAACATTTACAACCAGCCGTCGAAGTCTTCAAAGAAGAAGAAGAAGAAGTCGATGAAGCCCGTGAAGCCTGGCGACAAGCGCACGGACTTGCAAAAACAAATTGACGCGCTGGAGGAATACAACCAGAAGGCACGGACTCCCATTACATTCCAAGAATTCCTCAATCACGTCTTTCAAGAGGAAGATGAGGGAGAAAGTTCATCTGACGAATCTGAAGGATACGTGGCGAGCTGTCATGTGATTTCCCATTCGCTCATGGACAATGAAAAGACTCCTTGTACTGAAACGCTGGGGGCAGATCCTGAACCAAAAATTCTAAAGCCATCGGATGAAGTAATTGACGCATTCCTCAATGAAGCTTTCTTAAAAAGCAAAGCTGATAGGGAGCACGAGGCGATTATATTCGAAAGGGCCAAACGCCAGCGCCTTGACGAAAGAATTGAGATACTCCCGCTGGAACAAAGTACACACACTGAGGATAAAGGCAAGTTCAAGATAAGGAAGATGTTTACTAAAGCCGTGTCAATGGGTATGAAACTACCATCCTCTGAGGGAAGCGTTACTAGTGAAATGGAAAGCCACCCCTCCTATTGCTTGTATTATCGGAACGTTTCGCACCCCACTGAAGAGTGCAAAGCTTTCGATAGATGGTGGCAGGGATATGTTGCTCACCGGCAACGGTTTAAGTGGGAAAAGCGCAAGACTCGCCGAGAGCAGAACAGAACGATCGTAGGGCTTAACAAAACTACCGGCAATTGTTACATGGTCAATGCCGAGGGATCACAAGTGCTCACATTCGGGAGCGATTCTGATGAGGAGCTGGAGCTGGGCCCTCTCTTCAAAGAGTCCACTTCGGGAAAAGAAGAAGAACCGAAGGTTTGCGAAAATATCCAGCTGCGCAATCGGACGCTACCTGAAAAGAATCTCGGACCCTTAAACAAGAAAGATAAAGGGAAAGAAAAGGTCTCTGAGGATATTACTCTAGATGACCAAGTTGCGGAGGAACTAATTGCCAAGAACCCGCCGAAGAGAAATAAGGTGGATTACAACGTTTTAGCGCATCTGAGGAAGCTACCCTCACGGCTCAGCATTCTTGATGCCCTGTTGCTATCAAAAGAGGCGAGGGATTCGTTGATTAAGGCACTACAAGACCCAGAGCAGTTCCAAGCCTTCCTGGCCGAAGAAAAGATGAAGGATGAATTGGAAGAAGTGCACACAGCCGATGTTGCTTTCGGCGATGAAGACCTTCTCCTCGGGACGTGCGAACACAATCGTCCCCTTTATGTCTCAGGATACTGCCATGACATAAAGATAAGTAAAATCTTGGTCGATAACGGATCGTCTGTTAATCTACTCAATGTGCGGGTGTTAAAGGAAATCTGCATGAGTGTCCAACACCTCGCCCGAGACAAGATCACCATCTCTGGGTTCGACTCCTAATCATCAAAGACTCTTGGATCTGTGATATTGACACTGTACTTCGGGTTGCTCATCACAGACATTAAATTCCATGTCATAGATGCCAAGACATGCTACAATGCTCTGCTCGGCCGTCCATGGCTACATGAGTACAATATCATCCCTTCTACACAGCATCAGTGTATAAAATATTGCAGGGACGGTCTCGAATACACCGTGGCAGGAAAATTGAATCCGTTTTTCGTAAATGAAGTTCGCAAATACGAAGATGCCAAATACTTATTGCCGAGTTTCGAAGACACGGAAAGGTGTCACAAGCCGGAGAACAAACTAACGCTACCATCCCTGTCTTCGGCAGTGATACCGAGGAGGAAGAGGAGATAGTTTATTCGGGTCCGTCCCAATACACCAAGCCAGGACCATCCGCTCCTACGTTGACCTTTGGTAGTGATTCGGAAGATGAAGTCCATGCTGTATTCTCTGCTCGGCCTTCAATACGAGCTTTTGCTGATGAAGAGCAAAGTCTGCAAGTCACCATGGTGCCGCCTAAACATTATAGAGAACTGGATGCACTCGACACCGACAGCGTAGAAGAGCTGCGGACGTTTTATATCCCTCCCAGGCGAAAGGGCGAAAGGGCAATTCTATTCTACCGCTCTGAAGAAAACAAGGTGGAGAAAGAAATCTGGCACGGGGCAGACCCGACGCTGGACGGGCTTCAACCCATTCGTCTACCCAGATATTATACAGAAGGCTTGAAGCGGCTGTTAAAGCGCCAAGGGATACCCTTCAAACAGACCGTTAGAAATGCCGAATTCTATGACAAGGTCTGGAACGTTCCCGGAACTCAGCACAAGCTGCCTAATGGGAGGATGGAGACGATCGGGCTAGGATACGTTCGCTCCAAGAAACGGGAGCTGCTCCATGGCTGTTACGTCGTGCAAGACTTCAATGAAGAAGCAGACGCTCAACAGGAGGACACTAATCCTGAACCAGTGAAAGTTCCTGATGTAAGAGTGCCCAGTCCATCGTTTGAAGAACAAATGGACAGGCTTATAAGGGAAGCTGGTCAGAAAGTCCGAGATGATCACAATCGTTAAATGGCAATCTATGAGAAAGCCAAAACGCAACGCCTCCTTCAACAGGCCGTGAAAGACGAAAATGCTGTCCCCTGTCAACCTGTTATAAAAAGGGCTTGATGCAGAGGCAGAAACAAGTTAAAAGACCAAAAAGGCGCTCAACAGCAACAAAGCGGGGCTAAGAAGCCACGCAAAAGGGAGTTGAGCATTATCGATCTATCCCTCATGAAGAAAATGGGTCGAGCGTACTCGTTTCCTAGGGACAAGACGAAGAAGATACTTAATCTTGCTCTAAAATATCAAATGCTTACACTGCCGGAGTCTAAAAACCCCGAACAAGCGGGTGAAGTCTCTGACCCAAATTATTGCTCTTACCATCGAGTAATAGGGCATCCTCTTGAAGACTGCTTCACTTTTAAGAATTGGGTCGAAGATCAGTATCAACTCGGAAAATTCGCTCTGTCTGACAACTGGAGGGTAGCGCCACCACAAAAGCATGAACCCAAAGCCACGAGAACAGAACCAACTCCACATTGGGATTGGAAGCGGATTCGCACCTGTCACATGATAACGATATTAAAAGAAGAGCCCGAGAACATGGACAGTCTTCCCGGGTGCTTCGAAAACAGCAATGATGAGGTAATCTCAGAATTTCCGCCAGCTCCGAAAGAACTGGAGGATGGAATACATATCACTGCAGATAACCTCAAGAAAATTGAGTTGGGAATGGAGAACGATACGCGACCAACGTTCGTCAGTGAGCTGCTCTCTGAAGAGAGGGTGGTTGCGTTAAAAGACGTCCTTATACAGAATAGAGATTGCTTCGCATGGAACTATTCTGAAATGCCGGGATTGGATCCAGAAGTTGCTGTACACAAATTGGCGATATCCCCGGACATCAAGCCAGTCAAACAGGCGCCGAGAAGAATGCGGCTCGAGCTTGAGATGAGCATCAACGCTGAGGTCAAGAAGCCGATAGACTCCGGCTTTATCCAGGAGGTTCAATACCCTGAATGGATCGCCAACATCGTCCCGGTGATGAAGAAAAATGGGACGGTGCGCATATGCGTGGATTTTCGGGATCTCAATAAAGCTTGCCCGAAGGATGACTTCCCAGTACCAGTCACCGAACTGATGATAGACAATACGTCCACTCATGAGATTTTCTCCTTTATGGACGGCTCATCAGGGTATAATTAGATAAAGATGCATCCTGAAGACCAGAAACATACGGCTTTCCGGACTCCTTTGGGAATATTTTGTTACAAGGTAATGCCCTTCGGTCTAAAGAACGCCGGCGCCACCTATCAGAGGGCCATGACGAAGATCTTCGATGACCTCATACATGAAATCGTCGAATGTTATATCGACGACCTCGTGGTCAAGAGCAAATTATACGAGAAACATCTCGAGCATCTAAAGACTGTATTTCGACGCCTTCGACAATACAACTTGAAGATGAACCCTCTTAAGTGTGCATTTGGGGTTTCCTCGGGCAAATTCCTAGGATTCATCGTCCGACACCGAGGCATTGAAATAGATCCGTCCAAGATCAAGGCGATTATGGAAATGCCTCCGCCGAGAACTCTCAAACAGTTGCGGTCTCTCCAAGGAAAGTTCGGATATATTCGGCGATTTATAGCCAACCTTTCTGGCAAGTGTCGCCCTTACAGCCACCTGATGAAGAAGGGAACTCCATTTGTCTGGGATCAAAAATGCCAAGGCGCGCTGGACGAAATTAAACAGTACCTGCAGAACCCGCCAGTGTTGGCTGCTCCGGTTAAGGGAAAGCCTCTCATTCTTTATACAACCGCCCTCGAAGGTTCTTTAGACGCATTATAGGCGCAAGAGAATGATCAAGGGAAAGAAAGAGCACTCTACTATTTAAGTCGAGTTCTTCTGGGGGCAGAAAGCAATTACTCCCCCATTGAAAAACACTGCTTAGCGTTGATCTTCGCGATAACAAAGCTCAGGCACTATACGTTGGCGCACGAAGTCCGCCTCATATCGAAGGTGGACCCTCTTAAATATTTGATGTCAAAGGCCATACTGACGGGTTGACTCGCTAAATGGGCTCTGCTCTTGATGGAGTTCTCAATAACCTACCAGCCTCTCAAAGCAGTGAAAGGCCAGGCCATCGCCGACTTCCTTGCTGAACACCCGATACCTGCCGATTCTCCTTTGAATTGCGATCTGCCAGACGAACATGCGTTTGATGTGATCGATGGCAGTGATACCCGGTGGGAACTCTATTTTGATGGAGCGTCCTCCATGAAAAAGCGCAAACAAAGTACGCCAATCATTAAATCGGGGGTAGGCCTCATCTTCGTGACCCCACAAGGAGGGATAATGCGCTTCGCTTTCTCCTTAACAGAGCCAAGGACGAATAACGAAGCCGAGTACGAAGCTTTGATAGCAGGCCTCGAGATCGCCATCGATATGGGAATTGAAAACCTCCTCATATATGGGGACTCCCAACTAGTCGTTAGTCAAGTAAACGGCTACTATCAGACGTGCAAACCAGAGTTGGTGAAGTACGGTGAAAAGGTGCAACAACTGTTGACCCAAATTCCCTCCTATACTTTGGAAAGCATACCACGCGCGGAAAATAGCAAAGCGGACGCGTTAGCTAAGCTTGCTAAAAAACTGGCTGACGAGAACCTCGATGATGTTAGAATCGTGGTACAAAGCCGTCGAGTGCTCGCCCCAGCAGAAATATCTCTGGAATCATCCGAAGAAAAAGGAGCGACTGAGCAGACGACCTTACAAATAAAAGACCATGAGAAGGTTGAGGATTGGAGGGAAGTCTTTATAGACTACTTTAAGTCCCACCAAATGCCCGAAGATACGTCCGCAAGACATCAGCTCATGAAACGAGCTCTGTCTTTCGCCTTTCAATGATAGTCTGTATAAGAGGTCATTCGATTCTCTGTGGCTGAGATGCTTAGGACCTGACGAAGCAGAAAGAGTCGTTCAGGAAGTTCATGACGGAATCTGTGGTTCTCACCAAGCGGGCCCAAAGATGAACATTTCAATATGAATAACAATTCAACCTATTTTAAGTTGAAGATCAAACGGATGGGCTACTACTGGCCCACGATGATTCAGGATTGCCTTGAATATGCGAAGCAATGTCACTCATGCCAAATTCATGGGGACTTCATCCATCAGCATCCAAATCCACTACACCCAACGGTGGCTAGCTGGCCATTCGAAATGTGGGGAACTGACATAGTCGACCCCATCGAACCAGCATCGTCTAGAGGACATCGCTTCATCCTGGCGACGACTGATTATTTCTCCAAATGGGCAGAAGCAGTACCGTTGAGGGAAGTGAAGACGGAGAATATCCTCCATTTCTTCAAGACGCACGTCATATATCGGTTTGGAACTCCGAGACGGATTATCTCCGATAATGGGCCAGCCTACCGAAGCCATAAAATTAGCCGCTTCGCGCAGCAGCATAATATAGACTGGAGATATTCCTCAGTCTATAATCCGCGAGCTAATGGTTTAGCCGAAGCCTTCAATAAAACCTTGACAAAGATCATGAAGAAAACGGTGTCCCGAAATAAGAAGGACTGGCACGAGAGACTGCAAGAAGCTCTTTGGGCGTATCGAACCACGTTCAAGACAGCCACGAACACAACGCCATATGCGTTGGTATTCGGTACCGAGGCAGTACTCCCCCTCGAGATAGAGTTACCTTCTCTACGAGTGGCAGTCCATTACGAGCCGACGAATGAAGAAAATGCTCACCTTCGGTTTGAAGAGCTCGATGCTCTTGACGAAACACGGCTCATAGCGCAACAAAATCTAGAAGTTTATAAAGCAAAGATGTCGCGCTCATATGAAAGACTGACCCGGCCGAGGACGTTCCACCAAGGCGAACTCGTGCTAGTAGTCAAAAGGCCTATGATCCCCAATCACGCCAAGCGGGGAAAATTCGAGCCAAACTATGAGGGCCCATACATCATAGATAAAGTCTACCTGGGTGGGGCTTATCTACTCATGGATATGCACGGTGAAAGGCCTTTCAGGCCAATTAACGGTCGCTTCCTAAAGAAATACTACGCTTAATGAGCCACGGCCTAGGTCAATGATAGATGACGACGACTATGTCCTCTCGCTATCTTCCTAAGCTTAAACTTTATAAGCAGTAGCCAGCCTTCTCCATGCCAGACCAAAACGTCCTTAAACTAATAGCGGACCGAAACGTCCTTAAACTAATAGTGGACCGAAACGTCCTTAAACTAATGACCGGGCCGAAACGTCCTTAAACTAATAGTGGACCGAAACGTCATTAAACTAATGACCGGACCGAAACGTCCTTAAACTAATAGCGGACCGAAACGTCCTTAAACTAATGACCGGACCGAAACGTCCTTAAACTAATAGCGGACCGAAACGTCCTTAAACTACTACCGCGGCATCCTTAGGCTGACGAGATGAATAAAAATAAATAAATAATTAAAAAAAATATATAAAAAAATATATAATAAAAAACGGTATGTCCATAAGCAAAAAGGGCACGGATGAAAACCCGAAAGGGCTCCATGAGTAAAAACAGCAGGGCTGCCGGCGAGTGTTCGTGAAAACCCGAAAGGGCGCGACCCCGTAAAAAAAAAGAAGGAATAAGAAGATAAAAAGAATTAAAAAAAATGGTATGTCCATAAGCAAAATGGGCACGGATGAAAACCCGAAAGGGCTCTGTGAGTAAAAACAGCAGGACTACCGGCGAGTGTTTGTGAAAACCCGAAAGGGCGCAACCTCGTTAAAAGACACTTATAGGGTCCTCTCGACCCTGTAAGGAGAAACCACCCGCGTGAGATCCTTACGACTCACAAAGGAGCAACACACTTAGGAATCCTCACGATTCCTAAGGAGAAATTACACTTGCGAGATCCTCACGACTCGTAAGGAGAATTCTCTTATGGGACCCTCACGGCTCATAAGATTTGAAAGTCTTAAGTTACAAAGACCTAAACCTGTACTTAAGCAACCCCACAACTTTCGATACTGCCCTACAAGTGGTCCAATATTGGCCCTTGTATACAATCCACGGGCGCGAATAAACATTTCCTTAACTAAGTCCCATCGAAGACTAGGGATATGTTCGCATGGTGAATAACCCTTGTAAATCCTCTCGATTTACAAGGAGAAAACCCTCCTGTAGGATCCTTACGACTTACAGAGGAACAAAACACTTAGGAATCCTCACGATTTCTAAGGAGAAAATACACCTATAAGATCCTCACTACTTGTAGGGAGAAATAACTTTGTGAGACCCTTACGGCTTATGAAGTCAAAAGCCTTAGTTGACAGGACCCTAACCCTGGTCGCTAAGCCATCTTTGTTTGATATCGACAGAGGCAGATGATGATTCGCACCTGGCAATATCCCAGTTGTAGCGATCCTGATGCCGAAATCAGTGTCCAATTTAAAGTTTACGGCGAAAAGCCAGTAGGCCGCACATGCATACGAAATAGCCGAAATGATGGGGCAACTTGCAATAAAAAGCAGCAAGTAAAATATATGCATGCAAAATAGCCGAAATGATTGGGCAACTCGCAATAAAAAAAAACAGCGAGTAGAAATAAAATAAACAGCCGAAATGATTGGGCACCGCGAAAAATAGCCGAAATGATCGGGCAATCGCGACCTTCGCGATATAAAAGCTGAAATGATAGAGCATCGTGGAAATAAATAAAAAAGAAAGAAAAAAAAGAAGAAATGATAAAACCTTGGCCCTACAGTTAAGATCACATCGATCTCTGTATACAATCCAAGGGCGCAAAACGAAGAGGGAACCATACTTTCCCAACAGGCTCCCTAGAAAACGAAGCCAGATCTCGATGATCCATCTCAACTTTGAAGAAAAAACCTGATGCGCGTCGACTCGCAGAGCAACCAGCGTCTTCGCGGGAAATTCTCGATCCGTGTCAACACCTAGGAAACAAATAATTCTTGGCGCTAAGGAAACAAATAATCCTTAGCAAATCCTTCAACTCAAGGAGACAAATAATCCTTGACGAGAGCCTCCTGATGCGCGTCGACTCGCAGAGCAACCAGTGTCTCCGTGAGAAATTCTTGATCCGTGTCAACACCAAGGAAACAAATAATCCTTGGCGCTAAGGAAACAAATAATGCTTAGCAAATCCTTCAACTCAAGGAGACAAACAATCCTTGACGAGAGCCTCCTGATGCATGTCGACTCGCAGAGAAACCAGTGCCTCCATGGAAAATTCTTGATCCGTGTCAACACCAAGGAAACACATAATCCTTGGCGCTAAAGAAACAAATAATCCTTAGCAAATCCTTCAACTCAAGGAGACAAACAATCCTTGACGAGAGCCTCCTGATGCGCGTCGACTCGCAGAGCAACCAGTGCCTCCGTGGGAAATTCTTGATCCGTGTCAACACCAAGGAAACAAATAATCCTTGGCGCTAGGGAAACAAATAATCCTTAGCAAATTCCTCAACTCAGGGAAACAAACAATCCTTGACGAGAGCCTCCTGATGCGCGTCGACTCGCAGAGCAACCAGTGCCTCTGTAGGAAATTCTCGATCCGTGTCAACACCAAGGAAACAAATAATCCTTGGCGCTAAGGAAACAAATAATACTTAGCAAATCCTTCAACTCAAGGAGACAAACAATCCTTGACGAGAGCCTCCTGATGCGCGTCGACTCGCAGAGCAACCAGTGCCTCCGTGGGAAATTCTCGATCCGTGTCAACACCAAGGAAACAAATAATCCTTGGCGCTAGGGAAACAAATAATCCTTAGCAAATTTCTCAACTCAGGGAAACAAACAATCCTTGACGAGAGCCTCGTGATGCGCGTCGACTCGCAGAGCAACCAGTGCCTCCGCGGGAAATTCTCGATCCGTGTCAACACCAAGGAAACAAATAATCCTTGGCGCTAGGGAAACAAATAATCCTTAGCAAATTCCTCAACTTAGGGAAACAAACAATCCTTGACAAGAGCCTCCTGATGCGCGTCGACTCGCAGAGCAACCAGTGCCTCCGTAGGAAATTCTCGATCCGTGTCAACACCAAGGAAACAAATAATCCTTGGCGCTAGGGAAACAAATAATCCTTAGCAAATCCTCAACTCAGGGAAACAAACAATCCCCTATAAGAGCCTCCTGATACGCGTCGACTCGCAGAGCAACCAGCGTCTCCGTGGGAAATTCTCGATCCGTGTCAACACCAAGGAAACAAATAATCCTTGACGCTAGGGAAACAAATAATCCTTAGCAAATTCCTCAACTCCGGGAAACAAACAATCCTTGATGAGAGCCTCCTGATTCGCGTCGGCTCGCAGAGAAACTAGTGTCTCCGCAGGAAATTCCCGACTCATCTCAACTTGCAAGATGAAGCCTCAGGCAGCAGGGATTAAAAAACTTACTTACTGAACAATGGAACCCTACAAGTCGATCTAAAACGATCTCTTGCATACTATTCACGGGTCTCACTCTCCAAAGTCGAGTTTCGACAAGGAGGGAAACAACCGCTTACGGGTCCTCTCGACTCGTAAGAGGGAAAAATTCTCTTATAGGATCCTTACGACTTATAAGAGAAAACCACACTTAGGAATCCTCACGATTCCTAAGGAGAAAACCACCTACGAGATCCTCTCGATCCGTAGGGAGAAAAGTCTCTATGAGACCCTCACGGCTCATAGAGTTGAAAAGTTTTAGGCGGCAGATCTGAACCTGCGGCCTAAGCCCTCGCTATCTCGTGAAGAAATCAAGATGCTTACTCTATTACCTGCTAATTGTGACAGTATGCTGATAATAAGAGAGTGACAGAAAGAACATCCGATTTACATTTGATCAAGCGTTTAAGACATACTCATTCACGCATGTGCAAACGGTTCAGAACGAGGAATAAGACAAGCTGAAATGGAAATTTTCTATTCATATCATAAAAAGGGGTTCTTACAATCGCGGAGCAATAAATAGTAACATTATTAAAACGTTTACAAGGGTATAACCTCGGATCCAGGGCACGGATTGAGGAATTCAAAAGTAAGGCTGTCCAGAGTTCTCCTGGCCTTTCTGATGATTCTCGTGCGCAACCTCTCGCGCTCCTGTGTGTCAAGGTCTTCGGCAAGGCCCCCTATCCTTTGATAAGCAGCGATTATCGTCGTCTGCTGGAAGACTTGATGTAGGATGTCAATGAGGCTGTTCCGCCATTTTTTAGAGATCAGCTCCGTCAGGTACACTGAATGCACCTTGTCTTCGACATCATCCAGCGCATTGAGCGGTAAGACCTCGTGAAACCCCGGAAGTGCTCTCCATATTGCTCCCAGCATGACCTTCAAGAGAGCTGAACGACGAGGAAGCAGCCAACCACCACTTGCGTTGAGGCGACCCATGACCTCCGCACACTGGGCGTCCGTAAACTCCTGGTTTTGATGACGGCCCTGTGCGCGAATATCGTCGTAAGTGATGAACTCGTGCAAGCTATATAGACGCACTGCCATTATGCCTGGAGGAAATACCGCAAGAAGATCAGCGATAAAAAAAAATACACGGAGAGTTAAATTCCTCGAGAGCAGTGCTTTGCAAACAGGAGTGACTACCAAAATCCTAATGAGGGGAATTTAAATAAATCTCCTGAGAACTCTGAGAGCGTTACTATTAAAAGATGATATAACCCATTAGATACAAAACTCCATTTTTAGTTTTCATTCTCCATATTCAAACTCTTAAGAGTATATCATTTTCTTAGATCAAAGATTTATGTTTTGCCAAAGATGCAAGGGTCTGTTCATGGGTTAAGAAACCCTGAAACAGATTCTTAAGAGCAAGGCTCTATTTGGTGAAACACCAGAAGGTTTCTCTTTAGATCAAAGATCTATGAGAGCAAAGCTCTATTAGTTAAAATTGATTTAATTTAAGACAAATTCTTACTTGAATAGTTTCTCTTAAAGAGAATCTAACTCTGAGAGTTCTTGAAGACAAGAGCAAAGCTCTGAAGTTTCTGAAAATGAGGATTTTAAAGATGACAATCATCTGTGCAGGACCAAAGGTCCTATTTATAGGCATCGAGTGCCCTTTCAACTTCCAAAGTTGCCGCAACGGTCGGAATTCCGCCACCGTTGCGCTCACATTTAGGGCCACGTAAGCGCAACGGTGGGGGGGGGCATTTGTTTACCCCAATCAGAGCAAAGCTCTGTTCAAATTCCGAGGCGGGAGATGAAGCAACGCTTCATCTTCCCCCAATCAGAGCAAAACTTTGCTTTGAAAATTTAAATAATGAAGCAACGCTTCAGATCCTTTGCGCTGCACGCAACGCGCCACGTGTCTGGCGCAGATGCATTAGCGCAGCGCGCAAGAAGGTGCGCCCAATCAGAGCAAAGCTCTGTTAAAAACAAAACAGAAGCAAAGCTTCAGTTGCGCAAGCGCTGCGCTGCGCGACACGTGTCAGCGCAGTTGCGCTCTTGCGCAAGCGCTGCGCTTTGCGCTGCGCGACACGTGTCAGCGCAGTTGCGCAATCGCAGCAGCGCTGCGCTGTGCGCTGCGCGACACGTGTCAGCGCAGATGCGCAAGCGCAGCTGCGCTGCGCTGTGCGCTGCGCGACACGTGTCACGCTCTGGGGCATTTGCGCCAAACAGAATAAAGATTTTAAAGAAATCTTTCTGTTCTTGTTAAAACAAGAAGATTTTCTTCTGTAAAACAGAAGCCTTTGGATCAAAGATCCAACGGTGGGGAAAATTCCCCAAATCACTCAGAGAAAGATCTCTTTAACAAAATTAACTAATTTATAGGCACTATAAAAAGGACCCTAAGCCTCAATCCAAATGCATGAACATTTTCTAAAAAAAAAGAGAGAACTCTGAAGAACTCCTCAAGAACAAAAAAGGTAAAAACCTTTAGAAAAAGAGAAAATTCTCTTAAAAAACAGATCATTGATCTAAGAACAAGATCAATGATCTTCAATAAGAAAGAAAACTAACTAATAATAGTGCTTTGCACTTTTTATGAACCTTTGGTTCTTTGAGATAAGAAAAACTTATCTTTTTCTTTGATCTAAATTAGATCAAATAGTGCTTTGCAGTTCTGTTCTTGAATCTAAAAGATTCTTAGTGCTTTGCACTTCCAAACTGCGCTGTTACGCCCTTGGGAAAGCGCCACGTGTCAACATCTGAACTACTTGCGCTATGCGCTTTAAGATAGAGCTTCGCTCTCTATAATTGGCGCAACTCACCAAGGTACGCCACGTGTCAGCAGCGCAGCGCACTGACACAGCGTACTGCGCTGTTGCGCTTGCGCTCACCAGAGCGTGAAACGTGTCACCATCACATGCGCTTGCGCTCATTAATTGGCTCAAAGCGCCTGAAAAGCCAGGTGGGGCACTGTCAGAGTCATTATTAAAGAAAAGGGACAGAGCCCAATTAAAAGGCCTAGCAGGCCTAATAAAAAATGCCATGCATTCTAAAAAGAAAAGGGACAGAGCCCAAACAAAATAGATGCTTTGCATCACTTATAAAAGGGAAGAGCCCAACCAAGGCAAAAATGATGCAGTGCATTACTAAAAAGGGGCAAAGCCCTAGCACAGGTCTAATAGACCAAAAACAAAAGAATGTTGAAACTGGACTTAGCCCAATCATGGCCATAAGTCCTCAAACTAAATTGACTGAGCACGGCTGCTCCCTAAATCAATTTATATCCGGTTCGAGGGTACATCTCCGAACTCCTCTGACATCTATCGTTGTAATCCTTCAACGGCGTCAGAGAGGTGATGAGTCCCAACGACCATACATGAATTTGGACTGCGGGGTCCTTAAACTCGTGGACCGAGACGTTCTTAAACTAATATCGGGCCGAGACGTCCTTAAACTAATATTGGACCGAGACGTCCCTAAACTAATATCGGACCGAGACGTCCTTAAACTAATAATCATCCCTAAATGGGAAAGACGGACCGAAACGTCCCTAAACTAATAACGGACCACCACGTCCCTAAACTGGCGATGGACCAAAACGTCCTTAAACTAATAATAGACCACCACGTCCTTAAACTGGCGACGGACCACTACGTCTCTAAACTGGAGCAGTAGAGCCTCCAAACGCTCTTTTGCCGGATTTAAACGGTCCCGTTTAAGTTGATCTTAGCCTCAAACACGGCTAACGTGTCCTTAAACATTCAAATAGATTATAAAACCCTAAATCAACTTAGACTCAAGGGTACATCTCCGAACTCCTCTGACACTTATCGTTGTAATCCTTCAACGACGTCAGAGAGGTGACGAGTCCTGACGGCCATATATTAAATGGATCACCATGTTAAGTCGATCTTAGTCCTAAACGGGACTAACGTATCCTTAACGAACGTTTAAGTTGATCTTAGCCTCAATACGGCTAACGTGTCCTTAAACTAAAAACACCAAACCCAAATCTAAGTAAATACGGATTTGGATTAATCCACGTCCTATGGGCGACGGCATTACTCAGTCTCCGTATACAATCCACGGGCAACCACAAACAAAACAAACACCCACGACACGAAGTGAAATTCTGGAGAAGGAGAAAGTTGTTACCGCGATGCGGTAGCGTAATTAACTGCAGGGGCTTGCGCCTGTAGGGAAGAGCGTCCCCACAATCAAAAACCCCTCTAGCGAGGGGGAATCTGACGAAGTCTGCTACATCGGCCGCATCCGTCTAAACCTCCAATACACGGTGCTATAAATCAACTTGGTATTTTCGGAGAGGTGGACGGATAAAACCATATAGCATCTGCCCCGAATCTCAGGCTTAGACGTCCTCATGTCTCGGCCGCCATTCGGAGGGGAACAGATTCTGGCACGCCCGGTGGGACCTTTTCCTCTTTCCACTCCACACTTCGTGTGTCGTCTTCGCGAACCAATCGCGGTTTGTTAAATGGTTGCCTTTGGATTTCAAGTTTACTAAGATTTGGTCTCTCGCTTGGTGCAGAAGAGAAATCAAGCATCGATGGCCTCAACTTGTTCGAAGTGCTCCAACTGCAACTGCAGCTCGCGTCCGGCCTCAACTAGGGGCATAACCTACGGGCTCCAAGCGGCCTCTCTATTCACCATGCCCGTAGAGCAGATTACTCAAGCCACCACGGGGTTGTTTTTCGGAACTATGCTTCCGCCAACAAGCTTTAGCACCCCCGTGCCCGTACAAGATGCTCCTAAGAAGTCGGTCTTCGACCGACTTTCAGTTACCGTGGCCCCTCTCAACGGGTCGCCCAACACCAGCGCCTCGGTCTTCTCCAGATTGGGCCAAAACTCCTGCGGGACCACAATGAAGCTTGCAGTCCCAGAAAAGGTTATTCCAAAAAGAATAGCCAAACCTGCTCCTGAAGTCGTCAAGGCGGCTTCTCCTGCTAAGAGATCGGTCTTTACAAGATTAACCGTCCCAACCCCCACTCCTGCTCCTGCTGGTCAAAAGACATCAGTCTTCAATAGGCTGACACCGGCAACCGCCCCACACTCGAACAGGGGGCAAAAAGAAACTGTCTCAATCTCCGAGCCAGTCCCAACGGCTCGTCGTGCTTGACGTCGCCATTGGCGACGAGTGAGGAAGGCAGGGGGCAACTCCCCCTTAGGGATAACTCCACCGGCTCCAGTGGTGGAGGTCAACGCTGCTGTTCCAACTGGGAACAGTTTTGAGCTGCTGAGGAGGGTACGTAAGAACTCTCCAACCGCTATATTGAAAAGATCTTCTCCACCTATGGAGAGAGTTACAGAAACAAAGCAGGAACAGCCCCCTCAACGGCTGTCTTCAAAAATTTACAAGGTTTGGCGGAGGGTTCAAGACTCCGTGATTGACCCAGACCACTTTCGTCGCCAGAAAAAGGCGAAGGTAGAAAAGGAAAAGGACCGTCCCATTAAACAGTAGGGGACAACAGTCGCTAGGATGCCCACTTTAACGGCCCCTTCAACCTCAACGGCCCACAAAAGAAGGAGGCCAGAGAAAATTCCCGCGTCAGCGGCAAATGTTAAAAATGGTGAACCTAAACGCCCTAAGTTTGGGGGCATAACAATTCATACAGTATACATGGCGTCGGGATAAGAGGACAGCCGTACATCCACGGGTCATAGACCGCTTACACGGTCAGTGACCAAGGCTCAGGAGCAACAACAAAAGCTCCAGGAGATGATGACCGCAATGGCCGCACTTACCGGGCCAAAAGAAACCCCTGAAACCTCCTCAGATGAACGTCAGGAACGAGAAACTGACGCCAAATTCCTTCGTCGCATATTGGAGAAGAAGGATAAAGAGGCTGCGGAACAAGCGGCCAGTATAAAGAAAATGGCCCTTCTGTTCCAGGACATGGTGGGCATGATGATTCAACAGGATCCACCCGCTGAAGATCCCCCAATCGTCCTTGAAGATGATAGGGGAGAAACGTCAAACCCTCCTCCGGCCCTGTCAACAGCCAAGGAGGAGGCAATCTCTAGGTTCGACCTGGACGAATATATAGCTCAGCAGATCCGGGTCCATCAAGCGACAGAAGCAGGCGGTTAGGTCGTAAAAACGGGGCGGCTTGACGACTTGTAAAGACCGATCTTTTAGCAGGGCTGCTATATGCCATCCACCTGACTTCTCCCGTAGATATAATCTACTCACCTTGATCTTCGCTTGCTCGAGTCGATGACGCCATGCTCATCCTCGTCATATTGAAATCCATGTGGGGGTACCTACAACTAATACACAATCGCAAATGCGTTTTAAAATCAAGTCGGAAAACCAAAACGGCACACGTTTCGCTCATAGGTTAAAACCTATAGCCTACGCCTGCAAAACCACCAAACAACCCCCGTCGCTGACGTACAAACATCAGACGACGGAAAACAAAATCAAATACCAAATCCCAAATTAAAACGAAGCCGCAAAACAAAGCAGCAACTCAAGAAAATGGTCCCAGATTTTACCCTAAGTGAAATTAGCCAAAATTGCATATGGGAGGGGTCTATTTTACTGGAGATAAAGCCCTAGAACAAGCACGAAGCAATTTGGGTGTACCAAGGCCGCAAATTGCAGCCCAAATGAATAAATCTATGGCCTGGACAAGGTGGTTGGGGCTCGGGTCTTAGGTATAGGTTCTAGGTTGCCTGTACATCTCTCTGTGTTTGCTAAATATTTTTCAGGTGTCCCGGTGATAGCAGATACCAAAACACATCACAATTTCCGTAAAATATGCCGATGTTGGGGTTTCTAAGTTTGGGTTTGGGGTTCTATTCTCTGGTTTCAGTCCATTTTACAAACCCTACAGGGGTTTAAGGTCACTATTAAGCCTCAATTTCACCTTTGGATTCAATTCAAAACCCTAAGCTTAACTTGGAACTTTCAAAGTTCGCCAAACTACACAATATCGATACTAAACATATATGGATGCTTAAGGAATTGAAATACTATTCTAAAGGTGCAGAAATTACCCCATTTGGCAACTCAAGAAAATTCCTGAGTTGCCCTAAGTGTCCAAAATCAAATTTTGCTTGGTTCACCATGCTTGTAGTGAGCTAGTGCATATTTTTTGTGAAAAAGAGATGGTATTTTGATGAGAGAATGAGGGTGTTTGTGAGGGTTTTGATGAAGTGGGAGATGGGTGCTGCCATGGGGGTGAGAGAGAGAAAGGAGATGAAGGAAACATTGAAGGGAGCAAGTGCCATGGCCTAGGTTTGACCCCTCACCCTTACCCTCTCTCATGCCCATCCCTCATTTTTTTTTATGTTTTCCTTTTTCTTTTATTTTCTTTTCTTTTCTATTCTCTTCTCTTTTTAAAATCAAAACCATGCATCATAAAGAGAAAAAGCCATGATAAAAATGTAACAAGTGTTAAAATGACATGGTGCATGTTTTGCACAAAACAAGCTTAATGCGCGATTAGCGATATTTAATCGCGATTAGCGCTAAAATAGTGTATAATAAATCATAAAATTTTATAATTTGATTAAATCCAATAAAACACCCCCACTTCAGTAATTTCTGTAATTTTCCAAATTTTTCCCAATTTATCGGTATTTAATTATACCGAAATATTAAAATATTCAATATATTTATTGTTTAGTTATAAAAATTCCCAAAAATAATATTTTATTTTTCTGAAATATTACACTCTCAAAGGCTCGTCAGAAGATGCAAAAGCTGTCAACTCTATGGCAGCATACCCCGTCTTCTGGCTACCGAGCTAACGACCCTCACTTCCCCCTGTCCATTTGCCCGATGAGGGATGGACATGGTGGGCCAACTCCCTACTGGTACGGGTGGATACAAGTACATCCTCGTCACGGAAGACTATTTCACAAAGTAGATTGAGGCCGTCCTCATCAGAAAACCGGACGCCACCACTACCATGAAGTTCCTGCAGAACAACGTAATCTCTCGGTTCGGGATCCCAAGGTGCATCATTACCGACCACGGGACGAATTTCGAAAACGACAAAGTCAAAGAGTTCTGCAACGAATACCACATACTAATGAAGTTTGCCGCGGTCGCACATCCTCAATGCAACGGACAGGCCGAGTTCGCTAACCGAGACATCATCTAAGGTCTCTGAACTCGTTTGGAAGGAAGGCAGGGTAGCTGGGTCAAAGAACTACCGCGAGTACTATGGGCCTTAGGCACATTGAAGAAAATGCCTATAGGAGAGACTCCCTTCAGCCTCTGCTACGGTACCGAGGCGATGGTCCCAGCGGAGATCGGACTGCCTAGTTATAGAGTCAAAAACATCGATGACGAGGCCAATACCTCGGCACTCCGGACCAATTTAGACATCTTGCTAGAGAAGCAGGACCGAGCGCAAATCAAAGCGGCTGCCTACCAACAACAGACTGCTCGCTATTACAACGCACGAGTTAAACGTCGCGCCTTCAAGACGGGAGATTTGGTTTTAAGGCGGAACAAATTCGTAGATCAAAGCAAACTGCACAAGTTCTCCCCGAAGTGGGACAACCCTTTCTTCGTCTCTGAAGTATTGCCTGGTGGAGCCTATCTCTTGCAAGACGCCGGGGGACGCAAGTTTCTTTGGCCCTACAATACTAAAAAACTCAAACTATTCAAAGGAATGTATTTTCTTCTTTTCAAAGCTATGTAAACTTTCTTAAGTGTTCTGAATAAAAATGGACTTCTTCCGCAAATTTTGTTCTTTTTCTTGGTTCCGAGATCCCTACATTCATTTCCAAGAGAATATGTAAAAAAGTACTAAGGGACAAAAAGAGACAAAACACAGCAGAAAAGAAGAATTTTATTCATTAAAAGGCACTATGGGCTCCTCAGCCTTATATAATGCCACGTCCCACTTCCCAGTGTACGGTAAGGAGGCGCGACTGGGCTCACTACGTATTTACTCCAAAGTAAACACGCTAACCGTATCTAAGCGATATAAAGTAAAATGTACACAAGAGATAAGAATATAAATGAACAACAACTTTATTTATTTAACAATTCTTTACAAGTACAACTGAAAATGTAAATACAGGAATAGAAAGCAATGCCTAAACAATAGCATAACTGAAATGAAAAATATATACAAGTGCCTACAGCTCTGGGTTGATGGCAAACTGCTCCAAGTCTTCGGTACTGGGCTTGATCTCTAGTGAGTCCGATCCACCTGACAACATTCCAAAGAAGAAGAAAAGGAATGTCGTCAGCGAACAATCGCTCGGTAAGTCCCAAAGATAGGTAGAGATAGAATAGGCAGAAAGAGAGTATATTTAGTAATGTTTGATTATAATGTTAACGCAGTTCTTTGTAGATTGGTACATAATATGCCAGTGTATACGAAAGGAGTCCCACTATTCCGGAGACTAAGGTATACAGAGTAAAAGGAACCGTTCAGCCACGGTACAACGGCAATGGATATTCAGGTTAGGTGTATTAAAGTGATCGTTTCGTGCCACTTCTAACACATTCCGTACCAGTCTACCCCATTAAAATCCCCGTAATGTATTTTGTATTGAATTGTATTGTCTTGTGTAATAGTTTGTACGACTTTCCGAAACCATGATATCATGTAAATGGAATGGATATAATGGATATACATATAAATGGAGTATATCCATGGTTCGGTTCGGTCGAGTCAGTTTGATATAGATTGAGTTCTGGTATAGACGGATTCATATTGAAATGCAGTTATACTTGAATCATATTCAAGTCAGATTGATTGCATATTTGACCGTGACTCGAACTGAGTCAGACTTTTAAACAAAATTGACGTCCTGAATTAATTTTGATGTTATCGGTAACTGCTGCACATAAACGGCAGGATTTGTGTCTTTTTCCAAGACAATTACCGTGTTGATAACACCGTTGTTAGGTTATCTACCTTAGATAGGCAAGTACCCACATTCTCCAGCTCCCTGAGGTTCAAGAGAACTGATCCCGCTTAAACCTATATTTACTAGGGTTCTTATTGTAATTTAATATAACTTGAGGGGTTTTTATGTAAGAATAGTTTGATATGTTTTCAAAATACACCTCAAATATTTAATTATCGTTTTTAGGGTTTTCATAGATGTTTATTTTATAAAAGTGAAATTTTTTAGTGAGTAGAACCTAGTTTTCATTGTATATGGTATTTTAATGAAATATTGGAATTTGTATTGAATTGTAATGGTGGTTTCATGAAATTATGATTCTTTTGATTTAGAAAACATGGAATATTTATAATATATTTAAATTAGATATTTTGATAATAGTTATATATATATATATAATAAAAATAAATTTTATTTATTTATTTGTAGAAATCTCATTTTCTTAAAAATTGCATCAAAAATTCCATCGAGATCGAATGCTCCGTTAAGAGGTCTGCATCTCGCTCTACTAGGCTCGATGATGTGCGATAACCCGCACCATTCCGATCGGGTCCCTAAAATGGATTGTAGAGACGCAATTGTAAGGAATTTAATTAACACACCTTTTAAAGAAAACGATTTTTGAATGTTTAAGGTATTTATTCGTAATCTCGTATTTTTCCATAAACTAGAGTCCTAAAATTCATCGTGCTATGTCAAAAATGTGTGTTGTGATGAGGTAGGTCATTACCTCGTAAGTCATCTAAAGGTAATACAAGGAAATATGTTGAATTGTGTTGAAAGTAAAGTATATGGTATTTTACTGTAAAAATGCGATAACAGTTGCATAATAGATTCTTTTGAGATGAAACTTATTCTAATGTGTTTGTTTATGATTACTAAACAATGTATTAAAAATTTGTAGGTTTGTTACTATGAATAATTAGATTTTTGTAAAGAAAAGAGAATCGGTAGCCGGAATCACTCCGCTTCCGACGAGTTTTGAAAAGGAGAAATTTTAGAATAGTAAAAGAGGAGGGGAGAGGGAACTTACCGATTATAAAGAAATAAGGGAGAAGGAGGAAGTTCTCGGAACCATCGAGGTGTCGTTTCGTCGCTGAAATCTCCCCGAAACGTCATTGGAACTTCACCTCTTGCTAACTCCACTTGTACAACTTGGGACTTGAAAATTTTAGAGAGTTTTTGTAATGAAATTCTGAATGAGGAGAGGTGAAATATGGTGTGGTCTTTATAGGGAAAATTAGGGTTTAGGGTGATGAAGAATAGAGTTAAAATATGCATTAAAATGTGGATTAATGCCCATTTTTAATTCTCTGGAAATATGCAGAAAAATCAAATAGTATGGGAGTAGTGGGGAGAGTCCAAGGGGTGTAGGGTTAAAATTTGGGGAGCATCCCCTGTGGGGGGCCCGGCGGTGCCGACCGTAGGCCTCATCTCGCCGGTCCAAATCCGGTGAGGGGGCTTGGGATCTTCGCCATGTGTCATGTTCAGTGTATTTAAAAATTTGCACATGTTTGTTTAATCTATGACTTTTAATTTTACGTGCAGTGCATGTGCAAAATTTTGAGCTTCTAAAAGTTTAAAAGAAAAATTAACAAAAAAATAATGTGGCTAGGGTGATTTGAACATAGTGGCTACGTCACAGAGTGCAATGCTTTACCAATGAGCTACAAGTGCTTTCTTGCTGTTCAAAAGCAATTCAAATACTTATAGCATACACAGGATTGCAAATACTCTATTTGTACATAAATTTTAAAACAATTTTCTGTACACTGAAAACAGAGATGTTACATTTTACCCTTCTTACAAAAATTTCGTCCTCGAAATTTACAAATATTTTAAAAACTAATTTACAAACAATTGAGGGTATCGTGCACGCTTGTCGTCCTCATGTTCCTATGTTGATTCTTCTGGTGAATCTTTTCTCCACATCACTCGAACCAAGTTTACTTCCTTATTCCGAAGTGACTTCAATTTCTATCCAGGATTTCAATAGGTTGTTGCTCACAACATAAGTCTGGCTGCACAGTGAGCTCGGAGTGATCAAGAATATGACTGGGGTCACTCAAATACCTTTTGAGTTGGGATATGTGGAACACATTGTGCACTCCTTCCAATGAAGGTAGAAGTGCCAAGCGATATGCCACTTCTCCGAATTGTTCGAGTATGTCGAACGCTCCAATATATCTCAGACTGAGCTTACCCCGTCTTCCAAAACGAATCACTCCACGGTTTATAGATATCTTCAAAAATACATGATCTTCCGGTTGGAACTCCAAGTGACTGCGCTTTGCATCAGCCCAGTGGTTCTGTCGATCTTGGGCTATGCGTATTATTTCCCTAATAGTGCGAACCACATCGACAGTTGCTACTATCATCTCAGGTCCAAGGAGTTCTCTATCTTCAATCTCGTCCCAACTTAATGATGATCGACACTTCCTTCCATAGAGCGCTGCAAATGGTGTCATTCCTATACTTGCTTGGTAGCTGTTGTTGTACGAAAACTACACAAGATGCAGGTGATCTTCCTACGATCCTCTGAAGTCTAGCATACACACTCTTAGCATATCTTCTAAGATCTGAATAGTTCGCTCAGACTGTCCATCTGTTTATGGATGGTAAGCTGTGCTGAAGTTCAGACTTGTTCCCAAGCTAGCTTGTAGACTCTGCCAAAATTTCGATCGAAATTTGGTGTCACGATCGGAGACAATGAAAACCGGTACTCCATATAATCTAACGATTTCCTGCATGAGTTCATGGGTATCAGAGATAGTACATATTGAAGATTTAAATCTTACTTAGATTCTTACCTCCATATACTTCTTTGCTAGTGTCTCAGTAGATTGGCCAACTCGAAATGGGATGAAGTGAGCCAACTTTGTGAGTTGATCCATAATAACCCATACCGCATTGTTACCTTTCGTGCTGCGAGGAAGTGCAGTCACGAAATCCATAGTGATGTGTTTCCACTTCCATTCTGAGATAGATAACGGTTGAAGTAAACCAGCAGTCCTGTGATTTTCAACCTTTACTTGCTGACACACCAAGCATTTAGCGACGCTTCTGGCTACTTCACGCTTTATTTCATTCCACCAGTAATTTTGACGCAGATATTTGTGTATCTTTGTGCCACCAGGGTGTACTGAATAAGGAGAGTTGTGAGCGTCTTTCATCAACTCTTCTCGCACAGAATCTTTTGGTACACACAATCTACTGCCGTATCTTAAAGATCCGTCTTCATGGATGATGATGTCTGTTCGAAGTCCACTTTCCACTTGTTCTCTCATCTTTTACAACTTAGCATCATTTGCTTGAGCTGCTTTAATCTGATTGACAATAGTAGATTGAACTTATAAGTTCATCAAACTTGAATCGTTACCTGGCATAACTACTTCAATCTCCAATTGATGTAAATCTTATTGGAGCTTCCACAGTGCGGTGAGATTCAATGCTAATGGTCGGTGACTAAGAGCATTAGGTACTACATTCATCTTCCCTGGATGATATTGTAGGTTGATGTCGAAGTCCGCCATGAGTTCTAACCATCTTCTCTGCCGCATATTTAACTCTTTCTGAGTAAACACATATTTCAGACTCTTGTGAACTGTGTATATGTCCACTCGTTCACCAAGAAGATAATGTCGCCAAATCTTGAGAGCGAAGATAATGGCTGCCAACTCCAAATCATGCGTCGGATAGCTGCGCTCATGAATTTTCAGCTGTCTTGAAGCATAAGCTACAACTTTACCGTGCTGATGTAGAACACATCCTAATTCCTTACCGGATGCATCGCAATGCACTTCAAAACCTCCAGATTGGTCCGGTATGACAAGGATAGATGCTGATGTCAATCTTGTAGGGTTACTAGGCACTCTCACAAGGTTCTACAAGACATCAACCATGCCCGATTTAAATTTTAGACGTGCTGAACAACCCTAACCAAGATCGTAAACTAGAAATTATGCGAAAAACAATAAGCAAGTAAACACCTTTACTTCTAAGAGTTTGGGATTACAACCTTTGTAGTCCGGTCCTTCACTTCAAATAGCTCCGTGTAGTAGCCCCCTTCGCTGCGATCGTAAACTCCGGACTCTAGAGAGGCTCTATGAAGAAACGAACGTGCTTGCTTCGATGACTTCGAGGCCGAAAATGATCTACATCGAGGAGACACTGACTCAAGCTATTCCTTCACTAGGTCATGAACTTTGTGAAGAGAACACACTCTACTACATGGAAAGTGGTAGAGGATGAAGAAGTAGGAGGTGGGCTCACTTTAGAATTGATTTTCTCACACTTTTACTCAAAACTCCATTAGAGCTAGCAAGCTTTTTCATGGAGCTTGAAGAAGAAGAAGAAGGCTTGTGAATAATTCATCCAAATGAATTATTGCACCCATGGTTGAGTTAAGCCCTCATGGCTAACTCAGGTAGAGAATTAACTCATGGTTATGGTTAAAGGTTGGGTTTGATAAATATCTTAAACTAGACAAAAAGGGTTGACTTTGTCAAAGCTTATCCATAAGCTTTTGTGCAAGCTTTAGCACAACAAACTCAATCTCTTTTGAATTAGCTTAACATAAATAGAAACCCTAACTTAACCCTAGCATTGTGTTAATCTCATACACCCATCTTGTATGTATCATCAAACATGACACAATACATGTACACAAATGCACATATCGCGTATATATATACAATGTGCACATCATGTGAGAAAAGAAATCAATAGTGAGCTAAATATTAGTTAATGTAATATCATATATCAAATATATAATTATACATTAAATTTTCAAATCAACTCTTGATTTAATAATCCGACTATATCACATATAACCGACTAATATCAAATGCAACATCTTATCGAATCAACGCTCGATCCGATAACTCGGCTATATCACATATAACCAATCATGTCACACATCGCGAGAATATAATGCGGTATCACATACTCGCATTAATCTCGTTCCCGCACATATCACATATGCGCTCCTACTCCGTTTCGCTTGAGCCAGGAAACCTCTGTGTAGGACTCTAAAGACTCGTCAATACGCCGGCAATAGGTGATGATCATATCAAACACCCACAAGTCGCAAGCGGTCTGCTAAACGTAACGGCCACCCGAGTATTGAGCGATTAGAAGATCAACAAGCAATCATGTACATTCTCCAGCGAATCCAATCAGTAATACTCCCATACAGTCCGGTCTCTTCGTCTGATATGTCGCATATTTCGCCTAGGGGTGGTAAAAGTCAGACCCCAGTAGCTTGATAAGTCATGTCGATATGAGGTCTATAACAGTTCGAGAAACTACTGATAACATTTACCAGTAAATCTCAGCAATCTTGGCCAGGGATTTCCAGTTATAGCCAATCGAACACAGCGCAACATCAACTCCCTATACCGGGAGAGACGAAACCCCTCCTATCGCTCATTGCCTCCATGTAATTCGGGACTGTACCCAAAAGCCACCGTTTTGCATGCCCCAATGGATGTGGTAAGGTGGAAATCAAAGCACAGTGGGAATCACACAAGACTCTATGACGATCTCGGGTCTACAAACTAACCTGTACCAGTGTCACCAGAGAACTGCCATCTGACGTGAGGTATAATACCATCTGGGAGTTCTCGGCGAGTCCGTCCAGTGTACCCAGTCTCCACTGAGCACCCGTATACCATCCTTGATATCAAACACCGATGGGTATTGGATCATCCATCGCCCATCATATGGGTCAAGATGCGTAAACGCTAGTCTACTCTGGTATATCGATACCCTGTCTCGATACACCTACGACTAGGAACATTTAAAGGACGTACTTGGCGACTACACTGTCCCTACTTGTATGATCTACATCATAGTCCTGGTTGTCAAGTACTCATCCTAAGGGCTTGTTCCCCTCTGAAGGACGGTGCATAAGACTGGGACGTCTTGGCACTGAGATTCGGGGCAGATGCTAATTGGTGCTATCCGTCCACCTCTCCGAAGATGCCAAGTTGATTTATGGCACAGTGTATCGAAGGTTTAGACAGATGCGGCCGATGTAGCAGACTTCTTCAGATTCCCCCTCGTTAAGGGTTTTTGATTGTGGGGACGCTCTTCCCTGCAGGCGCAAGCCCCTGCAGTTAATTATGCTACCGCATAGCGGTAACAATTTTCTCCTTCTCCAGATGGTCACTTCGTGTCGTGGGTGTTTGTTTTGTTTTTGGTTGCCCGTGGATTGTATACGGAGACTAATTTGTATTGTCGCCCGTAGGACGTGGATTAGTCCAAATCCGTATTTTCTTAGATTTGGGTTTGGGGATTTGGGTTTAAGGATACGTTAGCCTTATTTGAGACTAAGATCAACTTAAACGTTTGTTAAGGATACGTTAGTCTAATTTGAGACTAAGATCGATTTAACGGGATCGTTTAGATCCAACAAGAGAACATTTGGAGGCTCTATTGTTTAGTTTAGTGAAATTGCGGTCGATTGCCAGTTTAGGGACATGGTGGTCCATGGAATGTATGGCCGTCGGGACCTGTCACCTCTCTGACGATGTTGAAGGATCACAACGACAGATATCAGAGGAGCTCAGAGATGTACCCTTGAACCAAAGCTGGTTGGGGGATCTATAGTCCAATTTGGGACTAAAGTCTATTTGAAGGTTTTGGTTTAAGGATACGTTAGCCATATTTGAGGCTAAGATCGACTTAAACGTTTGTCAAGGATACGTTAGTCTAATTTGAGACTACGATCAGCTTGACAGGATCATTTAGATCCGACAAAAGAGCATTTGGGGGCTCTATTGTTCTAGTTTAGGAACATAGTGGTCCATTTCCAGCTTAGGGACATAGTGGTCCATTGCCAGTTTAGGGACGTGGTGGTCCAACATTCCCATTTTGGGGACGGATATTGGTTTAAGAACGCATTAGTCCATGAGTTTAAGGACCCCACAGTCCGCATTCCCATTTTTGGGACGAATATTGGTTTAAGGACGCATTAGTCCATGAGTTTAAGGACCCCACAGTCCGTATTAATGTGTGGTTGTCGGGACCCGTCACCTCTCTGACGACTTTGAAGGATTACAACGACAAATATCAGAGGAGTTTGGAGATGTATCCTTGAACCGGATGCAAATTGATTTGAGAGAGCAGTTGTGCTCAGTTTAATTTAATTTGAGGACTTATGGCCAGAATTAGGTTAAGTCCAGTTAGAAAATGTCTAACATTTATTCACGTTTGGCCTGTTAGGTCTTTGATTGGGCTCTGCCCTTTTTAATAATGCAGTGCATTTTTTATTTGGTCTGATAGACCTTTTAATTGGGCTCTGTCCTTTTTCTTTTTATAATACAGAGCATTAGGCTTTTCAATTAAATGCATAGCATTTATTTTGGCCTGTTAGGCCTTTTAATTGGGCTCTGCCCTTGTTTAATAATGCACTGCATTTAATGTTCTGACAGTGCCCCACATGGTTTGTCAGGCGCTTTGCGCCAATTGAAGAGCGCAAGGCATAAATTCATGAGGAGGTGACACGTGTCACGCGCTAGTGAGCGCAAGTCTGTTAGCGCAGTGCGCTGTACCAGTGCGCTGCGCTAGTGCGCTGCTGACACGTGGCGCGCTCTGGTGACTTGCGCCAAACCAAGAGAGTAGTGCTCTGTTTTTAGAAGTGCGAGGCGCAGTTGTTCTGTGATGGACATGTGGCGCTCTCTGGTGACTTGCGCCAATCCAAGGAGCGCAACAGTCCAGATTTCAAAAGTGCAAGGCACTGTTTAATATCTTGATCAAATTTAGATCAAAGAAAATAAGTTTTCTTTTTTCCAGTGAGGTTCTACCTCAAATTTCAAGAACCAGTGGTTCATCAAAAGGCAATGCCTTTATATAGATCGAAAGATCTAATAAAGAAGTAAAATTACTTATTTTTTATTATTTTTTATTAAAGATCTTGATCTTGTTCTTAGATCATTGATTTTTTAAAAAGAAATTCTTCTTTTTTCCAAAGGTTTTACCTTTTTTCTTTCTCTCTGAATTCTTCTCAAAGTTTTAGAGGAGGTCTCTGTATCTCTATCTCTGTATATTTTTTAGATTTGGAGTCTAGGGGCCTTTATATAGTGCCAATTGATTTGTTAAATCGGTTAAAGAGATCTTTCTCTGATTGATTTAGAGATGTTTCCCTACCGTTGGATCTTTGATCCAAGGGCTCTGTTTTACAGAAGAGAATCTTATTGTTTTAATAAGATTGGAAAGATCTTTCCAGAATTTTTCTGTTTCAATGCTGGCATTGTTGGCCCAAGCGCACCTACGCCTGACACGTGTCGCGCAGCGCAACTGCGCTGACACGTGTCGCTCAGCGCGGAGCGCAGCGCACCTGCGCTGACACGTGTTGCGCAGCGCGGAGCGTAAGTCGCCTGAAGTGTTGCTTCCTTTATTTTTATTTTAAATAGCGCCTTACTCTGATTGGGTGCGCTGTCTTGGGCGCAGCGCTGGCGTATCTTCTTTTGACACGTGGCGCGTTGCGCGCAGTGCAAGAAATCTGAAGCGTTGCTTCAATTTTTGAATTTTTGAAATTCGAACAGAGCTTTGCTCTGATTGGGGAAAATAAATACCCCCCACCGTTTTGCTTACGTGGCTCCAAATATGAGCGCAGCGGTGGCAGAATTCCAACCGTTGGGAAGTTGAAATGGCTCTCAATGCCTATAAATAAGACCTTTGGTCTCTTAGATGATTTTCATCTCTTTTGTTAAGAATTTTATTCAGAGCTTTGCTCTTTTGTTCGAGGACCTGTAAGAGTTAGAACTCTAGGAAATTTTAGGTAAAAATTAATTTGGATTAAATTAAATTAATTTTAAGAGCCTTGCTCTCAATAGATCCCTGATCTAAAGAAGACCCATTTAGGGTTTCACTTAGCAGAGCTTTGCTCTAAAGGGATCTAAAGAAAACTAAAGAGAACCCTATTAGAGTTCCATTAATAGAGCTCTGCTCTCTGAAAGATTTTCCTTGTATATTCCTGATTCATCAATGGAGCTTTCCTTCTTCCAAATCATATAGAAGAACTCTTAAGAGTTTTTCATGGATCTTGGAGGTTAAAGATGGCGCTCTATTTTTTAATGAATTATATCGTCTTGCTTAATCAAGCCGTCTGCTAATTTTGTTAATTTTCTTTTACAGAAGTAATGGACGCCCACATGTACGATCTCGATGAAATCATCTCTTACGGAGACATCCGCCGACTTGGCCGTTCTCAGAATCGAGAATTTACCAACGCCGAGTGTGCCGAAATCATGAGCCGCATCGACGCATACAACGGTCAACTGCTTCCCCGGCGTTCCCCTCTTCTAAAGCTTATCGTGGGAGTAATCTGGGAAGCGCTTCCCTTATTCTGTACTGGTGTGCCACTTGGGGCGTTAGATGCCGCCGAGGATAAGGTGCACTCGGTGTACCTGATGAATCTAATCTCGAAGAGACGGCGAGACAATCTTGTCGATCTCTTGCACTAGGCCTTTCAACAGTCCACCATTCTTGCTGCCTATCGGAGGGTGGAGGACATCAGTGGGAATCCCGACGCCCGTGCTCGCGAAAGGAAGCACACCAGGATGGTTCGCCAGGCTTGGAAAGTCTTGGACAAGGTCACTTTCGAGTTCCTCAACCCATGTCCGGGATTTGAGGTTTTGCCAATGTAATCATTTGGGATAATGTCTTTGTTTATTGTCTTTATTGATGTAAGAATTTTCCGAGTATAAATGACAAATCTTTTTGCCTTCTTCCTTTTATTTTCTGCTTTGTTATTGGCATATTCCTTAAGTAAGCATAGCCTGTAAGCGATATAGAACATTCCGTCTTGAATACTTCAGGGAGTAGTGATGGCTTAGGAAGCAGGTTCAGATCTGCTACCTAAGGCTTTTCAACTCTATGAGCCGTGAGGGTCTCATAAAGATTTTTCTCCCTACGGATCGAGAGGATCTCGTAGGTGTATTTTCTTCTTAGGAATCATGAGGATTCCTAAGTGTGTTTTCTCTTATAAGTCGTAAGGATCTTATAAGAGAATTTTCCCTCTTATAAGTCGAGAGGACTCGTAAGCGGTTGTTTCCCTCCTTGTCGAGATTCGATTTTGGAGAGTGTGACCTGTGAATAGTATGCAAGAGTCCATTTTGGACCGGCTTGCAGGGTCCCAGTTCTTAGGAAACAGGTTTTTTAATCCCTTCCGCCTAAGGCTTTTCCTCACGAGTCGAAACATATCGAGTAGTTCTCGTAAAGACACTAATTTCCTTACGAGTTGAGACGAATCGAGCATTTCTCGTAAGAATATCCTAACATCATAGTTAACCTCTGCTCTTTACGACAAAGGTCCGTTAGGGTCTGTGGTACTTAGGGTTTTGTCCGTCATACCGTCGCGTTGGCTAATGTATTCCTCGATAGGCAATCTTGCTGTTCGAGTAGCCTTGCGATTGTCGTGTCTCTGATCCCTTCGGGGGCTGGACAAGACGTCTTCAAGCAATCCTCCTAGGCAGTTTGACCGTCAGAAGAGCAAGCATTAGGAATTTTGCCATGTCGCTTTTTACTTGAGGTTAGGCTCATTTTGAAGAGCCCCGATGAGTCATAACCACTCCGCCTGGTGTGGGATGATCTCTGATAGTCTTTCAGGCTTTATATTACTTGCCGTTAAGACCCTGAAGCTAGGAATTTGGCCTTTGCTTCGTTTGCTGGCATTGCATCTGTTGTATCGAGACGAATGTCGCGGTTGTCTCTAGGTTGCTGGTGAACCGTTGAGGTTTGGAGCTAGAGATTTTGCCGTGGTTCTTTTTGATGATGTTGCGTCTGCTGTGTCGATACGAACGTCGAGGTGGTAACCATTCCGCATTGGTGTGAGATGATCTCCGATGGTCTTTCAGGTTTTATATAAGTTACCGTTAAGATCCTGAAGCTAGAAATTTGGCCTTCGCTTCATTTGCTTCGGTGTGTCCGAGTCCTATTGGAGGAAGGATGCTGTAGTGACATTTCGTCTGTTGTGTCGAGACGAACGTCGAGGTTGTCTCTAGGTTGCTGGTGAACCGTCGAGGTTTGGGGCTAGGGATTTTGCCGTGGCTCCTTTTGGTGATGTTGCGTCTGCTGTGTCGAGACGAACGTCGAGGTGGTGACCATTCTGCACTGGTGCGAGATGATCTCCGATTGTCTTTCAGGTTTTATATAACTTACCGTTAAGACCCTGCAGCTAGGAATTTGGCCTTCGCTTCGTTTGCTTTGTCACGTCCGAATCCTGTTGGAGGAAGAACACTGTGGTGGCATCTCGTCTGTTGTATTGAGACGGACGTCGAGGTGGTGACCACTCCGCAATGGTGCGAGATGATCTCTGATCGTTTTTCAGGTTTTATATGAGTTACCGTCAAGACTTGGCTCCGTTTTCTGATGGAGCATGGGGAGGGAAGATGTGTTTCTTTCTTTGTTTGTGCCCCTGGATTGTATACAGGGATTGCTGTGATATCGCCTGCAGGGCATAAATTTCATTATATATATTTCTTTTTATTTCTTTCCGCGATGCTCTATCATTTCAGCTTTTATATCGCTAAGATCGTAATTGCCCAATCATTTCGGCTATTTTTCGCGGTGCCCAATCATTTCAGCTGTTTTTTTATTTTTACTCGCTGCTTTTTATTGCGAGTTGCCCAATCATTTCGGCTATTTATTTTATTTTCACTCGCTGCTTTTTATTGCGAGTTGCCCAATCATTTCGGCTATTTTTTCTCGGTGCCCAATCATTTCGGCTATTTATTTTGTTTTTTACTCGCTGCTTTTTATTGCGAGTTGCCCGATCATTTCGGCTATTTTGCATGCATGCATTTTTACTTGCTGATTTTATTTGCAAGTTGCCCCATCATTTCGGCTATTTCATATGTACTTTTAGCTTGCTGATTTTTATCGCAAGTGTAGAACTTGGAATCTGGTGCCAATCTCAGCATCAGCATCGCTACAACTGGAATATTGCCAGGAGTGAATCATCATTTGCCATGAAAGGGCTCGGAATTTGATACCGGTTTAGGCATCAACATCGCTACAACTGGGATATTTCCAGGAGCGAATCATCATTTGCCTCTGTCGATGTCGAACAAAGGTGGCTTAGTAAACAGGGTTAGGATTCTGTTGACTAAGGTTTTTGACTTCATGAGCTGTAAGGGTCTCACAAAGGTATTTCTCCCTGCGAGTCGTGAGGATCTCGTAGGTGTGTTTTCTCCTTGGGAATCGTGAGGATTTCTAAGTGTATACTCCCCTGTAAGTCATAAGGATCTTACTAAAGGGTTTTCTCCTTATAAGTCGAGAGGACTTACAAGGGTCGCTCACCATATGGACATATCCCTAGCCACGGATGGGACTTTGTTAGGGAAATGTTTATTCGCGCCCGTGGATTGTATACAAGGGTCAGCATGAGCGGCTTGTAGGGAAATATCGAAGGTTGTGGTAGTTGCTTAAGAACAGGTTTAGGTCTCTATAGCTTAAGACTTTCAAATCTTATGAACCGTGATGGTCCCATAAGAGAGTTCTCCTTACGAGTCGTGAGGATCTCGCAAGTGTAATTTCTCCTTAGGAATCGTGGGGATCCCTAAGTGTGTTGCTCCCTTGTGAGTCGTAAAGATCTCACGCGGGTGGTTTCTCCTTACAAGGTCGAGATGACCCTGTAAGTGTCTTTTAACGAGATTGCGTCCTTTCGGGTTTTCACAAACACTCGCCGGTAGCCCTGCTATTTTTACTTACGGAGCCCTTTCAGGTTTTTATCCATGCCCATTTTGCTTATGGAGATACCGTCTCTTTTTTCTTTTTATTCTTTTATTCTTTTTTTTAACGAGGTTGCGCCCTTTCGGGTTTTCACAAACACTCGCTGGTAGCCTTGCTGTTTTTACTCACGGAGCCCTTTCGGGTTTTCATCCGTGCCCATTTTGCTTATGGTCATACCGCTTTTTTTTTAACGCCAGCCTGAGGATACCGCGGGCTGGTAGTAGTTTAACGACGTTTCAGTCATTTACAAGTTTTAGGACATTGCGGTCCACCGTCGCCGTATTTGAGGCGAATCTCTAGTTTACTGACTTTTCGGTCTATGGGGCTTTCCCTATGAATGAGCATGATGCCGCCGGTATATCCATCTTTCTCAGAGCATGTGGTTGTGGCAGGCTCACCTTCCATTTTTCGGACAACGCGAACTTGCCCTGTTGGTATTGGTCTTCAACCCAGTTTTTGAAAACGTAGCAGTTTTCGATCGGATGGCCCAATAATTGTTGGTAAGGGCAGTAATTAGGAGTATTGACATCATTCAGTTGTGGCTGGTGTTTCGGCTCCGGTAGAGTGATAAGCCTGTTGCGCACTGCCACTTCGAACAGCCTCCTTGTTTCATCCTGGGGAAATGAGTAAGGACGTTTCAACCTTTCATAGAGGGGTTGCCGCTTGTTGTTTTGGCGGCCACTCGATTGTTGTTGAGTGTTGGCGACGAAGGCCGTTTTTCCCTTTCCTTTATCCTTTTTGTTCGATCCGTTGTTTGCGGGTCCGAGATTTTTTTCGGGTATCGTGCAGTCAAAAGTTGAATGTTCTCGCAACTCCTCAATTCTTTTGTTTTAGAGATGGATTCCTTGAAGAGAGGGCCGAGGGCTACTTTTTTTTCGGAGTCGCTCCCGAAGGTGAGAACTCGCGGTCCCTTGGGATCAACCCTATGACAATTGCCAACAATTCTTTTACGCTCATCTGTCGCATTCTTCTGCTGTTTACGAGCTTCACGCTTTGTCCTGTTGAAGTGTTTCCTGTGAGCGGCATACCCTTGCCACCAACACTTAAAGGAGTCGCAGTCTTCAGTAGGATGTGCGATCTTCTGATGATATAAGCAGAAATTAGGATGCACGTCCGCTTCATCAAGATGTATACCACCAGGAGAATTTTTTTTAAAAGCGTCGCATTCCTCGGTGGGGTGCGAAATCTTTCGATGATACGAGCAGTAATTAGGATGCATCTCTACTCCATCGAGAGTGTTTTCTTTAGAGGGTGGTAGCTTCATTCCCATTGATATGGTTTTAGCAAACCTTTTCCTCGTCTTGAATTTGTTTTTATCCGCAGCGGATGTCTTTTGATTTGATGGGAGTGCCTTGACTCTTTCGTCTAGTCGCCGGCGCTTGGCCCTTTCAAATATGACCGTCTCGCGTTCCCAATCAGCTTTACTTTTCAAAAGAGCTTCGTTGAGGAATGAATCAATTGTTTCATCAGATGGCCTCAGAAGTTCCGGCTTAGGATTTGCCCCCAGCTTCTCAGTGCAAGGAGTTTTCTTATCGTCGGTAAACGAGTGAGAGATCACATAACAACTCGCCATGTATTCCTCGGATTCATCCAACGAGTTCTCTCCCTCATCTTCCTCCTGAAAGACGTGGCTGAGAAACTCTTGGAGTGTGATGGGAGTCCGTGCCTTTTGATTGTCCTCTTCCAGTGCGTCGATATGTTTTTGTAAGTCCGTGCGTTTGTCGCCAGGCTTCACGGGCTTTTTGGATCTCTTCTTCTTCTTCTTTGAAGATTTTGACGGCTGAGTGTGAGTGCTTGGGCCATCACCACCGATCTTTGGAGTCGGGCGCGGCTTCAGCATCCCTTCGATGATCTAGGGTTCTAGCGAGTTCTTCCACCTGATCGCCGGGCATTTCTGGAGATCATTCAGCATCCTTTTGGTTTTGGCAGATAGCACAACCTCCCATGGAGCTTCTTCAACAAGGGAGCACGTTGCCCCCGGCATATTCACCTTTTTAGAGGTATGAAGTTGCGGCGGGCTCACCTTCCATTTTTCGGACAACGCGAACTTACCTTGCTGGTATTGGTATTCAATCCAGTTTTTGAAGATGTAGCAATCCTCGATCGGATGACCCAATACTCGATGGTACGGGCAGTAATTGGGATCATTGACGTCTTTTGGCTGCAACAGACATTTTGAATCCGGAAGATTGATGAGTCTGTTGCGCACTGCCAGCTCGAACAGTCTTCTCGTTTTATCTTGAAGAAACGAGTAAGGACGTCCTAGCCTCTCCTCGAGGGAGAAGCGCGGACGCATATTGTTTTGATGGACAACCGGCTTCAAGTTGCTCGGCTGTTGTTGAGCATTGGCGACGACGATCGCTTTTCCTTTCCCCTTCTCATTTCGAGAGTCCGGCTTTGGAGGGAACGGTCTATAGCCTATCTGGTCCATTTGGGCTAACTTGTCGATCAAGGTCTGGAACGTGGTTGGTTTAAAGAATATCATGAACTGTGAGATAGTTGCATGAGGATCTAGGGTGCCCACGAACATGCCCACCGCCGGTTCTTCTTCAATGCGTTGTTCACATTTTGACCACAAGTTCCGCCATCGGATTGCATATTGAACCCAAGTTTCGCCCGGCTTTACTCTTGCATTGATCGAAGCTGTTATTGGAGTACGCTCGCTAGCGCTTGCGAAATGCTGGGTAAACAACAGCTCCATTTCAGCAAATGTCTTGACGGAGTCGTTCGGAAGTTCAGAGTACCATTCGAACGCTGTCTCCGATAAGCTGCCGACGAACTGGCGAAGTAGCAGTTTATCATCACCCCCGGTGTTACCACATAAAGCCCTGAACTGGGCGACATGCTGGTGGGGATTGCCCATCCCCTTGTAGACATGGAATTTTGGGATCGTGTAGCCCGGCGGGTACTTTATCTGATCATACCAGCTCGGATATGGTCGCCCTGTCTTGACAACTTGACCGGCTGCCTCAGTTGCCTGGTGAACTCGTATTTGCTGAGCTATGTATTCATCCAGGGCAGCTTTGGAAATTGTCTCGTCCTTGGCTGTTGAAAGAGCCGGTGGTGGATTTGACGTTTCTCCTCTGTCATCTTCGAGGACAATCGGAGGATCTTCGGCTGGGGGCCTGCTGGATCATCATACCCACCATGTCCTGGAACAGAAGGGCCATTCGTTTTATATTGGCTGCTTGTTCCACAGCCTCTTTGTCCTTCTTCTCCAGTATTCTCCGAAGGAATTCGGCATCGGTTTCTTGCTCCTGGCGTTGATCCGAGGATGCTTCTGGGCTTTCTTTTGGCCCAGTGAGTGCGGCCATCGCAGTCATCATTTCTTGGAGCTTCTGCTGCTGCTCTTGAGCTTTAGTCACCGATCACGTAAGCGGTCTATGACCTGTGGATATGCGGCTATCCTCTTTTCCGGACGCTATGTAAACGGTATGTACCACCATGCCCCCAGACTTAGGGCGTTTGGGCTCATTGCCTTTGACATTTGCCGTAGGCGTGGGGACTTTCTCTGGTATTTTTCTCTTGTGGGCCATCGAAGTTGAGGGGGCCATTGCTGTGGGCACCCAGGTGGTTGTCACTTTTTGTGGCTTGACAGAGTAGTCCTTCTCCTACCGGACCTTCATCTTTTTCTGTCGGCGGAGATAGTCTTGATCCATCACGGAGTCTTGGACTTGACGCCAGACCTTGTAAATTTCAGAGGATAGCCATTGAGGAGGTTGCTCCGGCTTCTTCTCTGTAGCATTCTCCATAGGTGGAGGAGATCTTTTCAGCATAGCGGTCGGAGAGTTCTTGCGCACCTTGTTGAGTAGTTCAAAACTGTTCTCGGTTGGAATAGCAGCATCGATCCCCACCGTTGGAGCTGGCGGAGTTATCCCAGAGGGGGAGTTTCCCCTAGCCTTCCTTACTCGGCGCTAGTGACAACGGCGAGCATGTCGTGCAATTGGAGTTGGTTTAGACGTAGGGGTGACCTCCTCATACCCCTTGTGTTGATCAGAATTCGCTGTTATCAGCCTTTTAAAGACCGACGTCCGTTGAATCGGGACGGCCGATCTATCACAAGCAAACTTCCGAGTAGGGAAGCAACCTTGGTGACTTTGCCTGGAACGGGAGCAGGGATGGCTATCCGCTTCGGAATAACGCCTTCTGGTATTGCAGGCTTCTTCATGGGCCTGTTGGAGCTTTGGCCTAGTCTGTCAAAGACCGAGGCAGTGGAGTTGGGCGACCCGTTGAGAGGGGCCGCGGTAGTTGTAAGCCGATCAAATACCGACTTCTTTGGAACTTCTTGCGACGTCATTGGGGCATTGAAGCTCATCGGTGGGAGCATGATCCGAAGAATAGTCCAGTGGTGGCCTGAGTTACCTGCTCCACTGGCATCTTGAAAAGAGAGGCCGCATGGGGCCCGTAAGTCACTCCTCCAGCAGGGACGGAGCGAGAGTCGCAGTTGCAGGTAGTGCAGTTTGAAGCCATAGATCTTCTGTTTTCTGCACGGAGCAAGACAACAAATCTAAGTACTTCGAATCCACAGGCAACTACAGCAAACCGCGATCCGTTTGCGAACACGACACATGAAGTGTGGAGTGGAAAGAGGAAAAGGTCCTACTGGGCGTGCTAAAATCTGTTCACCTCCGAAGGACGGCACACAAGACTGGGACGTCTTGGCACTGAGATTCGGGGAAGATGCTAATTGGTGCTATCTGTCCACCTCTCCGAAGATACCAAGTTGATTTATGGCTCCGTGTATCGAAGGTTTAGACAGATGCGGCCGATGTAGCAGACTTCGTCAGATTCCCCCTCGTTGAGGGGTTTTTGATTGTGGGGACGCTCTTCCCTGCAGGCGCAAGCCCCTGCAGTTAATTACGCTACCGCATAGCGGTAACAACTTTCTCCTTCTCCAGATGGTCATTTCGTGTCGTGAGTGTTTGTTTTGTTTTTGGTTGCCCGTGGATTGTATACGGAGACTGATTTGTGTTTTCGCCCGTAGGACGTGGATTAGTCCAAATCCGTATTTTCTTAGATTTGAGTTTGGGGGTTTGGGTTTAAGGATACGTTAGCCTTATTTGAGACTAAGATACTCTTAAACGTTTGTTAAGGATACGTTAGTCTAATTTGAGACTAAGATCGACTTAACGGGATCGTTTAGATCCAACAAGAAAGCATTTGGGGGCTCTATTGTTTAGTTTAGTGACATTGCAGTCGATTGCCAGTTTAGGGACATGGTGGTCCATGGAATGTATGGCCGTCGGGACCCGTCACCTCTCTAACGACGTTGAAGGATCACAACGACAGATATCAGAGGAGCTCAGAGATGTACCCTTGAACCAAAGTTGGTTGGGGGATCTATAGTCCAATTTGGGACTAAAGTCTATTTGAAGGTTTTGGTTTAAGGATACGTTAGCCATATTTGAGGCTAAGATCGACTTAAACATTTGTCAAGGATACGTTAGTCTAATTTGAGACTACGATCAGCTTGACAGGATCATTTAGATTCGACAAAAGAGCATTTGGGGGCTCTATTGTTCTAGTTTAGGGATATAGTGGTCCATTTCCAGTTTAGGGACATAGTGGTCCATTGCCAGTTTAGGGACGTGGTGGTCCATTTCCAGTTTAGGGACGTGGTGGTCCAACATTCCCATTTTGGGGACGAATATTGGTTTAAGGACGCATTAGTCCATGAGTTTAAGGACCCTACAGTCCGCATTCCCATTTTTGGGACGAATATTGGTTTAAGGACGCATTAGTCCATGAGTGTAAGGACCCCACAGTCCGTATTAATGTGTGGTTGTCGGGACCCGTCACCTTCTGACGACGTTGAAGGATTACAACGACAAATATCAGAGGAGTTCGGAGATGTACCCTTGAACTGGATGTAAATTGATTTGAGAGAGCAGTTGTGCTCAGTTCAATTTAATTTGAGGACTTATGGCGAGAATTGGGTTAATTCCAGTTAGAAAATGTCTAACATTTATTCACATTTGGCCTGTTAGGCCTTTGATTAGGCTCTGCCCTTTTTAATAATGCAGTGCATTTTTTATTTGGTCTGATAGACCTTTTAATTGGGCTCTGTCCTTTTTCTTTTTATAATGCAGAGCATTAGGCTTTTCAATTAAATGCATAGCATTTATTTTGGCCTGTTAGGCCTTTTAATTGGGCTCTGCCCTTGTTTAATAATGCACTACATTTAATGTTTTGACAGTGCCCCACGTGGCTTGTCAGGCGCTTTGCGCCAATTGAGGAGCGCAAGGCGCAAATTCATGTGGAGGTGACACGTGTCACGCGCTAGTGACCGCAAGTCTGTTAGCGCAGTGCGCTGCGCCAGTGCGCTGCTGACACATGGCGCGCTCGGGTGACTTGTGCCAAACCAAGAAAGCAGTGCTCTGGTTTTAGAAGCGCGAGGCGCAGTTGTTCTATGATGGAAACGTGGCGCTCTCTGCTGACTTGCCCCAATCCAAAGAGCGCAACAGTGCAGATTTCAAAAGTGCAAGGCACTGTTTAATATCTTGATCAAATTTAGATCAAAGAAACAAGTTTTTCTTTTTTCCAGAGAGGTTCTACCTCAAATTTCAAGAACCGGTGGTTCATCAAAAGGCAATGCCTTTATATAGATCGAAAGATCTAATAAAGAAGTAAAATTACTTCTTTTTTATTAAAGATCTTGATCTTGTTCTTAGATCATTGATCTTTTTAGAAGAAATTCTTCTTTTTTCCAAAGGTTTTACCTTTTTTCTTTCTCTCTGAATTCTTCTCAAAGTTTTATAGGAGGTCTCTGTATCTCTATCTCTGTATATTTTTTAGACTTGGAGTCTAGGGGCCTTTATATAGTGCCAATTGATTTGTTAAATCAGTTAAAGAGATCTTTTTCTGATTGATTTAGGGATGTTTCCCTACCGTTGGATCTTTGATCCAAGGGCTCTGTTTTACAGAAGAGAATCTTATTGTTTTAATAAGATTGGAAAGATCTTTTCAGAATTTTTCTGTTTCAATGCTGACATTGTTGGCGCAAGCGCACCTGCGCTTGACACGGGTCGCGCAGCGCGGAGCGCAGCGCAACTGCGCTGACACGTGTCGCTCAGCGCGGAGCGCAGCGCAGCGCAACTGTGCTGACACGTGTCGCGCAGCGCAGAGCGCAAGTCGCCTGAAGCGTTGCTTCCTTTATTTTTATTTTAAATAGAGCCTTGCTCTGATTGAGTGCGCTGTCTTGGGCGCAGCGCTGGCGTATCTTCTTTTGACACGTAGCGCGTTTCGCGCAGCGCAAGGAATCTGAAGCGTTGCTTCAATTTTTGAATTTTTGAAATTTCAACAGAGGTTTGCTCTGATTGGGGAAAACAGGGCTTTATCAACATGTATCATAGAGACAATCAGAATACATGTTAAGATAAAGAGCAAGCAGATAGCATACTATCATGTCGAGCAAGAAAGTCATACCTATATATGTCTAAGCATCCACTACAATATACATCATATGTACAGTAATGGCCTCTAGGGCATACATATAACTAACAAATCTTGACTTAAGTTCTACGAAAACTTGTTCGCATACTTCTAACCACATGAATTCTTCATCTTTACGCGTGAGCTTGGTCAGGGGTGATGCAATTTTCGAAAATCCTTCAATAAACCTTCTGTAATATCCTGCTAATCCCAAGAAGTTTCGAATGTCCTTCACTGACTTCGGTGTCGGCCATTCGCTTACTGCTGATACCTTAGCTGGATCTACAGAGATTCCATCGCCTTATACAATATGTCTGAGAAAACCGACTTGATCTAGCCAAAACTTGCACTTTCTGTACTTGGCATAGAGTTGATACTGTCGTAGAGTCTCCAGGACAATTCGTAGATGTTCGGCGTGTTCTTTCCGACTCTTAGAATACACCAGGTTGTCGTCGATGAAAATGACAACAAACCTGTCTAAGTACTATCAGAAAACTTGATTTATTAGGTTCATGAATATAGCTGGTGCGTTGGTCACTCTAAATGGCATCACGAGAAATTCGTAATGACCATAGCGAGTTCTGAATGCCATTTTATGGATATCAGATTCTTTGACCTTCACCTGATGATAACCCGAACGAAGATCTAACATGGAGAAAATAAAATATCTACTTAACTGATCGAACAGATCGTCAATGCGTGGGAGTGGATACTTTTTCTTTATAGTTACTTCGTTCAGAGCTCTATAATCAATGCACATTCAATATGAACCTTCCTTCTTCTTTACAAGTAGAACCGGCGATCCCCAACTTGAAGTGCTGGGACGAATCCATCCTTTTTTCAATAATTCATCCAACTGAGTCCGGATCTCTTTCAAACCTTCAGGACTTAGGCGATATGGTGCTTTGATCACCGGTTGTGTTCCAGGTACTAAATCAATGCTGAATTAAAGAGCTCTATCGAGAGGCAAACCTGATATGTCTTCAGGAAATACATCGTCGAACTCTCGAACTACCTCTGGCTTTGATCCATCCTCAGCTTGAAGTGTTGCAATCACTGTCTTTCTCGGTTTTGCATTGTATGTGCTTGGCTCCAGGGTACGGTCTCCACTTTTGAAATAAAAGACCGGATGCTCTGTAATCTCGAACACTGCCCTCTTTTGACGATAGTCAATGGTAGCATAGAATGTTCCTAGACAATCCATACCCAAAACGACATCAAAATTCGGTATGTCCAGCACTTTGAAGTCAGCATAGAATTTTCGGCTGCAGACGACTACTGGACACAGGTCGTATCCTATTGTTACCTTTAGAACGCCGTTCCCTGAACTGACATTCCAGCTGGATACGAGCGGTTTGACTGGAATCGCATGAGTTCGGACAACCGTTGCGACATAAAGCAATGTGATACTCCAGTATCAAAGAGTGCTAGTGCAGGAAGTGAGGCTACTAAGATTGTACCTAAGTTATGTGGGATAGGTTTTAGGTATAAGGAAAAGATATATGGGTATGTATATATATAGATGGAAAGAAAGCTTGAAAGGAAATTGTTACCAGTGATGACTTAGCCAGTGGTTTCAGCTTCTTCCACAGTCATTGTGAAAGCCTGTCGCCTCGGTACATTCCTCCTTGCTGGAGGAGCATTCCTCCGTCCGTTTCTTTGTACTTGAGGTAAGTGCCTTTGAGCTTGATGGAACTGATGAGGAGGAGGTGCAGTTGGTCCACGAGGAGGTGGAGCAGGGAGAGCGAGTCGTGGAGCAAGTGCCTGGATGGCTAGGCGCTGCCGGTAGGTAATTGCTGGTCTGGGTGAAGCATTTGGGTTATGTCTATGAGGACAAGACCCAATGTCATGAGTGGCTGAGCCGCAGACTAAGCAAAGGCGATTTGCACGCCGACAGCCCTTCGCCAGATGTCCATCTCTCTTGCAGTAGGTGCAAAAGGCTGGGTTGGGCTGGTTGTTTGGTACTCCCGGTCTCCTGGGCACCAATTGTGGCCTTGAAGAGTCTCCTCCTGCCATCTGGGTGGCAGGGCGTTTCATTCCGGCAGATTGGGGTCTGCCCTTCATCTTCATCACTGCCTCATATCGACGGGCAGCTTTCAGGGCCAGCCCGTGGGTTGGGAAATCCCCTGTAGCTAAGGCAGCTTGGATTTCCGGATCTAACCCTTGTTGAAATCGTCGGGACCTAATCTCAGCAGTCGGTATTAAGTGTGTCGCGAACCTACTGAGCATGGTAAACTCAGCATTATATTCATCCACTAATTTTGTCCACATCGAACCCTGTTGTAGGTGAATGAATTGCTGCTCCATGTCAAATCGGGCAGTCTCTGGGAAGTACTTCACGTCGAACATGTAGCGAAAAGTCCTCCATTCGATAGGTTGGGAAAGACGGTTTTCATCCGCCATCCACCATACTCGGGCGTTGTCGGTGAGTTGCAGCTTCGCAACTCGTACCCAAGTGATTTCTGGCACTTGTGTTGCTGCCAGATCATCCTCAATATTTTGAGCACATTCTTCAGCTTTCAAGGGGCTCTCTTTTTCTGAAAATTGTTTTGGGTGCAATACCCGGAATTGCTTTATTCTGGGCGCTTCCGCTTCTGGACGGTTCATCAAAATAGCAGTCTGCTGCTGCTGTCCTTCCAGGAGGCTGCGGATCGCCTCAAGCAGCACCGTCTGCTTATTGATCGGAGTAGCGACGGTAAGCGTAAGCGGTAGAGGTGGTGGTGTGTCGTTGAAGTTGGTGTTGGTGTTGTTTGGAGAATACATAACCTTGAAAGAAAAATAGGGTTAGGATAGATTCAAAATATATGAAATTGTAAGATTCAAGGAATATAAAATGTAAAGAATGTTTTTAGTTGCTGTTTCTTGTGTTATATTGCTTAGGACTTCATGTAGAATTGATCCGCATGTCTATGCAGAACTGACCTGCATAAGCCATCAACGAAACCTGTCACGCCCCGCTTCCCAATGTACGGTAAGGAGGTGCGACTGGGCCCGCTACGTATTTACTCCGAAGTAAACACACGAAGCGTATCTAAGCGATATAAAGTAGAATGTACACAAGAGACAAGAATATAAATGAACAACAACTTTATTTATTTAACAATTCTTTACAAGTAAAACTGGAAATGTAAATACAGGAATAGAAAGCAATGCTTAAACAATGGCATAACTGAAATGAAAAGTATATACAAGTGCCTACAGCTCTGGGTCGATGTAACAACCTTAACTTTTTGTACAATTTTTTTTATCAAAATACAGAAAGGGACACCTAAACCTGAACACGAGTTATAAGTTTATTTTGCTTTTGAACTACAAGAATGAGCTTGTAGCTCACTGGTAAAGCCTTGCACTACTGTTACAAAGCACCATAGTTCAAATCCCATCAGCCACACATTCTTTTTATTTAATTTTCTTTTAATCTTTTAGAAGCCCAAGAGTCTACACGTGCACAACACATAAAACTAAGAGTCACACTTAAAACAAACATGTGCAAATTAGTATTCAGACCGACAGGGACACATAGCCCCAATCCAAGTCTGCACCTCCATGATCCGACCGGCTAGAATTCCCCATGGGCCGGCGCCGCTGGTCCAACCTAGCCCAAACCCAAAATTTTTTGTAAATCCTAGACCCTTGGACTCCCCACTTAACTCCAGTATTGTTTATTTACTCTGCACATTTACAGAGAATAATAAAACCCTTCAAATTCCATTTTTAATGCAAATTTTAATGCATTATTCATCACCCCCTAAACCCTAAACTGCCCTATAAATACCCACTCCATTTTATACCCCTCTTACTCAGAATTCTCTTGCAAAAACTATACCAAATTCCCAAGTCTTTTAGTGTATAAGTGGAGTTAGTGAAGGGCGAAGCTCCGACGAACTTCCGAGGAGATTCCGGCAACGAATCGACGCCCTGAAGCCTTCTTTAGGACCCCCTCCTCTAGTCCAACAAGCCAGTAAGTCCAATTTCCCCTCTTATCTTTTTCTTTAAAAGGTTCCATTTCTAAAACCCGACGGAAGTAGAGTTAGTCCGACCTCCGATTCGGTTTTCTTTTTAAAACTACACTTTTCTTTAACAAGATAAAACCATATTCTCATATGTTGATTAATAAATATTAACAAACTCAATAAAATAAGTTTCACATCAAAATAATCATTTTTGTGGCATTTATCGCATTTTTACATAAAAATACCATACACTATTCATTTTGACATTGTAACCTTTATTCCTTGCTATACCTATAGATAGTTCACGAGGTAATGACCTATCTCATCACAAAAAACATCTCTATCATATCACGATGAAATTTTGGGATAATAGAATACGGGAAATACGACTTTACAAATAAATACCCTAAACTTACAAAACAGTTTTCTTTAAAAAAATATATTAACAATTTCCATGCAATTACGCCTCTGCAACCCATTTTAGGGAACCCGTTCGGGATGGTGCAGATTATCACACATTCTCGGGTTTAGTAGAGCGAGATGCAGACTTCCGCAAGGAGCATTCGATCTCGATGGAATTTTCATACATTTTTCTTTAGAAAAAATGAGATTTCTACAAGAAAATTAATAAATTATTTTCATTAAATATATATATATATATATATTATCAAGATATCTATTTTAATTATATAAATATTCCAAGTTTTCCAAATCAAAGGAATCACTATTACATGAAAGTACCATCCAAATACAACACAAGTACAATATTTCAAGCAAATACCATATACTATGGAAATTAGGTTCTATTTACTAGAAATTGCATAATTGTAAAATACACATCTATAAAAACTCTAAAGACGATAATTAAATACTTGAGGAGTATTTTGAAATTATACCAAAACTATTTTTACATAAAACCCGCTCAAGTTATACTAAATTACAATAAGGACCCTAGTAAACATAGGTTTAAGCGGGATCAGTCTCTTGAGCCTCAGGGAGCCGGAGATATGGATGCTTGCCTATTTAAGGTAGACAACCTAACAAAAGATGTTATCAATACGGTAATTGTCTTGGAAAAAGACACAAATCCTGCCGTCCATGTGCAGCAGTTACCGATAACATCAAAACCTAATTCAGGACTTCAATTTCTTTTCTAATTGTCTGACTCAGACTGAGTCTAAATATAATCAATCTGACTTGAATACGATTCAAGTATAAAACCACAATTCAATATGAATCCATATACTCAATCTATTCAATCTATTCAATATATAACTTGACCGAACCGAACCATGGATATACATCCATCTACATGATTCTCCAGTTACATCCATTTACTGATATCATGGTTTTGGAAAGTCATCCATCTATATAACAGAAAATACAATCCATACAATTAATACAATCAATATATAAACACTACGGGGTTATAAAGGGGTAGACAGGTACGGAACATGTTAAAGGTGGCACGAGGTGGTCATTTAAGACGTAATTACATCTATATCGTTATTCCATGGTATTATCGACGGAGTCTTGTACTTCGTGTTACCAAAGTCTCCGGTGTAAGTGGGACTCCTCTCGTATACATTGGCATTTTCTGTACCAAACTACAAACAATTGAGCTAACATTATAATAAAATATTTTAAAACTATACTCTCTCTCTGTCTATTCTACTTCTTCCTCATCTTTGGGACTCACCGAGCGATTGTTCGCTGACGACATTCCTATTTCTATTCTTCTTTGGAATGTTATCAGGAGGACCCGACGCTGAGGAGTACGAGACCAGTCAGGGGCAGGCCCCTGAGCAGTACACCGAAGACCCAGAGCTGTAGCCACTTGTACTTATTCCATTTTCAATTCTGTTATGCCACTGTTTAGGCATTGCTTCCATTCCATGTATTTACTTTTCATTGTATTGTAAAAAGAATGTTAATAAATAAAGTTGTTGTTCATTTACATCTTGTCTCTTATGTATTTTGCTTTATATTGCTTAGATACGCTTAGCGTGTTTACTTCTGAGTAAATACGTAGCGGGCCGTCGCATCCTCTGCCCATACATTGGGAAGCGGGGCGTGACAGTCGATGGCAAACTGCTCCAAGTCCTCAGTACCGCGCTCGATCTCTAGTGTGTCTGATCCACCTGACAATATTCCAAAGAAGAAGAAAAGGAATGTCGTCAGCGAACAATCTCTCGGTAACTCCCAAAGATAGGTAGAGATAGAATATACATAAAGAGAGTATATCTAGTGATGTTTGATTATAATATTAACGCAGTTGTTTGTAGCTTGGTACATAATATGCCAGTGTATACGAAAGGAGTCCCACTATTCCGGAGACTAACGTATATGGAGTACAAGGAACCGTTCAGCCACGGTACAACGGCAATGGATATTTAGGTTAGGTGTATTAAAGTGATTGTTTCAAGCCACTTTAACACATTCCGTACCAGTCTACCCCGTTAAAATCCCCGTAATGTATTTTGTATTGAATTGTATTGTCTTGTGTAATAATTTGTACGACTTTCTGAAACCATGATATCATGTAAATGGAATGGATATAATGGATAGACATGTAAACGGAGTATATCCATGGTTCGGTTCGGTCGAGTCAGTTTGATATAGATTGAGTTCTGGTATAGACGGATTCATATTGAAATGTAGTTATACTTGAATCATATTCAAGTCAGATTGATTGCATATTTGATCGTGACTCGAACTGAGTCAAACTTTTAAACAAAATTGAAGTCCTGAATTAATTTTGATGTTATCGGTAACTGCTGCACATGGACGGCAGGATTTGTGTCTTTTTCCAAGACAATTACCGTGTTGATAATACCGTTGTTGGGTTATCTACATTAGATAGGCAAGCACCCACATTCTCCGGCTCTCTGAGGCTCAAGAGAACTGGTCCCGCTTAAACCAATATTTACCAGGGTCCTTATTGTAATTTAATATAATTTGAGGGGTTTTTATGTAAAAATAGTTTGATATATTTTCAAAATACACCTCAAGTATTTAATTATCATCTTTAGGGTTTTCATAGATGTATATTTTATAAAAGTGAAATTTTCTAATGAGTAGAACCTAGTTTTCATTGTATATGGTATTTTAATGAAATATTGGAATTTATATTGAATTGTAATGGTGGTTTCATGAAATTGTGAATCTTTTGATTTAGAAAACATTGTATATTTATAATATATTTAAATTAGATATTTTTATAATAGTTATATATATATATAATAATAATAATAAATTTTATTTATTTTTCTAGAAATCTCATTTTCTTAAAAATTTCATCAAAAATTCCATCGAGACCGAATGCTCCGTTAGGAGGTCTACATCTCACTCTACTAGGTCCGAGGATGTGAGATAACCCGCACCATTCCGATCGGGGTCTCCAAAATGGGTTGTAGAGGCGCAATTGCAAGCAATTTAATTAACAAACTTTTTAAAGAAAATGGTTTTTGAATGTTTAAGGTATTTATTCGTAATCTCGTATTTTCCCATAAAATAGAGTCCCAAAATTCATCGTGCTATATCAAAAATGTGTGTTTTGATTAGATAGGTCATTAGCTCGTGAGTTATCTAAAGGTAATACAAGAAAATATGTTGAATTGTGTTGAAAGTAAAGTATATGGTATTTTACCGTAAAAATGCGATAACAGTTGCATAATAGATTCTTTTGAGATGAAACTTGTTCTAATGTGTTTGTTTATGATTACTAAACAATCTATTAAAAATTTATAGGTTTGTTATTATGAGAAAATAGATTTTTCTTTAAGAAAAGAGAATCGGAAGCCGGAATAACTCCGCTTTCGACGAGTTTTGAAAAGGAGAAATTTTAAAATAGTAAAAGAGGAGGGGAGAGGGAACTTACTGATTATAAAGAAAGAAGGGATAAGGAGGAAGCTCTCGGAACCGTCGGGGCGTCGTTTCGTCGCCGGAATCTCCCCGAAACGTCATCGGAACTTCGCCTCTTGCTAACTTCACTTGTACAACTTGGGACTTCGAAATTTTAGAGAGTTTTTATAATGAAATTCCGAATGAGGAGAGGTGAAATGTGGTGTGGTATTTATAGGAAAAATTAGGGTTTAGGGTAATGAAGAATTGAATTAAAATGTGCATTAAAATGTGGATTAATGCCCATTTTTAATTCTTTGAAAATGTGCAGAAAAATAAAACAGCATGGGAGTAGTGGGGGGAGTCCAAGGGGTGTAGGGTTAAAATTTGGGAACATCCCCTACTGGGGGCCCGGCAGTGCCGGCCGTAGGCCTCATCTCACCGGTCCTAATCCGGTGAGGGGGCTTGGGATCTTCGCCACGTGTCTTGTTCAATTTATTTAACAATTTGTACATATTTGTTTAATCAGCGACTTTTCATTTTTCGTGCAGTGCACGTGCAAACTTTTGAGGTTCTAAATGTTTAAAAGAACAATTAACAAAAAAATAATATGGCTGGGGTGATTCGAACACAGGCTATGTCACAGCAGTGCAAGGCTTTACCAATGAGCCACAAGTGCTTTCTTTCAGTTCAAAAGCAATTCAAATACTTATTGCATACACAGGATTGCAAATACTCTATTTGTACATAAAATTTTAAACAATTTTCTGTACATTGAAAAGAGAGATGTTACATACAAAAAACATTTTTTTACAACAAAGGGGGCCGGAGATCAAGAAAGCACCGCTGATGGTACTCCGAGGAGATCTCTGCCAGCCGAGCCTTCGCTTCTTCAACCCGCTCCCTCTGATGTTGCCCGCGGACTCGAGATGCCGCAGAAGCACCGGAGCTCCCTCTCGCCGGGCAAGAGTTCACGATCTGCCTCTTCTGGAAACACTCTTGAAGAAGAGCCACCGATCGGTCCCGCCGGCTTTTCGATATCAAGCCGAGGTGGTAAAGCGAGTGCAACTTCTCGATCGCCTCATCCCTTAGCTGCGGAGACAAGGCGTTATGCAGACCCGGGGACTTCCTCCAGATTGCATAAATAATCACTTGGAGGAGTGGAGATCACCGAGGAAGAAGGCGCCTGAAGTGTGTAAGTGCACGGCGGCGCCCCGGCCGTCAATCCGACGGCCAAATGCGGAAGCGGTGATAAACTTAAATTTTCTTGAACTGGCAAACCGCCGCGCACTAATACCCGGATCGAACCACTAACTAGTCCTAGCTATCAACAAGAAAGGGAAAGAGATATACCGACGATCCAAGTCCTCCGGTCTTCTCATCATCGTCCGGATCTCCTGCGGAATGTCCCGTCTCCTCCTCGTCGCCGGAAGTGCACCACATCGCCTACTTCTTTTACGGGCTCCCACCTCAATGCCGAGGCAACTCGGGCACGAAGCCGGCTACTCGACGTGCCCAAGGTTCGCTGTAGAATATCTAGAGAAGAAGTCTCATTTCGGGGTTGTAGGAATTGCCTTTGGTGGAGGGATTGAGCTTGGAGCTTTATGGATTGATCAAGTGGGATTTTTGCAACATGAAATGAGCTAAAAACCCACACCACAAATTTTGGACAGCCCCCAAAATGGGAGTGGCCGGCCAAGCTAATTGAGAGAGGAGAAATGAGAGTGTGGTCTCATGGATAATGAGAGAGCCATCTAATTATCCAATGGAGAGAGAGAGAGAGAAATCTATCATACAAAAGAAACATCATCACAACAAATCCAACACTCAAACCTACCATCATCAACATCCATCATGAAAACAAAAGTCAAGTCATGATGAAGACAAGAAGTCAAGGTCAAAGAATGGCTATCATGATGCAACAAAAAGCAAAAGCCCCCTCCACAAATACTTATTTGCAACAATGCAAATAAGCCCTCCTCCACCAATCTTCGGCCAATGAACGGAACAATGGAAATTGGCCGAAACGGAAAGCAAACTGGCAACTCCAGAAAACTGGTCCCGTAATAAATTACAGGAAAACCCCGATACTGTGCATACACACCCGCATCTGTATTTCGACCGAAATACAAATGCAATGAGACAAAATCTATACTGTACTATACTAGGATCCGGCTTATACCAAAACCGGCTAGTAATATCTGTTCGATCCTGATCCGTGCAATACCGCACGTATCTGATCGAACCCTGCCATATAACCATACGGCCTATAGTACAAACTGTCCGATCCTGATCCGTGCAATACCGCACGTATCTGATCGGACCTTGCCATATCTCCATACGGCCTCTACAACTTTTCGCCCGAAAGCTGAGTAACTGAAATGTGGGGGACTCTAAAGACTCATCAACACCTTGGTTGTGGATTTAACCACTAGCACGTCAGAGGTATAAGCCAATACGTAACGGGCTACCAGGTACTGACTAAAAGGGACGTCTGTGAGCGAACTCAGCCTGACACCCTACTGAGCCTGTCAGTGACAATATCCGTACAGTCCGGTCCGTTCGTCTATGAGCATCGCATGGCGGGCCTAGGGGGTTGGTAAAAGTCAGACCCCCAAAAGCGGTACAAGTCGTGTCGGAGTGTAGCCCAGAACACCCTGAGATACTACTGGAATACCTACCAGTAAATCTCCTTGCCTCGGCCGAGGGCTTCGTGTAATGGCTCTCCTAGACACAGCACGACCTCACCCCCAATACCGGGAGAGACGAACCCCTGAAGATACGCTCACTGCCTCCATGTGGCTCGGGACTGTACCCAACTAAAACCTGTTTGCACGACTCCTTTGAGCCGTGGTAGGGTAGTAATCAAAGTACAGTGGGAACTCACACGAGACAAATGACGATCCCCAGGTCGATGAACTAACCTGCACACATGTCACCAGGGAACTGCCATCTGACGTCTGGTATATGACCAACTAGCATGTTCCCGGCGAGTCCTGTCCGGTGTACTCATAACCCAATGAGCACCTGTATACATCTTAGGTGATCCAACTGACACCAGTGGCTTGTGAGACCGGCCACCGCCCCTCGTCGGGGTCTCGACTGTATACACTAGTCTACTATGGAGAATCGATGCCATGTCTCGAAACTCTCACGACTAGGGACCTTTTAAGGATATGCTTATAGACCCCCAGCTCCCACTTATATGATCGCCCTCATACTGCTGGTGGTCAAGCAAGAATCCTAGGGGCTCTATCAACGTGTAATAGCGACGTGTCAGGTCACTTAAAACAGTACACGATGATAAAGGTAAACCAGATAGCATACTATCATCTCGAGTAAGACTGTCCTACCGGGATAGGTCCTCCCTCAATCATTGCAATCACGTACCTGTGATCCAATAATTGACTCTGAGGGCACTATCTCCAACAATCTTCCACTTGCACTCAAGGCTAATTATTGCGATGTCGCATACTCACAGCCCGTGTGATACCGAACACCCAACTCCTCTACTAGTCAGTCTCACAAAGCTCGTTTGCGAAACTATTGCGTTCGAGGAATAGCCTCAGTGAGTAGATCCGCTTTGTTGTATCTTTCTATGTCTCTCTATATCTCAAGTTCGCGGAGAAAACCATCTCCCGAAATGAGCAATACCTGTCTTAGAATATGTCTGGATGTCTGATGGGACTTAGCTCATAAATGAACTCCAAATCCAAAACTTCTTAGACTTGTATCGTCAACTGAACTTAATCAGTATCCTGCGCCATGCCACCCTCAGTATTGCCTTGGATCACCTGTCCAAAATACTGCCCTTCGTTAGAAGGAAAAACTATAACTCTGACAACCTCCTTGTCGTCCATGTCACCTTGGAAGCCTGGAATGATAACTGTCTCCCGAATGAGGCTGTTGTTATCATATCCCTAGAACATACACTTATGTTCTAAAACTGCTTCCGACCGTTTCTCCAAGATTGGATCAATGTCAACTTATTGCATCTAGTGCAAGAACAACATCTGGTGTGGTACTTGACATCTCATGATTGACTCAATCGCCTGAGCAAGTGATCTGCCAATCATGCACATCCCTCTCCCCTTTAGTCTGTAAGACACCTTTAGAGAGGGTGACTCCATTACCTGCAGGTATACTACCGTTCATGGAGTCGTCCATTCTAAATACTCTTAGAATGCTGTCTAAGTACCCAGATTGGGAGACTCCCCAAATCTAGATCTAAAACCATAGATCTAGTAACCAGTATGTCTGATATAAAATCCATTTCCTTTGTGGAGAAACCACTGTGTGACGACCAAAGTATATCCGACTGTAGTATAGGAGTTTCTTTTCCTGCTCTGTGTATGTCATCCAGATACCAGGACATCACACCCTACTACCTTCTCAACAGATCCATCCCCTATTCTGATGAAGTCAAACCTATGACTGTCACGTCAGAAATAGATGATCTATCTCCGCTATTCTGCTTTAGTCTATAAATAGACATAAGCTACCTTTCCACCAATGCTTCCGCTGCTCCCACTGACTACGACAACCCTCTGGCAGAGTCATATACACGTACACTTCTAAAACTAGTTTAGAACGACGCTATACTCATCCTCCCGCCGGGTCTCGCAACCTGGAACAACAGCAATGGTAATTGTGGGTAAACAAGAACTTCCCTGTCACCGTCCTTGAGGCTACCGTAGTACCTCTCGGGTGCCTGAAGTTACCCACCTTATCTGCGGAGTGGTCAATGGAATGTCAATCCAGATTGAATCTTTAGGTTCCTTATCAAATCTTCAGTAATCGTTTGTGGTTCTGGAATCACTTCCAGTTCTACCATACTCCCACCTCTGTTTTCTGAAAAAAAATCCATTTTTATTAAAACTGTGGCGAGTCTAGAACAATATTGCTATTGTTCATCCAGATGGTAGAAAGTCAACCCGCGTCATAGCCTGGGTCAACCCACAAACAGCCATTACAGAAACGTGCCTTGAGTTGTCCAGTGTCTGGTTTTAAGCATAAGCCGGACAACTCCCCGTACCTTAACATCGTTAAGATATGAACTGTTCTATATCCCATATAGGACCAGAGGCACTGATTTAATTGAACCAGATTCAAATCATGCAACTGTCTCCAGTGCATGTCAACTAAAATGGAAGGAGGCCGATCAGCGTTACTCAACTTAGGAATGCTTCCAATTATGAGTAACCTGAAAGAGAAGCAATTTCTCTTTATCATTACTATCAACTGAATACCATATACAAATATCTACATCTTCGATCACTTTGAAGAATCCCGATACTTGCTATACCTGGTTCTCTACTCTATTCAAATACCTATAACTTCTCCAAATTCGGACCCTGTGTTTCTACGAAACATCTGTCTAAAAACTAGAGAAGTCATAAGTAAACCGAATATAGTATGAGGACCATCCCCTCTGTCCTGATGGACCCTGGACAACATACAATACTCTGTATAAGTCCCTTGAGTCTGAAAACTCATTCACTGTGTGTCGTAGGTTGAAAACTGTACTTATGGTCAAGAAGAATTACACCGCTGCTTAATGCTCCTTACCTAACCATCCACTGATATAGGTAAATGTCGTAGACATAATTTCAAAAAGGTATATCTCACTCTATGAAAATAGACGTACAGATATATCAATTTGAAATTGGTGCATAACAGAGGATATTCAAAACCAAATATTTGCCGACCGGCAAACAGCCCAGGTGATTTCCTCAAATATCACCGATTACAACGAATCCCGATATAATGAGGATGATCACCCAATTCCCAATAACTTACTCCCACTCATCATCTGTAAGACCATACAGATGTGAGAATCGTACCTGGTAAATACATACCCTGGAGTAAGGACTAATTGGGAAATCAGTTTTCCTTTAACATTACACAGTGAAACTGAAACATTGAAATGTTCCGATGGGGTATTCTGGTATTCCTAGTAATGCCTCTTCCAGATTCACGACTGTAACCGTATAATTCTTTGCCACCTCTCCAAATCCCTTCATATGTCTTTAGTCTTTACCTTCTGCACACCCCTTAGGCCAAATGGTTTTCTTCCTTCCCTACCGTTCGGCACCAGCCTATGGTTTGGAAGAAGACTATCCAATAAGCATAAAGGGTGTACTGTCCTAATCCTAGGAACACTCGCAATGCGAGAGAAGGTGAAGATAAAAGACACCTGAATAAATCTTATTTCTATTTCTCCTGAACCAGAATCCATCCCCGAACTGGAACAAGTTCCTTTCGAGTTCGTATATAACCATACGATGGAGTATCTAATAAAATGTGGATCTTCGTAGTGATACGGAGTGTCCTGGAGAAATACAAAGGTGATTTTAGGATTGGCGAAGGAATACTTGGTTCGGTCGTGAATATCTGTTGCAATTTACTTTGCCCTCTTACTAATCCCTTGCTTTGTCTTAACTTAATACCTTCTGTACACCATCGTTAGGCTAATTGGTTTTCTTCATTCCCTACCGGTCGGCACCAGCCTAAGGTTTGGAAGAAGACTATCCAATTTGCGTAATAGGTGTACCATCTCCTAAACCAAGGAGTACTCGCAACCTGAGAGAAGGTAAAAAGAAAAGACAACTGAATAATCCTATCCGTTTCCTCCAGAACCTGAAACCATCCTCGAATAAATTCCTTCGAGTTCGTATCTAACCATACGATGGTTTTGTCCAATGGAAGTGGACGTTCGTAGTAATACGGGGTGTCCTGGAGAAAAGGGTAAAAGTAGGTGTGGCAATGAGGTTTGCAACTCTGATAATCCAAAAGCCGGTGTTAAGAAGGTTCGGTCAACTTGGTCACTGAGTCATAGTCTTAGAGTCGGGTCAATGGTCGCTGCCAAAGAGAGAGAGAAAAGAAACACTCAGCGTGCACTCTAACCTAGATCAGAATGGTTACCAAATTATCTAATCGGGAAACCTCCCACTGTACCTCAAATTCTCCTCCAAACCTGAAAGAAGAATTAGTCGGGGTCACCCGAGGAGTAAACTAACTCATCAGTGGGAATCGGGATCCAACTCTCATCGCATGACAACGTGACGGAATCCGCTCACGGTGTCACACTCCAGAAGGTATGCGCATATCTGGCAAGTTTCAGTTCTTTTGAAACTCCCGATGTGATTTCTGCCCCATGCTCTTATGACCTTGGCGAAGGTCAACAAATCATAAGTCACATGTCAAGTTCTACCCGTCATTATCCAGGTTAATTTGAATCCACCCGTACAAGCCCTTGACGAAGGTCAACAAGGCTATACGACTGTCCCAAACCAACGCATCTATCTATGCAGCAGAAAGGTAACAAGCAGCTACCATACACTATGCCTTGACGAAGGTCAACAAACATAGCATGAATACTACGTGCTACCCGTCTGAAACGACGGAGGGCTACGAATGGTTTCTGGCGTAATGAACTTGATATCGTTGAAGGAACGGATAGCTTTTTTAAAAATATAGTGACGAAAACCTTTGCTAAAGAGGTCACTCCCGGTGAAGGGATCTCGGCTCTTTCCCCGTAGAATGAGGTGCAGGATATTCCAACTGAATACCACGGTACAAAGCAAAAGTAGTCGGCTATAGTGAAGTTAATGCCCTGACGCAAACTTCTGTCCAAGGGGTCACTCCCGGTGAAGGGATCTCGGCCCTTGCCTCGTCGACTGAGGAGCAGGATATTCCAACTGAATACCACGATGCAAAACAAAAGAGAACGTCCTTGCAATAACAGCTTTTGAAAAGTGTTCCAAAAACATCAGATTAGGTTTGTTTTTAAACTTGCATTGATCCGAATCAATGCAGTCCCATCAATTGATCACACCAAAAAGAACGAAAATATACTGATGTACGTATATGCCATCCGCATTCGCCACTGGGTCCCGTCATTACCCGTAAGGTTAGCTAACTAACGACAGAGCGGGGACTGGACTAGCGCGGATGTAAAACATATACAACATCTAATAATATATATACCAATATATTATATTCGCTCAAGGCGTGAATAAAATGCAACATCACAGAGAATGAACAGCATCACAGAAACAATACAGATATCTGGGATCCCCGGGTTTCACAGAGCCACTGCTGAAACCCGACGTTCCCCTGGTCGTGTGGATAGCCTGTGCAATGAAATCCTAGACCCCTACGGGTGCGGCAAGTCACCCGCCAAAACCTGAAGCGAGGCAGCCCCCTTCAGCGCCGTGAATGGACCACCCAGCACTTCACGGAATCCGGTAACTTGGGCACCCCTCCTGGGTCAACCTGTACCCCCTACGAGTGCGGCGAATATCCCGCCAATCCTAGAGTGAAGCCCCCTCCGTCTCAATGCCATGAGATGCGGGCTTGTTGCCCTCTAGAATCCGGCTATCCGTGCACCCCTCCGCGGGGCAATCCTAGTACAGAAAGTAAAATATACATACATCGGGTACATCGACCGCAACCAGGTCGTGCCCCAAAATAATAATACAATCAGGCAGTGACGGCAGTCCACATGTCGGACGCTCGTCCCGCAATATCAAATGTACATAATACAACCACAACTGTACTAGCATTGCATCCAGGCTATCCCCACGACCGATCCGCAACATCACAGCAAAAACAGAACATCAACGTGAAAGTCACGTTCGCAAATCCGTCTAACCGGGCTATAGCAGTTAGACCGGATTTACCGATCAAGTGACATTCACGGTCGCAGATATAATGTAAATACTGTGAAATAATGTGTTTAAAAATATCCGATCGATCAAATTATAACAAGTGGGCCCCAAAGGAATACTGTAGCACTCACAGAAATAATTGGCCCAATTTTAAAATTCCAAAACCCCTATTTTAAGCCCACAAAGAAACTGAAGAAGTTCGATACAGTAAGGACACCATTGCGCGGCGGAACCGCGGCCCAAGGGGGTAATTGCCGCGGTTCCGCGCTCTGGTCGTCGAATTACTGCGTCGAATTTCTACAGTGGGCTTGTTACCTCCAGTACATCAATGTTTTACAACCTGAAAAATTTTTCGAGACCAAAAATTTTCAACAGAAACTGATGCTGAAGGAAATGCGGGTTTTGGGATTTTTGATCGATCCGAATTGCAAACACATTAAACCAAGCTAGACTAAGTTAATAGCCAGGCTCTGATACCACTGTAAGTGCACGGCAGCGCCCCGGCCGTCAATCCGACGGCCAAATGCGGAAGCGGTGATAAACTTAAATTTTCTTGAACTGGCAAACCGCCGCGCACTAATACCCGGATCGAACCACTAACTAGTCCTAGCTATCAACAAGAAAGGGAAAGAGATATACCGACGATCCAAGTCCTCCGGTCTTCTCATCATCGTCCGGATCTCCTGCGGAATGTCCCGTCTCCTCCTCGTCGCCGGAAGTGCACCACATCGCCTACTTCTTTTACGGGCTCCCACCTCAATGCCGAGGCAACTCGGGCACGAAGCCGGCTACTCGACGTGCCCAAGGTTCGCTGTAGAATATCTAGAGAAGAAGTCTCATTTCGGGGTTGTAGGAATTGCCTTTGGTGGAGGGATTGAGCTTGGAGCTTTATGGATTGATCAAGTGGGATTTTTGCAACATGAAATGAGCTAAAAACCCACACCACAAATTTTGGACAGCCCCCAAAATGGGAGTGGCCGGCCAAGCTAATTGAGAGAGGAGAAATGAGAGTGTGGTCTCATGGATAATGAGAGAGCCATCTAATTATCCAATGGAGAGAGAAAGAGAGAAAGCTATCATACAAAAGAAACATCATCACAACAAATCCAACACTCAAACCTACCATCATCAACATCCATCATGAAAACAAAAGTCAAGTCATGATGAAGACAAGAAGTCAAGGTCAAAGAATGGCTATCATGATGCAACAAAAAGCAAAAGCCCCCTCCACAAATACTTATTTGCAACAATGCAAATAAGCCCTCCTCCACCAATCTTCGGCCAATGAACGGAACAATGGAAATTGGCCGAAACGGAAAGCAAACTGGCAACTCCAGAAAACTGGTCCCGTAATAAATTACAGGAAAACCCCGATACTGTGCATACACACCCGCATCTGTATTTCGACCGAAATACAAATGCAATGAGACAAAATCTATACTGTACTATACTAGGATCCGGCTTATACCAAAACCGGCTAGTAATATCTGTTCGATCCTGATCCGTGCAATACCGCACGTATCTGATCGAACCCTGCCATATAACCATACGGCCTATAATACAAATTGTCCGATCCTGATCCGTGCAATACCGCACGTATCTGATCGGACCTTGCCATATCTCCATACGGCCTCTACAACTTTTCGCCCGAAAGCTGAGTAACTGAAATGTGGGGGACTCTAAAGACTCATCAACACCTTGGTTGTGGATTTAACCACTAGCACGTCAGAGGTATAAGCCAATACGTAACGGGCTACCAGGTACTGACTAAAAGGGACGTCTGTGAGCGAACTCAGCCTGACACCCTACTGAGCCTGTCAGTGACAATATCCGTACAGTCCGGTCCGTTCGTCTATGAGCATCGCATGGCGGGCCTAGGGGGTTGGTAAAAGTCAGACCCCCAAAAGCGGTACAAGTCGTGTCGGAGTGTAGCCCAGAACACCCTGAGATACTACTGGAATACCTACCAGTAAATCTCCTTGCCTCGGCCGAGGGCTTCGTGTAATGGCTCTCCTAGACACAGCACGACCTCACCCCCAATACCGGGAGAGACGAACCCCTGAAGATACGCTCACTGCCTCCATGTGGCTCGGGACTGTACCCAACTAAAACCTGTTTGCACGACTCCTTTGAGCCGTGGTAGGGTAGTAATCAAAGTACAGTGGGAACTCACACGAGACAAATGACGATCCCCAGGTCGATGAACTAACCTGCACACATGTCACCAGGGAACTGCCATCCGACGTCTGGTATATGACCAACTAGCATGTTCCCGGCGAGTCCTGTCCGGTGTACTCATAACCCAATGAGCACCTGTATACATCTTAGGTGATCCAACTGACACCAGTGGCTTGTGAGACCGGCCACCGCCCCTCGTCGGGGTCTCGACTGTATACACTAGTCTACTATGGAGAATCGATGCCCTGTCTCGAAACTCTCACGACTAGGGACCTTTTAAGGATATGCTTATAGACCCCCAGCTCCCACTTATATGATCGCCCTCATACTGCTGGTGGTCAAGCAAGAATCCTAGGGGCTCTATCAACGTGTAATAGCGACGTGTCAGGTCACTTAAAACAGTACACGATGATAAAGGTAAACCAGATAGCATACTATCATCTCGAGTAAGACTGTCCTACCGGGATAGGTCCTCCCTCAATCATTGCAATCACGTACCTGTGATCCAATAATTGACTCTGAGGGCACTATCTCCAACAAAGTGGTTCTCCATGCGGTCTATCACTGCCTCATACGTCTGTTTGGAGCGGTCGAGACTATATAGATACACATCATCGCGGGAGACGATCTCCTTGATGAGCATACATTGACGTTCGGCCATCTTCAGAAACACAAACCTAGAAGAAACCAACCTGCCTTCAGTATTTATAGCCCCAACAGAATCCCTAAATGCTGAAATTTGCGCACCCAACAACGCAAATCGTGGGATGGTTTCAAATTTCCCAACACAGAGCTGCCACGTGGAGACCATGCCAATCCGCACAAGCCCTTAGGCAGCCAATGGAAGTTGGAATGGCGCTGACCATGGAGCGTCGCGCCTTGCCTGTGCATTTCTGCCACGTGAATGCGACAGTCACTCTTCCCGATTTTATGGGTCAAGGAAGATTGAACGACGCCCCATAAAGGCGAAGAGAAGCCTAAAAAGGCCTCATCAAGAGGCCACCGAGCAGCTACCCTGCTCGGTCAATCTGTGGTGAGTAGTTTTCTACCCACCTACGCCAAGGATCTAAAGCCCTCACTAAGAGACCACCGAGCAGCTTCCCTGCTCGGTCAATCCTTAGCGTGTAGTTCCTACCCATCTATGCTAAGGATCAAAGCCCTCACCAAGAGGCCACCGAGCAGCTACATTGCTCGGTCAATCCCTGGCGGGTAGTACCCTACCCACCTACGCCATGGATCTAAAGCCCTTACCAAGTGGCTACCGAGCAGCTTCCTTGCTCGGTCAATCCTTAGCGGGTAGTTCCTACCCACATACACTAAGGATCAAAGCCCTCACCAAGAGGCCACCGAGTAGCTACCCTGCTCGGTCAATCCCTGGAGGGTATTCCCCTACCCACCTACGCCAAGGATCGAAGCCTTCACCATGAGGCCACCGAGCAGCTACACTGCTCGGTCAATCCCTGGCGGGTAGTTCCCTACCTACCCACGCCAAGGATCTAAAGCCCTCACCAAGAGGCCACCGAGCAGCTACCCTGCTCGTTCCATTCTTAGCCGGTAACTTCCTACCCACCGACGCTAAGGATCGAAGCCCCACCAAGGGGCAACCGTGCAGATCCTTTTTCGGCTAACCTCAAGTGATAAATTCCTACCATCCCAAGACGAGGGTCTAGGAACTACATCAAGGAGGAATCTATCAACGCCGACCAATTCTAACTTGGATATTGTTCAACTTATGCTAAGAGACGTGGTCGTCGGCCCGACTCTAAGGAATGAGCAGATACCGACCTTCCTGCACTGAAGGATCATCCAATGTATTCTAAGTGAACGATCACCACCTCGACTCCGGGGGCGGGAGAGCACCGACCTTCCTGCACTTAGCGATTAATTGACTTACACTCGATGGACGATCGTCGACCTAACACTTGAATCAAGGAAAAGACTAACAAACTCAAGTACTCACACAAGAAACACATTGTCATGCAGAGGAAAATAAACTTAGTTTTTTTCATGTTCAAAAGTTTTTACAAGGTATTCCGAGATCCCCAGCCTTACAAAAAGTGCCCAGAGGCTTACAAAAAAAAAAGGAAAAAAAGGGCACAAGGCAAAATAGCTCAGGCTGCAGGCTCTGCGCGGATCTCGCTTTGCTCGGCACAGCCTGTTAGTTGTATGTATGCCCTAGAGGCCATTATTGCACATGATTGTATATTATAGTGGATGCTTGGATATATATAGAGAGGACTTTCTTGCTCGACATGATAGTATGCTATCTGGTTGCTCTTTATCTTAACATGTAGACTTGTATTGTGACACTGCCTTGCTCTCACATGTTGATAAAGCCCTTAGGATGTACTTGACTACCAGGATTATGATGCAGATCATACTAGTGGGGCCAGGGTAGTCCACAAGTACATTCTTTAATTGTTCCTAGTCGAGAGTGTATCGAGACGGGGCATCGATATTCCAGAGTAGACTAGCATATACGCTTCTTGGCCCATTTGATGGGAGATGGATGATCCCATATCCATTGGTGTTTGACATCAAAGATGGTATACGGGTGCTCAGTGGAGATCGGGTACATTAAACATGACTCGCCGAGAATTCCTAGATGGTATTATACATGACGTCAGATAGTAGTTCTCAGGTGACACTGGTACAGATTAGTCTGTAGAACCGAGATCATCATAGAGTCTTGTGTGATTCCCACTGTGCTTTGATTTCCACCTTACCACGTTCAATAGAGCGTGCAAAACGGTGGTTTTTGGGTACAGTCCCAAGTCACATGGAGGCAAAGATCGAAATCTCCCGGTATTGGGGGTTGATGTTGCGTTGTGCTCAATTGGCCATAATAGGAAGTCCCTGGTTAGGGCTGATACGGAGATTTACTGGTAAGTGTTATCAGTAGTTTCTCGAGTCGTTATGAGCCTCACATCGGCATGACTTATCAAGTTACCGGGGTCTAACGTTTACCACCCTTAGACTAGATATGCGACATATCAGATAAAGAGACCGGACCGTACGGTAGTGTTGCTGTTGGATTAACAGGAGTATGGATAAGCTTGCTTGTTGATCTTCTGATTGCTCAATACCCGGGTAGCCGTTACGTCCGGTTAGTACCGCTGACGGCTTGTGGGTGACTGATATGATCATCACTTACTGCCGGCGTATTGACGAGTCATTAGAGTCCTACATAGAGGTTTCCTAGCTCATGCGAAATGAAGTAGGTCACATATGTGATATGTGCGGGACCGAAATTAATACGTGTATTTGATACTGTATTCTAATCTCACGATACATGTTATATGTGATATAACCGGATTGTTGAATCAAGTGTTGATTTAATGATATGTTATATATGATATATAAATAAATGATATTAGTCGGTTGTATGCGATACAGCTGGATTATTAAATCAAGTGTTGATTTAATAATTTAATGTGTAATTATATATTTGATATATTAATATACATTAACTAATAGTACCTCACTTAAGAATTTCTTTTCTCATTATACATTTAATATATGTGTGATATATATTAATGTATTTATTTTGTGTCATACTTGATGATACATTATACATGGGAGTATAAGACTCACACCACACTTAAGATAATGTGGGTAATTATTTATTTAGGGATAAACAAAATTAGGTGGAAATTAGTCATGGCTTGAAGGTTGGAGAAGCTTGTGGAAACCATTGAGTTAGTCTACTAATTTTGTTTTACTCTAGATATTTATTAATCTAACCGTTATCTTTAGCCATGGTTAAGTCTGTACATGAGTTATATATGATATTTTCTTACCCATGGTTTATGAGTTCATCACTTATTCATTTTCTTCATCTCCTCCATTTTACTCTCTAGTTTTGAGTGAGAGAAGATAAGAAAGAGAGAAATTATTCTAAAGTGAGCAAAATTCCTACTTCACCAATCTATACCAAACTAACCATTTAGTATAGGTTGTTTCTTCACTAGTTTATCAATTAGTGAAGAGATAGCTTGAGTTAGAGATTCTTCGACGTAGATCATATTCAGCCTTGAAGATCCTTGAGCAAGTTCGTTCCTTTCACCTAGTGTAGCCAAAGGAGAGTCCGAGACACCACTACTTGGAGCAAAATGGATTACTACATGGAGCTTTAGAAGTGAAGGACCCGTCTACAAAGGTTGTATTTCCATTTCACTTAGTGTAAAGTTGTTTACATATTAGTTATAACCCTAATCCTCTAGTTAGATCTCATTCCGGGTTGCTTAGCACTCTAGGGTTTTTAAAATTGCATGCTAGATGTCTTAGAAAATATAATGAGGGTGCTAAGGAACCCTTCAGTGGTAGCAGAGCCAAGCTAGAGAATTAGATGATGTTAGTAGAATTACGAAACCGAAACAACTCCGAAACCTCGAAACCAAAACTCTAGTTTCTGTCGAATATTTTATGTTCTTTGAAATTTTTTTAAACAGCACAATGTTACATGTGATGTAATATAAACACCAGAGAAAAATGAGCCCAATCCACCGGATTTGACCCGGCGAAAACCATCAAAAAACCGACCTGGCCGGTTTTGTGTTGGATTTTAGGCTTCGTTTTTCTTTGGTGTTCCAGTCTCTGGGGTTTGGTGTTTCAGATATTGTTTGATTTTGCTAAAAATTACATGTGATGTTATCTTTCTGTAGTGGAAATTCGGAGTGTTTCGTATTCGTAATTTTAACATAGTTTCGGGTTTGATATTGATATGTGATACAATATTTGGAATCCACAATAATTAGTTTTGTGAAAACTAGTTTAAATTTTGTAAACCTAGCAATTTAGTCTTGTTCAGTTGAAAATAGTGCACTTTTAACATGAAAATTTCCTTACTTTTCTTAATTATCTAAAGGTATTTGCTATAAATATAACACATATTAGAAGTTCATCTGCAAAATATCATTTAACATGTGTTATACATTATAATCAACATTATGAAGGAAATTGTATGTTTAATCCTTTTACGCATAATATTTTATATCTCACATTCTTCATTAAGATCTTGTGCAAGATTAGTTCAGGTCAGATATCGGGAATCGGGAATCTGCCGATAAAATACAAGAAAGTCAAAGAATCAAATACTGGTAGAAATTCAGAAGAGATAAGAAGATTCTAAATATCATATAAAGACCCAGAGATCAACAGAATAATACCACAGAAGTTTAAAGCAACGAGCTCACCAATCGGCCGCGGAACCGCAGCCCAGTCAGGCCGAGTCGCCGTGGATCCGCAGCTGATTCAGGGACTTGGGGTTCGGGAGTTCTTTGGAAGCTTCTTTTTAACAACCTAGCTTTTTGAGGACGCTTCTTTGTAACAACCTAGTTTGTTAGGAAAGCTTCTTTGTAACAACCTAGTTTGTTCTAGAAGTATCTTTGTAACAACCTAGCTTGTTGGGGAAGCTTGATTAGGGGCTATAAAATGGACCTAAAGCTACATTGAAAAGGGTCCTCAAAATTGTTCCCAATTTAGATTCTAACTTTAATTCCAATTTCAAATCAAGAATAGAGCCAACATCAAATCCAAGATCAAAAATCAAGAATCATCGAGAAGTTCATCAAGCGATTCAACAAAGATCCTTTATACGAAGCTGATCATCATCAACGAGCAAGCGATCCACGACAGGTCCAAAACTTACGGTGATCGAGCGACGTGAAGATTGGCGGAAAAATTACCTCTTCAAGAGAGTGATCGAGAGCAATTCTTCTTGTAATCTCGGATTGAAGAAGTTGTAATTTGAAGTTGAATAATAAAGGTGATAATTAGTTTTAATTTTGCTTTCTTTTAAAATTCCGCATTATGAGTTCTTTTTTTAATCTTTCTTCTATTTTCAGGATGCGCGAGTAAATCTCCGCTTGATAGGATTCATAGGATTAAGGGTAGATCGATGGATGATAGAATTCTATACTTTTCTTTAGTCTTATGAAGTTTACAAACCTTCGCAAAAGAATCGTTAACATTCTCAATGGGTACGATATCAAATTATTGATTATCTTGACCACGGTGTGAGATAAGATTAATAATCTTTTTGTGAAGGGCTAGAAAATGAATGGGATCAATGAAAGGACAAGGGACTATAGTGAAGAAACCCTAGTTTCTTCCAAGAAACCCTAATCCGCATTCATTGCTATCAATCTAGCATTAAACTGTCAATAGAAAAGATGAGTTACCTTTATTAGTCATTCATGGCTACTAAATCCGATCGAATCCTACAAACCTTCTTCATATTTTCTTGATAATTAGACCTTGAACATTTTCTTGATTTCCTTTCTTGAAAACGATTTCTTGAATTTCTAGAAATTATTACTTAAACCAAATCTTAAACAATTTCTTGAATTTCTTTACTAGTTCTTTCGACTCAACTAAAACAAGAATTTACGAATTCCTTGAATCCCAGAGGACGACCCATGCTCACTAACGCTCGCTACACGCGACATCGTTATTGATTGCGGTTACTATTACTACCTACTTTTCTTTGAACCAATTAAATGACGCTGTTGCCGAGGATTCGTGCTTAATTTGTTCCTTCTTTCTATTTGGGTTGAAGTATTATTATTCCATCGAAATATAAATCAAGAATGCATTGTGTGCTTAACAATTAGTGTATGAATTTTTTGCGAGGGAATCTGGAATCACTGTAGCAGGGAGATAAAGATTCAGAGCATTTTATCAGTACCATAGGAGCAAGTGAAGCAACTGTAGAAGAAAGAAGTCCAAGAACTCTCAACATAGCGGTGGAACCGCGGCATTAGGCACGTTCTTGCGGAGAAACCGCGGTGGTATTGGTGAATTAGGTCTTCAAAGTTCTTTGGTATATTTCCTACCTTCTCCTCTCTCTTCTGAAAAGTCCAATATCAATTTTTCTGCAGAATCCTTTGCAAAAATTCGCCGCTTAAAAACAATTCTTGTTGCGTGTCTTGATATTGGTTTTGTTGTTGCATATTGTGATACGGACAATTAAGGGGCAAACCAAATTCAGATTAGGTGGGGATTTCATTAACCTTCCTAAGCCCCACAAATTACAAAACTAGTATCCGCATCACCCTTCATTAATTAAAAAATATCTAGATCAAGACTCTAAGGACCATCGCGCTCAATTAGGACAAAAGAAGGTCGTGGGTATCTACTGCTTATCCGCATTTCTTTTGTGATGTCTAGGCAAGTGTGTCTAAGGCAAGTGATTACTTAATTATGCCCGCTATTTACATAACGGATACCTCCCACTTACCTGGCACTTACCTGGCCACAAGAGAGATAAAGAGATAGTAGAGGATTGATCCTGTGATTTGTCCTTTGGAAGTCTAGGAGCGGTCTAGTGCTTGACCCAAGTAACCTTAGTTCTAGGGTTGTTTGTGCACTTTTGTGATTTTGTAAGTCAACCCTCAAGTCCCACTTTCAAAGTAAAACAAACCAATTAGATCTTAAATTTTTTCTTTTCCCTTTTTACCCTCCCTTCTATTTTCTTCTTATAATGGGTAACCCAAATTGACGAACTCTTGCCGAGCTTTGCTATCCAGAACTAGATATTTCTTGTTTTCGTAATCGCTTCGGTATACCATCCGACTCTCTCATGTCTTTAAGAGATCGGATAGAACAAGCGGATAGAAACAGTTGGCCACCTCAGTATAGGTCTTATCAACCGCATCCTAATTCTACATCTTTTTATGTTGATACTCCGAGTGAGGAAACTCCTAAACGCATGTCCATTACTGAGCATATAGCGAGGGCTAACGGCCAAAGTTTCAATCCAGTCAAATCATCAGGACAACAAACACCATCACTTTCTAAAGAAGATTTTACTACGCGGTTTGTGATATATATGATGTCTGTTCAAGGTCGCTAACCAACCAACCAATATCAATATTCTTCTTATCACAATGTTGATCCTACTCCTGCGCAATTTTCACAACCATTCGATTCCTATCAATCATACCCGACTTTTACACCTTTTCTAGACATTCCTTCTAATCAGTCATTTGGGAGTTTTACTTATCCACAAGAATTTCAATCTTATGCTGAAACCCCTTACCGACCTATGTCTAGTCTTGAACGCACCTTGGAAGAATTTGTGGTAGTGACGAGCTGCATCAGAAAGGAATTGAAGGAGAGCATGGCCGACCTCAATAAACAAAAAGAACGAGCAACTAGTTTCGAACCAGCTCAAAATTTTTCAATGTATGATGTTCATCACAGAAAACTGCATTTTATACCGCCCATTCTTATACTCGTTTGTTTATAGCCAGGTGCTTTTAATCCGTATTTGCTACATATTTACAGGCTACAGGTTCCTAGTCCAAAATAACGCAAATGATACAAAATCTCCACTGTTACGCCAAAATACAGAACATCTGTTGTCAACAGATAAAAGCCGGGTTCCAGTCATCCGTATCCGTCCAGTGCCGCGTACCAGTTCCAGAGACAAGACAAATGACAGTGGTCATTCGTGTCTCGGACAAGCACAAAGCAAGAGAGGGACAAGCACAAAGCACGAGAGGGACAAGCATGAAGCACGAGGGGGTATGGTGCATTCAATGCATAAAGTGTTGATGTGATTCAAAAATTCAAAAATTCAAACTTCCCTCCAAAGTTTGGGTGCATTCAAATTCAAATTAAAGGAAAGGTCTTGTTTTGCCTATAAAAGGAAACCATTGGGTAAGTGAGAAGGAGTCCAATTTTGCCATACATTGTATCATTCTTTTGCTTAGCTTCCCCTTGAGATCCTTGCCTTCTCTTGATCTTTCAACCTCTTCATTGAGCTTGAAGGTTTAAGGGTTGGTTATTGATCTCAAGGGTTGTATCTTCATATGGAATCAATAAAGCTCTTCTATTTTTTTGTGCCTTCATTCACCATGAGTTCTTTGCCTCTTCTTGATCTTGCAACCTCTTCATTGTGCTTGCAAGTTTAAGATTTGGTTATTAAACCCATGTCTTGTTTTGGGTTCCATGGTTCTTAGTATTTTCTTTCTTGCACTTTTCTTTCTTGCTCTTTTACATTCATGCAATTTATTATCTTGGTTTACTTTCTTGCACTTTAAATTCCATGCACTTACTTACTTGTAATCTTTTCTTTTCTTTGTTCTTTTGTTCTCTCTTTTTGGTTTGTTTTGTGAATGGTTGTTAATATGGTGTTGTTAGGAATAAATACGATATTGTAAGTTAAGGTTTCTTTGCCCATTTCCTTTTCCTGTATTTTCCATTGAACTCCATCCAAACGTTACGCAAGCGCTCCGTTAGGTACCCTACCCTACCAAGGTAACGGTGATTCCTAACCGCGACCGGTTGCGTTCGGTTTGGCCGAAGGCGAAAGCAAGAGACAAGAACGGACGGACAAGGGTCAATAAGCCAGATTCCACGAATACCGTACTTAAATACCCTAATCCACATTGTTGCCGATTGTTCTAGCTTCAATCGTTAAGTTCGGCTCAAAGGTTTTGAGTGCGGATTTCCTTAGCATACACCATCGTATCTTTTTCTAACAACTTTATACTTGTATATAACACATAGGTTAGATATGAACAAATCCGCCCACGTGTATTAACTCGTTACGACAAGAACGTAAAACGCTCCGTCTCCCTGTGGATTGACCCGTGCTCAACCGGCTAGCTGCAGAGCGACACCGTCCTGATCGCGGTTAAACTTTAGAACTCTTAAAACTCGACACGCCAAAAGCGTGCAATCATATGATATGGCCATCGGACAAATTGAGAATTCGAGTAGTGAGAGAGAACAATACACCCTTCCTAATCAAACCTCCCAATCCCAAATTGAAATCCACAACTCCAGTTTCACTGATCTATCAAGTGTACCAATTGAAGATAGAATGTTTAATAAGTTGTGTGACTTTGTAGAGTTTGATTTACCCGATTGTGAAGGGTCCATTCCAAGTGAAACCACACCCAATCCTTGTGATCTCCACATCTCCACTCTAGAGCCGAAAGTGATTAAAAACCATACTTTAGAAGAGATGTCTGAGACTTCAAACCTTCACTTGAATGAGATTGACGTTGGGGATATATTGGATGATGAACCCGAAATTTTGGATGAATTTGTCCCACCAATTCATCAGGTCTTTTCACTCCCGTGCGGTCATCATCTCGAGCCTTTAACTATTCTTCCCGAACCTCATATGCGTCTTGAAGTTGATGATAATTGTATAACCGAAAAGCAAAATGAAATTCAGCCTTCATTTCCCACATCTAGTTCAGCGATACTCGACACACCAATTTGTTTACCCATTTCATCTTCCACTTTCTCTGGTTCTTCTATTCTTCCTTTAAGTTTAGCGAGTGTTGATGAATCACAATTCAATATTTCGAGTTCGATAATTTTAGAAAGCCAACTTGATTTAGATACTTTTGAGAATGGAGTAGATGAGTTTTTTGAGTCTCCTACCTCCATAATTTTTGACAAATCAAGTATGAAAAATTCTGGCACAACACTTATTGACACTAAAACGTTCAATCAATCCATCGATGAAATTTTTGAAGTTATTCTTCAGGATATCGATGAAAGCTTTGATGAAATTTTTGCTGAAGAACTCACATTCCTAAACATCAAGGATTTTGTGATTAATCAACCTCCACCTACAGAAGTTGAACCACCACCATTTCTTCTTATAAAATATGAGAATGCAAATAATCCTAATCATTCACGTTCTCGTTTTTATCCATCATCATTAAGTCGTTTCTAAAAATCGAGATGTAAACCCATTCTATTACACCACTTCTCTCTTCCCCATTTCTTCTTGGCTATATATAACATGTTCTTCCACCAACCGGTGCATTACATTGATAAAATTTTTGAATGGTTGGTATTAACTTTTGGTCTTTGTAAAGTTTTATATTGACCGATAACTTTACCCCCTCTTATAATTTTAAAAGTTTAATATTGTTTAAATCAAGTTTGGGAGGGTATATTTTTTGCTCTTGAAAATAAAATTTATACAAAAAATTGTGAGCCAAAAATAAGTTTGGGGGAGGTTTTCACATTCATTTATTCCTGTATCCCGTTAATAACTTTTCCTCCCAAGTCTACAGGTTTTTGAGATTTAAAAGATGACTACAGTGAGGACACTGCTGTAAACAGGCTTGTGGGAGGTTTGTGCTTATTTATGCATTACTTTGCATTACACTTTGCATGAGCACAAAATTTTTAAATTTTTAAAATTTTTCTTTTATAATGCAAGGTTAGAAAGTGAAAAAACTACATTTAAAAGATTGGAAAAGTTTAAGAAAACAAGAAAGTTAGATATTTTCTGAAACGAAACTAATAATAAGTAGTTATGAGCCGTTGTCCCAAGGGTTAGTAAGATGAAGGAAGTCACTATTCTGAGAATAAAAATAAGTCTGAGAAATAGTTCATATTCTGAAAGCCAAACATTTGAGCGTTGATACCTTACTATATGCACTTACACACGTCTTGAAACTCGGGATAGTAGAGGATACCTTGAAATGCTCTTATCTAAAATCCAAAGTATGAAGAAAATAAAAATGAAAAATAAAAGTATAAAATGGTGAAAAAAATGAACACTGGTTTTGTAATCACCAAGGCAGTATAAAAAAATATAGCGAGGGTGCTTCATCACCTAGTGCCTTAGACCTGGTTTGGGAGTCACTGCTAAGCCTTAGATGTTGTAAGACGAGGAAATTGCTAATTATGCCTAATAAATGAGCATATTTAGTAATCAGTCGGTTAGTATCTCAAGAAGTATTAACGGTCGCATGAAAAATGTGTGAGCAATTCCATCCAAAATATTCACCGACTAAAAAGTACTGAGGTAGATGGACAAGAGTATGATAGCTTGAATTGAATTCTCCGAGTGTAGGGATGTCTTTTACACACACGTAGGGGTATATGATTGGTGTTTGGGGGAAAGATAGGGATGAAGAATAAAGGCGATGTTTTATTGAGGGATGATGTGATTTCTAATATCTTTTCATGACTATTAAGATAGGGCTCATGACAACCGAAAAGCTAGTGTAGTTGGAAACTCTGATTTTCAAGTTCTTTCTTTTTATGCTTCTTATCTTTATATGTAACTTTCACAGTTTTTCTTTTATTATGGGATTTTGTGGGCGCAATCCGCTGAAAACCCTCAGGAGACAACTCTCCTCCTACTAGAGACACCTAGAAGTTTAAAGGCTTGTTGCACGTGCTCAATGCAATCGTGTTGCCTACGAAAGTGTGCTAGTTAGTTTTTTCTTTTTCTTTCTATTTTTCTCCTTCTCTTGAATAAATAAAATTTGCTCGAGACGATCAAAATCAAGTTTGGGGGTATTTGTTCAGTCGAAAATAGTGCACTTTTAATATGAAAACTTCTTCACTTTTCTTAATCATCTAAAAGTATTTGCTATGAATATAACACATATTAGAAGTTCATCTGCAAAATATCATTTACCATGTGTTATACATTATAATCAACATTATGAAGGAAATTATATGTTTAATATTTTTACACATAATATTTTGTATCTTACATTCTTCATTAAGATCTTATGCAAAATTAGCTCAGATCAGATATCGGGAATCAGGAATCTGTCAATAAAATACAAGAAAGTCGAAGAATCAAATACTGGCAGAAATTCAGAAGAGATAAGAAGATCCCAAATATCATATAAAGACCCAGAGATCAACATAATAATACCATAGATGTTTGAAGAACGAGCTCACCAATCGGCCGCGGAACCGCGGCCGAGTCAGGCCAAGTCGCCGCGGATCCGCGGCCGATTCATGTACTTGGGGTTCGGGAGTTCTCTGTAAGCTTCTTTGTAACAACCTAGCTTGTTGAGGACGCTTCTTTGTAACAACGTAGCTTGTTAGGAAAGTTTCTTTGTAACAATCTAGCTTATTCTAGAAGTTTCTTTGTAACAATCTAGCTTGTTGTGGAAGCTTAATTAGGGGCTATAAAAAGGACCTAAAGCTACATTGAAAAGTGTCCTCAAAATTGTTCCCAATTTAGATTCCAACTTTAATTCCAATTTCAAATCATGAAAACAGCCAACATCAAATCCAAGATCCAAAATCAAGAATCATCGAGAAGTTCATCAAGCGATTCAACAAAGATCCTTTACACGAAGCCGATTATCATCAACAAGCAAGCGAGCCACGACATGTCCAAGACTCACAGTGATCGAGCGACGTGAAGATCGACGGAAAAATTACCTCTTCAAGGGAGTGATCGAGAGCAATTCTTCTTGTAATTTCGGATTGAAGAAGTTGTAATCTGAAGTTGAATAATAAAGGTGATAATTAGTTTTAATTTTGCTTTCTTTTAAAATTCCGCATCATGAGTTCTTTTTCTAATCTTTCTTCTATTTTCAGGATGCGCGAGTAAATCTCCGTTTGATAGGATTCGTAGGATTATGGTAGATCGATGGATGATAGAATTCTATACTTTTCTTTAGTCTTATGAAGTTTACAAACCTTCGCAAAAGAATCATTTACATCCTCATTGGGTAAGATATCAAATTATTGATTATCTTGACCATGATGTGAGATAAGATTAATGATCTTTTTGTGAAGGGATAGAAAATGAATGGGATTAGTGAAAGGACAAGGGACTATAGTGAAGAAACCTTAGTTTCTTCCAAAAAACCTTAATCCGCATTCATCGCCATCAATCTAGCGTTAAACTGTCAATAAAAAAGATGGGTTACCTTTATTAGTCATCCATGGCTACTAAATCTGATCGAATTCTACAAGCCTTCTTCATATTTTCTTGATAATTAGATCTTGAAAATTTTCTTGATTTCCTTTCTTGAAAATGATTTCTTGAATTTCTTGAAATTATTACTTCAACCAAATCTTAAACAATTTCTTGAATTTCTTTACTAGTTCTTTCGACTCAACTAAAGTAAAATTTTACGAATTCCTTGAATCCCAGAGGATGACCCGTGCTCACTAATGCTCGCTACACGCGGCACCATTATTGATTGCGGTTACTATTACTACCTACTTTTCTTTGAACTAATCAAGTCTCATTTGATCGGTTGCTACGGGGTTTTGATATGGATAAAAACTCTGTCGCAATCACGTAGTGTACGCGGATACTCGCCGGGTAACATTACTAGATAGCCACGCCCCATAGCCCCGACCAAGTGACTGTAGGAGAACCCCATTGCTAAAAGCATCCCCCTAGGTGCTCACGGCCGTGGTGTTCCGCCTAAGTGCACTTCGTCGACGGCATCGCAGGGTGCGGTCGTCTACTAAAGTTTCCGACGAGTATTCGATCAGGTTGTCGGGAATCTTATTGAATTACCCGACTGGTTATTGAAAAGTGTTATCAATATTGAGACTAAAATGCGGGGTTTATAAGGTTATGCATGAAATTGGGAATATGCGATATTCCAGGTTTATGATGTCTAAGGAATTCATTTGGTTAGGCATGAAATCCGAAGTATGTGATATTTCGGGTTTATGATGTCTAAGGTGGTTGCAGATTCCAATCGTTATAGTTTTCACTTTCTTTTCTGCGACCGTAAGTGTAATATGTGGTGTATCGCCGGTTTCGTTGCTATATGTTAACGACAATTGAGATACGCATATTTACTTACATCGATGACATGCGATGTTATGTGTTGCTGTGATATGTTATATTGGATCGTCGTGTTTGAATAGCCGGAGTTTTTTTTTGCGCGAGATGAGAGTTTTTTCATTTTCATTCATGTAAAAACTTGTATGTAATATTCTTTTATTGGGGCACTTCCGGGTTGAGGATGATATCACCATTGATGTATATTATTTACTTTACCGCATTAAGATAGACCCAAGGTGGGGGGGCACAATTAACCGGGTTCTAGAGTCCAGTGGGAGACCATCTCGAGGAGTCGAGTCCGGGTCTCATAACTCTAGAATTGGTAGGGTTGCTTGCGTCTCTCGTAGGGGTCTAGGGATGTGGGTTTGGCTATTCATCGCGACCGTGGAATCCATGTTTTTTACTGGCTTAATATAAAACACGGACCTTCTGGTATATCCAATATTTCATATATTGACTTCTGCTGCAATGTTCTGTGATGAGATCATATAACTGCCTGAGACAAATGCTTTATATTATATATATGATATATAATAAACGTTGCTTATGTTTTGCATCCGCGCTAGTCCTACTCCCGCTCTGCTGTTAGTTATCTAACCTAACGGTGCATGACGGGACCTCGTGGTGAATGCGGATGGCATAAGCATACGTTATATAAGTTTTTTCACTTCTTTATCTATGATACTTAGGAAGCATAAATGATGGGACTTCATTAATAAGATTAATGAAATGAAAGAAACCTAAAGATATTGTAGAATCAAATTTTCAAAAAGGGTAGCTCTAATTTTTGCTTTACATAGCGGTATTCTTTGATGAATATCCAGCACCTCATTCGATGAGGAAAGAGCCGAGATATCTTCACCGGGAATGCCCTCTTTTGCAAAAGCTAGCAAATGCTACAACTCATTCGGTTTGTTTTGAAAACTATTCAATTTTAAAAGCGGATCTTAAACCACTCCTTTTCAAATCACACGATTCTACAATGATATCAAGTTCATTATGCAAAAGGTTTTCTTAAAAACCTATCGTAGCCCTCTGTCATTTCAGATAAATACTACTTAGTATTCGTGCTACGTTTGTTGGCCTCCATCAAGGCATAGTGTACGGTAGCTAACTAGTGCTTATCTGTTGCATATGATGCGATTGGATTAGGGTAGTCGTGCGACTTTGTTGGCCTTCGTCAAGGGTAGTGCGGGTGGGTTTAATTCAATCACGAAATGTACGGGTTGAACTTGACTAGCAGCCTATGGTTTGTTGGCCTCCGTCAAGGTCATAGGACGCTAGGGGAAAAATATTATCGGGAATTTCAAGTGTTGAAATTTGCCATGAGATTGCATACCTTCTATGAGATAGTTGGATCCCGATACCCACTGCGAGTAAAAATTACTCCTGGGAGAGTTTTACACATCACAATTAGTCGATCAAGTAGGTGTCTAGTAATGTGTTAACGGGGTTATGCCTATGGAAAAACGAGGTTTATTTTAATTAGGTCAGTGCGAAAGCACAGGGAACCTCCCTCAAAGTAACGATACTGGCCTGGCCGAAAGATTGGCGAACTTATATGGTGTAATTAATCTCGGCTAGTCTTACTTTTTAGGGTTTGAAGGAAAATTTGATAAAAACAGTGGGAGCCATCCTGATTAGATAAGATAATAACCAATCTAATCTTGCAAGAGCATATGCTAAGTGTTTTTTTCTCTCTCTCTCTCCAGGCAGCGACCATGAAATGCCTTAATCAAGATAATAATATGGATGTATTGATCGAACCTGCTTATTATACTAAGCTGGGGAACGTTGGTTCCGTTCTATCTTATAATTGTTATAAGTCCAAGCAGGAAATAGGGGAATATCCGGATTTCCACGCCACCCAAACGAGGAATGAGCATATTGATGCATCTTCTTCGGGTGTGTTCGTTACCGAGAACTGTTTCTCAGTACACTCTACGTTCTAGGTATTAGATACCGGATCGGGATCCCACATATGTAATATGTTATATGGGCTAAAGAAAGGTATAGAATTGGGAAAAGGTGATCATTCTCTAAAAGTAGGGAATGGTGCAAGTGTTGCAGCCAAAACAGTTGGTGGATATCACCTTGTATTACCAAATAGGAATATATTGATCTTGAACAATTGTTATTATGTACCCTCTATGATATGCAATTTAATATCAATTTTTTTATTAGATAAAGAAGGATATAACTTTGTAGTATAGAATAATGTTATGAACATTTACCTAAATCAAGTGTTGATTGGGTTTGGTACGTTATGTAACGGTTTATACGTTCTGAATCAAAACACAGTTCTTAACGTACAGAACACACACAAGAGGAAGAGTTCAGAAATGAACGAATCCTTCTTGTGGCCTTGTAGACTTGTTCATATCAATGCGACATGACTAGCTAAGTTACATAAGGATGGATATTTGAATCTGTTCGAATTTACATCATATGAAACTTGCCAGTCATGTCTCAAAGGCAAAATGACCAAAACTCCGTTTACTGGACACGGAGAAAGAGCCACAGAACTCTTGGGACCGATAAATAGTGATGTATGTGGTCCCATTTCTATACAAGCCAGGAATGGTTACTCGTAATTCATTACATTCATTGACGATCTCTCAAGATACGGATATGTGTTCCTGTTGAAACACAAGTCTGAAGATTTTGAGAAATTCAAAAAATATAAGTGCGAGGTCGAGAACTAAATAGGTAAAAGTATTAAAATCTTTCGATCTGATCGAGGAGGAGAATACTTGAGCATGGAGTTCTTGAATTATCTAAAAGAGAATGGGATTCTCTCTCAGCTTACTCCTCCGTAAACACCACAACACAATGGTGTATCAGAGCGGAGGAATTGCACCCTATTAGATATGGTGCGCTCTATGATGATCACCGCTGAGTTACCTATCTCCTTTTGAGGTTATGTGCTTGAGACAACTGCATACCTATTGAACATAGTTCCGACCAAATCAGTGCCTACCACTCTATATGAGATATGGGAGGGGAAGAGACCATGTCTTAATTTTATTAAGATGTGGAGTTGTCCGGCCTATGTGAAAACACAAAATCCGGACAAGCTCGATGCAAGGTCAGTTCTGTGTAAGTTTATTGGATATCCCAAACATTCGCAAGGGTATATTTTCTACCACACCGATGAACAAAAGGTGTTTGTTTCTCGACATGCCACCTTTTTAGAAAAGGAATTTCTTGAAAAATAAATTAGTGGCAAAGAGGTAGAACTGGAAGCAGTTCCAGCTACACAAACTACAACAGAAGATTTGGTAGAATCGGAGGATTCAATAGTCCCCGACGAACCTCAGACTCTCCGCCGATCTAGTAGGGTTTCTCATCCACCTGAGAGATACTACGGATTTCTCATTGATGGTGGGAGAAAGGATTGTATCATGGAAGATGATGACCCAACTAGTTTCGAGCAGGCCATCACAAGTGGGGACTCTGTGAAATGGCTGGATGCAATGCGATCTGAGATGGAATCCATGTACACTAATAAAGTATGGACTTTGGAAGATGCTCCTGAAGGGGTAAAACCCACCGGGAGCAAGTGGATCTTCAAGAAAAAACCTGGTGTAGATGGAAAAGTTGAGACTTTCAAAGCTAGAGTTGTAGCAAAAGGTTTTCATCAACGACCAGGTGTGGATTATGATGAAACATTTTCTTCAGTGGCTATACTTAAGTCCATCCGGATCCTACTTGCCATCGCTGCATACCATGACTACGAAATCTGGTAGATGGACGTCAAGACAGCTTTTCTAAATAGTGATTTAGAAGAGAGCGTGTACATGACTCAGTCAGAGGGCTTCGTAGATAGTGAGAGCAGCAGAAAGGTGTGCAAGGTGCTTAAATCAATCTACGGGTTAAAATAGGCATCACGGAGTAGAAACATCCGTTTTGATGTGGCAGTCAAAGAGTTTGACTTCATAAAAAACGTAGATGAACCTTGTGTATATAAGAAGGTGGTAGAGAGTAAGGCCATCTTCATCGTATTGTATGTGGATGACATACCCTTGATAGGAAATGATTGTTGGGGTCAAAAATTGCATCCTGGTTGACCAAGTCAAAGTCAAAGTCAACCCCAAGCCAAGTAGGCCCAAACCCAGGTCAAGTGGGCCCATGCCCGAGTCGAGCCCGAACATGAAGCGGCTGGCCTCTCCCATGCCAACATAAAAATCATGTAATAAATAATTTTAATGTAATTTTTTATGCATGAATGGGCATAAAGCCAAATTTTTGTAAGCCCATGGCTTATGTGCAAAAAAGAAATAGCACATGAGATATGGGATGGGCAAAATGCCATTTTGTAAAGTCCAAGGGGCTATGTGTAAATATGTATGCCTATATAAGGCAACATGATGATGAATACAAAGGACAACTTTTCATTCTCTAAAAACTCGATGGTTTTTGTGCCTCCTACTCTTTCCTCAAGGCTCTAAATCTTCTCATTTCTTTTGAATTAAATCAAGAGTTTTACTCTTCCTTTTCCAAAACAAAATAGTTTTTCACCACAAAACCCACAAAGGGGAACTCATATCTCCCATCAGATCTCAAAAATAAGAGATTTTTAAAATCTCATATTTCTTGTTCTTCAAGATCCAGCCGACAAAAGAGGAGGAAGAAGACCCATATCCAAAAATCCCACTTTGGGGAAGATCCAGGGCTCAAGAGAGAAGCCCCTTCATCAGCTCCAAAAATATCTTAGGAGTTCAACTCCATAAGTCAAATCGAGAGCACAGCTCCCAGTGCAGGGACCAAGTCCCTTTTGCTGCTGACGCCTAGCACCTGCGTACCAGACATGTGGTGCGCTGGCGTCTGGTTCACAGCGCCCGCGTGCCAGGCACGTGGTGCGCTGGCGCTCTGGCACACAGCGCCCGTGTGCCTGGCACGTGGGGAGCTGGCGCACAGCGCCCGCGTGCCTGGCACGTGGGGAGCTGGCGCACAGCGCCCGCGTGCCTGGCACGTGGGGCGCTGGCCCACGCATCCTTTGGATGCCCTTTCTTTTTTTTTTTATATATATACTGTATATATATATATACACACACGCATGCACATACTCTACGACACTGTCCCCGTTAGAAAAAAATTTCTAACGGGACGCCGCCCCTTACCTCGCAAGGGGGCTGCTAGCCCCCTTGACCCCCAGCTTGCTATCCGGGTAGCGGGACCCCCGTAAAAACTCTGCGGGCCCTCCGATACATCCAAAACCTCTTCAAAACACAACACTGCATATTGAGTTCACATGACCAGTTTAACCCGTTAATCGGAGGTTCTCTCGCTCCATAGAGGCGAGGGGTAATTAACAGCAGCTTAGTCCGCGGCTGCCAGAGATTCGGATCCCCACAATCAATAAACACCAGCCTACCCTAGGCAGTGGGAATATGTAATGCGCCTGACAAGCGTGCATGTATTCCCATCTCAATGGGGTGACGAAAAACACCACAGTACAACGGTGTTTCGGAGCGGAGGAATCGCACCATATTAGATATGGTGCGCTCTATGATGATCACTGCCGAGTTACCTATCTCCTTTTGGGGTTATGCGCTTGAGACAACTGCATACCTATTGAACATAGTTCCGACCAAATCAGTACTTACCACTCCATTTGAGATATGGGAGTGGAAGAGAATATGTCTTAATTTTATTATGATGCGGGGTTGTCCGGCCTATGTGAAAACACAAAATTCGGACAAGCTCGATTCAAGGTCAGTTCTGTGTAAGTTTATTGGATATCTCAAATATTCGTGAGGGTATATTTTCTACCACACCGAGGAACAAAAGGTGTTTGTTTCTCGGCATGCCACCTTTTTAGAAAAGGAATTTCTTGAAAAAGAAATTAGTGGAAAAGAGGTAAAACTGGAAGAAGTTCCAGCTATACAAACTATAACAGAAGATTTGGTAGAACCGGAGGATTCAATAGTCCCCAACGAACCTCAGCCTCTCCGCCGATCTAGTAGGGTTCCTCATCCACCTAAGAGATACTACGGTTTTCTCATTAATGGTGGGAGCGATGATTGTATCATGGAAGATGATGACCCAAATAGCTTTGAGCAGGCCATCACGAGTGGGGACTCTATGAAATGGCTGGATGCAATGCGATCTGAGATGGAATCCATGTACAGCAACAAAGTATGGACTTTGGAAAATGCTCCTGAAAGGGTAAAACCCATCGGGAGTAAGTGGATCTTCAAGAAAAATTTGGTGTAGATGGAAAAATTGAGACTTTCAAAGCTAGACTTATAGCAAAAGGTTTTCGTCAACGACCAGGTGTGGATTATGATGAAACCTTTCTCCACTGTCTATGCTTAAGTCCATCCAGATCCTACTTGCTATCGCTGCATATCATGACTACGAAATCTGGCAGATGGACCTCAAGACCGCTTTTCTAAATGGTGATTTAGAAGAGAGCGCGTACATAACTCAGCCAGAAGGCTTCGTAGATAGTGGGAGCAGCGGAAAGGTGTGCAAGCTGCTTAAATCAATCTACGGGTTAAAGCAGGCATCACGGAGTAGAAACATCTATTTTTTTGTGGCAGTCAAAGAATTTGACTTCGTAAAAAACGTAGATGAACCTTGTGTATATAAGAAGGTGGCAGAGAGTAAGGGTGTCTTCCTCGTATTGTACATGGATGACATATTCTTGATAGGAAATGATGTTCTTATGCTGCACTCGGTCAAGCTCTTCTTATCAAAAAGATACTTCATGAAGGATCTGGGTGATGCCTCCTACATCCTGAGGATTAAGATCTATAGAGATAGATCTAAACGGATGCTGGAATTGTCCTAATCTAGGTACATTAACACTATACTAAAGAGGTTTAGTATGGAGGATTCCAAGCATGGGAATTTACCCACGATCTCAGGAATCACTCTCTCCAAAGAGATGTCCTCCAAGACTGATTTGGAGAGGGCTCGCATGTAAGGTATACCATATGCTTCGGCAGACGAGTCTATCGTGTATGCGATGTTATGTACCCGACCGGATGTAGCGTACGCACTGGGTGTTGTAATCAGGTATCAATCAGATCCTGGGGAGATCCACTGGAAAACTGTAAAGAACATTCTTATGTACTTGAGAAGGTCTAAAGAAATGTTCTTGGTGTATGGTAACGGTGAACTCCAAGTGGAGTTCTTTACCGACTCGAGCTTCGAGAGTGATAAGGTCGACTTTAAGTCGTTCTCGGGTTTTGTCTTCACCCTCAATGGAGGGGCGGTTTGTTGGAAGAGTTCTAAGTAAGAAACCGTGGCAGACTCGACGATGGAGGCTGAATACATCGCTGCTAACGATGCTGCCAAAGAGACTGTCTGGATGATGAAGTTCATAACTGAACTTGGAGTGGTTCCATCCATTGAGCATCCAATACCTTTGTATTGTGATAACAATGGAGCCGTGGCTTTGGCTAAGGAACCCAGGTCCCATCAGCAATCCAGGCATATTCTGAGGCGGTATCACCTGATACGGAAGATAGTTGATCGCCGGGAGATCGAGGTCAGGAGAGTTGACACGAAGAATAACACGGCGGATCCACTCATGAAGGCCATACCCCAGATACAATTTGAGAGACTCTTCGGGATGTTGGGTATGAGATACTACAACAACTGGCCTTAGTGCAAGTTGGAGATTGTTAGTTGTATGTATGCACTAGAGGCCATTATTGTACATGATTGTATATTATAGTGGATGCTTGGACATATATAGAGAGAAATTTCTTGCTCGACATGATAGTATGCTATCTGGTTGCTCTTTATCTTAACATGTAGACTTGTATTGTGACACTGTCTTGCTTTCACATGTTGATAAAGCCCTTAGGATGTACTTGACTATCAGGATTATGATGCAGATCATACTAGTGGGATCAGGGTAGTCCATAAGTACATCCTTTAATTGTTCCTAGTCGAGGGTGTATCGAGACGGGGCATTGATATTCAAGAGTAGACTAGCGTATATGCTTCTTGACCTATTTGATGGGCGATGGATGATCCCATATCCATTGGTGTTTGACATCAAAGATAGTATACAGGTGCTCAGTGGAGACTGGGTATACTGAACATGCTCGCTGAGAACTCCTAGATGGTATTATATCTGATGTCAGATGGCAGTTCTTAGGTGACACTGGTACATGTTAGTCTGTAGACCCGAGATCGTCATAGAGTCTTGTGTGATTCCCACTGTGCTTTGATTTCCACCTTACCACGTTCAAGAGAGCGTACAAAACGGCGGTTTTTGAATTCAGTCCCGAGTCACATGGAGGCAATGAGCGATATGAGGGGATTCATCTCTCCTGGTATTGAGGGTTGATATTGTGCTATGCTCGATTGGCCATAATAGGAAGTACCTGGGCAGGGCTAATACAGAGATTTACTGGTAAGTGTTATCAGTAGTTTCTCGACCCGTTATGAGCCTCACATCGGCATGACTTATCAAGTTACTGGGGTCTGACGTTTACTATCCATAGACTAGATATGCGACATATCAGACGAAGAGACCGAACTGTACGGTAGTGTTGTTGTTGGATTCACAGGAGTATGGACAAGCTTTCTTATTGATCTTATGATCGCTCAATACCCGGGTAGCCGTTACGTCCAGCTACTACCGCTGACGGCTTGTGGACGACTGATATGATCATCACCTACTGCCGGCGTATTAACGAGTCATTAGAGTCCTACACAGAGGTTTCCTAGCTCATGTGAAATGAAGTAGGGCACATATGTGATATGTGCGGGACCGAGATTAATACGTGTATGTGATACCGTATTCCAATCTCGTGATACAGGTTATATGTGATGTAACCGGATTGTTGAATCAAGTGTTGATTCAATGATATGTTATATGTGATATACATATAAATGATATTAGTCGGTTGTATGTGATATAGCCGGATTATTAAATCAAGTGTTGATTTAATAATTTAATGTGTAGTTATATATTTGATATATTAATATATATTAACTAATATTAGCTCACTTAAGAATTTCTTTTCTTATTATACATTTAATATATATATGTGATATATGTTAACGTATTTATTTTGTGTCATGCTCGATGATACATTATACATGTGTGTATAAGACTCATACCACACTTAAGATAATGTGGATAATTATTTATTTAGGGATAAACAAAATTAGGTGGAAATTAGTCATAGCTTGAAGCTTGGAGAAGCTTGTGGAAACTATTGAGTTAGTTTACTAATTTTGTTTTACTCTAGATATTTATTAACCTAACTATTATCTTTAGCCATGGTTAAGTCTCTACATTAGTTATATATGTTATTTTCTCATCCATGGTTCATGAGTTGATCACTTGTTCATTTTCTTCATCTCCCCCATTTTGCTCTCTAGCTTTGAGTAAGAAAAGAAAAAAAAAGAAAGAGAGAAAAATTATTCTAAAGTGAGCAAAATTCCTACTTCACCAATCTATACCAAACTATCCATTTAGTATAGGTTGTTTCTTAACTAGTTTATCAATTAGTGAAGAGGTAGCTTGAGTTAGAGATTCTTCGACGTAGATTATCTTCGGCCTTGAAGATCCTTGAGCAGGCTTGTTCCTTTCACCTAGTGGAGCTAAAGGAGAGTCCGGGACACCACTACTTGGAGTAAAATGGACAAATACACAGAGCTTTAGAAGTGAAGGACCGGTCTACAAAGGTTGTATTCCCATTTCACTTAGTGTAAAGTTATTTACATGTTAGTTATAACCCAAATCCTCTAGTTAGATCCTCATTCCGGGTTGCTTAGCACTCTAGGTTTTTAAAAATTGCATGCTAGATGCCTTAGAAAACATAGTGAGGGTGTAAGGAACCCTTCACCGCCCTCAGGGGCCGGAGCTTCAACTGCCGCACCTCCCCGGCGCCAGCCGCTTACGGCGTGTCTACCAAAAGCGGGACCCGAGCACGGAGCTCACCGTCGGCAAACTCCGGCATCAATGCCTTGACGGCATCAAGGGCTTCATGCCAAACGATGGCAGAGGCTTTGCCGATGTCGGCGTAGAACTGGTCTGACGCACCGACTTGCGAGCTCGGAGCTCGGCAATCTTTGCCGCCTCAAGTGCAGCCTTGACCTCCCTCTTGCTGGCGTCCCTCGCCTTCTTCATGATATTGTGACGCTTGCCCAACTCTTCCAACTTGGCCTCGACAGCTCGGTGGGATTCGCTCAGAAGTCGGTAGGACTCCTGGGACTTGGAGATCGTGAGCTCCCCGGCGGCCAATCGGGTTTCGAGGGCGGCTGACTTTTCTTTCTCCTGCTGCAGCTGAAGGTGCAGGTCCTCCACCTCCGAAGACGATTCCCCCGCCTTCCTCATGGCCGGGGCAATCTCCTCGGCTTTCATATTGACGATAAAGACGCAATGTTGGAGGACCTAAGGAGAGCAGCAGATTGATTTAGAGGTGTTCAGACTAAGAAAGGGCGCTTAAGATAAATACTTGAACGAATGCTAACCTGAACTTCCTCCTGAGCAATGGCGGCCACTTAGGCCTTCAGGGTCCCCCGAGGAATCTTGCCCCCAGCCGACTGCTCCATGTCCGCGAGCAAACTGTCTGTAACACCTTAGATTGTGATTAGCGTCTAATTATATTTTAATGTATGCTTTTTAGTAAAAAGTTTACCAAAACGATTTTCAATTATTTTATCAAAATTAATGAATATTTTATTAGAATTTATTTAGGCTTGCACACACTTGTGCATGTAAACTAGGGTTAAATTAGGGTTAAACCATGTTTAGCAACCATGGTAGACTAACCCATTCTTACTAAGCTAATTTGAATTGTTATTAAGTGTTTTGGATATTTTTTTTTAAAATGAAAATTATTTGGTGGTGGGTTGACTTGGAGAGGGAGGGAGGGAGGGGGAGAGAGAGAGAGAGAGCATGATGGGCTTGCCCATGCTTGCATTAAATGAGGTGAGAGAGAGGGGGGTTTGACTCTCTCATAACACTCATTTCTTTTCTTTTTCATTACTCATTTCTCACATCTCTCTCCCTCTCTCACACACACACTACACTAACAGCAACAGCAGCAGAAATAGCAGCAGCAGCCCTTGCAACAACAACAGCAGCAGCATCAGGAGCAGCAGTAGCAACACCAACAATAGCAGTAGCAACACCAACACCAACAGCACAACACCAACGCCAACTTCAGCATCAGCAGCAGCACCTGGAGCAGCAGCAACACCTGGAGCAGCAGCAACAGCACTTGCAGCAGCATCAACACCTGGAGCAACAACAACAGCAAGGCAGCAGCAGCCACAACACCTCCTCCTCCTCTTCTTCTTCTCCTTCTTCTTGCACGTAGAATCTAGTGAGGTATAATTTCCTAAGTCCAACTTCTTTGCTTGCTAGACTTGTAGTTGTTAGCTTAAATTAGTGTTTTATGTGGTCATTAGTGCTAGATTTGTGTTTTAAGTGGGGTTAAAGCAAAGTTAGGGTTATTATATCTTAATGAACCTAATTAAGTGTTAATATTGTTGTTTAGACCTATTAGTTTCACTAGATTTCACTAAATCGCCTTAAAGTCTAAAACTTGAAATTTAAAGTACGGTTTAGATGCAAACTGTAGGATATTGAGAACTGTTATATCTGTGATCACTTTCTAGCTTAGCAAACATATACAGATTAGTGTGTAGGCTTTTTAGGTTAGTGTGTTGAAATCCGAGCCCACTCCCTTCCTAAAAATCCGGCGGTGCCGGCCCCCGTGATGAGTTAGGTGGTGGTGCTTGGTCTGGTGGTGCCTATGGGTGTTTGTCTATGTTTAGTTTTATTTATTTTCCTTGATTGTTTGCAAGTTGAAATCTGGGTTTGTTTAGCTAAGTTTAGTGTTTGTATTGAGTTTTATTGCTAAACTTATGGTTTGACTGAAAAATAGGATGATTCAGGGTGATTATAGTTAGATTTGCTCTATTTTGTGCTGGGGTGTCACTCAAATCTAGTAATTTCACCTATATCACTTGTGCACCCTATTATTGCAAATTTAGTGTTTTGAAACGTTTTTAAACTAAACTTTAGGATACGTAAAATCTGCTGTATCTAGGGTAATAATTTTAGTAAGCAAACATATACACTAGGCTATGAATTGTGTTAGGATCTTAGTATAGAAACCAGGACCTATTCCACCGGTTTTTGGCCGATACCATACCTATAGCCGCTGGCCCAATTGTTTGGGAATGGGTTGGATTTTTGCAGGTAGTTGTCTGTAGGTTTTGTGATAGATTTGGTCTTGTTTGAATTTCTTGTTTTTGCTCCAGATAAAATCTGGGACCGTTTACCTATATTTTGCGTAGCGGGACTTGCGCGACACGTACGATACGAGTTGAATTGGTTTGCTGTGTATCACAGCGTGTCGCTGTGTGCTACAGCGTGTCGCGTTGGGTTTTGGCATATGCACACACGTTACGTATACACGCACGTGTTTTGTTCGCGACGCGAGTTTCTCGTTTGGTTTTGATATCGCGATTTTGCAGGATTTTAGCTTATGTGTATTCCTTGTGTAATTTCTAGGTTCGCAGGCAGGTACGTCGGATGCCGCAAGGAAAGGGAAGTAGATAGTCGGCTACACTTAGCACGAGATCAGGTGAGTAGATTTAACATCTACGGGGAAATCGCCCGTATGGCGTTAAGCGTCAGGGCGTTATAGGTTATTGTAGTCGCATATATACATACATGTATTATTGTATCGTACCCCTCCCTGCTGCATATAGAAATGGTAGTTATACAACACCGCACTGTCACTAACGGTTCAAGCTGCACGAGCACTATTTGTAAGTTACACTCACACCGTTAGTGATTGCAATGACACTCGCACTATAGGAATTGCTACAAACCATACATCATTTAGATTCCCGCATCATTGATGATTGAACATGTTTCTGCTACATATTGTGCATGTCCATATTATATATTGATATCGATGCACACATACATATTGTATACCTATATCGCGCACATTCATATTGTATATTCACATTGGTACACACATACCTGGATATATCTATACTTGTACCCTCACACATTGTATATCCCTATTGGTGTACACATACTTGACATATCTATACTTGCGCACGTACACACCGTGTATTCATATTAGTGCACATATACATTGCTACCCTCATATCTGCGTATACATCCACTTGCACATCCATACCTATATACATACATATGTTACATATATGGATGATATTGACTTGATTTCTAGAAAATGGGGACCGCAAGAGATATTTTCAAAACTGGATCCTTTTAAAAGAGCGGTTTTCCCTTTTTACTCATAGTGTCATACGACACATTGCATGGATTTACGCAACGAGTTTTGGATTTCCTTTGATTTCTGGATTTGAGAACCGTGGTATTATTTTAAGAAAACATGCACTGTTTTAAAAACCCTGTTTCTCTTGATATGACATTTCAGTGCGTCCACTATGCGTTTTCTCGGTTCTGAGACGTATGACGTGTGAAACCCGATTCGAGGAGGAGGGCGATCCGTTTGCGGGTATATGGTGGACCCGGTATGGTACTCCGGGGCGAGATAGAGATTTTGTGTGGATGACGATGAGCCTGGCAGAGGGACTACTACCTACCGGTGATTGGTTGGACCTGGCGGTTATCCGGAGGATATTGACCAGAGTCGATAGATGTATACGGGACGACCTGTACTGTCGGGGCCGAGGGCCGATTCCGCAGACGGAGCCCGTAGGCCGATCCGGACTGACGGAGCTCGATACATGAGGATTTGCGTGTCGATGCCAGACACGATTATTTTATGATATTTCGAGTGCCGATGTTGGGCACTCACGATTCTATGAGATTTACAGGATTTGAAGGCCGATTAGAGTGACAGCGCCTGAGTTTTACTGGGGTTTAGGTGTATTGATGGACACCGGTTATTTTCCACGTTGACATTCCGTGTAGATGTTATTTATTCCCATGCTCAGCATTCAGTGTTACGCATCTCATCCTGTATCTGTAGTACCTGATAAAGTACTTTTGCATGATTATTGCATACCCTGCTCATGCTATATAGATGTTATGAGATTGCATTTGCTATGCATGATTATTGCATACCCTGCTCATCCTATATAGATGTTATTAGATTGCATTTTGCTATGCATGATTATCGCATACTCTGCTCATCATATAGAGATGTCATTAGATCGCACATTTTGCATGATTATTGCGCATCCAGTAAATCATATAGATGTTATCTGTTGGCATAGGTTAGAGTATCGCAGTACGTGCATACTCGCGATTACCTTTATATGTTATCTACTATTCATGAGTTGGCAACTCACCCCCGTTGTGCCACAGTGTTTGCAGGTTGCCCCTCAGAGTAGTCGCGGCAGGCTATTTCCTTGCATCTTTTGATACAGATACTACTCCAGTTGGCGCGTGAGCCCTTTTGCTGATAGGTGGGTTTTTGCGGTATCTGTTTATTTCCCGTTGTACATACTATTGTATCTAGTACTCTCCATCTACTATTTATGTATTGATTTAGAGAGCAGTTGTGAGGACGATGTATATTATTTTGTACTCTGGTGTCGAGCTCGTTGTGAGCCGACTTTATTTATGCAGTTTTATCTTTCATGATACTTGCTTTCACTTATATTTCTCATTTCTTCGCTACGGCGTCGTATACTATTATTGTGGTGATTGTTTCCGCCGTTGGGCGTGATTGCTCCCGTTTGGGATGTGTTATTCTTATTGTATATCATTTTACTCATGTCTTACTTTGTACCCGATTTCGGGGCTAGTTTTTACAAAGGAAATGCTGCCAAAATTTTTAAGATAATAGCTTGAACTTGAAAGAATTTTTCTAAACTACTTAAGGTTTTCTAAATGTTTTTAACTAATGTTTTCATTAAATGTTTTCAACACTCACTACTTTAAATGGTTTTGATTTCTGGGTTCGGCTTACTTAGTCGCGTTACGCCTGTAGACGTTACGTGGTTAAGTGCCAGTCACGGGCCGAACTTTGGGTCGTGACAAAGTTGGTATCAGAGCGTAGGTTTTACTTTTCGGAGTGTAGGATGATCTTGGTATGATGGAGTAGGTAGCTGAAGCAGAGTGGCGTAGCGTGCGTATGTTCCGCGGCATACTCACGACACGGTACTCCGTCTAAGTGACCTTAGGACTTATTGATTGAAATTCCTTCATGATTGTATACATTCTTGTGATTCGATTTCTGTATCCTTATTGAATCCTACTTTCTTTTCAGCCATTATGCCTCCAAAGACTACAAGGGCGCAGAGAGCGGTCGCGAGAGCTGAGATTAGAGTTGACTCGTCCGAGACGAGGACTGACCCGGGCAGTACACCCATTGTACCAGAGCAGACTGTTCCTCCTACGACAGATCAGATCGCTATGCTAGGGGCCGGTATGTAGAAGATACGCCAGATGATAGGGTCGCTAGTTGAGACACTTCGAGCGCAGCGACCAGAGGTAGTTCCACCCGTTACGGGGACCGCGATGGTACCTACAGTACAGGCAGTTGCCCCTGCAGCCACGGAGGTTATTGCAGTATCGCTATCAGAGTTTATGAGGCTGAAGCCTCCGGTCTTCACAGGCACCGATGCAACTGAGGATCCACAGTCTTTCATTGATAGGATGGCCCGGATATGTCGTTCACTCAGATGCTCAGATGCGAGATGGGTAGAGTTCGCGAGCTTTCACCTGGAAGGTCTTGCACAGAAATGGTATGAGTTGGTCGAGAAGGGCAGAGCAGCAGGTCTTCCTCCTATGACCTGGACCGAGTTTGTGACGGTATTTCTAGCCCGTTTCTTTCCCCAGAGTGTCAGGGATGCCCGAGCGCGCAGGTTCGAGTCTTTACGTCAGACACCGAAGATGACAGTGGCAGAGTATGACGTCCTGTTCACCGAGGTATCTGTTTATGCCCCATATTTAGTGGCTACTGGCAAGATGCGAGTCAAGAGATCTTTTCGAGGCTTGCTTACCCCGTCGTTTCTTACGATCAGCGCGCAGCGTTGCGAGACCTATACAGCAGCTGTAGATGCAGCCTTATTAGTAGAGGAGCGCCTTGCCGAGACTTCGGTAGTTCCGGGACCGAAAAGAGTTCACACTGACGTGTCTTCTCAGAGGCAGATGGGTAGGCGCCAAGGCAGACCCCCTCCAAGACGTGGTGACGACAGAGGTTCGAGACAAGGACGGTTATACAGCACCTATCCATAGGGCCGGCAGACACCGTCTAGATGTTTCCGGTGCGGGAGCACTTATCATCAAGTTCGAGATTGCCCGGAGCCACATGAGGGCGAGACTACCGTACCACATGTCACACTTCCACCTTCTCCGCCCCAGAGGGCGTTGCCTATTGTACCTACTGCTGCTTAGCGTCAGGCTCATGCACAGAGAGGCCGTGGTCACGGAGGATTTGCTCATAGAGGGCGAGGTGGCCGAGGCAGAGGACAGCTAGCTGCCGGCAGAGTACAGCCAGTTGCTAGTAGGGGATCGCCAGTCGCAGGTGGAGGACAGGCACGGGTTTTCACTTTGACGCATCAGGACGCGCAGGCGTCCAATGCAGTGGTCTCAGGTATCCTATCATAATGTTCTATTGACACACACGTGTTGTTTGATCCCGGATCCACGCACTCGTATGTTTCCACACACTTCGTGCCGAGTTTGGGTAGAGAGTCTGGTTTGCTTGATCAGCCGCTTGTTGTGACCACTCCTGTAGGCGACTCGTTTGTTGGTAGACACGTGTTCCGATCCTGTGTTATCCGTATTGGCGAGAGAGAGTTGCCTGTCGACTTGATCCTTCTTGAGATGTTGGACTTCAACGTTCTTTTGGGCATGGATTGGTTATCCGCGTGCTATGCGTCTGTGGACTGCCGCGAGAAGATAGTTAGGTTCTATTTTCCCGGCGAGTCGGCTTTTGTTGTGCAGGGGGACCGTGGTGCCGCCCTTCATAGTTTGATTTCTTCTCTTCGCGCTGGACAGCTGTTGAGGAAGGGATGTCAGGGATTTCTAGCTTATGTTTGCGATACTAGAGCTACAGAGGTTCTGATTTTTCGTGAGTTCCCTGATATTTTCCCCGAAGAGCTTCCTGGGCTACCGACTGAGCGCGATATTGCTTTCTGTATTGATTTGATTCCTGGCACGGGGCCTATTTCTATACCGCCTTATCGGATGGCCCCGGCGGAGCTTAGAGAGTTGAAAGTTCAGTTGCAAGATTTGCTGGATAAAGGAATTATTCGACCCAGTGTGTCTCTTTGGGGTGCTCCGGTCCTGTTCGTCAAGAAGAAGGATGGCAGTTTGCGCTTGTGTATTGACTACCGCCAGCTGAACAGGGTTGCCGTGCGGAATACATATCCCTTACCACGGATCGATGACTTGTTCGACCAGCTTCAGGGCGCAGGGTATTTTTCGAGGATCGACTTGCGATCAGGATACCATCAGTTGCGGGTCCGACAGGAGGATATTCCGAAGACAGCTTTTCGCACGCATTACGGCCATTATGAGTCTTTGGTGATGTCGTTTGGACTCACCAACGCCCCAGCAACATTTATGGATTTGATGAACCGTATTTTCAGGCCGTATCTTGATTTGTTCATCATCGTATTCATTGACGATATTTTGGTGTATTCCCGGAGCCGAGAGGAGCACAAGCAGCACCTGCGGATCACACAGCAGACTTTGAGGGAGCACTAGCTATTCGCAAAATTCTCCAAGTGCGCATTCTGGCTTGACAGCGTAGACTTCTTGGGTCACGTGATTACACGAGATGGTATATGTGTGGGCCCGAATAAGATCGAGGCCGTTCAGCGTTGGCCTAGACCGACATCGGTTACTGAGATCCGTAGCTTTCTAGGACTGGCCGGCTACTACAGGCGATTTATACATGACTTCTCCTGTATTGCTGCACCTTTGACCGGGTTGACCCGGAAGGGAGTTCCTTTCGATTGGATGGAGGAGTGCGAACATAGCTTTCAGCAGTTGCGGACTCGTTTGACCACGGCGCCGTTGTTATCATTGCCTTCAGGATCGGGCGGATTTGTGGTTTATTGTGATGCTTCTCGAATGGGGTTAGGGTGCATATTGATGCAGCATGACAGGGTAATCGCGTATGCTTCATGGCAGTTGAAGAAACATGAACAGAACTACCCCACTCACGATTTGGAGATGGCTGCAGTGGTCTTTGCACTCAAGATCTGGCGACATTACCTTTACGGCGAGTCGTACCAGATATTTACTGATCACAAGAGCCTAAAGTATATATTTTACCAGCGAGACCTGAATCTTAGACAGCGCCGTTGGATGGAACTAGTAAAGGACTACGATTGCGAGATCTTGTATCACCCGGGCAAGGCTAATGTAGTGGCGGATGCTTTGAGCAGGAAGCCCGGGGGTAGTCTATCTTGTTTGAGCGCAGTGCAGAGGAAGTCGTCGGCAGATTGGCAGATTTTATACGACAGCCGAGTGCAGTTCGAGTTCACGCCGATCGGGGGACAGCTTGCGCATGTTCGAGCACGCCCACAGTTGCTTGACCGTATACATGAGGCACAGTATAGTGATGACCGTTGTTCAGAGATCAGGGCACAGATTGGATAGGGCAGATCTTCCAAGTTCGTGATTGATGATCGGGGGATACTGCGATTTGGGACTAGACTGTACGTACCAAATGCTGAGGGACTGTGGCATGAGATTCTTGAGGAGGCACATCGATCGGTGTATAGTGTTCATCCGGGTTCCACCAAGATGTACCATGATATGAGGGATATTTACTGGTACGACGGGATGAAGATGGACATCACAGACTTTGTGTCGAGATGCCTGACTTGTCAGCAAGTCAAGGCTGAGCACCAGAGGCCAGCGGGAGAGCTACAGCCGTTACCCATTCCGGAGTGGAAATGTGAACAGATTTCTATGGACTTTATTGTGGGTTTACCCAGGACTAGTCGAGGGTATGAATCCATTTGGGTGATCGTGGATCGATTGACGAAAGCGGCTCACTTTATGCCGATGAAGACGACTTTCGGATTTGCTCAGTATGCCCAGATATACATCGACGAGATTGTATGACTGCATGGAGTCCCGACATGTATCGTATCCGACCGAGGCACCCAGTTTACCAGCCGACTATGGCAGAGACTTCAGGAGGCCTTGGGCACCCGCTTGAGTTTCAGCACAGCGTTTCATCCGCAGATCGACGGCCAGTCAGAGCGGACTATTCAGACTCTCGAGGACATGCTCCGAGCGTGCGTTTTAGACTTTGGTGGTAGCTGGGATCATCATTTACCCTTGGTGGAGTTCTCCTACAACAATAGTTTCCATGATACTATTCAGATGGCACCTTTCGAGGCCTTGTATGGGAGGAGATGTAGATCGCCCGTCTGTTTGACAGAGCTCAGTGAGAGCAGTATTTTGGGGCCGCAGATCGTACAGGAGAAGACCGAGAAGATACAGCTGATTCGAGATAGGATGATGACAGCTCAGTGTAAGCAGAAATAGTATGCTGACAGACGCCGCTGCAGATTAGAGTTCGCAGTTGGCGATCATGTTTTTTTGAGGGTCTCTCCGATGAAGGGAGTGATGAGGTTTGGACGGAAGGGGAAGCTGAGCCCTAGATTCGTAGGTCCCTTCGAGATCCTCGAGCGTGTGGGCGCAGTAGCTTATCATTTGACTCTTCCACCCGACTTCCCAGAGGTTCACCCTGTATTCCACGTGTCGATACTTCGTAGATACCTACATGACCCTTCTCACATGATTCAGCATCAGACCATTCAGCTTGAGCGCGATCTTTCGTTCACCGAGCAGCCAGTCGTGATATTTGATCGGCAGGTGAAAAAACTTCGATCGAAGGTCTTGCCATCTGTGAAGGTGTTTTGGTGCAGCCCTAATGGTGAAGAGATCACTTGAGAGGCCAAGGGTGAGATGCGGAAGAAATTCCCTCATCTCTTTGAAGGTGCGCGTAGCTTTATATTTTTAAATTCAGGGACGAATTTCTTTAAGGAGGGAAGATTGTAACACCTTAGATTGTGATTAGTGTCTAATTATATTTTAATGTATGGTTTTTAGTAAAAAGTTTACAAAAACGATTTTCAAATATTTTATCAAAATTAATGAATATTTTATTAGAATTTATTTAGGCTTGCACACACTTGTGCCTGTAAACTAGGGTTAAACCATGTTTAGCAACCATGGTAGACTAACCCATTCTTATTAAGCTAATTTGAATTGTTATTAAGTGTTTTGGAATTTTTTTTTAAAATGAAAATTATTTGGTGGTGGGTTGACTTGGGAGGGAGAGGGAGGGGGAGAGAGAGAGAGAGAGAGAGCGCATGATGGGCTTGCCCATGCTTGCATTAAATGAGGTGAGAGAGGGGGGTTTGACTCTCTCATAACACTCATTTCTTTCCTTTTTCATCACTCATTTCTCACATCTCTCTCCCTCACACACACACACACACACACACTACACCAACAGCAACAGCAGCAGAAGCAGCAGCAACAGCCCTTGCAACAACAACAGCAACAGAAGTAGTAGCAGCAGCCCTTGCAACAACAACAGCAGCATCTGGGGCAGCAGCAGCAGCAACACCAACAACAGCAGTAGCAACACCAATAGCAACAGCACAACAACAACACCAACTTCAGCATCAGCAGCAGCACTTGCAGCAGCAGCAACACCTGGAGCAGCAACAGCAACATCAACACCAGCAACAACAACAACAGCAAGGCAACAGCAGCCACAACACCTCCTCCTCCTCTTCTTCTTCTCCTTCTTCTTGCACGTAGGACCTAGTGAGGTATAATTTCCTAAGTCCAATTTCTTTGTTTGCTAGACTTGTAGTTGTTAGCTTAAATTAGTTTTTATGTGGTCACTAGTGCTAGATTTGTGTTTTAAGTGGGGTTTAAGCAAAGTTAGGATTATTATAGCTTAATGAATCTAATTAAGTGTTAATATTGCTGTTTAGACCTATTAGTTTCACTGGATTTCACTAAATCGCCTTAAAGTCTAAAACTTGAAATTTAAAGTACGGTTTAGATGCAAACTGTAGGATATTGAGAACTGCTATATCTGTGATCACTTTCTAGCTTAACAAACACATACAGATTAGTGTGTAGGCTTTCTAGGCCAGTGTATTGAAATCCGAGCCCACTCCCTTCCCAAAAATCCGGTGACATTCCCCCAAATTCCGGCGCCGCCGGCCCCCGTGATGAGTTAGGTGGTGGTGCTTGGTCTGGTGGTGCCTATGGGTGTTTGTCTATGTTTGGCTTTATTTATTTTCCTTGATTGTTTGCAAGTTGAAATCTGGGTTTGTTTAGATAAGTTTAGTGTTTGTATTGAGTTTTATTGCTAAACTTATGGTTTGACTGAAAAATAGGATGATTCAAGGTGATTATAGTTAGATTTGCTTTATTTTGTGCTGGGGTGTCACTCAAATCTAGTAATTTCACCTATATCACTTGTGCACCCTATTATTCCAAATTTAGTGTTTTGAAACGTTTTTAAACTAAACTTTATGATACGTAAAATCTGCTGTATCTAGAGTAATAATTTTAGTAAGCAAACATATACACTAGGCTATGAATTGTGCTAGGATCTTAGTGTAGAAACGTGGGACCCATTCCACCGGTTTTTGGCCGATACCATACCTATAGCCGCCGGCCCAATTGTTTGGGAATGGGTTGGATTTTTGCAGGTAGTTGTCTGTAGGTTTTGTGATAGATTTGGTCTTGTTTGAATTTCTTGTTTTTGCTCCAGATAAAATCTGGGACCGTTTACTTATATTTTGCGTAGCGGGACTTGCGCGACACGTACGATACGAGTTGAATTGGTTTGCTGTGTATCACAGCGTGTCGCTATGTGCCATAGCGTGCCGCGTTGGGTTTTGGCGTATGCCCACACGTTACGTATACACGCACGCGTTTATTTCGCGACGCGAGTTTCTCGTTTGGTTTCGATATCGCGTTTTTGCAGGATTTTAGCTTATGTGTATTCTTTGTGTAATTTCTAGGTTCGTAGGCGGGTACGTCGTATGCCCCAAGGAAAGGGAAGCAGATAGTCGGCTATACTTAGCACGAGATCAGGTGAGTAGATTTAACATCTAAGGGGAAATCACCCGTATGGCGTTAAGCGTCAGGGCGTTATAAGTTATTGTAGTCGCATATATACGTACATGTATTATTGTATCGTACCCCTCCCTGCTGCATATAGAAATGGTAGTTATACAACACCGCACTGTCACTAACGGTTCAAGCTGCACGAGCACTATTTGTAAGTTACACTCACACCGTTAGTGATTGCAATGACACTCGCACTATAGGAATTGCTACAAACCATACATCATTTAGATTCCCGCATCATTGATGATTAAACATGTTTCTGCTACATATTGTGCATGTCCATATTATATATTGATATCGATGCACACATACATATTGTATACCTATATCGCGCACATTCATATTGTATATTCACATTGGTACACACATACCTGGATATATTTATACTTGTACCCTCACACATTGTATATCCCTATTGGTGTACACATACTTGACATATCTATACTTGCGCACGTACACACCGTGTATTCATATTAGTGCACATATACATTGCTACCCTCATATCTGCGTATACATCCACTTGCACATCCATACCTATATACATACATATGTTACATACATGGATGATATTGACTTGATTTCTAGAAAATGGGGACCGCAAGAGATATTTTCAAAACTGGATCCTTTTAAAAGAGCGGTTTTCCCTTTTTACTCATAGTGTCATACGACACATTGCATGGATTTACGCAACGAGTTTTTGATGTCCTTTGATTTCTGGATTTGAGAACCGTGGTATTATTTTAAGAAAATATGCACTGTTTTAAAAAACCGGTTTTTCTTGATATGATATTTCACTGCGTCTACCATGCGTTTTCTCGGTTCTCAGACGTATGACGTATGAAACCCGATTCGAGGAGGAGGACGATCCATTTGCGGGTACATGGTGGACCCGGTATGGTACCCCGGGGCGAGATAGAGATTTCGTGTGATGACGATGAGCCTGGCAGAGAGACTACTATCTACCGGTGATTGGTTGGACCTGACGGTTATCCGGAGGATACTGACCAGAGTCGATAGACGGATACGGGACGACCCGTACTGCCGGGGCCTAGGGCCGATTCCGCAGACGGAGCCCGTGGGCCGATCCGGACTGACGGAGCCTGATACATGAGGATTTGCGTGTTGATGCCAGACACGATTATTTTATGATATTTCGAGTGCCGATGTTGGGCACTCACAATTCTATAAGATTTACAGGATTTGAGGGCCGATTAGAGTGACAGCGCCTGAGTTTTACTGGGGTTTGGGTGTATTGATGGACACCGGTTATTTTCCACGTTGACATTCTGTGTAGATGCTATTTATTCCCATGCTCAGCATTCAGTGTTACGCATCTCATCCTGTATCTGTAGTACCTGATAGAGTACTTTTGCATGATGATTGCATACCCTGCTCATCCTATATAGATGTTATGAGATTGCATTTTCTATGCATGATTATTGCATACCCTGCTCATCCTATATAGATGTTATTAGATTGTATTTTGCTATGCATGATTATCGCATACCCTGCTCATCATATAGAGATGTCATTAGATCGCACATTTTGCATGATTATTGCGCATCCAGCTCATCATATAGATGTTATCTGTTGGCATAGGTTAGAGTATCGCAGTACATGCATACTCGCGATTACCTTTATATGTTATCTACTATTCACGAGTTGGCAACTCATTCCCGTTGTGCCATAGTGTTTGCAGGTTGCCCCGCAGAGTAGTCGCGGCAGGCTATTTCCTTGCATCTTTTGATACAAATACTACTGCAGTTGGCGCGTGAGACCTTTTGCTGATAGGTGGGTTTTTGCGGTATCTGTTTATTTCCAGCTGTACATCCTATTGTATCTAGTATTCTCCATAAACTATTTATGTATTGACTTAGAGACCAGTTGTGAGGACGATGTATATTATTTTGTAATTTGGTGTCGAGCTCGTTGTGAGCCGACTTTATTTATGCAGTTTTGTCTTTCATGATACTTGCTTTCACTTATATTGCTCATTTCTTCGCTACGGCGTCGTATACTATTATTGTGGTGATTGTTTCCGCCGTTGGGCGTGATTGCTCCCGTTTGGGATGCGTTATTCTTATTGTCTATCATTTTACTCATATCTTGCCTTGTACCCGATTTCTGGGCTAGTTTTTACAAAGGAAATGCTGCCAAATTTTTTAAGATAATAACTTGAACTTTAAAGAATTTTACTAAACTACTTAAGGTTTTCTAAATGTTTTTAACTAATGTTTTCATTAAATGTTTTCAACACTCACTACTTTAAATGGTTTTGATTTCTGGGTTCGGCTTACTTAGTCGCGTTACGCCTGTAGACGTTACGTGGTTAAGTGCCGGTCAGGGGCCGAAGTTTGGGTCATGACACTGTCGGCGACGGAAAGCCCCGAGGAGACCACGAAGCAGACATCCCCCTCTTGCACGGGGATCCCCTCAGGGATCTAAGTCGGTGGCGCTTAGGAGACAGTCCTCTTCCTCTTGAGGGGAATCTCGGCTTCCTCCTCCCCTTCCTTCTTCGCCCGAGGTTCCAGGTCTTGCCCATGCTTATGGCTACCTCCACGGCAGTCATCAAGGGCTTAGGGTGATGCGGAAGGCCTCGCCGGTGGTGGCGGTCTTGGGGCCGAACTCGGACCGGCTCGGAATATGGTCACGCCGCAACCTTTTCTGGGACGTAGAGGCTATAGCAGCCAGGATCTTGGAACGGTCCATTTTTCCTGCAAAAGGAAGATACATAGAAAAGTTAGTGATGTAAGAAGAGCAAAAGGAAATTATTCAAGTCTGAACAGATCGTCCGAGCTCCTAACTTACCTACGAAGCGCGTGGGACTGAGCCCGGCCCAGCTAAGGACCTGCTCGGAAAGCAAAACGTCGGCCAACTAGATTGGCTCCCACTTGGAAACCGCCCTCGACTCTGGAGAGGATGACTGCTTCGCCCGCGGGCTGTCGGCCCTATGCTACTGTACAGGCATAGGCCAATCCTCGCTCTCGGGTGGCCCGACGAACACAAACTTCTCCTTCCATTCGTGAATGGAAGAAGGAACGACTACTACCCCCGACCCGGCCGTCCCTCCCTTGCATTTTTTTAAAGAAATATACACCTAGCTCGGCTCGTCCTTACGGGTGCCATGATGATTTTTGGAACAGAGGAAGGAAGTAAGAAGGGTCAGGCTGAAAGAGATATCGTCAAGTTTCAATTGACCAGGAATCCGAGGAGAATTCTCCACGAGTTCAACACTAGCTGGCCCGGGGCAAGTTGGAAGCAAAGAAGTACCCCACATACTTCGGTTGGAAAGGGCAGACGCATTCCAGCCCAGAATGCATCCAAGTACAAGGCAATCTCCTTGCCCTGCACCTGATCCGCCCTTTCATCCTCCCTAGCTAAACGAAGCGAATAGCTATGGGGAATGTGGAAGCGAGCCGGAATCTCGGTAAGCTCGTCCACGTTTCTTAAGATGGAGGGCGCATCGCGAGCGTTCCCGATGCGCACTTTAGGGGCCCTTGCCATCGCCTGATGATGAGCGGCGCGGGGGGCCCTAACTCTATGAGAGGAACTCGACGCGGATGGGGCAGACGAAGAAGCAGGAGAGGATCCCTGGACTCGGCTCTAACAACTGGAACCTCATCGTCCGACTCGACCCTGACAACTTCTACTGACTTCTCAGAGGAAGACATCTAACCTGATTCAAAAGGAAGGTTTCGTCGAGGAAAAAACGCATAAGATCTGGTTTAGAAAGAAGGAGGAGCGCTGAGCAATCTCTCGCAGCAAAGAGAAACAACGACGGAAGTGTTAACCCTAGAGGGATCCCCCTCCTATTTATACAACTCGAGGGGGAGCATCCGACGGCCCCGATCCTTTCCTGCCAAATCAAAGCGTCGCGTCTGCCAGCCATCGATGCCCCAAGTGTCAAACGACTATTGGAGACGTCCCTTCGGCCGTAGGCGACAACGACAACCTGTTGCATCCACCAATCCGCATCGTACGTGTGGCATGTACCTCAACAGACGTGCGAACGAATCGGCGCCCCCTCTTTAATGCACGATCTTTTGTTTGATCCGCTGATGTCATCAAACATACGCTCGAGGATCCAAGCGCCCGGGATACGCCACGAAGGTTCACACGTCTGAACGACGCGAATGCCCTATGCCGAGCCGCCCGGAAATCCGTGCCGAAAGATTCCTGGCAATGGACTGCGCCTGAGAAAACCAACCAGACCACTCTCGACCCGACCCATAAATAGATTGGGATGAGAGTGGGGGGCTAATGATGATACTCATAAGTGGGAATTCCCCAGATCATGACACGTGGTAGATGACGTGTCCCGGGGCTTGCGAGATAGAAGCAAACACTATACTTTGAAGACATTCCCCGGGCCCCGTCCCGAAGAGTGAACCGACCTTCGATGGCCTCCCAGATACTCCTATGTTCGCCGTACAACTAGCCATCAGCTCACCTTCGAGCCCTTCTACACGCTGAGCTTCCTTAGACTCCCAGCTCGCTTCCGAGCTATCACAGAACCAAGCTTCCTCGGCCCCCCGCTCTTCTTCGAACCTCCCGCTGAGCTAAGCCTCTCCGGTTCTACCGAGCAACCAAGAACGCGGAGTCCAAGTGCCTTCGCTACGGCTCCGCGTATCTCGCCACGGCTCCGCGTATCTCGCCAGAAGCGAGATATCCGCCACCCAGCGATCCCGCGTTCTACGCCGTCGTATCCCCCATTAACGAGTGTATCTTGTCATTAATGGGGAGATCCCGTCATTCACGTAGACGTAACGCCGGAGACGTAACAGACGGCGGAGATCTTATGCCGGCTGGCTCCATGCGACCACTATAAAAACCCTTCTTCCAGACAACTCAGGTAAGGCAATTTTAATCCAATAAGCCACCGCTCTGCTCAAATTTCTCGGCTAACTTGATCGTCGGAGGGCCCACGGTGGTACAACCACTCCAGGACTTCTTTTGCAAATAGCTTGGCTACATCTCAAAAACAAGCCCATTAAGATCCACACACTCAAGAAGAATGAAGTTATAACTTCATTCTTTTGGTTTGGTTAAAATCATTAAGATCCTCATACGATATATATGCCAATATGACCGATATTTGATTCAATGATTTTAACCAAACCAAAAGAATGAAGTTATAACTTGGGTAGTTGTAAATGCATTGTTTTTCCAAAGCTGTCGAACAGTTCCAAATAATGGTAGTTGTATTTTAGAATCTTAAGGCCTAGCCCGGGAACCAGGTGTTGAAAACCATGGTTTCAATTAAATTAAAACGAATGATTTGCATATGGTTACGAAAATGGGTTTCACAAAGTTTAGGGTCTTTTGGCAACTTACTTTTGAAACCAAGGTTTCATATAATCAACTTTTTAAGTAAAGAAACTAGCAGCAGTTTCTAATTATCACCGATATTATATGATTTTACATAACCAGTCACCTGATGACTATTTATGCAGTAACCGATAAGATTTTGCCAAATGGACGCCACCTTTCAACTAAGAATTTCTTTATAATCAATCAGATATTCTCTTCCCATAAAAAAAAAATATTGTCTCTCTCATCTCCCTACATTCTCTCATCTCTCCTTAATTTGCTTTTTCACTTTTAAGCTGTTAAAAAATATCTCAAGAAAAAGAAAAAGAAAAAGAAAAAAAAAAGAAAGAAACAAATAAATTAGAACAATAAATAAAAGAAGAAAAAGAAATGTATATCTCACCCCAAAGTTGCTTGATGACCATCCCAAAGCAATTAAATTCATGATAGATTGATGAGAAACATGTTATTTGATGCAATTAAAAACGTTGCATTATTGTGTATATATCAATGTTGTTTTATAGATTGAATTTAATCGGGGGCGGGAGGGGAGGGTGGGGGGGCGGGGTAAAGCGATTTCATAGTTGGAGAGAAAGAATGAATAAATGAGGGAGAGATGAGAGAGATGGTAGTGAAGAAGATAGACACCTGTCATTTTTTATGTGGAGAGAAAATCCTTTTTGATTTAAGAGAGAGAGAGAGAGAGAGATCTTTTAATTTTTTATGAAGAGAGAAAATTCTTCTTTTGGGAAAGAGAATATATTTATTTTGGTTGACCATATAGAAAATGTCAAGTGCAAAGTGACGTCCATATGGCAAAGTCTTATTGGTTGCAGCATAATTAGTCATCATTAGTTATGCTGTTACCACCATAAAATTTATGGTAATTATTAATTGATATGGGAAATGCAGGGCATATGAATAAATATGAAGTTTTGAGGGTTTTCTGCAAAGTTCAAAAATTAGGAAGAAGATGAAGTTGATGGGATGAGGGAATTAGAATTGTGGATATTAATTAAACGTCACGGCTTTTGGATACAACGGCTCTCCAACGGGAAAGGAGATAGAGATAGCGAATAGATAATTAGAGATAAAGTTTGTCTCAATATCAAATTCATAATCATTCAATGTCTCCAGCTGTAGAGATTTTATATCTATAGGTGGGGAAATCGGAATATATATATTTTATTTGGCACCAGCCCGTAACCAGTCCGTAACCTTTAACCCAAGCACACAACACACACGCAACACACGCACACAGGCACGCACACCCCACACAAACACAAACACATACATTCAGAAGATCCATGAATTTGCCCGTGCACGCTCCCCGAAAGGAAAAGTTGCTATGCCTGTTGAGCTATTGCTCATTGATAGGAATTGGATTTTGTTGGCCAAGTTTGTCAATTCCAATCAGTTGGAATTTATACACATAAATGGCACATTCATGAGATGTGAACTTGAGCCACAAATTGGACCTGTTGGTCCTATGTACATTTCTGGAAGAGAAATACTTTTTTAACCGGGTTTTATCTACCCAAAAATGTACCTGCCATAAGATTAGTAACTAGCAGGTGCATAAAAAAGATCAAGATTTCATTAAAAAATTTATATTATACATTTTACATAGATCCTAAAAAAATATAACAACACTTTAAATCAATTTAGTTACAATATAAAAGAAACCATTTTCTTTAAATTCGGCATATCATATCGTATTCCCTCTAAAACCGATATAGAAGATAGATGGGCGATATTTAGAATACCGATATTAAGAATTTACATGATGAATTTTTTTTTATCATAAAATAGGTCGTCCAGTGCAAAACTCCAAAAAATTAAAAATAAAATAAAAAAGAAGGATAAGTATATGTTAGATATTTTTATGTAAAGAAAGATTCTGGGCTTTTAGAGAGAATATAAATTATAATAAGATACTATTAGCAGTTGCTAAGCTGTATCAAATTAATATAACGACTATACATCAAAATCCAACAATAATAAATAATGAACGGAAAAAATTATTGAACACGCAAATATTTACACTTAAATTGAAGATAGGAATACTAACTTTTATGCATATAACATTACGTGTTGATCTATAAGTAAGGAACTCAATAACCATAAAATTCAAGAATTAAAAAAATAATTTTCATAATAGAATAGTTTTCTTAAATGGATAAGCTTATAAATGTTAATAATAAACTTAATGAAATCATTTAAATGTTCATGCTATTGTCACCCCCCATTTTCATATTAGATTCACTCTTAAACTTATGATGACACAAATCAAATTAGAAGAGTGTATATAACAAAAAGGACCGCAAAGACTATCTTTTCCATCATTTTCTTTTAGTAGAGTAATGTAGATATAGATAGATAATTTATACATTTATACTATTATAAATAGAACTCATAGGGGTAGCATAAAAAATCTCTCATTTTCCTCATAAATTAATTCAAAAAGTAAGAAAAATCCCTTATGATGGAACTCTAACATATAGCATGCCGACTCATATCCTCAGGCTCATGAATTTACCATTGTAACCTTTCATCATTCAAATACCATAAAGGTCGGTAAAAGTACACCAAATATTTTTTTCCAAAAAAAAGATCCTTAATAATCACCATATTTATGAAAAATGGTTTGAAAAGGTCGACACATAGACCCACCCCTTATTCTCTTAACATGTACACTCTACGCACGTGCATGCAAAATTCTAGTAGCAATAAATTGCAACAAATTAATCAAGTGAACCCAGCAGTGATATAGAATTCCGAGGTCTAACTAAATATTCTTCGCTTGGGCAATAAGATTGAAATTGCAAATTATGACCACCATTAGATCCAAAGATGTGAAATGGTGTATGGTTAGGTTAACTTCGGCAACGTTCGAAAAGTCTACGATCGACGTCAAGATCCAGGGAGCCATGATATTAGAGATTCGATCGATTAAGACTTATTTACCATGCATTGATTGTAATCATCTTGCGGGAGCTAGCTAGGTTATCGTCAGAATGTTGCAGCCCAGCCGGAGTTACTCGCCATCGACATTCCCATCTTGTTGAAGCTAGTTATATAAGGGCTCTTCAAACGTCAAAGGAGCTAGCTTACTGCACCATTTTTCCATCTTCTCTTGACCCACATCCTGTGTTTTTTTGCAGTGTGCTAGAAGAGGTAGAATGTATGTCTTCAATTTAGACCATATATATTTTGTCAAATAAATTGATTTCAACCTAATTAATTAAAAGTATACTAAGTCCAATAAAATTGCATTCCTAAGCTTCTATGCTGCAACTTTAGCAATGTGCATAGAGCTTCAAGCACATATGCTTTGTGGCTCCTAATTAGATATTTAACCCTTAAGGAGACTTATTTCATTTCTTCATTCTTTCATGGTTGTGGTAAAATGCAAACACAAATAATAATCAGAGAAAATCATATTAAAAAAAAAACTTTTTTTAAAAATTTGACTGTGAGCAAATATGAACATCAGTGTCCTAGGATTCAGAGCCCCACTAAATCCAGCTTATGATCAATTTTTGCATCTTCGGATGGGAAGCTAATCTGGTGAGATGAAAAAATTAGTGCCGAGTTTTGGAGAATTCGATCAATGGGATGCAATGCTAATCTCGTTTCTCAAGCACAGATGAGAAGAAGCTGCTGCTGATGGTATGTGGGTTTGGTTGAAAGATCGGAATAGAAAATGAATTGGCTCTGCTTTTCCCTAGTTTTAATTAATTAATATAAGCAAGCATTAAAAACTTGTGCTTAGTTTTTTGTCCCTGAAAAGGAAATTGCCATGTATGATGCCACATGTTATGCCACATAGGTCTGTACGTTTTCCCGTAGATTAAACCTTGTAGAAAAAGCATTTTCTACCGATATGGTAGAATTCACGTCATCTACAAAAACTCTTATTGGCTATAAGGTGGATAGCGGATGCAATTTAGTATGCAGTGAATAACACGCCCCATAAGAATCCATGATCAAACAATCATTGGAAGAAAAATATTTTTCTTCTTTTTTTTCTCTACCTAAACCATAGTCACATAATTCGCGAATTATTCGATTGATTCGCGAATAATTCGCGAATTATGTGACTGCCGATTAAATCTGCGATTTATTCGCCATCACCGAACGCGCCGAATTATTGCCGAATTATTCGCGAATAATTCCCGAATTATTCAAAAAAACGAATTGTTCAAAAAAAAAGCAAATAATTCACGAAATCAAAATCTACCGCCTCATATATTAATTTTATATTAATTTTTTGCTCGAAATCCTTCCCGAACATTTCCCAAACACTTACCGAATCTTTCCCGAATACCTGCCGATTTTTTCCGAATAGTTCTCCGAATCCGAATTTTCGACCTCGCCGAATTATTGCTGAATCACGAATTTGTGACTATGACCTAAACAAGTCTAGTTAGCAAGTGACTTTCACTTTCCAACTTTCTTCCTTCCTTTCCATTCTGGCAATTGGAAAGTAAAAATAAAAGCAGGAGAGTAAGAAAGTAGTAGAAAAATAAAATAAAAAGAAAGTGAAGAGATGGTATTAATTCTTATTTGTTTTGTATAAAAGAAAGTGGGAAAAAATCCGAGTTGAAGTTTATATGGCGATAGAAAGTGAGATTTGCTTGTTTGTTTGGAACGATAGAAAGTAATTTAAATAGGATAGAAATAAGAAATTAATAGAATAAAATATTATTACTTTATTCCACTTTCTTACTTTCATCTCACTATCTCTAGCTTCGGAGAGAAAGTGAAATGCCCCAAAATGATTGTAATACCCAGTTCATTTTGTATTCAATTATTCGTATTTTAAATAAAATTCTTCAAAACAATTTTCCTAATTTAATCTCTATTATTTTTCCTATCGCTATTTTCTTTTCTTATTTTAACATCCTAAACTAAATCCTAACTATAACCTAAGCCTAAATTCCTAAGCCTATCCCTCTCAAATTCTACCCAAACCCAACCTGGTCCGGCACTATGGGCTCGAGCCTCGTCGCACCATGCAGTGTCCGTGCCACCCGTCTCGTCGCTGTCGTGATCGTTGATTCATCACAGGAAAGTTCAAAACTTGCTTTATATGCTATGTATATTGGTTGTAGAGGTCTTCATTATAGAACTGTATAGTTCAAGGATGAAATGACGCCCCCGAGATTCGTTACGAAATCTGAAATTTATCGCGTATATCACCATATAAAATTCATAATTAATTGCACAAAAATCGTATCATGGCGTGCTTAGGCTCGTTATAAATAGGAATAGACAATCTATGGATATATGGGGATAGTTTATGAATACTATTACAATATGGCGATGAAAACTGAGGAGTTTCCTGGCCCTAGACTGTAGTCCAGAGCAGGAATTTCTGTCGTTACCTATTTTAGAACATCTATACCTCCTTGTTTAAATGCGCAAGTAGACTGAACCATATATCTAAGCGTAGATAATTTAATTATCTTTCTAACGGTACTGGTCTCATTACATTCCGGTATCGTTTGATATTTATAATATGTTTTAAACTGTTGGTGTATACAGCAGAATTCTGCAGTTTCACTTTAAACGTAGTAACGATGAACTGAACATAACTCCTAGTATATGATGGATATTACTATCCGTCTTTTGAGTTGGAATCTTAACAGATAACCCTACATAATATTCAACTGTGGCGATGCCTAAAACTGAATGTAACCTAGGTAAAAATGTGTTTGAAGTTGGACTTCCAGTTCAGAAATTGGAATTTCAGCAAGCGGACAACCTCTTTGAAATCATCGTATCTCACTAACCAGAAATCTGACTGATACGAAACCAACTTTTTTGCTTAGATAACTGAGTTTAATGTTTATGCCTTTTATATTGTTTTGCCTGATTCTACACGTATGATTAACCGTGATTTTCACGACTTGAACAACACCGAATGCCTGTGTTGTATTCTTATGGTATTTTACCGCATCCTCATTATATGGCTTGACCATTTTATCTGTAGTGATTAGTGACTATTTACATTGATACCTTAGTGTTTATAGTGCATTGTCGAGTGATAGTGATATCGATTGGTTGTATCAAGTATGCCGGTGAAGTGATGGAACGGTGAAATTGATCGAACGGTGATAGTGATTGAAAAGCGATAGGGATGCGTACTTGTTGTCACGCCCCGCTTTCCAGTAGATGGAAACGGTGACATGGTGGGCTGCAACGTATTTAATGTGAAATAAATACATTAAGCATAATTAAGTAATATGTAAATGTACAAGAATGACAAGAGTATTAAAATGAAACAACAACTTTATTTACATTTATCTTGACATATAACTGTTTGAAAATAAAAAATACAACGGGTAAAGCAGTGCCTAAAAAATGGCATACAGGAAAGTAAGTGCAATATAACTAGTAGTCAGGCTATGCCGCAAACTGGTCCAAATCCTCCTGGCTCGGCTCAATCTCTTCAGTGACCGGTCCTCCTGACGAACATTCCAAAGAAAGAAACAGAAAGGAATGTCGTCAGCGAACTAATGCTCAGTAAGTCCCAAAAGAAGAAAGATAAGATAATATATAAAGTGAAATGAAAAGGTAAAGTGTATAACTGATTACTGGTATATGATAGTTATTATAACGTGGTTATTTGTAGTTTGGTAAAGGTGTAAATTCCCGGTTCCGTCAATAAAATTTCTATAATTTTTCCATAATATTTTTCCAAGTCCCCTTAAACGTTTTTCTATTTTCTCCATATTTATTTTTTTGTCTGTAGGAATTTAGATACACATTTTTTAATTCTAAATTTATTCCTAAACAAAAAAATTCCCGGCCCAACTTTCCCTTACCCAGCCCACTTCTATTTTTCTTTACAAATCCTAATTCCCTAAACCCTCGGCCCAAACCCAAGCCCATGCACTTACCTCGCCCGACCCGGCCCCGTACCCGTACCCGACCCTTCATCCCTCTCTTCCACACTCGCCCATTTGCTTTCCTGCTCTTTTGTTCTGCGCTCCACGTTGCCGACGCCCGCGCCTCGTCGCCCCACGTCCCCGCTCCTTAAGCTCACGATCGCGCGCATGCTCGCCCCCTCCTCAAGCCCCTCCTCGTCTCCCTCTCTCCCTCATACAAAGTGTTAGGTCCACGTTACCCACCCCGGTCCTTTCGGGGAGGCGGAAAAAGTTAAACGAAATTTTTTCTTGACTAGGTAACATGGACCGTACAATACAGATCTTTGCTAAACTACACACTAGCAACTAACTAGAGATTTATCTACTCGGTTAGGGGTTATACCTCAACTTGAACTCTTTCTCTTGGACTCCTTGTGGTGCTCGGATGGTTCTTTCCTTGTCGCCCTCTCTTGCCGAAGATGGATCCACCTGAGGGTCTCTACCTTAAGCTCCTTTCTCGAACTTTGAGAAAACTAAAGTGTCCGGCTTGCTAGACCTTCAACCTTAGGATGAGTAGAGTGACTTTGGGTGTTTTGTCTCTAAGGAAATATTTCTCAACTCATGAAAATGTTTTTCCTTGAACTAGAGGAGGAGGAAGAAGAAGAGATGAGAGAGAATGAGAATGTGAGAATGATTGAGTTTTACAACCATAACTAGAATATATGTGAATTAATCTAATTAATAATTTTAATCAAATGAAAAAGGTGATGGTTGGTTTGATAAGACCATTATCATTTCACATTAAATGTTTTTGCAAAGATCAAAGAGCATCTTTGAAGTGAAATGATGATGGTCAATGTTTCAACCATGGTCACCAAGTCAACCTTGGTCAACAAGTCAACAACCCTAACCATAACACAATTTCATTTAATTAATATTATTACTTGATATTTCATATATTCATTAGGGTTTGGAAAAAGACAACCGTCAACTGTGCATATACACCCGTTCCAAAACCCTAATGAAAATCCTCTTCCTCCGCCTCAAACAATTGTGCATACACACCCGCATTCGTGTTCCGAAGAACACGAATACAATGAGATAAAACTAACCCCAAAACATATACTAGGATCTGGCTCAAACCAGAGCCCGCTAGTAATGACCGTCCGGACACCAAACGTACACAAGTGCGCGGATGTGAATGAACCCCGTCGCAAAACCATGCGACCTCTACTCTGTTTTGCCCAAAGGCGAATAACCCTCTGTGTGGGACTCTAAAAACTTGACACTACGCTGGCAGTGGGTTTAACCACAGACCGCAAGCGGCACTAGCTGTACGTAACGACCCCCAGGTAGATGCCGATAAGAAGATTGATGAGGCGAACCCATCCGAACTCCTACCGAGCCTGTATGTGACAATCTTCGTATTGTCCAGTCTGTTCATATGAGAATATCGCATGGCGGGCCAAGGGGGTGGTAAACGTCAGTCCCCTAATAGCGGTACAAGTAGTGTCGGAATGTAGCCCAGAACACTCTGAGATAACACTGGAAACCTACCAGCATATCTCGCTTGCCCTGGCCAGGGACGACAATGTGTAATAGCTCTCCTAGACACAGCGCGATATCAACTCCCAATACCGGGAGAGACGAATCCTATCTAACCGTCACTACCTCCAAGTGCTTCGGGACTGCACCCAACTACTACCTGTTCGCATGACTCCTTTGAGCCGTGGTAGGGTAGTAATCAAAGTACAGTGGGAACACACTCGAGGCGAAGTGACAGTGTCAAGTCAGCGGACTAAGCTGTACTCATGTCACCTGGGAACTGTTAACTGACGATAGGTATAATACCAACCAACAGTTCCCGACGAGTCCTGTCCAGTGTACTAGTAACCTAACGAGCACCCGCATACTATCTCAAGTACGACGTACTGACGGCTATGGGACAGACCGTCTCCCCTGCTGGGATGAGAAGCGCATACGCTAGTCTACTCCGGAGTATCGATACCCTGTCTCGATATTCCTACGACTAGGGACCTGTATAAGGATGTGCTTGTGGATTACCCAGCCCCCACGAGTGTGATCGCCATCACAACGCCGGTAATCAAGCAAAAGATCCTAAGGGCTCTACTAATGTGTATAGGCGATATGTTAAAAGAAACGCATGTACACACATTGAAGTAGAAACAAACCAAGTAGCATACTACTATTTTGAGCAAGATTGTGTTTACAAGGGTGAATATCCCAAGCTTCCATTAAGTAATATACAAACTAGTATGATACAGTAATGGCCTCTAGGGCATATACACTAACAATCTCCCACTTGCACTAAGGCCATGTACTGGCGTATCGAAGACCTATCATCTCGATCAGCCGCTCGAACTGAGTCTGGGGCAAGGCCTATATGAATGGATCCGCTGTGTTGTCTTTTGTGTCCACTCTCCGTACCTCGATCTCCTGGCGATCAATGATCTCCCTGATCATGTGATACCGCCTTAAGATGTGTCTGGATTTCTGATGGGACCTTGGTTCCTTCGCTAAATCTATAGCCCCATTGTTATCGCAATACAAAGGTATCGGGTCAACAATGGATGGAACCACCTGAAGTTCACTGATGAACTTCTTCATCCAGACCGCTTTTTTTTCGGCATCGCTTGCAGCAATGTATTCAGCCTCCATCGTTGAGTCTGCGACGGTATCCTGTTTGGAACTCTTCCAACATACCGCCCCTCCGTTGAGGGTAAACACAAAAACCGAGACAGACTTGCTGTCATCTTTGTCACTCTGGAAGCTTGAATCGGTAAAGGACTCGACCCTGAGGTCTCCATTACCGTAAACCAGGAACATCTCCTTAGTCCTTCTTAGGTACTTGAGAATGTTCTTCACTGCCGTCCAGTGGTCCTCACCTGGGTCTGACTGATACCGGCTCACCACGCTCAGCGCGTAAGCTACATTTGGTCTTATACATAGTATCGCATATATTATAGATCCTACCGCCGAAGCGTAGGGTATAGTGCTCATGCGAACCCTCTCCTCGTCAGTCTTAGGAGACATCTTCTTGGAGAGGGTAATTCCGTGCAATGCGGGTATGTTACCGCGCTTGGAATTCTCCATACTAAATCTATTTAGTACGGTCTCTATGTACCTGGACTGCGAAAGTCCCAGCAGTCTCTTGGATCTATCTCTGTAGATCATGATCCCCAAAATATACGAGGCATCACCCAGGTCCTTCATGGAGAACCGTTGTGAAAAAAATAGCTTGACCGATTGTAGCATAGGAATGTCATTTCCTATCAAAAGAATGTCGTCCACGTACAAGACTAGGAACACGACAGTTCGTCCTACAATTTTCTTATAGACACAAGGTTCATCTTCGTTCTTGATGAAATCAAATTCCTTGATTGCCTCATCAAAACAGATGTTCCACCTCCGCGATGGCTGCTTTAATCCATAAATGGATTTAAGCAACTTGCACACCTTCCCGCTGCTCCCACTGTCTACGAAACCTTCTGGCTGATCCATGTAAACGCACTCTTCCAAATAGCCGTTTAGAAAAGCCGTTTTAACGTCCATCTGCCAGATTTCATAGTCATGGAAGGCAACAATGGCAAGTAGGATCCGAATGGATTTGAGCATAGCCACCAGTGAAAAAGTTTTGTCATAGTCCACACCAGGTCTTTGACGAAAACCTTTTGCAACGAGTCTAGCCTTATAGCTTTCCACCTGCCCATCTACACCAAGTTTCCTTTTGTAGATCCATTTGCATCCAACGGGTTTTACCCCAGGTGGAGCAATATCCAAGGTCCACACTTTATTGGCGTACATTGACTCCATTTTGGATTGCATTGCTTCCTGCCACTTATCAGAGTCCCTACTGATAATGGTCTGCCTGAAACTGGTAGGGTCATCTTCTTTCAAGATGCAATCCTCTCGATCCCCGTCTATGAGAAAACCGTAGTATCTCTCGGGCGGACGAGAAATCCTACCAGATTTGCGGAGTGGCTGAGGTTCGTCTGGGGTTATTGAATTCTGAGGTTCTGTCAAATCTTCAGTTTCATTTTGTGGTCGCTGAATTTCTTCCTGTTCTACTGAACTCCCACTTGTTTCTTTTGCAAGAAATTGCCACTCTAAAAAGGTGGCGTGGCGAGATACAAACACCTTCTGTTCCTCGGTGTGGCAGAACAGATATCCAGTGGAGTTCTTAGGATATCCCACAAATGTACATAGAACTGAACGTGCCTGAAGTTTGTCCGGATTTTGTACTTTTACATAGGCCGGACAACCCCATATCTTAATACGTTTAAGATACAGTTTTTTACCATTCCACATCTCGAACGGTGTGTTAGGCAAAGATTTAGACGGAATATCGTTCAATAGATATGCCGCTGTCAATAGCGCATGTCCCCAAAATGAAAGAGGCAATTCGGCATTACTCATCATTGAGCGAACCATATCCAGTAGGGTACGATTCCTCCGCTCCGATACACCGTTGTGCTGTGGTGTATAAGGGGTAGTAAGCTGAGAGAGAATACCATTCTCTTTTAAGTAATCTAGGAATTCCGTGCTTAAGTACTCCCCTCCTCTATCAGACCGGAGGATCTTGATACTTTTGCCAGTCTGGTTCTCTACTTCGTTTCTGAATTCCTTGAATTTCTCAAAAGCTTCAGATTTGTGTTTCATAAGATACACATATCCGAATCTAGAGAGATCGTCAGTGAATGTGATGAAGTACGAGAACCCTACCCTTGCATGTATAGACATTGAACCACATACATCACTGTGTATGAGTCCCAAGAGCTCTGTTGCTCTCTCTCCATGTCCGGTAAACGGAGATTTGGTCATCTTCCCTTTGAGACAAGACTGACAAGTTTCATAGGATGAAAACTCGAACGCATTCAAGAGTCCATTTTTATGCAACTTACTTAGTCTTTTCTCTTCGATATGACCAAGTCTACAATGCCACAAGTAGGATTCATTCGTATCTGAATTCTTCCTCTTGCGTGTGTTTTGTACATTAAGAACTGTATTCTGATTTAGAACGTAGATACCATTATACAGCGTACCTTCTGCAACCAGTACCTTATGAAGGTAAATGTTCATGATATTTCTATCAAGAACAAAGTTATATCCATCTTTATCGAGTAAAAAACTGATATGATGTTGCAAACCATGGAAGGTACATAGTAGCAATTGTTCAAAATCATAGTCTTGCCATTTGGCAATACTAGGTGATATTCACCGACGGCTGCAGCATTAACTTATGCTCCGTTCGCTACTCTGAGCGACATATCACCAGGTGCAACTTTCCTACTTTTTCTCAGTCCCTGCAATAAATTATAGATAAGAGATCTTGATCCGGTATTAAGTACCCAGGAGGTAGGGCGAACCGTAAAGCAGTTCTCATTTACAAGAACACCTGAAGTAGATGCAAAACCATGCTTCTTCTTCAACTGGGTATCCTTGGAATTCATACAATCCTGTTTCCCTTGCTCATACTTATGATTGTTGTCACAAGTTAGAGCCGAACCAACGTTCCCCAGCCCCGAATAAGAATTCGGATCGGTCAAACGATACATTTTATTATCTTGATTAGGGCGTGAAATGGTTGCTACCTGGAGAGAGAGAAAAGAAACACTCAGCGTGCGCTCTTGCAAGATTAGATTAGTTTATTAGTTTATCTAATCAGGATGGCTCCTACTGTTTCCTCAAATTCTTCTTAAAACCTTTTGAAAAGAAGAACTAGTCGGAATTTAATTCACGTCACAATTCTTGCTTAACCTTTCAGCCAGGTTAGTGTTGGTACTTCGAGGGAGGTTTTCCAACGCTTTCGCGAAGTTCCTTAATTTAAGAACCTCTTTTTCCTGGGGGCGTAGCCCCGCTAACATCTTTCTAGACACCTACTAGGTTTATAGTATTGATCGTTAAGTGAAATAATCTTCCGAGAGTAATCCAACTCATCAGTGGGATCGGGATCCAACTATCATTGTGTGATGACCTAGATGGAATCCACTCTAGTCACCACACTCCAGAAGGTATGCTAAATCTGCAAGTTCAAGTTTCTTTAGAAACTCCCGATGTGGTTTTTGCCCCTAAGACCCAAGTGACCTTGACTGAGCCAACATATCAAAGAATCCTAGTCAAGTTCAACCCGTCATTATCTTGATTGCATTAGACCCACCCGTACGAGTTCTTGACTGAGCCAAAATGACCGCACGACTGTCCCAACCAATCACATTGTATCCTACGGAAAAATATTACATAGCTACCGTACACTACGCCTCGGCTGAGCACGAAATATGTAGCACGAATACTAAGCAATACCAATCCGAAACGACGGAGGGCTACGACTGGGTTTTGGCGAAAACCCGTTAACGTAATGAACTTGATATCGTTGAAGGAACGCGATACACCTTTTTTTAAAATATAGTGGCGAAAACTTTTGCTAAAGAGGTCACTCCCTGTGAAGGGATCTCGCCTCTTTCCTCGTCGAATGAGGTGCAGGATATTCTAAGATGAATACCTCGATGCAAAGCAAGAATAATCGACTATAGTGAAGTTATCACCTTGACGCAAACTTTTATCTAAGGGGTCACTCCCGATGAGGGGATCTCGGCCCTTGCCTCGTCGAATGAGGTGCTGGGCATTCACAACCGAATGCCTCTGCGCAAAACAAAAGTGAACGTCCTTGCAATAACAACTTTTTGAAAAATTGTTCCAACAACGTCTTTTAGGTTTGTTTTCTTGCATTAATTTAATGTGTCCCATCAATTAATCCTACCATTGCAGAAAACAACGAAAATATGACGTACGCTTATGCTATCTGCATTCGCCACGGGGCCGCATCATCACCCGTTAGGTTACTTAACTAACGACAGAGCGGGGGCTGGACTAGCGCGGATGCAAAACATAAGAAACGCCTAAATAGATATCATATATAGATATATACACATTCGTCAGATGCAATGATAGCCATTCCAGATCACAGATGAATACATTGGATATACTAGGAATCCGCATTCCGTTCGAGCCTGTAACGAAAAGCGGATTACACGGTCGCGATGAATAGCCAATACCCCACCCTAGACCCCTACGGGTGCGGCAAACTACCCGCCAAGTACCCGAAGCGAAGCAACCTCCCTCAACGACGTGAGTAGGCCACTCGGCACTTCGAGATACCCGGTAGTTTGTGCACACCTCCTTGGGTCTATCCTAGGAGCAAAAACAGTAAAAAGAAAATTATACAATGGCGGCTACACCCTCATCCCGGATGTGCGGCCATACAAATAATATTACATCAAATTTACATATTACATGAATTGAAAGATAAAAAAAAAACTCTCATCTCACAACCCCCCGGCTATTCATTCGCGACAATCCAACGAATTCATATACACATACCATCAACATTACAGATCACAGATATGTATAACCCCCACTAATCGACGTATAGCGATTAGCAGACGTTCAATACATATATAACATTACAGCTACAACCCATTAGCCAAAGTCTACAGAAAATCGACCAAAAATACGGGTTTGTAACCACCCCAAAAACAAACTTGTTCTCTGGAAATTCTGGGCAGAAACAAACCATCTCAAAAATCACAAAACCTCAACAGAGGAACACTGCAGGAGAAACGATCCACGGCCGAGTCAACTCGGCCGCGGATCCGCGGCAGGAGCAAGCTCCTGCCGCGGATCCGCGGTGAGTTGGTCGACTCACTGGATCATTTTTCTTGCTTGTTCTTTAAAAAGCCTGAGCCGATTTTTAGTACATGATTTATTATTTTTAGAGCAGAAATAAAAATCGGCAGAAACTTGAATTTTCCGGGGTGTTTTGCGGTTTTTTTGTCCGGTCGAAGTTCTAGTTACTTTGCTAACATGCTAGGGTGTGTTTAGCCTGGCTCTGATACCACTGTTAGGTCCACGTTACCCACCTCGGTCCTTTCGGGGAGGCGGAAAAGGTAAAACGAAATTTTTTCTTGACTAGGTAACATGGACCGTACAATACGGATCTTTTCTAAACTACACACTAGCAACTAACTAGAGATTTATCTACTCGGTTAGGGGTTATACCTCAACTTGAACTCCTTCTCTTGGACTCTTTGTGGTGGTCGGATGGTTCTCTCCTCGTCGCCTTCTCTTGCCGAAGATGGATCCACCTGAGGGTCTCTACCTTGAGCTCCTTTCTCGAACTTTGAGAAAACTAAAGTGTCCGGCTTGCTAGACCTTCAACCTTAGGATGAGTAGAGAGTGGCTTTGGGTGTTTTGTCTCCAAGGAAATGTTTCTCAACTCATGAGAATATTTTTCCTTGAACTAGAGGAGGAGGAAGAAGAAGAGATGAGAGAGAATGAGAATGTGAGAATGATTGAGTTTTACAACCATAACTAGAATATATATGAATTAATCTAATTAATAATTTTAATCAAATGAAAAAGGTGATGGTTGGTTTGATAAGACTATTATCATTTCACATTAAATGTTTTTGCAAAGATCAAAGAGTATCTTTGGAGTGAAATGATGATGGTCAATGTTTCAACCATGGTCAACAAGTCAACCTTGGTCAACAAGTCAACAACTCTAACCATAACACAATTTCATTTAATTAATATTATTAATTGATATTTCACATATTCATTAAGGTTTGGAAAAAGACAACTGTCAACTGTGCATACACACCCATTCCAAAACCCTAATGAAAATCCTCTTCCTCCGCCTCAAACAACTGTGCATACACACCCGCATTCGTGTTCCGAGGAACACGAATACAATGAGATAAAACTAACCCCAAAACATATACTAGGATCTGGCTCAAACCAGAGCTCACTAGTAATGACCGTCCGGACACCAAACGTGCACAAGTGCGCGGATGTGAACGAACCCCGTCGCAAAACCATGCGACCTCTACTCTGTTTTGCCCAAAGGCGAATAACCCTCTGTGTGGGACTCTAAAGACTCGACACTACGCTGGCAGTGGGTTTAACCACAGACCGCAAGCGGCACTAGCTGTACGTAACGGCCCCCAGGTAGATGCCGATAAGAAGACTGATGAGGCGAACCCATCCGAACTCCTACTGAGCCTGTATGTGACAATCTTCGTACAGTCCGGTCTATTCGTCTGAGAATATCACATGGCAGCCCTAGGGGGTGGTAAACGTCAGTACCCTAATAGCGGTACAAGTCGTGTCGGAGTGTAGCCCAGAACACCCTGAGATAACACTGGAAACCTACCAGCATATCTTGCTTGCCCTGGCCAGGGACGACAATGTGTAATGTCTCTCCTAGACACAGCGCGATATCAACTCCCAATACCGGGAGAGACGAATCCTATCTAACCATCACTGCCTCCAAGTGCTTTGGGACTGCACCCAACTACTACCTGTTTGCACGACTCCTTTGAGCCGTGGTAGGGTAGTAATCAAAGTACAGTGGGAACACACTCGAGGCGGAGTGACAGTGTCAAGTCAGCGGACTAAGCTGTACTCATGTCACCTGGGAACTGTTAACTGACGATAGATATAATACCAACCAAGAGTTCCCGACGAGTCTTGTCCAGTGTACTCGTAACCTAACGAGCACCCGCATACTATCTCAAGTACGAAGTACTGACGGCTGTAGGACAGACCATCTCCCCTGCTGGGATGAGAAGCGCATACGCTAGTCTACTCCAGAGTATCGATGCCCTGTTTCGATAGTCCTACGACTAGGGACCTGCATAAGGATGTGCTTTTGGATTACCCAGCCCCCACGAGTGTGATCGCTATCACAACGCCGGTAATCAAGCAAAAGATTCGAAGGGCTCTACTAATGTGTATAGGCGATATGTTAAAAGAAACACATGTACACACATTGAAGTAGAAACAAACCAAGTAGCATACTACTATTTTGAGCAAGATTGTGTATACAAGGGTGAATATCCCAAGCTTCCATTAAGTAATATACAAACTAGTATGATACAGTAATGGCCTCTAGGGAATATACACTAACACAAAGCCAGCCCCTCACCGTCGCCACTACTTTTTTTTCTCACTGCACCCCTGTTTCATCCCCGTACACCCCGCTGAGCTCCATCGACGACGACACGACGACCACCTCCACCACCGAGCTCCTCAACCCTCCTCGACAGCACCCCCACCTCGCAAACTTCACCGGCACCTTGCTACTATCGCCTGAGCTGCAGCCCCGAGCCACCGCCGTTGACCTCCTCCACAACACTCCTCACTCCAAGCCGAGCCAAGCTATCTTTCCCTCGAACCAAGCTCGTAGCCGCAGCAGCCCATCTCCAAGCTCGAGCCGAGGCCGCGAACCCTAGCCGCGCTGTTCGTGGTGCGATCGAGCCGTTGCCGCCACCGTCCGTCGGCAACACGTCATCAGGCAAGTGTACTACTTGCTTCATGCTAAAGTTTATCTAATAAAATTCTTAATACCAATAAATTCCGTAAATACTTTCGTGTGAATCAACAATATTTAAGTGTTCGATGCCAAACCCGAGGGGAAAACCCCCGTTAAACTGACGGAAACTGATCACATAGGTTGGCTCGTATAGTAATGAATATCGTATGATAATTTGGCTGAAAAATACAGTCGTTACTGACGTGATCGGTCATTCCCATTTAAGCCCGTAAAAACTGAAATTTTCCGCGTCTAAAACTTGTAAAAATCACAGCTAATTGATTATAAATTGGAATATTGCATTCGAGGGCTCAAATCGAAGCTGACTCGACGACCTAGAACCCTATCAGAGTGTTAATCTAATCCTATGCTAAAAAGATGACGGAAACTGGTTTGGAGTGCGGCTTGGACTGCAGTCTAGAGCAGCACTGGCTGTTGATTCTCATTTTGTAATGCTTACACTCTGCTGTATGAACATGTAATATTGCGGAACCCTATACCATGGCGAAGATGAATAACTAATGAAAGTGATTTCACCCCTTTCTACTGTGGTTTACTATTTAAACTATATTTTAGATTAACAGAACGTATAGCAGTCCCAAACAGGGACAGAATTTATACCCCATTGTTGTACATTACATAATTTCTGACGTAAAGGTGTGATTGAAAATCTGCCTAGTGCGTTGGAAACCTAATTGATAAACCTAAATTTTGTTCAATATAGCGTCGCCTAATTTTGATCCCAACAGGGTGAAAATTGTGTTGCGAAATGGACATTCAGTTCAGGAACTGAATTTCCAGCAGCGAACACTTAAAATGAAACGGTTGTAATTTGCAAACCCGAAATCCGATTGTCCTAAAATTAATTTTGTTGAACTTCCGACTGAGTTTACTTGCTACCTCTTTTGTATCGTTTTACTTTGAATGTATGATTTAAGGCAATTTTTATAAGTTCATAAGATGCATGATGGCTCATATTACACACGATCTGTTTAACTGCATGAATGCACATATTTTACCCGACTGTCATATTTCTAGTGATAGTGTGCGTTATTATTCAGTGCACAGTGCATTGTCGTGCGTGAATGGTATCGGTTTAAGAGTGTTAAGTACGCCAGTGAAAAGTGAATGATTCGTGATAGTGAACAATACAGTGAACAGTGACTAAAACTGTGTGATTGGTCCGTACTTGTACACGACTAGACCATACTCATAAATAGTGTAAACCTGGGGAAAAAGGGGAATTCGAAGTGGAAAGAGAATTGTATTTAGCGAGGACAGTGATTTAGAGGATGATCATTCGAACAACGACTCTTATATATATTAGGTTGGGCCTAGCGTTCCGGCTGACAGGGTTATGTCCCGGGCGATAGCGGGCCGTAGTCTCGGTGTAACAACTCCAATTTTTGTATACATAAAATTGATTTAAATTTGAAGCATACTTGGGGTATTTAATGTTGCTGTTACCACTTTAAATATTTATTTTCCTACAATAATTACAAGAAGGAGCTTATAGCTCATTGGTAACATCTTGCACTGCTGAACCAAGCCACCAGAGTTTAAATCCCCTACCCCACATTATTTTTAGATTAATTTTATTTTAAATTCCTTGGAAGCCCAACAGTCCACAGACCATAACTCCCAAACTTTGAACTTCACCCAGAAAAGTAAATATACCAGAGCCTTCACCTGATTGCCCCATAACCACCGATCTCCTGATTCAGCCGGGATCGGCCGAGTCGGCAGGCGGATCGGCCGACTCGGTCCGGCGCCGCCGGCCGGACTCGGTCGGATGGCCGAGTCGACAACAGAAAAGTCATGACTTTTCAGTTGCCCAACTCCCCTGCACACACCATTTAATTGGATCGGTTCCCGAAACTTAATTATCCCCCATTTACTACAATTTTTAATGAATTTCTACATTTTTACAATTTTTTTAATCAAAAACCCTTAACCTACCCTATAAATACACCCCCTACCCTCTACCTTCTCATTCCGAAACCCTAAGCTCACTCTCTCAAAATCTTCTTAAGAGTTGTGTACTTTGAAAACAAGTTCACGGCGAAACTCCGACGAAATTCCGGCGGAAATTCCGGCGACGTTTTTAGGAACAACCGGTGACGAAGCAACGCCTCGGCAACCTCTTTAGTCCCCCTTTCACTCCCTTGCTTAATCGAAACCCGTAAGTCCCATTCTATCCCCTTTTCTATTTCTCTAAAATACGAAACTACGAAATCCGACGGAATCGGAACAAATCCGATTTCCGATTCGGTTTTCTATAAAATTTCACTTCTTACCAATACATTCATGCCTAAACATCTTTATATTGACTATTAAACATTTAACAATCAATATGAATAAGTTTCATCACATGAAATGATAGCCTTTCCAATTTATCGTATTTTTTTCACTTTAATAACACCATGTTTCGATTTCACATTTAACCCCTTAACCTTACTATATATTTAAAGTAGAGCACGAGATAATGACCTACCTCCACACACACGCAAATACAACCTTAAACGACATCATCAAAAACTTAGAATACGATAAAACAATAATTTCATTTAAGTACCATATTCTTAATAAAATCATTTCTAAAAGTTTTAGTTTTGATACACTTTTAAATAAATATCTCTTATTAGGAAAACACGATAAGTTGTGGATATCGATCGTTTATCTAAACCTAACTTTGTGTTGTCTAGGCTTGGCAAGTGAGCAAAGGTAATTTTAAAAGGCCCGTTTCACGATTTGTAAGCGGATCCCTCCTTTCCTCATTTGTATTTACCTGACCACAATTGGTGGTGAAGAGGCGATTTGAGGCTTCTAAAGAATTGTCGTTTAGACCATCTAGAAATAGGCCAGTTGGCTTAGAAAACCCTAGAATCTAAAATACGAAAAATTACACTTTGCAAATAAATACCTTTTACATTATAAAACCGTTTTCTAAAGGATTAGTATTTTTACAATCTTTGCAAAGCGCCGCTACAACCCATTTTTGGGGAACTCGTTCGGAATTGTGCGGTTTATCGCGCACCCTCGGACTAGTAGTGCGAGATTCAGACTTCCGCAAGGAGCATTCAGTCTCGAAAGGTTTAAAATACGACATCTTAAGAAAATACGATTTTTGGAATATAAAATATTTATTAAAATTATTTTTGTATGAACATATGTATATTTATCATTTAAATATCTCTTTTATTATAATATAAATTTTTCACCTTTGACTAAAAATCACAAGAATAAATTTTACACTAAAATACTATGAATCAATATTACAGATAAATACCCTTATTTATAAAACTAGGATATTTTCACTAGAAATGTCACAATATAAAATCCACCTTCATTACAACCCTAAAGACGAACAATAAATACTTGATGTGTATTTTGAAAAGTATATAAAAGTACTTTTACATAAAACCCCCTCAAGTTTATAAATTACCATAAGGACCCTAGCAATTATAAGAGCTCGATTCACAGTTCTGATTGTCTGACTCGGGTTTGAGTCTGATTAATTTGACTTAAATATGATTCAAGTCAATCTATAATCTACAAGATTTCAATTCAATATGAACACATGAATCCATGAATACAATTATCAATTTATACAACTTGACTGAACCGAACCATGGATATATATTCCTTTCACATGATTCTCAGTATTCCATTTACATGACTCTACAGTTACAACCGTTTCCTGATATCATGGTTTCGGTCAGTCAGTCAATCAATCATACAACCAATACAATTTACACGATAACAATACAAACAAGACATCGCGGGGTTTAAGGGGTAGATTGGTACGGAAGGTGTTAAATGTGGCACGAGGTGGTCAGATTAAGACACCTAATTTATATTCCGTTGCTGTTGTACCGTGGCATAAACAGTTCCCTGTACATTCCGTTGCCCTGGTCTCTGGCATATAGAGACTCCCCTTGTATACACTGGCATCCTTCTGTACCAAGCTACAAACAAAAGCGTTAACATAACATTATAACAATAGTATACACTTTAAAAGATATCTTCTTATTCTGTCTTTTCTACTTTCCTCTCACCTTTGGGACTTACCGAGCGACCTGTTCGCTGACGATATTCTGTTTCTTTCTTCTTTAAATGTCGTTAGGTGATTTGGACTCGGCAGAGATCGAGCCATCGCAAGAAGACTTAGAGCAGTTTGCTGAAGACCCTGCACTTTAGTTTCATTGTACACTTTTCCTCTCTGTACTTTTCATTTTCTGTTATGCTACTGTTTAGGCATCTTTTTATTTCAGTTGTAATTCCTTTCATGCATTGTACAAAGAATGTTAATAAATAAAAGTTGCTGTTCTTTTTATTTCTTGTCTCTTGTGTATTTATTTTATATTGCTTAGATACGCTAAGCGTATGTACTTCTGAGTATATACGTAGCGGACCTCGTCGCGTCCCCTTCGCCGTACACTGGGAAGCAGGGCGTGACAGGTTTTGTTGGTGGCCCATGTAGGTCAGAGCTGTATGAATCCCTATCATGCAGTTCTGTTCTGCGTGAACAACCTAAGCAATATAACACAAGAACCAGCAACTAAAACATTCTTTACAATTCATGTTCCTTGAATCTTACAATTTCATATTTCTTGAATCTTATCATTTCATGTACTTGAATCTATCCTAACCCAAATTTTTCTTCAGGGTTATGGATTCCCCGAATAACACTAGCACCAACGTCAACAACACACCTCCTGCACTACCTCTCACACCAGCTGTTCCTGCGCCACCCACCGAGCAAACAGTGCTACTTGAGGTGATCCGCAGCCTTCTCGAGGGACAGCAACAACTCCTGAACCGTCCCGAGACTGACGCACCGGGGGTAAAGTATTTCAGGGCTTTACATCCGAAGCAGTTCTCTGGAAAAGGAATCCCTCTTGAAGCCGAAGAATGGGCACAAAGCATAGAAGACGATCTGGCAGTAGCTCAAGTGCCAGACATAGTTTGGGTCCGTGTGGCGAAACTACAGCTCATGGACAATGCTCGCAACTGGTGGAAGGCGGAAGAAAGCCGTCTTGTACATCCTATTGAATGGAAGACTTTTCGCGAGAAATTCGACGCGAAATATTTCCCTGTGACTGCCAGGTTTGCCATGGAGCAGCAGTTCATTCATCTACAAGAAGGATCGATGTGGGACAAATCAGTAGATGAATACGACGCTGAATTCATCATATTAAGCCGGTAAGATATGTCGTAATAGTTCAATTTTTAAATATCACATACTACACAGCTAACACCATCCTTAAACAGATTCGTGGCACATTTGATACCGACGTACGAGATCAGAGCCCGTCGCTTTCAACAAGGACTGGACACGGAGATTCAGGCTGCTCTAGCCACAGGAAAATTTTTGACTCATGAGGATTCTCTGGAAGCTGCCCGCAGTTATGAGGCAGTGATAAAAGCAAGGGGCAGACCTCAGTCTGCAGGAGTCAAGCGTCCTGCCAACCAGATGGCAGGTGGAGCCTCGTCCAGACCACCTTTTGTGCCAAGGCGACCCGGAGTACCGAACCATCATCCCAGCCCAGCCTTTTGTAACTACTGTAAGAGAGCTGGACATATGATGAAAGACTGCCGGCGAGCCAACCGCCTTTGCTTAGTCTGCGGCTCAGCTACTCATAATATTGGGTCTTGTCCCCAAAGGCAAAACCCAGTTGCTGCACCCAGGCCAGCAAACAATTACCCACAGCGCCCTGCCATCCAAGCCCCTACTCCAAGACTTGCACTACCTGCACCACCCAGAGGAGCACAAGTTGCACCACCTCCTCGTCAGTTCCATCAAGCTCAAAGGAACGTTCCGAGGAATGCTCCTCAGGCCAGGAGGAATCACCAAAGCGCCAGGCTTTCACGATGTCTGTGGAAGAAGCTGAGGCCACTGGCCAAGTCATTACTGGTAAACTTTCCTTCTCAAACTTATCTTTTAGTCTTGGTTATCTACACACTTTCCTTATACCTAAAACATATCCTATATACCTTAGGTACAATCCTAGTAGCCTCACTATTTGCACTTGCACTGTTTGATACTGGAGCATCCAACTGCTTTTTATCGCAACGGTTCGTCCAAACCCATGCGATTCCAGTCTCACCTCTTGTATCCAGCTGGAATGTCAGTTCAGGAAATGGCGTTCTAAAAGAAACTATGGGATACAGCTTGTGTCCAGTCGTCGTCTGCAACATAAAGTTTCATGCTGACTTTAAAGTACTTGACATACCGAACTTCGATGTGGTTCTAGGAATGGATTGGCTTGGAAATTTTTATGCTACCATCGACTGTTGTCAAAGGAGGGTAGTATTCGAGATTCCAGACCATCCGATCTTCTATTTCAAGAACGGAGACCGTACCCTGGAGCCAAGTACCTACAAAGCGAAGCCAAGGCAAGCAGTAGTTGCAGCAGCTCAAGCAGAAGAAGAATTAAGACCAGAGGTAGTTCGAGAGTTCGACGATGTATTTCCTGACGATATATCAGGTTTGCCTCCCGATCGAGCTCTTGAATTCAGTATTGATTAAGTACCAGGAGCACAACTGGTGATCAAAGCACCTTATAGACTGAGTCCGGAAGGTTTGAAGGAAGTCCGAACACAGTTGGACGAATTATTGGCGAAGGATGGATTCGTCCCAGCACTTCAAGTTGGGGAGCACCTGTACTACTGGTGAAGAAGAAGGAAGGTTCATACAAAATGTGCATCGATTATAGGGCCTTGAACGAAGTCACTATAAAGAACAAGTATCCACTCCCGCGCATCGATGATTTATTTGATCAGTTAAGTGGATCTTGTGTTTTCTCTAAATTGGATCTTCGTTCAGGTTCTCTTCAAGTGAAGGTCAAGGAAGCTGATATTCACAAAATAGCTTTCAGAACTCGCTATGGACATTACGAATTTCTAGTGATGCCATTTGGGGTGACCAATGCACCAGCAATATTCATGAACCTAATGAATCAAGTTTTCCGGGAGTATTTAGACAGGTTTGTTGTCATCTTCATCAACGATATCCTGGTATATTCTAAGAGTTGGAAAGAGCATGCGGAGCACCTACGAATTGTCCTGGAAACTCTTCGACAACATAAGCTTTATGCCAAGTACAGCAAGTGCGAGTTTTGGCTAAATCAAGTTGGTTTTCTTGGTCATATCGTATCAGGAGAAGGAATTTCTGTGGATCCAGCCAAAGTTTCAGCAGTTAGCGAATGGCCTACACCAAAGTCAGTGAAGGACATTCGGAGTTTCTTGGGTTTAGCTGGATATTACAGAAGGTTCATTGAAGGATTCTCAAAGATAGCAACACCCCTGACCAAGCTCACACGAAAAGATGAAGAATTTGTGTGGTCAGAAGCATGCGAACAAGCTTTCGTAGAACTCAAGTCAAGATTGACATCTGCACCTATTCTCGTAATACCAGATCAATCTGGAGGATTCGAAGTGCATTGTGATGCATCCGGTAAGAGATTATGATGTGTTCTACATCAGCACGGTAAGGTTGTGGCTTATGCTTCAAGACAACTAAAGATTCATGAGCGCAATTATCCGACGCATGATCTGGAGTTGGCAGCCGTCATATTTGCTCTCAAGATTTGGTGCCATTATTTACTTGGTGAACGAGTGAACATCTACACAGATCATAAAATTCTGAAGTACGTGTTTACTCAGAAGGAGTTGAATATGCGGCAGAGAAGATGGTTAGAACTCATGGCGGACTTTGACATCAACTTGCAATATCACCCAGGGAAGGTGAACGTAGTACCTGATGCTCTTAGTCGCCAACTATTATCGATGAATCTCATCGCTCAGTGGAAGCTTCAACAAGATTTGCATCAGATGAAGATTGAAGTAGTCATTCCAGGTAATGCTTCAAGTTTGATGAATCTACAAGTTCAATCAACCATTGTCAATCAGATCAAAGCAGCTCAAGCAAGTGATGCTAAGTTGCAAAGGATCAGAGAACAAGTAGAGAATGGACTCAGAACAAACTTCATCATCCATGAAGACGGATTTTGAGATACGGCAGCAGATTGTGTGTACCAAAAGGTCCTGTTCAGGAAGAGTTAATGAAAGAAGCTCACAGCTCTCCCTACTCAGTACATCCTGGAGGTACCAAAATGTACAAAGATCTACATTAGAATTATTGGTGGCATGGAATGAAGTGTGAAGTAGCCAGAAGCGTCGCAAAATGTTTGGTGTGTCAGCAAGTAAAGGCTGAACATCACAGGACAGCTGGACTACTTCAACCGTTACCAATCCCAGAATGGAAGTGGCATCACATCACGATGGACTTTGTGACTGCTCTTCCTCGCAGCACAAAAGGTAACGATGCCATATGGGTCATTGTGGATCGACTTACAAAGTCGGCTCACTTCATCCCATTCCGAGTTGGCCAATCAACCGAGACACTAGCAAAGAAGTACATGGAGGTAATAATCTATTTAAGATTTAAACTCTTCATAATGTACTATCTCTGATACCCATGAACTCATACAGGAAATTGTGAGACTTCATGGAGTACCGGTCTGCATTGTCTCCGATCGTGACACCAGGTTCCGATCGCAATTTTGGCAGAGTCTGCAAGCAAGCTTGGGAACAAGTCTGAATTTCAGCACGGCTTATCATCCACAAACAGATGGTCAGTCGGAACGAACTATTCAGATCTTGAAGGATATGCTCAGAGCATGTATGCTAGACTTCAAAGGATCGTAGGAAGATTACCTGCATCTTGTGGAGTTTGCGTACAATAACAGCTACCAAGCAAGCATAAGAATGACACCTTTTGCAATATTGTATGGAAGGAAGTGTCGATCACCATTATGTTGGGACGATATACGAGATAGGGAACTTCTTGGACCAGAGATGATAGTAGCGACCGTTGATGTGGTTCGTACTATCAGGGAAAGGATGCGCATAGCCCAAGATCGACAGAAACACTGGGCTGATGCGAAGAGATGACACTTGGAGTTCCAACCAGGAGACCATGTATTCTTGAAGATATCTCCGAACCGCGGAGTGATCCGATTTTGGAAAACGGGGTAAATTAAGTCCGAGATACATTGGACCGTTCGACATACTCGAACGAGTCGGTGAAGTGGCATACCGCTTAGCGCTTCCACCCTCATTGGAAGGAGTGCATAACGTGTTCCAGATATCCCAACTCAGAAAGTATGTGAGTGGTCCCAACCATGTTCTTGATCATTCCGAGCTAACTACACAGCCCGACTTATCTTGTGAGCAACAGCTTGTGGAGATCCTGGACAGGAAAGTGAAGACATTTCGGAACAAAGTAGTTAACTTGGTCCGGGTAATGTGGAGGAAAGATACTCCAGGAGAATCCACTTGGGAAAGAGAAGATGAAATGCGTGCAAGATATCCTCACCTCTTTGTAAACTAGTCCTCAAATAAAAGTTGTAAATTTCGAGGACGAAATTTTGTAAGGAGGGTAGATTGTAACAACTCCAATTTTTGTATACATAAAATTGATTTAAATTTGAAGTATACTTAGGGTATTCAATGTTGCTGTTACCACTTTAAGTATTTATTTTCCCACAATAATTACAAGAAGGAGCTTGTAGCTCATTGGTAACACCTTGCACTGCTGAACTAAGCCACCAGAGTTCAAATCCTCTGCCCCACATTATTTTTAGATTATTTTTGTTTTAAATTCCTTGGAAGCCCAACAGTCCACAGACCATAACTCCCAAACTTTGAACTTCACCCAGAAAAGTAAATATACCAGAGCCTTCACCTGACTGCCCCACAACCACCGATTTCCTGACTCGGCCGGGATCGGCCGAGTCGGCCGGCGGACCGGACGGCCGAGTCGACAACTGAAAAGTCATGATTTTTTAGTTGCCCAACTCCCCTGCACACACTATTTAATTGGATCGGTTCCTGAAACTTAATTATCCCCCATTTACTATAATTTTTTAATGAATTTCTACATTTTTACAATTTTTTTTAATCAAAAACCCTTCACCTACCCTACCCTAGCCTACCCTATAAATACACCCCCTACCCTCTACCCTCTCATCCCAAGACCCTAAGCTCACTCTCTCAAAATCTTCTCAAGAGTTGTGTACTTTGAAAACAAGTTTGCGGCGAAGCTCCGACGACATTCTGGCGGAAATTCCGACGACGTTTTTAGGAACAACCGGCGACGAAGCAACGTCTCGGCAACCTCTTTAGTCCCCCCTTCACTCCCTTGCTTAATCGAAACCCGTAAATCCCATTCTATCCCCCTTTCTATTTCTCTAAAATACGAAACTACGAAACCCGACGGAATCGGAACAAATCCGATTTCCGATTCAGTTTTCTATAAAATTTCACTTCTTACCAATACATTCATGCCTAAACATCTTTATATTGACTATTAAACATTTAACAATCAATATGAATAAGTTTTATCACATGAAATGATAGCCTTTCCAATTTATCGTATTTTTTAACTTTAATAACACCATGTTTCGATTTCACATTTAACCCCTTAACCTTACTATACATTTAAAGTAGAGCATGAGATAATGACCTACCTCCACACACACGCAAATACAACCCTAAACGATATCATCAAAAACTTAGAATACGATAAAACAATAATTTCATTTAAGTACCATATTCTTAATAAAATCATTTCTAAAAGTTTTAGTTTTGATACACTTTTAAATAAATATCTCTTATTAGGAAAACACGATAAGTTGTGGATATCGATCGTTTATCTAAACCTGACTTTGTGTTGTCTAGGCTTGGCAAGTGAGCAAAGGTAATTTTAAAAGGCCCGTTTCACGATTTGTGAGCGGATCCCTCCTTTCCTCATTTGTGTTTACCTGATCACAATTGGCTGTGAAGAGGCAATTTGAGGCTTCTAACGACTTGTCATTTAGACCATATAGAAATAGGCTAGTTGGCTTAGAAAACCCTAGAATCTAAAATACGGAAAATTACACTTTGCAAATAAATACCTTTTACTTTATAAAACCGTTTTCTGAAGGATTAGTATTTTACAATCTTTACAAAGCGCCGCTACAATCCATTTTTGGGGAACCGATTTAGGATTGTGCGGTTTATCGCGCACCCTCGGGCTAGTAGTGCGAGATTCAGATCTCCGCAAGAAGCATTCGGTCTCGAAAGGTGTAAAATACGACATCTTAAGAAAATGAGATATTTGGAATATAAAATATTTATTAAAATTATTTTTGTATGAACATATGTATATTTATCATTTAAATATCTATTTTATTATAATATAAATTTTTCACCTTTTTCTAAAAATCACAAGAATAAATTTTACACTAAAATACCATAAATCAATATTACAGATAAATACCCTTATTTATAAACTAGGATATTTTCACTAGAAATGTCACAATATAAAATCCACCCTCATGACAACCCTAAAGACGAACAATAAATACTTGAGGTTTATTTTGAAAAGTATATAAAAGTATTTTTACATAAAACCCCCTCAAGTTTATAAATTACCCTAAGAACCCTAGCAATTATAAGACCTCGATTCACAGTTTTGATTGTCTGACTCGGGTTTGAGTCTGATTAATCTAACTTGAATATGATTCAAGTCAATTTATAATCTACAAGATTCCAATTCAATATGAACACATGAATCCATGAATATAATTATCAATTTATACAACTTGACTGAACCGAACTATAGATATATATTCCTTTTACATGATTCTCAGTATTCCATTTACATGACTCTACGGTTACAACCGTTTCCTGATATCATGGTTTCGGTCAGTCAGTCAATCAATCATACAACCAATACAATTTACAAGATAACAATACAAACAAGATATCGCGGGGTTTAAGGGGTATATTGGTACGGAAGGTGTTAAAGGTGGCACGAGATGGTCAGATTAAGACACCTAACCTATATTCCATTGCTGTTGTACCATGGCATAAACGGTTCCTTGTACATTCCGTTGCCCTGGTCTCTGGCATTTAGAGACTCCCCTCGTATACACTGGCATCCTTCTGTACCAAGCTACAAACAACAGCGTTAACATAACATTATAACAATAGTATGCACTTTAAAATATATCTTCTTATTCTGTCTTTTCTACTTTCCTCTCACCTTTGGGACTTACCGAGCGACCTGTTCGCTGACGACATTCTGTTTCTTTCTTCTTCGAATGTCGTCAGGTGATTTGGACCCGACAGAGATCGAGCCATCGCAAGAAGACTTGGAGCAGTTTGCTGAACATCCTGCACTTTAGTTTCATTGTACACTTTTCCTCTCTGTACTTTTCATTTCCTGTTATGCTACTGTTTAGGCATCTTTTTATTTCTGGTGTAATTCCTTTCATGCATTGTACAAAGAATATTAATAAATAAAAGTTGCTGTTCTTTTTATTTCTTGTCTCTTGTGTATTTATTTTATATTTCTTAGATACGCTTAGCGTATGTACTTCTGAGTATATACGTAGCGGACCTCGTCGCGTCCCCTTCGCCGTACACTGGGAATCGGGGCGTGACACTCGGGTATACGAGACCCTCGTTAAATACGATCCTCCTTTCCACAACTCGATTTCAAAAGTGACTTAGAGACCGATAGGGACACAGATCATACAATGCATCAGTTAGTGATATATTGGTTACCTGTATTTTACCTCCACTATTATTACTTTCTTTTCTTGTTCATTGTTATTATCATAAAATTGCTATTATGTCACTCTGACGACCTGAGTATGCATGCTCAGACCTTGAGGAAGAACCAGTACAAGAGTCAGACCCGCGCTTCGAGCTTGCGGAGATTTAGATGGGAGTACCTCCTTTACCTTTACTGCTTTCCCTAAAGAAATCTTGTATTCGCAGTCGGTTAGTAGTTCTTTTTCTTGTTTTGTTGTAAATTGTGAACAATGAATGTTGATGTAATAACTAGTGATGTATTTCCTTGACTTCTGTGCTGTGTTTACTGATTACCATGTAATGCTAGAAGCCAAAGTGTGACTACGGCATGATTATTCCTTAACCGTAGGAGAATGGCTGGCATAGTCATCCCCCGTTTTCCGTATTTTGGGAAGCGGGGCGTGACATGGTTTTGTTGGTATCAGAGCCGCGTTTGGTAGTAAGGGATAACATTAACTACATTTTATTACATTATTTTCGCTTCACTATCCCTGACTTTCATCCTTGTATCTAATCATATCCTTTTAAATATCTTCCAGCGACATGACGTCCCCGAACGACCACTCCTCGGACTCAAGTTCTCAGGATCGCACGGAAAGGATCTTGAATGCACTAACGACTCTCGCAGAAGCTCAAGAGAGAAAGACGGACCTACTAACCGAGGGACTCAGGGCAATTACCGTAGTAGGGGGACCCTCCGCTCTCATTACCGCCCTCGAGGGCACTGCTCCACCGGCTTTTTCTGCCAGGGCTGGCACCGTGTCAGATTTTCGGAGGTTACATCCAGTTGCATTTACGGGACTAGCCGAACCACTCGAGGCCGAGCAATGGCTGGTCAATATGGAGAACCTGCTGACGGCTGCAAGGTTACCCGATGAAGAGAAAGTGAATGCGATAAAAATCCAGTTGGAGGACAAAGCCCATACTTGGTGGTCAGTTGAAGAAAGCAGACTAGAAAGGCCAATCGAATGGAGCAAATTCAAGGAGTGCTTCTTGGACCACTATTTTCCTTCCACTGCTAAGGCAGAGATGGAAGAAAGATTCATCTTACTGAAGCAGAATGGCCATCCCGTGGACGTATATGCGGCAGAATTCAACCGTCTGAGCCGATTTGCTCTGTATATGGTCGCCTCAGATGCCTCCAGGGCCATGCGCTTCTTACAGGGACTTGATTTTGAGTTATAGCAGTTGACCGCGTCACTCGAGTTGCAGACTTTTGCGCAGGTACTCAACGCGGCACGAATTCAGGAGAAGCTGATCAATAAATTTAGGAAGCCCCCGGTTGTTCCAGTGCGTACTCACACACCGTCTCGAGGGGTCATACCAGTTCAAAGGCCAGGGACGATGTAGATGAAGCGTCCATTCGTGCCCCAGCATCGCTCCCAGGGTAAAAACTTAGTTTGCGGCTACTGCAACAGAGATGGGTACACCCAGAAGGACTGTCGCCGCGCCAAGGGACAGTGTTTGATTTGCGGATCCAGCCAGCACCGAGTTAGTGGTTGCCCCGAGCGAACAAAGTTACAGGGAGGGTCTGGACCGCAACAGCAGAGATCACAGGAGCAGAGGCAACCCTACACAGGCCGCGGTCAGGGATGAGCTTTCACCTTGACCGCCGAGCAGGAAGATGCTTCAGGCGAAGTTGTCACAGGTATTCTACTTGTACATTCCATGCCAGCTAGAGTACTGTTTGATTCTGGAGCATCACACTGTTTCATATCTACGCATTTCGTTGATACACACTCCATACCACATGAACCATTAACCAAGGGTTGGGAAATACATACGGGTAATGGTGTTATAGTATCTAGTCGAGAATGTAGATCCTATCCGGTTGTAGTATGTGGCAGGGAATTCTATGCGAATTTCATTTTGATCGGAACATGCAACTATGACGCAATTCTCGGGATGGATTGGATGAGTACATTGTTCATACCATAATTTTGCATTATAACCCATTCTTATTCAATTTACAAATAAACAGGTGTTTTTGACCCATGTCTGCTATATAGTTGCAGGTTACAGGTTCTCGGAACAAAACAGTGAAAAAGATGAAAAGACGATACAAAAGTGAGACTACAACCAACAAATGGAAGAATCTTGATCGTGCCTACATTTTGAGGGACAATGAAGATCAATGGACAATTTCACAAAGAACAAAGGCAGCGCAAGGTTCAAGACTTCGACACGAAGCAAGCGGTAAAGTCCACGATATTGTTCACTGTGGAAATCTGGAAGAAATCAGAAGACCGTCTGAGAAACCAAGTGAAGGAAATAGAAGAAACAAAGCAACAGAAGATTCCCTGAAGATTTAAGCTCAAGATTCCACTGTTTGGCCGCGGAACCGAAACCAAACATGGGTTTTGGCAGCGGTTCCGTGGCCGTGTGTCGCCCGTGTCGGTGGAAAATTTCTATGGTCACTGGTGGCGCGTTGACTAGTCTTTCTTAGGGGGTAAAATTGTAAATGCAGACGTGACTCGAATGTAACCCTAGGGTTTCTATGTTCTATAAATAGAAACCTTAAAACCTTTTTTTAGGTTATGCCTCTTCTTGTGCCTCATTTCATCTATCTAAATTCAGATCTGTAAATTTCTATAAAGTATGAAGAGTGCATCAAATTAGAGTAAGTTTTCAATTCTTGGCCTAATTAATTTTATTATCTGCCCTGGTGTAATTTTCCTTTCTGCCCTAGTTTAGATTTCATTCTCTGCCCTAGTTAATTAGTTTAGAAAATGTTTTTCAATTCCCTAACGAGTGAGTAGTCTCCTCACTTGTTAGGGTTAGATTTGGGGAAGGCTTGAGAGATGAAGATCTCTCATCCGTTTGTTGCCCATCACACGTTTTTATAGGACTCCATGCATACATGCACACATCGCTCCCTACGACACCCTATCCCATGAGGTAGCGGTGATACCGTAGTATAAAGGACCGGTTGAGCGTGTTTTCCATGGAGGTTAGGGTAAGAATTAAGAAAGGAAGGACAAGAATCTAGAGGAAGAAACACCGTTTCTTCCCGATGGTACTAATCCACTTTATTAATAATTACCATAACAGCTCATAGATCTTAATTAGGGCATTGAAAGCGGTGAGAAATATTGACTTTCCAAACTTAACCTAAACCTAACCCTAGCAAGGTTTTAATCCTACTTTAGATCAACCTTAGTTTTTAGATTTAATCAATCCGACAACAATCGGAATTAACTCGTTAGAACAAATAGAGAATACACAAAATCCCTGTAGACCGACCCGTACTCACCGGCTAGCTACCAAGCGACGCCGTTCTTGATTGCGGTTATAAATTATTCTTTGAAAAATCAAATGGCGCCGTTGCCGGGGATGGCGTAGTATTTTCTTTTTGTAATTTCGGGTTAATATAAAATTGAAAAATCATAAAAACTGAAAAATAAAAAATATAAAAAAATTTATCATTTTGTTATTTTGTGAAGGGTATTTCGTTTGAATTTTTGCAGGACAGACGAATGAATTCAGATTTGGAAAAATCCAGAGAGTGAAACAGAAAACAGCAGATCTGAACAACCGAGGAGTACCATAACAGAGCAACAGAAAAGATTTGGAGATATGAACAAACCAACCGACCGCGGAACCACTGCCGTAACCTACTTATTGCCGCGGATCCACCGCTCCCTTGTGACGTCAGCAAAGGCAATTTCCTCCGTGAGCTTCCTTTCTTCTTCTCTGCAAACCCCAATATCTCCTCTGTTAAATTTCCTGCAGGATTCTTTGTGTTAAAAAATCTCTCCTCCTTCCAATAATTGATCTTGTGCAGGATTCTTTGCGCCGCGCTAAAAAAAATTGTTTGCAAGTGATTGTGTTTACTGCTTTGCATATTTTAAATTGACTTTAAGGGGCTTTTACACCAATCCAGATTGGGTGTGGATTTCATTACCCTTCCCAGGACCCCAGAAATCACATAAGGCATATTGCATTGACCATCGTTTAATTAAAAAAAATTAGACTCAGCGCTAAAGACTTTACGCTCAATAGGACAGATGAATAGTTGGGGTGTCTCGGAAAGTGTATCTAAGGCGAGTGGTTACTTAATTAGGCCCACTACTTACGTAGTGGAGAACCTCCCACTTACCTAGCCACAATTGGCGGTGAAGAGGCGGTTTGAGATCTACTTCTTGCCCTTTGGAACAGTTAGGAGCTGTCTAGCTGACCTAGGTGACCCTATATCTAGGCCTGATTGTGCATTTGTAGTTGATTGAACGTGTGTCTAAGCCTTTTATCGAAAATCTTTTTTGCAAAAAGCCCCACATAAAAAAAACACAAAAAGGAAAAAGGAATTTTTTTTTACAAAAAACTTGCAAATTTTGTCGCTAAGAAATCCATTGCACCCCACTTATACCCACATTCTTTTTTTTCTCCTTTCTTACATCATGGGTACCCCGCCTCACAAAACCCTCACCGAACTTTGGTACCCTGAACCAAACTTTGCTTCATATGCGAATTGTTTTGGTCGAATTACGGACGACCCCTCCATGCCCAAAATTTCTTTGAAAGATTGAATAGAAGCGTCTAGGAGAAACAGTTGGACTCTGCAATCCACTTTGTATCAACCGTGTCAACCTTCATCACCTTCTTACGTTGATACTCTTTTTTCGAGTCCTGTTGTAACTCCGAAACCCATGTCTATAGCTGAACATATTGAACAATCTTATAACCGATCCTTCACTCCTTTCAACACTTCTTGTTCTTGGGATCAACAAGTCCATTCATCTTTTTATCCAAATGTTGATCCTACTCCTGTCTAACCATTCAATTCCTACTAGTCCTACCCGACTTCCACACCTTCCCTAGATATTGCTTCTACACAGCCATTTGGGAGTTTCACGTATCCAAACAATTTTGAATCTTTTACCGAAACCCCTTCACAACCCATGTCTAGTTTGGAACAGTCGTTGGAAGCTTACATCGTAGCAACAAACAAACAGATGAGGAATTTGGATGTGTCCATTGCCGCCCTTATGTAACCTAGTGAACCGGTAGCTAGTTTCCAACTAGCTCCAAATATTCCAATGTATGATGAGGCGGTTGGACATAGTGAGAATTTGAATGGTGAGAGTGAGCTGTACACATTTCCAAATCAAACCTACCCATACTTAATTGAATCCCACAACTCCGGTTTTCAATCAAGTGTCCCAAATGATTCACCAGTTAAAGATAAAACGTTTAATGAGTTGTGCGACTTTGTAGTGCTGGATTTTCCAGATTGTGAAGAATCCCTTTCGAGTGAAACCACACCTAATCCTTTTGAACTTTACACCTCTAATCTAGAACCCGAATTGATAAATATCCATGCTTTTGATGAGATGTCTGAAAAAAATAGATTTTCACTTGATTGAGGATATTGATGCAGGGAGTATTTTGGATGATGAACCCATAGATTTGACTGAAATTATCTCTCCAATTCATCATCCCGAGTCATTAAATGTTTCTCCTGAACTTCATATGCATCTTGATTTTGATGATAATTGCATGGATGAGATAATTTTTGAGGAATATTATGAGGATAGTATTGAGGATGACTCATTTTTTTTGATGTGTCGGGTTTTCCAATTCATCCTCCTGAACCTTTAACTGTTATACTTCCTAAATCAAACTCCCTCCTTTCCATCGTTTCGACCACACAAAAGATCACGCAGGAGGACTGTGAGCTTAAAAGATTTCTATTCGATCACAGCAGTTTGGACGCCACTAGTGCATACCTCTTTGAATCTGACACAGTTCTCATAGCCGATAACGATTACGAGTGCTTCACTTTTTCGGACGATTTTGAAGACTCACCGCCCGAGTTTGAGTCCTTTGAATTTTTAGATGAGTTAGTTGAACCATCAAACTCGGTTGCTTACAGTCATTTCGAACCATTCATGGAATCCTTCGAGTTCGAGACAGATTACTTAGGTGAGATTAAGACTATCCCAAAATCACTTCCTTTCGTCCTTCCTATCGTTGCGACCGAGCAAGAATTCGTCACGCTTCTACTTTCAATGTTTGGTTTACCAAGTTCAACGTACCCATGTTTTCTTGCAAATCTTGAGGGATTTGACCCCACTTCTCGACGGGTTGATAAATTAGCACAATCGCTTTTAACACATCGGTCATCACAAATTGTGCTAATTTATTCACTCAATTTACATCCTCAAGTTCGTGCTACACTTCTTTCTCTTTTCCGCCATTCTCCTCCATCGAGACCGTATACCGCTTCTATCTCCATACGGTCTAGTGTGTTTCTCAACTCCTTTCTCTACACTCCATTCTTTCACCAACCCTACTATTATCACGATAGAATTTTTGAATGGTTGGTGCTAACCATAGGTCTGTGTAAGGCCTTGTATAGTTTGATTTTTCTCCTCCCTAACTCTGAACTAAACGCTTAGAAAGTGGAAACACTGTCTCATTTAAGTTTGGGGGGAACCTTTTTGTATATATATTTTTGTTTTTTTAACAATAAAAAAAATATATAAAAATTATAAATAAATAAACAGGGGAGTGCCGATATTTTTGACCCTCTTGGTGTAGCCTGACAGTGAGGACACTGTCAAGTTTAAGTTTGGGGGTATGCTCGGTAAGCCTTCTTCCTTCACATTGATGTGTATATTTTTGCATTTGCATACTTATTTTAAAACCCATAAAAAATTGAAAAATTTCAAAAATTATAAAAATTAAAACATTCAATTTTGGCCTTAATGACTTGAGTTGGACAAAAAGGTTTACTAGCTAGGAACAACTAGATCTTAGATTTAGGAAATTAAAAACCCTAAAAATAACGTTTCTTAAAGTTTAACGGTAGAAAGTATATGTCTTTGTAGTTTATTTAAAAATAGATAAATTTTGAGTTCACTTCTTAGGCTAAGTTAAAATAAGGGAAAAGTATTGATGTTTTTATTAAAGTGTAAGTCTGAAAAATAATTCCTAAGCATAAGTCTAAATTCTGAAAATATATACCCTACAAATTACACAAACACGAACCTTGAAATTTGGGATAGTAGAAGAGACCTTGAAATGCTCTTGTCTAAAGTCCTTAGTACGAAGAAAAATAAAATAAAAATACAAGTGTGAATAAAGAGATATAAGAAAAATGAACACTGGTTTTTGTAATTACTTAATGCTGCATTAATAGAAAAAATATTTAGTGAGGGTGTTTCATCACCTAGTGCCTTAGACCAACTGGTTTGGGAGTCACTGCTAAAGCCTTAGGTGTTACAAGACTAGGAATTACGCTTCAATGTGCAAACACATTTTGTAATCGGTTGTTGGTACCTCAAGAAGTATTAACGGTTGCATGAAGGATGTGTGAGCAAATTTCATCTAAAAATCCACCAATTAAGAAGTGCTTTAGACAACGGACAGGAGTATGATAGCTTGATTTGAATTTCCAAGTGTAGGGGTGATACACACACACACACAGGGGTATGTGATTGGGGTTTAGATAAGAGATATGAATGAAGAATAGGACTTATATCTTTAATAGAGATGATAAAAATTCCTAAGTTGAGATAGAACCCTAGAAGGAAAACTTAAAAGATGCTAAAAGCTAAGTAAATTCACAAGAATATATATAATCTTAAATTAAATGATAAGGAAGCGTGAAGAATACGGGTGGATAATTAATGAGTCGAAGATAATAGAATTCCTTGTTGGAAAACCTAATTGGAGAATAAAAGTTAATAGGCCGAATTGATAGGATTTTGTGGGTAGTATCCGCTGAAAACCCTCAGGAGACAACACTCCTCCTACTAGGGACACCTAGAGGTTTAACGGCTTGTTGCACGAGCTCAGTGCAATCGCGTTTCCCTGAGAACGTGAGGCTAGGTTTTTTTCGAGAATAAAAACTAGGTTTGCTCGAGGACGAGCAAAAGATAAGTTTGGGGGTATTTGTTCATACCATAATTTTGCATTATTTTATTCCCCATTCTTATTCAGTTTATAAATAAACAGGTGCTTTTGACCCATTTCTGCTACATAGTTGCAGGTTACAGGTTCTCGGAACAAAACAGTGAAAAAGATGAAAAGACGATACAAAAGTGAGACTACGACCAACAAATGGAAGAATCTTGATCGTGCCTACATTTTGAGGGACAATGAAGATCAATGGACAATTTCACAATGAACAAAGGCAGCGCAAGGTTCAAGACTTCGACACGAAGAAAGTGGTAAAGTCCACGACATTGTTCACTGTGGAAATCTGGAAGAAATCAGAAGACTGTTTGAGAAACCAAGTGAAGGAAATAGAAGAAACAAAGCAACAGAAGATTCCCTGAAGATTTAAGCTCAAGATTCCACTGTTTGGCCGCGGAACCGCGGCCAAACATGGGTTTTGGCCGCGGTTCCGCGGCCGTGTATCGCCCGTGTCGGTGGAAAATTTCTATGGTCACTGTTGGCGCGTTGACTAGTCTTTCTTAGGGGGTAAAATTGTAAATGCAGACGTGACTCGAATGTAACCCTAGGGTTTCTATGTTCTATAAATAGAAACCCTAAAACCCTTTTTAGGTTATGCCTCTTCTTGTGCCTCATTTCATCTATGTAAATTCAGATCTGTAAATTTCTATAAAGTATGAAGAGTGCATCAAATTAGAGTAAGTTTTCAATTCTTGCCCTAGTTAATTTTATTATCTGCCCTAGTATAATTTTTCTTTCTGCCCTAGTTTAGATTTCATTCTCTGCCCTAGTTAATTAGTTTAGAAAATATTTTTCAATTCCCTAACGAGTGAGTAGTCTCCTTACTTGTTAGGGTTAGATTTGGGGAAGGCTTGAGAGATGAAGATCTATCATCCGTTTCTTGCCCATCACAGGTTTTTATAGGACTCCATGCATACATGCACACACCGCTCCTTACGGCACCCTATCCCATGAGGTAGCGGTGATACCGTAGTATAAAGGATCGGTTGAGCGTGTTTTTCATGGAGCTTAGGGTAAGAATTAAGAAAGGAAGGACAAGAATCTAGAGGAAGAAACACCGTTTCTTCCCGATGGTACTAATCTACTTTATTAATAATTACCATAACAGCTCATAGATCTTAATTAGGGCATTGAAAGCGGTGAGGAATATTGACTTTCCAAACTTAACCTAAACCTAACCCTAGCAAGGTTTTAATCCTAGTTTAGATCAACCTTAGTTTTTAGATTTAATCAATCCGACAACAATCGGAATTAACTCGTTAGAACAAATAGAGAATACACAAAATCCCTGTGGACCGACCCGTACTCACTAGCTAGCTACCAAGCGACGCCGTTCTTGATTGCGGTTATAAATTATTCTTTGAAAAATTATACATTCCATGCAATTATTGAGTGCCGAGCAAGGAACGCGACTTTCCGCATTCCCAATCACCCAGAGTTTATTTTCGAAGGAGGGAGCGAATCTTTGGAGCCAGCCAAGTTTAGAGCCAAGAAAAAAGAGTTGACAGCTATGGAGATTGATGAGGATCCAGCCCCAGAGATTGTTTGGGATTTTCTGGATGTGTTCCCTGAAGACTTACCAGGTCTACCACCTCCCCGCATCTTGGGATTCTGGATTGATTTAACTCCAGGTACAACACCAGTTTCCAAGGCTCCGTACAGAATGGCACCGATTGAGTTGGCAGAAATAAAGAAGCAAATTGAAGAACTCCTGGAGAAGGGATTTATCCGGCCAAGCGCTTCACCGTGGGTTGCACCAGTCTTGTTGGTGAAGAAAAAGGATGGATCGCTGAGAATGTGCATAGACTATCGAGAGCTGAACAAAGTCACGATAAAGAACAAATACCCCATTCCATGCATCGACGACTTATTTGATCAGTTAAGTGGGGCCAAGGTATTTTCGAAGTTGGATATCCAATCGGGCTATCATCAGATCAGAGTAGAGGCCAAGGATGTATGCAAGACGGCTTTCAGGACTAGATACCGACACTTTGAGTTTCTTGTGATGCCGTTCGGTGTTACCAATGCTCCAGCGATATTTATGGATTTGATGAACATGGTGTTTGCGAAGTACTTGGACACGTTTGTCGTTGTATTTATCGACGACACACTAGTCTACTCGAAGACCCGGGAGGAGCACATCGAGCATTTGCGCACGGTGATTGATCGTTTTCGTTGTGATAAAATGTAAAGTGTTTACAATCAAAGAAATTTATACCGCAATCAATTAACGGTGTCGGTGTAGTGCGTTAATGAATACGGATCGTCCACTGAGATGTGCGTTTTGATCGATTTTTGTTTTAGATGAGTCAAAATGAAAATATAAAAGAAAATTCAAGAAGGTTGATTCAAGATTTGTAATATTTGATTTCAAGAAAACATAGAGAATATAGATCAAGAATCAAGAATTGTCCCAATCAATTTAGTTATCAAGGTTTGTAGAATAGCTTGTAGGATTCGATTGAGTTAATAGTTAATGATGAATCTAATAATTCCTAATCTTATCTATTAATAATTTGTAACTAGATTGATGATTATGATGAAGATTAGGGATCTATTGAAGAGATTAGGGTTTCTCCTTCTATCCCTTGTCCTTTCGATCATGATCATTCGGATCTAGCCTCTAGCAAAGAAAATCATCAATCATTTGATTCCTAACTTGCAATGAAATAATCAAGAAGTCATTTCGCTTCAAATTAGGTCATCAACGATTCTTTTTTCTAAAGTTCACAAATCCCATAAGAATTAAGACTAGTATTAAGATTTGATCATCATTAAATCTATCAATTCTCTCGAATCCTCCACAAGCGGAGATTTCGCTCACACATCATGAAAATTAATGAATCAAAGATCAAGAAGTTTCATAACGCAAGAATGTAAAGAAAGCAAGAATTTCAATTATCACCTTTATTAAATCGATGTCTAATTACACATTCCCTTAATTTGAGATTACAAGATGTTGCTCTCAATCACTCCTTTTGAAGAGGTAACTAGTGTAAGTCCATGCTACCCGTCCCCGGTTCTTTGGGGTTGCGGAAATAGTGAAAAACGATTTTTTCTAGGGTGGTAACATAGACTCAAAATACGGATCTTTATTAAACAACTAACTAACAACCTAACTAGGAGTTTTACCTACTCGGTTAGGGGGTTATACCTTAACTTGAACTCCTTCATCTTCAACTCTTTGCGGTGGTCGGATCGGCCTCACCTTGTCGTCTCCTCGCGCCGAAGATGGATCCACCCGAAAGCTTCTACCTTTTGGCTTCTACTTCAAACTAGAAGAAACTAGAACACTTGGCTTGCTAGACCTTGTGTACCAGGATGAGTAGAGAAGTGATATGGGGTTTTTATCTCTAAGGCAATGGTTTTCAACTCATGAGAGGGAGTTGCCTTGAGCTAGAGAGAGAGCAAGAGGAAGATGGAGAGCTTGAGCATAAGAGAGAAAGGAAATGAAAGAATGAGCAAGTCTTTTGCCATCCAAGCTCTCATAATCCAAAATCATGATAACACATAATAATAATTGAGTATTATGTGATGATTATCATCATATCAAATGGCAATATCATTTCATGCATTAAATGCAATGTATGAACAAACAAGCAAGCAAAAGTCTTTGCATGAAATGATAGCCATTGTAATGATGGTGGTCAACAAGTCCAACCTAGTCCACCGGTCAACAAAGTCAACAAGTCAACAAAGTCAACCTTTCAACCCAACCATGGCACAATAGTACTTAATTAATATTATTATTAATCATATTTCTTATTCTCATTAGGGTTTAGCAAACGTCAACAGTCAACAACCCTAATGAGAATCCTCTGCCTCTGTCTCTGTCAACCGTGCATACACACCCACATCCGCGTTCTGAGGAACACGAATGCAAACGAGATAAAATCAATCCCAAAATGTATACTAGGATCTGGCTTAACCCAAAGCCCGCTAGTAATAACTGCCCGGACACTAAACGTGCACAAGTGCACGGATGTGACCGAACCCTGTCGCAAAACCACGCGACCTCTACTCTTTTGCCTAAAGGCGAATAGCTCTCTGTGTGGGACTCTAAAGACTCGACACTACGCTGCCAGTGGGTTTAACCACAGACCGCAAGCGGCACTAGCTATGCGTAACGGCCCCCAGGTAGATGCCGATAAGAAGACGGACGAGATGAAACCCATCTGAACTCCTACTGAGCTTGAATGTGACAGTTTCCGTACAGTCCTGTCTGTTCGTCTGAGAATATCGCATGGCGGGCCTAGGAGGGCGGTAAACGTCAGTCCCCTAATAGCGGTACAAGTCGTGTCGGAGTGTAGCCCAGAACACCCTGAGATAGCACTGGAAACCTACCAGTATATCTCGCTTGCCCTGGCCAGGGACGACTGTGTGTAATGGCTCTCCTTGACACAGCGCGATATCAACTCCCAATACCGGGAGAGACGAATCCTGTCTAACCGTCACTGCCTCCAAGTGCTTCGGGACTGCACCCAACTATTACCTGTTTGCATGACTCCTTTGAGCCGTGGTATGGTAGTAATCAAAGTACAGTGGGAACACACTCGAGGCGAAGTGACAGTGTCAAGTCAGCGGACTAAGCTGTACTCATATCACCTGGGAACTGACAACTGACGATAGGTATAGTACCAACCAATCAGTTCCCGACGAGTCCTGTCCAGTGTACTCGTAACCTAACGAGCACCCGCATACTATCTCAAGTACGACGTACTGACGGCTGTGGGATAGACCGTCTCCCCTGCTGGGATGAGAAGCGCATACGCTAGTCTACTCCGGAGTATCGATGCCCTGTCTCGATAGTCCTACGACTAGGGACCTGTATAAGGATGTGCTTGTGGATTACCCAGCCCCCACGAGTGTGACTGCCATCACAACGCTGGTAATCAAGCAAAGATCCTAAGGGCTCCACTAATGTGTATAGGTGATATACTAAAAGAAACACATGTACACATTAAAGTAGAAACAAACCAAGTAGCATACTACCATTTTGAGCATGATTGTCAATACAACTGTGAATATCCCAAGCTTCCATTAAGTAATTTACAAACTAGTATGATACAGTAATGGCCTCTAGGGCATATACACTAACAATCTCCCACTTGCACTAAGACCATGTACCGGCGTATCAAAAACCAATCATCTCGATCAGCCGTTCGAACTGAGTCTGGGGTAAGGCCTTCGTGAATGGATCTGCAGTGTTATCTTCCGTAGTAACCCTCCGAACCTCGATCTCCTGGTGATCCACGATCTCCCTGATCAGGTGATACCGCCTCAAGATGTGTCTGGACTTCTGATGGGACCTGGGTTCCTTCGCTAAAGCTATAGCCCTGTTGTTGTCGTCGCAATACAGAGGTATTGGATCAACAATGGACGGAACCACCTGAAGTTCTTTCAAGAACTTCCTCATCCAGACGGCTTCTTTTGCGGCATCAGCAACGGTTTCCTATTTGGAACTCTTCCAACACACCTCCCCTCCATTGAGGGTAAAGACAAAACCCGACATGGACTTGGAATCATCCTTGTCACTCTGGAAGCTGGAGTCAGCAAAGGCCTCGATCTGGAGGTCTTTTCCGCCATACACCAAGAACATCTCCTTAGTCCTTCTCAGGTACTTGAGAATGTTCTTTACCGCTATCCAGTGTTTCTCCCCAGGGTTTGACTGATACCGGCTTACTACACTCAGTGCATAAGCTACATCCGGTCTGGTACACAACATCGCATACATTATAGAGCCTACCGTAGAAGCGTAGGGTATAATCGACATGCGATCCCTTTCCAAATCAGTCTTGGGAGACATCTTTTTGGAGAGGGTGATCCCATGACAAGCCGGTAGATTACCGCGTTTGGAATCTTCCATACTGAATCTTTTCAGTGTGGTGTCGATGTACCTGGACTGCGAAAGTCCTAACATCCACTTGGATCTATCACGATGGATCCGGATCCCCAGAATGTAAGTGGCATCACCCAGCAGGTCTTTCATGGAGAACCTGTGTGACAAGAACCCCTTGACAGATTGTAGCATAGGAATGTCATTTCCTATCAAAAGAATGTCATCCACGTATAATACGAGGAACACGACAGTTCTTGCTACAAATCTACTATAGATGCATGGTTCATCTGGATTTTTTTATAAAGTCAAATTCTTTGACTGTCTCATCAAAGCAGATGTTCCAACTCCGCGATGCCTGCTCTATAGATGGACTTAAGCAACTTGCACACCTTTTCGCTGCTCCCACTTTGAATGAAACCCTCTGGCTGGTCCATATAGACACACTCCTCTAAATTTCCATTTAGAAAAGCGGTCTTTACGTCCATCTTCCAAATCTCATAATCGTAGAAGGCAGTGATGGCAAGAAGGATCCGAATGGATTTCAGCATAGCCACTGGAGAAAAGGTCTCGTCATAGTCCAAACCAGGCCTTTGACGAAAACCCTTTGCAAAAAGTCTAGCCTTATAGGTCTTAACCTATCCATCTACATCAATCTTCTTCTTGAAGATCCACTTGCATCCTACGGGTTTTACCCCATCTGGAGCAATGTCCAAAGTCCATACTTTGTTGGTCTACATGGACTCCATTTCGGTCCGCATTGCATCCAGCCATTTTACCGAGTCAGCGCTCTGAATGGCCTGCTGGAAGGTAGTAGGCTCATCACTGTCAATGATGCAATCCTCTCTATCCCCGTCTATGAGAAAACCGTAGTATCTCTCGGACGGATGAGACTGACTACTACTCCTGCGGAGCGGCGTAGGAATGTCCCGTTCTTTTGAACCCTCTGGTTCTACTAAGCTTTCAGTAATAGCTCGTGATTCTGGAATTTCTTCCAGTTCTACTGCGCTCCCACTTATCTGATTTTCCAAAAACTCAGTTTCCAAGAAGCAGGCATGACGAGAAACAAAAACCTTTTGTTCCTCTTCGCAATAGAAGAAATATCCCTTGGAGTTCTTTGGATATCCCACAAACTTGCATTGTACTGAGCGTGCCTCGAGTTTGTCCGCATGCTGCTTTTTGACAAAAGCTGGACATCCCTATGTCTTAATGTGATTAAGATAGGGTTTCTTCCCACACCATATCTGATATGGTGTGGTAGGCACAGTCTTAGTTGGAACTCGGTTCAAAAGATATGCAGCTGATTCTAGTGCATATCACCAGAATGATCGTGGTAACTCAGCGTTACTCATCATGGAACGCACCATATCCAATAGGGTCCGGTTCCGCCTCTCCGATACACCGTTATGTTGCGGAGTGTATGGAGAAGTAAGTTGAGAGAGAATTCCATTCTCTTTTAGGTAATCCAGGAACTCGGCACTCAAGTATTCACCACCTCGATCAGATCTCAGTGTCTTGATACTTTTGCCGGTTTGTTTTTCTACTTCATTCTTATATTCCTGGAATTTTCCAAAGGCTTCGGATTTATGTTTCATTAAGAAGACATATCTGTACCTTGAAAAGTCATCCGTAAAAGTAATGAAGTAAGAATAACCGCTTCGCGCATATGTAGACATTGGACCGCACAGTCGCTGTGTACGAGTCCTAGGAGCTCGCTCGTTCTTACTCCGTGTCCAGTGAACAGAGTCTTTGTCATCTTTCCTTTGAGACAGGATTGACAAGTTGCATATGATTGATATTCGAACGGATCCAAATATCCTTCTGTATGTAACTTCGTCAACCTTCTTTCATTGATGTGACCCAGTCTACAATACCATAAGAAAGCCTGATTTGTTTCTGGAGACTTTCTTTTGTGTGTATTCTGGACATTGAAAATCTGTGGTTGGTTTAATACGTATATACCATTGCTTAATGTACCTGACCCAATCAAAACTTGATTAAGGTGAATGTTCACAACATTACTTACAAATGCAAATTCATAACCTTCTTTAGATAATAAAGATACAGATATGATATTACAGGTTGCATTTGGTACAAAATAACAATCATGCAAAACCAAAACATGTCCATTTGACATTCCCAGGTGATAGTCCCCCACGGACTCAGCATACATGCCAGCTCCGTTTGCAACTCTGAGGGTCATATCACCTGTCTTCAAAACCCTACGCCTTCTCAGTGCCTGCACAGAATTACAGATATGAGATCCTGATCCGGTATCCAATACCTAGGAAGTAGAGTTTATTGAAAGACAGTTTTCAATAACATACACACCTGAAGCCGAAGCCGCAACCTGCTTTGGATCCTGGTTTCTGGCCTTCCAAACCCTGCAATCCTTTTTCCAGTGTCCCTTCTTATGACAATAGAAGCATTCTTCCTTTCCCACAAGCTGCCCCGCTATCTTTGTTGCCTTTGCTTTTCCCTTCGTTTCCACTTTACTAACACCGCCTCTTGGTTTGGCGGGGGCTTTCTTCTTCTTTCCCTTGGCTTTCGCCTTGGACTTAGAAGATGAAGATCCTCCTACAAACAAAGTGGATGTTTCCCTACCTTTCTGTAGGGTGCCCTCTGCACTCCTCAGCATGTTTAGGAGTTCCGGAAGTTCAACTTCTTTCCCTTGTAAGTTGAAGTTTAGGATAAACTGGGCGTAAGTGGAAGGAAGGGACTGGAGAATCAAGTCCGTATAGAGCTCGTTCTCTAACGTGGTCCCAAGGTCCGCGAGCTCTTCAATGAAGCCAATCATCTTAAGCACGTGTTCCGCTACCGATGATCCGATGGCCAATCTTGCCGAAAACAACTTTTTCGAGACTTCGTATCTGGCGATACGGGATTGCTCTCCATACAGTTCTTTTGAATGAAGAAATATGGATTCCAGGTCCATATTCTCGTGCCTCCACTGATGTTCAATGTCCATAGAGGCAAGCACGAGGCACTTGGCCTTCGCGCAATCGATCTCTGTCACGACCCGCAAGGTACGGAACGTGACTGGCACTTAAGTTTACGAAACGTCTCAAGACGTCCGTAAAATAAGTAAGCCAAAGCCCAGAAACCAAAACCAAATAAGCAAAAGAGTGAAGAAAACCCAATCAGTTGAAAGCGAGTTTATCAATAAGTCATGTAAAACCCTTTTTAAAAAAACAATACAAATTTTTCGGAAAATTTCGGCAGAGTCTCCTTTGTAAATACTGGCCCCCAAAATGGGTACAACAAGAATATATATGAATCCAACAAATAAGGCATCCCCAAGCGGGAGCTAGCACTTCGCCACAAGGCGGTCACAAATCCCACGCAATATAAAGCAACAACATGCGAAATAATCATAAGGAAGCATGAGAAAAACTGCATGTCGACTCAAGTGAGCTCGACCCCAAAATACAGCATAAAAAGTCCACAAATCTCACAGTCTCATCTCTAGGTCAATTTACAACAATACTGGTAGATACAGTAGATGGAGTACTCTAGATACAAAGACTATACAAGGTGGTACAAAAATATTGATATAACCCACCTAAGAGCAAAACCTCGAGTCCAGGCAAAGGAGGCAAAAGAAACAAGTGCGCCCGCCGCTACTGTACTGACGGAGCGGACCTGCAAAAGGCTGTGGCACAACGGGGGTCAGTTGCCAACTCGTGAGTAATAAATAACATCTACACAGGCTATCGAAAGCATGCACACAAGTATCCTAGCATCCAAAATACAGGTAAGGCAGGACATAATGGCAGGTAGGTATGCAATATGAATATACTAGCAGGTATGAATGCAATGCGAATCAACTCGTGATCTGAATGTGTAAGTATAAGAAATCATGTTTTTTCCCTTTAAGAATCTCTTTTGAAATACCAGCACAATACCAATAGAATCAACAAGAACCTGTGTCCAGCAACGAACCTCAAAACTATCACCAATCTCATATATCCATGTCATCGTATCTCTGGCCTCAGCCATCCGGCTGACCCAGCTCAATATCAAAATCTCATCATCTCGCGGCCACGGTCGGGATCCTCTGGATATCCGCCGTGCCAAACAGTCACCGGTAGGTAATCCGTCCCCTGCCAGGCTCAACGTCAACACCACATTCATCTTGCCCCGGGGTACCATACCGGGCCCACCATGTACCCGTGACGGTTCCTCCACTCCTCGACACGGATCTCGAAAACCACAGCAAACTCATGGTGGACGACACTTACATCACTAGAAAACCGCAATTTACATATTTTAAAAATATAATAAGTTTAGAAATTTTGCGGCTTTCCCCCGAAATCCAGAAATATCATAAAATCTCAAGAAATCCTCATAAGTGCATATGTCAATGATAATGAATGCATATGGTATCAATAATCGAGTTGCGATGTGTGATTAATAGATTAGGCATGAACAAATAATATGATGAAGCACATGCACATGAATAGCAATCCTACGATTTCATTTTAAGGAATTAAAGCAATAGCGCGAGTTTAAGTATCAATTATAGTAAAAGGTTTCAATTTAAAGGTTATCTAGTGTGGTGGCATGGCAATTACCAGGGTGTGTGTGTAAGCATGAATAGTGCTCGTGCTGCATATAAAAACCCTGGCAATGGTGCAGGTGTCCTATAAAATGGTTTCGTATATGTATGTCAATATAGGGCATGAACGTAGCAAATAATCATACAAGTATTACACCCCTAATTACTAACATTACTAAGAATCTTTTTAAGGTACTAAAACTATCGGGCGACTTGCGCCATCCAACGATAGTCCCCCGTAGATGTTACATCTACTCACCGGAATCCCTAGCTAGTCACGTCCAATCACCGCTTTCCCCTTTCGTGCCGCGTCTGACGTCTCCGCGACTGAACCTGGAATTTACATCAATACAAACATAAGGTTACATATCAAGAATGACGCAATTCCTTAACGAAAATACCATAGTTCACAAGCTAGGTACAACGTGCACAAAGTGTGCGGAACACACGCGAAAATCGCAAAAATCTACTAAAATGTCGATTTGGTCGCCCGGAAAAACTAAAACCCGATTACTCAAAAATCCGCACTCACACATCCTAAATGTCATAGGATATGCCAACAATATAATCTAGATATCGCAATTAGTTCGCCACAATAATATAATAAAAACCTAGTAAACTAGAAGTTTGCAAATTTTGGTGCAAACATCGACAATTAGCGACAAAGTTAACACAATCCAACACAACAATCCAAACTAGCCCACTAGCTAGCCATTACACTAATTTTAAACCATTAACTATGCATCAAACCATAATTCCAACACAAACCCTTCTCTTGATTTTTGGTAAATAGCAACAACAATGAAAATTTCACACAAGTTAACTTAGATTAGCATAACATCAAGCCACTTAAGCAAAGTAACCATATAGATTGGTTAAGTAAACAACTAGATTAATTAAAAAGATTTAATTAACTAAAACATGGTTTCAAGAAACCCTAGTTAACTCAACCATTAACTTTTAAAAAAACTAGATTAGGATTAACACTAAAATTAACACCAAACAACTAGATTAAAGAATTCTAACCATATCAACTTAAAAGAGTAGAAATTATACCTCAAATTTTATAGATCTAGCAAGAAGAATTTGCCTCAATGATGGCCTCATAGCACCATGATTCCAAGCAAGAGAGGTGAAGGGAAAAGGGATGAAGAATGGGGTTATTTTGTGAGGTTTAAATTTGGAAATTTTGGAGCAACTTGATGAATTTTTGAACAAGATGAAAAGAAAAATGATGAAGAGGGGAGGGGCTGCAGATTTTGGCCAGAGGAGGGAGGAGGGGAAAGGTGTGGGGTGTGGGAAAGTCAAGGTCAAACCATACCCAAAGTCAAATACACCATACCTCCAAAATACTATATTTTAAAACCTACACATTCAACTCAAATCATCCCTAACAAAAGAATTTTAAAACAAAAGAGAGAGGGGGAATTTTCTGCAGTTTGGGACAGCCAAGGAGATGTGAGGATGTGTGTGTGAGAGTGCACAAAATTTTTTTTGCAAAAAGACCCCCTACAAGTCCAAAATTGCAAGTTTAAGCTTAAATTCAATAATTTTCGTTTTCCATAATAAAAATTAGTTAAAACTTAAAATAAATTACTAAAAATTTATGTTACAACTAGATTTTAATTAACATGATTTTAAAGCTTAAATTTAGCCCATTTAAATTTGTATTTATCGCTAATTTAATGTATTTTCTTACCGGCTTAAAATAATATTAAAAAATTGAAAAATTAGGGAAATTTTTTAAACGACCAGAATTTCTTAAGTAACCCATTTGCTACTAAAAACAAGCAATTACCTATCCAAATTAGGTATAATTAGTCCTAAACTGCAAAATAACAAAAAAGACGGTTTTCGGAAAAATACCGAATTTTCACCGATTTTCAGGAAAACACCAAAACGACTTTTCAAGGCGTTACAATCTTTCCTCCTTAAAGAAATTCGGCCCCCGAATTTAAAAATATAACTACGCGTACCTTCAAAGAGATGGGGATATTTCTTCCTCATCTTGCTCTCGGTCTCCCAGGTAACCTCCTCGCTGCTCGGGCTACGCCAAAGGACCTTGACGGTCGGTATAACCTTCGATCTCAACTTCTTCACCTGCCGATCCAGAATGGCCACCGGCTGCTCTGCAAATGAAAGGTCGCGCTCTAGCTGGACTGTCGGGTGCTGAATCGCATGCGAAGGGTCGTGAAGGTACTTGCGGAGCATCGAAATATGGAAGACGGGGTGAACATCGGGAAAGCTGGGTGGAAGGGCCAAACGATATGCAACAGCGCCGACACGCTCGAGGATCTCGAAGGGACCTATGAATCTGGGGCTAAGCTTCCCCTTTCGCCCAAAACGCATCACGCCCTTCATCGGAGAGACTTTCAGAAAAACATGGTCGCCAACTGCGAACTCTAATCTGCGACGGCGCCTGTCTGCATAGGATTTCTGTCTGCTATGAGCTGCCCTCATCCGGTCTCGAATCAACTGTATCTTCGCAGTCGTCTCCTCAACAAGCTGCGGCCCCAAAATACTGCTCTCGCTGAGCTCTGTCCAACAGACGGGCGATCTGCATCTCCTCCCATACAATGCCTCGAAAGGTGCCATCTGAATAGTATCCTGGAAGCTGTTGTTGTAGGAGAACTCCACTAGAGGTAAATGACGATCCCAGCTACCGCCGAAGTCTAAAACGCACGCTCTGAGCATGTCCTCGAGAGTCTGAATGGTCCGCTCTGACTGTCCGTCGGTCTGCGGATGAAACGCTGTGCTGAAGCTCAAACGAGTGCCCAAAGCCTCCTGAAGTCTCTGCCAAAGTCGGCTGGTGAACTTGGTGCCTCGATCTGACACGATACAAGTCGGTACGCCATGCAACCGCACGATCTCGTCGATGTAAAGCTGGGCATACTGAGCGAAGCTGAAAGTCGTCTTCACTGGCAGGAAGTGAGCCGCTTTCGTCAATCGATCTACGATCACCCAGATGGAGTCATACCCTCGACTGGTCCTGGGTAGACCCACAACGAAATCCATCGAAATCTGCTCCCATTTCCACTCCGGAATGGGTAACGGCTGTAGCTCTTCTGCGGGCCTCTGGTGCTCGTCCTTGACTTGCTGACAAGTCAGGCATCTCGATACAAACTCCGCAATGTCCCTCTTCATCCCGTCCCACCAGTAGGTCTCTCTCATATCATGGTACGTCTTGGTGGAACCGGGGTGGACACTATACACTGATCGGTGTGCCTCCTCAAGAATGTCGCGCCGCAATCCATCAGCATCTGGTACGCACAGTCTAGATCCATATCGTAAAATCCCCTGATCGTCAATCACGAACTCGGAAAATCTGCCCTGTCCCATCTGTGCCATGATCTCTGAGCAACGGTCGTCACTGCGCTGTGCCTCATATATACGGTCAAGCAACTGTGGGCGTGCACGAATATGCGCGAGCTGTCCCCCTGTCTGAGTGAACTCGAACTCAACTCGGCTGTCGCATAACATTTGCCAACCTGCTGACGACTGCCTCTGTACTGCGCGCAAATAGGATAGACTACCCCCGGGCTTCCTACTCAACGCATCTGCCACCACATTCGTCTTGCCTGGGTGATATAAGATCTCGCAGTCGTAGTCTTTCACCAACTCCATCCAACGACGCTGTCTGAGGTTCAGGTCTCGCTGCTGAAATATGTATTTTAAGCTCTTGTGGTCTGTGAATATTTGGCACGACTCGCCATATAGGTAATGTCGCCAAATCTTCAATGCAAAGACCACTGCAGCCATCTCCAAATCATGAGTGGGGTAGTTCTGTTCATGCTTCTTCAACTGCCGAGAAGCATATGCGATCACCCGGCCATGCTGCATCAATACGCATCCTAATCCCACTCGTGAAGCATCACAGTAGACCACAAATCCGCCTGATCCCGAAGGCAAAGATAATACCGGCGCCGTAGTCAAACATGTCCGCAGCTGCTGAAAACTGCGCTCGCACTCCTCTGTCCAAACGAAAGGAACTCCCTTCCGGGTCAAACCGGTCAAAGGTGCAGCTATACGGGAGAAGTCCTGAACAAAACGCCGGTAGTAGCCCGCCAGGCCTAGAAAACTACGGATCTCAGTAACCGATGTAGGTCGGGGCCACTGCTGAACAGCCTCAATCTTCTTCGGGTCCACACAAATGCCGTCTCTCGTAACCACGTGACCCAAGAATCCGACGCTGTCCAGCCAGAATGCACACTTAGAGAACTTTGCGAACAGCTGGTGCTCCCTCAGAGTCTGTAACGTAATCTGCAATTGCTGCTCGTGCTCCTCTCTGCTCCGGGAGTACACCAAGATATCGTCGATAAACACGATGATGAACAAGTCAAGATACGGCCTGAATGTACGGTTCATCAAATCCATGAATGCTGCTGGGGCGTTGGTGAGTCCGAACGACATCACCAAAAACTCGTAGTGGCCGTAGTGCGTGCGGAAAGCTGTCCTCGGTATATCCTCCTGTCGAACTCGCAGCTGATGGTATCCTGATCGCAAGTCGATCCTCGAAAAATATCCCGCACCCTGAAGCTGGTCGAACAAATCATCAATGCGTGGCAACGGATATCTGTTCCGAACGGTAACTTTGTTCAGCTGGCGGTAGTCGATACACAAGCGCAAACTTCCATCCTTCTTCTTGACAAACAGGACCGGAGCACCCCACGGAGAAACACTAGGTCGAATAAGCCCCTTCTCTAACAAATCCTGCAACTGATCCTTCAGCTCTCGAAGCTCTGCCGGGGCCATCCGATAAGGCGGTATAGAAATAGGCCCCGAGCCGGGAATCAAATCGATGCAGAACTCAACGTCGCGCTCAGGTGGTAGCCTAGGTAGCTCATCAGGGAACTCACAAACAACCGGGACCCGGTCCAACGGAACCTCTGCAGCTCGAGTATCACAAATATACGCTAAGAATCCCTGACATCCCTTCCGCAAGAGCTGACCAGCGCGAAGAGACGAAATCAAGCTGGGAAGGGTGACGCTGCGGTCTCCCTGAATAACAAGGACTGGCTCTCCCGGAAAGCTAAATCTGACTGCCTTCTCACGGCAGTCCACCGAAGCATAACAAGTGGCTAGCCAATCCATGCCCAGAAGCACATCAAAGTCCAACATATCGAGGAGAATCAAATCAACCGATGAATCCCTCTCCCTGATACGAACGGAACACAAACGAAATACAAAACGAGCGACAAACGACTCGCCTACCGGAGTAACAACAACAAGCGGATGATCTAACGACGACGACTCACGGCCCAACATCGGTGCAAAGTGTGTAGAGACGTACGAATGTGTGGAACCTGGGTCAAATAATACCCGTGCGTCGAAAGAACAAACTGGCGAGGTACCTGTCACAAGGCATTGGATGCCTGCGCATCCTGCGGTGTCAAAGCAAAAACTCGGGCCTGTCCTCCACCGATAGCGGGCTGACCTCGACCTCGACCTCGGCCTCCTCGTCCTCTCTGAACAGGACCGCCGCGTCCACGGCCTCTGGGTGCACCTAACTGGCGTGGAGCATCGCCGGTGGTAGGAAGCAGGGCTCTCTGAGGAGGGGGTGGTGATGGTGGTAGGGTCACATGCGGAACTGTCGCTGCTCCCTGTCGTCCCGTCGGACAGTCTCTGACAAGATGGTGCGGACTCCCGCACCCAAAACACCCTGGCGACGGCTGCTGTCCCTGGGGATAAGAACCATATAACTGTCCCCGACTAAATCCTCTGCCAGGCCTATCTCTCGGAAAAAATCTGGTGCGCTGCCTCTGAGACGGTACATCGGTGCGAATCCTCTTCGGCCCAGAAACGGCCGAAGTCTGTGATAGGCGTGCCTCCATCCGTAATGCCGTATCCATAGTAGCTGAATAAGTGTCGTAGTGCTGGGCGCCAATGGCAAGATATAGCTGGGCATCGAGTCCATGTACGAACCTCTTCACCATCTTCTCTTCGGTATCCACCAAATAAGGAGCATATCGGGATAACTGTGTAAACTGGATGTCATACTCAGACACCGTCATCCCAGGTGTCTTGACTAAGGCCTCGAAGCTACGAGCTCTGGCGTCACGAACGCTCTCTGGGAGGAAACGAGCTAGAAAGACCGCTGTAAACTCGGCCCAAGTCATAGGCGGTAGACCTGCAGCTCGACCTCTCAAGACTGACTCCCACCATGTCTGCGCGAGACCCTCTAGTCGGAAACTCGCAAGCTCTACCCATCGATCATCCGAACATCTCAGCGAACGGCAGATCCTGGCTAAACTGTCAAGGAACGTCTGTGGGTCCTCCGCTGCCTCGGTGCCGGTGAATACTGGAGGTCTCAGCCTCATGAAATCCTGTATTGAAACCGGGATGGTCACGGCGGTAGTAGTAGGAGCAGGTATCATAGCAGTCTGGGATGTAGTAGGTGCGTCATCCGGCCTCGGTGTACGACTGGCTGCAACTAGGGATCCTACCATCTGACGTAGCTCCTGCATGCCCCCCATCATCTGTCGCAACTCCTCCATACCAGTCTCGAGCCTATCCATACGGCCTGGGGAAGGTGGATCGGTCTGTCCCTGCGGCGTAGGCATACCACCCTGCTCAGTCCTAGTCTCGGACGAGCCAGCTCGAATCTCGTCTCGGGCGGCAGCCCTCTGTGCCCTCGTAGCCTTTGGCGGCATAGTGGCTGTTACAGGAAAACGGGTAATAAGAACAGTGCGATAGAATCATAGGATACACGGAATTGAAGAAGGAATTTTCAAGCAAGTATATCCTAAAGTCACTTAGGTGGAGTACCGTATCGCAAGTATGCCGCGGACATACACACGCTACGTTACCCTACTTAAGTCACTTACTCCATCTACCAAGGGTCATCCTACACTCAAAAAGGTAAAACCTATGGCTCTGATACCAACTTTGTCACGACCCGCAAGGTACGGAACGTGACTGGCACTTAAGTTTACGAAACATCTAAAGACGTCCGTAAAATAAGTAAGCCAAAGCCCAGAAACCAAAACCAAATAAGCAAAAGAGTGAAGAAAACCCAATCAGTTGAAAGCGAGTTTATCAATAAGTCATGTAAAACCCTTTTTAAAAAAACAATACAAATTTTTCCGAAAATTTCGGCAGAGTCTCCTTTGTAAATACTGGCCCCCAAAATGGTACAACAAGAATATATATGAATCTAACAAATAAGGCATCCCCAAGCGGGAGCTAGCTCTTCGCCACAAGGCGGTCACAAATCCCACGCAATATAAAGCAACAACATGCGAAATAATCATAAGGAAGCATGAGAAAAACTGCATGTCGACTTAAGTGAGCTCGACCCCAAAATACAGCATAAAAAGTCCACAAATCTCACAGTCTCATCTCTAGGTCAATATACAACAATACTGGTAGATACAGTAGATGGAGTACTCTAGATACAAAGACTATACAAGGTGGTACAAAAATATTGATATAACCCACTTAAGAGCAAAACCTCGAGTCCAGGCAAAGGAGGCAAAAGAAACAAGTGCGCCCGCCGCTACTGTACTGACGGAGCGGACCTGCAAAAGGCTGTGGCACAACGGGGGTCAGTTGCCAACTCGTGAGTAATAAATAACATCTACACAGGCTATCGAAAGCATGCACACAAGTATCCTAGCATCCAAAATACAGGTAAGGCAGGGCATAATGGCAGGTAGGTATGCAATATGAATATACTAGCAGGTATGAATGCAATGCGAATCAACTCGTGATCTGAATGTGTAAGTATAAGAAATCATGTTTTTTCCCTTTAAGAATCTCTTTTGAAATACCAGCACAATACCAATAGAATCAACAAGAACCTGTGTCCAGCAACGACACCTCAAAACTATCACCAATCTCATATATCCATGTCATCGTATCTCTGGCCTCAGCCATCCGGCTGACCCAGCTCAATATTAAAATCTCATCATCTCGCGGCCACGGTCGGGATCCTCTGGATATCCGCCGTGCCAAACAGTCACCGGTAGGTAATCCGTCCCCTGCCAGGCTCAACGTCAACACCACATTCATCTTGCCCCGGGGTACCATACCGGGCCCACCATGTACCCGTGACGGTTCCTCCACTCCTCGACACGGAGCTCGAAAACCACAGCAAACTCATGGTGGACGACACTTACATCACTAGAAAACCGCAATTTACATATTTTAAAAATACAATAAGTTTAGAAATTTTGCGGCTTTCCCCCGAAATCCAGAAATATCATAAAATCTCAAGAAATCCTCATAAGTGCATATGTCAATGATAATGAATGCATATGGTATCAATAATCGAGTTGCGATGTGTGATTAATAGATTAGGCATGAACAAATAATATGATGAAGCACATGCACATGAATAGCAATCCTACGATTTCATTTTAAGGAATTAAAGCAATAGCGCGTGTTTAAGTATCAATTATAGTAAAAGGTTTCAATTTAAAGGTTATCTAGTGTGGTGGCATGGCATTTACCAGGGTGTGTGTGTAAGCATGAATAGTGCTCGTGCTGCATATAAAAACCCTGGCAATGGTGCAGGTGTCCTATAAAATGGTTTCGTATATGTATGTCAATATAGGGCATGAATGTAGCAAATAATCATACAAGTATTACACCCCTAATTACTAACATTACTAAGAATCTTTTTAAGGTACTAAAACTATCGGGCGACTTGCGCCATCCAACGATAGTCCCCCGTAGATGTTACATCTACTCACCGGAATCCCTAGCTAGTCACGTCCAATCACCGCTTTCCCCTTTCGTGCCGCGTCTGACGTCTCCGCGACTGAACCTGGAATTTACATCAATACAACATAAGGTTACATATCAAGAACGACGCAATTCCCTAACGAAAATACTATTGTTCACAAGCTAGGTACAACGTGCACAAAGTGCGCGGAGCACACGCGAAAATCGCAAAAATCTACTAAAATGTCGATTTGGTCGCCCGGAAAAACTAAAACCCGATTACTCAAAAATCCGCACTCACACATCCTAAATGTCATAGGATATGCCAACAATATAATCTAGATATCGCAATTAATTCGCCACAATAATATAATAAAAACCTACTAAGCTAGAAGTTTGCAAATTTTGGTGCAAACATCGACAATTAGCGACAAAGTTAACACAATCCAACACAACAATCCAAACTAGCCCACTAGCTAGCCATTACACTAATTTTAAACCATTAACTATGCATCAAACCATAATTCCAACACAAACCCTTCTCTTGATTTTTGGTAAATAGCAACAACAATGAAAATTTCACACAAGTTAACTTAGATTAGCATAACATCATGCCACTTAAGCAAAGTAACCATATAGATTGGTTAAGTAAACAACTAGATTAATTAAAAATATTTAATTAACTAAAACATGGTTTCAAGAAACCCTAGTTAACTCAACCATTAACTTTTAAAAAAACTAGATTAGGATTAACACTAAAATTAACACTAAACAACTAGATTAAAGAATTCTAACCATATCAACTTAAAAGAGTAGAAATTATACCTCAAATTTTATAGATCTAGCAAGAAGAATTTGCCTCAATGATGGCCTCATAGTACCATGATTCCAAGCAAGAGAGGTGAAGGGAAAAGGGATGAAGAATGGGGTTATTTTGTGAGGTTTAAATTTGGAAATTTTGGGGCAACTTGATGAATTTTTGAAAAGGATGAAAAGAAAAATGATGAAGAGGGGAGGGGCTGCAGATTTTGGCCAGAGGAGGGAGGAGGGGAAAGGTGTGGGGTGTGGGAAAGTCAAGGTCAAACCATACCCAAAGTCAAATACACCATACCTCCAAAATACTATATTTTAAAACCTACACATTCAACTCAAATCATCCCTAACAAAAGAATTTTAAAACAAAAGAGAGAGGGGGAATTTTCTGCAGTTTGGGACAGCCAAGGAGATGTGAGGATGTGTGTGTGAGAGTGCACAAATTTTTTTTTGCAAAAAGACCCCCTACAAGTCCAAAATTGCAAGTTTAAGCTTAAATTCAATAATTTTCGTTTTCCATAATAAAAATTAGTTAAAACTTAAAATAAATTACTAAAAATTTATGTTACAACTATATTTTAATTAAAATGATTTTAAAGCTTAAATTTAGCCCATTTAAATTTTTATTTATCGCTAATTTAATGTATTTTCTTACCGGCTTAAAATAATATTAAAAAATTGAAAAATTAGGGAAAATTTTTAAACGACCAGAATTTCATAAGTAACCCATTTGATACTAAAAACTAGCAATTACCTATCCAAATTAGGTATAATTAGTTCTAAACTGCAAAATAACAAAAAAGACGGTTTTCGGAAAAATACCGAATTTTCACCGATTTTCAGGAAAACACCAAAACGACTTTTCAAGGCGTTACAATCTTCCCTCCTTAAAGAAATTCAGCCCCTGAATTTAAAAATATAACTACGCGTACCTTCAAAGAGATGGGGATATTTCTTCCTCATCTCGCTCTCGGTCTCCCAGGTAACCTCCTCGCTGCTCGAGCTACGCCAAAGGACCTTGACGGTCGGTATAACCTTCGATCTCAACTTCTTCACCTGTCGATCCAGAATGGCCACCGGCTGCTCTGCAAATGAAAGGTCGCGCTTTAGCTGGACTGTCGGGTACTGAATCGCATGCGAACGGTCGTGAAGGTACTTGCGGAGCATCGAAACATGGAAGACGGGGTGAACATCGGGAAAGATGGGTGGAAGGGCCAAATGATATGCAACAGCGCCGACACGCTCGAGGATCTCGAAGGGACCTACGAATCTGGGGCTAAGCTTCCCCTTTCGCCCAAAACGCATCACGCCCTTCATCGGAGAGACTTTCAGAAAAACATGGTCGCCAACTGCGAACTCTAATCTGCGACGGCGCCTGTCTGCATAGGATTTCTGTCTGCTCTGAGCTGCCCTCATCCAGTCTCGAATCAACTGTATCTTCGCTGTCGTCTCCTCAACAAGCTGCGGCCCCAAAATACTGCTCTCGCTGAGCTCTGTCCAACTGACGGGCGATCTGCATCTCCTCCCATACAATGCCTCGAAAGGTGCCATCTGAATAGTATCCTGGAAGCTGTTGTTGTAGGAGAACTCCACTAGAGGTAAATGACGATCCCAGCTACCGCCGAAGTCTAAAATGCACGCTCTGAGCATGTCCTCGAGAGTCTGAATGGTCCGCTCTGACTGTCCGTCGGTCTGCGGATGAAACGCTGTGCTGAAGCTCAAACGAGTGCCCAAAGCCTCCTGAAGTCTCTGCCAAAGTCGGCTGGTGAACTGGGTGCCTCGATCTGACATGATACAAGTCGGTACGCCATGCAACCGCACGATCTCGTCGATGTAAAGTTGGGCATACCGAGCGAAGCTGAAAGTCGTCTTCACTGGCAGGAAGTGAGCCGCTTTCGTCAATCGATCTACGATCACCCAGATGGAGTCATACCCTCGACTGGTCCTGGGTAGACCCACAACGAAATCCATCGAAATCTGCTTCCATTTCCACTCCGGAATGGGTAACGGCTGTAGCTCTCCTGCGGGCCTCTGGTGCTCGCCCTTGACTTGCTGACAAGTCAGGCATCTCGATACAAACTCCGCAATGTCCCTCTTCATCCCGTCCCACCAGTAGGTCTGTCTCATATCATGGTACATCTTGGTGGAACCGGGGTGGACACTATACACTGATCAGTGTGCCTCCTCAAGAATGTCGCGCCGCAATCCATCAGCATCTGGTACGCACAGTCTAGATCCATATCGTAAAATCCCCTGATCGTCAATCACGAACTCGGAAAATCTGCCCTGTCCCATCTGTGCCATGATCTCTGAGCAACGGTCGTCACTGCGCTGTGCCTCATATATACGGTCAAGCAACTGTGGGCGTGCACGAATATGCACGAGCTGTCCCCCTGTCTGAGTGAACTCGAACTCAACTCGGCTGTCGCATAACATCTGCCAACCTGCTGACGACTGCCTCTGCACTGCGCGCAAATAGGATAGACTACCCCCGGGCCTCCTACTCAACGCATCTGCCACCACATTCGCCTTGCCTGGGTGATATAAGATCTCGCAGTCGTAGTCTTTCACCAACTCCATCCAACGACGCTGTCTGAGGTTCAGGTCTCGCTGCTGAAATATGTATTTTAAGCTCTTGTGGTCTGTGAATATTTGGCACGACTCGCCATATAGGTAATGTCGCCAAATCTTCAATGCAAAGACCACTGCAGCCATCTCCAAATCATGAGTGGGGTAGTTCTGTTCGTGCTTCTTCAACTGCCGAGAAGCATATGCGATCACCCGGCCATGCTGCATCAATACGCATCCTAATCCCACTCGCGAAGCATCACAGTAGACCACAAATCCGCCTGATCCCGAAGGCAAAGATAATACCGACGCCGTAGTCAAACATGTCCGCAGCTGCTGAAAACTGCGCTCGCACTCCTCTGTCCAAACGAAAGGAACTCCCTTCCAGGTCAAACCGGTCAAAGGTGCAGCTATACGGGAGAAGTCCTGAACAAAACGCCGGTAGTAGCCCGCCAGGCCTAGAAAACTACGGATCTCAGTAACCGATGTAGGTCGGGGCCACTGCTGAACAGCCTCAATCTTCTTCGGGTCCACACAAATGCCGTCTCTCGTAACCACGTGACCCAAGAATCCGACGCTGTCCAGCCAGAATGCACACTTAGAGAACTTTACGAACAGCTGGTGCTCCCTCAGAGTCTGTAACGTAATCTGCAAGTGCTGCTCGTGCTCCTCTCTGCTCCGGGAGTACACCAAGATATCGTCGATAAACACGATGATGAACAAGTCAAGATACCGCCTGAATGTACGGTTCATCAAATCCATGAATGCTGCTGGGGCGTTGGTGAGTCCGAACGACATCACCAAAAACTCATAGTGGCCGTAGTGCGTGCGGAAAGCTGTCCTCGGTATATGCTCCTGTCGAACTCGCAGTTGATGGTATCCTGATCGCAAGTCGATCCTCGAAAAATATCCCGCACCCTGAAGCTGGTCGAACAAATCATCAATGCGTGGCAATGGATATCTGTTCCGAACGGTAACTTTGTTCAGCTGGCGGTAGTCGATACACAAGCGCAAACTTCCATCCTTCTTCTTGACAAACAGGACCGGAGCACCCCATGGAGAAACACTAGGTCGAATAAGCCCCTTCTCTAACAAATTCTGCAACTGATCCTTCAGCTCTCGAAGCTCTGCCGGGGCCATCCGATAAGGCGGTATAGAAATAGGCCCCGAGCCGGGAATCAAATCGACGCAGAACTCAACGTCGCGCTCAGATGGTAGCCCAGGTAGCTCATCAGGGAAAACATCAGGGAACTCACAAACAACCGGGACCCGGTCCAACGGAACCTCTGCAGCTCGAGTATCACAAATATACGCTAAGAATCCCTGACATCCCTTCCGCAAGAGCTGACCAGCGCGAAGAGACGAAATCAAGCTGGGAAGGGTGACGCTGCGGTCTCCCTGAATAACAAGGACTGGCTCTCCCGGAAAGCTAAATCTGACTGCCTTCTCACGGCAGTCCACCGAAGCATAACAAGTGGCTAGCCAATCCATGCCCAGAAGCACATCAAAGTCCAACATATCGAGGAGAATCAAATCAACCGATGAATCCCTCTCCCCGATACGAACGGGACACAAACGAAATACAAAACGAGCGACAAACGACTCGCCTACCGGAGTAACAACAACAAGCGGATGATCTAACGACGACGACTCACGGCCCAACATCGGTGCAAAGTGTGTAGAGACGTACGAATGTGTGGAACCTGGGTCAAATAATACCCGTGCGTCGAAAGAACAAACTGGCAAGGTACCTGTCACAACGGAATTGGATGCCTGCGCATCCTGCGGTGTCAAAGCAAAAACTCGGGCCTGTACTCCACCGATAGCGGGCTGACCTCGACCTCGGCCTCTGCCTCCTCGTCCTCTCTGAACAGGACCGCCGCATCCACGGCCTCTGGGTGCACCTAACTGGCGTGGAGCATCGCCGGTGGTTGGAAGTAGGGCTCTCTGAGGAGGGGGTGGTGATGGTGGTAGGGTCACATGCGGAACTGTCGCTGCTCCCTGTTTCGTCGGACAGTCTCTGACAAGATGGTGCGGACTCCCGCACCCAAAACACCCTGGCGACGGTTGCTGTCCCTGGGGATAAGAACCATATAACTGGCCCCGACCAAATCCTCTGCCAGGCCTATCTCTGGGAAAAAATCTGGTGCGCTGCCTCTGAGACGGTACATCGGTGCGAGTCCTCTTCGGCCCAGAAACGGCCGAAGTCTGTGATAGGCGTGCCTCCATCCGTAATGCCGTATCCATAGTAGCTGAATAAGTGTCGTAGTGCTGGGCGCCAATGGCAAGATATAGCTGGGCATCGAGTCCCTGTACGAACCTCTTCACCATCTTCTCTTCGGTATCCACCAAATAAGGAGCATATCGGGATAACTATGTAAACTGGATGTCATACTCAGACACCGTCATCCCAGGTGTCTTGACTAAGGCCTCGAAGCTATGAGCTCTGGCGTCACGAACGCTCTCTGGGAGGAAACGAGCTAGAAAGACCGCTGTAAACTCGGCCCAAGTCATAGGCGGTAGACCTGCAGCTCGACCTCTCAAGACTGACTCCCACCATGTCTGCGCGAGACCCTCTAGTCGGAAACTCGCAAGCTCTACCCATCGATCATCCGAACATCTCAGCGAACGGCAGATCCTGGCTAAACTGTCAAGGAACGTCTGTGGGTCCTCCGCTGCCTCGGTGCCGGTGAATACTGGAGGTCTCAGCTTCATGAAATCCTGTAGTGAAACCGGGATGGTCACGGCGGTAGTAGTAGGAGCAGGTATCATAGCAGTCTGTGATGTAGTAGGTGCGTCATCCGGCCTCGGTGTACGACTGGCTGCAACTAGGGATCCTACCATCTGACGTAGCTCCTGCATGCCCCCCATCATCTGTCGCAACTCCTCCATATCAGTCTTGAGCCTATCCATACGGCCTGGGAAAGGTGGATCGGTCTGTCCCTGCGGCGTAGGCATACCATCCTGCTCAGTCCTAGTCTAGGACGAGCCAGCTCGAATCTCGTCTCGAGCGGTAGCCCTCTGTGACCTCGTAGCCTTCGGCGGCATAGTGGCTGTTACAGGAAAACGGGTAATAAGAACAGTGCGATAGAATCATAGGATACACGGAATTGAAGAAGGAATTTTCAAGCAAGTATATCCTAAAGTCACTTAGGCGGAGTACCGTATCGCAAGTATGCCGCGGACATACACACGCTACGTTACCCTACTTAAGTCACTTACTCCATCTACCAAGGGTCATCCTACACTCAAAAAGGTAAAACCTATGGCTCTGATACCAACTTTATCACGACCCGTAAGGTACGGAACGTGACTGGCACTTAAGTTTACGAAACGTCTCAAGACGTCCGTAAAATAAGTAAGCCAAAGCCCAGAAACCAAAACCAAATAAGCAAAAGAGTGAAGAAAACCCAATCAGTTGAAAGCGAGTTTATCAATAAGTCATGTAAAACCCTTTTTAAAAAAAACAATACAAATTTTTCCGAAAATTTCGGCAGAGTCTCCTTTGTAAATACTGGCCCCCAAAATGGGTACAACAAGAATATATATGAATCCAATAAATAAGGCATCCCCAAGCGGGAGCTAGCTCTTCGCCACAAGGCGGTCACAAATCCCACTCAATATAAAGTAACAACATGCGAAATAATCATAAGGAAGCATGAGAAAAACTGCATGTCGACTCAAGTGAGCTCGACCCCAAAATACAGCATAAAAAGTCCACAAATCTCACAGTCTCATCTCTAGGTCAATATACAACAATACTGGTAGATACAGTAGATGGAGTACTCTAGATACAAAGACTATACAAGGTGGTACAAAAATATTGATATAACCCACCTAAGAGCAAAACCTCGAGTCCAGACAAAGGAGGCAAAAGAAACAAGTGCGCCCGCCGCTACTGTACTGACGGAGCGGACCTGCAAAAGGCTGTGGCACAACGGGGGTCAGTTGCCAACTCGTGAGTAATAAATAACATCTACACAGGCTATCGAAAGCATGCACACAAGTATCATAGCATCCAAAATACAAGTAAGGCAGGACATAATGGCAGGTAGGTATGCAATATGAATATACTAGCAGGTATGAATGCAATGCGAATCAACTCGTGATCTGAATATGTAAGTATAAGAAATCATGTTTTTTCCCTTTAAGAATCTCTTTTGAAATACCAGCACAATACCAATAGAATCAACAAGAACCTGTGTCCAGCAACGACACCTCAAAACTATCACCAATCTCATATATTCATGTCATCGTATCTCTGGCCTCAGCCATCCGGCTGACCCAGCTCAATATCAAAATCTCATCATCTCGTGGCCACGGTCGGGATCCTCTGGATATCCGCCGTGCCAAACAGTCACCGGTAGGTAATCCGTCCCCTGCCAGGCTCAACGTCAACACCACATTCATCTTGCCCCGGGGTACCATACCGGGCCCACCATGTACCCGTGACGGTTCCTCCACTCCTCGACACGGATCTCGAAAACCACAGCAAACTCATGGTGGACGACACTTACATCACTAGAAAACCGCAATTTACATATTTTAAAAATATAATAAGTTTAGAAATTTTGCGGCTTTCCCCCGAAATCCAGAAATATCATAAAATCTCAAGAAATCCTCATAAGTGCATATGTCAATGATAATGAATGCATATGGTATCAATAATCGAGTTGCGATGTGTGATTAATAGATTAGGCATGAACAAATAATATGATGAAGCACATGCACATGAATAGCAATCCTACGATTTCATTTTAAGGAATTAAAGCAATAGCGCGAGTTTAAGTATCAATTATAGTAAAAGGTTTCAATTTAAAGGTTATCTAGTATGGTGGCATGGCAATTACCAGGGTGTGTGTGTAAGCATGAATAGTGCTCGTGCTGCATATAAAAACCCTGGCAATGGTGCAGGTGTCCTATAAAATGGTTTCGTATATGTATGTCAATATAGGGCATGAATGTAGCAAATAATCATACAAGTATTACACCCCTAATTACTAACATTACTAAGAATCTTTTTAAGGTACTAAAACTATCGGGCGACTTGCGCCATCCAACGATAGTCCCCCGTAGATGTTACATCTACTCACCGGAATCCCTAGCTAGTCACGTCCAATCACCGCTTTCCCCTTTCGTGCCGTGTCTGACGTCTCCGCGACTGAACCTGGAATTTACATCAATACAAACATAAGGTTACATATCAAGAACGACGCAATTCCTTAATGAAAATACCATAGTTCACAAGCTAGGTACAACGTGCATAAAGTGCGCGGAACACACGCGAAAATCGCAAAAATCTACTAAAATGTCGATTTGGTCGCCCGGAAAAACTAAAACCCGATTACTCAAAAATCCGCACTCACACATCCTAAATGTCATAGGATATGCCAACAATATAATCTAGATATCGCAATTAATTCGCCACAATAATATAATAAAAACCTAGTAAGCTAGAAGCTTGCAAATTTTGGTGCAAACATCGACAATTAGCGACAAAGTTAACACAATCCAACACAACAATCCAAACTAGCCCACTAGCTAGCCATTACACTAATTTTAAACCATTAACTATGCATCAAACCATAATTCCAACACAAACCCTTCTCTTGATTTTTGGTAAATAGCAACAACAATGAAAATTTCACACAAGTTAACTTAGATTAGCATAACATCAAGCCACTTAAGCAAAGTAACCATATAGATTGGTTAAGTAAACAACTAGATTAATTAAAAAGATTTAATTAACTAAAACATAGTTTCAAGAAACCCTAGTTAACTCAACCATTAACTTTTAAAAAAACTAGATTAGGATTAACACTAAAATTATCATTAAACAACTAGATTAAAGAATTCTAACCATATCAACTTAAAAGAGTAGAAATTATACCTCAAATTTTATAGATCTAGCAAGAAGAATTTGCCTCAATGATGGCCTCATTGCACCATGATTCCAAGCAAGAGAGGTGAATGGAAAAGGGATGAAGAATGGGGTTATTTTGTGAGGTTTAAATTTGGAAATTTTGGAGCAACTTGATGAATTTTTGAACAAGATGAAAAGAAAAATGATGAAGAGGGGAGGGGCTACAGATTTCGGCCAGAGGAGGGAGGAGGGGAAAGGTGTGGGGTGTGGGAAAGTCAAGGTCAAACCATACCCAAAGTCAAATACACCATACCTCCAAAATACTATATTTTAAAACCTACACATTCAACTCAAATCATCCCTAACAAAAGAATTTTAAAACAAAAGAGAGAGGGGGAATTTTCTGCAGTTTGGGACAGCCAAGGAGATGTGAGGATGTGTGTGTGAGAGTGCACAAAATTTTTTTTGCAAAAAGACCCCCTACAAGTCCAAAATTGCAAGTTTAAGCTTAAATTCAATAATTTTCGTTTTCCATAATAAAAATTAGTTAAAACTTAAAATAAATTACTAAAAATTTATGTTACAACTAGATTTTAATTAACATGATTTTAAAGATTAAATTTAGCCCATTTAAATTTGTATTTATCGCTAATTTAATGTATTTTCTTACCGGCTTAAAATAATATTAAAAAATTGAAAAATTAGGAAAAAATTTTAAACGACCAGAATTTCATAAGTAACCCATTTGCTATTAAAAACTAGCAATTACCTATCCAAATTAGGTATAATTAGTCCTAAACTGCAAAATAACAAAAAAGACGGTTTTCGGAAAAATACCGAATTTTCACCGATTTTCAGGAAAACACCAAAACGACTTTTCAAGGCGTTACAATCTCCCAGGTCTTACGGATTTCCTTATCCGTGACGCTGGAGGTGGGACCTGGGACAGGGGGAGCTTTGGTGGTAAGGAGATACCCCAGCTTGTCGTAAGTGATTGTCATTTTGACATTCCTGAGCCAATCTTTGTAGTTTATCCCTGTCAGTATATTTTTATCTAGAAGTAACTTAAGTCCGGTCATGACCATTGGTCGCTGCAATTAGGAGAGAGAGAGAAGAAACACTCAGCATGATGCTCTTGCAAGTTTAGAGTGGTTTTTAGTTTGTCTAAATAGGATGGCTCCCACTGTTTCTTGAATCCCTCCTCAAATCAAAAAGGAGGAATTAGTCGGGATCAATCTCACCATACAATACTTGCTTAACCATTCAGCCAGGCCAGTGTCGGTACTTCGAGGGAGGTTTTCCAACTCTTTCGTGAAGTTCCTTAATTTAAGAACCTCTTTTCCCTGGGAGCGTAACCCCGCTAACACTTTTCTAGACATCTACTTGGTTTATAGCATTGATCGTTAAGTGAGAAATTTCCCGAGGAGTAGCATATACTCACAGTAGGATCGGGATCCAAATATCATCGCATGACAAAACTGAAGAAATCCTACCAGAATCATCACACTCCAAATTGTTTGCAGCGCTAGCAAGTTTCGGGTTCTTTTGAAACCCCCGATGTGGATTTTTGCCCCATGCTCTTATGACCTTGACTTTGGCCAACAAATCATAAGTCACATGTCAAGTTCTACCCGTCATTCTCCAGGTTAATTTGAACCCACCCGTACCTACCCTTGACTTTGGCCAACAAAGCAGTACGACTGTCCCAAACCAACGCATCTATCTATGCTGCATATGAATACCCAATAGCTACTAAACACTGTGCCTTGACTTTGGCCAACAAACACAGCTTGAATACTATTGACTATCCATATGAAACGACTGAGGGCTACGAATGGTTTTGGCGAAATCGTGAACGTAGTGAACTTGATATAATCGATGGAACGAGATAGCTTTTAAATGGAGTGGCTCAAGCTCCGCGTTTAAAAGTCGGTTTTTGAAAAGAACCGAGAGGTTTTGAAAGTGTTCCAACGACTTTACTTTGGTTTATTTTCTTGCATTAATTTTAATGCGTCCCATCATTTAATCCTACCATTGCAGAAAACAACCAAAATATGACGTATGCTTATGCCATCCGTATTCGCCACGGGGCCCCGTCATTACCTGTTAGGTTACTTAACTAACGACAGAGCGGGGGCTGGACTAGCGCGGATGCAAAACATAAGCAACGCCTAAATAGATTTCATATATAAATATATTGCAATGATAGCCATTCCAGATCACAGATGAACACATTGGATATACTATGAATCCGCATTCCTTACGGGCCTGTAACGGAAAGCGGATTACACGGTCGCGGTGAATAGCCAATACCCCATCCTAGACCCCTACGGGTGCGGCAAACTACCCTCCAAGTACCCGAAGCGAAGCAACCTCCCTCAACGACGTGAGTAGGCCACTCGGCACTTCGAGGTACCCGGTAGTTTGTGCACCCCCTCCATGGGTCTATCTTAGGAGCAAAAACAGTAAAAGAAATTATACAATGACTGCTACAACCTCATCCAGGTTGTGCGGCCATATAAATAATATTACATCAATTACAAATTACATGAATTGAAAGAAAAAGAAAACTCTCATCTCACAACCCCCCGGCTATTCACCCGCGACAATCCAATGAATTCATATACACATACCATCAACATTACAGATCACAGATATGTATAACCCCCATTAATCTACGTATAACGATTAGCAGATGTTCAATACATATATCACATCACAGATATAAACCCGTTAGCTTAAGTCTTTAGATGTTCGATCAAAATACGGATTTTTAAGCCCCAAAACAAATTTTGCTTTCTGGACAATCTGGGCAGAAAAAACATATTGTAAAAATCCCAAAACACCCCACTGAACACACTGCAGGAAAAATCGCCCACGGCCGAGTCAACTCGGCCGCGAATCCGCGGCTCTTTGACCGAGTCGCTGGAGCATTTTTCTATAGTGTGTTTTAAAAAGCCTGAGCCGATTTTTAGTGTAAGATTTATTATTTTTGAACAGGAAAAAAAATCGGCAGAAACTACAATTTTCGGGCGTGTTTCGTGACTTTTTCTCCGATCGAACTTCTAGTTACTTTGCTAACATGTTAGATAGTGTTTAACCTGGCTCTGATACCACTGTAAGTCCATGCTACTCGTCCCCGGTTCTTTGGGGTTGCGGAAATAATGAAAAACGATTTTTTCTAGGGTGGTAACATGGACTCAAAATACGGATCTTTGTTAAACAACTAACTAACAACCTAAGTAGGAGTTTTACCTACTCGGTTAGGGGGTTATACCTTAATTTGAACTCCTTCGTCTTCAACTCCTTGCGGTGGTCGGATCGGCCTCACCTTTTCGTCTCCTCGCACCGAAGATGGATCCACCCGAAAGCTTCTACCTTTTGGCTTCTACTTCAAACTAGAAGAAACTAGAACACTTGACTTGCTAGACCTTGTGTACCAGGATGAGTAGAGAAGTGATATGGGGTTTTTATCTCTAAGGCAATGGTTCTCAACTCATGAGAGGGAGTTGCCTTGAGCTAGAGAGAGAGCAATAGGAAGAGGGAGAGCTTGAGCATGAGAGAGAAAGGAAATGAAAGAATGAGCAAGTCTTTTGCCATCCAAGCTCTCATAATCCAAAATCATGATAACACATAATAATAATTGAGTATTATATGATGGTTATCATCATATCAAATGGCAATATCATTTCATGCATTAAATGCAATGTGTGAACAAACAAACAAGCAAAAGTCTTTGCATGAAATGATAGCTATTGTAATGATGGTGGTCAACAAGTCCAACCTAGTCCACCGGTCAACAAAGTCAACAAGTCAACAAAGTCAATCTCTCAACCCAACCTTGGCACAATAATACTTAATTAATATTATTATTAATCATATTTCTTATTCTCATTAGGGTTTAGCAAACGTCAACAGTCAACAACCCTAATAAGAATCCTCTGCCTGTGTCTCTGTCAACCGTGCATACACACCCGCATCCGCGTTCTGAGGAACACGAATGCAAAGGAGATAAAATCAATCCCAAAATGTATACTAGGATCTGGTTTAACCCAAAGCCCGCTAGTAATAACTGCCCGGACACTAAACGTGCACAAGTGCACGGATGTGACCGAACCCTGTCGCAAAACCATGTGACCTCTACTCTTTTGCCTAAAGGTGAATATCTCTCTGTGTGGGACTCTAAAGACTCGATACTACTCTGGCAGTGGGTTTAACCACAGACCGCAAGCGGCACTAGCTGTGCGTAACGGCCCCCAGGTAGATGCTGATAAGAAGACGGACGAGGTGAAACCCATCTGAACTCCTACTGAGCCAGAATGTGACAGTCTCCGTACAGTCCGGTCTGTTCGTCTGAGAATATCGCATGGCGGGCCTAGGGGGCGGTAAACGTCAGTCCCCTAATAGCAGTACAAGTCATGTCGGAGTGTAGCCCAGAACACCCTGAGATAGCACTGGAAACCTACCAGTATATCTCGCTTGCCCTGGCCAGGGACGACTGTGTGTAATGGCTCTTCTTGACACAGTGCGATATCAACTCCCAATACCGGGAGAGACAAATCCTGTCTAACCGTCACTGCCTCCAAGTGCTTCGGGACTGCACCCAACTACTACCTCTTTGCACGACTCCTTTGAGCCGTGGTAGGGTAGTAATCAAAGTACAGTGGGAACACACTCGAGGCGAAATGACAGTGTCAAGTCAGCGGACTAAGCTGTACTCATGTCACCTGGGAACTGACAACTGACGATAGGTATAGTACCAACCAATCAGTTCCCGACGAGTCCTGTCCAGTGTACTCGTAACCTAACGAGCACCCACATACTATCTCAAGTACGACGTACTGACGGCTGTGGGACAGACCGTCTCCCCTGCTGGGATGAGAAGCGCATACGCTAGTCTACTCCGGAGTATCGATGCCCTGTCTCGATAGTCCTACGACTAGGGACCTGTATAAGGATGTGCTTGTAGATTACCCAGCCCCCACGAGTGTGACTTCCATCACAACGCTGGTAATCAGGCAAAGATCCTAAGGCCTCCACTAATGTGTATAGGTGATATACTAAAAGAAACCCATGTACACATTAAAGTAGAAACAAACCAAGTAGCATACTACCATTTTGAGCAAGATTGTCAATACAACTATGAATATCCCAAGCTTCCATTAAGTAATATACAAACTAGTATGATACAGTAATGGCCTCTAGGGTATATACACTAACAACTAGATCCGTCGAATTTCGCTCCACTCGATCTCCGTGAGTCGGGGATCGTCTTGGATCTCTTGCTCGAATGTAGATTGGCTTCGCGGATAAAGGATCGATGGTTGGTTTCTTGATTTGCTTCTCAAAATGATCTTGATTTGGCTTTGGATTTGGATTTGGGCTAGGGTTTTGATTTACCAGTTGTGTCACTCAACTTGGGAAATTTGGCCCAATGTTCAACCCTAATTAATGAACAACCTCAAAACCCTAGATTTAGATCTCATTTTATAACCACATCATTTAATCTTCCTTCCAAAGCTAGGTTGTTAGAGAGAGTCTTCTAGAAGAAGTTGTTGGATATATATGCCCTAGAGGCCTTCATTGTATAGGATGCTAGGGATATGTATGTACATGACAATCTTGCTTGATATGATAGTACGCTATTTGGTTTGTCTTTATCTTAACATATGATATATTTTACTTTGTATTTATATATACATGTTGATAAAGTCCATAGGGTGTTTTCCTGACTACTAGGGTTGTGATGGCAGTCATACTTGTGGGAGCTGGATAGTCAATAGGCACATTCTTAGATGTCCCTGGTCGCAGGAGTATTGAGACTGGGCATCGATGCTCCAGAGTAGACTAGTGTATACATATCTAGACCTTGATGAGGGGCGATGGATTGGTCCCGCAGTCATTGGTGATGTGCACCTAAGATTATATACAGATGCTCACTGGGTATGAGTACACCGGACAGGACTCGCCGAGAACTGACTGGATGGTATTATACCTAACGTCAGATAGCAGTTCTCAGGTGACATGTGTGCAGATAGTCCGTTGACTTAAGGTCGTCATTTGTCTCGTGTGAGTTCCCACTGTGCTTTGATTACTACCCTACCACGGCTCAAAGGAGTTATGCAAACAGGTTTTAGTTGGGCACAGTCCCGACGTGGAGGCAGTGTGCGACTGTTAGGGATTCGTTTCTCCCGGTATAGGGAGTTGATATCGCACGGTGATCGGTTGGTCATTACCATAAGTCCCTGGTCAGGGCTGATTGAGAATTACTAATGGACTGATCAGTAGATTCTCGGATGGTCTTGTGCCATACCGGCACGACTTGTACGGTTATTAGGGGTCTGACGTTTACCACCTCCCTAGACCATACATGTGATACTCTTAGATGAATAGACCGGACTGCGCGGATATTGTCACGGACAGGCTTAGTAGGAGTTCGGATGGGTTTCCTCATCGGCCTTCTTATCGACATCTATCCGGGGACCGTTACGTACAGCTAGTGCCGCTTGCGGTCTATGGTTAAACCCACTGCCAGCGTAGTAGTCGAGTCTTTAGTGTCCCACACAGAGGGTTTCCCTATTCCAGGCGAAATGATATAGAGGTCGTATGGTTTTACGACAAAGGGTTCGGACGCATATGTGTTTAAACGCACGTACGACGTTCGGACAGTTTTTACTAACTAGCTTTGGTTTAAGCCAGATTCTAGTATCAGGTTATTGGATTTATACAGTCTAAATTTTTTCCGTGTTTTCACGGATAGGAGGGGCGTTCTCGTAATTTTGCGGGAAGCTTCTAGAAGCATGGTGACCTGAGGGTTTAGGTGGCATTTTCATTAAATGCATTTGTGACTCATTTGTGTGATTCATCCATATCATTAATGCATCATTAATTGGTTAATGACTCATATAGTGAATCACACATATGGAATTAATGAAGCATGATGATTAATCACTTTTATTCATTTATTTGATAAAACATTATGCTTCATATATTCAAGTGAGAAACAATTTCATTATCATAATCATGTTCACCTTCTCTCTCCTCAAGCTCAATCTCTCTTCAAACCCTAATCCTACCACTCATGTGTTGAGATCAAGGATTAGAATAAACTAATTAATCCATAACCTCACTCTATATCACCTAGGTTCCTTTGATTAGCAACTAAAGAAACTTAGTTACCTGAAGATTAGAGGTGAAGCTTGGAATAGAGGCTCTCGGATGGATCATCTATCACGTAGAGGAGGCCAACGAGGACATAGAGAATGAAAAGGCGAAGGACAAGGTTCACTAGGTATAATCTCTTCTCATAGTAGTTAAGAACTTCTATGTAATTGTTAGTTATCGTTTAGTAAAGATTCTTCGGTTAGTCGATGTTTGCATATAGAACAAGATCGTTTTTCATATTTCCGCCTCCCCGCAACTCGTGGGGTGTTGTACATCGACTTACAGTGGTATCAGAGACTCGCTAAACAATAATTAACTCATTAGCAACGTCGTAAGAATTTCGAACGCAAAACGAACCAGAAAAAATATCGAAATCACATAGTTTTTGTTTAATTTAAATCGAGGTCTAAAAATTTTTCAGGGGCCTCGAAAAATACAAGCAGGGAAACCTAAAGCTACTGGAGAAAATTGGGTGCATGAATCGGCCAAACAGCCTCCGAACCGCAGCCGATCCCACTGATCCGCCGCGGATCCGCTGCCGAGTTGAAGCCGATTCAGCCCAATTCTCCCCAGTAACTCTTCTGTGATGTTTTTGTCTTTTCTGGAATGTTTATTTTCTGCTCAAGTCTCAGGTTTACAGAGAAGTTTTGGAGTAGAATCTAATGTGTTTGATCGATCAAAATTATACGATGTTTGCTAATTTGATTATATCTGTGAACTGTATAATGTATTCGTAAACCTCCCCTAACTGCTAGTATGTCGGTTGGCAGGGGGTTGCACATTTCTGTAATGTTTTAACTGTTTGTGATTATGAACTGTATTGAATTGTTGTGATGATTAGCCGGGGTTTTGGGATGGGTTATTATATTCATTTATTCGATGTAATTGTAATATGTTGTAATATTATTTTACGGGGCACATCCAGGTTGCGGTTGTAGCCACCGTTGTATTATTTCATTTTACTGTTTTTGCTCATAGGATAGATCCAAGGTGGGGTGCGCAAACTGCCGGGTACTTTGAAGTGCTTAGTGGCCTACTCACGTTGTTGAGGGAGACCTCTTCACTTCGTGTACTTGGCGGGTAGTTTGCCGTACCCGTAGGGGTCTAGGGTAGGGTAATGGCTATTCATCACAACTGTGTAATTTGTCTTTCGTTGCAGACTCAAAAGAAACGTGGATTGCTTGTATATCCAATAATGTTCATCTGTGATCTGAAATGCCTATTATTGCGTCTGACGAATGTACAATATTTATATATGATAGCTATTTAGACGGCACTTATGTTTTACACCCGCGCTAGCCCAGCCCCCGCTCTGCCGTTAGTTAAGTAACCTAACGGGTGATGACGGGACCCCGTGGCGAATGCGGATGGCATAAGAGGACATTGTATTTTCGTTGTTTTCTGTAATGATAGGTTAATGATGGGACGCATTATCATTAATGCAAAGAAAATAAAACCTAAACTAAATCGTTGGAACAATTTCAAAACCACTCGGTTTTCTTCAAAAAGCAAATTTTAAATGCGGAGCTTAAACCACTCCTTTTAAAAAGGGCTATCTTGGTTCCTTCGATTATATCAAGTTCACTACGTTAGCGGTTTTTTGCCAAAAACCAGCCGTAACCCTCTGTCGTTTCAAATAAACAGCACATCATATTCATGCTATGTTTGTTGGCCTACGTCAAGGCATAGTGTATGGTAACAATGTGTTGCTTATTTGTTGCATAGATAGATACATTAGTTTAGGACAGACGTACAGCCTTGTTGGCCTACGTCAAGGGCGAGTACGATGGACCTAAATTAACCAGGACAACGACGGGTAGAACTTGACTTGCGTCTTATGATTTGTTGGCCTATGTCAAGGTCATAAGAGCTTGGGGTAAAAATCACATCGGGAGTTTCAAACATAAAGGAAACTTGCAGATTTAGCATACCTTATGGAGTGTGGTGACTAGAGTGGCTTCCATCTAGGGCATCATGCAATGATAGCTGGATCCCGATCCCACTGATGAGTAGGATTACTCTCGGGAAATTTTCTCACTTAACAATCAATGTTATAAACCAAGTAGTCTAGAAAGGTGTTAGAGGGGCCACGCCTCCAGGGAAAAGAGGTTCTTTAATTAAGGAACTTCGCGAAAGCGTTGGAAAACCTCCCTCAAAGTACCAACACTGGCCTGGCTGAAAGGTTAAGCAAGTATTGTGACGTGTGATTAAATCCTGACCAATTCTTCTTTTAGGTATTGAAGAAGGATTTGAGGAAATAGTGGGAGCCATCCTCTTTAGATAAACTAATAAACCAATCTAAACTTGCAAGAGCATATGCTGAGTGTTTTCTTTTCTCTTTCTCTGGAAGCTACCATGACAGGACTAAAACTATTACTTGAAAAAAATATACTGACCGGGTAGAACTATAAAGATTGGCTAAGGAACGTCAACATTGCACTGACTTATGACAAAGTAGCATATGTTACTACCGCTGTTCCTCCCCTTATCCCAGGACTAGATTCCTCAGTTGCGGACAAGGAAGTTCGCAAAACCTGGGATCTAGACTGTGAGAGAGCTAAATGTAACGTGCTGGCGTCCATGAACAATGAACTCCATAAACAGCACGAGAGTATGGATATTATATCCATCTTTCTCTATTGCAAGGAATTGTATGGGGAGCACTCCCGTATCGCGAGGTACGAGACCTCAAGGAAACTATTCCAGATGAGGTTAGCTCCAGGATCACCTGTAGGAGAGCACGTCCTGAAAATGATCAGCCTCATTGAGGAACTCGCAAACCTGGGATGCGTGCTAGAGAATAATTTGTACATCGACTTGATTTTGCAGTCCCTTCCCCACACCTTCTCTCAGTTCGTGCTGAACTTCAACATGCACGAAATGGAAGCTGATCTTCCAAAGCTCCTCAACATGTTGAGGGTAGCAGAGACCTCCTTGAAAAAGGAGAAGACCCCCGTTCTGTATGTTGGCCAATCATTCTCTTCTAAATATAAAGCGAAAGCTAAAAGGAAGAAGAAGATGAAAGCCACCAAACCGAAGGGCGGGATCAAGAAGGTGCAGGGAACGAACAAGACAGGAAGGGTGAAGGCAGATAAGAACGAATGCTATTATTGTCATAAGCAAGGGCACTGGAAGAAGGATTGCGTGGCATTCAAAGCCAAGGACATGAAGTAAGCTGTTGCTTCTGCTTCAGGTGTGTTTGCAATCGAAAATTGTCTTTCAGTAAACTCTACATCATGGGTACTTGATACCGGTTCTGGTTCTCACATCTGTAATTCTTTGCAGGATCTGAGAAATAGTAGAGCACTGGGGACAGGTGATATGACTCTCCAGATGGGCAATGGAATGCATGTAGATGCTATTGCAATAGGGGAATATCACCTAGGGTTGACTAGTGGGCACATTTTGGTGTTGTACAGCTGTTTTTGTATTCCCAGTATGTTGTGTAATATTATATCAGTATCTTTGTTATCTAATGAAGGATATAATTTTGCGCTTGAAAGAAATGTCATGAACATTCTCCTAAATCAAGAACTGATTGGGTTTGGCACACTGGAAAACGGCATATACATACTTAATCAACCTCAAATTTTCAATATTCAAAACACGCTTAAAAGAAAGGCTCCAGATTCAAACCAAGCCTTTCTATGGCATTGTAGACTTGGTCATATAAACGAAATAAGGTCGACTAAGTTACATAAAGATAGATATTTAGATCCGTTTGAATATTCATCATATGCAACTTGTCAATCATGTATCAAAGGAAAAATGACCAAATCTCCGTTCACCGGACACGGAGAAAGAGCTACAGAACTCTTGGGACTTGTACACAGTGATGTATATGGTCCAATGTCTACGCATGCACGAAGTGGTCACTCCTACTTCATCACTTTTACTGATGACTTCTCTAGCTATGGACATGTGTTCTTAATGAAGCATAAATCCGAGGCTTTGAGAAGTTTAAAGAGTATAAAAATGAAGTGGAGAAACAGACTGGTAAAAGCATCAAGACACTTCGATCTGATCGAGGTGGAGAATACTTAAGTACCTGTTTCCTTGAATGCTTAAAAGAGAATGGAATTCTCTCTCAGCTTACTCCGCCTTATACACCTCAGCATAATGGTGTATCAGAAACGAGGAATCACACGCTACTGGACATGGTGCGTTCAATGATGAGTAGTGCTGAGTTACCACTTTCCTTCTGGAGTTTTGCGCTAGAATCAGCAGCATACCTATTGAATAGAGTTCCGACTAAGTCTGTGCCTACAACTCCATATGAAATGTGGAGCGGGAAGAGACCATATCTCAAGTATATCAAGATATAGGGGTGTCTGGCATATGTTAAAAAGCATAATCCGGACAAGCTCGAGGCACGATCGGTTTTGTGCAAGTTTGTAGGATACCCCAAGCATTCAAGAGGGTATCTGGTCTACCACACTGAAGAACAAAAGGTGTTTGTCGCTCGCCACATTGTCTTCTTAGAGAGCGAATTTCTTGCAAAAGAAATTAATGGGGGCGCGGTAGAGCTGGAAGAAATTCTAGAACCTCAAACTGCTGCCGAAGACTTAGTAGAACCTCAGGTTTCAATAGAACCCGACGAATCAACGCCACTCCGCAGATCTAGTAGGCTTTCTCATCCTCCTGAAAGATACTATGGGTTTTCTCTAGATGGGGATCGAAAGGATTGCATCATCGATGATGATGAGCTTACTAGTTTTCAGCAGGCTATCACGAGTAAAGACTCGGTGAACTATGAGATCTGATATGGAATCCATGTACACCAATAAAGTATGGACTTTAGAAGTTGCTCCTCCTGGGGTGAAATCAGTTGGATGCAAGTGGATCTTTAAAAAGAAGATTGGTGCATTTGGACAAGTGGAAACCTACAAAGCTAGACTCATTGCAAAAGGTTTTCGTCAAAGACCAGGATTGGACTATGATGAAACCTTTTCACCAGTAGCTATGCTTAAATCCATTCGGATCCTGCTTGCCATTGCTGCCTTCTATGACTATGAATCTGGCAGATGGACGTAAAAACAACTTTTCTAAATGGACATTTAGAAGAGAGTGTTTACATGGATCAACCAGAAGGTTTCTTAGACAGTGGGAGCAGCGGAAAAGTGTGCAAGTTGCTTAAATCCATTTATGGATTAAAACAAACAACGCAGAGTTGGAACATCTGCTTTGATGAGACATTCAAAGAATTTGACTTTATCAAAAATGTAGATGAGCCATGTATTTATAGGAAGATTGTAGAAGGAGCAGTAGTCTTCCTCGTTTTGTTCGTCGACGACATACTACTGATAGGGAATGATGTCCTTATGCTACAATCAGTAAAGCTCTTCTTGTCACAGAAATTCTCCATGAAAGACTTGGGAGATGCATCATACATTTTGGGCATTAAGATCTATCGTGATAGATCCAATAGAATGTTAGGACTTTCACAGTCCAGGTATACTGACACTATACTAAAGAGATTTAGTATGGAATATTCCAAGCATGGTAATTTACCCGCTTGTCACGGGATCACCCTCTCTAAAGAGATGTCTCCAAAGACTGATGAAGAGAGGGCTCGCATGGGCATTATACCCTACGCTTCGGCAGTAGGATCTATAATGTATGCAATGTTATGTACCAGACCAGATGTAGCTTACGCACTTAGTATGGTAAGCAGGTATCAATTTGACCCAGGTGAGAAGCATTGGATAGCGGTAAAGAACATTCTCAAGTACCTGAGAAGGACTAAGGAGATGTTCTTGGTTTACAGTAATGGAGACCTCCAAGTCGAGGCTTTTACCGACTCCGGCTTCCAAAGTGACAAAGATGACTCTAAATCCATTTCGGGTTTTGTGTTTACCCTCAATGGAGGGGCGGTATGTTGGAGGAGTTCCAAACAGGATACCGTCGCAGACTCAACTATAGAGGCTGAGTATATAGCTGCTAGTGAAGCCGCGAAAGAAGCTGTCTGGATGAGGAAGTTCATCTCTGAACTTCAAGTGGTTCCGTCCATTGCCAATCCAATACCTTTGTATTGTGATAACAATGGGGCTGTAGCATTAGCGAAGGAACCAAGGTCCCATCAGAAATCCAGGCATATCTTAAGGCGGTATCACCTGATCAGGAAGATCGTGGATCATCGAGAGATCGAGGTGCGGAGAGTGGACACAAAAGACAACACGGCAGATCCATTCACTAAGGCCATCCCTCAAGTCCAGTTCGAGAGGCTGTTTAAGATGTTGGGCATGCGGTACGCCAGCAAATGGATCTAGTGCAGACAGTGGGTACTCATTGCGCCAATTATAGGCCTTAGTGCAAGTGAGAGATTGTTGGATATATATGCCCTAGAGGCCTTCATTGTATAGGATGCTAGGGATATGTATGTACATGACAATCTTGCTTGATATGATAGTACGCTATTTGGTTTGTCTTTATCTTAACATATGATATATTTTACTTTGTATTTATATATACATGTTGATAAAGCCCATAGGGTGTTTGCCTGACTACCGGCGTTGTGATGGCAGTCATACTTGTGCGAGCTGGACAGTCAATAGGCACATCCTTAGATGTCCCTGGTCGCAGGAGTATCGAGACTGGGCATCGATACTCCAGAGTAGACTAGTGTATACATATCTAGACCCTGACGAGGGGCGATGGATTGGTCCCGCAGCCATTGGTGATGTACACCTAAGATTGTATACAGATGCTCACTGGGTGTGAGTACACCGGACATGACTCGCCGAGAACTGACTGGATAGTATTATACCTAACGTCAGATAGCAGTTCTCAGGTGACATGTGTGCAGATAGTCCGTTGACTTAAGGTCGTCATTTGTCTCGTGTGAGTTCCCACTGTGCTTTGATTACTACCCTACTACGGCTCAAAGGAGTCGTGCAAACAGGTTTTAGTTGGGCACAGTCTCAAGCCATGTGGAGGCAGTGAGCGACTGTTAGGGATTCGTCTCTCTCGGTATAGGGAGTTGATATCGTACGGTGATCGGTTGGTTATTACCATAAGTCCCTGGCCAGGGCTGATTGAGAATTACTGATGGATTGATCAGTAGATTCTTGGATGGTCTTGAGCCATACCGACACGAATTGTATGGTTATTAGCGGTCTGACGTTTACCACCTCCCTAAACCATACATGCGATACTCTTAGACGAACAGACCGGACTGCGTGGATATTGTCACGGACAGGCTCAGTAGGAGTTCGGATGGGTTTCATCATCAGCCTTCTTATCGACATCTACCTTGGGAACTGTTACGTACAGCTAGTGCCGCTTGAGGTCTGTGGTTAAACCCACTGCCAGCATAGTAGTCAAGTCTTTAGAGTCCCACACAGAGGGTTTCTCTGTTCCAGGCGAAACGATATAGAGGTCGTATGGTTTTATGACAAAGGGTTCGGACGCATACGTGTTTAAACGCACGTACGACGTTCAGACAGTTTTTACTAGCCGGCTTTGGTTTAAGCAAGATTCTAGTATCAGGTTATTGGATTTATACAGTCTAAAGTTTTTCCGTGTTTTCACGGATAGGAGGGGCGTTCTCGTAATTTTGCGGGAAGCTTCTAGAAGCATGGTGACTTGATGGTTTAGGTGGCATTTTCATTAAATGCATTTGTGACTCATTTGTGTGATTCATCCATATCATTAATGCATCATTAATTGGTTAATAACTCATATAGTGAATCACACATATGGAATTAATGAAGCATGATGATTAATCACTTTTATTCATTTATTTGATAAAACATTATGCTTCATATATTCAAGTGAGAAACAATTTCATTATCATAATCATGTTTACCTTCTTTCTCCTCAAGCTCACTCTCTCTTCAAACCCTAATCCTACCATTCATGTGTTGAAATCAAGGATTAGAATAGACTAATTAATCCATAACCTCACTCTATATCACCTAGGTTCCTTTGATTAGCAACTAAAGAAACTTAGTTACCTCAAGATTAGAGGTGAAGCTTGGAATAGAGGCTCTCGGGTGGATCATCTATCACGTAGAAGAGGCCGAGGAGGACGTAGAGAACGAAAATACGAAGGACAAGGTTCACTAGGTATAATCTCTTCTCATAGTAGTTAAGAACTTCTATGTAATTGTTAGTTATCGTTTAGTAAAGATTCTTCGGTTAGTTGATGTTTGCATATTGAACAAGACCGTTTTTCATATTTCCGCCTCCCCGCAACTCGTGGGGTGTTGTATATCGACTTACAGAAGTTTGTTGGAGGGAATATTCTAGAATAAGATATATTCTACGATAATGTTGTTAGGCCGAGCCTTCTGGAAAAAGCTACGTGCACTTTGGGAGTCTTCTGGAAGCCTGGACATTGCAAGAAGCCACGTGGAGAAAATTGGAGATGCTGACGTGTCCATCAAGCCGTGGATCCGCGGCGGATAGGCTAACTTGGCCGCGGATCCACGGCCATATGGTGGGCTTGGAAGCTCATTTTTCTGGATCTTATTCTTGTTGGTATTTGGATATATTTATGATGTTCTACTTATTTCTTGGTTGCTGCCAGATCTCAAGTCTTTGACTTGATACATTTTATCTGTATTTTTGTGATTCCATCTCTTTTGCCTGAAGGATTTTCTGCACACAATCTCGATAAACAGTGTTGAGATATACAAAATAATGCATGTAGTAATAAACACACAATTTCCCTCATAATGCCGGTTATAATGTATAACACATGTTATTTAATATTTTGCAGACGGATTGCTAATATGTGCTATATTTATACCAAACACGTTTAGATGATTAGAAAGAGTAGGGAAATTGATGCGTTAAGAATGCAATATTTTCGACTGATCAAATTCCCCCAAACTTAATTTTGTTCGTCTCGAGCAAACATCTTTTATTCAAGAGAAGGAGAAAATAAAGAAAGAAAAAAACTAACTAGCACACTTTCGTAGGCAAACACGATTGCACTGAGCACGTGGAACAAGCCTTTAAACCTCTAGGTGTCCCTAGTAGGAGGAGTGTTGTCTCCTGAGGGTTTTCAGCGGATTGCACCCACAAAATCCCATAATAAAGGGAAGACCGTGAAATTTACATATAAAAATAAGAACTGTAAAAGAAAGATTTTGAAAATTTAGAGTTTTCAACTAATACTAGCTTTTTGGTTGTCATGAGCCCTATCTTAATAGCCATGAAAAGATGTTAGAAATCACATCATCCCTCAATAAAACATCGTCTTTATTCTTCATTCCTACCTTTCTTCCAAACACCGATCATATACCCCACGTGTGTGTAAAAGACATCTCTACACTCGGAGAATTCAATTCAAGCTATCATACTCTTGTCCATATACCTCAGTACTTTTTAATCGGTGAATATTTAGATGGATTTACTCACACATTTTTCATGTGACCGTTAATACTTCTTGAGGTACTAACCGATGGATGACTCATGTGCTTGTTGATTAGGTGTATTAGTATTTTCCTCGTCTTGCACCACTTAAGTCTTAGCAGTGACTCCCAAACCAGTTGGTCTAAGGCACTAGGTGATGAAGCACCTTCAATATATTTTTTTATGCTGCCTTGATGATGTTGGATATAGTGCTCTCAAAGTCAATTATTGGATCGCAGGTACGCGATTGCAATGATTAAGGGAGGACCTATACCGATAGGACAGTCTTGCTCGAGATGATAGTATGCTATCTGGTTTGTCTTTATCATCGTGTACATGTTTTAGTTCACTATTGCATGTTGATAGAGCCCATAGGATTCTTGCTTGACTGCCAGCAGTATGATGGCGATCATATATGTGGGAGCTGGGGTCTATAAGCACATTCTTAAAGTGTCCCTAGTCGTGGGAGTTTCGAGACAGGGCATCGATACTCTAGAGTAGACTAGTGTATACAGTCGAGACCCCGACGAGGGGCGGTGGCCGGTCTCACAAGACATTGGTGTCAGTTGGTTCACCTAAGATGTGTACAGGTGCTCATTGAGTTATGAGTACACCTTACAGGACTCGCCGAGAACATACTAGTTGGTATTATACCCATCGTCAGATAGCAGTTCCCTGGTGACATGTGTACAGGTTAGTCTGTCGACCTGAGATCGTTATTTGTCTCGTGTGAGTTCCCACTGTGCTTTGATTACTACCCTACCACGGCTCAAAGAAGTCGTGCAAACAGGTTTTAGTTGGGTACAGTCCCGAGCCACATGGAGGCAGTGAGCAGATCGTCGGGGATTCGTCTCTCCCGGTATTGGGGGTGAGATCTCGCCGTGTTTAGGAGAGCCATTACACGAAATCCCTGGTCAGGGTAATCGAGATTTACTGGTAGGTATTCCAGCAGTATCTCAGGATGTTCTGGGCTACTCTCCGACACGACTTATACCGCTATTGGGGGTCTGACGTTTACCAGCCCCCTAGGCCCTATATGCGATACTCATAGACGAACGGACAGGACTGTACGGATATTATCACTGTCAGGCTCAGTAGGGTTTCTGGATGAGTTCGCCCGTCAGCTTCCCTTCCGATCAATACATAGGAAACCGTTACGTACAGCTAATACCTCTGACGTTCTTGTGGTTATACCCAGTTCCAGTGTATTGATGAGTCATTCGAGTCCCCCACAGAAAGTTTCCCAAGTTCGGGCGAAACGTTGTAGAGGCCGTATGGATTTATGGTAAGGTTCGAACATACACGTGCACTTGTGCACGTATCATGGTTCGGACGGATAATACTAGCGGACTTTGGTTTAAGCCGGATCCTAGTATTGCATTGTAGGAATATTTTTTGTGTCTCATTGTATTTGTATTCGGTCGGAATACAAATGCGGGTATGTATTTGCAGTTAAGGGGTAATCTCATAATTCGTTATGGGATTACTTTCGGAGTTGACAGCTTCCTTTTCCGTCTTAAACATCTTGATCCATGTTTATTTATTGTGAGCAATTTGACTTTGACCATATTTCCCATTCCTAATTTTTGGCCTGCCCATTCCTTGCACTGATTTTTTTGAACCCCGTTGATTGCCTGGGGCAGCATGGGCATCATTGTCTGCGGCATGGGCTTAAGTAGCAGGGGGCTCCTTGCATTTCGCAAGCTTTAACTTGCAGGGTGTTTTTTGTGGTGGAGGGTGGGGCATCCTTGGTGAGAGGATATATTGTTTTAGGTTGATTAATTCTTTTAGCCATCATCTCATCAAGAAATTCCCAGAGAGCTTCCTTCTTGGCCGAGCCCCCAATTTTTGCCTTTGGCTTCACAAGCAAAAATCTCATGTTCTCACATTCTCTATCTTGGCAACTCCAATTTACCTCCATCCAATCGCTTGGGTGCCTTGAGACAAAGGATCCTACACTCTCTCTACTTCAATCTTGGACATGTCGGCTAGCAAACTTCATGTCCGAGTTGCCTCGGTTTTTGAGGTGAGAGCCCGTATAAAGATTCTTAGACGTGGTGCCACTTCGATGAGCGAGATCGGGGAGGGGACTTCGTCGGCGCAACAGCGAGGAGTTTGGTACAGAGATTGAAGACCGAAGAAAACAGATCGATCGGTATAATCTCTTTCCAACCTTTTTTATTGTTTACTAGTTTATGGTTAATGGAACGATCCGGGTATTTGGGTTGCGGTAGCGCCGATTTCGTAAAAAGTTTTTGTTCCGCATTTGGCATCGCCGGGGCGCCGCCGCAACCCAACATGTGATAACAAAATCAGTGTTCATTTTTCTCGCCATTTTATCTTTTATTTTCCATTTATTATTTCCTTCATACTTTGGCTTTTAGACAAGAGCATTTCAAGGTATTCTCTACTATCCCGAGTTTCAAGATGTGTGTAAGTGCGTATAGTAGGGTATCAACATTGAAATGTTTGGCTTCTACAATAGGAACTATTTTTCAGACTTATTTTTATCCGCAGATTAGTGACTTCCTTCATCTTACTAACCCTTGGGACAACGGCTCATAACTACTTATTAGTAGTTTCATTTAAGAAAACTTCTAATTTTCTTGGTTTTCTTAAATTTTTCCAATCTTTTGGATAAAATTTTTCATTATCTAATCTTTTATTATCTTATTTATGTACAATTTTTTTTAAATTTTTTTATTATATGTTTTTTGCTTATGCAAAGTATGATGCAAAGTGATGCGTGAATAAGCACAAACCTCCCCCAAACTTGTTTTCAACAGTGCCCTCACTGTTGTCTTCTGCTAAACCTGTAAGCTTGGGAGGACATTATTAATGGGGGCAATAAATATATGAAAGTGAAAATCCTCCCCCAAACTTATTTTTGGCTCACAATTTTTAAGGACAATATTTATTTCCAAGAGCCAAAAATATAACCCCTCCTCAAACATGAGTTAGTCAATGTTAATCTTTTTAAAATCACAAGAGGGGGTCAAAGTTATTGGTCAATACCAAGCTTTGCAAAGACCGAAAGTCAACACTAACCATTCGAAGAATTTATCCGTAAAAAGCACCGGTTGGTGGAAGAACATGTTGTAGAGAGACAGAACGAAATGTGGAAGAGATAAGTGGTGTGATGGAATGGATTTTCGTCTCGTTCTGGAGAGACGACACAGTGATTGTGATGGATTACTCGCATTCTCTTTATATCCCAGAAGAAGGGGTGGAGGTTCAATTTCTTTGCATCGAGGGTGATTCATCTCAACACCCGTGTCTTTTAAAATTGCGAGTTCATCAGCGAAGATTTCCTCAAAAGTCTCATCAATACCCCGAAGAATAATGTCATCAAAAAGCACGGGGTGATCTTTAGACTCCAAAAACGGTTCATAATCAGTGTTATTTGTTGACCCGGACAACTCAGTGGAAGAGTCCGTATGTGTATGATACATAGTTGAGTTAAACAACAAGATATGAAAAAAGTCTAGATCATTATCATGAGGCTGATCAAATTCGCTGCTGTCGACATCCATTAATTCGACAGAACATGCATGAGCAGTAGGTTCGGAGGGTACACTTCCCAACTTGTATATGTTTAGCTCAATTGACCTATTCCCGAAAGATAGGGTCATAGAACTATTACGACAGTTGATTATAGCATTGGAAGTGGCCAAAAAGGGTCGACCAAGAATCATCGGAATCTGATTCCGTGGGTTCGCTACAGGCTGTGTATCGAGTACAATAAAGTCCACAGGGAATACAAATTCCCCGATTTTTATCAACACATCCTCTACTTCACCCCTAGGTTTGGTGATTGATCGGTCGGCCATCTGAAGAGTGCAGTGTGCTGGTTTCAACTCTCCGATTCCTAACTGCTCATAAATAGAGTATGGAAGCAGGTTAACACTTGCGCCAAGGTCAAGTAGAGCACGGTTAATGTGTTTAATCCCAATAGAAATAGAAATTGTAGGATAGCCAGGATCCTTACGTTTCCTAGGTAATTGTTGGGGAAAAGTTGTGTCTACAGTCTTTGACTTGAATACCTTCTTTGGCACTTAAGTCTTCCTCTTCCTAGTGCACAAGTCTTTGAGAATTTTCGCATAAGCGGGGACTTGTTGTATTGCATGTAGAAGAGAGATGTTGATGTTAAGCTGTTTAAAGATTTCAGTGATCTTCTCCATTTGCAGACTTGGTCTGTTTCCCCTTAACCGATTAGGATAAGGAGCTTGGGCAATAATAGCGGGGTCCAACATTGGAGAAGATCGTGTGGGTAGGAAAGATCCCAGAATAGAAGTGGGGATCGTCCTAGGTGGAGTAGAAGAATGATACTGAGGGTTCGAGCCTCGGGGAAAACGGAGAATATGCTTGGAAGAAGGTGGTGGGGTAGACGAACTGGGGTCAGAATTGGAAGTAGAAGTGGAAGGAAAGGTCTCAGCCGGGGTATCATCGATTGATTCTTCATTATTATCATCAATCTCTTCACCGACATGGTTGTCAAGCACTCTTCCAGATCTCAACATGGTGATGGCCTTCACATGATGTGCATAGCCAGGATTGGGTACAGGTTGAGCTGGAAGTTTCCCCCTCTCTCTAGCACTCATCTCGGCATTTAATCGAGCAATTTGTGCTTCCATCGATTTAATACTCTCACTTTGGGAGTCAGAGTTTTTCTGGATTTTATCGACGGAAGACTGGAAATTTGCCGTAGCTTGCATGAAATTTGTCAGAAGAAAATTCATGGTTTGTTCGAGTTAAGAGGAGTTATCTGAACCGATCACTTGGAAAGAATTATTCCCAGGTACAGAATTTGTGGCCGGATTTTGAAAAGTTTGTGTTTGGTAGGGGTGCTAACTTATTTGAAGTGGTTGCTGTTGTGGTGGAGGGACCTTCTGAAAATTATTTTGGTTTGGAACCGTGTTTTGATTTTGTGATTGATTCTAAGCAAAGTTAGGGTGATTCCTCCAACCCTGATTATAAGTGGAAGAATACGGATCGTTTCTAGGTCTTTGTTGGAAAGCAGCATTGGTATGCTCTTGACCTTGAAACGGAGAATTCATAGGACATTCTTCCGTAAGATGAGATGGATCAGAACAGCATCCACAGACAGTTTTGGAGAGTGACATCTGATTTAGGGCGGCTGCTAAAAATTTATGTTCCATATTTTCGAGTTTCTTTTGCATTGCTGCCATTTTAGCTCTAATTCCTATGGAAACATCAGATTGGTGGTTACCACCCCTAGACGATGGTTGACTTACATTCTCCCACTGTAAAGATCTTTCAGCGAAATCTTCTAAAAATCTCCAAGCTTCACCATCATCTTTAGTCATGAAGGTGCCTTGACACATGGATTCAAGGGTCTGTTTTGTTGTAGGATTAATGCCCTCATAGATGATTCTGCACAGATCCTATCTAGGGATTCTATGATGTGGACATTGAACCAACAGATCCTTGAAGCGTTCAAAACACATCGAGAATGGTTCATTGGGAAGCTGGGTAAATTGATTTATTTCGCTACGGACTCGAGCTGTTTTATGATTAGGGTAGAATTTCTTAAGGAATGTTGTTACGAATTCTCCCCAGTTCGAAATGGAATGTGGGGCTGTGTTATAAAGCCACTTCTCGGCTATATCGCACAAAGTAAATAGGAGAAGACGTAATCTCATAGCATCCACAGAAAGCTGTGAAGTACCCATCATTGCGCATACATTTTCAAATTTGTTAATAAAGACATATGCGTCTTCAGACTCGAGACCGTGATATTTGGGTAGAAGATTGATGTATTGGGGTTTTATTTCAAAATTGTCCCCATTGGCTGGTGGAATGGTGAGACAGGTCGAAAGATGACATCGCATAGGGTAGCATCTCTCTTGGAGAGAGATGCGGGGTGGATTCTGCACACCTGCGGAAGGTGGCAGAGTAGTGTTAAAGAAGTTCGATGGAGAACCGTCCATCGAAGTGGGTATGGTAGGGGGTATAGAAAAAGTAGACGTAGAATTACCGACTTCATAGTCGATAGGAGGAACGCGGACAAGACGGGCACTAAAATTCCGTGTCCAGCCGAGCATGCACTAAATGGTTTAGCACATGTGGCAGCGTTATGATAATTAAGGAAAAGTTTGGATTGGTGTTTGGTTTGAAAAAGATACAGATTTTTGAAAAATGCATACAAACAATGCACAAGCAACCCTAATTCTAGTGGTCACCTAGGTCAAGTCTCTAGACCGCTCCTAGACTTCCAGAAGACAAGTCGCAAGATAAATCCTATACTGCCTCTTTTCCTCTTCTGTGGCCAGGTAAGTGCAAGGTAAGTGGGAGGTTCTTCACTACGTAAGTAGTGGGCCTAATTAAGTAAACACTTGCTTTAGACACACTTGCCTAAACACCACAAAAGAAACGCGGATAAGCAATAGATTACCCACGACCTCTTTCTGTCCTAAATGAGCACGACGGTCCTCAGAGTCATGTCTAGATATTTTTTAGTTAATGAGGGTGATGCGGATGCAAGTTGTGATTTTTGGGGCTTAGGACGGGTAATGAAATCCCGACCTAATCTGAATTTGGTCTTTGCCTCTTAATTTCCGTATTAAAAATGCAAACAACCAAGATCAAACACGCAACAATTTTTCTTTTTGCTACGCTGCAAATTTTTGCAAAGAAACCTGCAGAAAATGGTTAATGGAGCAGATGAGGGAGGAGATAAGAAAGACAGAAGTATACATGAGAATTTTAGTGCATAGAAACCCTAAGTTCGCCGCGGATCCTCCGTGATAATGCTCCAACGACCGCGGTTCCGCCGCACCTTAATGTGATCCCTGCACAAAAATTGGTATAGAAGCTTCTGTTGCCTCACTGGACTTTTTGATATGTCCTAAAAATTTTTTCTCTCACTCCACAGATTCCAGATCTCCTTTCAACAAATCACAACAAATCGTTAAGCGCTTGTTACGAATTTTGATCTAAAAAAACCGATGGAATAATAAATTTTCCAACTCAAATTACAAAAACGAACAAATTAGCACACTATCCCGGGCAACGGTGCCATTTGATTGATCGTTTTCGTTGTGATAAAATATAAAGTGTTCACAATCAAAGAAATTTATACCGCAATCAATTAACGGTGTCGGTGTAGCGCGTTAATGAATACGGATCGTCCACTGAGATGTGTGTTTTGATCGATTTTTGTTTTAGGTGAATCGAAATGAAAATATAAAAGAAAATGCAAGAAGGTTGATTCAAGATTTGTAATATTTGATTTCAAGAAAACATAGAGAATATAGATCAAGAATCAAGAATTGTCCCAATCAATTTAGTTATCAAGGTTTGTAGAATAGCTTGTAGGATTCGATTGAGTTAATAGTTAATGATGAATCTAATAATTCCTAATCTTATCTATTGATAATTTGTAACTAGATTGATGATTATGATGAAGATTAGGGATCTATTGAAGAAATTAGGGTTTCTCCTTCTATGCCTTGTCCTTTCGATCATGATCATTCGGATCTAGCCTCTAGCAAAGAAAATCATCAATCGTTTGATTCCTAACTTGCAATGAAATAATCAAGAAGTCATTTCGCTCCAAATTAGGTCATCAACGATTCTTTTTGCTAAAGTTCACAAATCTCATAAGAATTAAGACTAGTATTAAGATTTGAACATCATTAAATCTATCAATTCTCTCGAATCCTCCACAAGCGGAGATTTCACTCACACATCATGAAAATTAATGAATCAAAGATCAAGAAGTTTCATAACGCAAGAATGTAAAGAAAGCAAGAATTTCAATTATCACCTTTATTAAATCGACGACTAATTACACATTCCCTCAATTCGAGGTTACAAGATGTTGCTCTCGATCGCTCCTTTTGAAGAGGTAACTAGATCCGTCAAATTTCGCTCCGCTCGATCTCCGTGAGTCGCGGATTGTATTTGATCTCTTGCTCGGATGAAGATTGGCTTCGCAGACAAAGGATCGATGGTTGCTTGCTTGATTTGCTTCTCAAAATGATCTTGATTTGGCTTTGGATTTGGATTTGGGCTAGGGTTTTGATTTACAAGTTGTGCCACTCAACTTGGGGAACTTTGGCTCAATGTTCAACCTTAATTAATGAAAAACCTCAAAACCCTAGATCTAGATCTTATTTTATAACCACCTCATTTGAATCTTCCCTCCAAAGCTAGGTTGTTAGGGAGAGTCTTCCAGAAGAAGTTTGTTGGAGGGAATATTCTAGAATACGGTATATTCTAGGATAAGGTTGTTAGGCCGAGCCTTCTAGAAAAAGCCACGTGCAGTTTGGGAGTCTTCTGGAAGCCTGGCCATTGCAAGAAGCCACGTGGAGAAAATTGGAGATGCTGACGTGTCCATCAAGACGCGGATCCGCGGCGGATAGGCCAACTTGGTCGTGGATCTGCGGCCATATGGTGGGCTTGGAAGCTCATTTTTCTGGATCTGATTCATGTTGGTATTTGGATACATTTATGATGCCTGGAATATTCTACTTATTTCTTGGTATCTTGGTTGCTGCCAGATCTGTACTTTTCCGGATGCTCTCAGTCGCAAGCCAGCGGTCATGATGTTGACCAGTCAGAGGAGCATCATTGAGGATTTTCAGAGACTCGAGCTTGAGGTCGTTACACCGAGCGCAATCAAGCAGTTTTAGCAACTATAGGTGCAGTCTTCTCTTGTGGATCGCATCAAGGCTGCGCAAGCGGATGATCCTCGATTGCAAAAGTTTAGAGCGCAGATAGAAGCCGGGCTGAGAACAGACTTACTCATACATGAAGACGGTTCCCTGAGATTCGGTAGCAGACTCTGCGTACCCAAAGGGGATGTTCGAGAAGAGGTACTAGCTGAGGCGCATAGTTCAGCTTATTCGGTGCATCCAGGAGGCGCGAAGATGTATCGAGATCTAAAGCAGCACTTTTGGTGGAACGGGATGAAGCGAGAAATTGCGCGGTTTGTATCTAGGTGCTTAGTATGCCAGCAAGTGAAGGCGGAACATCAGAGGACAGCGAGACCGTTACAACCGCTTCCGATACCAGAATGGAAGTGGGAGCACATTACTATGGATTTTGTGACGGCCTTACTATGGAGCCCTAGGGGCAACAACGCCGTTTGGGTCATCGTCGACCGCCTCACAAAAGCTGCACACTTTATACCCTTCCTGGTGGGACAGTCGACAGAGTCACTTGCGAAGAGATACATGCAGGTGATAGTGTGACTTCACGGAGTTCCGGTCAGCATTGTGTCAGATCGAGACACCAGATTTGTTTCGCACTTTTGGAGGAGCTTACAGGAGAGTTTGGGTACCCATCTCAAGTTCAGCACGGCTTATCGCCCGCAGACGGACGTACAATTTGAGCATACGATTCAGACACTCGAGGATATGTTGAGACCTTGCATTCTGGACTTCCAGAGTTCCTGGGAGGATCATCTGCATCTAGTCGAGTTTTCTTATAACAACAGTTACCAGGATAGCATCCAGATGGCTCCTTTTGAAGCACTTTACGGGCGTAAATGTCGATCCCCTGTTTGTTGGGATAATGTGGGCGAACGAAGATTACTGGGCCCCGAACTCATTGTGCAGACGGTAGACAAAGTCCAAATGACCAGACAGCGCATTAAGACGGCTCAGGATCGACAGAAAAGTTGGGCGGATGCCAGCAAAGAGCACTAGAATTTGAAGTCGGAGATCACGTTTTTTTGAAGATTTCCCCTACCTGCGGAGTTATCAGGTTCGAAGGTCGCGGGAAACTCATTCCCCGTTTCATTGGACCTTTTGAGGTGCTAGAGCGAGTAGGAGAAGTGGCCTATCGACATTCCTTGCCTCCGTCGCTAGCTGGTGTGCATAATACTTTCCACGTATCTCAGTTGCGGCGTTATGTTCGGGATGAGAGCCATGTTCTGGACCATTCGGAGTTAGCTCTGGGCACTGATCTGTCTTAAGAGGAGAAACCCACCACTATCCTCGACCGCAAAGAGAAAGTGCTGAAGAATAAAGTCATTCCATTAGTCCGAGTGTCTTGGGGCGGTCGTTCCCCAGGAGAATCTACCTGGGAGCGTGAGGAAGATATCCGTGAACGTTTTCCACATCTATTTGTTTAGTGCTGCTATTTCGTTGTTTCCTTTTAAATTTCGAGGACGGAATTTTTGTAAGGAGGGTATGATGTAAATTTCCGGTTCCGTCAATAAAATTTCTATAATTTTCCATAATATTTTTCCAAGTCCCCTTGAACATTTTTCTATTTTCTCCATATTTATTTTTTTGTCTGTAGGAATTTAGATACACATTTTTAATTATGAATTTATTCCTAAACAAAAAAATTCTCGGCCCAACATTCCCTTACCCAGCCTACTTCTATTTTTCTTTACAAATCCTAATTCCCTAAACCCTCGGCCCAAACCAAGCCCATGCACTTACCTCGCCCGACCCGGCCAAGTACCCGTACCCGACCCGTCATCCCTCTCTTCCCCACTCGCCCATTTGTTTTCCCGCTCTTTTGTTCTGCGCTCTATGTTGCCGACGCCCGCGCCTCGTCGCCCCACGTCCCCGCTCCTCAAGCTCACGATCGCGCGCACGCTCTCCCCCTCCTCAAGCCCCTCCTCGTCTCCCTCTCTCCCTCATACAAAGCCAGCTCCTCACCTTTGCCACTACTTTTTTCTCACTGCACCCCTGTTTCATCCCCGTACACCCCGCTGAGCTCCATCGACGACGACACGACGACCACCTCCACCACCGAGCCACCTCGCAACCCTCCTCGACAGTACCCCCACCTCGCAACCCTCATCCGAACCTCGCTGCTATCGCCTGAGCTGCAGCACCGAGCCACCGCCGTTGACCTCCTCCACAACACTCCTCACTCCAAGACGAGCCAAGCTACCTTTCCCTCGAACCAAGCTCGTAGCCGCAGCATCCCATCTCCAAGCTCGAGCCGAGGCCGCGAACCCTTGCCGCGCCGTTCGTGGAGCGATCTTGCCGTTGCCGCCGCCGTCCGTCGGCAACACATCATCAGGCAAGTGTACTACGTGCTTCATGCTAAAGTTTATCTAATAAAATTCTTAATACCAATGAATTCCGTAAATACTTTCGTGTGAATCAACAATATTTAAGTGTTTGGTGCCAAACCCAAGGGGAAAAACCCCGTTAAACTGATGGAAATTGGTCACATAGGTTGGCCCGTATAGTAATGAACATCGTATGATAATTTGGCTGAAAAATATAGTCGTTACTGACGTGATCGGCCATTCCCATTTAAGCCCATAAAACTGAAATTTTCCGCGTCTGAAACTTGTAAAAATCACAGCTAATTGATTATAAATTGGAATGTTGCGTTTGAGGGCTCAAATCGAATACGACTCGAGGACCTAGAACCCCATCAGAGTGTTAATCTTATACTATGCTAAAAAGATGACGGAAACTGGTTCGGAGTGCGGCTCTAGACTGCATTCCAGAGCAGCACTGGCTGTTGATTCTCATTTTGTAATGCTTACACCTTGCTGTTTGAACTTGTTATATTGCGGAACCCTACACCATGGCGATGATGAAACAATTATCTAACTAATGAAAGTGATTTCACCCCTTTCTACTGTCGTTTACTATTTAAACTATATTTTAGATTAACAGAACGTATAGCAGTCCCAAATAGGGACAAAACTTATACCCCATTGTTGTATAGTACATAATTTCTGACGTAGAGGTGCAATTGAAAATCTTAATAATGCGTTGGAAACCTAATTGATAAACCTAAATTTTATTCAACTATAGCATCGTCTAATTTTGATCCCAACTGGATGGAAATTGTGTTGCGAAATGGACATTCAGTTCAGGAACTGAATTTCCAGCAGCGAACACTTAAAATGAAACGGCTGTAACTTCCAAACCCGAAATCCGATTGTCCTGAAATTAATTTTTTTGAACTGCCGACTGAGTTTACTTGCTACTGCCTTCGTATCATTTTACTAAATTTTGAATATATGATTTAAGGCAATTTTTATAAGTTCATAAGATGCATGATAGCTCGTATTACACACGATCTGTTTAATTGCATGAATGCACATATTTTACCCGACTGCCATATTTCTAGTGATAGTGCGCGTTATTATTCAGTGCACAGTGCATTGCCGTGCATGAATGGTATCGGTTTAGGAGTGTCAAGTACGCCAGTGAAAAGTAAATGATTCGTGACAGTGAACAATACAGTGAACAGTGACTAAAACAGCGTTATTGGTGCATACTTGTACACGACTAGACCATACTCATAAATAGTGTAAGCCTGGGGAAAAAGGGGAAATCGAAGTGGAAAGAGAATTGTATTTAGCGAGGATAGTGATTTAGAGGATGATCATTCGAACAACGACTCTTATATATATTAGGTTGGACCTAGCGGTCCGGCTGACAGGGTTATGTCCCGGGCGATAGCGGGCCGTAGTCTCGGGTATGTACGAGACCCTCGTTAAACATGATCCTCCTTTCCACAAATCGATTTCAAAAGTGACTTAGAGACCGATAGGGACACGGATCATACAGTGCCTCGGTTAGTGATATATTGGTTACCTGCATTTTACCTCCACTATTATTACTTTCTTTTCTTGTTCATTGTTATTATCATAAAATTGCTATTATGTCGCTCTGATGACCTGTGTATGCATGCTCAGACCTTGAGGAAGAATCAGTACAGGAGTAAGACCTGCCCTTCGAGCTTGCATAGATTTAGACGAGAGTACCTCCTTTACCTATACTGCTTTCCCTAAAGAAACCTTGTATTCGCACTCGGTTAGTAGTTCTTTTTCTTGTTTTGTTGTAAATTGTGAACAATGAAAGTTGATGTAATAACTAGTGATGTATTTCATTTACTTCTGTGCCGTGTTTACTGATTACCATGTAATGCTAGAAGCCGAAGTGTGACTACGGCAGGATTATTCTTTGACCGTAGGAGCATGGCTGGCCTAGTCATCCCCCGTTTTCCGTATTTTGGGAAGCGGGGCGTGACATAATGTATTCATGTATACGAGAGAAGTCCATCTTACCCCGTGGACTATGGTAACATGTAGTACAAGGCTCCGTCATAACCCACGAGACAATGACACGAGAATTCATGTAGGTGTCTTTTAAGTGACCTCTCGTGCCATGATATGCGTTCCGTACCAATCTACCCCTTTATCCCCGCGTAATGTATTGTATAGTTGTGTTTACAAGTATTGCTGAAACCATGGATACAAAATGTTCAGGTATTCATGTTTAGGATGTAATCTTGTATTCAAGTAGTCATGTTAAGTTATAACCATGGTTCGGTCAAGTCAAAACAAGTATACATGTTTGAATCTGATGTTTGCATTCGAGTATTCATATTTATAGTCGAGTATTCATATTTATAGTTAAGTATTTGAGTATTTGTGTTTGATTTTTGGATTCAAGTTTGAGATTGGACTCAGACTGAGTCGGATACTTGCAACGGATTTAACTCTTGAATTCTTAGGTTCGGAAGTCATCGGTAACTGCTGCATAAGGATGGCAGGATTTGTGTCTTTTTCCAAGACAATTGCCATTGATGACTCATGTTAAGTTTTCTAACCTGTATAGGCAAGCACTCATTTCTCCGGCTCCCTGGGGCTCAAGAGAATTGATCCCGCTTAAAGCCATATTTACTAAAGTTCTTAAAATATTGTTTTTATATATCTCGAGGAGGTTTTATTAAAAATATTTTAATATAGTTAAAAAATAAATCTCGAGGGTGTTTAGTATTACTTGGGGTTTTTATGAGCATGTATTTTAAGTATTGGGGTATTTTCGTGATAAATACTTAGCTTAGAAAAGTTTATGGTATTTTATTGAAAAACTTGCCCTTTTTAGTAACTTGATGGTATTTTATTGTCATTTGCTAATTTTTCATTAAAATAATATAGGTTTGTTATATTTTTAAAATATGGATTTATAATTTTATATAATTTTAAAAATTAGTTTTATTTATAAATTCGTTTTTCTTTAAAACCGTATTTATATCCTTTCGAGATTGAATACTCCGTGAGGAGGTCTGCATCTTGCTCTACTATCCCCAATATAATCTGCACCATCTAAAGAGGGTTGTAGATGTTCGTTATGTATATGCCCTAGAGGCCATTATTGTACATATGATGTATATTATAGTGGATGCTTGGATATATATATATATATATATATATATATATATATATATATATATAGGACTTTCTTGCTCGACATGATAGTATGTTATATGGTTGCTCTTTGTCTTAACATGTAGACTTGTATTGTGATACTATCTTGCTCTCACATATTAATAAAGCCCTTAGGATGTGTACTTGACTATTAGGACTATGATGGGGATCATACTAGTTGGGCCAGGGTAGTCCACAAGTACATCCTATAATTGTTCCTAGTTGAGGGTTTATCGAGACAGAGCATCGATACTCCAGAGTAGACTAGCGTATACGTTTCTTGACCCATATGATGGGCGATGGATGATCCCACATCCATTGGTATTTGACATCAAAGATGGTATACGGGTGCTCAGTGGAGACTGGGTACACTGAACGGACTTGCCTAGAACTCCTACTTGGTATTATACCTATCGTCAGATAGCAGTTCTCTGGTGACACCGGTATATGTTAGTTTGTAGACTCGAGATCGTCATAGAGTCTTGTGTGATTCCCACCGTGCTTTGATTTCCACCTTACCACGTTCATGAGAACATGCAAAACGGTGGCTTTTGGGTACAGTCCCGAATCATATGCAGGCAATGAGCGATAGGAGGGGTTTCGTCTCTCCCGGTATTGGGGGTTGATGTTGCGCTGTGATCGATTGGTTATAACATGAAGTCCCTGGCTAGGGTTGATATGGAGATCTACTGGTAAGTGTTATCAGTAGTTTCTCGACCCGTTATGAGGCTCACATCAGCACGACTTATCGGTTACTGGGGTCTGACGTTTACCACCCCTAGACTGGATATGCGACATATCAGACGAAGAGACCAGACTGTACGGTAGTGTTACCGACAGGCTTTATAAGAGCGTGAGCAGGCTTGCTTGTTGATCTTCCGATCGCTCAATACCCGGGCAGCCGTTACGTCCAGATAGTACCGCTGACAGCTTGTGGGTGCTTGATGTGATCATCACCTACAGCCGGCGTATGGACGAGTCTTTAGAGTCCTACACAGAGGTTTACTGGCTCAGGCAAAACGAAGTAGGAGCACATATATGATATGTGCGGGACCGAGAATAATACGAGTATGTGTTACCATATTCTATTCTCGCGATATGTGATATCGGTTGGTTATATGTGATATAGCCGGGTTATCGAATCAAGTGTTGATTCGATAGGATGATAAATATTATATTAGTTGGTTATATATGATATAGCCGGATTATTAAATCAAATGTTAATTTGATAATTTAATGTATAATTGTATATTTGATATGCTAATTTACATTAACTAATATTTGCTTACTTATACTTTTCTATTCTCACATATGCACACTTAATATATATGTGATATATATTATTTGTGTTTTCTTTTTGTGGCATGCTTAATGATACACACTACATGGGTGTATGAGATTTATATCATGCCATTAGATTATTAGGGTTTTTATTTATTTAGTGCAAATATAAATTGATGGGAATTAAGCATGGTTGCAAGCTTTGGAAGCTTGTGGAAACCCTTGACTTAGTCCACTATATTTGTTTTACATTAGATATTTATTGACCTAACCTTAATCTTTAACCATGGTAATGTCTCTACAAGTGTTATATGAGATATTTTCTTACCCATAGTTGCAATTCACTCTCTCATCTATTATTTCTTGTGATGGCCACCCGTGCACAACGCGACATCAACCCCCAATATCAGGAGAGACGAATCCCCGACGATCCGCTCACTGTCTCCATGTGGCTCTGGATTGTACCCAACTAAAACCTGTTTGCGTGACTCCTTTGAGCCATGGTAGGGTAGTAATCAAAGCACAGTGGGAACTCACATGAGACAAATGACGATCTCAGGCCGACAGACTAAGCTGTACTTATGTCACCTGGGAACTGCAAACTGACAATAGGAATAATACCATCTAGCAGGTTCCCGGCGAGTCTGTCCAGTGTACTCATAACCCAATGAGCACCTGTATACTATCTTAGGTGACTAACTGACACCAATAGCTTGTGAGACCGGCCACCGCCCCTCGTCGGGGTATCGATAAGTATACACTAGTCTACTCCGGAGTATCGATGCCTAGCCTCGATACTCCCACGACTAGGGACATTTAAGGATGTTCTTATAGACCACCCAGCTCCCACTTATATGATCGCTATCATAATGCTGGTAGTCAAGCAAGAATCCTATGAGCTCTATCAACATGTAATAGTGATCTTTAATACCACCTAATGCTGTACATGATGATAAAGACAAACCAGATAGCATACTATCATCTCGAGTAAGACTGTTCTACTGGTGTAGGTCCTCCCTCAATTATCACAATCGCGTGCCTGCGATTCAATAATTGACTTGAGGGCACTATAGCCAACAATCTCCCACTTTCACTTAAGGCTAATTATTGCGATGTCGCATGCTCACAGCTGGTGTGATACCGAACACCCAATTTCTCTACTAATCAGTCTCACAAATCTCATTTGTGAAACTATTGCATTCAAGAAATAGCCTCAGTGAGTGGATCCACTCCAGTGTTTCTATCTTTATCTTTCTTTATCTTAACTTCGCGGAGAAAGACTATCTCTCGAAATGAGCAATACCTTGTCTTAGAATTTATCTGGATATCTGATGGGACCTACTTCATAAATGAACTCCAAATCCAACAAACTTCTTAGACTGTACCGTTTACTGAATTTAATCAGTATCCTACGCCATGGCTTCCTCAGTATCTGCTTGGACCACCTGTCCAACATACTGCCCATCAAAAGAGGGAATACTATAACTCTGACAGTCACCCTGTCATCCAGTCATCTTGGAAGCCTAAAATGATAACCGCCTCTTCAAGGAGGCTGCCGTTACCATATACCGAGAGCATCCACTTATGTTCATCACTACTTCCTAATATTTCTCCAGGATTGGATTAATATATGCTTATTGCAGCTAGTGCAAAATAATATCTGGTGTTGTACTTGACATGTCATGATTGGCTCAATTGCCTAAGCAAGAGATATGCCAATCATGCGAATCCCTCTTCTCATCAGTCTAGAAGACATCTCTTAAGAGAGGATGACTCCATCACCTGCGGGTATACCACCTCGCTAGTAGTCGTCCATTCTAAAATACCTTTAGAATAGTGTCAAGTACCCTAATTAGGACACTTCCCAAATTTATATCTAAAACCATAGATCTAGTTATCAGAATCCCGAATATTTTATCCAGATCTTATGTAGAGAAACCCCTTGTGACAATGATTGAGAGTGATTTTACGCCTGCTTTCTCTTTTAAAAGATGAATCAAAGAATTTTACCGCAATCAAGAACGGCGTTGCTTGGTAATTAGCCGGTGAGTACGGGTCGGCCCACAGGGATTTTGTGTATTTTCTATTTGTTCTAACGAGTTAATTCCAATTGTGGTGGATTGGATAGATTATCACTACAAATTAAGGTTGATTTAGACTAGGATTAAAACCTTGCTAGGGTTAGGTTTAGGTTTAGCTTAAGTTTGGAAATTTAATATTCCTCACCGCTTTCAATGCCCTAATTAAGATCTATTTAGGTGTTATGGTAATAATTAATAAAGTGGATTAGTACTATGGGGAAGAAACTAGGTTTCTTCCTCTAGGTCCTTGTCCGTCCTTTCTTAATTCTTATCCTAACCTCCATGGAAAACATATATACCCGGTCTTTTAAAGTACGGTATCACCGCTACCTTGTGGGATAGGGTGCCGTAGTGAGCGGTGTGTGTACGTATGCATATAGTCCTATTAAAACGTATGGCGGGCAAGAAAGGGGTGAGAGATTTTCATCTCTCAAACATTTCCTATTTCTAACCCTAACAAGTGCGAAACTACTCACTCATTAGGGAATTGATAAAAGGAGACATTTTTTTATGAGTTTTTAATAACTTAATTATCTAAGCTACGGCAAATGAATAAAATTTCTAACTAATTAACTAGGGCAGATAATAAAATTGCTAAACTACGGCAGAAAAGAAATTAGCTAGGGCATAGAAATGAAAAACTTATTTTATTTGATGCTCTCTTCAAACATTTACAGCGAATTAAAATTCTGAAATAGATGAATAAAAAGAGGCATGCTCCAAAAAGAGCATTAGAGTTTCTATTTATAGATTATAGAAACCCTAGGGTTACATCTGATCCCTATATGCATTTACAAAATTACCCTAAGAAGCCTAGTCAACGCACCGCCACACCGTCAAAATATACACTGACACGTGCTTATCATAGCCGCGGAACTGCGGACAAAAGCCGTGTTTGGCCGCGGATCCACGACCATATAGCGGAGTCATTGGCTCTGTTCTTCTGGGCTGCTTCCTGTTGCATTTGGCTTCTGGTTTCTTTACTTGGTTTCTCAGAATGTCTTCTAGTCTCTTACAGATTTCCACAGTGTAGAATGTAGTGGACTTTTACCGTTTGCTTCGTGTTGAAGTCTTGAATTTTTACGCTGCCTTTGTACTTTGTGAAATTGTTCATTGATCTTCGTTTGTTCTTCAAACTGCAGGCATGATAAAGATTCTCTATTTGTTGGTCGAAGTCTCACTTTTATAGCGTCTCTTCATCATTTTCACTGTTTTGTTCCGAGAACCTGTAACCTGAAACTATGTAGCAGACATGGATCAAAAGTACCCGTTTATTTGTAAAATGAATAAGAATAGGGAATATAATAATGCAAAATTATCATATGAACAAATACCCCTAAACTTATCTTTTGCTCGTCCTCGAGCAAAATTATTTTATTCTCGAAAAAACCTAACCTCACTTTCGCAGGAAAACGCGATTGCACCGAGCTCGTGCAACAAGCCGTTAAACCTCTAGATGTCCCTAGTAGGAGGAGTGTTGTCTCCTGAGGGTTTTCAGCGGATACTACCCATAAAATCCTATCAGTTTGGCTTATTTGACTTTCATTTTTCAATTCGGTTTTCTAGCAAGAAATTCTATTATTTTCAACTCAGAAATTATCAACCCGTATTTTTCACGCTTCCTTATCATTTAACTTAAGACTGTATATGTTTTGTAAATTTACTTAGCTTTTAGCATCTTTTAAGTTTTCCTTCTAAGGTTCAATCTCAACTTAGAAATTTTTATCATCTCTACTAAAGATATAAGTCCTATATTTCATTCCTATCTCTCATCCAAACCCCAATCATATACCCCTACGTGTGTGTATGTATCACCCCTACACTTGAAAATTCAATTCAAGCTCTTATACTCTTGTCCATTTTCCAAAGTACTTTTAGTTGGTGAATTTTTAGATGAAATTGCTCACACATCTTTCATGCGACCGTTAATACTTCTTGAGGTACTAACGACCGATTACAAAATATGTTTGCACAATAAGGAATAATTCCTAGTCTTGTAACATCTAAGGCTTTAGCAGTGACTCCCAAACCAGTTGTTCTAAGGCACTAGGTGATAAAACACCCTCGCTAAATATTTTTTCTATTTATGCGGCCTTAGGTAATTACAAAAACCAGTGTTCATTTTTTCTCTCTTTATTCACACTTGTATTTTTATTTTATTTTCCTTCATACTAAGGACTTTAGACAAGAGCATTTCAAGGTCTCTTCTATTATTCCAAGTTTCAAGGTTCGTGTTTTTGCAATTTGTAGGGTATATATTTTCAGAATTTAGATTTAAGCTTAGGGATTATTTTTCAGACTTATACTATAATAAAAATATCAATACTTTTCCTTTATTTTGACTTAGCCTAAGAAGTGAACTCAAAATTTGACTATTTCTAAGTAAACTACAAAGACATATATTTTCTACCGTTAAATTTTAAGAAAGGTTATTTTTAGGGTTTATAATTTACTAAGTCTAGGATCTAGTTGTTCCTAACTAGTTAACATTCTTGTCAAACTCAAGTCAATTATGGCCAAAATTGAATTTTTCAATTTTTATAATTTTTATAATTTTTCAAATTTTTCAGTTTTTATTTGATTTTTATATTTTTATATTTTTTTTGTTTTCAATTTTTTTTATTTTTATGATTTTTATATAAAGATGCAATGCAAAATTTAAACATGCAAAAGAAAAAGAAAAATATATACAAAAAAAAAATTATGCAATGCAAAAGATAACTATGTACAACCACCAACTCCCCCAAACTTATCTAAAAGCAGTGCCCTCACTGCTCGGCCCCACGCCGTGCCCGAGAGCGTGAACGGTAACGCTCCTCCCTCTAAAAAGATAGATTTATTTGCAAATAAGAAATTTATTTTATTTATTTAATCTGGAAATTAAAAAAAAAATTATTTTCAATTTATTTTTATTTTTTATGTTATTTTCGAAAGCCAAATTATACCCCACCCAAACTTGAGTTAAACAATGTTACAAGTCAATGCCAAGTTTTGCAAAGACCAAAAGTCAACGCCAAGTTTTGCAAAGACCAAAAGTCAACACCAACCATTTGAAGAATTTATCTGTGTAACGTATAGGTCGGTAGAAGAACATGTTATAAAGATCCAAGAAGAAGTGGGTAAGAGATAAGTGGTGGTATGAAAATTGTTTGCGTGAACGTGGATGTGAAGAGATAAGAGGTGATGATAAATAAAAATGAGAATGTGAATGATCATTTATGAGTGGAATATTAGCATTCTCGTATTTTATTAGAAGAAAAGATGGTGGTTCAACTTTTAGAGGTGGAGGTTGATTAACCATAAAATTCTCGAGGTGTTTCCATGGATCCCTTACTGACTTGGCATCATCCATCATATGTATATGATGTTCAATTATGAGGGGACTAATCTCCTTGATGTCCGCCATAGTCCAGCCAAAAGCTTGCCGGTTGTTTTGTAAGACCATTAACGGGCTTTCTCTTGCTCGAGAGGTAGAGATGCCGAGATGATAACAGGAAGGGTCTCATTCTTACCTAAGTAAGCGTATTTAAGGTGAAACGGCAACAGCTTGAGTTCGAGTTTTGGAGATGGTAAAATTGGTGAAACTGTCTCGAACTCGAAAGATTCCATCAATGGTTCGAAATGACTGTAAGTAACCGAGTTGGATGGTTCAACTAACTCATCCGAAAATTCAAAGGATTCAAGCTCAGGTAGTGAATCTTAAAAATCGTCCGAAAAAGTAAAACACTCATAATCGTTATCGGTTGCGAAAAATGTGTCAGATTCAAGGAGGAACGCACTAGTGGCGTCAAAACTGCTGTGATCGAACAGAAATTTTTCAAGCTCACAGTCCTCCTGCATGATCTCTTGGATCGAGCAAACATCACGTATATTAGCTTTAGGTACAGAGGACAGACTTCCTATCTTGTAAATATTGAACTCACTTGACATCTTCCCGAAGGATAGAGTCATAGAGCCATTGCGACAGTTGATTACATCATTGGAAGTGGCCAAAAATGGTCGACCGAGGATCACCGGAATTTGGTTCCGTGGGTTATCCACAGGCTGTGTGTCCATAACAATGAAATCAACGGGGAATATGAAGTCCCCTACTTTGATCAACACATCTTCTAACTCACCCCTAGGATGGGTGATGGATCGATCAGCCATTTGGAGAGTACGGTGAGTGGGTTTCAACTCTCTAACACCTAATTGCTCATAAACAGAGTAGAGAAGCAGGTTTACACTGGAACCAAGATCTAAAAGTGCTCGATTGATGTTCTTATCCTCAATTGTTATTGAAATTGTAGGATAGCCAGGGTCCTTTCGTTTCTGGGGCAAAGGTTGAGGTTGGGTAATAGCATTGCTCACTACACTAGCTATGAGCACTTTCTTGGGTACCTGAGACTTTCTCTTCGTGGTGCATAAGCCCTTTAAGATTTTCGCGTAAGAAGGGACTTGTTGGATTGCATCGAAAAGAGGTGTGTTAATGTTAACCTGCTTGAATAACTCCACAATCTTCTCCATTTGAGGAGTTGGTTTATTGGATCTCAAGCTGTTTGGAAATGGAACATTTTGAAAATTTGTTGAGTCGAATGTCTGTGGAGTAGATTGCGGAGTTGGAACGGATCCTAGTGTTGTTGTGTTCGTGAAGTGAGATGTGGGTCCGTTCGAATCAGAAGATGTAGAGCATTGTGAAGAATGAAGAATAGGCTTTAAAGAAGAAGAAGAAGAAGAAGATGAAGAAGAAGCACCGGCAGGGGTGTCATCACTATTACCCATATTATTGTGCAACACTCTTCCAGATCTCAACATGGTCACAACATTTACATTATGATTTTGCTGGTCATATGCAACATGTGCATTGTGTGTGTGACCGGGATTTGGCAATGGCTGAGACGAAAGTTTTCTCTTTTCTCGCTCGCTCAACCCAGCATTCAGTTTTGCAATTTGGGTCTCAATTGATTTGATACTCTGATCATGTGAAGCACTGTTTTGCACCAAAGATTGAATGGAAGTTTCCAACCTTGCTGCAGATTGTGTAGATTGTTTAAAAACGCATCTAGACTTTGTTCTAGCGAAGAAACCTTATCGTTATTCGGCTGAACAAAATTGTTTTGAGGATAAGAGTTATTGGGTATAAAATTGTTCATTTGGTTTGGGTAAGGTTGGGGTTGGAAAGGTTGCTGGTAGTGAGTTTGTTGAGGTACTTGTTGTTGTGGAGGATGAGGCCTTTGAAAGTTGTTGTTGCTAGGGGTGTAAATGAGCCGAACTCGAGCCAGCCAAGCTCGGCTCGAGTTCGGCTCGTGGTTCTTTTTGTCACCCCAAGTCCGGCTCGTTTAGTTAATCGAGCTAGAGATGCTCGGCTCGAGTCCGGCTCGATTAAACATGCACAGCTCGTGTTCGGTTCATTTGTGGCCCATTAACTAAACGAGCTGAGTTCACGAGCCGAGCTCAACTGAGCTCGTTTAGAGCTCGTTTGTGAGCTCGGCTCGTTTTCAGCTCATTTACTCATATTAATAGTATCTTCCAAGAAAAACACATAATTAACAATAATGCTTAAAACTCAGGGTTTTGAGATATGGAAAAATTAAAAAACATTAACATCTAGGGCATTGAATGGGTCTAAGTGTTGGGTTTTATATTTATCTCAGTACACTTTATATACTGTCATTTAATTGAATTAAGTGTTCTTAGAGTTGTATAGAATCTGCTATATATTACATATTACTGTTTTTTTTCAAACTGTGTAACCCAGCCGAACCTGAGTCAATACCGAACGAGCCTGGCTGAGCTCTAGTCCGGCTCGTTTAATAAACGAGCCAGGCTTTCTGGCTCATGTTCGGCTCATTAATAAATGAACCGAATTTGAACGAGCTGATACCAAGCTGAACCTTAATCGAACCCGAGCTGGCTCGTTCAATTACCACCCCTAGTTGTTGCCTTAGAATTGTTGATTTTGATTCCAAGAAAAATTTGGGTGGCTCCTCCAACCAGGATTATAAGTCGAGGAGTATGGATCATTTCTTTTTCTTTGCTGAAAGGCAGTATTGACTTGATCTTGTCCTTGAACAGGTGGATTGTAAGGACACTCTTCAGTAAGATGGGACGCATCTGAACAACAAGCGCATACTGTGTGTAGGGGTAAAGCAGGGGCAGGAGAAGGCGATGAGAATTTGATCTCAATTGCTTCTAGCTTTTTCGTAAGTGCGGCTATTTCGTCCTTCATTGCAATCGACATATCTAGTTGATGTATGCCTGCCCTAGACTGACCTGATGAAGAAGATGAGGTGGTCTTAGTGCTTTCCCACTGAAGTGTTTGTTCAGCAAGATCGTCGAGAAACTGCCAAGCTTCCTCGCTAGATTTTGTTAGAAAGTGACCTTGACAAATGATTTACAACAACTGCTTAGTTGCTGGGTTCAATCCTTCGTATAAAGTTTAGCAAAGTTGCCAATTCTCGATACCGTGGTGAGGGCATTGAACAAGTAGGTCTTTAAATCTTTCAAAACACTTCCAAAAAGGTTCGGAAGGAAGCTGGGAAGATTGAATAATTTCGTTGCGAATTCTCGCGGTCTTGTGATGTGGGTAAAATTTTTTAAGAAAAGGTTTAACAAACTCTTCCCAATTTTTAATCGAGTGTGATGATGTGCTATATAACCATTTCTCGGCTAGGTCACATAAGGTGAATGGAATGACACGTAGGCTTATAGCATCATCAGATAGTTGTGTAGTCTTCATCATTGCGTAAACATTCTGGAATTTGTTTATGAAGATGTAGGCATCTTCGGATTCCATCCCGTGAAATTTGGGCAACATGTTGATGAAGTGGGGTTTAATCTCAAAGTTGTCCCCATTAGCCGGTGGAAGTGAAAGACAAGTTGGTAAAGCGGTGTGGATAGGGTAGAAAAGATCCTGGAGCGCGATTCGTTGGGGCGCTTCAACAGGTGGGTGTTGTGGGTTATTCGCACCTAGTGGAGGTGGAATCAGTCCCGCAGGTAAGGGGTTATTAGGATTGAATCCCGACATCTCCTTAGAAGATGAAGAATATGAAGGTGAAGGTAAAGAAGCGGAAGGAATTTCGACTTCGGATTCAAAAGCATCGTCAGTCAGCACTAACGAGACACGGACTAATCTGGTACTAGTGTCCCTAGTCCAACCGGACATACACTAAAGAGGTAGTGTAGTCAAAAGGTGAAAACATAAGGTGTGGGTAAGAAAACGTCAATAGAAGGAAGTGGGGTGCAGTGGATTTCTTAGCGACAAATGGCAAGTTTTTATAAAAAAATTTATGTTTTGTGTTTTTTTCTTTATAAGGAGCTTTTTGCAAAAAGATTTTCAATAAAAAACTTAGACACACATTCGATCAATCACAATATGCACAATCAAGCCTAGATCTAGGGTCACCTAGGTCAACTAGACTGCTCCTAAATGTTCCAAAAGGCAAGTTGTGAGGACCTCAAATCGCCTCTTCACCGCCAATTGTGGCCAGGTAAGCACAAGTAGAGAAAGGAGTGATCCACTCATGAATCGCCGTGAGACGGGCCTTTTAAAGTTACCTTTCCCCACTTGTCTAGCCTAGGCATCACAAAGTCTGGTTTAGATAAACGATCGATGCCTACAACTATTCCTTTGTCCTATTGAGCGCGACAGTCCTTAAGGCTGAGTCTAATCTTTTTTAATTTAACTCGATGGTTAATGCAATATGATTTTTGTGATTTTTTGGGGTCCTAGGAAGGATAATGAAATACCTACCCAATTTGGATTGGTGTAAAAGCCCCTTAAAGTCAATTTTAAAGATGCAAAGCAGTAAACACAATCAAACACTTGCAAATTTTTTTTTATTGCGGCGCAAAGAATCCTGCATAAGATCAAGTTATTGGAGAAGGGGGAGAAGTTTTTTTTTTGCGCAAAGAACCCTGCAGGAAAATTTTTCAGAGGAGATAAGGGGGTTCAGAAGAAGGAAAGAAGGCTTACAGAGGGGTTTTGGGTTGCTGACGTCAGCAACCCGCGGCGGATCCGCGGTCCAAGTCACCTTCTGGCGGCGGTTCCACAGTAAAAAAGAAGGATCAGGCCTCCAAACTTCTTCTGTTGCTTTGTTATGGTACTCCTCTATTGTTCAGATCTGCTGTTTTCTGTTTCGATCTCTGGATTTTTCCAGATCTGAATCCGTTCGTCAATCCTGCACAATTCAAACAAAACACCCTTCAAAAAATAACAAGATGATAATTTTTTTTTATATTTTTTATATTTTTCAGTTTTTATGAATTTTATGATTTTATATTAACTCGAAATTGCAAAAAGAAAATAACTACGCCATTCCCGGCAACGACGCCATTTGATTGAGAGTGATTTTACGCGTGCTTTCGCTTTTAAAAGATGAATCAAAGAATTTTACCGCAATCAAGAACGACGTCGCTCGGTAGCTAGCCGGTGAGTTCGGGTCGATCCACAGGGATTTTGTGTATTTTCTATTTGTTCTAACGAGTTAATTCCAATTGTGGTGGATTGGATTATCACTAAAAACTAAGGTTGATTTAGACTAAGATTAAAACCTTGCTAGGATTAGGTTTAGGTTAAGTTTGGAAATTTAATATTCCTCACCGCTTTCAATGCCCTAATTAAGATCTATTTTGGTGTTATGGTAATAATTAATAAAGTGGATTAGTACCATCGGGAAGAAACTAGGTTTCTTCCTCTAGGTCCTTGTCCGTCCTTTCTTAATTCTTACCCTAACCTCCATAGAAAACATATATACCCGGTCTTTTAAACTACGGTATCACCGCTACCTCATGGGATAGGGTGCCGTAGTGAGCGGTGTGTGTACGAATGCATAGAGTCCTATTAAAACATATGACGAGCAAGAAAAGGGTGAGAGATTTTCATCTCTCAAACCTTTCCTATTCCTAACCCTAACAAGTGAGGAACTACTAATTCATTAGAGAATTGATAATAGGAGACATTTTTTTATGAGTTTTTAATAACTTAATTATCTAAGCTACGACAAATGAATAAAATTTCTAACTAATTAACTAGGGCAGATAATAAAATTGCTAAACTATGGCAGAAAAGAAATTAGCTAGGGCATAGAAATGAAAAACTTACTTTATTTGATGCTCTCTTCAAAAATTTACAGCGAGTTAAAATTCTGAAATAGATGAATAAAAAGAGGCATGCTCCAAAAAGAGCATTAGGATTTCTATTTATAGATTACAGAAACCCTAGGGTTACATCTGATCCCTATCTGCATTTACAACATTACCCTAAGAAGCCTAGTCAACGCACCGCCACACCGTCAAAATATGCACCGACACGTGCTTATAATAGCTGCGGAACCGCGGCCAAAAGCCATGTTTGGCCGCGGATCCGCGGCCATATAGTGGAGTCATTGGCTTTGTTCTTCTGGGCTGCTTCCTGTTGCATTTGGGTTCTGGTTTCTTCACTTGGTTTCTCAGAATGTCTTCTAGTCTCTTCCAGATTTCCACAATGTAGAGTGTGTTGGGTCCACGTTACCTATCCCAGTTCTTTCGGGGTTGCGGAAACGGTGAAAAACAATTTTTAGGGTTTAGGTAACATGGACTAGAAAACCCGGATCTTTGCTAAACAACACACTAGCAACAACTAGGAGCTTTACCTACTCGGTTAGGGGGTTATACCTAGTCTTGAACTCCTTCTCTTCTTCTTCTTGGAGTGGGATGGATGGTTCTCCTCGTCGCCTTCTCTTGCCGAAGAAAGATCCACCCGAGAGTTGTGCTCCGAGCTCCACCTCGAGCCGAGGCAACTAGGGCAACAAGATCGCTAGTCTTGATGTCCTAGGTTGTGTAGAAGAGGTAGATGGATGTGTTTGTCAATTTGGATCCTTTTTCTCTCAACACATGAGATCAAAGGAATTTTCAAGAGGAGGAAGATGAAGGAGAACCATGGAGCTTTTTCTCATTTCATTTTCAAGAGAGAGAATGAGAATTGAGAAATGAATAATCAACCAAAAGAAAAAGCACCATGGTTACAATAATACACCAACATCATCATGACTAATCTTTTCATGATAAAGTTGATGGCAACAATTAACTTGACCATTTTTATATCCAAATATAAAAAGAAAACCAAAGAAACTCTAGACCTCTAATGAAGGTCCAAGTCAACTTTGGTCAAACGGTCAACAAAGTCAAGTGTGGTCAAATGGTCAAAGCAATTAGCCATCACATAATTATCACTAAAAAGATTAGTAAATAATGTCCCCGGCTCATAATGGTTTTGACCAAACCAACTGCCAAAACCCTAATAAATCCGCCTCAGGATGGTTTTGAACGAATCAACTGTCAAAACCCTAATGAGCCTGCTACATAATGGTTTTGCCGAATCAACTGTCAAAACCCTAATGAGGCACCTCCTCCTTCTTCGCTCCTCAAGACTGTGCATACATACCCGCATCCGCATTCCGTAGAATGCGAATCAACAGAAGACAAAACAAATCCATCCGTGCAATACTAGGATCCGGCTTAAACCAAAGCCCACTAGTATTTCCTGCCCGAACAGTATACGCACACAAGTGCACGTAAGTGATCGTAGCCTTGCCGTAAAACCATACGGCCTCTACACGTTTCGCTCAGTGCAGGGAAACTCTCTGTGTGGGACTCTATAGACTCGACACTACGCTGGCAGTGGGTTTAACCACAGACCGCAAGCGGCACTAGCTGTATATAACGGTCCCCAGGTAAATGTCGATAAGAAGGCCGATGAGGTAAACCCATCCGAACTCCTACTGAGCCTGTATGTGACAATCTCCGTACAGTCCGGTCTGTTCATCTGAGAATATCGCATGGCAGGCCTAGGGGGGTGGTAAACGTCAGTCCCCTAATAGCGGTACAAGTCGTGTCGGAGTGTAGCCTAGAACACCCTGAGATAACACTGGAAACCCACCAGTATATCTCGCTTGCCCTGGCCAGGGACGACTATGTGTAATGGCTCTCCTAGACACAGCGCGATATCAACTCCCAATACCGGGATAGACGAATCCTGTCTAACCGTTACTGCCTCCAAATGCTTTGGGACTGCACCCAACTACTACCTGTTTGCACGACTCAGTAGAGCCGTGGTAGGGTAGTAATCAAAGAACAGTAGGAACACACTCGAGGCGAAGTGACAGTGTCAAGTCAGCGGACTAAGCTGTACTCATGTCACCTGGGAACTGTTAACTGACGATAGGTATAATACCAACCAACAGTTCCCGATGAGTCCTGTCCAGTGTACTCGTAAGCTAACGAGCACCTGAATACTATCTCCAGTACGATGTACTGATGGCTGTGGGACAGACCATCTCTCCTGCTGGGAAGAGAAGCGTATGCACCAGTCTACTCTGGAGTATCGATGCCCTGTCTCGATAATCCTACGACTAGGGACCAGAATAAGGATGTGCTTATAGACTATCCAGCCCCCACTAGTGTGATCGCCATCACAACGCCGGTAGTCAAGCAAAGATCCTAAGGGCTCCATCAATATGTTTTAGCGATATGTTAAAAGAAACATATACGCATATTAAGATAGAAACAAACCAAGTAGCATACTACTATATCGAGCAAGACTGTCATAAAACCGTATATATATCCCAAGATTCCAAAATGTATTATACAAACTAGTACTATACAATAATGGCCTCTAAGGCATACATATCTAACAATCTCCCACTTGCACTAAAGGCAAGTAATTGGTGTACCGCATACCCAACGTCTGCACTAGGGCCAGCTGCTGGCATACCGCATACCCAATAGCTCAAAAAGTCGCTCGAACTGTGTCTGAGGGAGGGCCTTTGTGAATGGATCCGCCGTCTTGTCTTTTGTGTCCACTCTCCGTACTTCGATCTCCTGGCGATCAATGATCTCCCTGATCAGGTGATACCGCCTTAAGATGTGTATGGATTTCTGATGGGACCTTGGTTCCTTCGCTAAAGCTATAGCCCCATTGTTATCACAATACAAAGGTATTGGGTCAACAATGGACGGAACCACCTGAAGTTCACTAATGAACTTCTTCATCCAGACCGCCTCTTTTGCGGCATCGCTTGCAGCAATGTATTCAGCCTCCATCGTCGAGTCTGCGACGGTATCCTGTTTGGAACTCTTCCAACACACCGCCCCTCTATTGAGGGTAAACACAAAACCTGAGACAGATTTGCTGTCATCTTTGTCACTCTGGAAGCTTGAATCGGTAAAGGACTCGACCCTGAGGTCTCCATTACCGTAAACCAGGAACATCTGCTTAGTCCTTCTTAGGTACTTGAGAATGTTCTTCACTGCCGTCCAGTGGTCCTCACCTGGGTCTGACTGATACCGGCTCACCACGTTCAGCGCGTAAGCTACATCTGGTCTTGTACATAGCATCGCATACATTATAGATCCTACCGCCGAAGCGTAGGGTATAGTGCTCATGCGAACTCTCTCCTCATCAGTCTTAGGAGACATCTTCTTGGAGAGGGTAATTCCGCGCAATGTGGGTATGTTACCGCGCTTGGAATCCTCCATACTAAATCTCTCTAGTACGGTCTCTATGTACCTGGACTGCGAAAGTACCAGTAGACTCTTAGATCTATCTCTGTAGATCTTGATCCCCAGAATGTACGAGACATCACCCAGGTCCTTCATGGAGAACCGTTGTGACAAAAATAGCTTGACCGATTGTAGCATAGGAATGCCATTTCCTATCAAAAGAATGTCGTCCATGAACAAGACTAGGAACACGACAGTTCGTCGTACAATCTTCTTATAGACGCAAGGTTCATCTTCGTTCTTGATGAAATCAAATTCCTTGATTGCCTCATCAAAACAGATGTTCCAGCTCCGCGATACCTGCTTTAATCCATAAATGGATTTAAGCAACTTGCACACCTTCCCGCTGCTCCCACTGTCTACGAAACCTTCTGGCTGATCCATGTAAACGCACTCTTCCAAACAGCCATTTAGAAAAGCCGTTTTAACGTCCATCTGCCAGATTTCGTAGTCATGGAAGGCAGCAATGGCAAGTAGGATCCGAATGGATTTGAGCATAGCCACCGGAGAAAAAGTTTCGTCATAGTCCAAAGCAGGTCTTTGATGAAAACCTTTTGCAATGAGTCTAGCCTTATAGGTTTCCACCTGCCCATCTACACCAAGTTTCCTTTTGTAGATCCATTTGCATCCAACGGGTTTTACCCCAGGTAGAGCAATATCCAAGGTCCACACTTTATTGGTGTACATGGACTCCATTTCGTATTGCATTGCTTCCTGCCACTTATCAGAGTCCCTACTGATAATGGCCTGCCTGAAACTGGTAGGGTCATCTTCTTCCAAGATGCAATCCTCTCGATCCCCGTCTAAGAGAAAACCGTAATATCTCTCGGGCGGATGAGAAATCCTACCAGATCTGCGGAGTGGCTGAGGTTCGTTGGTTGTAACTGAATCTAGCGGTTCCACCAAATCTTTAGTTAAAGTTTGTGTTTCTGGAATTTCATCCAGTTCTACCGTGCTGCCACTAATATTTTTAACAAGAAATTCTTTTTCCAAAAATGTGGTATTTCTTGAAACAATTATCTTCTGTTCCTCTGCATGGTAGAATAGATACCCACTAGAATCTTTTAGGTATCCCACAAACTTACACAAAACTGCCAGTGCCTCAAGTTTGTCTGGGTTCTGCTTTTTGATATAAGCTGGGCAACCCCAAATCTTAATACGTTTAAGATACAAACTCTTACCACTTCATATTTCATACGGAGCCTTAGGTACAGATTTGGACGGAACTTGATTCAATAGATGTGCTGCTGTTTGAAGTGCATATCCCCAGAATGAAAGAGGCAACTCGGCACTACTCATCATGGAGCGAACCATATCCAATAGGGTACGATTCCTCCGCTCCGATACACCGTTGTGCTGTGGTGTATAAGGATGAGTAAGCTGAGAGAGTATACCATTCTCTTTTAAGTAATCTAGGAATTCCTGCTTAAGTACTCCCCTTCTTTTTTAGACCGGAGGATCTTAATACTTTTGCCAGTCTGGTTCTCTACTTCGTTTCTGAATTCCTTGAATTTCTCAAAAGCTTCAGATTTGTGTTTCATAAGAAACAAATATCCAAATCTAGAGAGATCGTCAGTGAATGTGATGAAGTACGAGAACCCACCCCTTGCATGTATAGACATTGGACCACATACATCACTGTGTATGAGTCCCAAGAGCTCTGTTGCTCTTTCTCCATGTCCGGTGAACGGAGATTTGGTCATCTTCCCTTTGAGACAAGACTGACAAGTTTCATAAGATGAAAACTCGAACGTATTCAAGAGTCCATCTTTATGTAACTTACTTAGTCTTTTCTCTCCGATATGACAAAGTCTACAATTCCACATGTAGGATTCATTCGAATCTGAATTCTTCCTCTTGCGTGTGTTTTGTATATTGAGAACTGTATTCTGATTTAGAACGTAGATACCATTGCACAGTGTACCTTCTGCAACCAGTACCTTATGAAGGTAAATGTTCATGATATTTCTATCAAGAACAAAGTTATATCCATCTTTATCGAGTAAAGAAACTGATATGATGTTGCAAACCATGGAAGGTACATAGTAGCAATCGTTCAAAATCATAGTATTGCCATTTGGCAATACTAGGTGATATTCACCGACGGCTGCAGCATTAACTTGTGCTCCGTTCGCTACTCTGAGCGACATATCACCAGATGCAACTTTCCTACTTTTTCTCAGTCCCTGCAATAAATTACAGATATGAGATCCTGATCTGGTATTAAGTACTCAGGAAGTAGGGCTGATCGTAAAGCAGTTCTCAATTACAAGAACACCTGAAGTAGATGCAAAACCATGCTTCTTCTTCAACTGGATATCCTTGGAATCCATACAATCCTCTTTACCTTGCTTAAACTTATGACTGTTGTCACAAATTAGAGCCGAACCAACGTTCCCCAGCCCCGAATAAGAATTCGGATCGGTCAAGCAATACATTTTATTATTTTGATTAGGGTGTGAAATGGTTGCTACCTGGAGAGAGAGAAAAGAAACACTCAGCGTGCGCTCTTGCAAGATTAGATTGGTTTATTAGTTTATCTAACCAGGATGGCTCACACTGTTTCCTCAAATTCTTCTTAAAACCTTTTAAAAGAAGAACTAGTCGGGATTAATTGCACGTCACAATACTTGCTTAACCTTTCAGCCAGGCTAATGTTGGTACTTCGAGGGAGGTTTTCCAACGCGTTCGCGAAGTTCCTTAATTAAGTAACCTCTTTTCCCTGGAGGCGCAGCCCCGCTAACACCGTTCTAGACACCTACTTGGTTTATAGCATTGATTGTTAAGTGAAATAATCTCCCGAGAGTAATCCAACTCATCAGTGGGATCGGGATCCAACTATCATTGTGCGATGAGCTAGATGGAATCCACTCTAGTCACCACACTCCAGAAGGTATGCTAAATCTGCAAGTTTTAGTTTCTTTAGAAAGTCCCGATGTGGATTTTTTCCCTTAGGACCCAAGTGACCTTGACACAGTCAACAAATCAAAGAGTTCTAATCAAGTTCAACCCGTCATTATCTTGATTGCATTAAACCCACCCGCATAACCCTTGACACTGTCAACAAGGTTACACAAATGTCCTAACCCATCACATTGTATCCAGTAGATAAGCAATACTCAGCTACCGTTCACTGCGCCTTGACACAGTCAAAAAACGCAGCACGAATACTAAGTATAACTTATAAGAAATGACGGAGGGCTACGGCCGGGTTTTTGGCGAAAAACCCATTAACGTAATGAACTTGATATCGTTGAAGGAACCTGATAACCATTTTGAAAATATAGTGGCGAAAACTTTTGCTAAAGAGGTCACTCCCTGTAAAGGGATCTCGGCTCTTTCCTCGTCGAATGAGGTGCAGGATATTCTAAGCTGAATACCTCGATGCAAAGCAAGAAATAATCGACTATAGTGAAGTTTTTACCCTGACGCAAACTTTTGTCCAAGGGGTCACTCCCGATGAAGGGATCTCGGCCCTTGCCTCGTCGAATGAGGTGCTGGGCATTCATAACCGAATACCTCTGTGCAAAATAAAAGTGAACGTCCTTGCAATAACAGCTTTTTGAAAATTGTTCCAACAACGTCTTTTAGGTTTGTTTTCTTTCATTTATTTAATGCGTCCCATCAATTAATCCTACCATTGCAGAAAACAACGAAAATATGACGTACGCTTATGCCATCCGCATTCTCCACGGGGCCCCGTCATCACCCGTTAGGTTACTTAACTAACGACAGAGCGGGGGCTGGACTAGCACAGATGCAAAATATAAGCAACGCCTAAATAGATATCATATATAGATATATACACATTCGTCAGATGCAATGATAGCCATTCCATATCACAGATGAACACATTGGATATGCTAGGAATCTGCGTTTCGTTCGAGCCTGCAACGAAAAACGGATTACACGGTCGCGATGAATACCCAAACCCCACCCTAGACCTCTACGGGTGCGGCAAACTACCTGCCAAGTACCCGAAGCGAAGCAACCTCCCTCAGCAATGTGAGTAGGCCACTCGGCACTTAGACATACCCGGTAGTTTGTGCACCCCTCCTTGGGTCTATCATAGGAGGAAAAACAGTAAAAAGAAATTATACAATGGCGGCTACAACCTCATCCCGGATGTGCGGCCATACAAATAATATTACATCAATTTATATATTACATGAATTGAAAGATAAAGAAAACTCTCATCTCACAACCCCCCCGGCTATTCATCCGCGACAATCTAACGAATTCATATACACAAACCATCAACATTACAGATCACAGATATGTATAACCCCCACTAATCGACGTATAGCGATTAGCAGACGTTCAATACATATATAACATCACAAATATAACCCATTAGCCAAAGTTTACAGAAATTCGATCTAAATACGGATTCGTAACTACCCCAAAAGCAAATTTGTTCTCTGGAAATTCTGGGCAGAAACGAACCATCCTAAAAATCACAAAACACCAATATAAGAACACTGCAGGAGAAACGACCCACGGCCGAGTCAACTCGGCCGCGGATCCGCGGCAAGAGCATGCTCTTGCCACGGTTCCGCAATGCGTTGGCCGAGTCACTGGATCGTTTTTTTTGGGTGTTCTGTAAAAACCCTGAGCCGATTTTTAGTATGTGATTTATTATTTTTTGAACAGATCTAAAAATCGGCAGAAATTTAGCTTTCTCGGCGTGTTTTGCGGTTTTTTGTTCGATCGAAATTCTAGATACTTTGCTAACATGCTAATGTGTGTTTAGCTAGGCTCTGATACCACTGTTAGGTCCACGTTACCTGTCCCGGTTCTTTCGGGGTTGCGGAAACGGTGAAAAACAATTTTTAGGGTTTAGGTAACATAGACTAGAAAACCCGGATCTTTGCTAAACAACACACTAGCAACAACTAGGAGCTTTACCTACTCGGTTAGGGGTTTATACCTAGTCTTGAACTCCTTCTCTTCTTCTTCTTGGAGTGGGTTGGATGGTTCTCCTCGTCGCCTTCTCTTTCCGAAGAAAGATCCACCCGAGAGTTGTGCTCCGAGCTCTACCTCGAGCTGAGGCAACTAGGGCAACAAGATCGCTAGTCTTGATATCCTAGGTTGTGTAGAAGAGGTAGATGGATGTGTTTGTCAATTTGGATCCTTTTTCTCTCAACACATGAGATCAAAGGAATTTTCAAGAGGAGGAAGATGAAGGAGAACCGTGGAGCTTTTTCTCATTTCATTTTCAAGAGAGAGAATGAGAATTGAGAAATGAATAATCAACCAAAAGAAAAAGCACCATGGTTACAATAATACACCGACATCATCATGATTAATCTTTTCATGATAAAGTTGATGGCAACAATTGACTTGACCATTTTCATATCCAAAAATAAAAAGAAAATCAAAGAAAACTCTATACCTCTCATGAAGGTCCAAGTCAACTTTGGTCAAACGGTCAACAAAGTCAAGTGTGGTCAAATGGTCAAAGCAATTAGCCATCACATAATTATAACTAAAAAGATTAGTAAATAATGTCCCCGGCTCATAATGGTTTTGACCGAACCAACTGCCAAAACCCTAATGAGTCCGCCTCAGAATGGTTTTGAAAGAATCAACTGTCAAAACCCGAATGAGCCTGCCACATAATGGTTTTGGCCGAATCAACTGTCAAAACCCTAATGAGGCACCTCCTCCTTTTTCGCTCCTCAAGACTGTGCATACACACCCGCATCCGCATTTCGTAGAATGCGAATGCACAGAAGACAAAACAAATCCATCCGTGCAATACTAGGATCCGGCTTAAACCAAAGCCCACTAATATTGCCTGCCCGAACAGCATACGCACACAAGTGCACGTAAGTGATCGTAGCCCTGCCGTAAAACCATACGGCCTCTACACGTTTCGCTCAGTGCAGGAAAACTCTCTGTGTGGAACTCTAAAGACTCGATACTACGCTGGCAGCGGGTTTAACCACAGACCGCAAGCGGCACTAGCTGTACATAACGGTCCCCAGGTAGATCTTGATAAGAAGGCCGGAGAGGTAAACCCATCCGAACTCCTATTGAGCCTGTATGTGACAATCTCCGTACAGTCCGGTCTGTTCGTCTGAGAATATCGCATGGCAGGCCTAGGGGGGTGGTAAACATCAGTCCCCTAATAGAGGTACAAGTCGTGTCGGAGTGTAGCCCAGAACACCCTGAGATAACACTGGAAACCCACCAGTATATCTCGCTTGCCCTGGCCAGGGACGACTATGTGTAATGGCTCTCCTAGACACAGCGCGATATCAACTCCCAATACCGGGAGAGACGAATCCTGTCTAACCGTCACTGCCTCTAAGTGCTTCGGGACTGCACCCAACTACTATCTGTTTGCACGACTCAGTAGAGCCGTGGTAGGGTAGTAATCAAAGAACAGTGGGAACACACTCGAGGCGAAGTGACAGTGTCAAGTCAGCGGACTAAGCTGTACTCATGTCATCTGGGAACTTTTAACTGACAATAGGTATAATACCAACCAACAGTTCCCGACGAGTCCTGTCCAGTGTACTCATAACCTAACGAGCACCTGCATACTATCTCCAGTACGACGTACTGATGGCTGTGGGACAGACCATCTCCCCTGCAGGGAAGAGAAGCGTATGCACCAGTCTACTCTGGAGTATCGATGCCCTGTCTCGATAATTCTACGACTAGGGACCAGAATAAGGATGTGCTTATAGACTACCCAGCCCCCACTAGTGTATCGCCATCACAACGCCGGTAGTCAAGCAAACATCCTAAGGGCTCCATCAATATGTTTTAGCGATATGTTAAAAGAAACATATACACATATTAAGATAGAAACAAACCAAGTAGCATACTACTATATCAAGTAAGACTGTCGTAAAACCGTATATATATCCCAAGCTTCCAAAATGTATTTTACAAACTAGTACTATACAATAATGGCCTCTAGGGCATACATATCTAACAGAATGTGGTGGACTTTTACCGTTTGCTTCGTGTTGAAATCTTGAATCTTTGCACTGCTTTTGTACTTTGTGAAATTGTTCATTGATCTTCGTTTGTTTTTCAAGCTGTAGGCATGATAAAGATTCTCTATTTGTTGGTCGAAGTCTCACTTTTATAGCGTCTTTTCACCATTTTCACTGTTTTGTTCCGAGAACCTGTAACCTGCAACTATGTAGCAAACATGGATCAAAAGCACCTGTTTATTTATAAAATGAATAAGAATGGGGAATATAATAATGCAAAATTATGATATGAACAGACAACCACAATATAACCGATCGTAGTATAGGATTATTACTTCCTATCTAGAGCGTGTCATTCAAATACCGGGACATCTCTCCCTACTACCTTCTTAAATCCAGATCCATCTGTTGTTCTGATGAAGTCAAACTCTATGACTGTCACATCAAAAACTAGATGATCTTTATCCGCTGTACCTACTTTAGTCTATAGATAGACATAAGCTACTTGCCCACCATGCTTCCACTGCTCCCACTGATTACAACAACCCTATGACAGAGTCATATACACGTGCACTTCTAAAACTAGTTTAGAACGATATTATACTCATCCTTCTGTCGGGTCTCATAGTCTAGAACAACAGCAATGGAAAGTCTGGATAAACAAGAACCTCCCTGTCACCGTCTCTAAGAAGACCGAAGTACCTCTCGGGTGCTTGAGGTTGCCCGCCATAACCGCGGACTGTCTAATGGATCGTTGAAACCAATTGAATCCTCAAGTTCTATTAAATTTTCAGTAATCGTTTGTGGTTCTGGAATCACTTCTAGTTCTACCATACTCCCACTACTGTTTTCTAAAAAGAATCCATTTTACTAAAACTGTGTCGAGTTAAGAACAATATAACTATTGATCTTCCAGATGGTATAATGTTAACCCTCGTCAATGCCCGGGATAACCCACAAACTGCCATTACTGAAACATGCCCAGAGTTGTCCAGATTCCAGTTTTAAGCATCAGCCTGACTACTCCATATACCTTTACATCGTTAAGATACGAATCCATTCTATATACCATATAGAAACAAAGGCACTAAATTAAATGGGCCCAGATTCAAAAATCATGCAGCTGTTTCCAGTGCATATCAACCAAATGGAATGAGGCCAAACGACATTACTCATCTAGGACTGCATCCACATATGAGTAACCTGAAAGAGAAGCAAGTTCTCAAAGCTATTACTATCAACGGAATACCAAACACAAGTATCTACATCTTCGATAACCTTGAAGAATCCTGATACTTGCAACATATGGTTCTCTACTTTATTCTTATACCTATAACTTCTCAAAATCTGGACCTTGTATTTCAATGAAATACTTGTCTAAAACTAAAGAAGTCATGAGCAAACAGAATATAGTATGAGTACCAACCCCTTTGTCCTTACGGACACTTGACAACATACAATTATTTATATAAGTCCCCTGAGTTTAATAACTCAGACCCTGAGCGTCGTAGGTTAAAAACTGTACCATGGTTAAATAGAATTACACCGTTGTTGAATGTTCCTTACCCAATCACCAATTGATATAGGTAAATGTCATAGTCATAATTTTAAAAAGTTATATCTCACTTTATAAAATAAATGTACAGATATATCAGTTTGAAATTGGTGCATAACAATGGATATTCAAAACTAAATATTTTCGTCAGGCAAAAACCCAGGGGATTTCCTCAAATATCACCAATTACAACGAACTCCGATATAATGAGGATATAATCACCTAATTTCAAATATTTTACTACCACTCATTATCTGTAATACCATACATATGTGAGAATCAAATCTGCTAAATATATACTCTGGAGTAAGGATCTGATTGGGAAATCAATTTTCAATTAACAACACATAGTGAAACTAAAACATGAAAATGTTTCGATGGTGTATCCGGGTATTCCTAGTAATGCCTCTTCCACTATTCAGATTCACGACTGTAACCGTATATTTCCTTGCCATCTTTCCAATCCCTTTATTTGTCTTTACTCATTACCTTCTGTACACCATACTTAGGCTAATTGATTTTCGTCCTTCCCTACCTTTCGGCACCAGCCTATGGTTTGGAAGAAGACCATCCAATAAGCGTAATAGTTGTACCCTCCTAAATACCAGGAGCCATCGCAACCTGAGAGAAGGTAAAGGGAAAAAACAACTGAATAATATTTCTCCTGAACCAGAATCAATCCTCGAACTGGAACAAGTTTCTTCGAGTTCGTATGCAACTATACGATGGATTATCCAATAAATGTGGATCTTGGAAGTGATACGGGATGTTCTGGAGAAATTCTAAGGTGAAGTATGAGTGGCGATGATATACGCGGTTTCGTCATGAATGATAGTAGTCGCAATTTTCTTTGCCCTCACTCTAATCCCTTTATATGTCTTTACTTATTACCTTCTGTACACCACACTTAGACTGATTGGTTTTCTTCCTTCCCCACCTTTCGGCACCTGCCTATGGTTTGGAAGAAGACTATCCAATAAGCGTAATAGGTGTACTCTCCTAACACTAGGAGCTCACGCAACCTAAGAGAAGGTAAAGAGGAAAGACAACCGAATAATCCTATTCAATTTTTTCAGAACCAGAATCCATCCTCGAACTGGAACAAGTTCCTTCGAGTTCGTATGTAATTATACGATGGATATATCCAATAAATGTGGACCTTCGTAGTGATACGGGGTGTTCTGGAAAAATGCAAAAAGGGAAAGAAAAAGCAGCAATGATATATGCGGCCTACTGACAATCCAAAAGCCAAAGCGTTTTAAGAAGGTTTTGTTAACTTGGTTCATGAGTTTTAGTTTAGGGTCAGGCCATGGTCACTGTCAAAGAGAGAGAGAAAAGAAACACTCAGCGTGCACTCTAACCTATATCAGAATGGTTAATCACTTTTTCTAAACAGGATGTCTTCCACTGTTTCCTCAAATTCTCCTTCAAACCCTAAAGGAGAATTAGTCGGGATCATCTAAAATCACCCGAGGAGTAACACCTACTCATCAGTGGGAATCGGGATCCAACAATCATCGCATGATAACTTGATGGAAGCCACTCAAGTTATCACACTTCAGAAGGTATGTGCATACCTGGCAAGTTTCCTGTATGTTTGAAACTCCCGATATGGTTTTTACCCCAAACGCTTATAACCTTGATGAAGGTCAAAACATCATAAGCCGCAAGTCAAGTTCAACCCGTCATTATCTAGATTAATCTAGAACCATTCGTACAAGCCCTTGACGAAGGCCAAAACAACTGTATGCCTGTTCTAGACTAATGCATATGTCCATGCTACAGATAAGCACCCACTAGCTACCAAATACTACGCCCTGGCGAAGGTCAAAACACATAGCATGAATACTAGTAGATACCCATCTGAAATGATGGAGGGCTACAGCTGGTTTTTGGCGAAAAACCTTTAACGTAATGAATTTGATATCGTTGAAGGAACCGGATAGCTTTTCAAATATATATATATATATATATATATATAGTGGCACAAACTTTTGCTAAAGAGGTCTCTCCCTGTGAAGAGATCTCGGCTCTTTCCTCGTCGAATGAGGTGCAGGATATTCCTAACTGAATACCACGATGAAAATCAAAAGAATCGACTATAGTGAAGTTATTACGATGACTCAAACTTTCATTCAAAAAGTCACTCCCGGTGAAGGGATCTCGGCTCTTTTCTCGTCGAATGAGGTGCTGGATATTCATAACCGAATACCACTATGCAAAGCATACGAAAACGTCTGTAATGTCAGTTTTCAAAATTGGTTCCAACAACATCAAATAGGTTTGTTTTATCCTTGTATTGATTAGAATCAACGCAGTCCCATCAATTATTCCATATCACACCACAGTAAAGGAACGAAAATAAAATGTACGTATATACCATCCGCATTCGCCACTGGGCCCGTCATCACCCGTTGGGTTACTTAACTAATGACAGAGCGGGGGCTCTACTAGCGCGGATGCAAAACATATACAACATCTACTAGTATATATATAAATATATAACATTCGTCCCAGGCATGATATAAGCAACATCACAGAATAGCGATAAGCATCACAGAACAAACGGATAATCTGAGAGCCTCGGGTTTCTTTTGAGCCGCAAGTAAAACCCGACGTTCTCCTGGTCCTGTGGATAGCCTGTGCAATGAAAACTTAGACCTCTACGAGCGCGACAAGTTACCCACCAATCTCAAAAGTGAGGCAACACCAATCAACAAAGTGAATGGGACACCCAGCACTTCACGGGATCTGGTAACTTGAGCACTCCACCGTGGGTCATCCTATACCCCTACGAGTGCGGCGAATAGCCCGCCAATTCTAGAGTAAGGCCCCTTCCGTCTCAACACCATGAGATGCGGGCCCGTTGCTCTCTAGAACCCGACTTTAGCACTCCACCGCGGGGTAATCCTAGTACAGAAAAGAAAAGTATATACAATGACGACATCGACCTCAACCCGGTCGTGCCCTAATAAAAGAATATACAAACTGGCAAAGACGACAGTCCACATGTCAGACGCTCGCCCCGTAATACTAAATATACAAATGAATCTGAACTGTACTATCTATCATTGAACCACTGGCTATCCACCATGATAATCCAATCACAATATCAGCACAACACAGAACATCTCGTGAATGTCACGTTTGCAAACCCGTCTAAAAGAGCATATAGCAGTTAGACGAGTTGTACCGCTCTAATGACATTCACGGTCACAGATAGTAATGTATGTATTGAAAACCACGACATTAGAATTCTGCACGCAATTAGCAAACTAAACCAATTTCCAAAAACATGAAAAAACAGTGAGCTAAAGATCCAAAAACCGACCGTTTTAAGCCAATTCGGAAGTCCGAATAAAAACGAAACGTTCCCGAACCTTCACGGGGAGTTAGAGCATGAAATTAACTTCGAGTCGGGAGGCCTAGAGAGGATACCCTACCCCTGAGGCCACCACGAAGTCGCCAGGGGGTGAGGCAGACCCGAAACTGCCCAAGGTAGGGCAGTTTCGAGTCCTCATGGTCAAGACCACCTTGTGGTGGTCTTAGGGAGTGGGCCCAGCCGTTCGGTCCTCCCGGGGTGCCCATGCTGTTAGTTATATATATGCCCTAGAGGCCATTACTATACATAGGATGTATATTATAGTGGATGCTTGGACATATATAGGGAGGACTTTCTTGCTCGACATGATAGTATGCTATCTGGTTGCTCTTTAGCTTAACGTGTACACTGATTGTCTCTCTGTTACATGTTGGTAAAGCCCTTAGGATGTGTACTTGACTACCAGGACTATGATGCGGATCAAACTAGTGGGGACATGGTAGTGCATAAGTACATCCTTCAAGGTCCCTAGTCGTGGGTGTATCGAGACGGGGCATCGATATACCAGATTAGACTAGCGTATACCTTCTCGACCCATACAGATGGGCGATGGATGATCCCATATCCATTGGTGTTTGACATCAGAGATGATATATGGGGGCTCAGTGGAGACAGGGTACACTGGACGGACTCGCCAAGAACTCCCAGATGGTATTATACCTTACGTCAGATGGCAGTTCTCTGGTGACACTGGTACAGGTTAGTTTGTAGACCCGAGATCGTCATAGAGTCTTGTGTGATTCCCACTGTACTTTGATTTCCACCTTACTACGTCCAAGAGGGCGTGCAAAACGGTGGCTTTTGGGTACAGTCCCGAATCACATAGAGGCAATGAGCGATAGGAGGGGTTTCGTCTCTCCCGGTATAGGGAGTTGATGTTGCGCAGTGCTCGATTGGCTATAACAGGAAGTCCTTGGCCAAGGCTGTTTTAGGGATTTACTGGAAGTGTTACCAGTAGTTTCTCGACCCGTTATGAGCCTCATATCGACATGACTTATCGAGTTATTGGGGTCTGACGTTTACCACTCCTAGGAGAGATATGCGACATATCAGACAAACAGACCGGACTGTACGGTAGTGTTACTGGTTGGATTCACAGGAGTGTCAGTGGGCTTGCTCATTGATCTTCTGATCGCTCAATACCCGGGTGGCCGTTACGTTTAGAAGACCGCTTGCGGCTTGTGGGTGTTTGATATGATCATCACCTACTGCCGGCGTATTGACGAGTCTTTAGAGTCCTACACAGGGGTTTCCTGGCTCAAGCGAAACGAAATAGGAGCGCATATGAGATATGTGCGGGACCGAGAATAATACCAGTATGTGATACTGTATTCTTTTCTCGCGATTTGTGACATTGATCGGTTGTATGCGATATAGCCGGGTTATCGGATCAAGCGTTGATTCGATAAGTTGTTACTATTGATATTAGTCGGTTATATACTATATGACCGGATCGTTAAATCAAGTGTTGATTTAATGATTTAATGTATAATTATATATTTGATATATTACTTTACATTAACTAGTATTGGTTTACTTAAGATTGATTTTCTCACTTGAATGTGCACATTGTTTATATGTGATATATGTAAGTGTACATGTTTGTATCACAAGCATGATACAAACAAGTTGTGTGTATGAGACTTGAACCAACTCAAGGTTAGATTAGGGTTTACTATTTTCCTAAGCATATAACAAAAGAGTATGACTTTGGTCAAACTTATGAAGCTTCATGAAGCTTGATAAACATTGACAAAGTCAACTCTTTTGTCATATGTTTAAAGATATTAGTTAACCCAACCTTTAACCTAATGGTTTGGTTAAATCTCTACATGAGTTAAGCATGAGGGCTTAACTCAACCATGGTGCCATTATTTATTTTATAAGTTTCATTTTGGAAATAATTGATATGATTCTTTTCTTCTTCTTCATCTTCATCAAGCTCACAAAAGCTTGAGAGCTCCAATGGTGCCATGAGAAAAAGAGTGAGAAATCCAATTCTAAAGTGAACCCACTTCCTATTTCTTCATCCTCTACCACTTGCCAAGTAGTATAGGGTGTTCTCTTCACAAAGTTTTTAACCAAGTGAAGGAATAACTTGAGTTTGAGTCTCCCCGACATAGATCATCTTCGGCCTCGAAGTCAACGACCTAGCCCGCTCATTTCTACGACGAAACCATCGCTAGAGTTCGCGATCCCGATGATCGCAGCAGAGGGACGTCAACACGGAGCTAAAGAAGTGGAGGACCGGATCTATAAAGGTTGTAGTCACTTTCACTTAGTAGCAAAGTAGTTTGCATGCTTGTAGTTTCGCCTAATATCTAGGTACCGATCTAGTTTAGGGTTTCTCGGCACCGGAAAATTTTAATTTGGCATGGTTGATGCCTTGTGGAACCTCTTGAGTGTGCCTAGTAACTCTACAGTGGTATCAGAGCCAAGCTAGAGCCTTAGGTGAAGCGTAGACGATGTTAGAAATCCGATCGAGTCACGAAACCCTAACCAAGACCGCTCTCTGTACATTTTCTGAAAATGTGGATTTTTCCAAATTAAAAATATGCAGAAAAATAAGCAGGGTTTTATATGAATTAATGTGCAAAACGGGGTGCTAACTCCGTCAAACTGCCGCGGAACCGCGGCCGTACCCCACGTGGCGCGACGGTTCCGCAGCCATGTTGTTGCTTCTTTGACCAAACTTTGCACAGTAATGTTTATATTTGACTCCTGTGTTTTCTGGGTAATTTTAATCTTTACTCAAGAGTTGAGTATTCTGGGTTGTATTGGGAGTTCGTAGATTCGATCGGATTGTCAAACTTTGTCTATGTGTTTTTCCGAGTAATTTTAGAATATGTTAAAAAGTTCGACCGGATATAAGTACCTAATTTTTCCCCTGCCGGGAAATTTCCAATTGTTGGATTTTTCCGTTAATGACATTCTAAGTAGTGCAAGTAACGCGATGGTCCCTCTAGAAGACAACAAACCTTAACTCGATTATGTGACCGTCTTGAACTGCCCTTTGAATCTTAGGGTTTGGGACAGTACGGCGTGCCATATGTGAGGCGTTGGCTTGACCCTTCTACGGCTGGACCGTTGGTACTGTGGCATGAAATGGATGTTTTTAGACCTATTTAATGTGTTGAGCTGTTTCGGGAAAACTTGGGTGTTCGATTGTTCGATCGGAAAGTTTAACATTTTCTATTTATCCGGAATGTGATACAATGATTGGAATCCACAAGTAGTTATGAGATAACTAATATGAATGTTATAAACATAGCACTTTAGTCTCAATTGATCGGTTGCCACGGGATTTTGATGTGATCAAAAGTCCGTCGCAATCACGTAGCGTACGTGGATACTCGCCGGGTAAACTTAATAGGCAGCTACACCCCATAGCCCCGACCAAGTGACTGTAGGAGAACCCCGTCGCCGAAAGCATCCGTTCGGGTGCTCGCGGCAGCGGTGTTCCGCCTTGGTGCACTTCGTCGACGGCATCGGGGGTGTGGCCGCCTAATAAAGTTTGCGACGAGCATTCGATCAAAATGTCGGGAATCCTGTTGAATTGCCCGACTTGATATTGAAAAGAGTTTTCGATAACGAGACTAAAATGCGGGGTTTATAATTGTTAGGCATGCGATGTCTAAGGAATTCATTTGATTAGGCATGCGATGTCTAAAGTGGTTGCGGATTCCAACTGTTGTAGTTTTACACTTTCTTTTCTGTGACCGTAAGTGTAGTATGTAGTGGTATTGCCGATTGTCGTTGCTATACGTCGACGACAATCGGTGTATGCATATTTACTTACGTTGATGACATGCGATATTATGTGTTGCTGGATATGTTTTATTGGATCGTCGTGTTTGAATAGCCGGGGTTTTTTTTATGTGAGATGAGTGTTTTTCATTTTCATTCATGTAAAAACTTGTATGTAATATTCTTTTATTGGGGCACTTCCAGGTTGTGGAAGATGTCACCATTTGTATATTATTTACTTTTCCGCACTAGGATAGGCCCAAGGAGGGGAGCACAAGTATCCGGGTTCTAGGGTCCAGTGGGAGACCAACTCGAGGAGTCGAGTCCGGGTCTTCTAACCCTAGAATTGGAAAGGTTGCTTGCCGCTCTCGTCGGGGTATAGGGGTGTGGGTTTGGCTATTCATCGCGAACGTGGAATCCGTGTTTTATATAGGCTCAATATAAAATACGGACGTCCTAGTATATCCAATATTTCATATGATATTTTCTGTTGCGTTATCTGTGATGTGATCATGTGATATGTTCAGATAGATATTGTATATAGTATATATGATATATTATATAGACATTGCTTATGTTTTACACCCGCGCTAGCCCTGCCTCGCTCTGGCGTTAGTTACCTAACCTAACGGTGCAGACGGGACATCGAGGCGAATGCGGATGGCATAAGCGTACGTTATATTTATCTGTGATGTTTAGGTGGACTTAAATGATGGGACTTCATTAATGTGATTAATGAAAGAAAAGAAACCTAAAAGATATTATGGAATCGAATTTTCAAAAACAGGTAGCTACAGTTCTTGCTTTGCATCGCGGTGTTCCTTGTAGAACATCCTGCACCTTATTCGACGAGGAAAGGGCCGGGATCCCTTCACCGGGAGTGGCCCCTTTAGCAATAACTGGAAGATGCTACACACTCGGTTTGTCTTTTGATTGCTTCTATAGTTTCTGCTTTGCACAGTGATATATATGATATATCCCGCACCTCATTCGACGAGGAAAGGGCCGACGATCCCTTCATCGGGAGTGACCCCTTTAGCAAAACTAGAAAAGCCTAAAAAACACTCCATTTCAAAATTCATTCGATTCTACAACGATATCAAGTTCATTACGCGATAGGTTTTCAGAAAAACCTGTCGTAGCCCTCCGTCATTTCAGATAAGTCCTACTTAGTATTCGTGCTACGTTTGTTGGCCTGCGTCAAGGCGTAGTGTGCGGTAGCTAACTAGTATTTATCTGTTTATGCATATGATGCAGATTGGATTAGGGTAGTCGTGCGACTTTGTTGGCTTGCGTCAAGGGTTGTGCGGGTGGGTTTAATTCAATCAAGAAATGACGGGTTGAACTTGACTAGCGGACTATGGTTTGTTGGCCTGCGTCAAGGTCATAGGACGCTAGGGGTAAAATATTATCGGGAATTTCAAGTGTTGAAATTTGCAATGAGATTGCATACCTTCTATGAGATAGTTGGATCCCGATACCCACTGCGAGTAAGAGTTACTCCTGGGAGAGTTTTACACATTACAATTAGCCGATCAAGTAGGTGTCTAGAAAGGTGTCAACGGGGTTACGCCTCTGGGAAAACAAGGCTTACATTAATTAGGTTCGTGCGAAAGCACGGGGGACCTCCCTCAAAGTGCCGACACTGGCCTGGCTGAAAGATTGGCGAACTTGTAGCGTGTAATTAATCCCGGCTAGTCTTTCCTTTTAGGGTTTGAAGGAAGATTTGATAAAAACAGTGGGAGCCATCCTGATTAGATAAAATAATAACCAATCTGATCTTGCAAGAGCATACGCTAAGTGTTTTCTTCTCTCTCTCTCCAGGTAGCGACCATATCACACCTTAATCAAGATAATAAAACGGATATATTGACCGAACCCGCTTGTTATACTGAGCTGGGGAACGTTGGTCCCGCTCCAACTTATAATTGTTATAAGACAGAGCTGGAAATAGGGGAATACTAGGATTCCCATGCCGCCCAAACGAAGAAAGTGCATGAGATGCATCTCCTTCGGGTGTGTTCATTACAAAGAACTGTTTCTCAGTATCCTCTACGTCCTGGGTATTAGATACCGGATCAGGATCCCGCATATGTAATTTGTTACATGGGCTAAGGTAGAGAACCGAGAACGGGTGATAAGTTTCATGAGACAGAAAACGGTGCAAGTGTTGCAGCCAAGTCTGTTGGTCACTGTCACCCTGTATTACCAATACATTGATTCTGAACAAATGCTATTAGATACCGAACCTGATATACAAAATCATATCAGTCTCTTTATTAGTAAAGAAATGATAAAATTTTGTATTATTGGATAATGTTTTGAACATTTCCTATATCAAAAGTTGATCGGTTCAGGCACGTAATCTAAAAGCATTGACGTTTTAAATCAAACTACAGTTCGTAGTATACAGAACACACACTAGAGGAAGAGTTCAGAAATGAACGAATTCTTCTTGAGGCATTGTAGACTAGGTCATATCAATGCGACTCAACTGGCTGAAGTTACATTTAGATGCATATTTAAATTAGTTTGAATTTACATCTTATGAAACTTGCCAGTCGTGTCACAAAGATTAGATGACCATAGCTCTGTTTATTGGAAACAGAGAAAGAGTTGTTAAACTCTTGGGACTGATACATAGTGATGTATGCAAAGTCCCCTGTCTACATATGCCAAGACTGGTTCTTTGTACTTCATTACATTTTCTGATAATCTCTCAAGATTCAGCCATACGTTCCTGGTGAAACATAAGTTCGAAGCTTTTGAGATATTCACAGAATATAAGTTAGAAGTAGAGAACCAAAAACCGGGTATAAGTATTATGTCCTATGATAAGATCAGGGAGGAGAATACTTGTGCATGGAATTCTTGGACTATTCTAAAAGGAGAATGAGATTCTCTCTCAGCATTATTCCTCCGCATACACCACAGCACGTCGGTGTATCGGGGCGGAGCCATTACACCCTATTTGATATGATGTGCTCTATGATGAGTACTACTGAGTTTCCTATTTCCTTTTGGGAGTTATGCACTTGAGAAGTTGCATACCTATTGAATAAGATTCAAATCAAATCAGTTGCCCACCACTCCATATAAGATATGGTATGGGAAGAGCCTATCTCTTAAGTATTTAAGATTTGGGGTTGTCCAGCCTATGTCTAAAAGCAAAATCCGGACAAGCTCGAGGCAATGTCAGTTATGTAGAACTGGAATGGTTCCAGCTATACAAACTGCAGCTGTTGATTTGGTAGAACCAAAGGATTCAATAGTAACCGACGAACCTCAGCCTCTCCGCCGATCTAGTAGGGTTCCTCACCCACCTAAGAGATACTTCGGTTTCTCTATGACAGTGGGAGCGAGGATTGCATCATGAGATGATGACCCAACTAGTTTTGAGCTGGCCATCAGGAGTGGGACTCTGTAAGAATGGCTGGATGCTTAGCGATCTGAGATGGAATCCTTATACACCAACAAAATGTGGACTTTGGTTGCTTTAGCTGAAGGGTTAAATCCCCATCAAGAGCAAGTATATCTTGAGAAGATTACTTGGTGTACATGGAAAAGTTGAGACTTTCAAAGCTAGACTTGTTAAAGGTTTGCATCATTGACCAGGTATGGATCATGATGAAACTTTTTCTAAGGAGCTATGCTTAAGTCCATCCAGATCCTACTTGCCACGGCTACATACCATGACTACAATATCTGGCGGTTGGGTGTCATGACTGCTTTTCTAAATGATGTTTTAGAAGAGAAAGTCTATAAGTACACAGTCAGAAGGCATCGTAGACAGTGGGAGCAGCAGAAACGTGTGCAAGGTGTTTTTTGTGATGAAGCGGGCATCGCGGAGTTGGAACATCTATTTTGATGAGTTAGTCAAACAGTTTGACATCGTCAAAATGGTAGATGAACCTTGTATATACAAAAAGGTAGTAGGGAGTATGGTAGTGATCCTCGTAGAGTACGTGGATGACATACTCTTGATAGGGAAGGAGTTTCCTATGCTACGCTCGGTCAATCTCCGCTTATCACAAGGATTCTCCATATAGGATCAAAGTGATACCTCCTAAATCCTGAGTTTTCATCTATGAGATAGATGTAATTGGATGTTAGGATACTCACTAGATGTAGTGAGATGGTATCAATCGATCCTGGGGAGAATCACTGGATGGGTTCCAGGGTGATAAAGACGACTGAATGTCAGTCACAGGCATTATCTTTACCCTCAGTAAAGGGACAGTATGTTAGAAAAGTTCCAAGCTAGATACCGTGGCAAACTAGACGATTAAAGGCAAGATACATCGTTACCAAAGATGCTACCAAAGAGGAAGTCTGGGTGTATATTAGTTCATGAGATGAACTTCATTCCTACCATTGTGTGAAAATGGAGTTGTAGCTTATGCCTAGGAACGCCCGTCCCATCAGTGATCCAGACACATTCTAAGGCAGTGTCACCTGATCATGGAGATGGTTGATCTCCAAGGAGATCGAGGTTAGGAGAGTAGACTCAGAGAACAACACGGCGGATCCACTCACAAAGGACTTTTCCCAGAGAGAGACTTTTATGGGATGGTTGAGTATGAGATACTACAACCACTGCTATTAGATGGCCCTAGTGCAAGTGGGAGATTGTTAGTTATATGTATGCCCTAGAGGTCATTACTATACATAGGATGTATATTGTAGTGGATGCTTGGACATATATAGGGAGGACTTTCTTGCTCGACATGATAGTATGCTATCTGGTTGCTCTTTACCTTAACGTGTACACTGATTGTCTCTCTGTTATATGTTGGTAAAGCCCTTAGGATGTGTACTTGACTACTTGGACTATGATGCAGATCATATTAGTGGGGATATGGTAGTCCATAAGTATATCCTTCAAGGTCCCTAGTCGTGGGTGTATCGAGACGGGGCATCGATATACTAGAGTAGACTAGCGTATACCTTCTCGACCCATACAGATAGGCGATGGATGATCCCATATCCATTGGTGTTTGACATCAGAGATGATATACGGGTGCTCAGTGGAGACTGGTTACACTGGACGGACTCGCCGAGAACTCCCAGATAGTATTATACCTTACGTCAGATGGCAATTCTCTGGTGACACTGGTACATGTTAGTCTGTAGACCCGAGATCGTCATAGAGTCTTGTGTGATTCCCACTGTACTTTGATTTCCACCTTACCACGTCCAAGTGGGCGTGCAGAACGGTGGCTTTTGGGTACAGTCCCGAATCATATGGAGGCAATGAGCGATAGGAGGGGTTTCGTCTCTCCCGGTATAGGGAGTTGATGTTGCGCAGTGCTCGATTGGCTATAACAGGAAGTCCTTGGCCAAGGCTGTTTTAGGGATTTACTGGTAAGTGTTACCAGTAGTTTCTCAACCCGTTATGAGCCTCATATCGACACGACTTATCGAGTTATTGGGGTCTGACGTTTACCACGCCTAGGCGAGATATGCGACATATCAGACGAACAGACCGGACTGAACGGTAGTGTTACTGGTTGGATTCACAGGAGTGTGAGCGGGCTTGCTCGTTGATCTTATGATCGCTCAATACCCGGGTGACCGTTACGTTTAGCAGACCGCTTGCGGCTTGTGGGTGTTTGATATGATCATCGCCTACTGCCGGCGTATTGATGAGTCTTTAGAGTCCTACACAGGGGTTTCCTGGCTCAAGCGAAACGAAATAGGAGCGCATATGAGATATGTGCGGGACGGAGAATAATACCAGTATGTGATACTGTATTCTATTCTCGCGATTTGTGACATTGATCGATTGTATGCGATATAGCCGGGTTATCGGATCAAGTGTTGATTCGATAAGTTGTTACTATTGATATTAGTCGGTTATATACTATATGACCGGATCGTTAAATCAAGTGTTGATTTAATGATTTAATGTATAATTATATATTTGATATATTACTTTACATTAACTAGTATTGGTTCACTTAAGATTGATTTTCTCACTTGAATGTGCACATTGTTTATATGTGATATATGCAAGTGTACATATTTGTATCATGCTTGATGATACAAACAAGTTGTGTGTATGAGACTTGAACCAGCTCAAGGTTAGATTAGGGTTTACTATTTTCCTAAGCATATAAAAAAAGAGTATGACTTTGGTCAAAGTTATCAAGCTTCATGAAGCTTGATAAATATTGACAAAGTCAACTCTTTTGTCATATGTTTAAAGATATTAGTTAACCCAACCTTTAACCTAATGGTTTGGTTAAATCTCTACATGAGTTAAGCATGAGGGCTTAACTCAACCATGGTGCCATTATTTATTTGATAAGTTTCATTTTAGAAATAATTGATATGATTCTTTTCTTCTTCTTCATCTTCATCAAGCTCACAAAAGCTTGAGAGCTCCAATGGTGCCATGAGAAAAAGAGTGAGAAATCCAATTCTAAAGTGAACCCACTTCCTATTTCTTCATCCTCTACAACTTGCCAAGTAGTATAGGGTGTTCTCTTCATAAAGTTTTTAACCAAGTGAAGGAATAACTTGAGTTTGAGTCTCCCCGACGTAGATCATCTTCGGCCTCGAAGTCAACGACCTAGCCCGCTCATTTCTCCGACGAAATCATCGCTAGAGTCCGCGATCCCGATGATCACAGCGGAGGGACGTCAACACGGAGCTAAAGAAGTGGAGGACCGGATCTACAAAGGTTGTAGTCACTTTCACTTAGTAGCAAAGTAGTTTGCATGCTTGTAGTTTCGCCTAATATCTAGTTAACGATCTAGTTTAGGGTTTCTCGGCACCGGAAAATTTTAATTTGGCATGGTTGATGCCTTGTGGAACCTCTTGAGTGTGCCTAGTAACCCTGCACATGCTCCATCCCGCCGCTTCTCAGTTCAAACCGTGAGCCCGCGAGGTGTGCAAACTTCTCAAATCTTCAGTTTTTGAAACTGTTTTTGTCGGCAGTTTTTGCACGACAAAAACGGCGGATTTCTAATGTCTCAATGAGTTAACTAATGTTTATGGAGTGGCTCTGATACCATGTTGTGTTATTCCAGTGCCCTGTTCAACTACCGTGACCGTTTTTAGAATAAAAATTTATGAAACTGGCGCCAGAGCAATCGGATAACCCGGATCGACCCATAAGCTATAGATAACAAAAACATGCATAGGAGCTAAACTAAAGGGTTAGAATTGTTATACCAAAAGAACCAAGTCCTTTGGTCTTCCATCACCTTCCTTAGCTCAATGAGGCATGCTCGAACGAACTTGGCCGCCGGTCTTCCTCCGTCAAAGATGATCAATCCGAGAGATGTAGTCATGGCTCTAGCTCCACATAATGAATGCAAGTGAAGCAACTAGGGTTTCTAGGTTGTTAATCTAGAAAGTCTAAGATGTAGTGAGTGAACTAAGTGTTTAGCTATCTCATCTCACCTCCTCTCATGATTCTCAACACATGAGATGGTTGAGAGGAGGTGAAAGATGAAGAGGCAACTCAAGAAAGCTCATGGAGAGTGAAGCTAATGGCGAGGGAGATGAATAAAAAATCATGCTTAAAAATAAGGAGCCATCCATGGAGAGAGAAAATCCAATGCTAGGTTTTGTAAAACCATTCTTTTCAATTTTAAAAACAAGCCATACTTGAATAGTATGCACAAATGAATTAAAAATTCATTTGTGCACACTATGCAAGCATGGTTCTCATCATACTCCCCGTTTTCTAATATCCACCTCATTTACCATTTTCAAATAAATGGTCAAATCCAAAAATGAGGTGTCCACCTTCTAGAATGTTTTCTGGAAATATACGGATTACATTCTAATGTATATACATACCTGCATTCGTACAGAAATATGAATACCCAAAGAGATTGAATAACACAAAGAACATAATACTAGAATATACATATCGAAATACATATACGTAAATTATTAAATCAATATCTAATTTAATAATCCGGCTTAAACCTGAGCCGGCTAGTATTATCAACTGTCCAATCGAAAGTCCGGATACATAGTACAATCAATCGATCGGAACCCTGCACGTATCCAATACGACTACGACATCATTTTGCCAGAACCAGGGAAACTGTCTATTTGGGACTCTAAAGACTCGCAATACGCTGGCAGTGGGTTTAACCATAAACATGTCAATGGTACTAGCTGTACGTAACGGCTACCCAGGTGTTGAGCGAAAGGAAGGCTGACGAGAAAATTCATCCGAACCCCTACCGAGCCTGTCCATGACAATCTCCATACGGTCCGGTCTGTTCGTCTAAGAGTATCGTATATCGAGTCTATGGGGGTGGATAAAGTCAGACCCCTAAAAACACGATATTTCGTGTCGCTATGAAGCTTATCACCTACTAAGAAACTACTGATCCAAATCAGTAATTCTCGTCCACCTCGGCCGAGAATTTCTGGTGATGGACATCCGTGCTCAATGCGACATCAACCCACAATACCGGGAGAGACGAATCCCCGACGATCCGCTCACTATCTCCATGTGGCTCGGGACTGTAGGGTTATATAGCATGACAACAAGGTTTAGGAAAACATCAACTATGCCATTTTATAAAATTTTGGGGTGCTATGAAATCCTAATCAAGATCTTAACTAGAGAATTAGGGTTAACATTGAAAGCAAACAACTTTAATTCTAAATGATAAGAGATTACAACCTTTGTAGTCTGCTCCTTCACTTCATAAGCTCTAAGTAGTGGCCCCTTCGCTGCGATCTTAGAACTCCCAGACTCTTGAGAAGCACCACAAGGCGTATGGTGCATGCTTGCTTGTATTCTTCGAAATCCAAGATGATCTATTTCGAGGAAACCCGAACTGAAGCTATGACTTCACTAATATGAAATTAGTGAAGCCAACACATTAAACTATATGGCTAGTATAGAAGAGGATGATGAAATAGGAAGTGGACTCTCTTTAGTTTTCTTTTTCTCACTTTATTTCATCACATGAAAAAAATCTAGCAAGCTTTTGTGAGGAAGAAGAAGATGAACAAGTGATGAATGAATTATGAGCTTAGGTTAGAAATGCAACCATGGTGAGTTAGTATATGTCATGGCTAACTCATGTAGAGAATAAACCATGAGCAAGGGTTAAAGGTTAGGTTAAGAAATATCTTAAGTAAAAACAAAAGAGGTGGACTTTAGTCAATGTTCTACTAGCTTCCATGAAGCTCAACCATGACTAATTCCATATCATTTGTGAATTATTTAAAAAGATAAATAAAACCGGAACATAAACCCTTGTAGAGAATAGACCATGGTCAAAGTGATTAGGGTTAGGTTAATAAATATCTTAGCCAAAACAAAATTGGTTGACTTAGTCAATGTTCTACAAGCTTCATCCAAGCTCATGACTAATTCTCCCTAATTTTGAATTTGCTAAAATAAATATAAACTCAACATTTATCATAATAGTATGGCGTAATTCTCATACACACAAATTTCATGTATAACCTAGCATGTCACAATTATACATATCACATATATATAATTTTGTAACAAAAGAAAAGAATATATTAAACATATATCACATATATGTTAAATGTATCCAAATGTGAGAAAATGAAATACTTAAGTGAGCATATATTAGTTAATGTAATTTAATATATCAAATATATAATTATACATTAAATTATTAAATCAATACTTGATTTAATAATCCGGATATATATCATATAACCGACTAATACAAAATGTATCATTTCATCGAATCAACACTTGATCCGATGACCCGTTTATATCACATATAACCGGCCGATATCACATACTGCGAGAATAGAATACGGTATCACATACTCGTATCAATCTCGGTCCCGCACATATCACATATATGCTCCTACTCTATTTGGCCTGATCCAGGAAACCTCTGTGTAGGACTCTAAAGACTCGTCAATATCCGGCAGTAGGTGATGATCATATCAAATACCTACAAGCCGCAAGCGGTCAGCTAAATATAATGGCCACCCGGGCATTGAGCGATCAGAAGATCAACAAGCAAGCCTGTACATACTCCTGCGAATCCAATCAGTAACACTACCGTACAGTCCGGTCTCTTCGCCTGATATGTCGCATATCCAGTCTAGGGGTGGTAAACGTCAGACCGATAAGTCGTGTCGATGTAAGGCTCATAACAGGTCGAGAAACTACTGATAACACTTACCAGTAGATCTCCATATCATCCCTGGCCAGGGACTTCCATTTATAGCCAATCGAGCACAGCGCAACATCAAACCCCAATACCAGGAGGGAAGAAACCCCTCCTATCGCTCATTGCCTCCATATGATTCGGGACTGTACTTAAAAGCCACCGTTTTGCACGTTCTCTTGAACATGGTAAGGTGGAAATCAAAGCACAGTGGGAATCACACAAGACTCTATGACGATCTCGAGTCTACAGACTAACCTGTACCAGTGTCACCAGAGAACTGCTGTCTGACGATAGGTATAATACCATCTAAGAGTTCTCGATGAGTCCGTTCAGTGTACCCAGTCTCCACTGAGCACCCGTGTACCATCTTTGATGTCAAACACCAATGGATGTGGGATCATCCATCGCCCATCATATAGGTCAAGATGCGTAGACGCTAGTCTACTCTAGAGTATTGATGCCCTATCTCGATACACCCTCGACTAGGAACAATTATAGGATGTACTTGTGGACTACCCTGGCCCCACTAGTATGATCTCTATCATAGTCCTAGTAGTCAAGTACATATCCTAAGGGCTTTATCAATATGTGAGAGCAAGACAGTAACACAATACAAGTCAACATGTTTAGACAAACTGAAACCAGATAGCATACTATCATGTCGAGCAAGAAAGTCTTCTCTATATATCTAAGCATCCACTACAATATACATCATATGTACAATAATGGCCTCTAGGGCATATACATAACTAACATTGACTGTACCCAACTAAAACCTGTTTGCACGACTCCTTTGAGCCGTGGTAGGGTAGTAATCAAAGCACAAAAAATGACGATCTCAGGTCGACAGACTAAGCTGTACTCATGTCACCTGAGAACTGCAATCTGACAATAGGTATAATACCATCTAGAAGGTCCCGGCGAGTCCGTCTAGTATACTCATAACCCAATAAGCACCTGTATACCATCTTAGGTGACTAACTGACACCAATGGCTTGTGAGATCGGCCACCGCCCCTCGTCAGGGTCTCGATAAGTATACACTAGTCTACTCCGGAGTATCTATGCCCAAACTCGATACTCCCACGACTAGGGACATTTAAGGATGTGCTTATAGACCACCCAGCTCCTACTTATATGATCGCCATCATAATGCTCGTAGTCAATCAAGAATCCAATAGGCTCTATCAACATGTAATAGTGATCTGTAATGCCACATAATACTGTACATGATGATAAAGACAAACCAGATAGCAGACTATCATCTCAAGTAAGACAGTTCTACCGGTATAGTTCCTCCCTCAATCATCACAATCGTGTGCTGTAACAACCCTAAACTTTCTGTACGAATTTTTTTCAAAATATAGAAAGTAGTGCCTTATCCTGAGCACAAGTTATAAATTTGTTTTGTTTATAAACAACAAGAAAGCACTTGTAGCTCATTTGTAAAGCCTTGCACTGCTGTGACGTAGTCCCTGTGATCGAATCCCCTCAGCCACATATTATTTTTATTCTATTTTCTTTTAAATCTTTTAGAAGCCCAACAGTTTACACGTGCACTGCACGTAAAATGAAAAGACACAAAATAAACAAACATGTGCACTGGAGTATACGAGGCGACAGAGACACGTGGCGAGAATCCCAGCCTCGACCCCACCAACTCGACCGACGAGATGTTGGATTAGACTGGCACCGTTGGGCCCCCCGAAGGGGATGCTCCCCAAAATTTAACTCCACACCCCTTGGCTTCCCCCTTTAACCCCTGTACTTTTTGTTTTTATTAAAAATAAACAGAGAATTAAAAAAAGGGCATTAAACCAAAATTTTAATGCATTTTTAATTTATTATTCATTACCCCTAAACCCTAATTTTCCTTATAAATACCACACTCCATTTCGCCCCTCCTCACTCAGAATTTCATTACAAAAACTCTATAAAATTTCTAAGTCCTAAGTTGTGCAAGTGGAGTTAGCAAAGGGCGAAATTCTGACGAAATTTCGAGGAGATTCCGGCGTCGAAACGAAGCCCTGACGGTTCTATTAGCTTCCTCTCTCTCTTTTCTTGTTATATATCCAGTAAGTCTCCTCTTCTCTCCTCTTCTTCTATTCTAAAACTTTCATTTTTCAAAACCCGACGGAAGCGGAGTTACTCCGACTTCCGATTCGTTTTTATTTAAAAAATTCTATTTTTCTTAAACCATAAAATACCATACTCTCATATAATATTTAACAAACATAAATAAACACATTAGAATAATTTTCATCTCAAAATAATTCTTGTTGCAATCTTTATCTCATTTTTACAGAAAAAACCACAATGTTTACAAACGATATTGTTATACACTTTTTACCATATTACATTTAGAAAACTCACGAGGTAATGACCCACCTCATCACAACACACATTCATGACATACCACGATTTACTTTTGGACAATATTTGTGGGAACATTACGAGTTACAATAAAATACCCTGAACTATTACAAAACTGTTTTATTTAAAAAGAGTGTTCATTACTTCCTTGCAATTGTGTCTCTACAATCCACTTTGGGGAACCCCGATCGGGATGATGCGGGTTATCGCACGTCCTCGTGCCTAGTAGAGTGAGATGCAGACCTCGCAAGGAGTATTCGATCTCGATGGAATTTCTAATGCTACTTTTAGGAAAATGAGATTTCTATAAAAATAAATAAAATTTATTTTTATCAAATATATAAATACATATATGAATATTATCAAAAGATCTATTTTAATATATATATTATACAAATACACCATGTTTTCTAAATCAAAGGAATCACAATTACATGAAAGTACTATTTCAATACAATACAACTCCAATTTTTCATTAAAATACCATATACAATGAACACTAGGTTCTACTCACTAGAAATTGTAAGTGCACGGCGGCGTCCCGGCCGTCATCCCGAGGCCAAAACGCGGAAACGAAAATTTACTTAAACTTTTGCAAACTAGAAAACCGGCACCACCGCGCACTAAATACCCGGATCGGGCCATTAACCTAGCTACTAGCAAAATAGAAAAGAGTAGAGAAGCTATACCAAGTGATCCGTGTCCTTCGGTCTTCATCTCCACTCCGATCTCCTGCGGAATCTCCGTTTGTCACCTCCTCGTCGGAAAAGCACCACGTAGCCGGGTTCGTATACGGGCTCCCACCTCTGGACCGAGGCAACTCCGGCGCGAAGTTGGCTAGCCGACGCGTCCAAGATTTGCTGTAGGCAAGTGTAGAATTGCTTTGTCTCTTGCGGGTAGAAGTTGCCATGTATGGAGGGAAGAAGAAAAATGGGCTTTGAAGATGGCTATGGAATTTTTGATGCAACATGAGAATGAGAATGATTTTTCACCCCTCACAAAATGATCCTCACCCCTTCTAATGAAGTGGCCGGCCCCTCTATGATATGGTGGAGATAAAAGATAATTAAGGGAGGTGAGTGTAGTAAAAGCATAGGGTGACCACATCCTAAAGTGATGATCACAAAGTGATCTCAATTTCAAATCCATTCTAATCTCAAACCATCATAATAAATGCAAGATATGATGAAAGAAAAAGATGCTATATCCATCATATGAACTAAAATGCAAAGAACCCCTTTCACTTAGCTAATTTGCAAACTTGCAAATTAGCCCCCTCCATCAGAAAGTCCGGCCGAGAAGGAACAAAGGAAAACTTGCCGGAACGGAATGCAAACTAGCAACTTCAGAAAAGTGATCCCGTAATAAATTACAGGAAAACCCCGCGACAGCATATACATGCCCACATTTGTATTCCCACTGAACACAGATGCAAAGAGACAAAATCTACACTGTCTAATACTAGGATCTGGCTTAAACCAAAGCCCGCTAGTAAAATCCGTCCGATCACGATCCGTGCAATACCGCACGTATCTGATCGAACCCTGCCATATCTCCATACGGCCTCTACAGCGTTTTGCCCGAAACTTGAATAACTGTGTGTGTGGTGGACTCTAAAGACTCGTCAATACTATGGCTGTGGATTTAACCACTAGCACGTCAGAGGTATTAGCCATACGTAACGGGCTACCAGCTATTGACCAAAAGGTACGTCGATAAGCGAACTCATCCTGACACCCTACTGAGCCTGTCTGTGACAATATCCGTACAGTCCGGTCCGTTCGTCTATGAGCATCGCATGGCGGGCCTAGGGGGTTGGTAAAAGTCAGACCCCCAAAAGCGGTACAAGTCGTGTCGGAGTGTAGCCCAGAACACCCTGAGATACTACTGGAATACCTACCAGTAAATCTCCTGCCTTGGCCAAGGACTTCGTGTAATGCCTCTACTAGACACAGCGCGACCTCACCCCCAATACCGGGAGAGGCGAACCCCTGCAGATCCGCTCACTGCCTCCATGTGGCTCGGGACTGTACCCAACTAAAACCTGTTTGCACGTCTCCTTTGAGCGTGGTAGGGTAGTAATCAAAGTACAGTGGGAACTCACACGAGACAAATGACGATCTCAGGTCGATGAACTAACCTGTACACATGTCACCAGGGAACTGCTATCTGACGTCAGGTATAAGACCAACTAGCAAGTTCCCGGCGAGTCCTGTCCGGTGTACTCATAACCCAATGAGCATCTGTATACATCTTAGGTGAACCAACTGACACCAGTGGCTTGTGAGACCGGCTACCGCCCCTCATCGGAGTCTCGACTGTATACACTAGTCTACTCTGGAGAATCGATGCCCTGTCTCGAAACTCCCACGACTAGAGACCTTTTAAGGATGTGCTTATAGACTACGAGCTCTCACGTATATGATCGCCCTCATACTGCTGGCAGTCAAGCAAGAATCCTAGGGGCTCTATCAACGCGTAATAGTGACCTGTAAGGTCACCTAAAGCAGTACACGATGATAAAGATAAACCAGATAGCATACTATCATCTTGAGTAAGACTGTCATATCAGGATAGGTCCTCTATCAATCATTGCAATCACGTGCCTGTGATCCAATAATTGACTCTGAGGGCACTATCTCCAACAATCTCCCACTTTCACTCAAGGCTAATTATTACGATGTCACATACTCACAGCCCGTGTGATACCGAACACCCAACTCCTCTACTAGTCAGTCTCACAAAGCTCGTCTGCGAAACTATTGCGTTCGAGAAATAGCCTCAGTGAGTGGATCCGCTCTGATGTTTCTTTCTATGTCTCTCTATATCTCAAGTTCGCGGAGAAAACCATCTCCCGAAATGAGCAATACCTGTCTTAGAATGTCTGGATGTCTGATGGGACCTAACTCATAAATGAACTCCAAATCCAAACTTCTTAGACTGTATCGTCAACTGAACTTAATCAGTACCCTGCGCTATGCCTCCCTCAGTATCTGCTTGGATCACCTGCCTAAAATACTGTCCCTCGTCAGAGGGAAAACTATAACTCTGACAGCCACTCTGCCATCCAGGTCACCTTGGAAGCCTGGAATGATAACCGTCTCCTAAAGGAGGCTGTCGTTATCATATCCCTAGAACATCCACTTATGTTCTAAAATTGCTTCCTAATGTTTCTCCAGGATTGGATTAATATCAACTTATTGCATCTACTGCAAAACAACATCTGGTGTGGTACTTGACATCTCATGATTGACTCAATTGCCTAAGCAAGTGATCTGTCAATCATGCACATCCCTCTCTACCTTAGTCTATAAGACACCTTTAGAGAGGGTGACTCCATTACCTGCAGGTACACCACCATGCCAGGAGTCGTCCATTCTAAATACCTTTAGAATGCTGTCAAAGTACCCAGATTGGGACACTTCCCAAATCTAGATCTAAAACTATAGATCTAGTATCCAGAATGTCTGATATAATATCCAAGTCCTATGTGGAGAAACCACTGTGTGACAACCAAAGAATAACCGATCGTAGTATAGGAATATCACTTCCTACTCTGTGTATGTCATCAAATACCAGGACATCACACCCTACTACCTTCTTAACAGATCCATCCCCTATTCTGATGAAGTCAAACCTATGACTGTCACATCAGAATTAGATGATCTATCTCCGCTATATCTTCTTCAGTCTATAAATAGACATAAGCCACCTGTCCACCAATGCTTCCGCTGCTCCCACTGACTACGACAACCCTCTGACAGAGTCATATACACGTACACTTTTAAAGATAGTTTAGAACGACGCTATACTCATCCTCCTACCGGGTCTCACAGTCTGGAACAGCAGCAATGGCAAGTCTGGGTAAACAAGAACCTCCCTATCACCGTCCTTGAGGCTACCGGAGTACCTCTCGGGTGCCTGAGGTTACCCACCTTATCTGCGGAGTGGCCAATGGAATGTCAAATCAAATTGAATCTTTAGGTTCTTTATCAAATCTTCAGTAATCGTTTGCGGTTCTGGAATCACTTCCAGTTCTACCATACTCCCACTACTGTTTTCTAAAAAAATCCATTTTTTTTAAAACTGTGGCGAGTCAAGAACAATATCACTATTGATCTTCCAGATGGTAAAAAGTCAACCCTCATCATAGCCTGGATCAACCCACAAACATCCATTACAGAAACGTGCCTTGAGTTATCCAGAGTCTGGTTTTAATCATAAGCCGGACAACTCCACGTATCTTAACATCATTAAGATATGAACTGTTCTATATCCAATACAGAAACAGAGGCACTGATTTAATTGAACCAGATTCAAATCATGCAGCTGTCTTCAGTGCATGTCAACTAAATGGAAGGAGGCCGATCAGCATTACTCAACTTAGGCATGCTTCCAATTATGAGTAACCTGAAAAAGAAGCAATTTCTCTTAATCATTACTAACATCTGAATACCATACACAAGTATCTATATCTTCAATTACTTTGAAGAATCCCGATACTTGCAACTCCTGGTTCTCTACTGTTTTCTTATACCTATAACTCCTCAAAACATAGACCTTGCATTTCTACGAAACATATGTCTAAGAACTAGAGAAGTCATAAGTAAACTGAATATAGTACGAGGACCAACCCCTCTGTCCTAATGGACACTGGACAATATACAATACTCTGTATAAGTCCCCTGAGTCTAGTAACTCAATCCCTGTGTGTCGTAGGTTGAAAACTGTACTTATGGTTAAGAAGAATTACACCGCTGTTTAATCCTCCTTACCTAACCATCCACTGATATAGGTAAATGTCATAGACATAATTTCAAAAAGTTATATCTCACTCTATGAAAATAGACGTACAGATATATCAATTTGAAATTGGTGCATAACAACGGATATTCAAAACCAAATATTTGCCATCCGGCAAACAACTCAGGCGATTTCCTCAAATATCACCAATTACAACGAATTCCGATATAATGAGGATGATCACCTAATTCCCAATAACTTACTCCCACTCATCATCTGTAAAACTATACAAATGTAAGAATTATACCTGGTAAATACATACCCTGGAGCAAGTGCTAATTGGGAAATCAGTTTTCTTTTAACAATACACAGTGAAACTGAAACATTGAAATGTTTCGATGGGGTATCCGGGTATTCCTAGTAATGCCTCTTCCATTATCCTGATTCACAATCATAACCGTATATTTCTTTGCCATCTCTTCAAATCCCTTTATATGTCTTTAGTCATTACCTTCTGCACACCCCTTTAGGCCAAATGGTTTTCTTCCTTCCCTACCGTTCGGCACCAGCCTATGGTTTGGAAGAAGACTATCCAATAAGCATAATGGGTGTACTGTCCTAATCTTAGGAGCACTCGCAATGCGAGAGAAGGTGAAGATAAAAGACACCTGAATAAACCTTATTCCTATTTCTCCTGAACCAGAATCCATCCCCGAACTGGAACAAGTTCCTTTCGAGTTCGTATATAACCATACGATGGAGTATCCAAATAACTGTGGATCTTCGTAGTGATACGGAGTGTTCTGGAGAAATATAAAGGTGAAGTGGGAGTGGTAATGAAAATACTTGGTTTGGTCGTGAATAGCAGTCGCAGTTTACTTTGCCCTCTTACTAATCCCTTTTTTGTCTTTACTTAATACCTTCTGTACACCATCGTCATACTAATTGGTTTTCTTCATTCCCTACCGGTCGGCACCAGCCTATGGTCTGGAAGAAGACTATCCAATTTGCGTAATAGGTGTACTGTCCCCTAATCAAAGGAGCACTCGCAACCTGAGAGAAGGTAAAAGGAAAAGACAACTGAATAGTCCTATTCGTTTTCTTCAGAACCGGAAACCATCCTCAAATAAATTCCTTCGAGTTCGTATATAACCATACGATGGTTTTGTCCAATGGAAGTGGACGTTTGTAGTAATACGGGATGTCCTGGAGAAAAGGGTAAAAGTAGGAGTGGCAATGAGGTTTGCAACTCTGACAATCCAAAAGCCAGTGTTTAAGAAGGTTCGGTCAACTTGGTCACTGAGTCATAGTCTAGGTCGGGTCAATAGTCGCTGCCAAAAAGAGAGAGAAAAGAAACACTCAGCGTGCACTCTAACCTAGATCAGAATGGTTATCACTTTATCTAATCTGGAAACCTCCCACTGTACCGTCAAATTCTTCTCCAAACCTGAAAGAAGAATTAGTCGGGATCACCCGAGGAGTATGCTAACTCATCAGTGGGAATCGGGATCCAACTATCATCGCATGATAACGTGACGGAATCCGCTCATGTTATCACACTCCAGAAGGTATGCGCATATCTGGCAAGTTTCAGTTTCTTTTGAAACTCCCGACGTGATTTTTGCCCCATGCTCTTATGACCTTGACTTTGGCCAACATATCATAAGTCACATGTCAAGTTCTACCCGTCATTCTCCAGGTTAATTTGAACCCACCCGTACATACCCTTGACTTTGGCCAAAATAGTAGTACGACTGTCCCAAACCAACGCATCTATCTATGCTGCATATAAATACCCAATAGATACCAATCACTGTGCCTTGATTTTGGCCAACATACACAGCTTGAATACTTATTGACCATTCATATGAAATGACGGAGGGCTACGAATGGTTTCTGGCGAAAACCTTTAACGTAATGAACTTGATATCGTTGAAGGAATAGATAGCTTTTTAGAAAAATATAGTAACGAAAACCTTTGCTAAAGAGGTCACTCCCGGTGAAGGGATCTCGGCTCTTTCCCCGTAGGATGAGGTGCAAGATATTCCAACTGAATACCACGATGCAAAGCAAAAAGTAATCGGCTATCGTGAAGTTATTGCCCTGACGCAAACTTCTGTCCAAGGGGTCACTCCTGGTGAAGGGATCTCGGCCCTTGCCTCGTCGACTGAGGTGCTGGATATTCATAACCGAATACCACTGTGCAAAACAAAAGAGAACGCCCTTGCAATAACAGCTTTTTGAAAAATGTTCCAACAACATCAGAATATGTTTTTTTATCTTGCATTGATCAGAATCAACGCAGTCCCATCAATTGATCACACCACAAAAGAACGAAAATAATGATGTACGTATATGCCATCCGCATTCGCCACTGGGTCCCGTCATCACCCGTTAGGTTACTTAACTAACGACAGAGCGGGGACTGGACTAGCGCGGATGCAAAACATATACAACATCTACTAGTATATATATAATATATAATTTTCGCTCAAGGCGTGATAAAATGCAACATCACAGAGAGTAATCAGCATTACAGAACAATACAGATATCTGGGATCCCCGGGTTTCATAGAGCCCCTACTGAAACCCGACGTTCCCCTGGTCGTGTGGATAGCCTGTGCAATGAAATCCTAGACCCCTACAGGCACGGAAAGTTACCAGCCAAAACCTGAAGCGAGGCAGCCCCCTTCAGCAACGTGAATGGACCACCCAGCACTTCACGGAATCCGGTAACTTGGGCACCCCTCCTGGGTCAATCCTATACCCCCTACGAGTGCGGCGAATAGCCCGCCAATTCTAGAGTGAAGCCCCCTTCATCTCAACGCCATGAGATGAGGGCTCGTTGCCCTCTAGAACCCGGCTATCCGTGCACCCCTCCGCGGGGTAATCCTAGTACAGAAAGTAAAATATACATACAACGGGTACATCGACCTCAGCCCGGTCGTGCCCCAAAAGAATAATACAAACAGGCAGTGACGGCAGTCCACATGTCGTACGCTCGCCCCGCAATATCAAATGTACATAATACAACAAAACTGTACTAATACTGCAACCAGGCTATCCCCCACGACCAATCCGCAACAATACAGCAATACACAGAACATCAACGTGAATGTCACGTTCGCAAATCCGTCTAACCGGGCTATAGCAGTTAGACAGGATTTACCGATCAAGTGACATTCACGGTCGCAGATATAATGTAAATACTGTGAACTAGCATGTTTAAAATATCGGATCGAACAAATTTACCGAAGTGGGCCCTAAGCAGTACTGTAGCACTTACAGAAAATCTGGGCCCAAACAGAATATCCCAAAACCCCCATTTTCAACTCAGAAGCTATCTGCAAAAATTTGGTCAAATGATCAGTCAAAAGCGCGGCGGAACCGCGGCCTAAGCATGGGTTTGGTCACGGTTCCACGGTGGTATGGTGAGATCACTTGACCAATTTTTCACAGATTGCTTAGAATTCCCTGCACAGTATTCTGCAACAACCTGAAAAAATTTTGGAGCCCAAAAAAAAAAAAAATTCGACAGAAACTGATACACTTGAAATCGGGTTTTCGAGATTTTTGTTCGATCGAGGATGTAAACACACTAGACCATGTTAGGCTAAGTTAATGGCGTGGCTCTGATACCAATGTAAGTGCACGGCGGCGCCCCGGCCGTCATCCCGAGGCCAAAACGCGGAAACGAAAATTTACATTAACTTTTGCAAACTAGCAAACCGGCACCACCGCGCACTAAATACCGGATCGGGCCATTAACCTAGCTACTAGCAAAATAGAAAAGAGTAGAGAAGCTATACCAAGTGATCCGTGTCCTTCGGTCTTCATCTCCACTCCGATCTCCTGCGGAATCTCTGTTTGTCACCTCCTCGTCGGAAAAGCACCACGTAGCCGGGTTCATATACGGGCTCCCACCTCTGGACCGAGGCAACTCGGGCGCGAAGTTGGCTAGCCGACGCATCCAAGGTTTGCTGTAGGAAAGTGTAGAATTGCTTTGTCTCTTGCGGGTAGAAGTTGCCATGTATGGAGGGAAGAAGAAAAATGGGCTTTGGAGATGGCTATGGAATTTTTGATGCAACATGAGAACGAGAATGATTTTTCACCCCTCACAAAATGATCCTCACCCCTTCTAATGAAGTAGCCGGCCCCTCTATGATATGATGGAGATAAAACATAATCAAGGGAGGTGAGTGTAGTAAAAGCATAGGGTGACCACATCCTAAAGTGATGATCACAAAGTCATCTCAATTTCAAATCCATTCTAATCTCAAACCATCATAATAAATGCAAGATATGATGAAAGAAAAAGATGTTATATCCATCATATGAACCAAAATGCAAAGAAACCCTTTCACTTAGCTAATTTGCAAACTTGCAAATTAGCCCCCTCCATCAGAAAGTCCGGCCGTGAAGGAACAAAGGAAAACTGGCTGGAACGGAATGCAAACTGGCAACTTCAGAAAAGTGATCCCGCAATAAATTACAGGAAAACCCCGCGACTGCATATACATGCCCGCATTTGTATTCCCACTGAACACAAATGCAAAGAGACAAAATCTACACTGTCTAATACTAGGATCCGGCTTAAACCAAAGCCCGCTAGTAAAATCCGTCCGATCACGATCCGTGCAATACCGCACGTATCTGATCGAACCCTGCCATATCTCCATACGGCCTCTACAGCGTTTCGCCCGAAACTTGAGTAACTGTGTGTGTGGTGGACTCTAAAGACTCGTCAATACTATGGCTGTGGATTTAACCACTAGCACATCAGAGGTATTAGCCATACGTAACGGGCTACCAACTATTGACCAAAAGGGACGTCGATGAGCGAACTCATCCTGACACCCTACTGAGCCTGTCAGTGATAATATCCGTACAGTCCGGTCCGTTCGTCTATGAGCATCGCATGGCGGGCCTAGGGGGTTGGTAAAAGTCAGACCCCTAAAAGCGGTACAAGTCGTGTCGGAGTGTAGCCCAGAACACCCTGCGATACTACTGGAATACCTACCAGTAAATCTCCTGCCTTGGCCAAGGACTTCGTGTAATGCCTCTACTAGACACAGCGCGACCTCACCCCCAATACCGGAAGAGGCGAACCCCTGCAGATCCGCTCACTGCCTCCATGTGGCTCGGGACTGTACCCAACTAAAACCTGTTTGCACGTCTCCTTTGAGCGTGGTAGGGTAGTAATCAAAGTACAGTGGGAACTCACACGAGACAAATGACGATCTCAGGTCGATGAACTAACCTGTACACATGTCACCAGAGAACTGCTATCTGACGTCAGGTATAAGACCAACTAGCATGTTCCTGGCGAGTCCTGTCCGGTGTACTCATAACCCAATGAGCACCTGTATACATCTTAGGTGAACCAACTGACACCAGTGGCTTTTGAGACCGGCCACCGCCCCTCGTCGGGGTCTCGACTGTATACACTAGTCTACTCTGGAGAATCGATGCCCTGTTTCAAAACTCCCACGACTAGGGACCTTTTAAGGATGTGCTTATAGACTACCAGCTCTCACGTATATAATCGCCCTCATACTGCTAGCAGTCAAGGAAGAATCCTAGGGGCTCTATCAACGCGTAATAGTGACATGTAAGGTCACCTAAAGCAATACATGATGATAAAGATAAACCAGATAGCCTACTATTATCTTGAGTAAGACTGTCATATCGGGATATGTCCTCTATCAATCATTGCAATCACATACCTGTGATCCAATAATTGACTCTGAGGGCACTATCTCCAATAGAAATTTCACTTTTATAAATTATAAATCTATAAAAAAAACTATAAAGACGATAACTGTCACGCCCCGCTTCCCGGAATACGGCGAAGGATACGCGACTGGCCGCTACGTATTTACTCTGAAGTAAATACGCTAAGCGTATCTAAGCAATATAAATGAAAATGCACAAGAGACAAAAGATATAATTGAACAACAACTTTATTTATTAACATTCTTTTACAGTACATGGAAAAGTAAATACATCTGAATGAAAGCAATGCCTAAATAATGGCATAATTGAAATGGAAAGTACTGAAATGAAACGTGTACAAGTATACTACAACTCGGGATCTTCAATAAATTGGTCCAAGTTTTCAGCGCTGGGCTTGATCTCTGGAAGGTCCGAATCACCTGACGACATTCAAAGAAGAAGAAAGAGAATGTCGTCAGCGAACAAATCGCACGGTAAGTCCCGAAGATAAGGGAGAAGTAGAATAGACACACACATAGAGAGAGTATAGCTTTTAAAGTTGTATTTTATTATACTGTTCTATTTAGTGTTAACGCTGTTGTTTGTATCTTGGTACAGAAGGATGCCAGTGTATACGAGAGGAGTCTCTATATGCCAGAGACTAGAGCAAATGAAAGTATAAGGCTCTGTTAGAAAGCCCGGAACAACGACGAGGTATTCAGGTTAGGTGTCTTAAATCTTGCAGTCTCGTGCCACTTCTAATATCTTCCGTACCAATCTACTCCTTAAACCCTGCGATGTATTGATTGCATTGTTGTATTGTTTTGCAACTGGTATTGTCTTGTAATATAGATTGTATAATTGGATGACTTACCGAAACCATGATATCAGTAAATGGATGTAACTGGAGAATCATGTAAATGGATGTAACTGGAGAATCATGTAGATGGATGTATATCCATGGTTCGGTTCAGTCAAGTTGTATAGATTGATAGATTGAATAGATTGAATATATAGATTCATGTTGAATTGTTATATTGTAGATTGTACTTGAATCACATTCTAGTCAGATTGATTATAATGAGACTCAGTCTGAGTCAGACAATTATAAAAGAAATTAAATTCCTGAATTATATTTTGGTGTTATCGGTAACCGCTGCACATGGGCGACAGGATTTGTGTTTTTCTCAAAGACGATTACCATGTTGATAGCACCGTTTGTTAAGTTGTATAGCATAAATAGGGAAGCACCCATATCTCCGGCTCCCTGAGGCTCAAGAGACTGGTCCCGCTTAAACCTATATTTACTAGGGTCCTTATTGTAATTTATAAAACTTGAGGAGTTTTATGTAAAAATACTTTTGTATAGGTTTCAAAATACACCCCAAGTATTTAATTATCGTCTTTAGAGTTATCATAGATGTAGATTTTATATATGTGACATTTCCAGTGAACGAAACCTATTTTCATAATATAGGGTATTTAATTGTAATATTGAACTTGTATAGAATTTCATGATAGTATCATGTAAAGTGATTCTTGTGATTTAGAAAAGTTAGAATATTGATGTTATAAAAAAAATAGATATTTTGATAATACATATATATTTATATATTTATAAAAATAATTTTAATTTATTATTTTCTAAAAATCTCATTTTCTTAATATATTCGTATTTTAAATCTTTCGAGACCGAATGCCCCTTGCGGAGGTCTGCATCTCGCATTACTAAGCCCGAGGATGTGCGATAATCCATACAATTCCGAACGGATTCCCCAAATGGGTTGTAGCGGCGCTTTGTAAAAATTTGTAAAAATTCGTAATCTTGTAGAAAACGGTTTTAATAGTAAAAGGTGTTTATATGTGAAGTTTCGTTTTCCCGTATTCTATATTCCCGAAAGGTATTGTGTTATGTTGCATATGAGTGTTGTGAGGAGCTAGGTCATTAACTCGTGATCTAATTAAAGGTATAACAAGATTTATGATGTTTTAAAGGTAGAAAGTAAAGTAAATGGTATTTTATTGAAAAAGAGTGGTAAAGGTTACAAAATGAAATATATTTCCATGAAACTTGTTCAATATGTTTGTTAATGATTAATAGTCAACATGTAACAGTTTAATATGGTTGTGTTAAGGAAAATTGAACTTTAAAAAGGAAACCAAATCGGGAGTCGGATTTAACTCCGCTTCCGTCGGGTTTTAATAAAAGGAGTTTTAAGAATAGATTAGAGAGGAGGGAGGTGGGACTTACTGGCTTAGAGGTTAGAGAAGATGGAGAGGAAGACGTAAGATTTTTCGGTGCATCGTTTCGTCGCCGGAAGCTTCTAGAGCCGTCATCGGAAGATCGCTGGAGTTTCGCCCTTCGCTAACTCCACTTGTACACAAAAATTATATAGAGTTTTCTTGAGAGTTTGGACAGAAAAATGAGTGAGGGGTGTGTGTTTAGGGATGGTATTTATAGGGTAAACTAGGGTTTAGGGTAGGTGAATGGTTGTGAAGAAAAATGTATTAAATTGTATTAAAATTATGGTTTAATGGGATTTTAAAGAGCTCTGTTAAATTGCAGAAAATATAAAGTGTACAGGGGTTTAGGGAAGACCAAGAGGCAGAACTTACATTTTGGATAATCGGCGATCCAGCCGAGTCCGGCAGGCGGAGGCGGGCCGAGTCGGTCGAGTCGGCCCCGGGCTCGCCGCCACGTGTCCCTCGTCGCTTGGTGTAGGCACTGGGCCAGTTTGTTTTACATGTGTAGTGGGGTTTTTATGAGTTATGCACGTGTAGGCTCTTGGGTTTCTAAAAATTTAAAAAGAAATCAATATTAAAAATAATGTGGATGATGGAATTTGAACTCTGATGTTTTGGTTCAGCAGTGCAAGGTATTACCAATGAACTACAAGCTTCTTCTTGCTATTAAAAAGCAAAACAAATTTATAACTTGCGATCAGGCAAAAATACCCCTTTCTATATTTTTTGAAAAAATTGTACAGAAAGTTTTACAGAAAGTTTATGATTGTTACAATAATTAAATACTTGAGGTGTATTTTGAAAATATATCAAAACTACTTTTACATAAACCCCCCTCAAGTTATATTAAATTACAATAAGGACCCTAGTAAATATAAGTTTAAGCGGGACTAATTCTCTTGAGCCTCGAGGAGCCGGAGAAAGTGGGTGCTTTCCTATCTAAGGTAGACAATCTAACAATGGTGTTATCAACACGGTGATTGTCTTGGAAAAAGACACAAATCCTGCCTTCCATGTGCAGCAGTTACCGATAACTTCAAAACAATCAGGACTTCAATTCTGTTTAAAAGTCTGACTCAGTTCGAGTCATGGTCAATTTTGAAATCAATCTGACTTGAATTTGATTCAAGTATAACTCCATTTCAATATGAAGCCGTGAATACCAAAATACAATCTATAACAACATGAACATGACAGAACCGAACCATGGATATATTCCGTTTACATGACTATCCATTTATATCCATTCCGTTTACTGATATCATGGTTTCGGAAATTCTTCCATTTACCACAATACTATACAATTAGTACAATCAATACAATCAATACAATATACATTACGGGGTTTATAAAGGGGTAGACTGTTACGGAACATGTTAAAGGTGGCACGAGGTGGTCACTTAAGACGTAATTACATCCATGCCGTTGTTCTGTAGTATTTTCGACAGAGCCTTGTACTACGGGTTACCAAAGTCCACGCTGTAAGTTGGATTCCTCTCGTATACACTGGCATATTCTGTACCAAGCTACAAACAACTGCGTTAACATTATAATCAAACATTACTAGTTATAGTCTCTTTATGTCTATTCTACTTCTCCCTTTCTTTGGGACTTACCGAGCGATTGTTCGCTGACGACATTCCTTTTTCTCTTTTTTCTTTGGAATGTTGTCAGGTGGATCGGATGCACTAGAGTTCGAGACCAGCCAGGAGCACTTGGAGCAGTTCACAGAAAATCCTGAGCATTGACTTCACTTGTACATACTTTCATTTCAGTTATGCCACTATTTAGGCATTGCTTTCCATTCATGTATTTACATTTCCAGTTGTACTTGTAAAGAATTGTTAATAAATAAAAGTTGCTGTTCAATTACATCTATTGTCATTTTTCTTGTGTACATTTACCTTATATTGCTTAGATACTCTTAGCGTGTTTACTTCTGAGTAAATACGTCGCGTGGCCCGTCGCGTCTCCTTACCGTACACCGGGAAGCGAGGCGTGACAGGTTTTGTTGGCGGCCCATGCAGGTCAGCTCTGTATGGACATGCAGGTCGGTTCTGCATGGACATGCGGGTCAATTCTGCATGAAGTCCTAAGCAATATAACACAAGAATCAGCAACTAAAAACATTATTTATAATTCATATTCCTTGAATCTTACAATTTCATATACTTTGAATCTGTCCTAACCTTATTTTTGTTTCAAGGTTATGGATTCTCCAAACAACACCAGCACCAATTTCAACAACACACCACCACCTCTACGGCTCACGCCTACCGTCGTTGCTCTAATCAATGAGCAGGCGGTACTGCTTGAGGCAATCCGCAGCCTCCTGGAAGGACAGCAGCAGCAGACTGCTATCTTACTGAACCGTCCAGAAGCGGAAGCGCCCGGAGTGAAGCAATTCCGGGCACTGCACCCAAAACAATTTTTAGGAAAAGAGAACCCCCTGGAAGCTGAAGAATGGGCTCAGAGTGTTGAAGATGACCTGGCAGCGGCACAAGTGCCAGAGATCGCTTGGGTTCGAGTTGCAAAGCCGCAACTCAATGACAATGCCCGATTGTGGTGGAAGGCGGAAGAAAGTCGTCTTGAACTACCTATCGAATGGAGGACATTTTGCGACATGTTCGACGCGAAGTACTTCCCTGAGACTTCCCGATTTGATATGGAACAACAATTCATCCATCTACAACAGGGTTCGATGTGGACCAAATCTGTGGATGAATATGATGCTGAATTTACCATGCTCAGTAGGTAAGATATGTCTCAATGTTCGATTTTCAAATATCACATACTACACAGCTAACACAAGAGCGTAACAGATTTGCGGCCCATCTCATACCGACTGCTGAGATCAGGGCTAGAAGATTTCAGCAAGGGTTGGACCTAGAAATCCAAGCTTCCTTAGCTACAAAGGATTTCCCAACCCATGATTTATCTTTGAAGGCTGCCCGAAGATATGAGGCAGTAGTGAAGAGGAAGGGCGGACCTCAATCTGCCGGAGTGAAGCATCCTGTCACTCAAATGGCAGGAGGAGCATCTTCAAGGCCAACTGTTGAACTCAGGAGACCGGAAGAAACCAATAACCAACTGAGTCCAGGTTTTTTCTTCTACTGGAAAAAGGGATGGGCACTTTTGGAAGGACTGTAGGCACGCAAAAGACATGTACTTAGTTTGTGGCGCATCCAATCATAGAATTGGAACATATCCTTATAGACGCAACACAGTTTCAACTCACAACACTCATCCGCAGCGGCCAGCTATCTAGGCTCCTGCACCTCGTCTTGCTTTCCCAGCTCCATCTCCACGTGGACCTCCTGCACAGCCTAATCGCCAATTCCATCAGGCACTGAGGAACATGCCTCGAGGGCAGATAAACATGCCCTAAGTACAGAGGAATGTGCCTCCAGCTAGGAGGAATGTACCTCAGCGTCAGGCTTTCTTTTTAGCGGCCGAAGAAGCCGAGACTGTGGACCAAGGTAACCTTAATAATTCCTTCACCTCTCTTTCAATCTTACCAAAACTTTCGCATTCTTTCGTTCTTCCAAATATTTTTCATGCACTATCAATAGTTCTATCACTAAATTTCTTGAATCTGTTACACTTTCCTTCTACAAAATTCGAGGACGAAATTTTTATATGGAGGGTAGAATGTAACAGCCCTAAACTTTCTGTACGAATTTTTTTCAAAATATAGAAAGGAGTTCCTTAGCCTGAGCACAAGTTATAAATTTATTTTCCTTTAAACAGCAAGAAAGCACTTGCAGCTCATTGGTAAAGCCTTGCACTGCTGTGACGTAATCCCTGTGATCGAATCCCCCCAGCCACATATTATTTTTATTGTATTTTCTTTTAAATCTTTTAGAAGACCAACAGTTTACACGTGCACTACACGTAAAATGAAAAGACACAAAATAAACAAACATGTGCACTGGGGTATTTGAGGCGACAGAGACACGTGGCGAGAATCCCAGCCTGACCTCACCAACTCGACCGGCGAGATGTTGGGTTAGACCGACACCGTTGGGCCCCCCGTAGGGGATGCTCCCCAAAATTTAACTCCACACCCCTTAGCCTTCCTCCTTAACCCCTGTACTGTTTGTTTTTATTAAAAATAAACAGAGAATTAAAAAAGGTCATTAAACCAAAATTTTAATACATTTTTAATTCATTCTTCTTTACCCCAAAACCCTAATTTTCCCTATAAATACCACACTCCATTTCACCCCTCCTCACTCAGAATTTCATTACAAAAACACAATAAAATTTCCAAGTCCTAAGTTGTGCAAGTGGAGTTAGCAAAGGATGAAGTTCCGACGAAGTTTCGAGGAGGTTCCGACGATGAAATGACACCCCGACGGTAGCTTCCTCTCTCTCTTCTCTTGTTTTCTAGCCAGTAAGTCCCCTCTCCCCTCCTCTTCTTCTATTCTAAAACTTTCATTTTTTAAAACCCGACGGAAGCGGAGTTACTCCGACTTCCAATTCGTTTTTATTTAAAAAATTCTATTTTTCTTAAACCATAAAATACCATACTCTCATATAATGTTTAACAAATATAAAGAAACACATTAGAACAAGTTTCATCTCAAAATAATTCATGTTGCAATCTTTATCTCATTTTTACAGAAAAATACCACAATGTTTACAAACGATATTGTTATACACTTTTACCGTATTACCTTTAGAAAACTCACGAGGTAATGACCTACCTTATCACAGCACACATTCATGACGTACCACGATTTAGTTTTGGACAATATTTGTGGAAACATTACGAGTTACAATAAAATCCCTAAACTATTACAAAACCGTTTTTCTTTAAAAAAAGTGTTCATTACTTCCTTACAATTGTGCCTCTACAACCCACTTTAGGGAACCCCGATCGGGATGGTGTGGGTTATCGCACGTTCTTGTTCCTAGTAGAGCGAGATGCAGACCTCCGCAAGGAGTATTCGATCTCGATGGAATTTTTAATTCTATTTTTAAGAAAATGAGATTTCTACAAAAATAAATAAAATTTATTTTTATTAAATATATAAATACATATATGAATATTATCAAAAGATCTATTTTAATATATATTATACAAATACTCCATATTTTCTAAATCAAAGGAATCACAATTATATGAAAGTACCATTTCAATACAATACAATTCCAATTTTTCATTAAAATTCCATTTACAATGAACACTAGGTTCTGCTCATTAGAAATTTCACTTTTATAAAATCTACATCTATGAAAGACCATAAAGACGATAATTAAATACTTGAGGTGTATTTTGAAAATATATCAAAACTACTTTTACATGAAACCCCCTCAAGTTATACTAAATTACAATAAGGACCCTAGTAAATATAGGTTTAAGCGGGACCAATTCTCTTGAGCCTCGGGGAGCCGGAGAAAGTGGATGCTTGCCTATCTAAGGTAGACAATCTAACAATGGTGTTATCAATATAGTAATTGTCTTGGAAAAAGACACAAATCCTGCCGTCCATGTGCAGCAGTAACCGATAACTCCAAAACAATCAGGACCTCAATTCTATTTCAAAGTATGACTCAGTTCAAGTCATGGTCAATTTTGAAATCAATCTGACTTGAATTTGATTCAAGTATAACTCCATTTCAATATGAAGCCGTGAATACCAGAATACAATTTATAAAAACATGAACATGACTGAACCGAACCATGTATATATTCCGTTTACATGACTATCCATTTACATCCATTCCGTTTACTGATATCATGGTTTCGGCAAGTCTTCCATTTACCACAATACTATACAATCAGTACAATCAATACAATCAATACAATATATATTACGTGGTTTATAAAGGGGTAGACTGGTACAGAACATGTTAAAGGTGGCACGAGGTGGTCACTTAAGACATAATTACATCCATGCCGTTGTTCCGTGGTATTTTCGACGGAGCCTTGTACTACGGGTTACCAAAGTCCATGGTATAAGTTGGACTCCTCTCGTATACACTGGCATATTCTGTACCAAGTTACAAACAACTGTGTAAGTCGATGTCGCGCACCAGGCGGGTTCACGCGGAGGCGGAATACGCAAAAAACAATTTTTACGGGCTTCGCAACACCAACTAAAATTTAGGATTGATACTTAAACCTTAACTAACTATACTTATATGAGGTTCTAACTACTATAAAGAAAGTTATAACTTCGTCTACTTGTCCTTCGATTCTTGTTCTCCTCCTCCTCTTCTTGAGCTACTCGAAGAGTGTACGGATCGCGCTTGATCGTCGGCCTCCTCGCGTCAAAGATGATCCACCCGAGAGTGTGTATATTGAGCTCCTACCTCTAAACTGAAGTAACTAGGGTACCTAGTATGCTAATCTAAGTAGCCTAGAAGATGTAGAGAGTGATTATGGATTGATTAGTCTCAAGAACCTTAGGTTTCTCAACTCATGAAACAATTAGGGTTAGATGAAGAAGAAGAGATCTTATAGGAGAGATAGTGTTGAGGATGGAATCAATAATGAATGGCTAATGTTGATAACTATGAAGAAAATTATTTTTCAACAATAATAATAAAATGCAACCATGCCTCAATAGTCATCCTATGAGTCACTAAGTAGCCATGCTTCATTTATTGCCAAATAACACCTCATACCTCCACCTCATTAACCATTTAACAAAAATGGTTATACAACAAATGAGGTGTCTTCTTCTAGAATCACTCTTGCATAAATTACAAGAATATCCCTCACCGTATATATACAAACTCGTATCCGTATTTCGAAAAATTCGAATACAAAGAGACGAAAATAATCCAATAATCTAATACTAAGATCTAGTTTAAACCAAAGCCCACCAGTATTATCCGCCCGATCATCATCCGTGTAGCCAGTACACGTATGTGATCGAAACCCTGCTATAAAACCATATGACCTCTACATCATTTCGTCCAAAGCAGAGAAACCCTCTGTGTGGGACTCTAAAGACTCGACAGTACTCTTGCAGTGGGTTTAACCACAAGCGCGTCAGCGGTACTAGCTGCACGTAACGGCTACCCAGGTACATGTTGAAAAGAAGGCCGACGAGCAAACTCGTCCGAACTCCTTCCGAGCCTGTCCGTGACAATCTCCATGCAGTCCAGTCTGTTCATCTCAGAGTATCGCATGTGAGGTCTAGGGAGTGGAAAACGTTAGACCCTTAATAACCAGACAAGCCGTGTCAATGTGGCTCAAGACCATCCGAGAATCTACTGGTCCAACCACCAGTAATTCTCAATCCGCCCTGGCCAGGGACTTATGATGTTGACCAACCGATCACTGGGCGACATCGACTCCCTATACCGGGAGTGACGAATCCCCAACAGTCGCTCGTTGCCTCCATGTGGCTCGGACTGTACCCAACTAAAACCTGTTTGCACGACTCAGTAGAGCCGTGGTAGGGTAGTAATCAGAGCACAGTGGGAACTCACACGAGACTAATGACGACCTCAAGTCTTCATACTATCTACACTCTGTCACTAGAGAACTGCTATCTGACGCTAGGTATAATACCATCTAGCCAGTCCTCAGTGAGTCCTGTCCGGTGTACTCATACCCTGTGAGCACCTGTATACAATCTTAGGTGCACCTCACCAATGGTTACGGGACCAATCCATTGCACCTCGTCAGGGTCTAGATATGTATACACTAGTCTACTTTGGAGTATCGATACCTAGTTTCGATACTCCTGCGACTAGGGACACTTTAAAGATGTGCCTATCGACTACCCAGCTCCCACAAGTATGACTGCCATCACGTCGCCGGTAGTTAAGCAAAGATCCTAAAGGCTCTACTAACATGCATTAGCGATACGTTAAAAGAAATATACACACACGTTGAAGTAGAATCAAACCAGATAACATACTATCATATTGAGCAAGACTGTTATAATATCTGTGTATATATCCCAAGCTTCCAAAATGTAATGTACAATCCAGTATTATACAATAATGGCCTCTAGGACATATAACACTAACAGAAGGGACGAGTGTGCATGGAGCATTTTGGGCTTGATCCGACCGTCCCCGCCGGTCCCTAGGCTATTTTGGCCGGTCGATCTTGAGGCATTTTCCTCGAGATTCATGCCATCTGATCAACTCTCTGTTTACTCCATTTTCCACAAGTTTGATTTTTCTGAACTTTTCATTTCCCCGTGTATTGCATGTGCAACCTTTTAGGCTTCCAAAAAGTTAAAAATAAAAATAAAAAACAATAATTGTGTCTGATGGGAATCGAACACACCGGCTATGTCACAGCAGTGCAGAGGTTTTATCAGTGAGCTACAAGTTGCTTCTTGCTTTTATTTAAGAAAAATAACTTATAACTCAAACTCAGGCTGTAATGCTCTTTTCTTGTATATTAAAGGGAAAATTTTTCTGTACAAAGATTTCAGAGTCGTTACATTCTACCCTTCTTATAAAAATTTCGTCCTCGAAATTTACATTTACATAGGGACTAATTTTCAAATAGTTAAGGCTATCTTGCACGCATGTCTTCTTCTCGTTCCCATGTTGATTCTCCTGGCGAATCTTTTCTCCATATCACTCGGACCAAGTTTACTTCCTTGTTCCGTAACGTTTTCACCTTTCGGTCCAAGATCTCAACTGGTTGTTGCTCGCAGATTAGGCCAGTCTGTACTGTGAGCTCTGAGTGATCGAGTATATGGCCGGGGTCGCTCATATATCATCGTAGCCGGGATATGTGGAACACATTGTGCATATCTTCCAGTGAGGGTGGTAGTGCTAAACGGTATGCCACTTCTCCAACTCGTTCGAGTATGTCGAACAGTCCTATATATCTTGGACTTAGCTTACCCCTCTTGCCAAAACGGATCACTCCTCTGTTTGAAGATATCTTTAGGAAAATACAGTGTTTATGTTGGAACTCCAGATGTCGACGCTTTGCATCTTCCCAATGCTTCTGTCGGTCTTTAGCTATGTGCATTCTTTCCCTGATCGTGCGAATTACGTCCACAGTTCCACGATCATCTCTGGTCCAAGGAGTTCATTATCACCGATGTCGTCCCAACTTAGCGGTGAACGACACTTCCGTCCATAGAGTGCTATGAATGGTGCCATTCCAATGCTTGCCTGATAACGGTTGTTGTATGAAAACTCCACAAGGTGTAGGTGATCTTCCCACGAGCCTCCGAAGTCTAACATACAGGCTCTTAGCATGTCTTCCAAAATCTGAATTGTTCGCTCGGGCTGTCTATCCATTTGTGGATGATACGCCGTTGTAGGGTGTTTTTCGTCACCCCATTGAGATGGGAATACGCGTCTCTTGTTAGGCGCATTACAGATTCCCCCTGCCTAGGGTAAGCCGGGGTTTATTGATTGTGGGGATTCGAATCTTCGGCAGCCGCAGACTAAGCTGCCATTAATTATCCCTCGCCTTTGAAGCGAAACAACCTCTGATTGACGGGTCAACTAGTCATGCGAACTCAATGTGCAATGTGCGTATGTGTGTCTTGAGGGGTTTTGGATATATCGGAGGCCTCGCAGATTTTACGAGGGTCCCGCTACCTGGATAGCAGGCTGGGGGTCAAGGGGGCTAGCAGCCCCCTTACGGGGTGCAAGGCAGCACCCTGTTAGAATTTTTTTTAAGGGGAATGTGTTGTGGAGTGTGTGTATATATAAAAAAAGGGAAAATAGCGTCCAAAGGTTGCGTGGATGCCAACGCCTCACGCGCTTGGCACGCGGGCGCCTGGCGCCTCACGCGCTTGGCACGCGGGCGCCTGGCGCCTCACGCGCTTGGTACGTGGGCACCGGACGCCTCACGTACTTGGTACGCGGGCGCTAGGCACCCGCAGGAGAAGAGAGGCTTAGCCCCAGGATTAGGAGTTAAAATCCGAGGGACTTTTGGAGTTAAACTCCTAAAAAAAGGATCTTTTGTGGAGTTAAACTCCTACAAGATCTGGATTTTGAGCTTAAACTCTTTTGAGAACTTAGATCTTGGAGTTGAACTCCTCAAAAATTGGTTTGGAGTTAAACTCCCAAAGAAGGGATTCTTGTTCGGAGTTAAACTCCCAAAAGATTTTCGGAGATGATAAAAGGGGATCCCTTTCTTCTCCATTGAGCCTTGGATCTTCTCTTGAGCCATAGATCTTCCCGGAATAGGATTTTTGGAGATGAGACTCCTTCTTCCTCCTCTCTGTTGGCTGGATCTTGGGAAAAAGGAGGGAAATACTTAAAATTCTCCCCTTTTATGGATTTGATGGCAGATCCGAGCTCCCCTTCAAGGGTTTTATGGTGAAAAACTATTTATTTTTGGAAAAAGAAGAGTTAAACTCTTGATTTAATTCAAAAAAAGATAAGAAGGTTTAGAACCTTGAGGAAGGAGAAGGAAGGAAAAAAACTCCTAATTTTTTAGGGTAATGAATTATTGTCTATCATTTCATCATCATGTTTGCCTTATATAGGCTTACAGATTTACCCTTAGCTCCTTGGGCTTTACAAAATGGCATTTTGCCCATCCCATGCCTCATGTGCTCATTTCTTTTGCACATGAGCCATGGGCTTCACAAAAATTTGGCTTTTTGCCCATTTATTTTACATTCATGCATGAAAATTACATCAAACTTATTTATTACATAATTTTCTTCTTGGCATGGAGGAGCTTGGCCGCTTCTTGTTTGGTCTTGATTTGGGAATAGGCCCACATGGCATGGGCTAGGCCCCATTTGGCTTGGGGTCGACTTTGATTTTGACTTAGTCAACCTGGGTGTAATTTTTGACCCCAACAGCCATGCTAAAATTCAGACTCGTTCCCAGACTAGCTTGCAGAATCTGCCAAAATTATGATCGGAATCTTGTATCATGATCGGATACGATGCAAACAGGTACTCCATATAATCTCACGATCTCCTGCATGAGTTAATGGGTATCAATTATGGTACACGTTGAAGGTTTAAACCTTACTTAAGATTTATGCTCACCTCCATGTACTTCTTTGCTAACGTCTCAGTTGACTGGCCAACTCAAAATGGAATAAAGTGAGCCGACTTGGTGAGTTGATCCACAATAACCCAAATTGCATCGTTACCCTTCGTGCTGCGAGGTAGAGCAGTCATGAAGTCCATGGTAATGTACTGCCATTTACATTCTGGGATTGGTAACGGCTGAAGTAGACTAGTAGTTCTATGATGTTCAGCCTTCACTTGCTGACACTCCAAACACTTGGCTACGCTTCTACCTACTTCGCGCTTCATTCCATGCCACCAGTGGTGTTGCCGTAGATCCTTGTACATCTTCGTACCACTGGGGTGTATCGAATACAGAGAGTTGTGAGCTTCTTTCATCAACTTTTCTCGAATAGGTCTGACTGGAACGCATAATCGACTTCCATATCGCAAGGATTCGTCTTTATGGAAGATGAAATTAGTTCGAAGTCGACTTCTACTTGTTCTCGGATCTTTTGTAGCTTGGCATCATTTGCTTGGGCTGCCTTAATTTGATTTACAAGAGTGGACTGGACTTATAAGTTCATCAAATATGAAGCGTTACCTGGCACAACTACTTCGATCTCTAATCTATGCAGTTCTTGCTGTAGCTTCCACTGAGTGGTGAGGTTCATTGCTAATGGCTGGCGACTAAGTGCATCAGGAACTACATTCACCTTTCCAGGATGATACTGTAGGTTGATGTCGAAGTCCATCATGAGTTCTAGCCATCTTCTCTACCGCATGTTTAGCTCCTTCTGAGTAAATACATACTTCAGACTCCTGTAGTCAGTGTATATATCCACTCGTTCTCCCAAGAGGTAATGGTGCAAAATCTTAAGTGCAAACATGACGACTGCCAACTCCAGATCATGTGTTGGATAGTAGCGCTCATGAACCTTTAGTTGTCTTGATGCAAAAGCCACAACCTTTCCATGCTGGTGTAGAACACACCCTAATCCTTTATCGGACACATAGCAATGCACGACGAATCCTCCAGATTGATCTGGTATTATAAGGATAGGTGCAGAGATTAATCTCGACTTGAGTTCTACAAAAAAAATTTCACATGCTTCTGACTATACGAATGCTTCGTTTTTACATGTGAGCTTGGTCAGGGGTGCTGCAATCTTTGAAAAGCCTTCAATGAATCGTCGGTAGTATCCTGCTAATCCCAAAAAACTTCGTATAACTTTCACCGTCTTTGGTGTCGTCCACTCACAGACAGCTGGCACCTTAGCTGGATCTACTGAGATTCCTTCGCCTGAAACGATATGTCCGAGAAATCCGACTTGATCTAGCCAAAATTCACACTTGCTGTACTTGGCGTAGAGCTGATGCTGTCGCAATGTCTCCAGGACAATTCGTAAGTGCTCGGCTTGTTCTTTCCTATTCTTTGAATACACCAGGATGTCATCGATGAAGATGACAATGAACCTGTCTAAGTACTCTCGAAAAACTTGGTTCATCAGGTTCATAAAGATGGCAGGTGCATTGGTCACTCCAAATGGCATTACGAGATATTCATAATGACCATATCGAGTCCTAATCGCCGTCTTCGGAATGTCGGACTCTTTGACCTTCACTTGATGATAACCCGAACGAAGATCTAGCTTTGAAAATACATAAGACCCACTTAACTGATCGAAAAGATCTTCGACGCGCGGTAGTGGATACTTGTTGTCACGCTCCGCTTTCAGGTGTACGGGAAGGGGACGTGGCGAGGCTCGCTACGTATTTACTTAGAAGTAAACACACTAAGCGTATCTAAACAATATAAAGTAAATTGTACACAAGGGACATGAATATAATGAACATCAACTTTATTTATTAAACATTCTTTTACAGGTACAACTGGAATGTAAATACATGAATTGAAAGCAATGCTTAAACAATGGCATAACTGAAATGAAAAGTATGTACAAGTACCTACAGCTCTGGATCGATAGCAAACTGCTCCAAGTCCTCAGTACTGGGCTCGGTCTCCAATGCGTTCGAATCACCTGACAACATTTCAAAGAAAGAAGAAAAGGAATGTTGTCAGCGAACAATCACTCGGTAAGTCCTAAAGATGGGTAGAGATAGAATAGACAGAAAGAGAATATGACTAGTAATGTTTGATTATATTGTTAACACAGTTGTTTGTAGATTGGTACAGAATATGCCAGTGTATACGAGGAGTCCCATTATTCCGACGACTAAGGTATACGGAGCACAAGAAACTGTTCAGCCACAGTACAACGACAATGGATATTCAGGTTAGGTGTATTATGGTTACAGTCTCGTACTACTTCTAACACATTCCATACCAAAATACCCCTTTAAAACCTCGTAATGTCTTTTGTATTGATTGTGTTGTTTTGTTATATAGATGGATGACTTGCCGAAACCATGATATCATTAAACAGAATGGATATAAATGGATAGTCATATAGACGTAGTATATCCATGGTTCGGTTCGGTCAAAATGGATTGATATAGATTGAATTCTGGTATTCATGGATTCATGTTGTATTGTAGTTTATACTTGAATCATATTCAAGTCAGATTGATTAGATTGAGACTCTGTCTGAGTGAGATATTTTGAAAAGAAATTGAAGTCCTGAATTAATTTTGATGTTATCGGTAACTGCTGCACATGGACGGCAGGATTTGTGTTTTTTTCCAAGACAATTATCGTATTGATAACACCGTTGTTAGATTGTCTACCTTAGATAGACAAGCACCCACATTCTCCGGCTCCCTGAGGCTCAAGAGAATTGGTCCCGCTTAGACCTATATTTACTAGGGTCCTTATTGTAATTTAGTATAACTTGAGGGGGTTTTATGTAAAAATAGTTTTGATATATTTTCAAAATACACCTCAAGTATTTAATTATCGTCTTTAGAGTTTTCATAGATGTATATTTTATAAAAGTGAAATTTTTAGTGAGTAGAACCTAGTTTTCATTGTATATGGTATTTTATTGAAATATTGGAATTGTTTTGTATTGAAACGGTACTTTCATGTAATTGTGATTCTTTTGATTTAGAAAAAACATGGAATATTTGTATAATATATTTAAAATAGATCTTTTGATAATAATCATATATATATATATATATATATATATATTTAATAAAATAAATTTTATTTATTTTGTAGAAATCTCATTTTCTTAAAATTAGCATTAAAAATTCCATCTGGATCGAATGCTCCTTTCGGAGGTCTGCATCTTGCTCTACTAGGCCCGAGAACGTGCGATAACCTACACCATCCCGATCGGGGTTTCCCAAAATGGGTTGTAGAGGCGCAATTACAAGGAATTAGATAACACTCTTTTTAAAGTAAACGGTTTTGTAATAGTTTAGGGTATTTTATTGAAACTCGTAATATTCCCACAAATATTATCCAAAAGTAAATCGTGCTATGTGCGTGTTGTGATGAGGTAGGTCATTACTTCGTGAGTTTTCTAAAGATAATATTCTAAAAAGTGGATAACAATATCGTTTGTAATCATGGTGGTATTTTACTATAAAAATATGTAATAAAGATTGCAACATGAATTATTTTGAGATGAAACTTGTCCTAATGTGTTTATTAAACATTATATGAGAGTATAGTATTTTATGGTTTAAGAAAATTAGAATTTCTAAAGAAAAACGAATCGGAAGTCGGATTAACTCCGCTTTCGTCGGGGTTTTGAAAATAAAAGTTTTAAAATAGAAAAAGAGAGGGTAAGAGGGGACTCACAAGCTACAAGGATAGAGGGGAGAAGGAGGAAGCTTGGGAAACCATCGGGGTATCGTTTCGTCGCAGGAATTTTCTTGGAACGTCGCCGGAACTCTGCCTCTTGCTAACTCCACTTGCTCAACTTGGGACTTGGAAATTTTTGAGAGTTTTTTTAATGAAATTCTGAGCGAGGAGGGGTGAAATGGAGTGTGGTATTTATAGAGAAAATTAGGGTTTAGAGGGTTAAAGAATGCATTAAAAATATGCATTAAAATTGGATTAAAGGGTGATTTAATATTCTCTGGATGAATGCAGAGTAAACAAATAGTATGGGGTTAGTGGGGTAGGCGAAGAGGTGCTCGGGTGAAAAAATGGGGACCATCCCCCACGGACGGCCCGGCGGTGCCGGTCCCAACGCCAATCTCGTTGGTCGTTCCCCAGCGATGGGTGCTTGTGATTTAACCACGTGTCCCCATCGCCTCATATACACCAGTGCACTTCTTTGTTTATTCTGTAACTCTTCATTTTACGTGTATTGTACGTGTAAACCCTTGGGCTTCTAAAAGATTAAAAGAAAAATTAATAAAAAGATAATGTGGCTGGGGGGATTTGATCACAGGGGCTACATCACAGCAGTGCAAGGCTTTACCAATGAGCTACAAGTGCTTTCTTGCTGTTCGAAAGCAAAACAAATACTTATAGTGTACACAGGATTGTAAATACTCTATTTGTACATTAACTTTTAAATGAATTTTCTGTACATTGAAATTGGAGTTGTTACATTCTACCCTCCTTACAAAAAATTTCGTCCTCGAAATTTACAATTATTTTAAGGACTAGTTTACAAATAAAAGAAGGTATCTTGTATGCATGTCGTCCCCACGTTCCTATGTTGATTCTCCTGATGAATCTTTTCTCCACATCACTCGAACCAAGTTGACTTCCTTGTTCCGAAGTGACTTTACCTTTCTATCCAGGATCTTAACAGGTTGTTGCTCACAGGATAAATCTGGTTGTACAAAGAGCTCGGAGTGATTTAGATTATGGCTGGGGTCACTCTTGACTTGAGTTCTACGAAAGCTCATTCGCATGCTTCTGACCACACGAATTCTTCATCTTTACGTATGAGCTTGGTCAGGGATGTTGCAATCCTCGAAAATCCTTCAATGAACCTTCTGTACTATCCTGCTAAACCCAAAAAACTTTGAATGTCCTTCACTGACTTCGGTGTCGGCCATTCACTTACTGCTAATACTTTAACTGGATCTACAGAGATTCCATCGCCTGATACAATATGTCCGAGAAAACCGACTTGATCTAGCCAAAACTCACACTTGCTGTACTTGGCGCAGAGTTGATGCTGTCATAGAGTCTCCAGGATAATTCGTAGGTGCTCGACATGTTCTTTTCGACTCTTAGAATACACCAGGATGTTTTTAATGAAGATGACAACAAACCTGTATAGGTACTCTCGGAAAACTTGATTCATTAAGTTCATGAATATAGCTGGTGCGTTGGTCACTCCAAATGGTATCACAAGAAATTCGTAATGTCCATAGCGAGTTCTGAATGCCGTTTTATGAATATCAAATTCTTTGACCTTCACCTGATGATAACCCAAATGAAGATCTAACTTGGAGAAAATGCAAGATCCGCTTAACTTATCGAACAGATCGTCGATGCGTGGAAGTGGATACTTGTTCTTTATAGTTATATCGTTCAGAGCTCTATAATCAATGCACATTCGATATGAACCTTCCTTTTTCTTCACAAGTAGAACTGGCGATCCTCAAATTGATGTGCTGGGATGAATCCATCCTTTCGTCAATAATTTGTCCATCTAAGTACGTACTTCCTTCAAACCTTCAGGGCTTAACCCATACGGTGCTTTGATCATCGGTTGTGCTCCAGGTACTAAATCAATGCTGAATTCAAGAGCCCGATCGAGAGGCAAACCTGATATGTCTTCAGGAAATACATCGTCGAACTCTCAAACCACCTCTGGCTTCGATCCTTCCTCTTCTTGAAGTGTTGCAATTACCCCTTCTTCGGTTTTTCTTTGTATGTGCTTGGCTCTAGGGTATGGTCTCCACTTTTGAAATAAAAGACCGGATATTCTGGAATCTCGAACACTACCCTCCTTTGACGACAGTCGATGGTAGCGTAAAAAGTTCCGAGCCAATCCATACCCAAAACGACATCAAAATTCGGTATATCCAGCACCTTGAAGTCAGCATAGAATTCTCTGCTGCAGAAAACTACTGGACACAGGTCGTATCCTATTATTTCCTTTGGAACGCCGTTCCCTGAACTGACATTCCAGCTGGATACGAGAGGTTTGACTGGAATCGAATGAGTTCGGACGAACCGTTGTGACATAAAGCAATGAGATGCTCCAGTATCGAAGAGTGCTAGTGTAGGAAGTGAGGCTACTAAGATTGTACTAAGTTATGTGGGATTGGTCTTAGGTATAAGGAAAATATATATAGGTATTTATATAGACTGAAAGAAAGTTTGAAAGGAAAGTGTTACCAGTAATGACTTGGCCGGTGGCTTCATCTTCTTCCACAGTCATTGTGAAAGCCTGTTGCCTCGGTACATTCCTCCTTGCTGGAGGAGCATTCCTTTGCCCGTTCTTTTGTACTTGAGGTATGTTCCTTTGAGCTTGATGGAACTGACGAGGAAGAGGTGCAGTCGGTCCACGAGGAGGTGGAGCAGGGAGAGCTAGTCGTGGAGCAGGTGCCTGGATGGCCGGGTGCTGCTGATAAGTAATTGCTGGCCTAGGTGCAGCATTTGGGTTGTGTCTATGAGACCCAATGTCATGAGTAGCTGAGCCACAGACTAAGCAAAGGCGATTTGCACGCCGGCAGTCTTTCGCCAAATGTCCATCCTTCCTGTAGTAGGTACAAAAGACTGGGTTGGGCCGGTTGTTCGGTACTCCTGGTCTCCTGAGCACAAATTGTGGCCTTGAAGAGGCTCATCCTTCCATCTGAATGGCAGGGTGCTTCGTTCCGGCAGATTGAGGCATGCCCCTCATTTTCACCACTGCCTCATATCGACAGGCAACTTTCAAGGCCAGTTCGTGGGTTGGGAAATCCCTTGTAGCTAGGGCAGCTTAGATTTCTGGATCTAACTCTTGCTGAAATCGTCTGAACCTGATCTCAGCAGTCGGTATTAAATATGCCGTGAACCTGTTAAGGTCTTGTGTTAGTTGTGTAGTATGTGATATTTGAAAATCGAATATTGAGATATATCTTACCTACTGAGCATAGTAAACTCAGTGTCATATTCATCCACTGATTTGGTCCATATAGAACCCTGTTGTAGGTGGATGAACTGCTGCTCCATGTTAATCGGGCAGTCTCAGGGAAGTATTTCGCGTCGAACATATCGCGAAAATTCCTCCATTCGATAGGTTAGTCAAGACGGCTTTTTTCTGCCTTCCACCATACTCGGGTGTTGTCGGTGAGTTGCAGCTTTGCAACTCGAACCCAAGCGATCTCTGGCACTTGTGCCACTGCCAGGTCATCCTTAATACTCTGATCCCATTCTTCAGCTTCCAGAGGGCTCTCTTTTCCCTAAAACTATTTTGGGTGCAAAGCCCAAAATTGCTTTACTCCGGGCGCTTCTGCTTCTGGACGGTTCATCAGAATAATAGTCTGCTGCTGCTGTCCTTCCAGGAGGCGGCGGATTGCCTCAAGTAGTACCATATGCTCATTGATCGGAGCAGCGACGGTAAGCATAAGCAGTAGAGGTTGTGGTGTATTGTTGAAGTTGGTACTGGTGTTGTTTGGAGAATCCATAACCTTGAAAGAAAAATAGGGTTATGATAGATTCAAAATAAATGAAATTATAAGATTCAAGAAATATGAAATGTAAAGAATATTTTTAGTTGCCGATTCTTGTGTTATATTTCTTAGGACTTCATGCAGAATTGACCCGCATGTCCATGCAGAACTGACCTGCAAGGGCCGCCAACGAAACCTGTCATGCCCCGCTTCACGGTGTACGGGAAGGGGACGGGACGAGGCCCGCTACGTATTTACTCAGAAGTAAACACGCTAAGCGTATCTAAGCAATATAAAGTAAATTGTACAAAAGAGACATGAATATAATGAACATCAACTTTATTTATTAAACATTCTTTTACAGGTACAACTGGAATGTAAATACATAAATAGAAAGCAATGCCGAAACAATGATATAACTGAAATGAAAAGTATGTACAAGTGCCTACAGCTCTGGATCGATAGCAAACTGTTCCAAGTCCTCAGTACTACGCTCAGTCTCCAATGCGTCCGAATCACCTGACAACATTCCAAAAATAAAGTTGATGGCTACCCTTGATTTGACCATTATCATCACAAAAATAAAACCAAAAGCAAAAGAAGGATCTAGTGCTCTCAAGAAAAGTCCAAGTCAACAATGGTCAACTAGGTCAAATGGTCAAGCATGGTCAAATGGTCAAAGCAATTAGCCATAACACAATTATCATTAAAAAGATTAGTAAATATTTTCCTCACCTCAAAATGGTTTTGACCGAACCAACGGTCAAAACCCTAATGAGGCACCTCCTTCTTCTTCGCTCCTCAGAACCATGCATACACACCCGCATCAGCATTCCGTAGAATGCGAATGCACAGAAGACAAAACTAATCCATCCATACAATACTAGAATCCGGCTTAAACCAAAGCCTACTAGCATTGTCTGCTCGAACAGCATATGTGCACAAGTGCACGTAAGTGATCGTAGCCTTACCGTAAAACCATACGGCCTCTACACCTTTTGCCCAGTGCAGAGAAACTCTCTGTGTGGGACTCTAAAGACTCGACACTACGCTGGCAGTGGGTTTAACCACAGACCGCAAGCGGCACTAGCTGTACGTAACAGTCCCTAGGTAGATGCCGATAAGAAGGCCGATGAGGTGAACCCATCCGAACTCCTACTAAGCCTGAATATGATAATCTCCGTACAGTCCGGTCTACTTGTCTATGAGTATCGCATGTCAGGCCTAGGGTGGAGGTAAACGTCAGACCCCTAATAGCGGTACAAGTCGTGCCGGAGTGTAGCCCAGAACACCCTGAGAAACTACTGGAAACACTACCAGTAATTCTCGCTTACTCTGGCCAGGGACTTTGTGTAATGGCTCTCCTAGACACAGCGCGATATCAACCCCCAATACCGGGAGAGACGAATCCTATCTAACCTCTACTGCCTCCAAGTGCTTTGGGACTGCATCCAACTACTACCTGTTTGCACGACTCCTTTGAGCCGTGGTATGATAGTAATCAAAGTACAGTGGGAACACACTCGAGGCGAAGTAGCAGCGTCAAGTCGACGGACTAAGCTGTACTCCTTTCACTTGGAAATTGTTATCTAATGATAGGTATAGTACCAACCAACAGTTCCCTACGAGTCCTGTCCAGTGTACTCGTAACCTAACGAGCACCCACATACTATCTCCAGTACAACGTACTAATGGTTGTGGGACAGACCATCTCTCCTCCTGGGATGAGAAGCGTATACGCTAGCCTACTCCGGAGTATCGATGCTCCGTCTCGATAATCCTACGACTAGGGACCTGTATAAGGATGTGCTTGTAGATTACCCAGCCCCCACTAGTGTGACTGCCATCACAACGCTGGTAATCAAGCAAAGATCCCAAGGGCTCCACTAATATGTATAAGCGATATGCTAAAAGAAACACATGCAGATATTTAAGCAGAAACAAACCAAGTAGCATATTACCATTTTGAGCAAGATTGTCTATACAACTGTGAATATCCCAAGCTTCCATTAAGTAATATACAAACTAGTATGATACAGTAATGGCCTCTAGGGCATATACACTAACAATCTCCCACTTGCACTAGGGCCATATACTGGCGTATCAAAGACCTATCATCTCGATCAGCCGCTTGAACTGAGTCTGGCGTATGGCCTTCGTGAATGGATCTGCAGTGTTATTCTCCGAATCTACTCTCTTCACCTCGATCTCCCGGCGATCTATGATCTCCCTGATCAGGTGGTACCGCCTCAAAATGTGTCGGGACTTCTGATGGGACCTGGGTTCCTTCGCTAAAGCTATAGCGCCATTGTTATCACAATACAGCGGTATTGGATCAACAATGGTAGGAACCACCTGAAGCTCCGTGAGGAACTTCTTTTTCTAGACAGCTTCCTTTGCGGCATCGTAAGCAGCTATATACTCCGCTTCCATAGTTGAGTCAGCAACGGTTTCCTGCTTGGAGCTTTTCCAGCAAACCGCCCCTCCATTGAGGGTAAAGACATAAACCGACATGGACTTGGAGTCATCCTTGTCACTCTGGAAGACGGAGTCAGCAAAGGCCTTGATCTGGAGGTCTTTTCCTCCATACACCAAGAACATCTCCTTAGTCCTTCTCAGGTACTTGAGAATGTTCTTTACTGCTATCCAGTGTTTCTTCCCTGGGTCCGACTGATACCGGCTTACAATGCTTAATGCGTATGCTACATCTGGTCTGGTACACAAAATCGCATACATTATAGAGCCTACCGCAGATGCGTAGGGTATAGATAACATGCGAGCCCTTTCCAAATCAGTCTTGGGAGACATCTCTTTGGAGAGGGTGATTCCGTGACAAGCCAGTAGATTACCGTGCTTTGAATCTTCCATACTGAATCATTTCAGTATGGTGTCGATGTACCTGGACTGTGAAAGTCCCAACATCCTCTTAGATCTATCACGATAGATCTGGATCCCCAGAATGTAGTTGGCATCACCCAGGTCCTTCATTGAGAACCTCTGTGACAAGAATCCTTTTACTGACTGTAGCATAGGAATGTCATTTCCTATTAAGAGAATGTCATCCACGTACAAGACGAGGAATAACACAGTTCTCCCTACAATCTTACTGTAAATGCATGGTTCATCCGGATTTTTGATAAAGTCAAATTCTTTGACAGTATCATCAAAGCAGATGTTCCAACTCCGCGATACCTGATTCAGTTCATAAATGGATTTAAGCAACTTGCACACTTTACCGCTGCTCCCACTCTGAATGAAGCCCTCCGGCTGATCCATATAGACGCACTCTTCTAAATTTCCATTTAGAAAAGCCGTCTTTACGTCCATCAGCCAAATCTCATAATCGTGGAAGGCAGCAATGGCAAGAAGGATCCTGATGGATTTGAGCATAGCCACTGGAGAAAAGGTTTCATCATAGTCCAAACCAGGTCTTTGACGAAAACCCTTTGCAATAAGTCTAGCTTTATAGGTTTCAACCTGCCCATCTACACCAATCTTCTTTCTGAAGATCTATTTGCAGCCTACGGGTTTTACCCTTTCTGGAGCAATGTCCAAAGTCTAAACTTTGTTGGTGTACATGGACTCCATCTCAGTCCGCATTGCATCCAGCCATTTTACTGAGTCACCGCTCTGAATGGCTTGCTGGAAGCTAGTAGGATCATCATTTTCAATGATGCAATCCTCTCGATCCCCGTCTATGAGAAAACCATAGTATCTCTCGGGAGGATAAGACTGCCTACTACTCCTGCGGAGTGGCGCTAGGATGTCCGGTTCTCCTGAAACTTCAGGTTCTACCAAACTTTCAGTAATAGCTTGTGGTTCTGGAATTTCTTCCAGTTCTATTGCGCTCCCACTTATATGACTTTCCAATAATTCAGTTTCCAAGAAGTGGGCTTGCTGAGAAACAAAAACCTTTTGTTCCTCTGCGGAATAGAAAAGATACCCCCTGGAGTTCTTGGGGTATCCCACAAACTTACACAATACTGAGCGTGCCTCGAGCTTGTCCGCATGCTGCTTCTTTACAAAAGCTGGACATCCCCATGTCTTAAGATACTTAAGACAGGGTTTCTTCCCACTCCACATCTGATATGGAGTGGTAGGCACAGTCTTGGTTGGAACCTTGTTCAAAAGATATGCAGTTGTTTCTAGTACATAACCCCAGAAAGATCGTGGTAACTCAGCCTTACTCATAATGGAACGAACCATATCCAACAGGGTTCGATTCCGTCTTTCAGATACACCGTTGTGTTGTGGTGTGTATGGAGGAGTAAGCTGAGAGAGAATTCCATTCTCTCTTAAGTAGCCCAGAAACTCGGCACTCAAGTATTCACCACCTTGATCAGATCTCATTGTCTTGATACTTTTTCCTGTTTGTTTTTCGACTTCATTCTTGTATTCCCGAAATTTCTCAAAGGCCTCGAATTTATGCTTCATCAGGAAGACATGTCCATACCTAGAGAAATCATCCGTAAAAGTAATGAAGTATGAATAACCACTTCGCGCATGTGTAGACATTGGACCACACACGTCACTGTGTATGAGTCCGAAGAGCTCGCTTGCTCTTACTCCGTGTCCAGTAAACGGAGTCTTTGTCATCTTTCCCATGAGACAAGATTCACAAGTAGCATAAGAATGATACTCGAACGGATTCAAGTATCCCTCTTTATGTAATTTTGTTAACCATGTCTCATTAATGTGACCCAGTCTACAATGCCATAAGAAAGCTTGATTTGTTTCCGGAGACTTTCTTTTAAGTGTGTTCTGGATACTAAAAACCTGAGCTTGATTCAATACGTATATTCCATTTTCTAATGTACCTGACCTAATCAGAACTTGATTTAGGTGGATGTGGACCACATTGCTTACAAAAGTAAAATCATATCCTTCCTTAGAAAGTATGGATACAGATATGATAAGCCATATTAGGTACATACAAACAGTTACGTAGAATCAATATCTGCCCACTTGTCAATCTAAGGTGAATTCCCCTATGGATTCAGCGTCCACGCTCATTCCGTTGGCAACCCTGAGAGTCATATAACCTATCCTGATAACTCCACGGTTTCTCAGAGCCTGTAATGAATTACAGATGTGAGATCTTGATCCAGTATCCAATACCCAGGAAGTAGGGTTAATTAACATACAGTTTTCTATTACAAACACACCCGAAGCCGAAGCCACAACATGCTTCGAATCCTGGCTACTGGCTTCGCTAGCCCTGCAATCCTTCTGCCAATGTCCTTTCCCGTAACAATAGGAACGTCCCTCCTTTACTATATCGAGTCCCGAAACTTTTGCCCTTCCCTTTCCTTCTACTTCCCTGGTTTCCTTCAGGGTACAAGTAGAGGGTAGAGACGGTAGAATCAAGTCAGTATTTGACCCGTTCTTCAACGTGGTCTTCAGGTTCGTGAGCTCATCAAAATAGCTAGTCTCTGTAAGGACGTTGTCCCCTACAGATGACCCGACAGCCAATCTCGCTTTAAGCAATTCGTTCGAGGTCTCATATCTTGCGATACGAGATTGCTCTCCATATAAATCTTTGTTATGGAGGAAGATAGAAACTAAGTCTATCTTCTCGTGCTGCCTCTGGTTTGCACCATCAACTGAGGCCAACACTAGGCACTTGGCATTCGCACAGTCTTTTTCCGATGTCTTACAAATATCAATATCCGTGACAGGGGAAACTGGTCCTGAGACAGCAGGGGTTTGATTAGTTAAGAAGTGTCCCAGCTTGTCATGGGTAATGGATATCTGGACAGACCTTTGCCAGTCATAACAGTCAGATTCAGTCATTTTATTATCTAGATGTAACCTATGACTGGTCACTGGGTCGCTGCAATTAGGAGAGAGAGAAGAAAACACTTAGCATGATGCTCTTGCAAGTTTAGATTGGTTTTTAGTTTATCTAAACAGGATGGCTCCCACTATTTCTCGAATCCTTCCTCAAACCGTAAAAGAAGAATTAGTCGGGATCAATCTCACTGTACAATACTTGCTTAACCGTTCAGCCAGGCCAGTGTCGGTACTTCGAGGGAGGTTTTACGACGCTTTCGCGAAGTTCTTTAATTAAATAACCTCTTTTCCCTGTGGGCGAAGCCCCGCTAACACCTTTCTAGACACCTACTTGGTTTATAACATTGATCGTTAAGTGAAAAGTCTCCCGAGGAGTAGCGGATACTCACAGTAGGATCGGGATCCAAATATCATTGTGAGATAATGCTGAAGGAATCCTACCAACATTATCAAATTCCAAATGGTATGCAGCACTGGCAAGTTTCAATTTCCTTAGAAACTCCCGATGTGGATTTTTGCCCCATGCTCTTATGACCTTGACGAAGGTCAACAAATCATAAGTCACATGTCAAGTTCTACCCATCATTGTCCAGGTTAATTTGAGCCCAACCGTATATACCCTTGACGAAGGTCAACAAGGTAATACGACTGTCCCAAACCATTGCATCTATCTATGCTACATATGAACACTCAACAGTTACCAATCATTATGCCTTGACGAAGGTCAACAAACATAGCTTGAATACTATTGAATATTCATATGAAATGACGGAGGGGTACGAATGGTTTTGGCGAAACCATGAACATAGTGAACTTGATATAATCGAAGGAACCTTGATAGCTTTAAAAGGAGTGGTTTAAGCTCCGCAGTTTTAAAAGATTTTCTGTTTTGAAAAAACCAAGTGGTTTTGAAATTGATCCAACGATTTAGCTTTGGTTTGTTTTCTTTGCATTAATTTAATGCGTCCCATCAATTAATCCTACCATTGCAGAAAACAACGAAAATATGGCGTACGTTTATGCCATCCGCATTCGCCACGGGGCCCCGTCATCACCCGTTAGGTTACTTAACTAACGACAGAGCGGGGGCTGGACTAGCGCTGATGCAAAACATAAGCAACGCCTACTAGATATCATATATAGATATATACATTCGTCAGACGCAATGATAGCTATCCCAGATCACAAATGAATACATTGGATATGCTAGGAATCCGCGTTTCGTTCGAGCCTGCAACGAAAGACGGATTACACGGTCGCGATGAATAGCCAAACCCCACCCTAGACCCCTACGGGTGCGGCAAACTACCCGCCAAGTACCCGAAGTGAAGCAACCTCCCTCAACAACGCGAGTAGGCCACTCGGCACTTCAAAGTACCCGGTAGTTTATGCACCTCACCTTGGGTCTATACTAGGAGCAAAAACAGTAAAAGAAATAATATACAATGACGGCTACAACCTCAACCCAGATGTGTGGCCATAAAATAATATTACATCAAATTACAAATTTTACATTGAATGAAAAATGAAAACTCTCATATCATGTCCCCGGCTATTCATCACGACGATCCAACAAGTTCATATACACAAACTAACATTACAGATCACAGATATGCAGAACCCCCCACTAATCGACGTATAGCGATTAGTGAACGTTCAGTACATACATTACATCACAGAAGATCCGATTAGCTAAAGTACTTAGAATTTCGATCGAAAACTTGATTTGAAACAACCCCAAGCACAACACAGTACTCAACAAAATCTGGGCAGAAACAAACTATCAAAAAAATCACAAAATGCAAATCTGGACAGACTGCAGGAAAAACGAGTCGACTCGGCTTCGACTCGGCCGCGGATCGGCGGCGAAACGCGTGGTTTCGCCACGCTTCCGCGGCGCTACGAACGATTCAGGACCTTGTTTTTCTTGTGTGTCCTTAAAAAAGCCTGCACGTATTTTTAAGGTCCCTGGAAAAATTTTTGGACCAGTTTTTAAAATCGACAGAAAAGTGCAGTTTTTGACGTGTTTTGCGATTTTTTCCGGCGATCGAATTTCTAACACTTTGCTAACAAATTAGTAATGGTTTAGCGAGTCTCTGATACCACTGTAATTCCACGTTACCCACCCCGGTGCTTACGGGGAGGCGGAATAGGTAAAAATCAAATTTTTAACACAAGATAACATGGACTAGAACTTGAGGATCTTTGCCAAACCATTGCTAACAAACTACAAGAGTTTCTATCTACTATGCTTAGGAGATTATACCTCATGCAACAAGTCTTTTGGGTCTTCTCTCCGCTGTCCTTCTCGTCCATGCAAGCTCCGAGGATCGATCCGGATCTTAGTCACCTCCACGGCCTCCTTGAGTCGAAGACGATCCACCTGAGAGTCTGTAGTCCAAACTCCACCTCAAGCCGAGGTAACTAGGACAACAAGTTTGCTACTCTTGATGTCCTAGGTGATGTATAATAAGGTGGTAGATTTGTTTATCTATTTAGATCCTTATTTTCTCAACACATGAGAGCTAGGGAAAAATCTAGAGAGTAAGAAGAAGGAGGAACCATGGGAGCTCTCATTTGGGTGGGAGAGAATGAGCAAGAGAGAATGATCCATAAGCATAATAATTACTAATCTCTTATCATGATAAAGTTGATGGCTACCTTTGATCTGACCATTATCATCACAAAAATAAAACCAAAAGCAAAAGAAGGATCTAGTGCTCTCAAGAAAAGTCTAAGTCAACAATGGTCAATTAGGTCAAATGGTCAAGCATGGTCAAATGGTCAAAGCAATTAGCCATAACACAATTATCATTAAAAAGATTAGTAAATATTTTCCTCACCTCATAATGGTTTTGACCGAACTAACGGTCAAAACCCTAATGAGGCACCTCCTTCTTGTTCGCTCCTCACAACTGTGCATGCACACCCGCATATGCATTCCGTAGAATGCGAATGCACAGAAGACAAAACTAATCCATCCATACAATACTAGGATCCGGCTTAAACCAAAGCCTACTAGCATTGTCTGCTCGAACAGTATATGCGTAGAAGTGCACGTAAGCGATCGTAGCCTTACCGTAAAACCATACAACCTCTACACCTTTTTCCCAGTGCAGGGAAACTCTCTGTGTGGGACTCTAAAGACTCGACACTACGCTGGCAGTGGGTTTAACCACAGACCGCAAGCGGTACTACCTGTACGTAATGGTCCCCAGGTAGACGCCGATAAGAAGGCCGATGAGGTGAACCCATCCGAACTCCTACTGAGCCTGAATGTGACAATCTCCGTACAGTCCAGTCTGTTCGTCTATGAGTATCGCATGTCGGGCCTAGAGGGGAAGTAAACGTCAGACCCCTAATAGCGGTACAAGTCGTGCCGGAGTGTAGCCCAGAACACCCTGAGAAACTACTGGAAACACTACCAGTAATTCTCGCTTGCCCAGGCCAGGGACTTTGTGTAACGGCTCTCCTAGACACAGGGCGATATCAACCCCCAATACCGGGAGAGACGAATCCTATCTAACCGCTACTGCCTCCAAGTGCTTTGGGACTGCACCCAACTACTACCTGTTTGCATGACTCTTTTTAGCCGTGGTAGGGTAGTAATCAAGGTACAGTGGGAACACACTCGAGGCGAAGTAGCAGTGTCAAGTCGACGGACTAAGCTGCACTCCTATCACCTGAGAACTGTTATCTGACGATAGGTATAGTACCAACCAACAGTTCCCGACAAGTCCTGTCCAGTGTACTCGTAACCTAACGAGCATCCGCATACTATATCCAGTACGACGTACTAATGGCTATGGGACAGACCATCTCCCCTGCTGGGATGAGAAGCATATACGCTAGTCTACTCCGGAGTATCGATGCCCCGTCTCGATAATCCTACGACTAGGGACCTGTATAAGGATGTGCTTGTAGATTACCCAGCCCCCACTAGTGTGACTGCCATCACAACGCTGGTAATTAAGCAAAGATCCTAAGGGCTCCACTAATATGTATATGTGATATGCTAAAAGAAACACATGCACATATTTAAGCAGAAACAAACCAAGTAGCATACTACCATTTTGAGCAAGATTGTCTATACAACTGTGAATATCCCAAGCTTCCATTAAGTAATATACAAACTAGTATGATACAGTAATGGCTTCTAGGGCATATACACTAACAAGTGCGTCATAATATCAACAATAATATAATCAGGAGTAACAAACATGCAGGTACGAGTATGAACAGTAATAAAGGTATAATAGTAACACGAATGAGGAACAGTGAAGGGTAAAAGCAGACGTGACGTGCAGTGGGTAATCTAAACTAAACTATTGGGTAACTACTCTCAATTCTATGAAATCAATTTAATGAGTAATCGATGTAACTCAATAGTATCCTGTGCATGCCCGGGACCACGGTCCAGATTCTCGGGCTGAAACCGAAACATGCCGCTAGACACTAAACAGGAAATATGTACAGATGAATGATGTCAGTAGCAGCATCCCAGGGCTGGCCTAGCCCCTAAAACTGATCAGTATAAGTATCGAACTGTCGAGTTACAAGTCAGGTTTCATCATTGATTTCCCCATACCCCCAGGTTATGTGTTCAAGTCAGGTATTGATAAATCTGAAGCTAATGCCAACACAGAATCAAGCAGGAACATGTTTGTCTACACAGACAACAAGATATGTGCATCGGGACAACATGTCAGGATTGTCGACATTAGAAACAGGATCAGGTAATATGTCAAGTAGTGATATATCAGGTCATGTCAGGTAGTGTACACGTATCAAGTCATGTCAAGTAGTGGTGTAACAGGTCATGTCAATTAGTGTACATGCATCAAGTAGTGCACGGGTATCAAGCGGATGCTCATAATAAAACTGTAACGGGTACGGATGCACAGTAAAAGCATGTATGCACAAAATAATTATCAGTGGTTACCTCATTGTTATGTAGGGCGCACAGTATCAAGTATGTAGTACTAATATAACAATAAAATGAAATAATGTGACATGGTATGCGAATAAATATAAAATCAAGGGTATGGATGCACGATTATCGATTAGGGTTACATTTATAGTTCCAATACTAAATGAGATGCACATTATCTAGCATGGGGTGTTAACATAAAAATAATATGTATTAATGGAATCTGTAGATGCGGTTATACGTATCTTAAATGATATGGATGCAAACGGGTATCCGAAAACAGTAAAACTTTAGTATGGATGTATAATGGGATAAACGGGTAATATTTTACTCATATGGATGCATGATACTATACCTAGCATGTGGCAAGATGATTTAGCATGCGAATAAATATGTAAATACTGATATGGATGCATACAGATGTCATATAACCGTAAAATGATAAACTGGTAAATGCGGGATGCAAAACTAAATAATATGAAATGGAAATATTCAATTGGATGCAGTATAGTATAGTATCTAACAAGATAAGTTTGTATGCACTAAATAGGAAATAGATTGTACGGACGCATACGGATGTCCGAAAATGGTAAAACATGCCGAAATGATAATGTGGATGCATAACTAATCATTATGGAGTGTTATTATTTAAGTGGATATAGAATATAGTAATATAGAATGTAGTAAGATTAACTTGCCTCGATCAGATCACACGACGGATACGTACGACAACGTCCAATGTCGGTAAATGTCGTGACGCACATGCGGGCGTACAGAACTGAACCATGCAAAGAAAGAATATGACCACGCTGGTTGGGGTTGTCCGTAGGGTTACATAGATCGTTGGCAGCGGTACGGCTCCGGCGATCACCGGGATCAAGAAATCAAGAAAGAGAAGAAAGATGAAGAAGAAAAAGAAGAGAGGAGAAGAAGGCTGCTTCCAGGCTTGGGGTTTCAGGGACAGAGGAGGTAGAACAAAGAGGGTGATGATGTTGACGGCTTTTCCGGTGAGGTTTCACGGCAAGGAAAGCGAGGGTTCTTGATGTCGGGGATCGGGGTTTTGTGCAGTGAAGGGGATCGGGATCATGTAGAGGAGGAGAGAGGAAGTGATGGAGAAGGTGGTGGCGAGTTCTTCGAGGCGACGACTGGGTCGGAGCTCCGGCGATGAGGTTTCAGGCGAGGGTTGCAGTGGTCGGATTCTTGGGGTGCAGGGGTTGTTGGGTTCTGTGGGGAGAGGGTTTGTCGAGTCCTGCAGAGGAGAAGAGAAGGGAAGGAGATGAGAGGGGTCGTCGGCGGTACGGTTGAGGAGGTCGGAAGTGAGGTGATGGGTTGCAGCGAAGTCGGGTATCGTCGGGGAAAGAAGAGAAGAGGAGAAGGAGAAGGCCGAGGGTGGAGGCGAAGTCGACAAGGGAAGGCTGACTAGATGGTCAGCGGTAGTAACGAGAGCGAAGAGGGTGTGCAGGGTCGGGTTATGTGCAGTAGGGCAAAGGTGGGTTTAAAAAGAAAAGAGTAAGGAATGAAGGAGGGAGGTAATCGTAGCAACGGAGGGAGGTGTTGGGATCCCTCAGTGAATAGGAAACACAAGAGCTGTGAGAAAGATGGGGAGAGAGAGAGAGAGAGAAAGAGAGAGATCACGAGAGAGAGAGAGAAAGAAGTGTTAATTAGTTAGGATTTTAATATAAAAAATATTTATATAAAGAAAGAGACGTAGTGAGAGAGAACTGTTGAAGATTTGATCTAAAAATCTATTAGAATATATATATATATTCGTTAGGTAAACAATTATATATAAAAGGATTAAAATATTAATAAATTTTGAGTTTTTGGTTAACACAAAATTTCTCCAAAACGTGACCGGATCGGGTCTAAAAATCTAGTTTTAAAATACGGATAATATGCGTATCAACCAAAACCAAAACAGGATATCCGGATAACGAAAATGCATACCCCTAAGAACGGATGCACGCTTGTGCACGTAGCCATCCAAACAGGTCCGTTACACTGAACGGGACGAGAACAAGGTGCGCGGATGCCACGACGGGGTTAGGGGTATCATGCAGGCCATGCAATGTATTTTTAAAATATTTTATGTGACTTTAAATGTTATATATTTAAAAAATGCAGATGCCATATATAATGCGAGTATGCAATGTATAAATTAAATAGAAAGTGCACGAGTCTACGAAACAAGTCAGGATAAATCATAAACATGAATCAAGACAGGTTTCAAGCAAGCGGGTCGGGTTGGATGCAAATACAAATGCCAATTACACTATTCGCACCCAAAACAAAATAAATCAAGAAAATACCATAATTATGGAAATACTTGGACTAGAACTGGTATAAATGAACTAAGATGTTACATTATACCCAACTACAAAAATGAATTTCGTCCTCGAAATTCCCAAAACAAGAAAAGATAAATAGACATGAAACTACAGGAAGAGATCTGGAAACTTTTGTCGAATCTCGTCTTCTCGTTCCCAAGTCGATTCTCCATGCGAGCGATTTCCTCAAGAAACAAGTACGAGAGAGATAACCTTGTTCTTAATGACCTTTTCTCTTCGATCAAGAATCGACATCGGTCGTTCTTCAAAGGTCATATCCTCCCTTACAATCAGCTCCGAATGAACCAGCACGTGTGTTTCATCTCGAACATACTTACGGAGTTGAGATACATGAAACACGTCATGAACATTCGCTAAAGATTGTGGTAACGCTAATCGATAAGCCATTTCTCCAACACACTCCATAATCTCGAAAGGCCCCACGAATCGAGAACTAAGTTTGCCTCGACTCCCAAAACAAATCACTCCTCTAGTCGGTGATATATTCAAGAATACCAGATCACCAACAGCGAACTCTAGAGGTCTTCTCGATGTGCCGGCCCAACTCTTCTTCCGATCTTGTGCTGCCTTCATATGATTTCGGATAGTATTAATTTTCTCCACGGTTTGCATGATCAAATCCGGTCCCAACAATCTTCGTTCTCCAACATCGTCCCAACAAATAGGTGAACGACACTTGTGACCATACAATACTTCGAATGGAGCCATCTGAATAGTCGCCTGAAAACTGTTGTTGTACAATAACTCCACTAAGTGTAGATGATCCTCCCATGAACCCTTGAAGTCCAACATGCAAGCTCTCAACATATCTTCAAGAGTTTGGATCGTTCTCTCCGACTGGTCATCTGTTTGAGGATGATAAGTTGTGCTAAACTTCAATCGAGTCCCCAAACTTTCCTGTAAACTCCTCTAGAAGTGCGATAAGAATCGGGTGTCACGGTCGGATACGATGCTCACAGGTACTCCATGCAATCTCATAATCTCATACATATACCATTCTGCCAACGCTTTCGTTGATTGACCAACTCGAAATGGTATGAAATGAGCTGCCTTGGTCAATCGATCAACAATCACCCAAAATGCATTGTTGCCCTTTGGACTCCGCGGTAAAGCTGTTACGAAATCCATGGTTATATGTTCCCACTTCTATTGAGGAATCGGAAGCGGTTGCAATAAACCAGCAACCAGCCTTAACTTGCTGACACACCAAGTACTTCACTACAAAGCGGGCAATCTCCCTTTTCATGCCTTCCCACCAGAAATGCTGTTGTAGATCAAGGTACATCTTCGTACCTCCTGGATGTACGGAATATGCAGAACTGTGTGCCTCCTTCATAACTTCTTCACGAATGTCTCCTTTTGGCACATAGAAATGGCTAGCATATCGCAGCGAACCATCTTCATGAATTAACAAGTTTGTTCGAAGTCCAGCTTCAACCTGTTCTCGAAACTTCTGCAATCTTGGGTCTTGTGACTGTGCTGCTTTAATATTATCGATCAATAACGACTGTACTTGAAGTTGCATCAACTGTCCCGAAGAATGCGGTAGCACGATCTCCAAGTCGAATCTCCGAAAATCTTCAATAAGTTCCTTCTGTGCAATCAACATCCAAATTGCTGGCAACCGACTAAGCGCATCCTGCACAACATTAACCTTCCCCGGATGGTATTTAAGATCATGATCATAGTTAGCCATCAGCTCCAACCATCTATGCTGTGTTGGAGATAGTGCCCTCAGAGTCAATTATTAGGTCACAGGTACGTGATTGTAATGATTGAGGGAGGACCTATCCCGGTAGGACAGTCTTACTCGAGATGATAGTATGCTATCTGGTTTACCTTTATCATCGTGTACTGTTTTAAGTGACATGACACGTCGCTATTACACGTTGATAGAGCCCCTAGGATTCTTGCTTGACCACCAGCAGTATGAGGGCGATCATATAAGTGGGAGCTGGGGGTCTACAAGCATATCCTTAAAAGGTCCCTAGTCGTGGGAGTTTCGAGACTGGGCATCGATACTCCATTAGTAGACTAGTGTATACATTCGAGACCCCGACGAGGGGCGGTGGCCGGTCTCACAAGCCACTGGTGTCAGTTGGATCACCTAAGATGTATACAGGTGCTCATTGGGTTATGAGTACACCGGACAGGACTCGCCGGGAACATGCTAGTTGGTCATATACCAGACGTCAGATGGCAGTTCCCTGGTGACATGTGTGCAGGTTAGTTCATCGACCTGGGGATCGTCATTTGTCTCGTGTGAGTTCCCACTGTACTTTGATTACTACCCTACCACGGCTCAAAGGAGTCGTGCAAACAGGTTTTAGTTGGGTACAGTCCCGAGCCACATGGAGGCAGTGAGCGTATCTTCAGGGGTTCGTCTCTCCCGGTATTGGGGGTGAGGTCGTGCTGTGTCTAGGAGAGCCATTACACAAAGTCCTTGGCCAAGGCAAGGAGATTTACTGGTAGGTATTCCAGTAGTATCTCAGGGTGTTCTGGGCTACACTCCGACACGACTTGTACCGCTTTTGGGGGTCTGACTTTTACCAACCCCCTAGGCCCGCCATGCGATGCTCATAGACGAACGGACCGGACTGCACGGATATTGTCACTGACAGGCTCAGTAGGGTGTCAGGATGAGTTCGCTCATCGACGTCCCTTTTAGTCAATAGCTGGTGGCCCGTCACGTATTGGCTTATACCTCTGACGTGCTAGTGGTTAAATCCACAGCCATAGTATTGACGAGTCTTTAGAGTCCACCACACTTACAGTTACTCAAGTTTCGGGCGAAACGCTGTAGAGGCCGTATGGATATATGGCAGGGTTCGATCAGATACGTGCGGTATTGCACGGATCAGGATCGAACGGATAATACTAGCCGGCTTTGGTTTAAGCCGGTCCTAGTTTAGTACAGTGTAGATTTTGTCTCATTGCATGTGTATCCGGTCGGAATACAGATGCGGGTGTGTATGCACAGTATCGGGGTTTTCCTGTAATTTATTACGGGACCAGTTTTCTGGAGTTGCCAGTTTGCATTCCGTTCTGGCCGGTTTTCCTTTGTTCTTTCCCGGCCGGACTTTTCCGATGGAGGGGGTTATTTGCAATTGTGCAAATAACACTTTGTGGAGGGTTTTATTGCATAATGATTGATTATGATAGCTTTCATTTCTTTGCACCATGACTTGCATTTACTTGTGATTGGAAAGGGTATGGTTTGAACAAAAGTGCAAGCATGGTTGATGTTTTCTTGTCCCTTGATGTGGTCACCTCTTCTCATCTCCTACACTCACCTCCCTTATTGCTTCATATTCTTTCCTCCTCCATTTCTAAGTTGAGAAGTTTTTTCATGGTTGAGTGAGAAGAAGAAAAGAGAAGGAGAGAGCTTCATCCTAGAGAGAGTTTTTTTTTTCATTCTTGATCTTTTTTCATGCCAAGAAAAAATGAAAGCACCATTTTTCATACCTTCATTCCTCCATCTTCAAAAGGCAACCAAAACCCCAATGAGACATAGACCCTACACTTCCTACAGCACATCTTGAGCATGTCGAGTTGCCGGCTTCATGCTCGAGTTGCCTCGGTATTGAGGCGGGAGCCCGTAAAAGACGAAGGCGATGTGGTGCCCTTTCCGATGAGGAGGAGACGGACGGAGATCCCGCGAGGAGATCGGAGTGGAGATGAAGACCGGAGGACTCGGATCAGTCGGTATATCTCTAACCCGTATTCTAGTTAGCTTAGACTTGTTAATGGTTACGATCCGGAGTTTAGTGCGCGGTGGTGCCGGTTTGCAAAGTCCGCAAAAATTAAAGTTTATCACCGCTTCCGCATTCCGGCGTCGGATTGACGGCCGGGACGCCGCCGTGCACTTACAGTGGTATCAGAGCCTCGCCATTAACTTAGTCTAGCTTTGTGTAATGTGTTTGCATTTCCGATCGATCAAAAAGTTCCAAAACTGCATTTTAGTTCGCATCAGTTTCTGTTGAAAATTTTTGGTCTCGAAAAATTTTTCAGGTTATAAAATATTGATGTACTGGAAAATCTAAGAGTTCTGTAAAAATTTGACGAAGTAACTCCACAGTTGGAGCGCGGAACCGCCGCAAAAACCCCATTTGTGCGGCCCTTCCGCCGCGCACTATTCACATCACTTCACCAATTTTTTACAGAGGCCTTCTGGGCTTAAAATATGGGTTTTGGAATATTTAAATTGGGCCCAGGATTTCTGTGAGTGCTACAGTTTTGATTGGGGGCCCACTTGTTAATTGTTTGATCAATCGGAAAATTTTAAACACATTTTTCACAGTATTTACATTATATCTGCGACCGTGAATGTCACTCGATCGGTAAATCCTGTCTAACTGCTATAGCCCGGTTAGACGGATTTGCGAACGTGACTTTCACGTTGATGTTCTATGTATTTGCTGTGATGTTGCGGATCGGTCGTGGGGGATAGCCTGGATGCAATGCTAGTACAGTTTTGTTGTATTATGTACATTTGATATTGCGGGGCGAGCGTCCGACATGTGGACTGCCGTCACTGCCCGTTTGTATTATTCTTTTGGGGCACGACCTGGTTGTGGTCGATGTACCCGTTGTATGTATATTTTACTTTCTGTACTAGGATTGCCCCGCGGAGGGATGCACGGATAGCCGGGTTCTGGAGGGCAACAAGCCCGCATCTCATGGCATTGAGACGGAAGGGGGCTTCACTCTAGGATTGGCGGGCTATTCGCCGCACTCGTAGGGGGTACAAGTTGACCCAGGAGGGGTGCCCAAGTTACCGGATTCCGTGAAGTGCTGGGTGGTCCATTCACGGTGCTGAAGGGGGCTGCCTCGCTTCAGGTTTTGGCGGGTGACTTGCCGCGCCCGTAGGGGTCTAGGATTTCATTGCACAGGCTATCCACACGACCAGGGGAACGTCGGGTTTCAGCGGCTCTGTGAAACCCGGGGATCCCAGATATCTGTATTGTTCTGTGATGCTGTACATTTCTGTGATGTTGCATTTTATTCACGCCTTGAGCGAAATACTATATATTGGTATATATATTAGTAGATGTTGTATATGTTTTTCATCCGCGCTAGTCCAGTCCCCGCTCTGCCGTTAGTTAGCTAACCTAACGGGTGATGACGGGACCCAGTGGCGAATGCGGATGGCATATACGTACGTCAGTATATTTTCGTTCTTTGTGGTGTGATCAATTGATGGGACTGCATTGATTCGGATCAATGCAAGTTAAAAACAAACCTAATCTGATGTTGTTGGAACACTTTTTCAAAAGCTGTTATTGCAAGGACGTTTACTTTTGTTTTGCATCGTGGTATTCATTAGAATATCCTGCTCCTCAGTCGACGAGGCAAGGGCCGAGATCCCTTCACCGGGAGTGACCCCTTGGACAGAAGTTTGCGTCAGGGCATTAACTTCACTATAGCCGATTACTTTTGCTTTGCACCGTGGTATTCATTTGGAATATCCTGCACCTCATTCTACGGGGAAAGAGCCGAGATCCCTTCACAGGGAGTGACCTCTTTAGCAACGGTTTTCGTCACTATATTTTTAAAAGCTATCCGTTCCTTCGACGATATCAAGTTCATTACGTTAAAGGTTTTCGCCAGAAACCATTCGTAGCCCTCCGTCGTTTCATATGGGTGGTCAATAGTATTCAAGCTGCGTATGTTGGCCAAAGTCAAGGCACAGTGATTGGTAGCTATTGGGGTATTCATATGCAGCATAGATAGATGCGTTGGTTTGGGACAGTCGTGCTGCCATTTTGGCCAAAGTCAAGGGTATGTACGGGTGGATTCAAATTAACCTGGAGAATGACGGGTAGAACTTGACATGTGACTTATGATATGTTGGCCAAAGTCAAGGTCATAAGAGCATGGGGCAGAAATCACATCGGGAGTTTCAAAAGTACTGAAACTTGCCAGATATGCGCATACCTTCTGGAGTGTGTTGACGTGAGCGGATTCCGTCACGTTATCATGCGATGATAGTTGGATCCCGATTCCCACTGATGAGTTGGTTTACTCCTCGGGTGTTCCCGACTAATTCTTCTTTCAGGTTTGGAGGAGAATTTAAGGTACAGTGGGAGGATTCCAGATTAGATAAATTGGTAACCATTCTGATCTAGGTTAGAGTGCACGCTGAGTGTTTCTTTTCTCTCTCTCTTTGGCAGCGACCATTGACCCGACCCTAAGACTATGACTCAGTGACCAAGTTGACCGAACCTTCTTAAACACTGGCTTTTGGATTGTCAGAGTTGCAGACCTCATTGCCACTCCTACTTTTACCCTTTTCTCCAGGACACCCCGTTTTACTACGAATGTCCACTTCCATTGGACAAAACCATCGTATGGTTAGATATGAACTCGAAAGAATTTATTCGAGGATGGTTTCCGGTTCTGGAGAAAACGGATAGGATTATTCAGTTGTCTTTTCTTTTCACCTTCTCTCAGGCTGCGAGTACTCCTTGGTTTAGGAGTAGTACACCTATTACGCAAATTGGATAGTCTTCTTCCAAACCATAGGCTGGTGCCGACCGGTAGGGAATGAAGAAAACCAGTTAGCCTAAACGGTGTACAGAAGGTATTAAGTTAAGACAAATAAAGGGATTAGTAAGAGGGCAAAGTAAATTGCAACAGATATTCACGACCAAACCAAGTATTCCTTCGCCAATCCTAAATCACCTTTGTATTTCTCCAGAACACTCCGTATCACTACGAAGATCCACAGTTTATTGGATACTCCATCGTATGGTTATATACGAACTCGAAAGGAACATGTTCCAGTTCGGGGATGGATCCTGGTTCAGGAGAAATAGGAATAAAGTACATTCAGGTGTCTTTTATCTTCACCTTCTCTCGCGATGCGAGTGCTCCTAGGATTAGGACAGTACACCCTTTATGCTTTTTGGATAGTCTTCTTCCAAACCATAGGCTGGTGCCGAACGGTAGGGAAGGAAGAAAACCATTTGGCTTAAAGGGGTGTACAGAAGGTAAAGACTAAAGACATATGAAGGGATTTGGAGAGGTGGCAAAGAACTATACGGTTACAGTCGTGAATCTGGAAGAGGCATTACTAGGAATACCAGAATACCCCATCGGAACATTTCAATGTTTCAGTTTCACTGTGTAATGTTAAAGAAAAACTGATTTCCCGATTAGATACTTACTCCAGGGTATGTATTTACCAGGTACGATTCTCACATCTGTATGGTTTTACAGATGATGAGTGGGAGTAAGTTATTGGGAATTGGGTGATTATCCTCATTATATCGGGATTCGTTGTAATCGGTGATATTTGAGGAAATCACCTGGGCTGTTTGCCGGTCGGCAAATATTTGGTTTTGAATATCCGCTGTTATGCACCAATTTCAAATTGATATATCTGTACGTCTATTTTTATAGAGTGAGATATACCTTTCTGAAATTATGTCTACGACATTTACCTATATCAGTGGATGGTTAGGTAAGGAGCATTAAACAGCGGTGTAATTCTTCTTAACCATAAGTACAGTTTTCAACCTACGACACACAGTGAAAGAGTTGTTAGACTCAGCGGACTTATACAGAGTATTGTATGTTGTCCAGTGTCCATTAGGACAAAGGGGTTGGTCCTCATACTATATTCTGTTTACTTTTAACTTCTCTAGTTCTTAGACATGTGTTTTGTGGAAACACAGAGTCTAAGTTTTGAGGAGTTATAGGTATTTGAATAGAGTAGAGAACCAGGTGTAGCAAGTATCGGGATTCTTCAAAGTGATCGAAGATAAAGATACTTGTGTATGGTATTCAGTTGATAGTAATAATAAAGAGAAATTGCTTCTCTTTCAGGTTACTCATAATTGGAAGCATTCCTAAGTTGAGTAACGCTGATCGGCCTCTCTCCATTTAGTTGACATGCACTGGAGACAGCTGCATGATTTGAATCTGGTTCAATTAAATCAGTGCCTCTGGTTCTATATTGGATATAGTACAGTTCATATCTTAACATTGTTAAGGTACGGGGAGTTGTCCGGCTTATGATTAAAACCAGACTCTGGATAACTCAAGGCACGTTTCTGTAATGGCTGTTTGTGGGTTGACCCAGGCTATGACGAGGGTTGATTTTCTACCATCTGGAAGATCAATAGTGATATTGTTCTTAACTCGCCACATTTTAAAAGAAATGGTTATTTTTCAGAAAACAGTAGTGGGAGTATGGTAGAACTGGAAGTGATTCCAGAACCGCAAACGATTACTGAAGATTTGATATGGAACCTAAAGATTCAATCTGGATTGACATTCCATTGGCCACTCCGCAGATACGGTGGGTAACTTCAGGCACCCGAGAGGCACTCCGGTAGCCTCAAGGACGGTGACAAGGAAGTTCTTGTTTACCCACACTTGCCATTGCTGTTGTTCCAGGCTGCGAGACCCGGTGGGAGGATGAGTATAGTGTCGTTCTAAACTAGCTTTAGAAGTGCACGTCTATATGACTCTGCCAGAGGGTTGTCGTAGTCAGTGGGAGCAGCGGAAGCATTGGTGGACATCAGGCTTATGTCTATTTATAGACTAAAGCAGATATAGCGGAGATAGATCATCTATTTCTGACGTGACAGTCATAGGTTTGACTTCATCAGAATAGGAGATGGATCTGTTGAGAAGGTAGTAGGATGTGATGTCATGGTATTTGGATGACATACACAAAGTAGGAAAAGAAACTCCTATACTACGATCGGTTATACTTTGGTCGTCACACAGTGGTTTCTCCACAAAGGAAATGGATTTTATATCTGACATACTGGTTACTGGATCTATGGTTTTAGATCTAGATTTGGGTGGTTTCTCAATCAGGGTACCTTGACAGCATTCTAAGAGTATTTAGAATGGACGACTCCTAGCACGGTAGTATACCTGCAGGTGATGGAGTCACCCTCCCTAAAGGTGTCTTATAGACTAAAATAGAGAGGGATGTGCATGATTGGCAGATCACTTGCTTAGGCAATTGAGTCAATCATGAGATGTCATGGACCACACCAGATGTTGTTCTTGCACTAGATGCAATAAGTTGATATTGATCCAATCCTGGAGAAACAGTCGGAAGCAGTTTTAGAACATAAGTGGCTGTTCTAGGGATATGATAACGAAAGCCCCACTCGGGAAACTGTTATCATTCCAGGCTTCCAAGGTGACATGGACGACAAGGAGGTTGTCAGAGTTATAGTTTTCCTTCTGATGAGGGGCAGTATTTTGGACAGGTGATCCAAGGCAATACTGAGGGAGGCATGGCGCGCAGGATACTGATTAAGTTCAGTTGACGATACAGTCTAAGAAGTTTGGATTTGGAGTTCATTTATGAGCTATGTCCCATCAGACATCCAGACACATTCTAAGACAGGTATTGCTCATTTCGGGAGATGGGTTTCTCCGCGAACATGAGATATAGAGAGACATGGAAAGAAACAACAAAGCGGATCCACTCACTGAGGCTATTCCTCGAACGCAATAGTTCCGCAAACGAGCTTTGTGAGACTGACTAGTAGAGGAGTTGGATGTTCGGTATCACACGGGCTGTGAGTATGCGACATCGCAATAATTAGCCTTGAGTGCAAGTGGGAGATTGTTGGAGATAGTGCCCTCAGAGTCAATTATTAGGTCACAGGTACGTGATTGTAATGATTGAGGGAGGACCTATCCCGGTAGGACAGTCTTACTCGAGATGATAGTATGCTATCTGGTTTACCTTTATCATCGTGTACTGTTTTAAGTGACATGACACGTCGCTATTACACGTTGATAGAGCCCCTAGGATTCTTGCTTGACCACCAGCAGTATGAGGGCGATCATATAAGTGGGAGCTGGGGGTCTACAAGCATATCCTTAAAAGGTCCCTAGTCGTGGGAGTTTCGAGACTGGGCATCGATACTCCATTAGTAGACTAGTGTATACATTCGAGACCCCGACGAGGGGCGGTGGCCGGTCTCACAAGCCACTGGTGTCAGTTGGATCACCTAAGATGTATACAGGTGCTCATTGGGTTATGAGTACACCGGACAGGACTCGCCGGGAACATGCTAGTTGGTCATATACCAGACGTCAGATGGCAGTTCCCTGGTGACATGTGTGCAGGTTAGTTCATCGACCTGGGGATCGTCATTTGTCTCGTGTGAGTTCCCACTGTACTTTGATTACTACCCTACCACGGCTCAAAGGAGTCGTGCAAACAGGTTTTAGTTGGGTACAGTCCCGAGCCACATGGAGGCAGTGAGCGTATCTTCAGGGGTTCGTCTCTCCCGGTATTGGGGGTGAGGTCGTGCTGTGTCTAGGAGAGCCATTACACAAAGTCCTTGGCCAAGGCAAGGAGATTTACTGGTAGGTATTCCAGTAGTATCTCAGGGTGTTCTGGGCTACACTCCGACACGACTTGTACCGCTTTTGGGGGTCTGACTTTTACCAACCCCCTAGGCCCGCCATGCGATGCTCATAGACGAACGGACCGGACTGCACGGATATTGTCACTGACAGGCTCAGTAGGGTGTCAGGATGAGTTCGCTCATCGACGTCCCTTTTAGTCAATAGCTGGTGGCCCGTCACGTATTGGCTTATACCTCTGACGTGCTAGTGGTTAAATCCACAGCCATAGTATTGACGAGTCTTTAGAGTCCACCACACTTACAGTTACTCAAGTTTCGGGCGAAACGCTGTAGAGGCCGTATGGATATATGGCAGGGTTCGATCAGATACGTGCGGTATTGCACGGATCAGGATCGAACGGATAATACTAGCCGGCTTTGGTTTAAGCCGGTCCTAGTTTAGTACAGTGTAGATTTTGTCTCATTGCATGTGTATCCGGTCGGAATACAGATGCGGGTGTGTATGCACAGTATCGGGGTTTTCCTGTAATTTATTACGGGACCAGTTTTCTGGAGTTGCCAGTTTGCATTCCGTTCTGGCCGGTTTTCCTTTGTTCTTTCCCGGCCGGACTTTTCCGATGGAGGGGGTTATTTGCAATTGTGCAAATAACACTTTGTGGAGGGTTTTATTGCATAATGATTGATTATGATAGCTTTCATTTCTTTGCACCATGACTTGCATTTACTTGTGATTGGAAAGGGTATGGTTTGAACAAAAGTGCAAGCATGGTTGATGTTTTCTTGTCCCTTGATGTGGTCACCTCTTCTCATCTCCTACACTCACCTCCCTTATTGCTTCATATTCTTTCCTCCTCCATTTCTAAGTTGAGAAGTTTTTTCATGGTTGAGTGAGAAGAAGAAAAGAGAAGGAGAGAGCTTCATCCTAGAGAGAGTTTTTTTTTTCATTCTTGATCTTTTTTCATGCCAAGAAAAAATGAAAGCACCATTTTTCATACCTTCATTCCTCTATCTTCAAAAGGCAACCAAAACCCCAATGAGACATAGACCCTACACTTCCTACAGCATATCTTGAGCATGTCGAGTTGCCGGCTTCATGCTCGAGTTGCCTCGGTATTGAGGCGGGAGCCCGTAAAAGACGAAGGCGATGTGGTGCCCTTTCCGACGAGGAGGAGACGGACGGAGATCCCGCGAGGAGATCGGAGTGGAGATGAAGACCGGAGGACTCGGATCAGTCGGTATATCTCTAACCCGTATTCTAGTTAGCTTAGACTTGTTAATGGTTACGATCCGGAGTTTAGTGCGCGGTGGTGCCGGTTTGCAAAGTCCGCAAAAATTAAAGTTTATCACCGCTTCCGCATTCCGGCGTCGGATTGACGGCCGGGGCGCCGCCGTGCACTTACATGCTGCCCCATGTTAAGCTCTTTCTGTGTGAACACATATTTCAGGCTTTTGTGATCGGTGAATACTTCAACCCTTTCGCTCAATAAATAGTGTCTCCAAATTTTCAAAGCGAAAATCACTGCTGCAAGTTCCAAATCATGAGTTGGGTAATTCTTCTCATAGATCTTCAACTGTCTCGATGCGTAAGCTATAACCTTCCCATGCTGCATCAAAACACATCCCAAACATTTCCCAGATGCGTCGCTGTGAATCACCAATCCTCCGGAACTGTCTGGTACGGTCAAAATAGGAGCGGTTATCAACCTTTGCTTCAATGCCTCAAATGACGCACACTTATCAGTCCATACAAACGGTACTTCCTTGCGCGTAAGCTTGGTCAAATGCTCAGCCAAACGAGCAAAATTCTCCACGAACCTTCTGTAATATCCGGTAAGTCCAAGAAAACTTCTGATCTCTGCTACGTTCTTCGGAATCGGACAATCTTGAACTGCTGTAATCTTCTCAGGGTCAACGGTGATTCCATCTCCAGATACAACATGCTCCAAAAACTTTATTTCTTCAAGCCAAAACTCGTACTTGCTCATCTTTGCATACAATCTTTCTTGCCTCAATGTCTGCAGTGCGATCTTCAAGTGTTCAGCATGCTCTTCTAGGCTCCTCGAATAGACTAGAATATCATCAATGAACACCACTTTAAACTGGTCTAAAAACGGTGAAAAGATTCGGTTCATCAAGTCCATAAATATCGTCGGTGCATTCGTGGCTCCGAATGGCATCACCAAATACTCATAATGTCCATACCGAGTTCGTAACGCAGTCTTGCAAATATCCTCTGATTTAACTCGGCCCTGATGATATCCGGGCCGCAAATCCAGCTTTGAGAATACCCTCGCGCCACTAAGCTGCTTGAACAATTCTCCAATGCGAGGGATCGGGTACTTGTTCTTAATAGTCATCCGGTTTAATTCTCGATAATCGATGCACATCCTCCTTGTGCCATCTTTCTTCTTGACTAGAAGAACTGGAGCTCCCCAAGGTGAATTACTGCTACGAATCCAACCCTTCTCAAGCAATTCAGTAACCTGCTTCTTTACTTCCTCCAACTCCACAGGTGCCATTGGATAGTACGCCTTTGAGATCGGCGCTGCACCAGGAACAAGATCGATCGCGAACTCCACATCTCATTTTGGCGGTAAACCCGAGATGTCCTCGAACACGTCCATGAACTCTCGAACTGCAGCCGGCGGTTCCTCCTTATCAACTTCCATCAACGAAAGAACATTATTTGTCGGCGTAGCCCTAAACTCAACTGGCCCGACAGAACTGCTACCTCCAGCAAAAGCAAACTTCGAATGTCCGGGAATCTGGAAAATCACTTTCTTTGCCCTACAATCAATGTGAGCGTGGAAAGTGCCGAGAAAATCCATTCCCAAAACAACATCCTAGATGCCAGTATCGATCACAAGGAAATCTGCAAATAACTCCCGTCCGCAAATAACAACAGAACAATCCTTGCATTCGCTACTAGATATGATCTTCCCATTCCCAGTGTGTATGTCCCAACAACTAGATAGGGTCGTGCAAGAAATCGAGTGTCCAGCAATAAACTTGGACGACATAAAACAATATGATGCACCAGAATCGAATAATGCTTATGCGGGAAAATCATGAACAAATAGGATACCTGAAACAAATTGCTCTGAAGCCTTGGCCTCTTCAGCCATCAGGGTAAAGGCTCGAGCTTGATTGGGTCCCTGAGTCAACTGCTTCTGCCCCTGACACTGCTTCTGCGGTGGCCTCTGAACATCATCTTTCATACGATGCTTCGACGGACAAGCATTAATAGTATGATCCGCCGATCCACAAACCAAACAAAGTCCCAGCATCCTTCGGCAATCTCTTTTCACGTGTCCGGGTAAATGGCAGTAGTCACAAATCACGCACTTTCTCTGATTGGCTACGACGGGCTTCTTCATCGGTGCTACGCCATGTCGGTTCACCGGAATACCTCTGCGTATAGGCGCTCGGTTCGGCATAAACGCCGGCTTCCGTACCACAACTGCCTGCTGCTGTGTACCCTCAGTCTTCAATGATAAGCTCAGCTGCTCTCTGGCCGCTTTAAGCACTTGCGAGAAAGTGGTCAAACCCAAAGATATAATGTGCCTCTGGATGTCCACATCCAAACTGCGCATAAACCTTCGTGCCCTATCAGTTTCTTTGGCCACCAAAGGTCCAGAGAAACGACTGAGCCGTATCAACTCAGCCGCATGCGCATCCACGGATATGCCATTCTATTTCAAACTGATAAACCTTTCTTCCATTTCCTCCCGTGCAGTCTGCGGGAAGAACTTTTCAAAAAAAACTCTTCGAAAAATCTGCCCAACTGATTGGCTTGGGCAAGCGGGTCTCTTCCACAAGCTACCATTCACGGGCATAGTCAACTAATTGGATGCGTACAACATCCACTCTCTTGTCCTCTGGAATTTGTGCCGCGACAAGCAAATTCTCCGTATCAACCAGCCATTACTCCGCTGGCAACGACTCCTCCAAACCAGTGAAGATGGACTGACCCAGTCTCCTGAAATCCGCCACGGTACTCACACGCTCAACTGTTTTGGCCGCAACATTGTTTACGGACTGCTGGACGGGCCGCAAACCTTCCTGAAAAGCTTCGGCTTGCCGCTGGTTCAGCTCGGTCTGCCGCTTCTGGTTCTCTAGCATCCCATGAATTACTCCAAGTAAAGCGGCGTCATCAACACGCCTTTGGTACGATCGTAGATTCCTGTCTCCCATGATCCTGCAACCAAGACACCGAAAAGATTAGTATGATAACAAGATTCAAAACTTGCGGTGAATAATGACCATAAATCAAGGATATGAATCAAGACTAGAACTCCAAGTTACTTAAATAGAGTACCGCATTGTAACCATGCCGCGGTACATAGTTACAATCACATAACTCCACTCAAGTCGCCCAAATTCTAGAGATAAACAACAGGGAACCAAAAGTTTCAAATCGAGATGCAAAGTTGTTTGCATATCGTCAAGACAAGGATCAAGAGAAGATATGATTCAAGAATCATGATATCAATATGGCAGGACATGTTCCTAATTACAGGTTTTCTGAATCGTGTATTGGGTCAAATACCCAACTAAAAAAGAATCAAACCCGATTAACCTAAATCCTATGGCTCTGATACCAAACAAACCCTGTCACGCCCCGCTTCCCAGAGTGCGCTAAGATCAGCACGTGACAGAGCCAACCATGCTACCTGTGGATAGGAAACATCCCTCCACAGTTACATTACGGCTGTCTAGAGATATCAAGAACAGTAGAAATAAAATAAACTATTTAGTACATGTCCATGAGCTAGAATAAACGAGTCAAGAAATAATATGCGGAAGCAATAGATCTAATAAGCAATAATAATCTGGAATGTATGTCCCAAATATGGGCTCACATCAGGAATGAAAATACTGAACGAAAACTAAACTAAAATACTAGCAGGTCCTCACTGCTCGGACTGTTCACTGAAATACTTCTGATCGGGCAGCTGCAAAGGTAGAGGATCTGGGCCATGCAAAACCCAGACGTCAGTGCATCATAATATCAACAATAATATAATCAGGAGTAACAAACATGCAAGCACGAGTATGAACAGTAATAAAGGTATAACAGTAACACGAATGTGGAACAGTGATGGGTAAAAGCAGATGTGACGTGCAGTGGGTAATCTGAACTAAACTACTGGGTAACTACTCTCAATTCTGTGAAATCAATTTAATGAATCGTCGATGTAACTCAATATTATCCTGTGCATGCCCGGGACCACGGTCCAGATTCTCGGGTTGAAACCGAGACATACCGCTAGGCACTAAACAGGAAACATGTACAGATGAATGATGTCAGCAGCAGCATCCCAGGGCTGGCCTAGCCCCTAAAACTGATCAGTATAAGTATCGAACTGTCGAGTTACAAGTCAGGTTTCATCATTGATTTCCCCATACCCCCAGGTTATGTGTTCAAGTCAGGTATTGATAAATCTGAACCTAATGCCAACACAGGATCAAGCAGGAACATGTTTGTCTACACAGACAACAGGATATGTCCATCGGGACAACATGTCAGGATTGTCGGCATTAGAAACAGGATCAGGTAACATGTTAAGTAGTGATATATCAGGTCATGTCAAGTAGTGTACACGTATCAGGTCATGTCAAGTAGTGTACACGTATCAGGTCATGTCAAGTAGTGTTGTAACAGGTCATGTCAATTAGTATACATGCATCAAGTCGTGTCAAGTAGTGCACGGGTATCAAGCGGATGCTCATAATAAAACTGTAACAGGTACGGATGCACAGTAAAATCATGTATGCACAAAATAATTATCAGAGGTTACCTCATTGTTATGTAGGGTGCATAATATCAAGTATGTAGTACTAATATAACAATAAAATGAAATAATGTGACATGGTATGCGAATAAATATAAAATCAAGGGTATAGATGCACGATTATCGATTAGGGTTACATTTATAGTTCCAATACTAAATGAGATGCACATTATCTAGCATGGGGTGTTAACATAACAATAATATGTATTAATGGAATCTGTAGATGCAGCTATACGTATTTTAAATGATATGGATGCAAACGGGTATCCGAAAATAGTAAAACTTTAGTATAGATGTATAATGGGATGAACGGGTAACATTTTACTCATATGGATGCATGATACTATACCTAGCATGTGGAAAGATGATTTAGCATGCGAATAAATATGTAAATACTAATATGGATGCATACGGATGTCATATAACCGTAAAATGATAAACTGGTAAATGCGGGATGCAAAACTAAATAATATGAAATGGAAATATTCAATTGGATGCAGTATATTATAGTACAGTATGTAACAAGATAAGTTTGGATGCACTAAATAGGAAATAGATTGTACGGACGCATACGGATGTCCGAAAATGGTAAAACATCCCGAAATGATAATGTGGATGCATAACTAATCATTATAGAGTGTTATTATTCAAATGGATATAGAATATAGTAATATAGCATGTAGTAAGATTAACTTGCCTCGATCGGATCACACGACGGATACGTACGTCAACGTCCAATGTCAGTAAATGTCGCGACACACACGCGGGCGTACAGAAATGAACCAAGCAAAGCAAGAATATGACCATGCTGGTTGGGGTTGTCCACAGGGTTACATGGATCGTCAACAGCGGTACGGCTCTGGCGATCACCGGGATCAAAAAGTCAAGAAAGAGAAGAAAGAAGAAGAAGAAGAAGAAGAAGAGAGGAGAAAAGGGCTGCTTCCAGGCTTGGGGTTTCAGGGATAGAGGAGGTAGAACAGAGAGGGTGACGACGTTGACGGGTTTTCCGGCGAGGTTTCACGGCAAGGACAGTGAGGGTTCTTGATGTCGGGGATCGGGGTTTTGTGCAGTGAAGGGGATCGGGATCATGTGGAGGAGGAGAGAGGAAGTGATGGAGAAGGTGGTGGCGAGTTCATGGAGGCGACGACGGGGTCGGAGCTCCGGCGATGAGGGTTCAGGCGAGGGTTGCAGTAGCAAAATTCTTGGGGTCCAGGGGTTGTTGGATTCTGTAGGGAGAGGGTTTGTCGAGTCCTGCAGAGGAGAGGAGAAGGGAAGGAGATGAGAGGGGTCGTCGGCGGTGCGGTTGAGGAGGTCGGAAGTGAGGTGATGGGTTGCAGCGATGTCGGGTGTCGTCGGGGAAAGAAGAGAAGAGGAGAAGGAGAAGGCCGAGGGTGGAGGCGAAGTCGATGAGGGAAGGCTGACGAGATGGTCGACGGTAGAAGCGAGCGCGAGGAGGGTGTGCAGGGTCGGGTTATGTGCAGTAGGGCGAAGGTGGGTTTAAAAAGAAACGGGGAAGGAATGAAGGAGGGAGGTAATCGTAGCAACGGAGGGAGGTGATGGGATCCCTCAGTGAATAGGAAACACGAGAGCTGTGAGAAAGAGGGGGAGAGAGAAAGAGAGAGATCACGAGAGAGAGAGAAAGAACTGTTAATTAGTTAGGATTTTAATATAAAAATATATTTATATAAAGATAGAGTGGGAGAGAGAGAAAACTGTTGAAGATTTGATCTAAAAATATATTAGAATATATATATTCGTTAGGTAAACAGTTATATATATAAGGATTAAAATATTAATAAATTTTGAGTTTTTGGTTAACACAAAATTTCTCCAAAACGTGCCCAGGTCGGGTCTGAAAATCTTGTTTTAAAATACGGATAATATGCGTTTCAACCAAAACCAAAACATGATATCCGGATAATGAAAATTCATATCCCTAAGAACGGATGCACGCATGTGCACGTAGCCATCCAAATAGGTCCGTTACACTGAACGGGACAAGAACAAGGTGCGCGGATGCTATGACGGGGTTAGGGGTATCATGCAGGCCATGCAATCTATTTTAAAATTATTTTATGTGACTTTAAATGTTATATATTTAAAAAATGCAGATGCCAGATATAATGCGAGTATGCAATGTATAAATTAGAAAGAAAGTGCACGAGTCTACGTAACAAGTCAGGATAGATCATAAACATGAATCAAGATAAGTTTCAAGCAAGCGGGTCGGGTCGGATGCAAATACAAATGCCAATTACATTATTTGTACCCAAAACACAATAAATCAAGAAAATACCATAATTAAGGAAACTCTTGAACTAGAACTAGTATAAATGAACTAGGGTGTTACAACAATCGTTCGGTAAGTCCCAAAGATGGGTAGAGATAGAAGAGACAGAAAGAGAATATGACTAGTAATGTTTGATTATATTGTTAACGCAGTTGTTTGTAGCTTGGTAAAAAATATACCAGTGTATACGAGAGGAGTCCCACTATTCCGGAGACTAAGGTATACGGAGCATAAAAAACCGTTCAGCCACGGTACAACGGCAATGGATATTCAGGTTAGGTATATTAAGGTTACAGTCTCGTGCCACTTCTAACATATTCCGTACCAATATACCCCTTTAAAACCCCGTAATGTCTTTTGTATTGATTGTATTGTTTTGTTATTTAGATGGATGACTTGTCGAAACCATAATATTAGTAAACAGAATGGATATAAATGGATAGTCATGTAGACGGAGTATATCCATTGTTCGGTTCAGTCAAAATGGATTGATATAGATTGAATTCTGATATTCATGGATTCATGTTGTATTGTAGTTTATACTTGAATCATATTCAAGTCAGGTTGATTATATTGAGACCCTGTCTGAGTCAGATACTTTGAAAAGAAATTAAAGTTCTGAATTAGTTTTGATGTTATCGGTAACTGCTGCACATGGACGGCAGAATTTGTGCCTTTTTTCCAAAACAATTATCGTATTGATAACACCGTTGTTAGATTGTCTACCTTAGATAGGCAAGCACCCACATTCTCCGGCTCCCTGAGGCTCAAGAGAATTGGTCCCGCTTAAACCTATATTTACTAGGGTCCTTATTGTAATAGTATAACTTGAGGGGGTTTTTATATAAAAATAGTTTTGATATATTTTCAAAATACAGTTCAAGTATTTAATTATCGCCTTTAGGGTTTTCATAGATGTATATTTTATAAAAGTGAAATTTCTAGTGAGTAGAACCTAGTTTTCATTGTATATGGTATTTTATTGAAATATTGAAATTGTTTTGTATTGAAATGGTACTTTCATGTAATTGTGATTCCATTGATTTAGAAAAAACATGGAATATTTGTATAATATATTTAAAATAGATCTTTTGATAATAATCATATATATTTAATAAAATAAATTTTATTTATTTTGTAGAAATCTCATTTTCTTAAAAATAGCATTAAAAATTCCATCGAGATCGAATACTCCTTTCGGAGGTCTACATCTCGCTCTACTAGGCCCGAGGACGTGCGATAACCCACACCATCCCGATCGGGGTTCCCAAAAATGGATTGTAGAGGCGCAATTGCAAGGAATTAGATAACACTCTTTTTAAAGAAAACGGTTTTGTAATAGTTTAGGGTATTTTATTGAAACTCGTAATATTCCCATAAATATTGTCCAAAAGTAAATTGTTATCCAAAAGTAAATCGTGCTATGTCATGAATGCGTGTTGTGATGAGGTAGGTCATTACCTCGTGAGTTTTCTAAAGGTAATACAGTAAAAAGTGGATAACAATATCATTTGTAATCATGGTGGTATTTTACTATAAAAAATGAAATAAAGATTGCAACATGAATTATTTTGAGATGAAACTTGTTCTAATGTGTTTATTTATGTTTGTTAAACATTATATGAGAGTATGGTATTTTATGGTTTAAGAAAAATAGAATTTTTAAAGAAAAACGTATCGGAAGTCGGATTAACTCCGCTTCCGTCGGGTTTTGAAAAATAAAAGTTTTAGAATAGAAAAAGAGAGGGGAGGAGGGGACTTACAAGATACAAGGATAGAGGGGAGAATGGGGAAGCCTGGAAAACCATCGGGGCATCGTTTCCTCACAGGAATCTTCTTGGAACGTCGCCAGAACTCCGCCTCTTGCTAACTCCACTTGCACAACTTGGGACTTAGAAATTTTTGAGAGTTTTTGTAATGAAATTCTGAGTGAGGAGGGGTGAAATAGAGTGTGGTATTTATAGAGAAAATTAGGGTTTAGAGGGTTAAAGAATACACTAAAAATATGCATTAAAATTGGATTAAAGGGTGATTTAATATTCTCTGGATGAATGCAGAGTAAGCAAATAATATGGGGTTAGTGGGGTAGGCGAAGAGATGCTCGGGTAAAACAATGGGGACCATCCCCTACGGATGGCCCGGCGGTGCCAATCCCAATGCCAATCTCACCGGTCGTTCCCCGCCGATGGGTGCTTGGGATTTAGCCACGTGTCCCCATCGCCTCATATACACCAGTGCACATGTTTGTTTATTCTGTAACTCTTCATTTTACGTGTAGTGCATGTGTAAACTCTTGGGCTTCTAAAAGATTAAAAAAAATTAATAAAAAGATAATGTGGTTGGGGGGATTCGATCACAGGGGCTACGTCACAGCAGTGCAAGGCTTTACTAGTGAGCTACAAGTGCTTTCTTGCTGTTTAAAAGCAAAACAAATACTTATAGTGTACACAGGATTGCAAATACTCCATTTGTACATTAACTTTTAAATGAATTTTCTGTACATTGAAATTGGAGTTGTTACACTTGTTTTTAATCATCACTTCATTCAGAGCTCGATAATCCACACGCATCCTGTATGAACCATCTTTCTTTTTCACGAGTAATACCGGAGATCCTCAGCTTGAAGTACTGGGTCGGATCCAACCTTTCTGCAGTAGTTTGTTCAACTGAATACGGATCTCTTTTACTCCTTCCGGACTTAACCGGTACGGATCTTTGATTACAGGTTGCGCACCAGGTTGTAATTCAATACTAAACTCAAGAGCTTGATCGGGAGGCAAATCTGATATATCTTCAGGGAACACATCTTCAAACTCTCGAACTACTTCGGGCTTTTCTTCTTTTACCGGTAGAGAAAATACTTCTGCATTCTTCGGTTTAGCACGGTATCTTCTTGGTGCCAAAGTTCTATCTCCACTCTTGAAATAGAAGACTGGGTGATCTAGTATCTCAAATACTACCTTCCTTTGATGGCAGTCAATAGTAGCATATAATACTCCCAGCCAATCCATTCCCAACACAACATCGAAATTTGCTATGTCTATTACTTTGAAATTTGCGTTGAATTCTTATCTACAAACTACAACCGGACACTAATCAAACCCCATAGTTGCTTTCAGAACTTCATTCCCAGAACTGACATTCCAGCTTGAAATGAGTGGCTTCATGGGAATCGCATGCATTCTCATGAATCGTTAGGACATGAAGCAGTGTGAAACTCCTGTGTCGAAAAGTGCAAGTGCAGGAAGGGTGGCTACTAGTATAGTACCTAAGTTATATGAGGTTGGGTTTAGATATAGGAAAAAGTATAGTGATACACAAGGATTGAGAAGATTTGAAAGGATGGGGGAATTACCAGTGATGACTTGTCTTTTGGCTTCAGCCTCCTCGACCGTCATTGTAAACGCCTAACATCATGGTACATTCCTCCTTGCCGAAGGCATATTCCTCTATCCTTGGGGCATGTTTCTCTACCCTTAAGGTATGGTTCTCTGTGCCTGATGGAATTGATGTTGAGGCTGTGCAGGTGGTTCACATGGAGTTGGTGCAAGGAGAGCTAGGCGGGGTGTAGATGCCTGAATGGATGGTCGCTGCGGGGCTGTGATTGTGGGTCTGGGTGCGGGTGCTGTGTTAAAACGATATGGACATGCTCCTATAGCGTGAGTGGATGCGCCACAAACCAAACACATGCCATTTGCACGCCTACAGACCTTCGCCAAGTGTCCAGTTCTATTACAGTAGAAATAGAAATCTGGAATGGACTGGTTAAATGATCATCCTAGTCTCCTGGGTGCAAAGGTCGGCTTAGAAGAGGCTCCTCCTATCATCTGTGCAGCAGGACATTTGATTCCAGCTGTTTGGGGCTTACCCTTCTTCTTCACCACAGCTTCATAACGGCAAGCTGCCTTCAGGGCGAGTTCATGAGTCGGGTAATCGCCTGTGGCTAACGCCGCTTGAATCTCCGGGTCTAAGCCCTGTTGAAATCTTCTAGCCCGAATCTCATCTGTCGGGATCAAATGTGTCGCGAACCTGATGAGATGTTGATGTCAGGATAGTGATGTGTTTTAACTAAATATTATTTGATATGAATTCTTTACCTGCTGAGCATGATGAATTCGGCATCATATTCATCCACTGATTTTACCTATATAGAACCTTGTTGTAGGTGGATAAACTGTTGCTCCATCTCAAATTGAGCAGTCTCGAGAAAGAACTTCATATCGAACAGATCGCGAAACGCTTTCTATTCTATTGGCTGGGTGAGATGGCTTTCCTCAGCCTTTCACCAGACTCTTACATTGTCTGTCAGTTGCAGCTTAGCAACTCTTACCCAGGCAATATCTGGCACTCGAGCTGCTTCCAGATCATCTTCGATCGCTTGAGCCCATTCTTCTGCCTCAAGTGGGCTCTCTTTTCCCGAGAAGTTTTTTGGGTGCAGTGCCGGAATTGCTTGACTCCGAGTGCCATGGCTTCGGGGCGGTGCATGAGGATAGCAGTCTGTTGCTGCTGACCCTCCAATAGGTTCTTAATAGCTTCAAGCAGTACTGTTTGCTCGTTGATAGATGGTGCAACGGTAAGTGGTGGTGGTAGAGTAGGCGGTGGGGTATTGCCGTTGATGTTCGTGCTGGTATTGTTCGATGAATCCATTACCTTGATAGAAAAGGAATGGTTATGATAGATTCAAGAAATTTGAAATGTAAGGAATGTATAGTTGTTGATTCTTATAATTCTTATGATATATATTGCTTAAGACTTCATGCAGAAGTGACCTGCATGGGCCACCAACAAAACCTGTCACGCCCCGCTTCCCAGTAGATGAAAACGGTGACGTGGCGGGCCGCAACGTATTTACTGTGAAATAAACACGTTAAGCGTAATTAAGCAATATGTAAATGTACAAGAATGACAAGAGTATTAAAATGAAACAACAACTTTATTTGCATTCATATTTACATACAACTGTTTGAAAATAAAAGATACAATGGGTAAAGCAGTGCCTAAACAATTGCATGCAGGAAAGTAAGTGCAACGGAACTAGTAGTTAGGCTGTGCCGCAAACTGGTCTAAGTCCTCCTGGTTCGGCTCAATATCTTCAGTAACCGGTCAACCTGACGAATATTCCAAAGAAAGAAACAGAAAGGAATGTCGTCAGCGAACTAACGCTCGGTAAGTCCCAAAAGAATAAAGAGAAGATAATATATAAAATGAAATGAACAGATAAAGTGTATAACTGATTACTAGTATATGATAGTTATTATAACTTGGTTGTTTGTTATAACGACTCAGAATTTACTGTACAAATTTTTTTAATTTAATGAACAGAAAGCAGTTTACAAGCCTGAGTACTAGTTACAAATATATTTTGTTTAAGAACAACAAGAAACCACTTGTAGCTCACTTGTAAAGCTTTGCACTGCTGTGACGTAGCCCCTGTGTTCGATTCACATCAAGCACATTTATTTTTTAGATTTTATTTTTAAACTTTTGGAAGCCCAAAAGTTCACACATGCAATGCACATAAAATGAAAAGTCTGAAGACATCAAAAGGGAATTAATGATGGCTTGTACACGTGGCTCCAATCCGACGGCTCCCCCTCTCCAATCGATGGCTTGTACACGCAGGTAGAATTACTTTTTCTTAAGCATTGCTTATTTATATTCCTACACCTTACTTGTTAATATGAAACTAATGTTCAGAACCAACTTTCACTCAAAAACATCATACTAAATAACTTTAATTTAACTTTTACATAAAAATACCATGAACTTTATATATGTCACCTTATATTGTTTTTCTTAAACATACATTTAGAAAAATTCACGGGGTAATGACCCACCCCTCACATACACACTTGTTTCCATAGCCCGATACCTTTTGAATGTATTTTTGTTACAATATTACATCAAAATACCATGTACTATAAAAACGATTTTCTTTTAAGTGTATTCTTCTAGCTTGCTTGGGGCTCAGGTTTTAAGTGTAGTCTTCTAGCTTGCTCATTATACTTTTGATCTTGCTAGTTTTTCTAGTGATTATACTTATTAGTTCCAGATTCACTTTCTGTAGTTAAAATTATCACAACCACTAAACATGATACGTGTCGTATATATAGTTTCACTTCTAAACTGATATTAGCTCACAGATTTAACCCACTGAAAAACTAACTTGTTTAAACAATAACAAACATACTTAAACACCTACAGAGATATACCCCAAAAACCCAAAACACCCAATTCTTCTACAAATCCGGCGAGATCGGATTTTTCCTTAATGGTCGTCGGCCAAAATCCGAGCACCGGGGTTCGTTTTCTTATGGTTAATTCTAGGTCTAGATTATAAGGTCCAGGTAATGTTTGATTAATCTATTTATCATTTAAATTAGAGCAGATTCGAACAGAGGTTAAGCTTGTAAAAATACGATATCCAATTTCAAACAAAACTGAAGTGAACAAAACTGAATAATTTGAAAAGAGAGGAAGATATACCTATGGGTATTTGTGTATAGTAGAACACCAGCTCTTAATTTGTATGTTGAGCCATCTAGGATTGGTAATAGATCAAGCTTGATGATGTGCACAAGTTGATGAAGGGACTTAGATATTTTCACTTAGATTTAAGAATACTTAGGAGTTTCTTGATTTTGGGTTGAAGAATGAATTGTTTTCAGTTGGGATTGCTACTGAAATTCTAAGTGTTATATGTAAATGAAATAAGAAGATTTGTAGAGAAAGCATGAGGTGTCGATGAAGAGGTGGAGGTGGCATGAAAGGAAGAAGGTTGTGTCACTTGGTGAAGCATGAGTAATTCATGCAAGGAGGAGGTGTTAGATTGGAAGAATGAGGTGTAAAGCTAGGAAGAAAGAGGTGTAAGGTTATAAGTAAGGATGAAAATGAGGTGTTTGTATGTAATTTAGTATAAAAGTTATATGCCATCCTTAATAAAAATATAACAATAAGTAAAAACCTTCATATCACAATTTAATTTCATATAACATAAAGGATATGAAATGATAAATCTATTACTTAATTATTATTAGCTTAATGACAAATACAATGTCATGATAATATAATTAAAATATCATTTTCTTGATATCACCCGCTTTATTCATATTTATCAAAATAATTACATTTTTCGGATATAATTCCGATACCCCAAATTCATAAGCGATATCATTTCACATAAACTTATCGATTTTATTATTTTTATAATAAAATGTAATTAAATATTCTTAATTTTCCAAAACGTTAAAGTTTCTCCCCCTTAAAGAAATTCGGTCCTCGAATTTAAATTAAAGCTCTTTCTTAAAAGATTTTCTCAAGCCCATCAATTTATTTCAAAACAATTTTCTGGTGTCAAACATGAAAATGGCTCATTATAAGAAGGCTCCAAAGTCCCTTATGAGCTAAAAATGCATCACAACACAACAGTGTGCGTGAAAACTCAAAAGATAATCTTTCATAACTGTAACTCTAGCGGTTGATATGAGGATTACTCCAGTTATGACAACATTTTGCCAAATACGAAAACCGTTGTGTATCCTAAGTACACACAATCAATGCCATAATCGTAATACAATATCAGTGCATACGACCAAACGAAAAATTCTTTGATATAAACCAAATCTATAACATATCCTATCAAGTGCAAAGCACGAAAACAAATTCAACCCTAAGGGGTTTGCACGTAAGTCTCAAACCACACTTCACGATGTGCATGAAAACAACAACGTTAAGTGCAACAGGCGTGCACAAAACTATATCCACTGCACCCACTGTGCATGGAATAAAGGTATACAAAATAATACCAAGTGCATCGGGGTGCACCAAACTAAAATCAAGTGCATCAGAGTGCAAAAATCAACATGTGCGACTAGTGTGCACGAAATCATATCAAGTATACCTAGGATATACACACTCCAATCAAGTGCAGTCATCTCGCCCTAAAATCTCAACAAGTGCACCTGGTGTGCACAAAATATAAATCAAAGTGAAATTACTATACATAGAATTCTTATCAAGTGCACCCGGTGTGCACAAAACATAAATTGATCCTCAAATCCTCAAAATACCTATATTAAAATCACGGACTTCGAGTTGTTCTTTCTCCAACGCTGAAAATGAAAGTTTTAGATTTAAAACGTAGATCAAATTCAAAGGACATTGAAGCATATTCTCTTCAATGTCGGAAGGTGTTTATACCACCGGAATTGGAATAGCAAGAATTACAACTCGCCGTTTGCCACGTTCTAACGTTCTCTGCCTCTGAATTCAGGTTCTTCTTGTGGATCTCTAATACCGTAGCTTATTTACGCGATCGTCCGGTGAGGAGCAACAACACCATTCGTCTTATTGTGGATGCATCCTATCACACCTTCTTGACCACTAGTCCAATCCATAATGACGTAACATGTTGATAGCGAAAATCTCTGTCCTCGACTTGTGTGCTAACAATTAATCCTAGTACAATCTTATTTATCGTAAACTCCTGGAAAGGAATCCATCAAGTCTTCTACTAAAATCATTTATCCAGTCTACCCGGAACTAGTACTCATTACTGAATCCACTTTTCCTCTAATAACCACTGTCATTCCCTTTTTATTTCCTCCTGAAAGTGTAGTCGTCTGTGTCATCAAGTCTTCGATATCAACTGTAAAGAATAACTGTCCACTAAAACTTTGCACCATTTTCCTGTTCCTCAAATCCCTTATATTAATCACTTAAGGAGCGTATCTGCATAGTCACGTGAATTGCAAGTTATCCTTGGTTATGACTAAACGTGGAGTCTTAAAAACTAGGAAATACGTCTCTATTATTTTCGATACTCTGTAAAAGAATCTGGCTAATCTCACCTTCGAAGTCTCGTCCCAATTTGTCGGAGGAAAACTTTCTGTACGATCTTCTTCTTGAACTACTTGTATCTGGTCTAACAACTCCATCGAAAGAAGTACATCAATTTCACTGATCTCGTATCGAAGCATCACAATAGATTAAAATTCCTAACCATCCCACACCTGAACGGCTATGAATCCTGCCGATCCATCTACACTTGTAACATCGTCAACTCTTTAACTTTACGAACTTTGGAAGCAACACCTCGATTATCTCAGCAATGATCGGTGCCACTGTCTGAACGGTACACAACATCATGATCTTTGGAGAGGGGGAAACGTCACGTCTCAAGTCTGCCTGAGCTCTAACAATGACTCTACCATCTGGCGTGGATCCCGAAGAAACTCGCTCCACGATTAGAACTCAATCAATTAGGAATAAATGACGTGTCTCTACATCATCAAAAAATCATCCCGGTCAGTCCTTGTCCCAGACAAGTCTGCTCTGACTGTATCTCTCACAGCGGCCATCTCAGCCCTCATAAACATGGTGATCGAAAGAATCAATCATGCACTGACGAAGATAGATCAACGAAAGGAATAGAAGGAAGATCTCAAGATATAAATTCTAAGGTAACTTAGGTGGAGTATCATATCGTAAATATGCCGCGGAACATATATACGGTACGTCACTCTACTTAGTACCTACTCCATCAGCAAGGGTCATCCAATATAACGAAAGTTCGGGTATAAAACCCCCAAAGTCAAGTCTAAGTCCTATAAGGTCCAGCCCAGATAACAAAATATATTCCCAGACTCCATATATTCACACATGCCCAAAGTCAAGTCCTATAAGTTCTTTTTTAAACTTTTGGAAGCCCAAAAGTTCACACATGCAATGCACATAAAATGAAAAGTCTGAAGACATCAAAAGGGAATTAATGCTGGCTTGTACACGTGGCTCCAATCCGACGGCTCCCCCTCTCCAATCGATCGGCGAGTTTCCTCCCTAGGGTGGCACCGACGGTTTGATTTGGCCTAATGAACCACGGGCTTTGCACACGAGTCTTTTCCCCTACCCTTAACTCCCCCACACTGTTTGATTGCTCTGCAATCAAACAAAGACCCCTCAATTCCCAATCTATCACCTTTTTAATGCATTTTAATTCATTCTTTTAATTCCAAAACCCTAATTCCACACTATAAATACTACCCCATGCCCAAGTCCTTCCTCATTCAGAAAATTCTAGCCAAAACTCTTAAATTTTCTCAAGTACAAGTGGAGTAGAAGAGGAGTTAACCAACGATCAATTTCCGGCGAGGAATCAAGGCTTTTCCGGCGACCCCGCGACGCCACGACTACAAACCTATTTTCTTCTACCTTCTATTAACCTAATTCACTAGTAAGTCCTTTCCAATCCTCACTCTTCTTCGCTAAAAGTTCTTTTTTAAAATATGTCGGTAAATGGAGTTAATACCGACATTTTATTCTAAACCTTAGAAATTATATGGAGTTTGGGCATGTGTGAATATATGGAGTCTGGGAATATATTCACACATGCCCAAAATATAACGAAAGTTCGGGTATAAAACCCCCAAAGTCAAGTCTAAGTCCTATAAGGTCAAGCTCAGATAACAAAATATATTCCCAGATACCTTGTGGAGTTTTCATACAACAACAACTATCAGGCAAGCATTGGAATGGCACCATTCGCCACACTCTACCTTCTACCTTCTATTAACCTAATTCACTAGTAAGTCCTTTCCAATCCTCACTCTTCTTCTCTAAAAGTTCTTTTTTAAAATATGTCGGTAAATGGAGTTAATACCGACATTTTATTCTAAACCTTAGAAATTATATGGAGTTTGGGCATGTGTGAATATATGGAGTCTGGGAATATATTCACATGCCCAAAATATAACCTTGTGGAGTTTTCATATTCACAACAACTATCAGGCAAGCATTGGAATGGCACCATTTGCCACACTCTACCTTCTACCTTCTATTAACCTAATTCACTAGTAAGTCATTTCCAATCCTCACTCTTCTTCTCTAAAAGTTCTTTTTTAAAATATGTCGGTAAATGGAGTTAATACCGACATTTTATTCTAAACCTTAGAAATTATATGGAGTTTGGGCATGTGTGAATATATGGAGTCTGGGAATATATTCACACATGCCCAAAATATAACGAAAGTTCGGGTATAAAACCCCCAAAGTCAAGTCTAAGTCCTATAAGGTCAAGTCCAGATAACAAAATATATTCCCAGACACCTTGTGGAGTTTTCATACAACAACAACTATCAGGCAAGTATTGGAATGGCACCATTCGCTACACTCTATGGAAAGAAGTGTCGTTCACCACTAAGTTGGGACAACATCAGAGATCGTGAACTCCTTAGACCAGAGATGATCGTGGCAAATATGGACGTAGTTTGCATGATCAGGGAAAGAATGTGTATAGCTCAAGACCGACAGAAGCATTGAGCAGATGCAAAGAGGTAATACCTGTAGGGTTCCTAGGCACACTAGTGAGGTCTCCCAAGCCATCAACTATGGCAATTTCAAAAATTATAGTGCCGAGAAACCCTAAACTACGGATCGATAACTAGATGTCTAGGCGAAAAGAACTAGTTAATAAATTAACTAATGAGAATACGGAAATACAACCTTTGTAGATCCGGTCCTCCACCTCCACGGCTCCGCAACGAGGTCGTCTCCGCTGTCCAAATCAAATCTGGGCTCTAGAGTCGGCTTCGTCGGAGAATGGGCAAGCTAGGTCGTCGATGTCCATGCCGAAGATGATCTACGTCGAGGCATCGCTAGATCAAGCTCCACCTTCACAAATCCATGAAAACTTGTGAAGGAAACACACTCTACTACTTGGCAAGAGGTAGAGGATGAAGAAATAGGAAGTGGGTAGACTTTAGAATTGGATTTCTCACTCATATCATCAATCTACCATTGATGACTTCAAGCTTTTTCTTCATGTGTTTTATGAAGAAGAAGAAGAAGCTAATGAAAAGTTATGATAAGAATAATTTAAATCATCAATAAAAAGAATACTTATCATGACTTAATCATAGTTAGGTGTAGAGAGTGAATCATAGTTAGTGAATGGTTAGGTAAAGGAGATGAAGACAAAATGGTCAAAGTGCATGAAGCACTTAGAAACTTCATGAAGAAAATTGCAACCATTTTGTTTTCTTCTCACAATTTAAATTCAAAATAAATACATATATATAAATGAATGATTAAAACAAAACCCTAACCATTCACAACCATGGTTCATTCTTTACACTTAACCAAAATTGGGCATGCATCATCAAACATGACACAAGCAAGTGCACAAAATCATATCGCATATGTAATGCGCACAAAAGAGTGAGAAAATCCATCTTAAAGTGACCCGATACTAGTTAATGCAAAGTAATATATCAAATATATTATTATGCACTAAATCATTAAATCAACACTTGATTCAATGATCCGGTCATGTCGCGCATAACCGACTGGTATTATTAGTAACAACTTATCGAATCAACACTTGATCCGATAACCCGGCTATATCGCATATAACCGATCAATGTCACATCGCGAGAATCGAATACAGTATCACATACCGTATTATTCTCGGTCCCGCACATATCTCATATGCGCTCCTATTTCGTTTCGCTTGAGCCAGGAAACCTCTGTGTAGGACTCTAAAGACTCGTCAATACGCCGGCAGCGGATGATGATCATATCAAACATCCACAAGCCGCAAGCGGTCTGCTAAACGTAACGGCCACCCGGGTATTGAGCGATCTGAAGATCGACGAGCAAGCCCGCTCACACTCCAGTGAATCCGACCAGTAACACTACCGTACAGTCCGGTCTGATCGTCTGATATGTCGCATATCTCGCCTAGGGGTGGTAAACGTCAGACCCCAATAGCTCAATAGGTCGTGTCGATATGAGGTCTATAACTGTTCGAGAAACTAATGGTAACACTTACCAGTAAATCTCAGCAACCCTGGCCAGGGATTTCCTGTTATAGCCAATCGAACACAGGGCAACATCAACTCCCTATACCGGGAGAGACGAATCCCCTCCTATCGCTCATTGCCTCCATGTGACTCGGGACTGTACCCAAAAACCACCGTTTTGCACACCCTCTTGGACGTGGTAAGATGGAAATCAAAGCACAGTGGGAACCACACAAGACTCTATGACGATCTCGGGTCAACAGACTACTCTGTACCAGTGTCACCAGAGAACTGTCATCTGACGTGAGGTATAATACCATCTGGGAGTTCTCGGCGAGTCCGTCCAGTGTACCCAGTCTCTACTGAGCACCCGTATATCTCCTCTGATGTCAAACACCGATGGATATGGGATCATCCATCGCCCATCTGTATGGGTCGAGAAGGTATACGCTAGTCTACTCTGGTATATCGATGCCCCGTCTCGATACACCCTCGACTAGGGACTTTGAAGGATGTAATTATGGACTACCATGTCCCCACTAGTATGATCCGCATCATAGTCCAGGTAGTCAAGTACAGATCCTAAGGGCTTTACCAACATGTAACAGAGAGACAATCAGTATACACGTTAAGGTAAAGGGTAACCAGATAGCATACTATCATGTCGAGCAAGAAAGTCATCCCTATATATGTCCCAGCATCCACTACAATATACATCCTATGTACAGTAATGGCCTCTAGGGCATACATATAACTAACAATCTCCCACTTGCACTAGGGCCATCTGTAGCAGTGGTTGCAGTATCTCATACTCAACCATCCCATGAAAGTCTCTCTCTGGGAACAGGCCTTTGTGAGTGGATCCGCTGTGTTGTCCTCTGAGTCTACTCTCCTAACCTCGATCTCCCTGGAGATCAACCATCTCCATGATCAAGTGATACTGCCTTAGTATAAGTCTGGATCACTGATGGGACCGGCGTTCCTTGGCATAAGCCACAACTCCATTGTCTCACAATGGTAGGAACATAGTTCATCTCATGAACCAATATACACCCAAACAGCTTCTAGGGTAGCATCTTAAGTAGCGATGTATCCATCCTTTATCGTCTAGTATGTCACGGTATCTAGCTTGGAACTCTTCCAACATACCGTCCCTTTACTGAGGGTAAAGACAATGCCTGCGACTGACATTCAGTCATCCTTATCACCCTGGAACCCTTCCAGTGATTCTCCCCAGGATCGGTTGATACCATCTCACTACAACTAGTGAGAATCCTAACATCCATTTAGATCTATCTCATAGATCCAAAATCCAGGAGTTAGTAGGTATCATTATGATCCTATATGGAGAATCATTGTGATAAACGGAGATTGATCGAGCGTAGCATAGGAAACTCCTTCCCTATCAAGAGTATGTCATCCACGTACTCTACGAGGATCGTCACCATACTCCCTACTACCTTCTTGTTTATACAAGGTTCATCTACCATTTTGATGATGTCAACTTCTTTGACTAATCCATCAAAACAGATGTTCCAACTCCGCGATGCCTGCTTTATCCTATAAAACATCTTGCACACGTTTCCGCTGCTCCCACTGTCTACGAGGCCCTCTGGCTGTGTACTTATAGACGCACTCTTCTAAATCATCATTTAGAAAAGCAGTCAAGACACCCAACCACCAGAGATCGTAGTCATGGTATGCAGCCGTGGTAAGTAGGATCTGGATGGACTTAAGCATAGCTACTTGAAAAGGTTTCATCATTATCCACGCCTGGTCAATGAAGAAAACCTTTAACAAGTCTAGCTTTGAAAGTCTCAACTCTTCCATGTACACCAAGTAATCTTCTCAAGATATACTTGCTCCTGATGGGGATTTAACCCTTCAGATCTAGCAGCTAAAGTCCATACTTTGCTGGTGTATAAGGATTCCATCTCAGATCACTAAGCATCCAGCCATTCTTACAGAGTCTTACTCTCGATGGCCAGCTTGAAACTAGTTGGGTCATCATCTCATGATGCAATCCTCGCTCCCACTGTCATAGAGAAACCGAAGTATCTCTCAGGTGGGTGAGGAACCCTACTAGATCGGCGGAGAGGCTGAGGTTCGTTGGAATCTACTGAATCCTTTGGTTCTACCAAATCATCTACTGTTGTTTGTATAGCTGGAACCTTTCCAGTTCTACATAACAGATCTTGCCTCGAGCTTGTCCGGATTATGCTTTCAGACATAGGCCGGGCAACCCCAAATCTTAACTAGCTTAAGACATGGGCTCTTCCCTTTCCATATCATATATGAGGTGGTAGGCAACTGATTTGATTCGAACCCTATTCAATAGGTATGCAGCTTCTCAAGTGCATAACTCCCAAAAGGAAAAAGGTAACTCAGTATTACTCATCATAGAGCACACCATATCATATAGGGTGTGATTGCTCCGCCCCGATATACCATCGTGCTATGGTGTATGCGGAGGAGTAATGCTGAGAGAGAATCTCATTCTCCTTTAGAATAGTCCTGGAATTCCGTGCTCAAGTATTCTCCTCCTTGATCTCATCAAAGTACATAATACTTATACCCGTATTCTGGTTCTCTACTTCTAACTTATATTCTATGAATATCTCAAAAGGTTCAGACTTGTGTTTCAACAGGAACATATGACTGAATCTTGAGAGATTATCAGAGAACGTAATGAAGTATAAAGAACCAGTCTTGGCATGTGTAGACTGGGGACCTACATACATCAACATGTATCATCCCAAGAGTTCACTAACTCTTTCTCTGTTTCCATTAAACAGAGCTGTGGTCATCTTATCTTTGTGACATGACTGGCGAGTTTCACAAGATGTAAATTCAAACTGATTTAAATATGCATCTATATGTAACTCTAGCTAGTCGGGTCACATTGATATGACCTAGTCTATAATGCCTTAAGAAGGATCCGTTCATTTCTGAACTCTTCCTCTTATGTGTGTTCCGTATACTAAGAACTGTGGTTTGATTTAGAACATTAATGCTTTTAGATAACGTGCCTGAACCGATCAACTTTTGATATAGGAAATGTTCAAAACATTATCCATCTATACAAAATTTTATCGTTTCTTTACTAATTAAGAGACAGGTATGATTTTGTATATCAGGTTCGGTATCTAATAACATTCGTTCAGAATCAATGTATTTGGAATACAGGGTGACAGTGACCGACAGACTTGGCTGCAACACTTGCCCCGTTTTCTGCCTCATGAAACTTATCACCCGTTCTCAGTTCTCTACCTATCTGTAGCCCTATGTAACAGATTACATATCTGGGATCCTGATCTGGTATCACATACCCAGGACGTAAAGGATACTGAGAAACAGTTCTTTGTAACGAACACACCCGAAGATGATGCATCAGCATGCACTCTCTTCGTTTGGGCGGCACGGGAAATCTGGTATTCCCCAATTTCCTGCTCTGTCTTATAACAATTAATAGTTGGAGCGGGACCAACGTTCCCCAGCTCAGTATAACAAGCGGGTTCGGTCAATAATCCGTTTTATTATCTTGATTAAGGCGTGATATGGTCGCTACCAGGAGAGAGAGAGAAGAAAACACTCAGCGTGCGCTCTGTCAAGAATAGATTGGTTATTATTTTATCTAATCAGGATGGCTCCCACTGCTTTTTATCAAATCTTCCTTCAAACCCTAAAAGGAAAGACTAGCCAGGATTAATTACACACTACAAGTTCGCCAATCTTTCAGCCAGGCCAGTGTCGGTACTTTGAGGGAGGTCCCCCGTGCTTTCGCACGAACCTAATTAATGTAAACCTCGTTTTCCCACAGGCGTAACCCCGTTGACACCTTTCTAGACACCTACTTGATCGGCTAATTGTAATGTATAAAACTCTCCCAGGAGTAACTCTTACTCGCAGCGGGTATCGGGATCCAACTATCTCATAGAAGGTATGCAATCTCATTGCAAATTTCAACACTTGAAATTCCCGATAATCTTTTGCCCCTAGCGTCCTATGACCTTGACGCAGGCCAACAAACCATAGTCCGCTAGTCAAGTTCAACCCGTCATTTCCTGATTGAATTAAACCCACCCGCACGACCCTTGACGCAGGCCAACAAAGTCGCACGACTACCCTAATCCAATCACATCATATGCTTATGCAGATAAGCACCAGTTAGCTACCGCACACTACGCCTTGACGCAGGCCAACAAACGTAGCACGAATACTAACTACTACTTATCTGAAATGACGGAGGGCTACGACAGGTTTTTCTGAAAACCTATTGCGTAATGAACTTGATATCGTTGTAGAATCAAATGATTTTGAAATGGAGTGCTTTTGAGGCTTTTTCTAGTTTTGCTAAAGGAGTCACTCCCGGTGAAGGGATCGTCGGTCCTTTCCTCGTCGAATGAGGTGCGGGATATATCACATATATCACTGTGCAAAGCAAAAACACTTAAAAGCAATCAAAAGACAAACCGAGTGTGTAGCATCTGCCAGTTATTGCTAAAGGAGTCACTCCCGGTGAAGGGATCTCGGTCCTTTCCTCATCGAATAAGGTGCAGGATATATCACATATACCGCTGTGCAAAGCAAGAACTGTAGCTACCTGTTTTATTTTGAAATTCGATTCTACAACATCTTAGGTTTCTTTTATTTCATTAATCACATTAATGAAGTCCCATCATATAAGTACCTAAACATCACAGATAAATACGACGTACACTTATGCCATCCGCATTCGCCTCGATGTCCCCTCGTGCACCGTTAGGTTAGGTAACTAACGGCAGAGCGGGGCAGGGCTAGCGCGGGTGTAAAACATAAGTAACGTCTATATAATATATCATATATACTATATACTGTATCTATCACAGAAACATCACATGATCACATCACAGATATGGCAGCAGAAGAATCATATGAAATATTGGATACACTAGGACGTCCGTGTTTTCAATACGAGCCAGTATAAAACACGGATTCCACGGTCGTTATGAATAGCCAAACCCACACCCCTAGACCCCTATGAGAGCGGCAAGCAACCCTACCAATTCTGGAGTTAGGAGACCCGGACTCGACTCCTCGAGTTGGTCTCCCACTGGACTCCAGAACCCGGTTACTTGTGCCCTCCTCCTTGGGTCTATCCTAGTGCGGAAAAGTAAATAATATACAACAGGTGACAACTCCCGCAACCTGGAAGCGCCCCAATAAAAGAATATTACATACAAGTTTTTACATGAATGAAAATGAAAAACACTCATCTCAAATAAAAACCCCCGGCTATTCAATCACGACGATCCAATATAACATATCCAGCAACACATAACATCACATGTCATCAACGTAAGTAAATATGCGCATCCCAATTGTCGTTGACATATAGCAACGAAACCGGCGATATCACATATTACACTTACGGTCACAGAAAAGAAAGTGTAAAACTACAACAGTTGGAATCCGCAACCATCTCAGACATCGCATGCCTGACCAAATGAATTCCTTAGACATCGCATGCCTAACAATTATAAACCCCGCATTTTAGTCTCATTATCGAAAACACTTTTCAATATTGAGTCGGGAAATTCAACAAGATTCCCGACAGTCTGATCGAATGCTCGTCGCAAACTTTAGTAGGCGGCTGCACCCCCGATACCGTCAACGAAGTGCACCAAGGTGGAACACCGCTACCGCGAGCACCCGAACGGATGCTCTCGGCGACGGGGTTCTCCTACAGTCACTTGGTCGGGGCTATGGAGTGAAGCTGTCTATTAAGTTTACACGGCGAGTATCCGCGTACGCTACGTGATTGCGACGGACTTTTGATCACATCAAAATTCCGTAGCAACCGATCAAGTGAGACTAAATTGCTACGTTTATAACATTCATTCAGTTATCACATAACTTCTTGTGAATTCCAATCATTGTATCCCATTCCGGATAAACAGAAAATGTTAAACTTTTCGATCGAACAATCTAACACCCAACTTTTCCCGATACAGATCAACACATGAAATAAGTCTAACAACATTCCGTTCGTGCCTCAGTACCAACGGTCCAGCCGTAGAAGGGTCAAGCCAACGCCTCACATGTGGCACGCCGTACTGCCCCAAACCCGAAGGTTCAAAGGGCAGTTCAAGACGGTCACATAATCGAGTTAAGGTTTGTGTCTTCTAGAGGGACCATCGCATTACTTGCACTACTTAGAACGTCGTTAAACTACGGAAAAATCCAACACTTGGAAATTTCCCGACAGGGGAAAAGTTGGGTATTTATATCCGGTCGAACTTTTTAACATATTCTAAAATTTATCCAGAAAGCCACACAGACAAAATTTGATACCCCGATCGAAATACCGAATCCCCAAAAAAACTGCAGAAATTTCAACTCTGAAATAAATATTAAAAATTCCCAGAAAAACCAGCATTAATAATTATGAGATACTGTGTAAATATTACTAAACAAAATGGCCGTACCGCCGCGCAACCGCCGCACGAGGCTAGCTCGTGCCGCGGAAGCGCGGCAATATGAAGGAATTATGGGCACGAATTTCACAGTATATCATATATTAACCTGCTTATTTTTCTGAATATTTTTAATGTGGAAAAAGACCAGATTTTAATAATTGGACAGAGAGCATGTTTGAATCGGGGTTTCGGGTTCGTTCGGACTTCAATTTCCGTCTGGACTTCGCCTAAGGCTCTAGCTAGGCTCTGATACCACTGTAGGGTTCCTAGGCACACTAGTGAGGTCTCCCAAGCCATCAACTATGGCAATTTCAAAAATTATAGTGCCGAGAAACCCTAAACTACGGATCGATAACTAGATGTCTAGGCGAAAAGAACTAGTTAACAAATTAACTAATGAGAATACGGAAATACAACCTTTGTAGATCCGGTCCTCCACCTCTACGGCTCCGCAACGAGGTCGTCTCCGCTGTCCAAATCAAATCTGGGCTCTAGAGTCGGCTTCGTCGGAGAATGGGCAAGCTAGGTCATCGATGTCCATGCCGAAAATGATCTACGTCGAGGCATCGCTAGATCAAGCTCCACCTTCACAAATCCATGAAAACTTGTGAAGGAAACACACTCTACTACTTGGCAAGAGGTAGAGGATGAAGAAATAGGAAGTGGGTAGACTTTAGAATTGGATTTCTCACTCATATCATCAATCTACCATTGATGACTTCAAGCTTTTTCTTCATGTGTTTTATGAAGAAGAAGAAGAAGCTAATGAAAAGTTATGATAAGAATAATTTAAATCATCAATAAAAAGAATACTTATCATGACTTAATCATAGTTAGGTGTAGAGAGTGAATCATAGTTAGTGAATGGTTAGGTAAAGGAGATGAAGACAAAATGGTCAAAGTGCATGAAGCACTTAGAAACTTCATGAAGAAAATTGCAACCATTTTGTTTTCTTCTCACAATTTAAATTCAAAATAAATACATATATATAAATGAATGATTAAAACAAAACCCTAACCATTCACAACCATGGTTCATTCTTTACACTTAACCAAAATTGGGCATGCATCATCAAACATGACACAAGCAAGTGCACAAAATCATATCGCATATGTAATGCGCACAAAAGAGTGAGAAAATCCATCTTAAAGTGACCCGATACTAGTTAATGCAAAGTAATATATCAAATATATTATTATGCACTAAATCATTAAATCAACACTTGATTCAATGATCCGGTCATGTCGCGCATAACCGACTGGTATTATTAGTAACAACTTATCGAATCAACACTTGATCCGATAACCCGGCTATATCGCATATAACCGATCAATGTCACATCGCGAGAATCGAATACAGTATCACATACCGTATTATTCTCGGTCCCGCACATATCTCATATGCGCTCCTATTTCGTTTCGCTTGAGCCAGGAAACCTCTGTGTAGGACTCTAAAGACTCGTCAATACGCCGGCAGCGGATGATGATCATATCAAACATCCACAAGCCGCAAGCGGTCTGCTAAACGTAACGGCCACCCGGGTATTGAGCGATCTGAAGATCGACGAGCAAGCCCGCTCACACTCCAGTGAATCCGACCAGTAACACTACCGTACAGTCCGGTCTGATCGTCTGATATGTCGCATATCTCGCCTAGGGGTGGTAAACGTCAGACCCCAATAGCTCAATAGGTCGTGTCGATATGAGGTCTATAACTGTTCGAGAAACTAATGGTAACACTTACCAGTAAATCTCAGCAACCCTGGCCAGGGATTTCCTGTTATAGCCAATCGAACACAGCGCAACATCAACTCCCTATACCGGGAGAGACGAATCCCCTCCTATCGCTCATTGCCTCCATGTGACTCGGGACTGTACCCAAAAACCACCGTTTTGCACGCCCTCTTGGACGTGGTAAGATGGAAATCAAAGCACAGTGGGAACCACACAAGACTCTATGACGATCTCGGGTCAACAGACTACTCTGTACCAGTGTCACCAGAGAACTGCCATCTGACGTGAGGTATAATACCATCTGGGAGTTCTCGGCGAGTCCGTCCAGTGTACCCAGTCTCTACTGAGCACCCGTATATCTCCTCTGATGTCAAACACCGATGGATATGGGATCATCCATCGCCCATCTGTATGGGTCGAGAAGGTATACGCTAGTCTACTCTGGTATATCGATGCCCCGTCTCGATACACCCTCGACTAGGGACTTTGAAGGGTGTACTTATGGACTACCATGTCCCCACTAGTATGATCCGCATCATAGTCCAGGTAGTCAAGTACAGATCCTAAGGGCTTTACCAACATGTAACAGAGAGACAATCAGTATACACGTTAAGGTAAAGGGTAACCAGATAGCATACTATCATGTCGAGCAAGAAAGTCATCCCTATATATGTCCCAGCATCCACTACAATATACATCCTATGTACAGTAATGGCCTCTAGGGCATACATATAACTAACAATACCTGGAGTTCCAACTTGAAGAACATGCTTTTCTGAAGATCTCTACAAACAAAGAAGTGATCCGCTTTGGAAAAAGGGGTAAGCTAAGTCCGAGATACATAGGATCGTTCGATATTCTAGAACGAGTTGGAGAAGTGGCATACCATCTAGGACTTCAACCCTCATTGGAAGGAGTGCACAACGTGTTCCACATATCCGAGCTACAAAGATATGTGAGCGACCGCAGCTATATCCTTGATCACTCTGAGCTCACAGTCCATACGAACCTCACTTGTGAGCAATAAACCGTTGAGATCCTGGATCGAAAGGTGAAGACACTGTGGAACAAGAAAGTAAACTTAGTCCGAATAATGTGGAGAAAAGATTCGCTAGGAGAATCAACGTGGGAACGCGAAGAAGACTTGCGTGCAAGATACTCTCACTTATTTGTACATTAGTCCATATGTAATTCTAAATTTCGAGGACGAAATTTTTATAAGGAGGGTAGAATGTAACGACTCTGAATTTACTGTACAATTTTTTTTAATTTAATGAACAGAAAGGAGTTTACAAGCATGAGCACAAGTTATAAATATATTTTGTTTAAGAACAGTAAGAAACCACTTGTAGCTCACTGGTAAAACCTTACACTGCTGTGACGTAGCCCCTATTTTCGATTTCCATCAGGCATATTTATTTTTTAGATTCTATTTTTAAACTTTTTGGAAGTCTAAAAGTTCACACGTGCAATGCACATAAAATGAAAAGTCTAAAGAAACCAAACATCTGCAAAAAGGAATTAATACTGGCCTGTACACGTGGCTCCAATCCGACGGCTCCCCTTCACCAATCGACCGGCAGGATTCCTCCCTAGGCCGGCACCGACGGCTTGATTTGGCCTAATGAACCCTGGGCTTTGCACACGAGTCTTTTCCCCTACCCCTAACTCTCCTGCACCGTTTGATTGCTCTGCAATCAAACAGAGACCCCTCAATTCCCAATTTATCACCTTTTTAATGCATTTTAATTCATTCTTTTAATTTCAAAACCCTAATTCCACACTATAAATACTACCTCATGCCCTAGACCTTCCTCATTCTGAAAATTCTAGCCAACACTCGCAAATTTTTTCAAATACAAGTGGAGTAGAAGAGGAGTTAGCCAACGATCAACTTCCGGCGAGGAATCGAGGCTTTTCCGGCGACCTCGCAAAGCCACGACTACAAAGCTCTTTTCTTCTACCTTCCCTTAACCTAATTCACTAGTAAGTCCCTTCCAATCTTCACACTTCTTCTCTAAAAGTTCTTTTTCAAAACATGTCGGTAACTGGCGTTAATACCGACATTTTCTTCTAAACCTTAGAAATTACACTTTTTCTTAAGTATTGCTCATTCATATTCCTACACCTTACTTGTTAACATGAAATTAATGTTTAGAACCAACTTTCACTCAAAAACATCATACTAAATAACTTTAATTTAACTTTTATATAAAAATACCATGAACTTTATATATGTCACCTTATATTGTTTTGCTTAAACATACCTTTAGAAAACTTCACGGGGTAACGACCTGCCCTTCATATACACATATGTTTCCATAGCCCGATGCCTTTTGAACATATTTTTGTTACAATATTACATCAAAATACCATGTACTATAAAAACGATTTTCTTTTAAACTGTATTTAAAATCCCTTTGCGATTAAGCCTCTACAATCCTCTTTAGGGGACCCGCTATTGGATGATGCAGATTATCGCACATCTTTGTGCTAGTAGAGCGAGATGCAGATCTCCTCACGGAGCACTCGGTCTCGAAAGGTTTTTAATACGGTTTTAAAGAAAAAACGCATTTTTCTACCTTAATAAAATTAATTTTTAATAATTATATAAATATTATTAAATCACCTATTTTCAAGATATAATAAAATTACATTTTCCTAAAATATAACAGAATGAAAAGTTTCGCCAAAATACCATCAAGATACCTAAAAGACAAGTTTTACACTAAAATACCATGAACTTTCCAAGATATGTAACTATCACTAAAATAATTCAAATCTTTAAAACTCACATCCATGAAACCCTAAATACGATAAATAAACTCTTGAGCTTTATTGTGGATTTATAGTAAACTACTTTTCGTAAAACCCCCTCGAGTTATATAAGACAATTTTAAAGACTTAGTAAATATAGGTTTAAGCGGGATCCGTTCTCTTGAGCCCCACGGAGCCAGAGAATGAGAGTGCTTGCCTATTTAAGGTAGACAACTTGACGGAGTTATCAAATGGTAATTTTCTTGGAAAAAGATATAAATCCTGCCGTCCATATGCAACAGTTACCGATGACTCCTAAACCTAATTCATGACCTAAATTAATTTATAAGTGTCTGACTCAATCTGAGTTTACCTCAAATCAGAGTCTAACTCAAACATGAATCCAATATACCTAACCTGAATACTTAAACCTGGACCTGAATCAAACAACAATATCAACATGCAAACATGACTTGACTTGACCGAACCATGGCTATAACTTGATTTGATTACATAACTACTTGTTTACATCCTGAACCTGATTACATGAACAACTTGTATCTATGGTCTCGGCAGGTCTAATAACTATAAGCTATACAAAACATTATACGGGGTTAACGGGGTAGATTGGTACAGAATGTATTAGAAATGGCACGAGATGGTCACTAAAAGGCACCTACATGAACTCTCATGCCGTTGTCCCGTGGGTTTTGACGGGGCCTTATACTATATGTTACCACAGTCCACGGGGCAAGTTGGACTCCTCTCGTATACACTGATATTTTTTGTATCAAGCTACAAATAACTACGCTAGTATAATAATCTATACTTGTACATATTACCAGTTTCAATTCATACTACTTGTTGTATTCCTTTCTTTCTTTTGGGACATACCGAGCGCTAGTTCGCTGATGACATTCCTGTATATTTTTTTCTTTGGAATGTTCGTCAGGAGGACAGGACTCTTTGGAGACCGAGCCCAGCCAGGAGTACTTGGATCAGATTGCGGCACAGCTAGTCTTCTAGCTTTCTTGTACTTACTTTCCTTTTATATGCCACTGTTTAGGCATTGCTTTATACCATTGTATCTTTTCCTTTTTCAAAGCAGTTGTATGGTAAAGATGAATGTAAATAAAAATTGCTGTTCATTTATTATCTCTTGTTATCTTGTGCATTTTTATATATTGCTTAATTACGCTTAACATATTTATTTCTTAGTAAATACGTCGCTTTCCTGCCACGTCTCCACCTCCGTACACCGAGAAGCAGGGCCTACCATTTGTAGTTTGGTAAAGAAGGTATTCATGTATACGAGAGGAGTCCATCTTACCCCATGGACTATGGTAACATGTAGTACAAGGCCCCGTCGTAACCCACGGGACTACGACACGAGAATTCCTGTAGGTGTCTTTTTTGTGACCTCTCATGCCACGATATACGTTACGTACCAATCTACTCCTTTATCCCTGTGTAATGTATTGTATAGATTGTGTTTACAAGTCTTGCCGAAACCATGGATACAAAATGTTTAGGTATTCATGTTTAGGATGTAATCTTGTATTCAAGTAGTCATGTCAAGTTATAACTATGGTTTGGTCAAGTTAAAACAAGTATACATGTTTGAATCTGATGTTTGCATTCGAGTATTCATGTTTACAGTCAAGTATTCTTGTTTGATTTTTGGATTCAAGTTTGAGGTTGGACTCAGATTGAGTCAGATACTTGCAACGTATTTAACTCTTGAATTTTAAGGTTCGGGAGTTATCGGTAACTGCTGCATATGGACGGCAGGATTTATGTCTTTTTCCAAGAAAATTACCATTGATGACTCCTGTTAAGTTTTCTAACCTGAATAGGCAAGTACTCACTTTCTCCGGCTCCCTGGGGCTCAAGAGAATTGATCCCTTTTAAACCCATATTTATTAAAATCCTTAAAATATTGTTTTTATATATCTCGAGGAGGTTTTTTGAAAAATATTTTAATATAGTTAGAAAATAAACCTCGAGGGGATGGATCTCCTTCCCGCTTTAGTTTCACTCTTATCTCGGTTGCTAACCAGTGTTTAGTATTACTTGGGGTTTTCATAAGCATGGATTTTAAGTATTGGGGTATTTTCATGATAAATACTTAGCTTTGGAAAGTTTATGGTATTTTATTGAAAAACATGCCCTTTTTAGTAACTTGATAGTATTTTATTGACATTAGTTAATCTTTCATCTTAAGAAAATAGGTTTGTTATAGTTTTAAAATATGGATTTATAATTTTATATAATTTTAAAAATTAGTTTTATTTAGAAATTCGTTTTTCTTAAAAACCGTATTTATATCATTTTGAGATCGAATGCTCCATAAGGTGGTCTGTATCTCGCTCTACTATCCCCAGAATGTGCGATAATCCACACCATCCATTAGCGGGTCCCCTAAAGAGGGTTGTAGATGCATAATTATAAAAGAGTATGAAATATTGTTTTAAAAGAAAACCCGGTTTTAAATTATGTGGTATTTTATTGTAAATACTATTTTCGAACCAAAAATACATACGGTTAGGCATCGTGCTATGAACTCAAGTGTGCGTGTGAGGTAGGTCGTTACCCCATGCAGTTTTTTTCTAAAGTTATAGTTTTAATGAAACTAAAAGAAGGGATATCAAAGTTCATGGTATTTTAGTGAAAAAGTTAAATTAAGGTTGTTTCATATGAGATTCATGATTAAAATTGATTCTAAACGTTGGTATTAAGTTTAGAAGTGAAGTGGTAAAATTGGTTTGCCCAAAAGATAAAAGGAAATGGAGTTGAGGTTTTAGAAAAGATGATATCGGTAATAATTCCATTTTTACCGATATTTGATTTAAAATGAGTAACAATGAGAATTGGGAGGGACTTATGGTTTGAATACGTGAAAGGAAGAGTTAGGAAGAAGAGGGATGCTTCGGGGCATCGCGGAAGCTTCGGAATTGGCTTTGATTTTCGCTGGAACTACCTTGCTCGCTAACTCCGAGTTACTCCACTTGCACTTAGGAACTTTTTAGAGAATTTTGGCTAGAATTTTCAGAATGGTGCTGAGCCAAAATGTGGGGTGGTATTTATAGTGGAGAATTAATGTTTGGGAATTAATATTATGGATTAAAAAACATTAAAATAGTGTTAATTGGTGAATTGAAAGGTCTTTGTTTGATTGCAGGAAAATCAAACAGTGCAGAGGAGTTGAAGGGACGAGTGTGCAAAGCATGGAGCATTTTGGGCTTGATCCGACCGTCCCCGTTGGCCCCTAGGCTATTTTTGCCGGTCGATCTTGAAGCATTTGCCTCGAGATTCGTTCCATCTGATCAAACCTATTTTTACTCCATTTTCAACAAGTTTGATTTTTCTGAACTTTTCCCGTATATTGCACATGCAGCCATTTGGGCTTCCAAAAAGTTAAAAAGAAAAATTAGAAAAAATAATAGTGTCTAATGGGAATCGAACACGCCGGCCACGTCACAATAGTGCAGAGGCTTTACCAGTGAGCTGCAAGTTGCTTCTTTCTTTTATTTAACAAAAATAACTTATAACTCAAACTCATGCTGTAATACTCTTTTCTTGTATATTAATAGGAAAATTTTTCTGTACAAGGATTTCAGAGTCGTTATACTTGTATACAACCAGTTAGATATATGAATATATATTGAAACCTGGGGAAATAGGAAAATCAAGGTGCAATCGAACTCGTATTTAGCGAGGCATTTAATACTTTAGAGGATGATCATTCGATATTAGTGACAGTGATACGTGTAGGTGTTTATGCATAGCGGCACGGCTGACACGGTTATGTACCGGACATAGTTTTGACCGTTGTCTCGAGCATGAACGAGATCCTTATTAAACATGAGGATATATTCAACCAATCAATTTCAAATGTTTTAAAAACTGTTAGTTTAGTGACTTACATATTAACCTAGAGTACCGGTATAATCCATACCCACTACTGCTACATGTTTATGTTATTTTATACATTCTTGATAGTGCTTTATACCCGCTGTTTTATGCTTTACTATTTACAGTCACCTATTTAGTATTATTATATTATAACATTATATCGCCCTGACAACATGAGTATGCATGTTCAGAGGAAGATGTGGACCTGTCTTATTTTGAGAAGATCGCGGAGATTCGGACCAGTGAACCAGCTGTATCATTCCTTTGATATCACTGGTTATTTGTCTCTTTTGTTTGTATTCGTTGCGCTCAGTTTCCTTTATATCTGATAGTTTTAGCGATTGTGTTATCTCATAATCCGAGTTAGATTACTGCTACCATTTACTGTTAGAAACCGAAGTATGACTGTGGCAATATTATTGCTTGACCATAGGAGCATGGCTGGGCTAGCCACTCTCATATTCTCTGTATTTTGGGAAGCGGGGTGTGACATGGTTTTATTGATATCAGCGCACCAGGTTTAGAATGAGAATACAGATCAGTTAGGGATCCCTTGATTTATACCCTGTTATATTGTCTTCCACTCTCATATGATCCTTGTTTAGCAAGTACCTTTCACTTTCCAACTTTCTTCCTTCCTTTCCATTCTGGGCAATTGGAAAGTAAAAATAAACGTAGGAAAGTAGTAGAAAAATGTAATAAAAAGATAGTGAAGAGATGGTATTAATTCTTGTTTGTTTTGTTTAAAAGAAAATGGGAAAGAAGCGGAGTTGACGCTTATGTGGCGATGGAAAGTGAGATTAGGTTGTTTGTCTGGAACGGTAGAAAGTGATTTAAATAGGATAGTAATAATAAATTAATAGAATAAAATATTATTACTTTATTCCACTTTCTTACTTTCATCTCACTTTCTTTAGCTTTGGGGAGAAAGTGAAATGCCCCAAAATGATTGTAATACCCAAATTTTTTTGTACTCAATTATCCGTATTTTAATAAAATTCTTCCAAACAATTTTCCTAATTTAATCTCTATTATTTTTCTTATCGCTATTTTCTTTTCTTATTTTAACATCCTAAGCTAAATCCTAACTATAACCTAAAACCAAATTCCTAAGCCCATTCCTCTCAAATTTCCCTCTCAAATTCTACCCAAACCTAACCTGGCTCGGCCCACACCCACTTTTCCCCCAAGCACAAACTATTTTCCCTTCTTTCCTCCTCAACCGCTATGTTTCCTTTCCTTTTTTCTTTTTGAATTCTCCAAATGAAAACTGATGATCATCTCTAACTCACATTAAATAAAATAATTATTTTCCCAATTAATCCCCAATTAAATTCTCATAATTTCTCTTTAATCACAATTAATCCTATTAAACATTCTCTCTCTCTAATTCTCAAACCCCCTTCTCTCTCCAACCTCACACGCACCTCCGGCCTTCTTCTTCTTCACCCAACCGCCGGCACTCCACCTCCTTCACCTCCATCCTCACCCATCCAACCTCTAAATCTCCGGTGACGGCTGCCTCTCGCCGTCGACCTCCTCACCTTGCTGCAGTTCCATAGCTGAGCCCCTCGCTTCCAGCACCAAGCTCCGGCCACTCCTCCAACGACAACTTCGGCCGCTTCAACCGCTGACCAGCGCCTTGCCGTCAAAACGCAGCAGTCCCGTCACCGTCGCTGAGCCGAGACCAAACTCCAGCCGTGCCAAGCCAAAACTGAGACCGCGCTACGGGCTCGAGCCTCGTCGCACCGTGCAGTGTCCATGCCACCCGTCTCGTCGCTGTCGTGATCGTCGATTCATCGCAGGTAAGTTCAAAACTTTCTTTATATGCTATTTACATTAGTTTAGAGGTCTTCATTATTGACCCATATAGTTCAAGGATGAATGACGTCCCCGAAATTCGTTACGAAATCTGCAATTTATCGCATACATCACCATGTAAAATTCATAATTGATTGCATAAAAATCGTATCGTGGCGTGCTTAGGCTCGTTATAAAGAAGAATAGACAATTTATGGATATATGGAGATAGTTGATGAATACCATTACGATACGACGATGAAAACTGAGGAGTTTCCTGGTCCTAGACTGCAGTCTAGAGCAGGAATTTCCGTCGTTACCTGTTTTAGAACATCTATACCTCCTTGTTTAAATGCGCAAATGCACTGAACTATATATAATTGAATTATCTTTCTAACGGTACCGGTCTCATTGCATTCCGGTGTCTTTTGATATTTATAACATGTTTTAAACTGTTGGTGTTTATGGCAGAATTTTGCAGTTTCACTTTAAACGTAGTAACGAAGAACTGGACATAACTTCTAGTATATGATGTATATTACTGATCTGTATATTAAGTTAGAACCTTAACAGATACCCCTACATAATATTCAACTATAGCGATGCCTAAAAATGAATGTAACCTAGGTAAAAATGTGTTTGAAGTTGGACTTCCAGTTTAGAAATTGGGATTTCAGCAAGCGAACAACCTTTTTGAAATAATCGTATCTCATTAACCAGAAATCCGACTGATACGAAACTGATTTTGTTGTTTATATAACTGAGTTTACTGTTTACGCCTTTTATATTGTTTTGCCTGATTCAACACGTATGATTAACCGTGATTTTAACGACATGAACAATATCGAATGCCCGTTTTGTATTCTTATGGTATTTTACCGCATCCTCATTATATTGCTTGTCCGTTTTACCTGTAGTGATTTGTGGCCATTTACATTGATACCCTAGTGTTTATAGTGCATTGTCGAGTGATAGTGATATCGATTGGTTGTATCAAGTATGCCGGTGAAGTGATGGAACAGTGAAATTGATCGAACAGTGATAGTGATTGAAAAGTGATAGGGATGCGTACTTGTATACAACCAGTTAGATACATGAACATATATTGAAACTTGGGGAAATGGGAAAATCAAGGTGGAATCAAACTCGTATTTAGCGAGGCATTTAATGCTTTAGAGGATGATCATTCGATATTAGTGATAGTGATACGTGTAGATATTTGTGCATAGCGGCACGGCTGACACGGTTATGTCCCAGACATATTTTTTATCGTTGTCTCATGTATGCATGAAATCTTTGCTAAATATGAGGATATATTCCACCAATCGATTTCAAATGACAAAGACTGTTAGTTTAGTGACTTGCATATTAACTTAAAGTACCGACATGATCCATGCCTACTACTACTACCTATTTATGTTATTTTGTACATTCTTGTTAGAGCTTTATACCCGCCGTTTCTGTTGGATATGTATGCTCTAGAGGCCATTAATGTATTTGTATGCATGTGGATGCTAGGGATATGTATGTACAGGACAATCTTGCTCAGTTATATAGTATATTATTTGAGTTGTCTTTATCAGGATATTTTTATCTTTTACTATTGATGTTTTATCCATCTTGCATATATTGATAAAGACTCGATATAGTAGTATACTATTATGGATATGTATGTGCATATGTTGTACATTCTTGTTAGAGCTTTATACCCGCCGTTTCTGTTGGATATGTATGTGCATATGTTATATATGTTGACCACATGTTGATAAAGCCCGTAGGATCTTGCTTGACTACCAGCGTTATGATGGCGATCATACTTGTGGGAGCTGGGTAGTCTATAAGCACATCCTTAAAAGTCCCAAGTCGTGGGAGTATCGAGATCGGGCATTAATACTCCAGAGTAGACTTGTGTATACGTTTTGAGACCCCGAAGAGGGGCGGTGGTTGGTCCCACAACCATTGGTGTGATCACCTAAGATAGTATACGGGTGCTCACTAGGGGTGAGTACACTGGACGGACTCGCTGAGAAACTCTAGATGGTACTATATCTATCGTCAAATAGCGGTTCTCATGTGACATGTGTACAAGTTAGTCTTTGGACCTGAGGTCATCATTTGTCTCATGTAAGTTCCCACCATTCTTTAATCACTACCCTACCACGGCTCCACTGAGTCATGCAAACAGGTTTTGGTTGGGTACAGTCCCGAGCCACATAGAGGCAATGGGTGATTGTCAAGGATTCGTCTCTCCCAATATTGGGAGTTGATATCGCACTATGTTTGATTGGCTATGACCATAAGAACTTGGCCAAGGCAGTTGGGATTTACTGATAGATTGATCAGTAGTTTTCCGGATTGGTCCTGAGCCACATCAGCACGAATTATCAGGTTATTAGGGTCTAACGTTTACCACCCCCTAGATCCGGTATGCGATACTTTTAGACAAAGAGACCAGACTGTACGGATATTGTCACGCATAGGCTCAGTTGGGATCCGGATGAGTTTGCTCATCAGCTTTCCTTTTTCGACATGTACCCGGGTAGCCGTTACGTACAACTAGTGCCGCTGACGTGCTTGTGGTTATGGATTTATCCAGTAACGCACTGCCGGCATACTGTTGAGTCTTTAGAGTCCCACACAGAGGGTTTCTCTGCTTCGGGCGAAACGATGTAGAGGCCGTATGGTTTTACGGTAAGGCTTCGATCACATACGTATACTTATGCACGTGCGATGTTCAGGCGGATAATACTAGTGGGCTTTGGTTTAAGCCAGATCCTAGTATTATATTGATGGATTATTTTCATCTCTTTGTATTCATATTCTTCGGAATGCGGATACGGGTATGTATATACGGACGAGGGGCATTCTCGTAATTTCTTCGGGAAAGCTTCTAGAAGGGGACACCACATTAGGGTTTTAATATTTTGATTAAAAGATTAATGAGGTGGAGGAAATGAGGTGGGGGTTTACATTGAATCTAGCATGGCTATTTGGTGACTCATGGCATGACTCACCACTTGATATTTGTGAAGCATAATTGATATTTGTAGTGATACTTATCTCATGATATATAGATATGCTTCACATGATTAAAAAAAAGAGCAGCCATCATTTTTTTCCAAGCTCACCTCTTCACTCTCTTTTTCCTCCAAGCTCTTTCTTCTTCTAGTTCAAACCCTAATTGTCTCATGAGTTAAGAAACCTAGGGTTAGTAAAACATATTAATCCATCATCTCACTCTACACAATCTAGGCCATTTAGATTAGCATTCTAAGTGACTTGGTTACCTCGATTTGGAGGTAGGAGCTCATAGTAGGTACTCTCGAGTGGATCATCTTTGACTCGAGGAGGCCGAAGTTCAAGCTTGATCCGTACATCTTTGAGGAGCTAAAGAGGAGGATCGAAGACCTGAAGGACTTGGTTTCTTTAGGTATATTTTCTATCATAGTAGATAGAGCTTTATATGTAGCTAGTTAGGTTTATGGAAAGATCCGGTTTAGGATTATTCTAGCGCCAAGTTTAATTTGTTTGAAATTTTTTTGTTCCACAACCGGCCTCGGCTGATGGCCAAGGCGTTAGCATTACCTTTCAGTTTCATGCTTCACTATTTACTATCACTTGTTTAGTATTATTATATTAAAATATTATGTCATTCTGACGACATGAGTATGCATGCTCAGAGGAAGAAGTGGACCTACCTTATTTTGAGAAGATCGCGGAGATCCAAACTAGTGAACCAGCTGTATCATTCCTTTGATATCACTGGTTATTTGTCTCTTTTGTTTGTATCCGTTGAGCTCAATTTCCTTCATATCTGATAGTTTTAGTGATTGTATTATCTCATCATCCGAGTTAGATTACTGCTACCATGTACTGCTAGAAACCGAAGTGTGACTGCGACAATATTATTCCTTGACCGTAGGAGCAAGGCCGGCTTAGTCACCCTCGTATTTTCCGTATTTTAGGAAACGGTACGTGACAATGATGATGTGGCAAGGAAGTGAAACATACTTTCAATCCATACTTTTTTTTACCAAACAAGTGAAAGTGAGAAAGTGCTATCACTTTCTCACTTTCCATTTTACTTTCTTCCAACAAAACAATCGGGCATGTTTGGTTACAAGAAGTATGGGAGAAAGTGAACTTCATTTTCGTACTTTATTGTTTGAGGAGAAGAAAGAAAGATTGGAAAGTAATTTCTCACTTTTTTACACATCACATTTTCTTCTCATTTCGCTCTCTTTCCAAAAGCTTAGAAAGTGAAAGAAAATGAGAAGAAAGTGAATATTTTAATTATATTTTATTTTTCTTCCAAATTTTCTTCCATAATTTATTACTTTTTATCATTCTAACCAAACAATCTTATCTTATTTTTCATTACTACATAAGAGCATAGGAAAATGCTGAGAGCTAAAATGAGGGTTCCATTACCTTCTGAATTGACCACAACATGCAGGTAACAGTCCCCTTCTTGATTTCTTAAGTTAAAAGGCTTTTCAATCTACTATTTGTTTTAATTTGGTGAGATGGTGCATTATGATTTTGGGCATAAAAATTTCTGTATTACATTTTGTGTTGCGAATAAGACAATCACAAAGCACAAATTAAACGATAACGAGAAGTAATCAAAACCACAGGCAAGATAGAAATAAGGGAAATTACTAATCGGTGAAGGCGATGATTTATTAATATCAAATTCGGAGAAGTACAAATCGATGGAGTAATACAAATCCCTCTCAAATAAACCCTAGCTCTATCAAAATAATGGGTTCTCTCAAATATTGAAGCTATCTAGGGTTAAAACAAGCTATCATTTATATAGCTTACAAAAGATTTACCCAAATAACAAATTGCCTAACTAAGGAAATATTAGCCGACCCAATACGGAAGACGTCTGCATAAGGAATGGGCAGACGCCTGCCCAAGTATCTTCTAAACTCCAGAGCGTAACCAGACGTCTGAACAAGGATGTTCAGACGTCTGGCCTTCACATCCAAAATTTCTAGAGCGCTTTGCAGACGTCTAGACTTATACAAGTTTGACGTCTGCCCTTCGACAGATGTCTGTAGCTCTTAGCTCCAGACGTCTGTTTGCAGATAACATTGAATCTCTACAGCTTCGCGATAACTCCGGTTCATAGGGAAATCTTCAGGATTCGAATATGACGCATCACAAAAAATCTCCACCCTACCTTATGTTCACCGCCGAAAGACCAGATTGAGATGTTGGGACGTCTAGCCTGAATTTGGGGGCAGATACTATTTGGACATATCCATCCACCTCTCCGAAGATATCAAGTTGATTTATGGCACCATATATCTGAGATTTGGACAGATGCGAACATTGTAGCAGATTTTATCAGATTCCCCCTCATTTGTAAGGGTTTTTTGATTGTGGGGACGCTCTTCCTTGCAGGCGCAAGCCCCTAAAGTTAATTACGTTATCGCCTTATGATAAACACTTTCTCCTGCTCCAGTAGATCATTTCGTGTCGTGTGTTTATTTTGTTTATTTTGGTTGCCCATGGATTGCATACGGAGACTAATTTATGTCGTCGCCCGTAGGGCGCGGATTAGTCCGAATCCGTAAGTTTTAGATTTGGGTTTGGGTCAAGGATTTGCTTGACAGGGTCCATATTGGTAGCTTGGTTTGCTAACAGAAATGAACTTAGGACGCAGATCTCATATAAATGGGGTCCATCTGTTCATGGGATATTTGGGTTTGATCTAAGGATCGTTAGTCATATTTGAGTCTAAGATCAACTTAGAAACAAATGAGCATGTGGGATCAATTATTTTAGTGTAAGGACATCACGGTCCAACATTCTTTGTTTAGGATGAATATTAGTTTAAGGACGTTTCGGTCTATTATCACCGTGTTTGGGGCGAATGTTAGTTTAAAGACATCTCGGTCCAACGTTCCCATGTTTGGGACGAAGGAAGAGGAGTTGTTGGTTGTTGGGATCCGCCACCTCTCTGAAGACGTTGAGAAATTACAACGACATATATCAGAGGTGTGAAGAGATGTACTCTTGAACCAAATCCCGTATTTGAGGGAAAGAATCATGGTGGACCTAAGAATTGTTAGTCATATTTGAGACTAAGATTACCTTAGAATATAGGATGAATATCATTTTGGATATTATCAATGAGAGATCATTAGTCATGTTTGAGACTAAGATAAGTTTGGAAATCACGAGCATATGGGCTCACTTGATTTAAAATCAAAGAGGTTTAACATTAGGAAAGTTTAGCCAATTTAGGCTAAGATTGGGTTTCTGTACTACCAAGCAGGGCTAAGCACTAAGATACACAACACTCACGTGTGTTTCACGTGAGGTGCTTAAATAGTGCTAAGCACTAGTCTTTTTTGCCACTCATGTGTGTTTCATATTAGGCGCTGAGTTTTTGGCTTCTTTTGGGTGCTCACGTGTATTTCACATGAGGCATTGAGTTTTGTCGCCCACGTGTGTTTCACGTGAGGCGTTGCACTAGCGTTAAGCACTAACTTTTCTGTTTTCTGGCGCTCACATGTGTTTCACATGAGGCATTCCAATAGTGCCAAGCACTAACTTTTCTTGGCGCTCATGCGTATTTCACATGAAGTGCTATGTAACTTGGCCTTGGATGCTCATGTGCTTTTCATGTGAAGTGCTGAGCTTTTCATGTGAAGTGCTGAGTTCTTTTGGAGATTTAATCTCTGTTTATATTTTTAGAGAACTCAAATCTCTGTTGATGGTGTTTTGACCATTAACGATTACCATGATCACTATTTTAGGGATCTTGGATCAGGTTTTTAAAGAACTAAGTTCTTGATTTGAAGGAACTAAGTTCCTGGAGTATTATGGACTCCATCTTTCTTTTCAATCTTGTTCGTATATATTCTTTTTGATATCATTCTTCCATGAATTTTTGATTCTCAAGAACAAAATCTTACTGATGAGAATTAAATTCTCAACTTGTGTGATATTTGTTTTGTGGATTTCAGATCCATAGAAAGAACTAAGTTATTTGAGAAGGGTTAAACCCTTAGATTTGATATGTTGGGTAAAGGAGATGTTTTGGTCTCGATATTTTCTTTACCTACGATTTTGAGGAGGAAGATCTTCTTTGAGAATTAAATTCTCTGTTATTTTGTGGGATTATTTGGAGAGCCTTCTTTATTTTTCCAGAAGCTTATAGGGGTCTCCTCTTTTTTTTTTATATCGAGTCCTTCCTTCCTTTGATTAATCCCTTTGCTCCTATTTATAGGAGAAGAGAAAAATCAATTTGTTGAGAAAATCTCTCATTAAGAGATCATGATTGATTTCATAATCAATCAAAATGATCTTAAAAATCAACCGGTGAATTTTATTCACCGTTGGATTTTTAATCCAAAGTCTCATTGTTTAACAGAGAAGATTTCTTATTTGTTTTAATAAAATTAGGAAAATATTTTCCTAAGATAGAATTTTATTCTATCATATGAATATCTTGTTAGTTTAACAAGATTAGGAAAATAATTTCCTAATATAGAATTTTATCTATCACAAGATTAGGAAGATATTTTCCTAATATAGAATTTTATTCTATCTAATAAAGAAGATCATTCTTGTTTGTTTATCAAGATTAGGAAAATATTTTCCTAAGATAGAATTTTATTCTATCAGATGATCGATGGGTGATTTTATAACCACCGTTAGATTTTTGATCCAACGGTCCTCTGTTTAACAGAGAAGATCTTTCTAGTTTGAGAAAGATCAGGGAAATATTTCCCACATAGAATTTAATTCTATCAGATGGTTTAATTGGTGATATTTTATTACAATTGGATTTTAAATCCAAGATTCTCTATTAGAGAAATATCTTTTCATATTAGAAAGATCAGGGAAAATATTTTCTAAATAGAATTTAATTCTATCACATAGAATTTAATTCTATCAGATAGTTTAATTGGCGATAATTTATCACCATTGGATTTTAAATCCAAGATTCTCTATTAGAGAAAGATTTTTCCATATTAGAAAGATCAAGGAAAATAATTTCCAAATAGAATTTAATTCTATCACATAGAATTTAGTTCTATCAGATGGTTTAATTGGCGATATTTTATCACCATTGGATTTTAAATCCAAGATTCTCTATTAGAGAAAGATCTTTCTATATTAGAAAGATCAGGGAAAATATTTCCCAATTAGAATTTAATTCTATCAGATGAAAATATTTCCCAAATAGAATTTAATTCTATCATATAGAATTTAATTTTATCAGATGGGAGCATTTTAAATTGGGGCGCTCATATGCTTTGCATATGAGCGCTGTCAAAGAACGCGGTAAGAGAACTCACGTGTTTAACACGTGACCCCTAGTGTGGGTTTTAGCCTGTTTATTTTCAGCGCTCATATGCTTTGCATATGAGCGCTCACGTGTTTAACACGTGAGGCTGTTTGGCTTTTGGTTATTTATATTCAGCGCTCATATGCTTTTCATAAGAGCGCTCACATGTTTAACACGTGAGGCATATTTGGTCTTTTTGTTATTTGCTTTCAGTGCTTATATACTTTACATATAAGCGCTCACGTGTTTAACACGTGATGCCAAACTATAGGAATTCTTTTTCTCTTTCTTCTCTCATTTTTTTTATAAGGGAACTAATAGCTCTTAGCCAAAAAATTTGGCGGGAACACCCCGCATTCCGCAAACTTCTCCACCAAAGTAATAACAACTCCACCTTCACTACAAAACCTCTAAAGAGTTCAATGAGTGTGACACGCTCCAATTAAGTTTAAATAGTGATCAAACTTAACAACTGAAAGAGACTTCTTCAACATGTCGGCCGAATTGTCCGTTGTGCCAACTTTCTTCACAATACTCTCTTCTTTCTCAACGACTCCCTGCACGAACCAGTACATTGCATCAATGTGCTTTGTCCTCTCATGATGCAACTGATCTTTTGTCAAGTGAATCGCGTCTTGGTTATCATAGTAGATTATTATGGTATCTTTTTGAATACCAAGTTCTGAAAATAGTCTTTTCAACCAAACTACCTCCTTAATGGCCGCAACTATGGCCATATACTCCGCTTCCATCATAAACAACACAACCGTATGCTGTATTGAAGCACACCAACTGATGGCACATCCTCCCAAGGAGAATACATAACCGGTGATCGATCTGCATCTGTCAAGATCACCCGCATAATCGGAGTCACTGAATTCAACTAAACTGTCGTCGTTCCTCCCACACTCCAACCCCACGTCAGACGTACCTCGCAAGTATCATAATATCCATTTCACTGTCTGCCAAAGGCTTTTGCCAGGAGATTCCATCTATCGACTAACAACACTAATGACATGCAAAATGTCGGGTCGTATACAAACCATAGCATACATAATGCTACCCACCGCATTCGCATATGGAACATCCGACATATACTTAATCTCATTCTTTGTTTGCGGTGATGAACGAGCTAAAAGTTTAAAATGAACTGCCAATGGAGTATTTACAGATTTAGCGTCTGCCATGCCGAAATTCTCCAAAACTTTCTCAACGTATTGCTGTTGAGACAAGTAAAGTTTTCCTCCTTTGCGATCTCGCCTGATCTCCATACCAAGTATTTTCTTGGCCGCTCTCAAATCCTTGGCATCAAACTTGTTTTTCAACTGTTCCTTCAAATTCTGAATATCAACCATATACATTGTTGCTATCAACATATCATCAACATAAAGTAACAAGTATATGAAAGAACCATCAGCGAGCTTCTTCGAATACACACAACTTTCACCCATACTTCTTGTAAACCTAACTTCTTTCATAAAGAAGTCGAACTTCTTATACCACTGTCTAGATGTCTGTTTCAAACCATATAGAGATTGACAAAAGTGGTTTTTTTGCCTTCAATTTCAAAACCTTCGGGTTGTTGCATATATATTTGCACTACCAAATCATCGTGCAAGAATGCGGTCTTCACATCGAGCTGCTCAAGCTCCAAATCTTTCATAGCTACCAAACTGAGCAAGACACGTATAAAGGTGTGTTTAATAAATGGAGAAAATACCTCATTAAAGTCAACTCCCTGCATCTGTGAATAGCCTTTAGCTACCAATCGTGCCTTGTACCTTGTATCCAACGCACCTTGGTCACATTCTTTTTTCTTAAAAACCCACTTGCGACCAACTATCTTCTTTCCTCTTTCGGGCTTCACGAGCTTCCAAGCTTGGTTCTTGTGAAGAGACTCAATTTCTTCATTCATAACGACTAGCCAACGAGCTGCTTCATCGGATGAGATAGCTTCTTTATAGCTTTTCGGCTCGCTACTATCAACTGTCTCTACAACGGACAACGCACACGCCACTAAATCATCGTAGCCATATCTCTGTGGCGGTCTAATGTCCTTTCTTTGTCAGTCACGAGCAAGAAAATACTCCTCATCATGGGACTACTCATCTTGAGTTTTTTCAGACGATGGTGAAGGAGAGATCTCCTACGATCCCGAGCTCTCACCAACCTGAATATCAACTCTCGGCTCATCTTTCTTCGAATCGTCTTTAACTGGAGATTCCTTATTGTTCGGATTCAACATAAAAGATTCATCAAACGTCATGTCTTTGATGGAACTTTTGCACCCTAGCATGGAATTTTAAAACATTGTCTAATTGGGTTTTCAAAAAACAATAGAACAATAAGTTCCAAAACATAGAATATTATCTAAAGAATTGAACCCGCAACAAGTTTTTCATACAAGGTTAGAACATACAACCTTTGTAGTATCTTCATATCCTCCATTTTTGTGTTTAACTCTTTCTAGTGCACCTAGGATAAATGGATGAAGCTTGGTGAAGATCTTCCTTTGTCATAGATGGATCTACCTTGAGTGCTCCAAACTTTGGCTTCAATTTCTCCACCAGAAATGACTTAGATCTTTAGGGTGCTAAACTAAAAAACTAAGAGATGTAGTTTAGTCTCACTAAGTATTTTCCCCTCTTTCTCTTTTTCATTACCAAGAGGAGGAAGGGGATTAGAGCTCACTTGAGAGATAAGAGAGAGTGTAAAAGAAAAGCTTAACCATTTTTAAATGGTTGATAATTCCTTTTTTATAAAGAAAAATCAATCTCAATCATTTAAACTCATCTCACCTACAAGTGCCAACCTTCTCCTTTCTCCTCCACATGTCATCTAAATGAAAGTGAGCAGGCATGTGCTCATCCAATGGCACAAGATCGCTAAAAGAGAACCAAAGAAAATAATAATTACATGAGGATGCTCTCGGTTTAGGTTTTCACCCTGAGGCCACCACTTTGGTGGCCTTAGGATGGGGGCACCCCTCACCCCCCCCGACCGATCTCCGGGGATGCCCCAGGTATTGTGGCGTGATTACGGTCATTTTTCATGTCAAACGGATTCCGTTTTGGTGCTTGAAAAGTGGGGTTTTTGTTTCTTCTGTGTTCCGCGATATGTTAAAGTGTGGTAAGACTGCATCTAGTTGCTATACGATATTTAGAAGAGTTTACGTATTTAACAATTGCGACAGTGTCCTATGATATTGTTTGGATTGGAATAATTGCGGTTGTCGTGGTGAATAGTCGAGGGTTTTAAGAGATGAGAGTTATATATTTTCCTATATATATATATTGAGGGCGAGCGTCAGACTTTATAAACTGCCGTCACTGCATGATGCATATTATTCATTTTAGGGGCACTTCTGGATTGAGATTGTGTCGTCTATGTATAATACTATTTCTCATTTCATGTACCTAGGATAGACCTAGGAGAAGTGCTCAAGTAGCCGGGTTCTAGGATCTAACGGGTGGCCATCCCAAGGAGTCGAGATCGGATCACCTAATTTTAGAATTAGCTGGAATGTTTTTCGTGCTCACAAGGGTATAGGGGCTAGGGTTGTGGCTATTTACACGACTGTCGAATCCGTGTTTCATTCATGGCTAAAATGAAACACGGAATTCTAAGTATACCCTCTATTTCATTGTGTTTTCCTCTGCTGTCGTGTTTGTTCTTTCATGCTTGAGACGACTGCGTGCGCGCGCGCGCGCGCACACACATACACACACACACAAACATATATATAAGGTTAATGGAGGAATGAGGCCATAGGAAGTAATTTCCTTCTATGACATCGAAAAAATACACCCTTCCTCATTTTTTCCGATGATCGGCACCCACCATCTTCATCGTTATCATCTAAGATGTGAGTACACCAAATTTCATGTGATTCTACAACGTTTTCACCGTTGATTTAGTGGGTTCAAAATTAACGGTTTACCGACAATAGAACTTTTTACATTGCTAAATCAACGGTGAAAAGGTTGTAGAATCACATGAAATTTGGTGTACCCACATCTTAGATGATAACGATGAAGATGGTGGGTGCCGATCGGCGGAAAAAATGAGAGATGGTGTATTTTTCGACGCCATAGGAGGAAATTCCCTCCTATGGCATCTTTCCTCCATTATTCTCTCTCTATATATATATATGTATTAGACGCTATATATGTTTTGCATCCGTGCTAGTACTGTCCTTGCTCTGCCGTTAATTAAGTAACCTTGCGGTGAAGACCCAAGACCCTGTGGCGAATACGGATGGCATATATGTGCGTTGTATTTTTGTTTCTTCTGGTGTGATAGATTAATTGATGGGACCGCGTTAATTGTATTAATGCAAATAATAAAAACCTAATTTGATGGTTCGATAACCAAATTTTCGAAAGAAACTATAGGCGTGTTCGTTTGTTTTGCATAGAGGTATTCAGTTCGGAATATCCTGCACCTCATTCAATGAGGGAAGAGCCTTGTTCCCTTCACAGGGAATTCTCTCTTAAATCAAAGTTTACGCGACTATAAACTACTCGGTTTTCTTAAAAACCACTCATTATAAAAGCGGAGCCTAAACCACACTTTTTCAAAACTTCTCGGTTCCTTCAACAAGATCAAGTTCTTTACGTTAAAGGGTTTTCGTCAAAAACCAGCCGTAGCCCTCCGTCATTTCCTATGAGTGCTGCTTAGTATTAATGCTACGTTTGTTAATCTTGTTAAGGCGTAGCGTATGGTATCTAGGTAGTGCTTATGTCACGCCCCGCTTCCTAGTATACGGGCAAAGGACGCGACTGGGCCGCTACGTATTTACTGTGAAGTAAATACGCTAAGCGTATCTAAGCAATATAAAAGTAAATGCACAAGAGACAAGATATAATCAAAACAACAACTTTATTTATTCACATTCTTTCTGTACAATACATGGAAAGTAAATACAACTGATAAAAAGCAATACCTAAACAATGGCATAACAGAAATAAAAAGTACTGAATGGAAAGTGTACAATGAACTAGAGTTCGGGGTATTTACTGAATTGGTCCAAGTCTTCAGCAGTGGGCTCGATCTCTGACGTGTCCAGATCACCTGACGACATTCAAAGAAGAAAGAAAGAGAATGTCGTCAGCGAACAGATCGCTCGGTAAGTCCCAAAGATAAGGGAGAAATAGAATAGACAGAGTAAGAAGGTATCTTTTGAAGTTGTATTATATTGTTATAATATTGTGTTAACGTTGTTGTTTGTAGCTTGGTACAGAAAGATGCCAGTGTATACGAGAGGGGTCTCTATATGCTAGAGACCAGGGCAAACAGAATGTACAAGGAACTGTTGGGCCACGGTACAACAGCAACGGAATATAGATTAGGTGTCTTAATCTTACTGTCTCGTGCCACTTCTAACACCTTCCGTACCAATCTACCCCTTAAACCCCGTAGTGTTTTGATCGTATTGTTTATCTTGTATTGTAACTGTATAGATTGTATAATTGGATGACTGACCGAAACCATGATATCAGTAAACGGATGTAACTGGAGAATCATGTAAATGGATGTAACTAGAGAATCATGTAAATGGATGTATATCCATGGTTCGGTTCGGTCAATACAGATTGAATAGTTTGAACAGATTGAATATATGGATTCATGGATTCATATTGAATTGTAATATTGTAGATTGTAGATTGTAAATTGTAGATTGTACTTGAATCATATTCAACTTAGATTATAATGAGACTCACTCTGATTCGAACAATTAGAAAAGTAAATTGAAGTCCTGATTGTTTTGATGTTATCGGTAACCGCTGCACATGGGCGGCAGGATTTGTGTCTTTTTCAAAGACGATTACCGTATTGATAACACTATTGTTAAGTTGTCTACCTTAGATAGGCAAGCACCCATATCTCCTGCTCTCTGAGGCTCAAGAGAGTGGTCCCGCTTAAACCTATGTTTCCTAGGGTCCTTAGGGTAATTTATAGAACTTGAGGGGGGTTTATATAAAAATACTTTTACATACTTTTCAAAATACACCCCAAGTATTTATTAATCGTCTTTAAAGTTGTAATGAATGTAGATTTTATATTGTGATATTTCTAGTGAAAATACCCTAATTTCATAAATAAAGGTATTTATTTGTAATATTGATTTGTAGGGAATTCATGGTATTTTAGTGTAAAATGATTCTTGTGATATTTTTAGAAAATGTGGAATATTTATATTATTACAAAATAGATATTTTAAGTATATATATACATATATTTATATGAAAATAATTTTTAATATATATAATAATTCTAGAAATCTCATTTTCTTTAGATTTTCGTATTTTAAATCTTTCGAGGCCGAATGCACCTTGCGGAGGTCTGCATCTCACACTACTAAGTCCGAGGATGTGCGATAATCGGCACCATCCGGAACAGGTACCCCAAATGGGTTGTAGCGGCGCTTTGCAATGATTTGTATAAATACTAAATCGTTTAGAAAATGGTTTTATTATTAAAAGGTATTTAAATGAAAAGGTGTCGTTTTCCCGTATTTTATGTTCCTGAGGGTATTGGGCTATGTTGCATATGAGTGTGTGAGGAGGTAGGTCATTATCTCGTAATCTACTTAAAGGTATAGCAAGGGTTTTGATGGTTTAAATGTAGAAATGAAACTATATGGTATTTTAATGAAAGAAATACAGTAAAATGAAAATAGCAATTACTTTTGATATGAAACTTGTTCAATATGATTAGTTAGTGTTTAAAAGTCAACAAGAATTAGTTTTATCATAATTGTATTAAAGAAAAGTGAAGTTTTAGGAAGAAACCGAATCGGAAATCGGATTTGTTCCGATTCCGTCGGATTTTGGAAGTTCGTATTTTTAGAAAAGAGTAAAGGAGAGAAATTGGGACTTAAGGGAATAGGACTTTAAAAGAGAGGAAAGGGAGACGAGAGGAGTCGATGGTGCGTCGTTTCGTCGCCGGGAGTTCCTACGGTTGTCGCCGGAAAATCCGCCGGAGGTTCGCCTTTCGCTCACTTTGATTGCACACTAGGGTTTCTAGAGATTTCTTGAGAGTTGGCTCAGATTTTTAGGATGAGGGGGTAGAGTGTAGGGGTGGTATTTATAGGGTTAGGCTAGGGTTAGGATAGATGAAGGGTTTAAATTGAAAAAATGTAAAAAAAAAAACATATTAAAATTCATTAAAAATGGAGTAAATGAGACTTTTTGAATTCTTTGGAACCGATCTAAGTAAATGAGGTGTGCAGGGGGGTAGGGGAGAGGAAGAGACAGATCTTTTCTGTTGACGACTCGGCCAACCGGTCGAGTCCAGCCGGCGGCACCGGCCCGAGTCAGCCGAGTCAGGAGGTGGGGAGTCGTCTGGTGATCTCACTGGTATATTTAATTTTTCTAGGGTAGTGGGATTTTTGGGAGTTAACACGTGTTGACTGTTGGTATTCTAAAAAAACTCAAAATAAAACAATATTAAAAATAATATGGGGTATGGGATTTGAACTCTGGTGGCTTGGTTCAGCAGTGCAAGGTATTACCAATGAGCTACAAGCTCCTTCTTGTAATTAAGGAGTTAATTAAATACTTAAAGTAGTCACAGCCAAAAGTAAATACCCCAAGTATATATTAATTTTAAGCAATTTTTTGTACACTAAAAATGGAGTTATTACAGTCTACCATCCTTACAAAAATTTCGTCCTCGAAATTTACAACTTTTATTTGAGGACTAGCTTACAAAGATGTGTGGATATCTTGCACGCATTTCATCTTCCCTTTCCCAAGTGGACTCTTCTAGAGTGTCTTTCCTCTACATCACTCGGACCAAGTTGACTTCCTTGTTCCGAAGTGTCTTCACTTTCCTATTCAGGATCTCCACAGGTTGTTGCTCACAAGATAGATCAGGCTGTATAGTGAGCTCGGAATGATCAAGAACATGGCTGGGGTCACTCACATACCTTCTGAGTTGAGATATGTGGAACACATTATGCACTCCTTCCAATGAAGGTGGAAGCACTAAGCGTTATGCCACTTTACCGACTCGTTCGAGTATGTCGAACGGTCCAATGTATCTCGGACTTAACTTACCCTGCCTTCCAAATCGGATCACTCCGCGGTTCAGAGATATCTTTAAGAACACATGATCTCCTGGCTAAAACTCCAAGTGACGTCTCTTTGCATCAGCCCAGTGCTTCTGTCAATCTTGGGTTATGCGCATCATTTCCCTGATAGTACGAACCACATCAACAGTCGTTACTATCATCTCTGGTCCAAGAAGTTCCCTATCTCCGATGTCATCCCAACTTAATGGCGATCGACACTTCCTTCCATATAGTGCTGCAAAAGGTGTCATTCCTATGCTTTCTTGGTAGCTATTGTTGTACGAGAACTCCACAAGATGTAGGTGATCTTCCCACGATCCTTTAAACTCTAATATACATGCTTTGAGCATATCCTCCAAGATCTGAATAGTTTGCTCAGACTGACCATCTGTTTGTGGATGATAAGTCGTGCTGAAGTTTAGACTTGTTCCCATGCTTGCTTGCAGACTCTACCAAAATTGCGATCGGAACCTAGTGTCACGATCGGAGACAATGCAGACCGGTACTGTATGAAGTCTCACAATTTCCTGCATGAGTTCATGGGTATCAGAGATAGTACATTATGAAGAGTTTAAATCTTTAAGTAGATTATTACCTCCATGTACTTCTTTGCTAGTGTCTCAGTAGATTGGCCAACTCGAAATGGGATGAAGTGAGCCGACTTTGTGAGTCGGTTCACAATGACCCATACGGTATCGTTACCCTTTGTGCTGCGAGGAAGAGCAGTCACAAAATCCATCGTGATGTGTTGCCACTTCCATTCTGGGATTGGTAACGGTTGAAGTAATCCAGCAGTCCTGTGATGTTCAGCCTTTACTTGCTGACACACCAAGTATTTTGCGACGCTTTTGGCTACTTCACGCTTCATTCCATACCACCAATAATTCTGACATAGATCTTTGTACATTTTGGTACCTCCAGGGTGTACTGAGTAGGGAGAGCTGTGAGCTTCTTTCATTAACTCTTCCCGAACAGGACCTTTTGGTACACACAATATGCTGCCGTATCTCATAGATCCGTCTTCATAGATGATGAAGTCTGTTCTGAGTCCATTCTCCACTTGTTCTCTGATCTTTTGCAACTTAGCATCACTTACTTGAGCTGCTTTGATCTGATTGACAATGGTTGATTGAGCTTGTAAATTCATCAAACTTGAAGCATTACCTGGCATGACTACTTCAATCTCCATCTGATGCAAGTCTTGTTGAAGCTTCCACTGAGCGGTGAGATTCATCGATAAAGGTTGGCGACTAAGAGCATCAGGTACCACATTCACCTTCCTTGGATGATATTGCAAGTTGATGTCAAAGTCCGCTATGAGTTCTAACCATCTTCTCTGCCGCATATTCAACTCCTTCTGAATAAACACATATTTCAGGCTCTTATGATCTGTGTATATGTTCACTCGTTCACCGAGTAGATAGTAGCGCCAAATCTTGAGAGCAAAGATGACTGCTGCCAACTCCAAATCATGCGTCGGATAATTGCGCTCATGAATCTTCAGCCGTCTTGAAGTATAAGCCACAACCTTACCGTGCTGATATAGAACACATCCTAATCCCTTACCGGATGCATCACAATGCACTTCGAATCCTCGAGATTGATCCGGTATGACGAGAATAGGTGCTGATGTCAACCTTGACTTGAGTTTTACGAAAGCTTGTTTGCATGCTTCTGACCACACAAAATATTCATCTTTACGTATGAGCTTGGTCAGGGGTGTTGCTATCTTTGAAAAGCCTTCAATGAAACTTCTGTAATATCCAGCTAAACCTAAGAAACTCTGAATGTCCTTCACTGACTTTGGCGTCGGCCATTCGCTAACTGCTGAAACTTTCGCTGGATCCACAGAGATTCCTTCTCCTGATACGATATGTCTAAGAAAACCAACTTGCTTTAGCCAAAACTCGCACTTGCTGTACTTGGTATAGTGCTGATGTTGTCGAAGAGTTTCCAGGACAATTCGCAGGTGCTCGGCATGTTCTTTCCGACTCTTCGAATACACCAGGATGTCGTCGATGAAGATGACAACAAACCTATCTAAGTGCTCCCAAAAAACTTGATTCATTAAGTTCATGAATATTGCTGGTGCATTGGTCACTCCAAATGGCATCATTAGAAATCTGTAATGTCCATAGCGAGTTCTGAAAGTCGTTTTATGAATATCAGCTTCCTTGACCTTCACTTGATGATAACGTGAACGAAGATCCAATTTAGAGAAAACATAAGATCCACTTAGCTGATCGAATAAATCGTCGATGCGCGGGAGTGGATACTTGTTCTTTATAGTGACTTCGTTCAAGGCTCTGTAATCGATGCACATTTTGTATAAACCTTCCTTCTTCTTCATAAGTAGTACAGGTGATCCCCAACTTGAAGTGTTGGGACGAATCCATCCTTTCGCCAGTAATTCGTCCAACTGTGTTTGGACTTCCTTCAACCCTTCCGGACTTAGTCGATAAGGTGCTTTGATCACCGGCTGTGCTCCTGGTATTAAACCAATGCTGAATTCAAGAGATCGATCGGGAGGCAAACCTTATATATCGTCAGGAAACACATCGTCGAACTCTCGAACCACATCTGGTCTTGATTCTTCCTCCGCTTGAGCTGCTGCAACTACTGCTTCCCTTGGCTTCACTTTGTAGGTACTTGGCTCCAGGGTACGGTCTCCGGTTTTGAAATAGAAGACCGAGTGGTCTGGAATCTTGAATACTACCCTCCTTTGACGAAAGTCGATGGTAGCATAAAAAGGTCCAAGCCAGTCCATACCTAGAACCATATCGAAGTTCAGTATGTCCAGTACTTTGAAATCAGTATGAAATTCTCTGCTGCAGACGACTACTGGACACAATTTGTATCCCATTGTTGCCTTTAGAACGCCATTTCCTGAACTGATATTCCAGCTGGATACAAGCGGTGTGACTGGAATCGCATGGGTTCGGACGAACCACTGCGACATAAAGCAGTGAGATGCTCCAGTATCGAACAGTGCTAGTGCAGGTATTGAGGATACTAAGATTGTACCTAAGTATGTGGGATTTGTTTTAGGTATATGGAAATGTATGTAGATAAGTAGCAAGACTAAAAAGAAAGGTTTGAGAAGAAAAGTTTACCAGTGATAACTTCGCCAGTGGCCTCAGCTTCTTCCACGGTCATCATGAAAGCCTGGCGCTTTGGTACATTCCTCCTGGCCTGAGGAGCATTCCTCGGAACGTTCCTTTGAGCTTGATGGAACTGACGAGGAAGTGGTGCAGCTTGTGGTCCTCTGGGTGGTGCAGGTAGTGCAAGTATTAGAGCAGAGGCTTGGATGGCTGGGCGCTGTGGGTAAGTGTTTGCTGGCCTGGGTGCAGCAATTGGATTTTGTCTATGAGGACAAGACCCAATGTCATGAGCAGCTGAGCCACAGACTAAGCAAAGACGGTTGACTCGCCGGCAGTCTTGCATCATATGCCCAGGTCTCTTGCAGTAGTTACAAAAGGCTTGGCTGGGACGATGGTTCCGTACTCCCGGTCGCCTTGGCACAAAAGGTGGCCTGGACAAGGCTTCTCCTGTCATCTGGTTGATAGGGCATTTAACTCCTGCAGTCTGAGGTCTACCCCTCGCCTTTATCACTACCTCATAACTGCGGGCAGCTTCCAGAGCATCCTCATGAGTTGGAAATTTCCCTGTGGCTAGTGCAGCATGGATTTCCGTGTCCACGCCTTGTTGAAATCGACGGGATCTGATCTCGTCCATCGGTATCAAGTGTGCCGCGAATCTGTTTAAAGGATTGTGTTAGCTGTGTAGTATGTGATATTTAAAAATTTGAAATATTGTGACATATCTTACCGACTGAGCATGGTGAACTCAGCGTCATACTCATCTACTGACTTGACCCAGATAGAACCTTGTTGTAGATAAATAAACTGGTGTTCCATGTTGAACCTGGCAGTCACAGGGAAGTACTTCGCATCGAACTTATCACGGAAAGTCTTCCATTCAATGGGTTGTTCAAGACGGCTTTCTTCCTCCTTCCACCAGTTGCGAGCATTGTCCGTGAGCTGTAATTTTGCCACACGAACCCAAGCTATGTCTGGCACTTGTGCTGCTGCCAAATCATCCTCTATACCTTGTGCCCATTCCTCAGCTTCAAGTAGGCTTTCCTTTCCTGAGAACTGTTTGGGGTGTAAAGCCCTGAATTGCTTTACCCCAGGTGCTTCAGTCTCGGGACGGTTCAAAAGTTGTTGTTGTCCCTCAAGGAGGCTGCGGATTGCCTCAAGCAGAACTGTTTGCTCGGTGGGTGGAGCAGGAACAGTATGCACGATTAGTAGTGGAGGTGGAGTGTTGTTGAAATTGGCGCTTGTGTTGTTTGGGGAATCCATAACCTTGGAGAAAATTTTCGGTTAGGACAGATTCAAAATATTTGAAATGATAAGATTCAAGGAACATGAATTGTAAAGAATGTTTTAGTTGCCGGTTCTTGTGTTATATTGCTTAGGTTGTTCATGCAGAACAGAACTGCATAGTATGGTTCTATACAGTTCTGACCTGCATGGGCCACCAACAAAACCTGTCACACCCCGCTTCCCAGTATACGGGCAGAGGACGCGACTGGGCCGCTACAAATTTACTGTGAAGTAAATACGCTAAGCGTATCTAAGCAATATAAAACTAAATGCGCAAGAGACAAGATATAATCAAAACAGCAACTTTATTTATTCACATTTTTTCTGTACAATACATGGAAAGTAAATACAACTGATAAAAAGCAATGCTTAAACAATGGCATAATAGAAATGAAAAGTACTGAATGGAAAGTGTACAATGAACTAGAGCTCGGGGTCTTCACTGAATTGGTCCAAGTCTTCAGCAGTGCGCCCGATCTCTGACGTGTCTAGATCACCCGACGACATTCAAAGAAGAAAGAAAGAGAATGTCGTCAGCGAACAGATCGCTCGGTAAGTCCCAAAGATAAGGGAGAAATAGAATAAACAGAGTAGGAAGGTATCTTTTAAAGTTGAATTATATTGTTATAATATTGTGTTAACGCCGTTGTTTGTAATTTGGTACAGAAGGATGCCGGTGTATACGAGAGGGGTTCCTATATGCTAGAGACCAGGCCAAACGGAATGTATAAGGAACCGTTGGGCCACGGTACAACATCAACGGAATATAGATTAGGTGTCTTAATCTTACTGTCTCGTGCCACTTCTAACACCTTCCGTACCAATCTACTCCTTAAACCTCGTAGTGTTTTTGATTGTATTGTTTATCTTATATTGTAACTGTATAGGTTGTATAATTGGATGACTGACCGAAACCATGATATCAGTAAACGAATGTAACTGGAGAATCATGTAAATGGATGTAACTGGAGAATCATGTAAATTGAAGTATATCCTTGGTTCGGTTCGGTCAATACAGATTGAATAGTTTGAACAGATTGAATATATGGATTCATGGATTCAAATTGAATTGTAATATTGTAGATTGTAGATTGTAGATTGTACTTGAATCATATTCAAGTCAGATTATAATGAGACTCACTCTGAGTCGGACAATTAGAAAAGTAAATTGAAGTCCTGATTGTTTTGATGTTATCGGTAACCGCTGCACATGGGAGACAAGATTTGTGTCTTTTTCAAAGACGATTACCGTATTGATAACACCATTGTTAAGTTGTCAACCTTAAATAGGCAAGCACCCATATCTCCGGCTCCCTGAGGCTCAAGAGACTGGTCCCACTTAAACCTATGTTTACTAGGGTCCTTAGGGTAATTTATAGAACTTGAGGGGGTTTTATGTAAAAATACTTTTATATATTTTTCAAAATACACCCCAAGTATTTATTAATCGTCTTTAGAGTTGTAATGAATGTAGATTTTATATTGTGATATTTCTAGTGAAAATATCCTAATTTCATAAATAAAGGTATTTATTTGTAATATTGATTTGTAAGGAATTCATGGTATTTTAGTGTAAAATGATTCTTGTGATATTTTTCGAAAAAGGTGGAATATTTATATTATTACAAAATAGATATTTTAAGGATATATATACATATATTTATACGAAAATAATTTTTAATATATATAATATTTCTACAAATATCATTTTCTATAGATTTTCGTATTTTAAATCTTTCGAGACCGAATACTTTTGCGGAGGTCTGCATCTCGCACTACTAAGCCCGAGGATGTGCGATAATCCGCACCATCCCGAACGGGTTCTCCAAATGGGTTGTAGCGGCGCTTTGCAAAGATTTGTATAAATACTAAATCGTTTAGAAAATGGTTTTATTATTAAAAGGTATTTAAATGAAAATGTGTCGTTTTCCCGTATTCTATGTTCCCGAGGGTATTGGACTATGTTACATATAAGTGTGTGAGGAGGTAGGTCATTACCTCGTGATCTACTTAAAGGTATAGCAAGGGTTTTGATGGTTTAAATGTAGAAATGAAACTATATGGTATTTTAATGAAAGAAATACAGTAAAATGAAAATAGCAATTACTTTTGATATGAAACTTGTTCAATATGATTAGTTGGTGTTTAATAGTCAACATGAATTGGTTTTAGTATAATTGTATTAAAGAAAAGTGAAGTTTTAGGAAGAAACCGAATCGGAAATCGGATTTGTTCCGATTCCGTCGGGTTTTGGAAGTTCGTACTTTTAGAAAATAGTAAAGGAGAGAAATTAGGACTTATAGGTTTAGGACTTTAAAAAAGAGGAAGGGGAGACGAGAGGAGTCGACGGTGCGTCGTTTCGTCGCCGGGAGTTCCTACGGTTGTCGCCGGAAAATCCGCCGGAGTTTCGCCTTTCGCTCACTTCGATTGCACACTAGGATTTCTAGAGATTTCTTGAGAGTTGGCTCAGAGTTTTGGGGTGAGGGGGTAGAGTGTAGGGGTGGTATTTATAGGGTTAGGATAGGGTTAGGGTAGATGAAGAGTTTAAATTGAAAAAATGTAAAAAGATATATTAAAATTCATTATAAATGGAGTAAATGAGACTTTTTGAATTCTCTGGAACCGATCTAAGTAAATGAAGTGTGCAGGGGGGTAGGGGAGAGGAAGAGACAGATCTTTTCTGTTGACGACTCGGCCAACCAGTTGAGTCCGGCCGGCGGCGCCGGCCGACTCGGTCGAGTCAGGCCGAGTCAGGAGGTGGGGAGTCGTCTGGTGATCTCACTGGTATATTTAATTTTTCTAGGGTAGTGGGTTTTTTGGGAGTTAACACGTGTTGACTATTGGTATTCTAAAAAAACTCAAAATAAAACAATATTAAAAATAATGTGGGTTATGGGATTTGAACTCTGGTGGCTTGGTTCAGCAGTGCAAGGTATTACCAATGAGCTACAAGATCCTTCTTGTAATTAAGGAGTTAATTAAATACTTAAAGTAGTCACAGCTAAAAGTAAATACCCCAAGTATACATTAATTTTAATCAAATTTTTGTACACTAAAAATGGAGTTGTTACGGCTTATTTGTAGCATGCGATGCGATTAACTAGGGCACTCGTACGGCCTTGATGACCTTGTTAAGGGTCGTTCCGGTGGATTTAGGATAATTAAGATAATAACGGGTTGAACTTGACTAGCAGCTTATGACTTGTTGACCTTGTTAAGGCCATAGGTCGTTAGGGGCAAAATTCATATTGGGAGTTTCAAGTATAAGGAAAACTTTCCGAGTTTGCGCATACCTTCTGGAGTGTTGTAATTTTGGTCGGATTTCGTCAAGGTTATTACACGATCATGGTTGGGTCTCAATTCCCACTGATGAGTAGGTATTACATCTCGGGAGATTTTCACTTCACAATTAGCTAACCAGGTGTCTAGAAAGTTTTAACAAGGTTACACCTCTGTGGAAACCGGGTTTTTAAATCGGTTCCGTACGAAAGCATGAAGATCTTCTTCGGAGTACCAACACTGGTGTGGCTGAACGGTTAGCAAAATTGTAAGGGGTACATAATCCCGACTAGTTCTCCTTTTAGGATTTGAAGGAGAATTCGAGGAAACAGTGGGAGCCATCCTGATTAGATAAAGAGATTAATCAATCTAATCTTAATAGAGTGCACGCTGAGTATTTATTTTCTCTCTCTTTGGTTTGCGACCACGATTTACCTTAAACTAAAACTCATAAACCAAGTTAACCGAACCTTCTTACAGACTTTGGTTTTGGATTGTTATGATTCATGACAAAATCGCATATATCCCTGACGCTCCTACATTCCCTTTGCATTTCTCCACAACACTCCGTTTCACTACGAAGATCCATTTTATTTGAATATACCATCACGTATAGTTATATACGAACTCGAAGAAAGTCCTTTCAGTTCAAGGATGGCCACCAGTTCTGGAGAAATTGAATTGGATAATTCAGTTGTCTCTTTCTCGTTATCTTCTCTCAAGTTGTGAGCTCCTTTTATTAGGAAGTGTGGGGTTCCTAGGCACTCTCAAGAGGTCTCACAAGGCATCAACCATGCCAATTTCAAAAAATACGGTACCGAGAAACCCTAGTCTACGGATCGTTGGCTAGATATTTAGGCGAAAGATGCAACTAGTAAACTACTTTACTAAGAGAACGGAAATACAACCTTTGTAGATCCGGTCCTCCTCCTCTACGGCTCCATAATGAAGTCCTCTCCGCTGTCCAAATGAAATCCCGGGCTCAAGCGTCGGCTTCATCGGAGAAATGGCGGGCTAGGTCATCGACGACGATGCCGAAGATGATCTACGTCGAGTCATGAAACTTGTGAAGAAAACACACTCTACTACTTGGCAAGAGGTAGAGGATGAAGAAATAGGAAGTGGGTTCACTTTAGAATTGGATTTCTCACTCATTTTCATCAATCACAATTGATGAAGTGAAGCTTTCTTCATTGAAGAAGATGAAGAAGAAGAAGAAGATAATATATGATAAGTATTATGATAAGAATAAGAATAGAAAAGAAAATGAATTCTTATCATAATTGTAACCATGGTAAAGTGTAGAGAGCTAACTATAGTTCAATGAATGGTTAGGGTTAATGAGATGAGGACAAAAGGTTTCTTTGGTCAAAGCTTCATGAAGCTTCATGAAGAAAAGCAACCTTTTGTTTTCTTTATCTCTTATCTTTTTAATACAAATTAAAAGATAAAAGAATTAATAAATATATCAAAACCCTAACCATTTACTTAACTAAGGTTTAACTCTTTACACAAACCCTAGCTATCATATATCACCAAACATGATACAATCAAGTGCACAAAATATATCACATATACAATGTGCACAGGCGAGTGAGAAAATCCATCTTAAGTAAACCGATACTAGTTATTGCAAAGTAATATATTAAATATATAATTATGCATTAAATCATTAAATCAACACTTGATTCAATGATCCGGTCATGTCGAACATAACCGACTAGTATTCAATGTATCGACTTATCGAATCAACGCTTGAATCGATAACTAGGTTATATAGCATACAACCATTCGATACATTCATCGCGAGAATGGAATACGGTATCATATACACGCATTATTCTCGTTCCCGCACATATCTCATATGCACTCCTATTTCCTTTTGCTTGAGCCAGGAAACCTCTGTGTAGGACTCTAAAGACTCGTCAATACGCCGGCAGCAGGTGATGATCATATCAAACACCTACAAGCCGCAAGCGGTCTGCTAAACGTAACGGCCACCCGGGTATTGAGCGATCAGAAGATCGACGAGCAAGCCCGCTCACACTCCAGTGAATCCAACCAGTAACACTACCGTACAGTCCGGTCTCGTCGTTTGATATGTCGCATATCTCTCCTAGGGGTGGTAAACGTCAGACCCCAATAGCTCGATAAGTCATGTCGATATGAGGTCTATAACAGTTCGAGAAACTACTGGTAACACTTACCAGTAAATCTCAGCAACCCTGGCCAGGGATTTCCGGTTATAGCCAATCGAACACAGCGCAACATCAACTCCCTATACCGGGAGAGACGAATCCCCTCCTATCGCTCATTGCCTCCATGTGACTCGGGACTGTACCCAAAAACCACCGTTTTGCACGCCCTCTTGGACGTGGTAAGGTGGAAATCAAAGCACAGTGGGAACCACACAAGACTCTACGACGATCTCGGGTCAACAGACTACTCTGTACCAGTGTCACCAGAGAACTGCCATCTGACGTAAGGTATAATACCATCTGGGAGTTCTCGGTGAGTCCGTCCAGTGTACCCAGTCTCTACTGAGCACCCGTATATCATCTCTGATGTCAAACACCAATGGATATGGGATCATCCATCGCCCATCTGTATGGGTCGAGAAGATATACGCTAGTCTACTCTGGTATATCGATGCCCTGTCTCGATACACCCACGACTAGGGACCTTGAAGGATGTACTTATGGACTACCATATCCCCACTAGTATGATCCGCATCATAGTTCAGGTAGTCAAGCACACATCCTAAAGGCTTTACCAACATGTAACAGAGAGACAATCAGTATACACGTTAAGGTAAAGAGTAACCAGATAGCATACTATCATGTCGAGCAAGAAAGTCCTCCCTATATATGTCCCAGCATCCACTACAATATACATCCAATGTACAGTAATGGCCTCTAGGGCATACATATAACTAACAATCTCCCACTTGCACTAGGGCCATCTGTAGCAGTGGTTGTAGTATCTCATACTCAACCATCCCATAAAAGTCTCTCTCTGGGAATAGGCCTTCGTGAGTGGATCCGCCGTGTTATCCTCTGAGTCTGCTCTCCTAACCTCGATCACCCTGGAGATCAAACATCTCCATGATCAGGTGATACTGCCTTAGAATACGTTTGGGTCACTGATGGGACCAGGGTTCCTCGGCTAAAGCTACACTTCCATTGTCACACAATGGTAGGAACCTAGTTCATCTCATGAACCACTATACACCCAGACTTCCTCTTTGGTAGTATCAAAAGTAGCGATGTATCCAGCCTTTATCGTCTAGTATGCCACGGTATCTAGCTTAGAACTCTTCCAACATACCGTCCCTTTACTGAGGGTAAAGACAATGCCTGTGACTGACATTCAGTCGTCTTTATCACCCTGGAACACTTCCAGTGATTTTCCCCAGGATCAACCGATACCATCTCACTACAACTAGTGAGTATCCTAACATCTATTTAGATCTATCTCATAGATCCAAAGCTTAGGATTTAGTAGGTATCACTTTGATCCTATATGGAGAATCATTGTGATAAGCGGAGATTGATCGAGCGTAGCATAGGAAACTGCTTCCCTATCAAGAGTATGTCATCCACGTACTCTACGAGGATTGTCACCATACTCCCTACTACCTTTTTGTTTATACAAGGTTCATCTACCATTTTGATGATGTCAAACTCTTTGACCAACACATCAAAACAGACGTTCCAACTCCGCGATGCCTGCTTTATCGTATAAAGCATCTTGCACACGTTTCCGCTGCTCCCACTGTCTACGAGGCCCTCTGGCTGTGTACTTATAGACGCTCTCTTCTAAAACATCATTTAGAAAAGAAGTCATGACACCCAACCACCAGATACCGTAGTCATGGTATGTAGCCGTGACAAGCAGGATCTGGATGGACTTAAGCATAGCTACTTGAAAAGGTTTCATCATTATCTGCACCTGGTCAATGATGCAAACTTTTAACAAGTCCAGCTTTGAAAGTCTCAACTTTTCCATGTACACCAAGTAATCTTCTCAAGATATACTTGCTCCTGATGGGGATTTAACCCTTCAGATATAGCAACCAAAGTCCATACTTTGTTGGTGTATAAGGATTCCATCTCAGATCACTAAGCATCCAGCCATTCTTACAGAGTCTTACTCCTGATGGCCAGCTCGAAACTAGTTGGGTCATCATCTCATGATGCAATCCTCGCTCCCACTGTCATAGAGAAACCGAAGTATCTCTCAGGTGGGTGAGGAACCCTACTAGATCGGCGGAGAGGCTGAGGTTCGTTGGTATCTACTGAATCCTTTGGTTGTACCAAATCATCTGCTGTAGTTTGTATAGCTGGAACCTTTCCAGTTCTGCATTACAGACCTTGCTTCGAGCTTGTCCGGATTTTGCTTTTAGACATAAGCCGGACAACCCCAAATCTTAACTAGCTTAAGACATAGGCTCTTCCCTTTCCATATCACATATGAAATGGCAGGCAACTGATTTGATTGGAACCCTATTCAATAGGTATGCAGCTTCTCAAGTGCATAACTCCCAAAAGGAAACAGGTAGCTCAGTAGTACTCATCATAGAGCACACCATATCAAATAGGGTGTATCTGCTCCGCCCCGATATACCATCGTGCTATGGTGTATTCGGAGGAGTAATACTGAGAGAGAATCACATTCTCCTTTAGAAAAGTCCAAGAGTTCCGTGCTCAAGTATTCTCCTCCTTGATCTCATCAGAGGACATAATACTTATACCCGTATTGGTTCTCTACTTCTAACTTATATTCTGTGAATATCTCAAAAGGTTCGGACTCATGTTTCAACAGGAACATATGACTGAATCTTGAGAGATTATCAGAGAATATAATGAAGTATTAAGAATCATTCCCGGCATGTGTAGACAGGGGACCTTACATACATCAACATGTATCAATCCCAAGAGTTCACTAACTCTTTCTCTGTTTCCATTAAACAGAGCTATGGTCATCTTATCTTTGTGACATGACTGGCAAGTTTCACAAGATGTAAATTCAAACTGATTTAAATATGCATCTAGATGTAACTTCAGCTAGTCGGGTCGCATTGATATGACCTAGTCTACAATGCCTCAAGAAGGATTCGTTCATTTCTGAACTCTTCCTCTTGTGTGTGTTTTGTATACTAAGAACTGTAGTTTGATTTAGAACATCAATGCTTTTAGATAACGTGCCTGAACCGATCAACTTTTGATATAGGAAATGTTCAAAACATTATCCAACAATACAAAATTATATCCTTTCTTTACTAATAAAGAGACTGATATGATTTTGTATATCAGGTTCGGTATCTAATAACATTCGTTCAGAATCAATGTATTCTGGTAATACAGGGTGACAGTGACCAACAGACTTGGCTGCAACTCTTGCCCCGTTTTCTGTCTCATGAAACTTATCACCCGTTCTCAGTTTTTCTACCCTTTTGTAGCCCTATGTAACATATTATACATCTGGGATCCTGATCCGGTATCATATACCTAGGATGCGGAGGATACTGAGAAACAGTTCTTTGTAATCAACACACCCGAAGATGATGCATCAGCATGCACTCTCTTCGTTTGGGCGGCACGGAAAATCTGGTATTCCCCAATTTCCTGCTCTGTCTTATAACAATTATAAGTTGGAGCGGGACCAACGTTCCCCAGCTCAGTATAACAAGCGGGTTCGGTCAATAATCCGTATTATTATCTTGATTAAGGCATGATATGGTCGCTACCAGGAGAGAGAGAGAAGAAAACACTCAGCGTGCGCTTTTGCAAGAATAGATTGGTTTTATTTTATCTAATCAGGATGGCTCCCACTGCTTTTTATCAAATCTTCCTTCAAACCCTAAAAGGAAAGACTAGCCGGAATTAATTACACACTACAAGTTCGCCAATCTTTCAGCCAGGCCAGTGTCGGTACTTTGAGGGAGGTCCCCCGTGCTTTCGCACGAACCTAATTAATGTAAACCTCGTTTTCCCAGAGGCGTAACCTCGTTGACACCTTTCTAGACACCTACTTGATCGGCTAATTGTAATGTGTAAAACTCTCCCAGGAGTAACTCTTACTCGCAGCGGGTATCGGGATCCAACTATCTCATAGAAGGTATGCAATCTCATTGCAAATTTCAACACTTGAAATTCCCGATAATATTTTGCCCCAAGCGATCTATGACCTTGACTGAGTCAACAAACCATAGACCGCAAGTAAAGTTCAACCCGTCATTTCTGATTGAATTAAACCCACCCGCACGACCCTTGACTGAGTCAATAAGGCCGCACGACTACCCTAATCCAATCACATCATATGCTTTACAGATAAGCACTAATCAGCTACCGCACACTACGCCTTGACTGAGTCAACAAACGCAGCACGAATACTAACTATTACTTATCTGAAATGACGGAGGGCTACGACAGGTTTTTGAGAAAACCCTTTGCGTAATGAACTTTATATCGTTGTAGAATCAAATGATTTAAAATTGGAGTGTTTTTGAGGCTTTTCTAGTTTTGCTAAAGGAGTCACTCCCGGTGAGGGGATCGTCGGTCCTTTCCTCGTCGAATGAGGTGCGGGATATATCATATATATCACTGTGCAAAGCAAAAACTCTTAAAAGCATCAAAAGACAAACCGAGTGTGTAGCATCTGCCAGTTATTGCTAAAGGAGTCACTCCCGGTGAAGGGATCTCGGTCCTTTCCTTATCGAATAAGGTGCAGGATATATCACATATACCGCTGTGCAAAGCAAGAACTGTAGCTACCTGTTTTATTTTGAAATTCGATTCTACAACATCTTAGATTTCTTTAATTTCATTAATCACATTAATGAAGTCCCATCATTTAAGTACCTAAACATCACAGATAAATACGACGTACACTTATGCCATCCGCATTCGCCTCGATGTCCCCTCGTGCACCGTTAGGTTAGGTAACTAACGGCAGAGCAGGGCAGGGCTAGCGCGGGTGTAAAACATAAGCAACGTCTATATAATATATCATATATACTATATACAGTATCTATCACAGAACATCACAGATATCGCAGCAGAAGAATCATATGAAACATTGGATATACTAGGACGTCCGTGTTTTCAATACGAGCCAGTATAAAACACGGATTCCACGGTCGCGATGAATGGCCAAACCCACACCCCTAGACCCCTATGAGAGCGGCAAGCAACCCTACCAATTCTAGAGTTAGGAGACCCGGACTCGACTCCTCGAGTTGGTCTCCCACTGGACTCCAGAACCCGGTTACTTGTGCCCTCCTCCTTGGGTCTATCCTAGTGCGGAAAAGTAAATAATATACAAAGGGTGACATCTTCCGCAACCTGGAAGTGCCCCAATAAAAGAATATTACATACAAGTTTTTTACATGAATGAAAATGAAAAACACTCATCTCACATAAAAAACCCCGGCTATTCAAACACGACAATCCAATATAACATATCCAGCAACACATAACATCACATGTCATCAACGTAAGTAAATATGCATACCCCAATTGTCGTTGACATATAGCAACGAAACCGGCGATATCACATATTACACTTACGGTCACAGAAAAGAAAGTGTAAAACTACAACAGTTGGAATCCGCAACATCATTAGACATCGCATGCCTAATCAAATGAACTACTTAGACACCGCATGCCTAACAATCATAAACTCCGCATTTTAGTCTCATTATCGAAAACTCTTTTCAATATCAAGTCGGGCAATTCAACAAGATTCCCGACATCCTGATCGAATGCTCGTCGCAAACTTCAATAGGCGGCCGCACCCCCGATGCCGTCGACAAAGTGCACCAAGGCGGAACACCGCTGCCGCGAGCACCCGAACGGATGCTTTCGGCGACGGGGTTCTCCTACAGTCACTTGGTCGGGGCTATGGGGTGAGGCTGTCTATTAAGTTTACCCGGCGAGTATCCGCGTACGCTACGTGATTGCGACGGACTTTTGATCACATCAGAATTCCGTGGCAACCGATCAAGTGAGACTAAACTGCTGTGTTTATAACATTCATTCAGTTATCTCATAACTACTTGTGAATTCCAATTATTGTATCACATTTCGGATAAAATAGAAAATGTTAAACTTTTCGATCGAACAGTCGAACACCCAAGTTTTCCCGATACAGATCAACACATGAAACAAGTCTAAAAACATTCAGTTCGTGCCTCAGTACCAACGGTCCAGCCGTAGAAGGGTCAAGCCAACGCCTCACATATGGCACGCCGTACTGCCCCAAACCCTAAGGTTCAAAGGGCAGTTCAAGACGGTCACATAATCGAGTTAAGGTTTGTTGTCTTCTAGAGGGACCATCACGTTACTTGCACTACTTAGAACGTCGTTAAACTACGGAAAAATCCAACACTTGGAAATTTCCCGACAGGGGAAAAATTGGGTATTTATATCCGGTCGAACTTTTTAACATATTCCAAAATATCCGGAAAGCCGCATAGACAAAATTTGATAACCCGATCAAATCTACGAACTCCTAAAACAACCCAGAAAACTCAACTCTGGAGTCAGATTTAAAATATCCCAGGAAAACCAGCACTGCAAAATACGAATTACTGTGCAAAATTCAAGTGCTGATGTGACAAGGTGACCGCGGAACCGCCGCACAAGCCATGCTTGTGCCGCGGTTCCGCCGCGTGTTGGTGGAATCATGTTCTCAAATTTCATAGTAATTCTTAGAAAAGCCTGCTGATTTTTCTGCATATTTTTAATTTGGAAAAAACCCAGATTTTAAAAAATGTACAGAGAGCATTTTGGGTTTTAGGGTTTTGGTTCGATCGGACTTCAAACGTCGTCTGGACTTCGCCTAAGGCTCTAGCTAGGCTCTGATACCACTGTGGGGTTCCTAGGCACTCTCAAGAGGTCTCACAAGGCATCAACCATGCCAATTTCAAAAAATACGGTGCCGAGAAACCCTAGTCTACGGATCGTTGGCTAGATATTTAGGCGAAAGATGCAACTAGTAAACTACTTTACTAAGAGAACGGAAATACAACCTTTGTAGATCCGGTCCTCCTCCTCCACGGCTCCGTAATGAAGTCCTCTCCGCTGTCCAAATGAAATCCCGGGCTCAAGCGTCGGCTTCATCGGAGAAATGGCGGGCTAGGTCATCGACGACGATGCCGAAGATGATCTACGTCGAGGCATCACAAGATCAAGCTCCCACTTCACCAAGTCATGAAACTTGTGAAGAAAACACACTCTACTACTTGGCAAGAGGTAGAGGATGAAGAAATAGGAAGTGGGTTCACTTTAGAATTGGATTTCTCACTCATTTTCATCAATCACCATTGATGAAGTAAAGCTTTCTTCATTGAAGAAGATGAAGAAGAAGAAGATAATATATGATAAGTATTATGATAAGAATAAGAATAGAAAAGAAAATGAATTCTTATCATAATTGTAACCATGGTAAAGTGTAGAGAGCTAACTATAGTTCAATGAATGGTTAGGGTTAATGAGATGAGGACAAAAGGTTTCTTTGGTCAAAGCTTCATAAAGCTTCAACAAGCTTCATGAAGAAAAGCAACCTTTTGTTTTCTTTATCTCTTATCTTTTTAATACAAATTAAAAGATAAAAGAATTAATAAATATATCAAAACCCTAACCATTTACTTAACTAAGGTTTAACTCTTTACACAAACCCTAGCTATCATATATCATCAAACATGATACAATCAAGTGCACAAAATATATCACATATACAATGTGCACAGGCGAGTGAGAAAATCCATCTTAAGTAAACCGATACTAGTTATTGCAAAGTAATATATTAAATATATAATTATGCATTAAATCATTAAATCAACACTTGATTCAATGATCCGGTCATGTCGAACATAACCGACTAGTATTCAATGTATCGACTTATCGAATCAACGCTTGAATCGATAACTAGGTTATATAGCATACAACCATTCGATACATTCATCGCGAGAATGGAATACGGTATCACATACACGCATTATTCTCAGTCCCGCACATATCTCATATGCACTCCTATTTCGTTTTGCTTGAGCCAGGAAACCTCTGTGTAGGACTCTAAAGACTCGTCAATACGCCGGCAGCAGGTGATGATCATATCAAACACCTACAAGCCGCAAGCGGTCTGCTAAACGTAACGGCCACCCGGGTATTGAGCGATCAGAAGATCGACGAGCAAGCCCGCTCACACTCCAGTGAATCCAACCAGTAACACTACCGTACAGTCCGGTCTCGTCGTCTGATATGTCGCATATCTCGCCTAGGGATGGTAAACGTCAGACCCCAATGGCTCGATAAGTCGTGTCGATATGAGGTCTATAACAGTTCGAGAAACTACTGGTAACACTTACCAGTAAATCTCAGCAACCCTGGCCAGGGATTTCCGGTTATAGCCAATCGAACACAGCGCAACATCAACTCCCTATACCGGGAGAGACGAATCCCCTCCTATCGCTCATTGCCTCCATGTGACTCGGGACTGTACCCAAAAACCACCGTTTTGCACGCCCTCTTAGACGTGGTAAGGTGGAAATCAAAGCACAGTGGGAACCACACAAGACTCTATGACGATCTCGGGTCAACAGACTACTCTGTACCAGTGTCACCAGAGAACTGCCATCTGACGTAAGGTATAATACCATCTGGGAGTTCTCGGCGAGTCCGTCCAGTGTACCCAGTCTCTACTGAGCACCCGTATATCATCTCTGATGTCAAACACCAATGGATATGGGATCATCCATCGCCCATCTGTATGGGTCGAGAAGATATACGCTGGTCTACTCTGGTATATCGATGCCCTGTCTCGATACACCTACGACTAGGGACCTTGAAGGATGTACTTATGGACTACCATGTCCCCACTAGTATGATCCGCATCATAGTCCAGGTAGTCAAGCACACATCCTAAGGGCTTTACCAACATGTAACAGAGAGACAATCAGTATACACGTTAAGGTAAAGAGTAACCAGATAGCATACTATCATATCGAGCAAGAAAGTCCTCCCTATATATGTCCCAGCATCCACTACAATATACATCCAATATACAATAATGGCCTCTAGGGCATACATATAACTAACAGGAAGTACACCAGTTACGCTTGTCGGATAGTCTTCTTCTAAATCTTAGGCAGGTGTTGAAAGGTGATGAAGGGAGAAAACCAACCAGTCTATGTATGGTGTACAGAAGGTAAGATGTAGAGATATATAAATGGGTTGAAGCGAGGGCAAAGAAAATTGCAACTACCGTCATGAGTTTAGTATTGGAAGAGGCGTTACTAGGAATACCAGGCCAACCCCTATGAAACGTTCTTATGTTTCAGTTTTTCTATGTAATCTTAATTGAAAATTGTTTTCCCAATTAGATTCTGGCTCCAGGGTATGTATATACCGGATTAGAATCTCACATCTGTATGACATCGGAATTCGATGTAATTGGTGATATTAGGGGTAAATCATCTGGCAAACATTTAGTTTTGCCTACTGGCAAACATTTGGTTTTGAATATCCGTTATTGTGCATCAATTTTAAATTGATATATCTGTATCTTTATTTCATAAAGCGAGATATAACCTTTTGAAATTATGTTTAGAACATTTAGCTTTATCAGTTGATGATCAGGTAAGATGCATTGAATAACAATAGAATCCTTCATAACCAAAATACAGTTATCAATTTATAGCTCATAGAGCTTGAGTTAGTAAACTCAGGGGACTTGTACATATTCATGTATATTTTCCTGTGTCCTTACGGAAAAGTGGTTGGTTCCCGTACTATATTTCGTTTACTTATGACTTCGCTTATTTTAGATACGCATTTCGTTGAAGTGCAAGGTCCAAAATTCTGAGAAGTTCATAGGTATAAGAATCAAGTAGAGAACCATACGTTGGAAGTATCAAAACTCTTCGAAATGATCTAAGATGAAGATACTTATGTTAGGTATTCCATAATTATATTCTCTGTTAGGTTACTCATCCGTGGGTGCGCTTCTTGATGAGTAATGTTACATGGCTTTCTTCCATTTTGTGGATGTGCACTGGAAACAACTGCATACCAATTGAATATGATTTCATCTAAATTAGTGCCTCTGATTCTATATATAGAATGGTATTATATCTTAAGATTATTAGGGAATATAGAGTAATCCGGTTCATGTTGATAGAAGAATCCGAATATACTCAAGGTACGTTTCAGTAATGGCAGTTTGTGGGTTATCCTAAGTATTCACAAGGGTTTAACATTCTGCCATTTTCAAGAACAAAGTTGTTTTGTTCTTGACTCTCCACATTTTTAATAAAATTGATTCTTTTCAAAAGACATTAGTGAGAGTATGGTAGAACTGGAAGTGATTCCACAACCACAAACGATTACTGAAAATTTAGTAGAATCTAAGAATTCAATTGAATTCAACAATCTATTAGCCACTCCGCAGATTTAGTGTGTGACCTTAGCCATTCGAGAGGTACTTCGGTTTCCTCGTAGACGGTGACAGGGAGGTTTGCATCATATCGATGGTGACCTTACTTTCCACTCCTGCTATTTATGACTATAAGATTTGGCAGGTGGATGACTATAACGTCTTTCTAAATTGGAATTTAGAATCCTACATCTATATGACTCTGCTAGAGTGTTGTCGTAGTCGGTGGGAGCAACGGAAGGTGTGCAGGTAGTTTATGTCTATTTATAGATTAAATCAAGCATAGCGGAGATGGATTATCTGTTTTGATGTAACGGTCATAGTGTTTGACTTTATAAAAACAATAGATGAACCTGGTGACAAGGTTGTAGGGAGTTCTGTTCTAGTTTTTAGATGACATACTCCAGATAGGAAGTAATATTCCGATATTACAATCGGTCAAACTATGACTGTCATAAGTGTTTCTCCACACAGGATTTAAATAATTATTGCTTTATACTGGGTGTATTAAGCAGATATTAATCCAATCCTGGAGAAACAAAGGGAAGCAGTGAAGAACATAAGAGGATGTTCTTAGGATATGGTAATGGCAGCCTCCTACGAGAGACGGTTACCAATTCTGGCTTCCAAGGTGTCCAAGGTGACCTGGATGACAAAATGGCTGTTCGAGTTATTAGTTTACCCTCTCATGAGGTATGGTATGTTGGAAGGAGTTCCAAGCAGAATACTGAGGTGAACTTGATATTGGGTGCTGATTACGGTCAGTGAAGGATACAACCTAGGAAGTTTGTTGGATATAAATGACCATTTATGAACTTGGTCCCATCAGCTATCTAGACAAGTTTTAAGGCAGGTATCGTTCATTTCGAGAGATAGTTGTTCTCCGCGAAGTTGAGATATAGAAAGATAAAGATAGAAATATTGTAGTGGATCCACTCACTGAGGTTATTTCTCGAACACGGTTGTTTCTCAAATTCGGTTTGTGAAACTGATTAGTAGAGAAGTTGGGTATTCGGTAGCATACGAGTTGTGGGTATGCGATACCACAATGATTAGCCTTAAGTGAAAGTGGGAGATTATTGGCTATAGTATCCTAAGGGCAATTATTATAATTGTAGACAGGCGATTATGATAATCGAGGGGGGACCTATACAGGTGAACAGTCTTACTCGAGATAATAATATGCTATCTGGTTTTTCTTTATCATCATGTACATGTATTATGTGGTATTGTGTATCGCTATTACATGTTGATAGAGCTCATATGATTCTTGCTTGACTATCAGGATTATGATGGCGATCATACTAATGAGGTATGGGTAGTCCATAAACACATTCTTAAATATCCCTCGTTATTAGATTATCGAGATTGGGCATCGATACTTCGGAGTAGACTAATGTAGACGTTTCCTATTCCTGAGAGGGGAGGTGGCCGGTCTCGCAGCCATTGGTATACGACACCCAAGATTGTATATATGTGCTCATTAAGGTATGTGTTACACTGGACGGACTCGTCGAGAACTAGCTAGATGGTATTATACATATAGTTATATGATCGTTCTCTGGTGATATGAATACATGGTATTCTGTTGACCTAACATCGTCATTTGTCTTGTATGGGTTCTCACTGTACTTTGATTACTACCTTACCGCGGCTCTACTGAGTTGTGCAAACAGGTTTTAGTTGGGTACAGTCCTGAGCAATATGCAGGCAGTGAGTAGATCGAGGGAATTCGTTTCTCCCGGTGTAGGGAGTCGATGTCGCACTGTGTGCGGTTAGCTAATACCATAAGTTCCTGGCCAGGGCAGATGGGATTTACTGACATGGGATCAGTAGTTTCTCGGTTGGTATTGGGCTTGATATCGGCACGACTTATCGGATTATTAAGAGTCTGACCTAGTCCACTTCTTAGACCCGGTATGCGATACTCTTAAACGAACGGACCGGACTGTACAGTGACTGTCACTTATATGCTCAATAGAGATTCGAACGAGCTTGCTTGTCGATCTTCCTTTCAATAGATACCTGGATAACCGTTATAAATAGCTACTGCCACTGGCGTACTTGCGAGTTTTGGATTTCACCCAGTAACCCACTGACAGCGTATTTTTGAGCCTTTAGAGTCCCACACCGAGCGTTTCCCGGCTTTGAAAAAACGATGTAGTAGCCATGCAGGGTTCGTACGGGAGTTCGATTAAAACTAGTATATTGGGTGCACTGACGGTAATCGGACGCTCTGAAATACTAGCCAGTCTTTTGAAAAGACGGATATTAAATCAAGTGTAGATTTAATATATTAATGCATGTATTGGATATTTGTATTTATTAGTATTTTGTCACTAATAATATTTGTCTCTTTTATGTATTTTAAAAACATAGGAAAATAATTACAAGGATATATATATATATTGTAATTATTATTTTCTTTGGTTCTCTTTTAGTTATTTTTTGCCATTGGATGAGCACATCCATACTCACTTTCATTTAGATGGCATATGAAGAAGAGAGGAGAAGGTTGACACTTGTAGATGAGATGAGATTAAATGGTTGAGATTGATTTTTCTTTATGAAAAAGGAATTATCAACCATTTAGAAATGGTTAAGCTTTTCTTTTACACTCTCTCTCATCTCTCAAGTGAGCTCTCATCTCCTTCCTCCTCTAGATAATGAAAAAAAGAAAGAGATAAAGAAAATAAAGAGGAAAAAATACTTGGTGAGACTAAACTACATCTCTCAGTTCTCAAGTTTAGCATCCTAAAGATCTAAGTCATTTCTAGTGGAGAAATTGAAACCAAAGTTGGGAACACTAGATCCATCTATGATAAAGAAAAAAAAAAGCCTTCACCTAGCTTCATCCATTCATCCTAAGGTATTAGAAATAGTTCAACATAATAATGGAGCATATGAAAATGCTACAAAGGTTGTATATTCTAATTTTGTATGGAAAACTTGTTGCAAGTTCAATTCTTTAGCTAAGATTGTATATTTTGGAATTTATTGCTCTCTTGTTTTTTGAAAACCCAATTAGCCAATGTTTTAAAATTCCATGCTAGGGTGCAAAAGTTCCATCTGATTATTAGTCAGGCAGCGCAGCGGAAGCTCGCCGTGGCGCTAACGGGTCCCTCAGCAGCTACTTTTTACATTGTCGCCTCGTGACGGACTACAACCCGCTGGATATTATGAGGCTTGATGTCGAAATGGATTATTTGAGTGTTACACCCACGGTGCACGTATTCGAGTCCTCAAGCAATGCCAACTGCTATCTCCTACAGTTTCTCCCATCCTAAAGAGGTTTCGGTTACAAATTTCTCCGAATAAATATACTTCTCCAATGAACCATTGGGCATGAAATCGTAAATCAGTGCTTGTTTAGAGCCCTCCACGCAAAATCCTCGTAGGCTAACAGCATTTACATGAGAGGTATTTCCTATAGCCGCTACACCGTTAATGAAATCCATGCCATTGCCTTCAGTCTCACTCAAGACCTTAACGGCCACTGGATTCCAATCGAAAATTTCGTCTTTGTAAACAATGTCATAACCGCCTTGCCCGAGATTTTCACCAAAGGACCTGGTCATTTTCTTTACATCAGAATATGTATAGTGTTTTGTTGTTGAAGAACCATATTTCTCTTGGAATGCCTCGATTGTTCTGGCATGGTTTGCTTTTTTCTTCAGATCGAGCAGGGCAGAAATTCTTTTGGAAGAGCATAGCCAAAGAATAAGGACGATGCTGCATATAATAAAGCTTGGTAATCCCACACATACACCTAAGAAAACAACAAGAAGAAATGGAAACGATTAGTACAGATGCTTTTTGCTAAGATGTGTGTGACAACAGTGATGTTTATTGGAACATTTTGGCCGATCCACCATATGAGTGTGCCGGCTGTGGTTTCTTGCTCTTATCACGCTATAATACAAAATGTTTTTTTTTGGATGCTACCTCTTGGAATCGAACCAGTAACTTTGGAGAGGATGGTTATAATGAAATTAAAAGTGGGACAATTTTTTATATTAAAATAATATTTTTTAAAACAAACCATTTTCAAAATATATTACAAAAACAGGCTATTTTCTGTCTCGTAGACGCCACGTAGGTGTCACGTCAGCGCCGGCGCAGCGCCGGCGTCAATAAATTATTTTAAGGGACGTGGTTTCAAACTGCGCCCATTACAAATGTATGGGGCGCACTTTCAAACCGCGCCTCTTACAATTGTACTGGGCGCAGTTTCAAACTGCGCCCCTTACAAATATAATGGGCGCGGTTTAAAAGTGCGCCCCATACAAATGTACTGGGCACAGTTCTAAACTGTGCCCATTACAAATGCAATGGGCGCATTTTGAAAGTACGGCCCATACATTTGTAATGGGCACAGTTTAGAACTGCGCTAATTAAATGTAGTTTAATAATATGCATTATTAAGTGCCAATTCACCATTTCCATTGTTAAGATTTTATTTTTTAGGGGGCACAATTGCAAACTGCGCCTCAAAAAGAAACATACTCATTGATGGGTTTGTGTTTTTTTATGGCGCGGTTTGCAGGTACGTCTAAAAAAACACACAATCATTCATGAGCATGTGTTTTTCATGGGCACGGTTGCCAACTGCGTCCCAAAATAACACATACCCGTGAATTATTGTGTTCCTTATAAGAAAATTTCAATCTCTTCCTCTCTCACACTCTTTTAGATCTTATCGCCATCACTATCTTTATTTTTCTCACTCTCAGTTCTCAGTCTCGTTCAAAGTAATATTTCAGAAAAATATAAAATATTATTTTTGATTTAAATAATAAAATAATAAATTTCACGGATATTATACGAATATTGATTTGAGTTTTCATATAATAAAATAATTATATACCTATATCTTGGAAAATAATTGGAATTTAAAATAAATTATCATTTATGAGAGCATTCATTAGACTTGGGCTTTTTGTTAAACATACTTTGTGTGCATGACATGTAACGTTTTTTTCATATCATATACCATGATTTTATTTTTCATATGGTTTTGTTTCTAAAGAGAAAAGAAAACAAAACAAAACAAAAAAAAAAAAAAAAATGATGAGAATGGGGGAAAGGGTGACATGGAGGTATGGCATGAGAAAGAGTGAGGGTGAAAGTGAGAGAGAGAGAGAGAGTTATGGTTGCATTTAACCATGTGCCTTCTTCACTTATTTCTTCATCTCATCATTTTCTTCGTCTCCATTTCATCTTCTCCCTTTTCTTCACCTTCACCTCCCACCTCTACTATCATGAAACCATCCCTAAAGCCATCTCAAAACTCATGTAAACCTTCACAAAGGATGTTCCCAACCTCAATCTAAACCACATGGAGTGATCAAGTTTCAGTTTTGGGCTCATCTGGCCATCCTAGAATTTTCTTGAGTTGCTCTTTTAAGGTAATAATCTCACCTTTAAACTTGTTTTATATTTCCTAACCTCGCAAACTAATTTAGAGTTAGAAAGTTTATGCTTTGTGAACTTGGAAATTTCCAAAGTGAGAATTAGTAGATAAAACTTGTAGTATAGCTTCAGTAAAGATTTAGTGAGTGTATACAAGACCATTAGTGATAAGTGAGATTGTTTTAGTGGAGAAATTCTCGGATTTGTCGAGTCGAGAATTTTCCTATATCGGTTTTGGACGACTGTTGATGTTCAAATGGAATCTGGGATAACTTGGAGACTCTAAAAATTAAATAGCGGGTACAGTGAGATATATAGACCAGTAGAAAGTCACCGTAGAAGCCCGAGCCTCTAAGTCCAAAAGTTGGCCGCCGTTTTATTCAAATATCGGGTCAAGTTTGGAATTAGGCTCTGAAACTTGGTCTGTAGCTCACTCATTAGGTTACTAAGACTACCTTATATGCAAAAAAATCCAATATCACCTTAAGAAAAATCTATAGTTATTTTTCTTGAGTTCTGGCAATATTTTGCGACTTTTGATACTTGATTTTTGGATAATTGTGTTTTGACTCGGTCATTTGACGTTCGTATGTCGACGTCGGAGGTTGTTTTGTTATTTTAGCGTGCGTTGACCATAGGTTCTAACCTATGTGCAATTCGCGTGTCGTATCGGTTTTCGAATTTGATTTTGATGCGATACAATATTCTTTGATTTGTAGGTACAAGCACGTGGACTTTCGGGAAAATGAAGGAGGACAAGACATCCGTCGGGGTCGACTAGAGCGAGACGTTGTAGATGAGTAGATTTATATCTACGGGAGAAGTCGGGTGGATGGAGTATAGTACCCCCGCAACCGTAGTACCAGGATACTAGATATATAGATATATTATATATGTATACCTAGCTTATAAGGTTATTAGAATACTATATGCGATTGTAGTAGACTTGGTAAAAAGATATCCCTTAGTATTTTTCCTTAACCTATGAACTATATCTACTATTGAAGTATATAAATACATATATTTTACAATATGACATTATAAGATGAGGATATGATCTGATTTTATGATACGAGTCGATATGATTGGATATGATGATATGAGGCGACGCGATATGATATGATATATGATGATATGAGATGAGATGATGTACGTGACTATAGATCCGTACTATTGATTTGATGATATCGTTAGATGGATATTTCGTATGTGGTATGATGAGGATGAATCGCCGACTTATATATCGACTCGAGAAAAGCTTGTTTAAATTCATATAGTAGATATTATGATATGTCTAGAGCTATACCTATTTTCAAAACTAACGAATCGTTACGCACTTTTAAATGATAATTTCAAGGGACGCTACGGTTTTTCAAATGGTGTCTTTTTCAAAAATATTGTAGCCCCTATTTTTCTAAAACAACGATTCGTACTATTTAAACTATAACTGTATGGCTCATATGTGGTTGTGTATTATTTTTTTATACCGTTTGCGTTTACGATTTCTTTATTTTGTTTACGCTCGCGCTTCTATTTCTTATTTCTGCATACGTTCGCATTATTTTCGTTTACGATATATATATTGCGTTCATACCCTTATCTTTATATATGACCTCATCTGCTAGGACACACGCACCATTACCGATGATGCACATATTGCACGTACACCTACTTGCCGGCTCACACACACATCATCGGTAATTGGCATGCCACGTACACAGATAGAAACTGTTATGTTACCGTATCACCTTATAACCACGTACACGATATTAAAATTGATTAATATTTCATTAATTATGTATTAAACCAAATTTTTTTTGTTAAACATGCTTTGTGTGCATGACATGTAACATTTTGTTCATATCCATGGTTTTATTTTTCATATGGTTTTGTTTTTAAAGAGAAAAGAAAAGAAAAGAAAACAAAGAAAAACAAAATGATGAGAAGGGGGGACAAAGTTACATGGAGGTTTGGCATGAGATAGAGTGAGAGTGAGAAAGAGAGTTATGGCTGCATTTAACCATTTGCCTTCTTCATTTATTTCTTCATCTTATCATTTTCTTCATCTCCACTTCATCTTCTCCTTTTCTCACCGCCACCTTCCACCTCTACCATCCTGAAACCACCCCTAAAGCCATCTCAAAACTCATGTAAACCTTCACAACGGATGTTCCTAACCTTAATCTAAACCACATGGAGTGATCAAGTTTCAGTTTTGGGCTCATTTGGTCATCCTAGAATTTTCTTAAGTTGCTCTTTTAAGGTAATACTCTCACCTTTAGACTAGTTTTATGTTTCCTAACCTCGCAAACTAATTTAGAGTTAGAAAGTTTATACTTTGTGAACTTAGAAATTTCCAAAGTGAGAATTAGTGGATAATACTTGTAGTACAGGTTCAGTGGAGGTTTAGTGAGTGTATACAAGACCATTAGTGATAAGTGAGAGTGTTTTAGTGGAGAAATTCTCGGATTTGACGAGTTTAGAATTTTCCGATGTCGGTTTTGGATGACTGTTGATATTCAAATGGAATCTGGAATGACTTGGGGACTCTGAAAATTAAATAGCGGATACAGTGAGATGTATAGACTAGTAGAAAGCCACCGAAGAAGCCCGAGCCCCTAACTCCAAAACTTGGCCGCCGTTTTATTTATTTTTACCGCAAATATCGGGTCAAGTTTGGAATTAGGTTCTTAAACTTGGTCTGTAGCTCACTCATTAGGTCACTAAGACTACCCTATATGAAAAAAAAGTCCAATATCACATTAAGAAAAATCTATAGTTGTTTTACTTGAGTTCTGGTGATATTTTACGACTTTTGAAACTAGATTTTTGGATAATTGTGTTTTGACTCGGTCGTTTAACGTTCGTACGTCAACGCCGGGGGTTGTTTTGTTGTTTTAGCGCGTGTTGACCATAGATTCTTGTTGGATATATGTATGCCCTAGAGGCCATTATGAGATAGTGTATGTACTGATGTGTATATAAATATATATATTCAAAGGACAGTCTTGCTCGACATGATAGTATGCTATCTGATTTCACTTTATCATATGTTCACTTGATCATGTTTATATTCATTTGGTACATGTTGATAAAACCCTAAGGATATTGACTTGACTACTGGGATTATGATGCGGATCATACTAGTGGGACATCTGTAGTTTATAAGCATATCCTTGAAATGTTCCTAGCCGTAGGTATATCGAGACAGGGCATCGATATTCCAGTGTAGACTAGCGTATACTATTCTTGTTCCATATGATGGGCGATGGATGATCCTATATCCGTCTGGTGTGTTGACACCAAAGATAGTATACGGGTGCTCAGTGAGACTGGGTAAACTGAACAGACTCACCGAGAACTCCTATGTGGTATTATATCATATGCCGGATAGCAGTTCTCAGGTGACACCGGTACAGGTTAGTCTATAGACCCGAGATCGTCATATAGTCTTGTGTGTCCTCCCACTGTATTTTGATCTCCACCCTACTACGGCTCTACTGAGTCGTACAAACAGGTGGATTTTGGGTATAGTCCCGAGGCATATGGAGGCAGTGAGCGATATGAGGGGTTTCGTCTCTCCCGGTATTGGGGGTTGATGCTGTGCTGTGCATGATTGGCTATAACAGGAAGTCCCTGGCCAGGGCTGCTGACATATTACCGATAAGTGTTATCAGTAAGTTTCTCAATCTGTTATAGATCATATACCGGCATGACTTATTGAGTTATTGTGGTCGACGATTCCATCCCTAGACTCGATATGCAGCATATCTGATGAAGAGACCGGACTGTACGGTAAGTGTTGCCAGTTGGATTGACGGGAGTTTTGACAGGTTCGCTTGTTCTTCTTCTGATCGCTCGATACCCGGGTGGCCGTTACGTTTAGCTGACCGCTTGCGGCTTGTAGGTGTTTGATATGATCATCACCTACTGCTGGCGTATTGACGAGTCTAAGAGTCCCATATAGAAGTTTCTTGGATCAGGCGAAACGAAGTGGTGCGCATATGAGATAAGTGCGGAAGCTCGATTAAATACCAGTATATGATACTGTATTTTAATCGGGCGTTTTATATTAGTCGGGTCGTATGAGATATGACCGGTTTATTAAATCAAGTGTTGATTTAATATTGACTTTTATCTCTTTTATTTAAACCCTTTTCTTTTGATGGATGCATGCATGTATATGTACATGATGATGTGGATACACACATACATACATGTATTTGTATCATGGTTGACGATACAACTTAGATGGCAATATAAGAATCACATGGTTCATAATTTAATATATGGATATTTTTGAATTAAGTTAAAGATAAAGGAAAATAGATAATGACTCATTTCTTTTTAGTGACTCATTTCTTCTACACTTTTCCATGGTTGACTTTGACTTAACTATGGTTTATTTTCCTTTGCCTTTTAACTCATGAGAAAATATCTAGATATTATATTTAACTATGGTTTCTATTATGATATTTATCTCTCTCTCATTTTCTTTTTGAAATTATTCATCCAAAAGAAAAAAATATCAAGCCATCTTCTTCTTCCTCTCTCTAGCTCTCTCTTGAGTTCTAAATTGAGTTAGATGAATAAAAAGAAAGGGTATTAAGTGAGATTAGCAACCACTTCATCATCCTACACAATCTTTGCTACTTTGTGCAGGGTGTTTTGCTTCAAGGATTTCAAAGATCAAGTGAAACAACAAGCTTTGAGTAAAGGACTTCGGGTGGATCGTCGTGAACTTAGAGGTGATCTAGCGAGCAGTTCCAAACTAAAGGAGATCCAAGGAGTCACCCTAGGAGGTCTACAAAGGGTGTAGTCTCTCCACTTAGTGTAAATTATCTTTTAGATGTGATACTTTTAATTGTTACTTTATAATTCTAGTTCGATTCCTAGTTTAGTTTACTTAGCACATCATAAATTTAAAGTTATGGTATGTGTAATGCTTCCAAACCCTAAACGAGGTGTAAATGAAACCCTACAGCGGTATCAGAGCCAAGCTAGAGCTTTGGAGTAAGCTAGACGACGTTAAAAACCTCGAACGAACGAAACACGACGCCCGGGGGGTGCTCTCTGGAAATTTTTCTAAAACGTGGATTTTTTCACATTAAAAATACTTTAAAAATTCAGCAGAGTATTTTATGGGCCCACAAGAAGTACGACGCCCTAACTCTACTGTACGACCGCGGAACCGTGGCCATAGTGGCCTTTCTGCGGCGGTTCCACGGCGCAGTAGGTGGTTCATGGGCCGTATCTTCTTGTGCAGGCCCATATGTATTTTGTGCAGTTACTGGTATTGTTTAAAACTGCTCAAGTGTTGAGCTTTCTGAGAAGTCTGTGTTAGTTATATGTATGCCCTAGATGCCATTACTATACATAGGATGTATATTGTAGTGGATGCTTGGACATATATAGGGAGGACTTTCTTGCTCGACATGATAGTATGCTATCTGGTTACTCTTTACATTAACATGTACACTGATTGTCTCTCTGTTACATGTTGGTAAAGCCCTTAGGATGTGTACTTGATTACCTGGACTATGATGCGGATCATACAAGTGGGGACATGGTAGTCCATAAGTACATCCTTCAAGGTCCCTAGTCGTGGGTGTATCGAGACGGGGCATCAATATACCAGAGTAGACTAGCGTATACCTTCTCGACCCATACAGATGGGCGATGGATAATCCCATATCCATTGGTGTTTGACATCAGAGATGATATACGGGTGCTCAGTGGAGACTGGGTACACTGGATGGACTTGCCGAGAACTCCCAGATGGTATTATACCTCACGTCAGATGGCAGTTCTCTGGTGACACTGGTACAGGTTAGTCTGTAGACCCGAGATCGTCATAGAGTCTTGTATGATTCCCAATGTGCTTTGATTTCCACCTTACCACGTCCAAGAGGGCGTGCAAAACGGTAGTTTTTGGGTACAGTCCCGAATCACATGGAGGCAATGAGCGATAGGAGGGGATTCGTCTCTCCCGGTATAGGGAGTTGATGTTGCGCTGTGTCCGATTGGCTATAACCAGAAATCCCTGGCCAGGGTTGCTGAGATTTACTGGTAAGTGTTACCAGTAGTTTCTCGAACTATTATAGACCTCATATCGACACGACTTATCGAGCTACTGGGGTCTAACGTTTACCACCCCTAGGCGAGATATGCGACATATCAGACGATCAGACCGGACTGTACGGTAAGTGTTACTGGTTGGATTCACAGGAGTGTGAGCGGGCTTGCTCGTCGATCTTCTAATCGCTCAATACCCGGGTGGCTGTTACATTTAGCAGACCGCTTGCAGCTTGTGGGTGTTTGATATGATCATCACCTGCTGCCGGCGTATTGACGAGTCTTTAGAGTCCTACACAGAGGTTTCCTGGCTCAAGCAAAACGAAATAGGAGCGCATATGAGATATGTGCGGGACCGAGAATAATGCGTGTATGTGATACCGTATTCTATTCTCGCGATGAATGTATCGATTGGTTGTATGCGATATAACCTAGTTATCGAATCAAGGATTGATTCGATAAGTCGATACATTGGATATTAGTCGGTCATATGCGATATGACCGGATCGTTAAATCAAGTATTGATTTAATGATTTAATGTATAACTATATATTAGATATATTACTTTACATTAACTAGTATTTGTTCACTTAAAGATGGATTTTCTCACTTGATGTGCACATTGTATATATGATATAGTTTTGTGCACTAGATTGTATCATGTTTGATGATACATGCAAACTTGAGTGTATGTTTACTTTAAACCATGTTTAAGTGAATGGTTAGGGTTTTGTTATCATTTCTTGATTATTTATTTTATTTATTTCTTCATTTTTAGCAAGAAAAGAAATGGTTGCTTCTTTTGTTTTTTCCTTGAAGCTTCAAAAAGCTTTGACCATTTTTGTTTCTTTTGCTTAACCTAACCATTCACCTAACCATAGTTTATTCTCTACTCTCGACCATGGTTGGATTATGATAAGAATGACTTGGATTTTCTTTTTAAAAAAAATTCTTATCATATTCTTTCTTCTTCTTCTTCTTCTTCAAGAAGAAGAAACCTTGCTACCTTTAATGGTGACATGAGAAAAAGAGTGAGAAATCCAAATCCAAAGTGAACCCACTTCCTATTTCTTCATCCTCTACCACTTGCCATGTAGTATAGGGTGTTTTCTTCACAAGTTTCATGACTTGGTGAAGTTGGAGCTTGATCTTGAGTTGCCTCGACGTAAATCATCTTTGGCATCGAAGTCGACGACCTAGCCCGATCATTTCTTCGACGAAACCATCGCTAGAGTCCGGGATCCGATGATCGCAGCGGAGGGACATCATCACGGAGCTAAGGAAGTGGAGGACCAGATCTACAAAGGTTGTAGTCTCTTTCACTTAGCAGTAAAGTTGTTTACTACTTGCATGTTTCGCCTAATCTCTAGTTAACGATCTAGTTTAGGGTTCCTCGGCACCGAAAAATTTGAATTTGGCATGATCGATGCCCTGTGGAACCTCATGAGTGTACCTAGGAACCCTACAGTGGTATCAAAGCCAGGTTAGAGCTTTAAGCGAAGTGTAGACGAAGTTAGAAGTCCGATCGAATCCGTAAACCACGACAAAACCCTTCTCTGTACATTTTTCAAAACAGTGGATTTTTGTGAATTAAAAATGCTCAGAAAAATAAGCAGGAAAAACTAAGAATTACTGTGAAGTACGGTCCACTAAGTCAATAATTTGACCGCGGAACCACGGCGAAACCAAGGGTTTGGCGGCTGTTCCGCGGCCAAAATTTGGACTTAGTCCCTGAAATTTCATATATTTATTCTTAGGTCCTTTCTTCGCAATTTTTATGGGAATTTTTTAATTCCACTCAAGTGTTGAGTTTTCTAGGGTTTTATTGGAGAATCGTTAATTTGATCGGATAATTTAACTTCGTTTATGATTTTCCAGATATTTTAGAAACCGTTAAAAAGTTCGACCGGATATAAATACCAACTTTTTCCCCTGCCGGGAAATTTCCAAGTGTTGGATTTTTCCGTAGTTTAAGAATGTTCTAAGTAGTGCAAGTAACGCGATGGACCCTATAGAAAACAACAAATCTTAACTCGATTATGTGACCGTCTTGAACTGCCCTTTGAACCTTAGGATTTGGGGCAGTACGGCATGCCACATGTGAGGCATTGGCTTGACCCTTCTACGGCTGGACCGTTGGTACTGAGGCATGAAGTGGATGTTTTTGAACTTATTTCAAGTGTTGAGCTGTTTCGGGAAACATTGGGTGTTTGATTGTTCGATCGGAAAGTTTAACATTTTCTATTTATCTGGAATGTGATACAATATTTGGAATCCACAAGTAGTTATGAGATAACGGAATGAATGTTATAAACATAGCACTTTAGTCTCACTTGATCGGTTGCCATGGAATTTTGATGCGATCAAAAGTCCGTCGCAATCACGTAGTGTACGCAGATACTCGCCGGTAAACTTAATAGATAGCCATGCCCCTTAGCCCCGACCAAGTGACTGTAGGAGAACCCCGTCGCCGAAAGCATCCGTTCGGGTGCTCGCGGTAGCGGTGTTCCGCCTTGGTGCACTTCGTCGATGGTATCGGGGGTGCGGCCGCCTACTAAAGTTTGCGACGAGCATTCGATTAGGATGTCGGGAATCTTGTTGAATTGCCCGACTTAATATTGAAAAGAGTTTTCGATAATGAGACTAAAATGCGGGGTTTATAATTGTTAGGCATGCGATATCTAATGAATTCATTTGATTAGGCATGCGATGTCTAAAGAGTTTGCGGATTCAAACTGTTGTAGTTTTACATTTTCTTTTCTGTGACCGTAAGTGTAGTATGTAGTGGTATTGCCGATTGTCGTTGCTATACGTCGACGACAATCGGTGTATCCATACTTACTTACGTTGATGACATGTGATGTTATGTGTTGCTGGATATGTTATATTGGATCGTCGTGTTTGAATGGTCGGGGTTTTTTTATGTGAGATGGGTGTTTTTCATTTTCATTCATGTAAAAACTTGTATGTAATATTCTTTTATTGGGGCACTTCCAGGTTTCGGAAGATGTCACCGTTGATGTATATTATTTACTTTTCAGCATTAGGATAGACCCAAGGAGGGAAGCACAAGTAACTGGGTTCTGGGGTCCAGTGGGAGACCAACTCAAGGAGTCGAGTCCGGGTCTCCTAACCCTAGAATTGGTAGGGTTGCTTGCCGCTCTCGTAGAGGTCTAGGTGTGTGGGATTGGCTATTCATCACGACCGTGGAATCCGTGTTTTATACTGGCTCGTATTGAAAACACGGACATCCTAGTATATCCAATGTTTCATATGTTTCTTCTCCTGCGATATCTGTGATGTGATCATGTGATATGTTCAGATAGATACTGTATATAGTATATATGATATATTATATAGACATTGCTTATGTTTTACACCCGCGCTAGCCCTGCATCGCTCTGGCGTTAGTTACCTAACCTAACGGTGCAGACGGGACATCGTGGCGAATGCGGATGGCATAAGCGTACGTTATATTTATCTGTGATGTTTAGGTGATTTAAATGATGGGACTTCATTAATGTGATTAATGAAAATAAAAGAAACCTAAAGATGTTGTGAAATCGAATTTCAAAAATAAATCAGGTAGCTACAGTTCTTGCTTTGCATCGCGGTGTTCCTTGTAGAACATCCTGTACCTTATTCGATAAGGAAAGGAACGAGATCCCTTCACCGAGAGTGACTCCTTTAGCAATAACTGGCAGATGCTACAACTCTCAGTTTGTCTTTTGATTGCTTCTATAGTTTCTGCTTTGCACAGTGATATATATGATATATCCCGCACCTCATTTGACGAGGAAAGGGCCGACGATCCCTTCACCGGGAGTGACCCCTTTAGCAAAACTAGAAAAGCCTTAAAAACACTCCATTTTAAAATCATTTGATTCTACAGCGATATCAAGTTCATTACGCAATAGGTTTTCAGAAAAACCTGTCGTAGCCCTCTGTCATTTCAGATAAGTACTATTTAGTATTCGTGCTGCGGTAGTTTGGCATGCGTCAAGGCATAGTGTACGGTGGCTAACTAGTGCTTATCTGCTTGCATACGATACGATTGGATTAGGGTATTCGCACGGCGTTGTTTGGCATGCGTCAAGGGTCGTGCGGGTGGGTTTAATTCAATCAAGAAATGTACAGGTTGAACTTGACTAGCGGACTATGGGTTGTTTGGCATGCGTCAAGGTCATAGCACACTAGGGGCAAAATATTATCGGGAATTTCAAGTGTTGAAATTTGTAATGAGATTGCATACCTTCTTTGAGATAGTTGGATCCCGATACCCACTGCGAGTAATTGTTACTCCAGGGAGAGTTTTACACATTACAATTAGCCGATCAAGTAGGTGTCTAGAAAGGTGTCAACGGGGTTACGCCTCTGGGAAAACGAGGTTTACATTAATTAGGTTCGTGCGAAAGCACGGGGGACCTCCCTCAAAGTACCGACACTGGCCTGGCTGAAAGATTGGCGAACTTGTAGCGTGTAATTAATCCCGGCTAGTCTTTCCTTTGAGGGTTTGAAGGAAGATTTGATCAAAACAGTGGGAGCCATCCTGATTAGATAAAATAATAACCATTCTGATCTTGCAAGAGCATACGCTGAGTGTTTTCTTCTCTCTCTCTCTCTCCAGGTAGCGACCATATCACGCCTTAATCAAGATAATAATACGGAATATTAACTGAACCCGCTTGTTATACTGCGCTGGGGAACGTTGGTCCCGCTCCAACTTATAATTGTTATAAGACAGAGCAGGAAATTGAGGAATACCAGAATTCCCATGCCACCCAAACGAAGAGAGTGCATGCTGATGCATCATCTTCGAGTGTGTTCATTACAAAGAGCTGTTTCTCTGTATTCACTACGTCCTGGGTATTTGATACCAGATCAGGATCCCGCATATATAATCTGTTATATGGGCTAAGGTAGAGAACTGAGAACGGGTGATAAGTTTCATGAGACAGAAAACGGGGCAAATGTTGCAGCCAAGTCTGTTGGTCATTGTCACCTTGTATTACCAGTACATTGATCCTGAACAAATGTTATTAGATACCGAACCTGATATACAAAATCTTATCAGTCTCTTTATTAGTAAAGAAAGGATATAATTTTGTATTGTTGGATAATGTTTTGAACATTTCCTATATCAAAAGTTGATCGGTTCAGGCACGTTATCTAAAAGCATTGACGTTCTAAATCAAACTACAGTTCTTAGTATACAGAACACACACAAGAGGAAGAGTTCAGAAATGAACAAAATCTTCTTGAGGTATTGTAGACTAGCTCATATCAATGTGACCCGACTATCTTAAGTTACATTTTAGATGCATATTTAAATCAGTTTAAATTTACATCTTGTGAAACTTGCTGGTCATGTCACAAAGATAAGATGACCTTAGCTCTGTTTATTGGAAATAGAGAAAGATTTAGTGAACTCTTGGGATTGATACATGCTGATGTATACAAGGTCCCCTGTCTACATATGCCAAGACCGGTTCTTTGTAATTCATTACATTCTCTGATGATCTCTCAAGATTCAGACATATGTTCCTGTTGAAACACAAGTCCAAACCTTTTGAGATATTCACAGAATATAAGTTGGAAGTAGAGAACCAAAATACGGGTATAAGTATTATGTCCTTTGATGTGATCGAGGAGGAGAATACTTGAGCACGGAAATCCTGGACTATTCTAAAGGAGAATGAGATTCTCTCTTAGCATTACTCCTCCGTATACACCATAGCACGTTGGTATATCGGGATGGAGCAATCACACCCTATATGATAAGGTGTTCTCTATGATGAGTACTACTGAGTTACCTATTTTCTTTTGGGAGTTATGCACTTATGAAGTTGCATACCTATTGAATAGGGTTCCAATCAAATCAGTGCTTACCACTTCATATGTGATATGGAAAGGAAAGAGCCCATATCTTAAATTGGTTAAGATTTGGGGTTGTCCGGGCTATGTCTAAAAGCAAAATCCGGACAAGATCGAGGCAAGGTCTGTTCTGTAGAACTGGAAAGGTTCCAGCTATACGAACTGCAGCTAATGATTTGGTAGAACCAAAGGATTCAATAGTAACCAACGAACTTTAGCCTCTCCACCGATCTAGCAGGGTTTCTCACCCACCTGAGAGATACTTCGGTTTCTCTATGACAGTGGGAGCGAGGATTGCATCATGAGATGATGACCCAACTAGTTTCGAGCTGGCCATTAGGAGTAGGACTCTGTAAGAATGGCTGGATGCTTAGCGATCTGAGATGGAATCCATGTACACCAACAAAGTATGGACTTTGGTTGCTATATCTGAAGGGTTAAATCCCCATCAGGAGCAAGTATATCTTGAGAAGATTACTTGGTGTGAATGGAAAAGTTGAGACTTTCAAAGCTAGACTTGTTAAAGGTTTGCATCATTGACCAGGTATGGATTATAATGAAACCTTTTCTAAAGATCTATGCTTAAGTCCATCCAGATCCTACTTGCCACGGCTACATACCATGACCACGATATCTGGTAGTTGGGTGTCATGACTGGTTTTCTAAATGATGTTTTGGAAAAGAGCGTCTATAAGTACACAGCCAGAGGGCTCGTAGACAGTGGGAGCAGCGGAAACGTGTGCAAGATGCTTTATAGGATAAAGCAGGCATCGCGGAGTTGGAACATCTGTTTTGATGTGGTAGTCAAAGAGTTTGACTTCATCAAAATGGTAGATGAACCTTGTATATACAAAAAGGTAGTAGGGAGTATAGTAGTGATCCTCGTAGAGTACGTGGATGACATACTCTTGATAGGGAAGGGTTTCCTATGCTACGCTCGGTCAATCTCCGCTTATCACAAGGATTCTCCATATAGGATCAAAGTGATACCTCCTAAATCCTGAGTTTTCATCTATGAGATAGATGTAATTGGATGCTAGGATTCTCACTAGTAGTAGTGAGATGGTATCAATCGATCCTGAGGAGAATCACTGGAAGGGTTCCAGGGTGATAAAGACGACTGAATGTCAGTCACAGACATTGTCTTTACCCTCAGAAAAGGGACGGTATGTTGGAAGAGTTCCAAGCTAGATACCGTGGCATACTAGACGATAAAGGCAGGATACATCGCTACTTAAGATGCTACCAAAGAGGCCGTTTGGGTGTATATTGGTTCATGATATGAACTAGGTTCCTGCCATTGTGTGACAATGGAAGAGTCGCTTTGGCCCAGGAACCCCGGTCCTATCAGTGACCCAGACGTATTATAAGGCAACATCACCTGATCATGGAGATGGTTGATATCCAAGGAGACCGAGGTTATGAGAGCAGACTCAGAGGACAACAAGGCGGATCCACTCACAAAGGCCTTTTCCCAGAGAGATACTTTTATGGGATGGTTGAGTATGAGATACTGCAACCACTGCTACAGATGGCCCTAGTGCAAGTGGGAGATTGTTAGTTATATGTATGCCCTAGAGGCCATTACTATACATAGGATGTATATTGTAGTGGATGCTTGGACATATATAGGGAGGACTTTCTTGCTCGACATGATAGTATGCTATCTGGTTACTCTTTACCTTAACATGTACACTGATTGTCTCTCTGTTACATGTTGGTAAAGCCCTTAGGATGTGTACTTGATTACCTGGACTATGATGCGGATCATACTAGTGAGGACATGCTAGTCCATAAGTATATCCTTCAAGGTCCCTAGTCGTGGGTGTATCGAGACGGGGCATCGATATACCAGAGTAGACTAGCGTATACCTTCTCGACCCATACAGATGGACGATGGATGATCCCATATCCATTCGTGTTTGAAATCAGAGATGATATACGGGTGCTCAGTGGAGACTGGGTACACTGGACGGACTCGCCGAGAACTCCCAGATGGTATTATACCTCACGTCAGATGGCAGTTCTCTGGTGACACTGTACAGGTTAGTCTGTAGACCCGAGATCATCATAGAGTCTTGTGTGATTCCCACTGTGCTTTGATTTCCACCTTACCACGTCCAAGAGGGCGTGCAAAACGATGGTTTTTGGGTACAGTCCCGAATCACATGGAGGCAATGAGCGATAGGAGGGGATTCGTCTCTCCCGGTATAGGGAGTTGATGTTGCGCTGTGTCCGATTGGCTATAACCAGAAATCCCTGGCCAGGGTTGCTGAGATTTACTGGTAAGTGTTACCAGTAGTTTCTCGAACTATTATAGACCTCATATCGACACGACTTATCGAGCTACTGGGGTCTAACGTTTACCACCCCTAGGCGAGATATGCGACATATCAGACGATCAGACCGGACTGTACGGTAAGTGTTATTGGTTGGATTCACAGGAGTGTGAGCGGGCTTGCTCGTCGATCTTCTAATCGCTCAATACCCGGGTGGCCGTTACATTTAGCAGACCGCTTGCGGCTTGTGGGTGTTTGATATGATCATCACATGCTGCCGGCGTATTGACGAGTCTTTAGAGTCCTACACAGAGGTTTTCTGGCTCAAGCAAAACGAAATAGGAGCGCATATGAGATATGTGCGGGACCGAGAATAATGCGTGTATGTGATACCGTATTCTATTCTCGTGATGAATGTATCGATTGGTTGTATGCGATATAACCTAGTTATCGAATCAAGGATTGATTTGATAAGTCGATACATTGGATATTAGTCGGTCATATGCGATATGACCGGATCGTTAAATCAAGTGTTGATTTAATAATTTAATGTATAACTATATATTAGATATATTACTTTACATTAACTAGTATTTGTTCACTTAAAGATGGATTTTCTCACTTGATGTGCACCTTGTATATATGATATAGTTTTGTGCACTAGATTGTATCATGTTTGATGATACATGCAAACTTGGGTGTATGTTTACTTTAAACCATGTTTAAGTGAATGGTTAGGGTTTTGTTATCATTTCTTGATTATTTATTTTATTTATTTCTTCATTTTTAGCAAGAAAAGAAATGGTTGCTTCTTTTGTTTTTTCCTTGATGCTTCAAGAAGCTTTAACCATTTTTGTTTCTTTTGCTTAACCTAACCATTCACCTAACCATAGTTTATTCTCTACACTCAACCATGGTTGGATTATGATAAGAATGACTTGGATTTTCTTTTTAAAAACAATTCTTATCATATTCTTTCTTCTTCTTCTTCTTCTTCTTCAAGAAGAAGAAACCTTGCTACCTTTAATGGTGACATGAGAAAAAGAGTGAGAAATCCAAATCCAAAGTGAACCCACTTCCTATTTCTTCATCCTCTACCACTTGCCATGTAGTATAGGGTGTTTTCTTCACAAGTTTCATGACTTGGTGAAGTTGGAGCTTGATCTTGAGTTGCCTCGACGTAAATCATCTTCGGCATCGAAGTCGACGACCTAGCCCGATCATTTCTTCGACGAAACCATCGCTAGAGTCCGGGATCCGATGATCGCAGCGGAGGGACATCATCACGGAGCTAAGGAAGTGGAGGACCAGATCTACAAAGGTTGTAGTCTCTTTCACTTAGCAGTAAAGTTGTTTACTACTTGCATGTTTCGCCTAATCTCTAGTTAACGATCTAGTTTAGGGTTTCTCGGCACCGAAAAATTTGAATTTGGCATGATCGATGCCCTGTGGAACCTCTTGAGTGTGCCTAGGAACCCTACAGTCTGTGGGTGTTTAATCGTTCGATCAAATGTTTTAACTGCGCCTAGTTTATTAGTATGTGATACAATAATTGGAATCTACAAATTTATTTGTTGCGTGTAAATCTAGCAGTTCGGTCTCGGGAATAAACGGAAATCTTGTTGAATTATCTGGTTTGTTTTGAAAAGGTGTTTTCTTGGATGAGACCCAAATGCGAGCTTTACATTGTTAGACATGAAATCTTGTATATGTGATATTCCAGATTTGTGTTGTCTGAAGGCAGTTACGATTCCAATTGTTGTAGTTTTTCATTTTATTTCTCTGTGACCGTAAGTGTAGTATGTAGTTGTATTGCCGATTTTCGTTGCTATACATCAACAATGATCGGTGTATGCATACTTACTTACGTTGATGATATTTGATATTATGTGTCGATGAGATTTGATGTGCAGGATTGTCGTGAATGAATAGCCGGGGGTTTTATGTGGGATGAGAGTTTTCTTTTCATTCATATAAAATTAAATTGTATGTAATATTCTTTTATTTAGGGCACTTCCAGGCTGAGGTTGATGGCACCGGTGTTGTATATTATTTTTTTTTCCGCATTAGGATAGACCCAAGGAGGAGGGCACAAGTGACCGGGTTCTAAGGTTCAGTGGGAGGCCATCTCGAGGAGTCGAGACCGGGTCTCCTAAACTGCAGAATTGGTGGGGTCACTTGCCGCTCTCGTAGGGGTCTAAGGGTATGGGCTTGGTTATTCATCGCGACAGTGGAATCCATATTTTTATTGCCGGCTAAATACAAAATACGGACCTCCTAGATTTCCTATATTAAATGTGCTTCTGCTGCTCTTATTATCTGATGTGATCATTTAATATATATCTGAGACGAATACGATATTATATATATGATATATAATAGACGTTACTTATGTTTTGCACCGGCGCTTGCCCCGTCCTGGTATGCCGTTAGTTAAGTAACCTAACGGTACATATCAGGACACTGTGGCGAATACGAGTGGCATAAGCATACGTTATATTTTCGTTTCTTTCTTTAATGTCTTAGGATTTAAATGATGGGACTACATTAATGAGATTAATGTAAAAGATAAATGAACCTAAAAAGATGTTGTAGAATCAGATTTGAAACATACTCGGCCTTTTATGAAAAAGAAAGTTTCAAAAATGCGGAGCTTAAGCCACTCCTTTTAAACCCATTAGATTCTACAACGATATCAAGTTCAAAGCATTAAAAGTTTTCTTAAGAACTATCCGCTGCCCTCCGTCATTTTAGGAACTAGAGTGCTTAGTATTCGTGCTGCGTATTTTGACTTTAGTTAAGGCGCAGTGAACAGTAGCTGAGTGATGTCTTCCTACACTGCATATGATGCAGATTAGTTAGGACATTCATATGATTATGTTGACTTTAGTTAAGGGTTATATGGGTGGGTCTAGTTAATCACGAAATGACGGGAAGAACTTGACTAGTACTTATGATATGTTGACTTTAGTTAAGGTCATAAGTACTAGGGGTAAAAATATCGAGAATTTCAAGAGTTGAAATTTACAATGAGATTGTATACCTTCTATATGATAGTAGGATCCCGATCCCACTGCGAGCAAAAGTTGCTCCCGGGAGAATTTTGCACTTTACAATTAGCTAACTCAGTAGGTGTCAAGAAAAGTGTCAAATGGGGCTACGCCTCTGGGAAGACGAGGTTTATTTTAATTAGGTTAGTGCGAAAGCACGGGGAACCTCCCTCAATTGCCGGCACTGGCCTGGCTGAACGGTTAGCGAAGTTGTAGAATGTAATTAATCCCGGCTAGTTTTTTTTAAAAGGTTTTAAAGAAGATTTGATAAAAACAGTAGGAGACATCGATTAGACAAGATAATAACCAATCTAATCTTTTGCAAGAGCTTTTCGCTGAGTGTATTCTTTTCTCTCTCTTAACAGCAGATTCAAATGTCAGGACTTAAACTTCTATTAGATAAAAACAAGCTGAATGGGACCAACTATAAAGACTGGCTGTGGAATCTAAACATTGCCTTGACTTATGATAAGGTATCATATGTCCTCACGGCTGCAACCCTGCCCACCCTAGGTCCTAAACCTTCAGTTGCGGATAAGGAAATCCGCAAGACATGGGACGCTGACTGTGCCACAGCTAAATACCTCACACTAGCATCGATGGATAACACACATCAGAAGCAGCAGGAGAATATGGACGTACAAGCCATATTCCTCCATACAAAAGAGTTGTATGGAGAGCAATCTCGCGTATTACGATACGAAACATCTAGAAAACTGTTTCAGATACGAATGGCCACTGACACAGCAGTAGGAGACCATGTTCTGAAGATGATAGCTCTCATTGAAGAGCTTGAGGACCTTGGATGGACAATGGACAATGAACAATATATGGATATTATTCTGCAATCTCTCCCCTCCACCTTTGCTCAGTTCATAGTTAACTTCAACATGCAAAACGTGGAGAAGGAACTACCTGAACTTCTTAATATGTTAAGGAGTGCAGAGAGCACGCTGAAATCAATAAAGACTCCCGTTTCGTATGTTGGGCCATCATCCTCCTCTCGCCCGAAGGCTAAGGCCAAGGGAAAGATGAAGAAGAAACCCACCAAACCTAAGGGTGGAGTCAAAAAGGTTAAGGGGAAAGACAAGTCCAAGGTTGGGGAATCGGGGAAAGGAGAATGTTTCCACTGCAAAAAGACTGGACACTGGAAACGGAACTGTACTAAATACCTTGAACTCAAGAAGAAGCATGGTGATGTTTCAGCTTCAGGTGTGTTCGTAGTTGAGAACTGTTTTTCTATTAACTCTGCTTCCTGGGTATTAGATACCGGTTCAGGTTCTCATATTTGCAATTCTGTGCAGGCGTTGAGAAATAGCAAAGTTCTGAAGAAAGGTGATCATACTCTCCAGGTTGGAAATGGTTCCAATGTAAATGCAGTTTCAGTGGGAGAGTATCACCTAGGGTTGCCGTCGGGTTGTATATTGGTTTTGAACCCGTGTTATTTTATGCCAAGTATGCTTTGTAATATTATATCCGTTTTCTTGTTAGACAATGAAGGGTATCATTTTGCTGTGCAACACAATGTTATGAACATTAGACTTAATCAAGAGTTGATTGGTTGTGGTACATTAAATAACGGGATATACGTCCTTAATCAATGAGACAAGATTAACTAAGTTACATAAAGAAGGATATTTGGATCCTTTCGAATATCAATCTTATGCCACTTTTCAATCATGTCTCAAAGGAAAGATGACAAAGACTCCATTCACTGGACATGGAGTTAGAGCGAGCGAGCTCTTAGGACTCGTACACAGCGATGTATGTGGTCCAATGTCTACACATGCAAGAGATGGTTTTTCCTACTTCATTATTTTTACGGATGATTTCTCTAGGTATGGACATGTCTTCTTAATGAAGCATAAACCAAGGCCTTTGAGAAATTCCAAGAGTATAAGAATGAAGTAGAAAACCAAACTGGCAAAAGTATCAAGACACTAAGATCTGATCGAGGTGGTGAATACTTAAGTGCCGAGTTCCTAGGTTACCTAAAAGAGAAAGGAATTCTCTCTCAGCTTACTCCTCCATACACTCTACAGCATAACGATGTATCGGAAAGACAGAATCGAACCCAATTGGATATGATACGATCCATGATGAGTAATGCTGAGTTACCGCGATCGTTCTGGGGTTATGCACTAGAATCAGCAGCATATTTTCTGAACAGGGTTCCTACCAAGACTGTGCCTACCACCCCATATCAGATGTGGAGTGCGAAGAAACCCTATCTTCAGTACCTGAAGACATGGGGATGTCCAGCTTTTGTAAAAAAGCAGCATCCGGACAAGCTCGAGACACGCTCAGTAGAGTGTAAGTTTGTGGGATATCCAAAGAACTCCATGGGATATTGCTTCTATTATGCAAAGGAATAAAAGGTTTTTGTTTCTCGTCATGCTTCTTAGAAACTGAATTTTTAGAAAATCAGAAGAGTGGGAGCGAAATAGAACTGGAAGAAATTCCAGAACCACAAACTACTGCTGAAAGTTTGGTAGAACCAGTAGTTCGAGAAGAACAGGACATTCCCGCACCCCTCCGCAGAAGTAGTAGGCCGTCTCATCCACCTGAGAGATACTACGGTTTTCTCGTCGATGGGGATAGAGAGGATTGCATCATTGATGATGATGAACCTACTAGCTTCCAGCAGGCCATCCAGAGCGGCGACTCGGTAAGATGGCTAGATGCAATGCGAAACGAAATGGAGTCCATGTACACCAACAAAGTATGGACTTTGGACTTTGCTCTAGGTGGGGTAAAACCCATAGGATGCAAATGGATCTTCAAGAAAAAGATTGGTGTAGATGGGCAGGTTGAAACCTATAAGGCTAGACTTGTTGCAAAGGGTTTTCGTCAAAGACATGGTTTGGACTATGACGAAACTTTTTCTCCAGTGGCTATGCTCAAATCCATTCGTATCCTTCTTGCAATTGCTGCCTTCCATGATTATGAAATCTGGCAGATGGACGTAAAGACGACTTTTCTGAATGGTAATTTAGAAGAGTGCGTCTATATGGATCAGCCAGAGGGTTTCAATCAGAGTGGGAGCAGCGGGAAAGTATGCAAGTTGCTTAAGTCCATTTATGGACTAAAGCAAGCATCGCGGAGTTGGAACATCTGTTTTGATGAAACAGTCAAAGAATATGACTTTATCAAAAATCCAGATGAACCGTGCATATATAGTAAAGTTGTAGCAAGAAGTGTCGTATTCCTCGTATTGTACGTGGATGACATTCTACTGATAGGAAATGATATTCCTATCAGACAATCTGTCAAAGGATTCTTATCACACAGGTTCTCCATCAAAGCCCTGAGTGATGCCTCTTACATTCTGGGGATCCGGATCTATCGTGATAGATCCAAGAGGATGTTGGGACTTATGCAGTCCAGGTATATCAACACTATACTGAAAAGATTCAGTATGGAAGATTCTAAGCGCGGTAATCTACCGGCTTGTCACGGAATCACCCTATCCAAAAAGATGTCTCCCAAGACTGATTTGGAAAGGGATCACATGTCTATTATACCTAAGCTTCTGTGGTAGGCTCTATAATGTATGCGATGTTGTGCACCAGACCAGATGTAGCTTACGCACTCAGCGTGGTAAGCAGGTATCAGTCTGACCCAGGGGAGAATCACTGGATAGCAGTAAAGAACATTCTCAACTATCTGAGAAGGACTAAGGAGATGTTATTGGTTTACGGCGGAAAAGACCTCAAGTTAGAGGGCTTTGCCGATTCTGGCTTCCAGAGTGATAAGGACGATTCCAAGTCCATGTCGGGTTATGTCTTTACCCTCAATGGAGGGGCGGTGTGCTGGAAGAGTTCCAAGCAAGACACCGTTGCTGACTCGACTATAGAAGCGGAGTATATTGCTGCTTGCGATGCTGCAAAAGAAGCAGTCTGGATGAAGAAGTTCCTAACAGAACATCAAGTGGTTCCTACCATAGTTGATCCAATACCTCTGTATTGCGACAACAACGGAGCTATAGCTTTAGCGAAGGAACCAAGGTCCCATCAGAAGTCCAGACATATCTTGAGGCGGTATCACCTGATAAGGAAGATAATTGATCGTCGGGAGATCGAGGTTCGGAGAGTCGCTACTGAAGAGAACATTGCTGATCCATTCACGAAGGCCCTACCTCAGATTCAGTTCGAGAGGCTACTCGAGATCATCGGTCTTCGATATGCCAGTTCATGGCCCTAGTGCAAGTGGGAGATTGTTAGTGTATATGCCCTAGGGGCCATTATTGTATCATACTAGTTTGTATATTACTTAATGGAAGCTTGGGATATTCACATGTATATAACAGTCTTGCTAAACATGGTAGTATGCTACTTGGTTTTTCTATCTTAATATGTGAGTATACGTATTGATAGAGCTCTTAGGATCTTGCTTGACTACCAGCGTTGTGATGGCAGTCACACTAGTGGGGGCTGGGTAGTCTACAAGCACATCCTTATTCAGGTCCCTGGTCGTAGGATTATCGAGACAGGGCATCGATACTCCGGAGTAGACTAGTGTGTACGCTTCTCATCCCAGTTGGGGAGATGGTCTGTCCCACAGCCGTCAGTACGTCGTACTAGAGATAGTATACAGGTGCTCGTTGGGTTACGGGTACACCGGGCAGGACTCACGGGGAACTGTTGGTTGGTATTATACCCGTCGTCAGTTAACAGTTTCCAGGTGACATGAGTACAGCATAGTCCGCAGACTTGACACTTCTGCTTCGCCTCGAGTGTGTTCCCATTGTTCTTAGATTGCTACCCTACCACGGCTCAAAGGAGTCGTGCAAACAGGTAGCAGTTGGGTGCAGTCCCGAAGCACTTGGAAGCAGTGGCGGTTAGATAGGATTCGTCTTTCCTGGTATTGGGAGTTGATATCGCGCTGTGTCAGAGAGCCATTACACAAAGTCCCTGGCCAGGGCAAGAGAGATTTGCTGGTAGGTTCCAGTAGTTTCTCAGGGTGTAATGGGCTTCGCTCCGACACGACTTGTTCCGCTTTTAGGGGACTGACGCTTGCCGCCCCCTAGGCCGGATATGCGATAGTCTTAGACGAACAGACCGGACTGTACGGAGATTGTCACAGCAGGCTCAGTAGGAGTTCGGATGGGTTTCCTCATCGGCCTTCTTATCGACATACGTACAGCTAGTGCCGCTTGCGGTCTGTGATTAAACCCACTGCCAGCGTGGTAGTCGAGTCTCTAGAGTCCCACACAGAGAGTTTCCTACTCCAGGAGAAACGATATAGAGGTCGTATGGTTTTACGACAAAGGGTTCGGACGCATACGTATGTTTACACACGTAAGTCGTTCGGACAGTTTTTACTAGTCGACTTTGGTTTAAGCCAGTTACTAGTATCCGGTTATTGGATTTATACAATCTAAAGTTTTTTCGTGTTTTCACGGATAGGAGGGGCGTTCTCGTAATTGCGCGAGAAGCTTCTAGAAGGTGGTGACAATGGGGTTGAGGTGGCATATACATTGAATGAGATTAGTGAGTCATATGAGTGATTCATCCATGTCATTAATGCATCATAAATGCTTAATGACTCATGGAGATGAATCACCCATTAGATATTTATCAAGCATGGTTGTAAATCATTTATTTTCTTTTCTTGATAAATAATAATGCTTGATATATATTATGATAGCTCATTTTCTCATTTGATTATTATGTTCATCTTCTCTCTCCTCAAGCTCCCTCTCTTCAAACCCTAATCCTACCTTCTCATGTGTTGAGTACAAGAATTAGTTAGACTAATTAAACCATAACCCTCACTCTATATCATCTAGGTACTTTGATTAGCACTTAAAGAAACCTAGTTGCCTCAAGTTTAGAGACATAGCTTGGAGTAAAGCTCTCGGGTGGATCGTCTACTACTTGGAGAAGGCCAAGGAGGAGGTGGAGTTTGTAAAGACGAAGGACACGGTTCTTTAGGTATAATCCCTTTTCATAGTAGTTGTTAACTTCTATGTTATGTGTTAGTTATTGTTTATGCAACGATTCATGCGGTTAGTCGATGTTTAAGCAAAGAACTCGATCGTTTTTCATATTTCCGCCTCCCCACAAGTATTGGGGTGTTGCACATCGACTTACAGTGGTATCAGAGCCTCGTTAAACAATAAATAACTCATTAGCAAAACCTTAAGATATTCGAACGCAAAACGAACCAAAAAACGACATCGATATCACTAGTTTCTGTCGAATTTTAAACAGGCTCTAAAAATTTTTCAGGGTGCTTCAGAATAACCTACAGAGAATTGTAAGAAAATTGGTGAAAAATGGGTTCCTGAATCGGCCAAACGACCGCGGAACCGTGGCGGATCCCACCGATCCGCGGCCGAGTTGGGGCCGATTCAACCCAATTTTCACCAGTAATTCTTCTGTGATATTTTTGTGTTTTCTGGGATGTTTATTTTTCTGCTCAAGTCTCAGGTGCACAGAGAAGTATTGGAGTAGAATCTAATGTGTTTGCACGATCGAAATTTTACGATGTTTGCTAATATGATTATATCTGTGTTTGTATAATGTGTTCGTAAACCTCCCTAACTTCTAGTATGTCGGTTGGCAGGGGGTTGCATATTTCTGTAATGGATTTTATCTGTTTGTGTATATGAACTGTGTTGGACTGTTGTGATGTATAGCCGAGGTTATGTGATGGGTTATTATTTAATTCATTCAACGTAAATGTAATTTGTTGTAATATTATTTTTGCGGGGCACATCCAGGTTGCGGTTGTAGCCACCGTTGTATTATTTCATTTTATTGTTTTTGCTCCTAGGACAGACCCAAGGTGGGGTACACAAACTACCGGGCGGGTAGTTTGCCATACCCGTAGGGGTCTTGGGTGGGGTAATGGCTATTCATCACAACTGTGTAATCCGTCTTTTCATTGCACGCTCAAAAGAAATACAGATTGCTTGCAAATCCAATAAAGTTCATCTGTGATCTGGAATGACTATTATTGCGTCTGACGAATGTAAAATATCTATATATATGATAGCTAGTTAGACGTCACTTATGTTTTACACCCGCGCTAGCCCAGTCCCCGCTCTGTCGTTAGTTAAGTAACCTAACGGGTGATGACGGGACCTATGGCGAATGCGGATGGCATCAGAGGACGCTATATTTTCGTTGTTTTCTGCAATGATAGGTTAATGATGGGACGCATTATCTATAATGCAAAGAAAATAAACCAAAGTTTAAATCGTTGGAACAATTTAAAAGAAACCACTCGGTTATTTTAAAAACTTATATTTTTAAATGCGGAGCTTTAACCACTCCTTTTAAAAGCTATCAGGTTCCTTCGATTATATCAAGTTCACTGCGTTCACGGTTTCGCCAAAACCAGTCGTAGCCCTCCGTCATTTCTTATGGATAGTCAGTAGTATTCAAGCTATGTTTGTTGGCTTTCGTCAAGGCATAGTGTTTGGTAGCTGCTGGGGTATTTATTTGTTGCATAGATAGATGAGTTGGTTTGGGACAGTCGTATTACCTTATTGGCTTTCGTCAAGGGTATATATGGGTGGGTTCAAATTAACAAGATAATGATAGGCAGAACTTGACATGTGACTTATGATTTGTTGGCTTTTGTCAAGGTCATAAGAACATGGGGCAAAAATATATATCGAGAATTTCTAAAGAAACTGAAATTTGCAAAGAGATGCATACCATTTGGAGTTTGATGAATGTTGGTAGGATTCCTTCAACATTATCAGACGATGATATTTGGATCCCGATCCTGCTGTGAGTATATGCTACTTATCAGGATATTTGTCACTTAACGATCAATGCTATAAACCAAGTGGGTGTCTAAAAAGGTGTCAGCGGGGCTACGCCTCCAGAGAAAAGAGGTTCTTAAATTAAGGAACTTCGCGAAAGCGTTGGAAAACCTCCCTCGAAGTATCGACACTAGCCTGGCTGAACGGTTAAGCAAGTATTGTATGGTGAAAATAGTCCTGGCTAATTCTTCCTTTTTGGTTTGAGGAGGGATTCGAAAAACAGTGGGAGCCATCCAGTTTAGATAAACTAAAAACCACTCTAAACTTGCAAGAGCATCATGCTAAAGTGTTTTCTTCTCTCTCTCCTAATTGCAGCGACCCTGAAAATGACTGGACTTAAGTTACTTTTAGAGAAAAATATACTGACGGGGCCAAACTATAAAGATTGGCTGCGGATTGTCAAAATGGCTTTGACCTACGACAAATTGGGGTATGTTCTCACCACTAAGGCACCTGAAGTCCCAGATCCCAAATCCAGTAATGCGGATAAGAAAATCCGCAAAACCTGGGATTTAGATTGCGCGAAGGCCAAGTGTATCGTGCTTGCCTCGATGAACAATGAACATCAGAGGAGGCACGAGGATATGGATCTTGAATCCATATTTCTTCATACAAAAGATCTGTATGGAGAGCAATCTCGTATAGAAAGATACGAGACCTCAAAGAAGCTGTTTCAAGCGAGATTGGCCGTCGGATCATCGGTAGGCGAACATGTCCTAAAGATGATTGGCTACATTGAAAAGCTCGCAGACCTGGGGACGACTTTGGATAATGAGCTCTATACAGACCTTATTCTCCAGTCCCTTCCTATCACCTACGCCCAGTTTATACTGAACTTCAACATTCAAAGAAAAGAAGTTGAACTTTCAGAACTCCTTAACATGTTGAGGAGTGCAGAGAGCACCTTGCAGAAGGCAAGGGAAACACACACTATGTTTGTTCGCGGTGCTTCTTCTTCCGGGTCCAAGGCTAAGGCAAAAGGAAGGAAGAATAAGGCCGCCACCAAACCTAGAGGAGGTGTTAGTAAGGTGGGAGCGAAGGGAAAGAAAAAGTTGGCGGTGCCAGTAGTGGCTCAGGATGAGTGCTTCCATTGTCATAGGAAAGGGCACTGGAAGAAAGATTGCAAGGCGTGGATCGCCAAGAACCAAGGACCGAAGCAAGCTCTGGCTTCGACTTCAGGTGTGTTTGTAATTGAGAATTGTTTGTCAATCAACTCTACTTCCTGGGTATTGGATACCGGATCAGGATCTCATATATGCAATTCATTGCAGGCACTGAGAAACCGTAGAGTGCTGAAGGAAGGTGATATTGTTGGAGATAGTGCCCTCAGAGTCAATTATTGGATCACAGGTACGTGACTGTAATGATTGATGGAGGACCTATCCCGGTAGGACAGTCTTACTCGAGATGATAGTGTGCTATCTGGTTTACCTTTATCATCGTGTACTGCTTTAGGTGACCTTACAGGTCGCTATTACACGTTGATAGAGCCCCTAGGATTCTTGCTTGACCACCAGCAGTATGAGGGCGATCATATAAGTGGGAGCTGGGGGTCTATAAGCATATCCTTAAATGGTCCCTAGTCGTGAGAGTTTCGAGATAGGGCATCGATACTCCAGAGTAGACTAGTGTATACAGTCGAGACCCCGACGAGGGGCGGTGGCCGGTCTCACAAGCCACTGGTGTCAGTTGGATCACCTAAGATGTATACAGGTGCTCATTGGGTTATGAGTACACCGGACAGGACTCGCCGGGAACATGCTAGTTGGTCATATACCAGACGTCAGATGGCAGTTCCCTGGTGACATGTATGCAGGTTAGTTCATCGACCTGGGGATCGTCATTTGTCTCGTGTGAGTTCCCACTGTACTTTGATTACTACCCTACCACGGCTCAAAGGAGTCGTGCAAACAGGTTTTAGTTGGGTACAGTCCCGAGCCACATGGAGGCAGTGAGCGTATCTTCAGGGGTTCGTCTCTCCCGGTATTGGGGGTGAGGTCGCGCTGTGTCTAGGAGAGCCATTACACGAAGTCCTTGGCCAAGGCAGGAGATTTACTGGTAGGTATTCCAGTAGTATCTCAGGGTGTTCTGGGCTACACTCCGACACGACTTGTACCGCTTTTGGGGGTCTGACTTTTACCAACCCCCTAGGCCCGCCATGCGATACTCTTAGACGAACGGACCGGACTGTACGGATATTGTCACTGACAGGCTCGGTAGGGTTGTCAGGCTGAGTTCGCTCATAGACGTCCCTTTTAGTCAATACCTGGTAGCCCGTTACGTATTGGCTTATACCTCTGACGTGCTAGCGGTTAAATCCACAACCAAGGTGTTGACGAGTCTTTAGAGTCCCCCACATTCAGTTACTCAGCTTTCGGGTGAAAGGTTGTAGAGGCCGTATGGAGATATGGCAAGGTCCGATCAGATACGTGCGGTATTGCACGGATCAGGATCGGACAGTTTGTACTTTAGGCCGTATGGATATATGGCAGGGTTCGATCAGATACATGCAGTATTGCACAGATCAGGATCGAACAGAAATTACTAGCCGGCTTTGGTATAAGCCGGATCCTAGTATAGTACAGTGTAGATTTTGTCTCATTGCATTTGTATTTCGGTCGGAATACAAATGCGGGTGTGTATGCACAGTATCGGGGTTTTCCTGTAATTTATTACGGGACCAGTTTTCTGGAGTTGCCAGTTTGCTTTTCGTTTCGGCCGATTTCCTTTGTATCGTTCATTGGCCGAAAATTGGTGGAGGAGGGCTTATTTGCATTGTTGCAAATAAGTATTTGTGGAGGTGTTCTTTGCATATATTTGTATCATGATGGTTTCATGATGGAGCCCATCCTTTGACTCTTTCTTTTCCATCATGGCTTGACTTTGTAAATCATCATGGTTGTTGATGATGAGGTTGGTGGAAGGTGGTTGAGTGTGGGTTTTGATTTGGTGATCATTTCCTTTTGCATGATAGCCTTCTCTCTCTCTCCCTTTTGTATTATTGGATGGCTCTCTCATTATCTAACACACTTCACTCTCATTCTCTCCTCTTCCCACCTTAGTGGCCGGCCAAGCATTAGAAGGGGCTGTCCAAAATTTTGGAGAATGAAATTTGGTTCATTTCATGCTCCCAAATATCCACAAGTTCCATCTCCAAACTCCATAGTTCATCCCTCCACCAAAAGGCAATTCCTACAACCCCAAAATGAGACTTGTACACTACATTCTACAGCAATTCTTGGGCACGTCGACTAGCCAGCTTCATGCCCGAGTTGCCTCGGCATTAAGGTGGGAGCCCGTAAAAGAAGTAGGCGATGTGGTGCACTTCCGGCGACGAGGTGGAGACCGGAGCTTCCGCAGGAGATCGGGACGACGACGAGAAGACCGGAGGACTTGGATCAGTCGGTATATCTCTCTTCCCCATCTTGTAGTTAGCTAGGACTAATTAATGGTTCGATCCGGGTATTAGTGCGCGGCGGTTTGCCAGTTCAGTAAAAATTAAAGTTTATCACCGCTTCCGCATTTGGCCGTCGGATTGACGGCCGGGGCGCCGCCGTGCACTTACAGATATGATCCTCAAGATTGCTAACGGAGCTAGCATGGGAGCTGTGTCCGTCGGGGATTATCACCTATGATTGACCAGTGGACACATTTTGGTTTTACATAACTGTTTTTGTGTACCTAGTTTGACGTGTAATATCATATCTGTTTCCTTGTTATCAAATAAAGGTTATGATTTCACGTTTGTAAGTGATGTTGTCAACATCCACCTTAATCAAAGTTTGATTGGGTCCGGTACACTGGATAACGGTATATACGTCTTAAACCAAATCCAGATTTTCAATGTCCAGAACATACTAAAAAGAAAGTCTCCAGATTTAAATAAGGCTTTCTTATGGCATTGTAGACTAGGTCATATCAATGAGACAAGATTAACTAAGTAACATAAAGAAGGATATTTGGATCCTTTCGAATATCAATCTTATGCCACTTGTCAATCATGTCTCCAAGGAAAGATGACAAAGATTCCATTCACTGGACATGGAGTTAGAGCGAGCGAGCTCTTAGGACTCGTACACAGCGATGTATGTGGTCCAATGTCTACACATGTAAGAGGTGGTTTTTCCTACTTCATTACTTTTACGGACGATTTCTCTAGGTATGGACATGTCTTCTTAATGAAGCATAAATCCAAGGCCTTTGAGAAATTCCAAGAGTATAAGAATGAAGTAGAAAACCAAACCGGCAAAAATATCAAGACACTAAGATCTGATCGAGGTGGTGAATACTTAAGTGCCGAGTTCCTAGGTTACCTAAAAGAGAAAGGAATTCTCTATCAGCTTACTCCTCCATACACTCTACAGCATAACGGTGTATCGGAAAGACGGAATCGAACCCTATTGGATATGGTACGATCCATGATGAGTAATGCTGAGTTACCGCGATCTTTCTGGGGTTATGCACTAGAATCAACAGCATATCTTCTGAACAGGGTTCCTACCAAGACTGTGCCTACCACCCCATATCAGATGTGGAGTGCGAAGAAACCCTATCTTTAGTACCTGAAGACATGGGGATGTCCAGCTTTTGTAAAAAAGCAGCATCCGGACAAGCTCGAGGCACGCTCAGTAGAGTGTAAGTTTGTGGGATATCCAAAGAACTCCATGCGATATTGCTTCTATTATGCAGAGGAACAAAAGGTTTTTGTTTCTCGTCATGCTTCTTAGAAACTGAATTTTTAGAAAATCAGAAGAGTAGGAGCGAAATAGAACTGGAAGAAATTCCAGAACCACAAACTACTGCTGAAAGTTTGGTAGAACCAGTGGTTCGAGAAGAACAGGACATTCCCGCACCCCTCCGCAGAAGTAGTAGGTTGTCTCATCCGCCTGAGAGATACTATGGTTATCTCGTCGATGGGGATAGAGAGGATTGCATCATTGATGATGATGAACCTACTAGCTTCCAGCAGGCCATCCAGAGCGGCGACTCGGTACGATGGCTAGATGCAATGCGAAATGAAATGGAGTCCATGTACACCAACAAAGTATGGACTTTGGACTTTGCTCCAGGTGGGGTAAAACCCATAGGATGCAAATGGATCTTCAAGAAAAAGATTGGTGTAGATGGGCAGGTTGAAACCTATAAGGCTAGACTTGTTGCAAAGGGTTTTCGTCAAAGACCTGGTTTGGACTATGACGAAACTTTTTCTCCAGTGGCTATGCTCAAATCCATTCGTATCCTTCTTGCAATTGATGCCTTCCATAATTATGAAATCTGGCAGATGGACGTAAAGACGACTTTTCTGAATGGTAATTTAGAAGTGTGCGTCTATATGATCAGCCCGAGGGTTTCAATCAGAGTGGGAGCAGCGGGAAAGTATGCAAGTTGCTTGAGTCCATTTATGGACTAAAGCAAGCATCACGGAGTTGGAACATCTGTTTTGATGAAACAGTCAAAGAATATGACTTTATCAAAAATCCAGATGAACCGTGCATATATAGTAAAGTTGTAGCAAGAAGTGTCGTATTCCTCGTATTGTACGTGGATGACATTCTACTGATAGGAAATGATATTCCTATGCTACAATCTGTCAGAGGATTCTTGTCACACAGGTTCTCCATCAAAGACCTGGATGATGCCTCTTACATTCTGGGGATCCGGATCTATCGTGATAGATCCAAGAGGATGTTGGGACTTATGCAGTCCAGGTATATCAACACTATACTGAAAAGATTCAGTATGGAAGATTCTAAGCGCGGTAATCTACCGGCTTGTCACGGAATCACCCTATCCAAAAAGATGTCTCCCAAGACTGATTTGGAAAGGGATCGCATGTATATTATACCTAAGCTTCTGCGGTAGGCTCTATAATGTATGCGATGTTGTGCACCAGACCAGATGTAGCTTACGCACTCAGCGTGGTAAGCAGGTATCAGTCTGACCCAGGGGAGAATCACTGGATAGCAGTAAAGAACATTCTCAAGTACCTGAGAAGGACTAAGGAGATGTTATTGGTTTACGGCGGAAAAGACCTTAAGTTAGAGGGCTTTGCCGATTCTGGCTTCCAGAGTGATAAGGACGATTCCAAGTCCATGTCGGGTTATGTCTTTACCCTCAATGGAGTGGCGGCGTGCTGGAAGAGTTCCAAGCAGGACACCATTGCTGACTCGACTATAGAAGCGGAGTATATTGCTGCTTGCGATGATGCAAAAGAAGCAGTCTGGATGAAGAAGTTCCTAACAGAACATCAAGTGGTTCCCACCATAGTTGATCCAATACCTCTGTATTGCGACAACAACGGAGCTATAGCTTTAGCGAAGGAACCAAGGTCCCATCAGAAGTCCAGACATATCTTGAGGCGGTATCACCTGATAAGGGAGATCATTGATCGTCGGGAGATCGAGGTTCGGAGAGTCGCTACTGAAGAGAACATTGCTGATCCATTGACGAAGGCCCTACCTCAGATTCAGTTCGAGAGGCTACTCGAGATCATCGGTCTTCGATATGCCAGTTCATGGCCCTAATGCAAGTGGGAGATTGTTAGTGTATATGCCCTAGGGGCCATTATTGTATCATACTAGTTTGTATATTACTTAATGGAAGCTTGGGATATTCATATGTATATAACAGTCTTGCTAAACATGGTAGTATACTACTTGGTTTTTCTATCTTAATATGTGAGTATACGTATTGATAGAGCTCTTAGGATCTTGCTTGACTACCAGCGTTGTGATGGCAGTCACACTAGTGGGGGCTGGGTAGTCTACAAGCACATCCTTATTCAGGTCCCTAGTCGTAGGATTATCGAGACAGGGCATCGATACTCCGGAGTAGACTAGTGTGTACGCTTCTCATCCCAGTTGGGGAGATGGTCTGTCCCACAGTCGTCAGTACGTCGTACTAGAGATAGTATACAGGTGCTCGTTGGGTTACGGGTAAACCGGGCAGGACTCACGGGGAACTGTTGGTTGGTATTATACCCGTCGTCAGTTAACAGTTCCCAGGTGACATAAGTACAGCATAGTCCGTAGACTTGACACTGCTACTTCGCCTCGAGTGTGTTCCCACTGTTCTTAGATTGCTACCCTACCACGGCTCAAAGGAGTCGTGCAAACAGGTAGCAGTTAGGTGCAGTCCCGAAGCACTTGGAGGCAGTGGCGGTTAGATAGGATTCGTCTCTCCTGGTATTGGGAGTTGATATCGCGCTGTGTCAGAGAGCCATTACGCAAAGTCCCTGGCCAGGGCAAGCGAGATTTGCTGGTAGGTTCCAGTAGTTTTTCAGGGTGTAATGAGCTTCGCTCCGACACGACTTGTTCCGCTTTTAGGGGACTGACGCTAGCCACCACTAGGCCGGATATGAGATAGTCTTAGACAAACAGACCGGACTGTACGGAGATTGTCACAGCAGGCTCAGTAGGAGTTCGGATGGGTTTCCTCATCGGCCTTCTTATCGACATCTACCTGGGGGTCGTTACGTACAGCTAGTGCCGTTGCGGTCTGAGGTTAAACCTACTGCCAGCATAGTAGTCGAGTCTTTAGAGTCCCACACAGAGAGTTTCCTACTCCAGGCGAAACGATATAGAGGTCATATGGTTTTACGACAAAGGGTTCGGACGCATACGTATGTTTACACACGTACGTCGTTCGGACAGTTTTTACTAGTCGGCTTTGGTTTAAGCCCGTTACTAGTATTCGGTTATTGGATTTATACAGTCTAAAGTTTTTCCGTGTTTTCACGGATAGGAGGGGCGTTCTCGTAATTGCGCGAGAAGCTTCTAGAAGGTGGTGACTAAGGGGTTGAGGTGGCATATACATTGAATGAGATTAGTGAGTCATATGAGTGATTCATCCATGTCATTAATACATCATAAATGCTTAATGACTCATGGAGATGAATCACCCATTAGATATTTATCAAGCATGGTTGTAAATCATTTATTTTCTTTTCTTGATAAATAATAATGCTTGATATATATTATGATAGCTCATTTTCTCATTTGATTATTATGTTCATATTCTCTCTCCTCAAGCTCCCTCTCTTCAAACCCTAATCCTACCTTCTCATGTGTTGAGTACAAGGATTAGTTAGACTAATTAAACCATAACCTTAACTCTATATCATCTAGGTACTTTGATTAGCACTTAAAGAAACCTAGTTGCCTCAAGTTTAGATACATAGCTTGGAGTAAAGCTCTCGGGTGGATCGTCTACTACTTGGAGAAGGCTAAGGAGGAGATGGAGTTTGTAAAGACGAAGGACACGGTTCTTTAGGTATAATCCCTTTTCATAGTAGTTGTTAACTTCTATGTTATGTGTTAGTTATTGTTTATGCAACGATTCATGCGGTTAGTCGATGTTTAAGCAAAGAACTCGACCGTTTTTCATATTTCCGCCTCCCCACAAGTATTGGGGTGTTGCACATCGACTTACATATAGACTTGGTCATATTAATGAAACAAGACTAAACAAGCTTCATAAAGATGGATATTTAAATTCTTTTGAGTATAAATCTCATGCAACTTGCCAGTCTTGTATCAAATGTAAAATGACCAAAACTCCGTTCACAGGACACGGAGAAAGAGCTACTGAGCTCCTAGGCCTCATACATAGTGATGTATGCGGGCCAATGTTTATACTCGCAAGAGGCGGATTTTCTTACTTCATAACCTTTACTGATGATTTCTCAAGATTCGGTCATGTGTATTTGATAAAGTATAAGTCTGAAGCTTTCGAGAAATTCAAGGAGTATAAACATGAAGTAGAAAACCAAACAGGAAAGAGTATCAAGATACTTCGATCAGATCGGGGTGGAGAGTACTTAAGTACTGAGTTCTTGGACTTTCTAAAAGAGAATGAGATTCTCTCTCAGCTCACTCCACCTTACACACCACAGCATAACGGTGTGTCAGAGCGACGGAATCGTACTCTATTAGATATGGTACGATCCATGATGAGTGATTCTGAGTTACCTCTCTCATTTTGGGGGCACGCATTGGAAACAACAACTTTACTGTTAATCAAAGTTCAAACCAAGACCGTGTCTACCACTCCATATGAGATATGACATGGGAAGAAACCATCTCTTAAAATTGTTAAGATTTGGGGTTGTCCGGCTTTTGTCAAAAAGCAGAATCCAGACAAACTCGAGACACGATCAGTCAAATGTATATTTGTGGGATATCCAAAATATTCGTTTGGGTATCTATCCTACCACAAGGAGGAACAAAAGGTGTTTGTTTCTCAATATGCCGCCTTTTTAGAAAATGAAATTTTTACAAATGATGCTGATGGCAATATGGTAGAAGGTTCTAGAAACATAAGTTACAAATGACGACTTGGTTGAACCTGATGTTACAACAGAATTAAATGAACCTCAGCCACTCCGTAGATCTGGTAAGACTTCTCGCCCACTGGAGAGATACTGCGGTTTTCTCATTGATGGTGATAGAGAAGATTGCATCATGGATGATGATGATCCTGCCAGTTTTCATCAGGCTATCACGAGTGGTGACTCTGTGAAATGGTTGGATGCCATGAGATCCGAAATGGAGTCCATGTACACCAACAAAGTATGGACTTTGGAAGAAGTACCCTCCGGGATAAAACCTGTGGGTTGCAAATGGATCTTTAAAAGAAAGATCGGTGTAGATGGAAAGGTAGAGACCTATAAAGCAAGGTTGGTAGCGAAAGGTTTTCGTCAAAGACCAGGTTTGGACTATGACGAGACTTTCTCTCCGGTAGCCATGCTCAAATCCATTCGGATCCTACTTGCTATTGCTGCTCACTACGACTATGAAATCTGGCAGATGGACGTTAAAACTGCATTTCTAAATGGTGATTTAGATGAATGTGTTTATATAGATCAGCCAGAGGGATTCATTGACAGTGGGAGCAGTGGAAAAACATGTAAATTGCTTAAATCCATTTATGGATTAAAGCAGGCATCACGGAGTTGGAACATCTGTTTTGATGATGTTATCAAAGAGTTTGATTTCACCAAAAATCCAGATGAACCTTGTGTTTATAAGAAGACTGTAGGGAGAAATGTCGCATTCCTCGTATTGTACGTAGATGACATACTTCTGATAGGAAATGATATTCCTATGCTACAGTCGGTCAAATCATTCTTATCACAAAGGTTCTCCATAAAGGACCTGGGTGATGCCACATACATATTGGGCATACGGATCTATAGGGATAGATCCAAACGGTTATTGGGATTGTCCCAAACCAAGTACATTAACACCATCCTAAAGAGGTTTAGTATGGAAGACTCCAAGCGGGGTGCCTTACCCGCTTGCCACGGAGTCACTCTCTCAAAGGACGATTTCCCAAAGTCTGATATAGAGAGAGCTCGCATGAGCATTATTCCTTATGCTTCGGCAGTAGGATCGATAATGTATGTGATGTTGTGTACACGCCCTGATGTAGCTTACGCACTCAGTATAGTAAGCAGGTATCAGTCAAACCCAGGGGAGAATCACTGGATTGCTGTGAAGAACATTCTTAAGTACTTGCGAAGGACTAAAGAATTGTTCTTGGTGTATGGTAACGGGGATCTCCAAATGGAGGCCTTTACCGATTCGAGCTTCCAGAGTGATAAGGATGACAAAAAGTCTATCTCAGGGTTTGCATTTACCCTCAATGGAGGGACGGTGAGTTGGAAGAGTTCCAAACAGGATACCATTGCTGACTCAACAATGAAAGCTGAATATATTGCTGCAAATGATGCTGCCAAGGAAGCAGTCTGGATGAGGAAGTTCATCTCGGAGCTAGGAGTAGTTCCAACCACTATTGATCCAATACCTTTGTATTGTGACAATAATGGGGCTATGGCGTTGTCCAAAGAGCCTAGGCCCCATCAGAAGTCCAGACACATCCTGGGGCGATATCATGTGATCCGAGAGATAGTTGATCGCCGCGAGATCGAGATTAAGAGAGTAGACACAAAGAACAACGCTGCGGATCCATTCACCAAGGCCCTCCCTCAGCCGCAGCATGAGCGACTTTTTGAGATGTTGGGTATGAGATACGCCAATTGTTAGTTATATGTATTCTCTAGAGGCCATTACTGTACACATGATGTATATTGTAGTGGATGCTGGGACATATATAGGTATGACTTTCTTGCTCGACATGATAGTATGCTATCTGGTTGCTCTTTATCTTAACATGTATATTTTCTGTCTCTCTGTTACATGTTGATAAAACCCTTAGGATGTGTACTCGACTTCCGGAACTATGATGTAGATCATACTAGTGGGGCCTGGGTAGTCCATGAGTACATCCTTTAATATTCCTAGTCGTGGGAATATCGAGACGGGGCATCGATATTCTAGAGTAGACTAGCGTATATCTTCTCGACCCATGTGATGGGTGATGGATGATCCCATATCCATTGGTGTTTGACATCAGAGATGGTATGCGGGTGCTCAGGGGAGACTGGGTACACTGAACGGACTCGCTGAGAACTCCCAGATGGTATTATACCTTACGTCAGATGGCAGTTCTCTGGTGACACTGGTACAACTTAGTCTGTTGACCCGAGATCGTCATAGAGTCTTGTGTGTCTCTCACTGTGCTTTGATTTCCACCCTACCACGGCTCTACTGAGTCTGCAAACAGGTGGTTTTTGGGTACAGTCCCGATTCACATGGAGGCAATGAGCGATAGGAGGGGATTCATCTCTCCCGGTATTGGGGGTTGATGTTGCGCTATACTCGACTGGCCATAACTGGAAATCCCTGGACAGGGTTGCAGTGATATACTGGTAAGAGTTATCAGTAGTTTAACACTTGTTATGGACCTTACGTCGGCATGACTTATCAAGCTACTGGGGTCTGACGTTTACCACCCCTAGGCGAGATATGCGACATATCAGACGAACAGACCGGACTCTACGGTAAGTGTTACTGGTTGGATTCACAGGAGTGTGAGCGGGATTGCTCGTTGATCTTCTGATCGCTCAATACCCGGGTGGCCGTTACGTTTAGCAGACCGCTTGCGGCTTGTGAGTGTTTGATATGATCATCACCGACTGCCGGCGTATTGACGAGTCTTTAGAGTCCTACACAGAGGTTTCCTGGCTCAAGCAAAACGAAATAGGAGCGCGTATGAGATATGTGCGGGACCGAGTATAATACCAGTATGTGATACTGAATTCCATTCTCGCGATTTGTATCATCGGACGGTCATATAAGATATAGCCGGGTTACCGAATCAAATGTTGATTCGACATGATGATGCACTAGATATTAGTCGGTTATATGCAGTATGACCAGATCATTAAATCAAGTGTTGATTTAATGATTTAATGTATAATTATATATTTGATATATTAGTTTACATTAACTAGTATTTGTTCACTTAAGATTGATTTTCTCACTTGAATGTGCACATTGTATATATGATATAGTTTTGTGCACTAGTTTGTATCATGTTTGATGATACATGCAAACTTGGGTGTGTGTATGCATTAAACCATCTTTAGGTTAATGGTTAGGTTTTAATTTACTTTATTTATTTTATGAAAACAAAATGGTGGCTTTTTTATTTATTTGCTAGAAGCTTCACGCATCTTTGAAAAAGGTCAAAACCATTTTGTTTTTATTCTTAAACCTAACCATTACCTAAACCCTAGTTTATTCTCTACATGAGTTGATCTCACCCAGGTTGCATTATGATAAGAATCACTTGGATTTTCTTTTTAGAAATAATTCTTTTTCTTTCTTCTTCTTCTTCTTCATGAAGAAAAGAAAAGCTTGCTAGAAAATTCTAAGTGATGAAATCAAGTGAGAAATCCAAATCCAAAGTGAACCCACTTCCTACTTCTTCATCCTCTACCACTTGCCATGTTGTATAGGGTGTTTTCTTCATAAGTTTCATGACCTAGTGAAGATGGAGCTCGAGTTAGAGTCGCCTCGACGTAGATCATCTTCGGCATCAAAGTCAACGACCTAGCCCAATCATTTCTCCGATGAAACCAACGCTAGAGTCCAGGATCCCGATGATCGCAGTGGAGGGACGTCAACACGGAGCTAGAGAAGTGGAGGACCGGATCTACAAAGGTTCTAGTCTCTTTCACTTAGTAGTTAAGTTGTTAACTTGCTTGCTTTCGCCCATCCTCTAGTTAACGATCTAGCATAGGATTCTTAGGCACATGAAAAATTTGAATTTGGCATGGTTGATCACTTGTAAAATCTCATGGGTGTGCCTAGGAACCCTACAGTGGTATCAGAGCCTAGCTAAAGTTTTAGGCGAAATGTAGACGAAGTTAGAGATCCGATCGAACCCCGAAACCCCGATCAAAACCCTTCTCTGTACAATTTTCAAAACTGTGGATTTTTATGAATTAAAAATGCTCAGAAAATTAAGCAGGAAAAAATAAGAATTACTGTGAAGTCCGGACCTCTAACTCAAAAATTTGACCGCGGAACCGCGGCCAAACCAAGGGTTTGGCGGCAGTTCCGTGGCCAAAATTGTGAGTTAGTCCCTGGAACTTCATATATTTACTCTTAGGTCCTTTCTTATCAATTTTTTCTGGGAATTTTTTTATTCCACTCAAATGTTGAGTTATCTAGGGTTGTATTGGGGACTCGTTGATTCGATCGGATAATTTAACTTTGTTTAGTTTGTTCCAGATAATTTTAGAACATGTTAAAAAGTTCGACCGGATATAAATACCCATTTTTTCCCCTGCCGGAAAATTTCCAAGTGTTGGATTTTTCCATAGTTTAAGAACGTTCTAAGTAGTGCAAGTAATGCGATGGATCCTCTAGAAGACAACAAACCTTAACTCGATTATGTGACCGTCTTGAACTGCCCTTTGAACCTTAGGGTTTGGGGCAGTACGGCGTGCCACATGTGAGGCGTTGGCTTGACCCTTCTACGGCTGGACCGTTGGTACTGAGGCATGAAGTGAATGTTTTTAAACTTGTTTCATGTGTTGAGCTATTTCGGGAAAACTTGGGTGTTTGATTGTTCGATCGAAAAGCTTAACATTTTTATGTTTATCCGGAATGTGCTACAATATTTGGAATTCACAAGTAGTTATGAGATAACTATTATGAATGTTATAAACATAGCACTTTAGTCTCACTTGATCGGTTGCCATGGGATTTTGATGTGATCAAAAGTCCGTCGCAATCACGTAGCGTACGCGGATACTCGCCGGGTAAACTTAATAGACAGCTACACCCCTTAGCCCCGACCAAGTGACTGTAAGAGAACCCCGTCGCCGAAAGCATCCGTCCGGGTGCTTGCGGTAGTGGTGTTCCGCCTTAGTGCACTTCGTCGACGACATCGGGGGTGCGGTCGTCTACTAAAGTTTGCGACGAGCATTCGATCAGAATGTCGGGAATCCTGTTGAATTGCCCGACTTGATATTGAAAAGAGTTTTCGATAAAGAGACTAAAATGCGGGGTTTATAATTGTTAGGCATGCGATGTCTAAAGGATTCATTTGGTTAGACATGCGATGTCTAAAGAGTTTGCGGATTCCAACTGTTGTAGTTTTACACTTTCTTTTCTATGACCGTAAGTGTAGTATGTGGTGGTGTTGCCGGTTTTCGTTGCTATACGTCGATGAAAATCGGTGTATGCATACTTACTTACGTTGATGACATGTGATGTTATGTGTTGCTGGATATGTTATATTGGATCATTGTGTTCGAATAGCCGGGGGTTTTTATGCGAGATGAGTGTTTTTTTCTTTTTCATTCATGTAAAAACTTGTATGTAATATTCTTTTGTTGGGGCACTTCCAGGTTGCGGAAGATGTCACCTTTGTATATTATTTACTTTTCCGTATTAGGATAGACCCAAGGAGGGGAGCACAAGTAACCGGGTTCTAGGGTCCAGTGGGAGACCATCTCGAGGAGTCGAGTCCGGGTCTCCTAACCCTAGAATTGGTATGGTTGCTTGCCTCTCTCGTAGGGGTCTAGGGTGTGGGATTGGCTATTCATCACGACCGTGGAATCCGTGTTTTATTCAGGCTCAAAATAAAACGTGGACGTCCTAGTATATCCAATATTTCATATGATATTTTCTGCTGCGTTATCTGTGATATGATCATGTGATATGTTCAGATAGATATTATCTATAGTATATATGATATATTATATAGACGTTGCTTATGTTTTACACCCGCGCTAGCCCTGCCTCGCTCTGGCGTTAGTTACCTAACCTAACGGTGCAGACGGGACATCGAGGCGAATGCGGATGGCATAAGCGTACGTTATATTTATCTGTGATGTTTAGGTGGACTTAAATGATAGGACATTCATTAATGAGATTAATGAAAGAAAATAAAGCTAAAAGATGTTGTGGAATCGAATTTCTTAAAAACAGGTAACTACAGTTCTTGCTTTGTATCGCGGTGTTCCTTGTAGAACATCCTGCACCTTATTCGATGAGGAAAGGGCCGACAATCCCTTCACCGGGAGTGACCCCTTTAGCAATAACTGGCAGATGCTACAACCCTCGGTCTGTCTTTTGATTGCTTCTATAGTTTCTGCTTTGGACAGCGGTATATATGATATATCCTGCACCTTATTCGATGAGGAAAGGGCCGACGATCCCTTCACCGGGAGTGACCCCTTTAGCAAAACTAGAAAAGCCTCAAAAACACTCCATTTAAAAACCATTTGATTCCACAACGAGATCAAGTTCACAGCGTTAAGGTTTTTCTTAAAAACCATCCGCAACCCTCCGTCATTTTAGGAAGTAGAGTACTTAGTATTCGTGCTGTGTTTGTTGATCATAGTTAAGGCACAATGTACGGTAGCTAAGTGATGTCTTCCTACACCGCATATGATGCGATTAGTTAGGACAGTCACGTGACTTTGTTGACCTTAGTTAAGGGTCATGTGGGTGGGTCTAATTAATCACGAAATGACAAGTAGAACTTGACTAGTGCTTATGATTTGTTAACCATAGTTAAGATCATAAGTATTAGGGGTAAAAACCTTTATAGGGAGTTTCAAGTGTTGAAATTTGCAATGAGATTGCATACCTTCTATATGATAGTTGGATCCCGATACCCACTGCGAGTAATTGTTACTCCTGGGAGAGTTTTGCACTTTACAATTAGCCGATCAAGTAGGTGTCTAGAAAGGTGTCAACGGGGTTACGCCCCTGGGAAAACGAGGTTTATTTTAATTAGGTCCGTGCGAAAGCACGGGGAACCTCCCTCAAAGTACGGCACTGGCCTGGCTGAAAGATTGGCGAAGTTGTAGAGTGTAATTAATCCCGGCTAGTCTTTCCTTTTAAGATTTGAAGGAAGATTTGATAAAAACAGTGGGAGCCATCCGGATTAGATAAAATAAATAACCAATCTAATCTTACAAGAGCGCACGCAGAGTGTTTTCTTCTCTCTCTCTCTCCAGATAGAGACCATATCACGCCTTAATCAAGATAATAATATGGATGAATTGACCGAACCCGCTTGTTATACTGAGCTGTGGAACGTTGGTCCCGCTCCAACTTATAATTGTTATAAGACCGAACAGGAAATAGGGGAATACCAGGATTCCCATGCCACCCAAACGAAGAAAGTGCATGGGATGCATCTTGATTGAATATACGATTTCCGATTGTGTATGTTGAGAAATTGTAAAGAAATCACAACCAAAAATTATTTGACCGCAATCAATAACGGTGTCGGATGTAGCGCGTTAGTAAGTGCGGATCGTCCACAGGGAAAGTGAGATCCGTTCAATTTTCGAATTAGATGAGTTGAAAATTTAAGACAAAGAAAAGATAACAATTCATGATTTGTAATTGAAGATCAAGAATAAGAAAAATCTAGATCTAAAAGAAACATTAAAAACAAGAATTGAGATGTGTGATAATTTCCAACCAACAATCAAGATTAGAAGTATGGCTCGTAGGAGTAGATCGGATCTATAGATGTGATGAGATCTAATGATTACTCATGCTTATCCATTAACGAATTGATACTAGATCGATGCAAATTCATCGAGGTTTAAGGATCTTGCGAGGAAATCAGGGATTCCGCAACTAATTCTTTGTCCTTTCGATGGATCACATTCAAATTCTAGCTTCTAGTTAATCAAATGGTCAATAGTTGTTCCCTAGTTTCGAGTGAACACGATCAAGAAAGCATCATCTCGAAACTAGGTCATTAATCATTTGATTCACTAGAATTTCCAAACATTATAGGATTTAAGAATTGTAAAAGTGTATAAATCATCATCATCTAAAGATCGTCACAACTCCTACACGAGCGGAGATTACTCAAACATCATGATCACTAACACAATCACAAATTGAGATCTAATCATTATGCTTGAATTAAAAGATAAGCAAGAATATAGAAAATTCACCTTTATTTATCGACAAATTTCGTTACAACTCTCTTGAATTTACAAAAGGTAGGAATTGGATCGTCGATTTCGGATTCGCTCGGCTCCTTGAGTCACGGATCGGCGTGGATCTCTTGCTCCGTTGAAATCCGGCGTCACTTCTAAAGGTTGAATGCTTTCTTTCTTGAACTGCTCTCGGGATCTTGATCTTGAGATTGAATTGGAATTGGGGTTATGATTTGAGGCACAAGTTGTGTCACTCAACTTGTGGGAGGAAGAAGATGGTGATTCTTGAACCACCTTCACCCTAAATCTAGGCTCTCTTTTATAGACCTCAAAATTCTAGATCTAGGATTGAAATTTGAATTTTCCCTCCACAAGTTAGTTTGCAAAAGATTTAAATTTCCCTCCAAAAGTTTGTTAAGAGATCCTTCTAGAAATAGTTTGTTAAGCCGAGCTTTCTAGATGCGCCATGTGGAGCTTCTGGGGTCTTCTGGAAGCTTTGGCCGTTATAGGAGAACACGTGGCAAAATTTGGAGCATTGATCCCATCAACAAGCCGCAGATCCGCGGCGCCAAGGGGGTTTGGGCCGCGGATCCGCGGTCCTTTAGTGGCCCTAGGGCTTGAGATTTCCTCTGTGGACTTGGGTTGACATATGGGCCTTGTTTTGATCATTTGAATTTTGTTTGGCCTTCTGTATTGCTACCAGATCTTTATCCTTTGAGTTGGCGTATCTTTTATTAGATCTTTTCCCAATTTTGGGCTTTTGCTTCTGGAATTTCCTGCACTAGACCCCAGACAAGAGTTGCGCATTACAAGGATGATGCGATGCCACGAAACACACTTAATTTCCCTTAAAGTGCCGGTTTAAAATTCTAACACATGCAATCTGGTATTTCAGAGATGAATTGGTAATATGTGCAATATGAATACCGAACACTTCTATATGAGTGCAAATGTTAGGGAAATTGCCGTGTTAAAAATACAGTATTTTCGAATGATCAAATTCCCCCAAACTTATTTTTGATCGTCTTGATCGAACTGTTTTATTTAAAAAGAGAAGGAGAAAATAAAGAAAGAGAAAAGCACACTTTCGTAGGCAACACGATTGCACTGAGCACGTACAACAAACCTTTAAACCTCTAGGTGTCCCCAGTAGGAGGAGTGTTGTCTCCTAAGGGTTTTCAGCGGATTGCACCCACAAAATCCAATAATAAAAGGAATATTACATTTAGAGACAAGAATTGTAAAAGAAAAGCCTTGAAAATTAGGGTTTCCAACTAAGCTAGCTTTTCGGTTGTTATGAGCCCTATCTTAATGGTCATGAAAAGATGTTAGGAATCACGTCCTCCCTCAATAAAATATCGTCTTATTCTTCATTCCTATCTTTCTTCCAAATATCGATCATATCACCCTGCGTGTGTGTAAAGGACATCCCTACACCCGGAGAATTCAATTCAAGCTATCATACTCTTGCCCATAAGCCTCAGTACTTTTTAATTAATGAATATTTAAATGAATTTGGTCACACACTTTCATGCGACCGTTAATACTTCTTGAGGTACTAACCGACCGATTACTCATGTGTTTTGCTTATTTGGTGTATTTTCCTTGTCTTGCACCACCTCAGGCATAGCAGTGACTCCCAGACCAGTTGGCCTTAGGGCACTAGGTGAAGAGGCACCCTTGCTATAAATTTTTTATTGCCCTCGGCGATAACAAAACCAGTGTCCATTTTTCTCACCACTTTATTTTTTTATTCATTTCTTTTATTTTATTTCCTTCATACTTTTGGCTTTAAGACAAGAGCATTTTAAGGTATTCTCTACTATCCCGGGCTTCAAGACGTGTGTAAGTGCGAATAGCAGGGTATCAACATTCAAAATGTTTGGCTTTCCAGAATAGAAACTATTTTTCAGACTTATTTTTATTCTCAGATTAGTGACTTTCTTCATCTTACTAACCCTTAGGACAACGGCTCATAACTACTTATTACTAGTTCATATAAGAAAACTTCTAATTTTCTTGGTTTTCTTAAATTTTTCTAATCTCATGGATGTAATTGTTCACTATCTAATCTTTTATTATCATAAATATTAAATATTTTTATATTTTGAAAAAATTTTAAATTTTTATATTTTGAAAATTTTTGAATTTTTATGGATTTTGAAAATTTTTAAATTTTTATAGGTTTTTATGGGTTTTGAAAAATTATTTACAAAAAAAATGATGAGCCAAAAATTTTTACACAAAATTTTTATGGGTTTTAAAATTTTTTAAATTTTTATGGTTTTTAAAGAAATGTTTTGTGCTTATGCAAATGATATGCACATGATGCAAAACTAAGCACAAACCTCCCTCAAACTTGTTTTCAACAGTGTCCTCACTGTTGCCAACTGCTATGTCTACAAAACCTGTAAGCCTGGGAGGAATTTATTAGTGGGGGAAAAATATATAAGTGAAGATCCTCCCCCAAACTTATTCTTGGCTCAAAAATTTTTGTAAAAATTTTCTTTCCAAGAGCCAGAAAAAAAAATATGTCCCCCCTCCCAAACTTGAGTTATGTAATGTTAAGCTTTGAAAATCACATGAGGGGGTCAAGAATCATTGGTCGATGCCAAGCTTTGCAAAGACCAAATGTCAACACCAACCATTCGAAAAAAAATTCAATGCAGTGCTCTGGTTGGTGGAAGAAGAAGTGGGGAAAGGTTAAGTGGTGGAACAGAATGTGTGTGCGTCTCATTTTGGAGAGACGATGCAGTGAATGTGATGGATTACTCTCACTCTCTTTACAATTCAGAAGAAAGGGTGGAGGTTCAATTTCAATGATTGGGACATGATTCATCTCAACACCCGTGTTATTCAGAAATACGAGTTCATCAGCGAAGATCTCCTCAAAAGTTTCATCAATACCCCGAAGAATAATGTCATCACAAAGTGCGGGGTGATCTTCAGACTCTAAAAGCAGTTCATAATCAGTGTTAGTTGTTGACCCGGATATCTCGGTGGAAGAGTCCGTATGTGTATGATACATAGTTGGATCAAACAATAACGTATGAAAAGAGTAAAGATCAGTATCAGGAGGATCATCAAATTCGCTGCTGTCGACATCCATTAAGTCGAGAACAGACTTGAGTAGTAGGTTCGGAGGGTACACTTCCAACTTGTAAATGTTCAGCTCAATTGTCCTCTTCCCAAAGGATAAGGTCATAGAACCATTATGACAGTTGATGATAGCGTTGGAAGTGGCCAAAAAGGGGCGACCTAAAATCACCGAAATTTGATTCCGTGGGTTCGCTACAGGCTGTGTATCAATTACAATAAAGTCCACAGGGAATATAAATTCCCTGATTTTTATTAACACATCCTCCAGTTCACCCCTAAGTTTGGTGATTGATCGGTCAGCCATCTGGAGAGTGCAAGAAGATGGTTTCAACTCACCGATTCCTAACTGCTCATAGACTGAGAAAGGAAGCAGGTTAACACTTGCCCCAAGGTCTAGTAGAGCACGGTTGATGTGTTTCTCCCCAATAAAGATGGAAATAGTAGGATAGCCTGGATCCTTACGTTTCCTCGGTAATTGCTGGGGGAAAGCCGTGTCTACAGTCTTTGCTATGAATATCTTCTTGGGCATTTGTTTCTTCCTCTTCTTAGTACACAAGTCTTTAAGAACTTTCGCATATGCTGGGACTTGTTGGATAGCATCAAAAAGAGGGATGTTGATGTTAACTTGTTTAAACATTTCAGTGATCTTCTCCATTTGTGGACTCGGTGTGTTTCCCCTTAACCGATTTGGGTAAGGAGCTTGGGCAATAAGATCAGGGTCCAACACTGGAGAAGATCGTGTGGGTGGAAACGATCTAAGAATATGAGTGGGGATCGTTTTCGGAGGACTAGAAGAGCTGGGCTGAGGTGGCGAGCCTTGAGGAAAACGAAGAATAGGCTCGCTAGAAGGTGGTGGGATAGAAGAACTGGGGTCAGAATTAGAAGAAGAAGTGGAAGGAAAGGTCTCAGCCGGGGTATCATCGATAGATTTTTCAGTGTCATCAATCTATTCCCCAACATGATTATCAAGCACTCTCCCAGATCTCAACATGGTGATTGCATTCACATGATGTGAATAACCAGGATTGGGTAAAGGTTGAGCTGGGAGTTTCCCTTTTTCTCTCGTACTCATTTCAGCCTTAAGTCGTGCAATTTCAGCTTCCATCGTTCTGATACTCTCAGCTTGGGACGCTGAGTTTTTCTTTATCTCACCGACAGAAGACCTAACCTCAGCTGATACTTCCATGAAATTTGACAGGAGTGATTTCATGGTTTGAGCGAATTGAGAGAATTTGTCAGAACAGGTCGACTGCATAGGATTAGACGGTGCAGGAGGGTTGACCTGGTTTTGGAAATTTTGTGACTGGTAGGGGTGCTGGGTGAGTTGAAGGGGTTGCTGTTGTGGAGGAAGGACCCTTTGGAATTGATTCGGTTTTGGAACTGTGTTTTGGGATTGGTTCCAGGCAAAATTCGGGTGATTCCTCCAACCCTGATTGTATGTGGAAGAAAAAGGGTCGTTTCTAGGTCTTTGAAATGCGGCATTGATATGCTCGAGACCTTGAAACTTAGAGTTTAATGGACATTCTTCCGTTAAGTGAGACGGATCAGAACAGCACCCAAAAACAGTTTTGGGAAGCGACATTGGGTTTAGGGAGGCTGCTAAGAATTTGTGTTCCATAGCTTCGAGCTTCTTTTGCATTGCTGCTATCTCAGCTCGAACACCTATGGAAACGTCTATTTGGTGTACGCCACCCCTACTCGATGGCTGGGTTCCAGTCTCCCACTGTAAGGACTTTTCAGCGGACTCTTCTAAAAACTTCCATACTTCCCCATCATCCTTGGTCATAAAGGTGCCTTGACACATGTTTTCAAGGTTTTGTTTAGTGGTAGGGTTAATGCCCTCATATATGATTCGGCAAAGGTCCCATCTCGGGATGCCGTGATGTGGGCATTGAACCAAAAGATTCTTGAATCTTTCAAAGCATTTTGAAAATGGTTCAGCGGGAAGCTAGGAGAATTGATATAGTTCGCTACGGATTCGAGCTGTCTTTTGCATAGGGTAGAATTTCTTAAGGAATGCCGCAACGAATTCTTCCCAATTCGTGATGGAATGTGCGGTGGTGTTATACAGCCACTTCTCGGCTATATCGCACAAGGTAAATGGAAGAAGTCGTAGACGCATGGCATCCACAGAAAGTTGTGATGTACCCATCATTGCACATACGTTTTCAAATTTGGTGATAAAAACGTACGCGTCTTCAGTCTCGAGACCGTGGAATTTGGGTAGGAGGTTGATGTACTGGGGCTTAATCTCAAAGTTATCCCCGTTGGCTGGTGGAATGGATAAGCAGGTCGAGAGAGGACCTCGCAAAGGGTAGCACCTCTCTTGGAGAGAGATGCGGGGAGGATTCTGCGCACCAACGGATGGCGGCAGAGCAGCGGTAAAGAGGTTCGATGGAGATGGATCCATCGGTGTGGGTGTGGTGGTGGGTAAAAGAAAGGTAAATGGAGAAATACCGACTTCGGAGTCGATCGAGGGGACGCGGACAAGTCGGGCACTAGAATCCCGTGTCCAGCCTATCTTGCACTAAAAGGGGTTAGTACAAGTGGCAGCGTGAATTATAATTAGGGGAATGAATGAATGAATGCGGTGTTTGTTTTGAAAAATGATACGGATTTTGAAAATATGATGCGATCACAACAAATGCAACAAGCAACCCTAAAATCTATTGGTCACCTAGGTCCGGCTTTAGACAGCTCCTAACTGCCAAAAGACAAGTCGCAGGATAAAATCCTCCACTGCCTCTTTGTCCCCTTGTGGCCAGGTAAGTGCCAGGTAAGTGGGAAGGTACTCCACTACGTAAGTAGTGGGCCTAATTAATAACCACTAGCCTTCGACACACTTGCCTTAGACACCACAAGAAAATGCGGATAAGCAATGAATTACCCACAGCTTTCTTCTGTCCTAAGTGAGCGCGACGGTCCTTAGAGTCATCTCTAGATTTTTTTAGTTAATGTGGGTCAATGCGGATACAAGTTTTGTGATTTTTGGGGCCTAGGAAGGGAAATGAACTCCCCACCTAATCTGGATTTGGCCGTGCCCCTTAATGTCCGTATTAATTATGCAAACAACCACAAAATCAAAAACAAGCATAATTTATTTTGCTTTTTGCGGCGCTGTGATTTTTGCAAAGAAGCCTGCAACAAATTGTTAATTGGAGCAGATTTTAGGAAGGAGATAAGAAAGATAGAGGTTACCTGCCAAAATTTTTACAGAGAAGCCTTTGAACCGCCGCGATTCCGCCGTGATAGTCGCCTTATGCCGCGGTTCCACCGCGCCTCAAGCTCCTCTCTGCACAAAATTTACCAGAGCACTCCTGAACACTTCCTTAGCTCTCTGGAATTCTCCAAATATTTTTCTAATTGCACAGCAAGCTCCAGATTTCCTTGCAATTAACCACAACAACTCATTTAAAGTTTTCCGCGAGTTTTGATCTTAAAAATTTTAGATGGAATAAACTTTTCAACTCAAATTTCAAAAAATGAACAAATAGTACAAGATCCCCGGCAACGGCGCCATTTGATTGAATATACGATTTCCGATTGTGTAGTTGGTTTTTAGAAAATAGAATTTAGAAATCACAATCAAAAATATTTGACCGCAATCAATAACGGTGTCGGATGTAGCACGTTAGTAAGTGCGGATCGTCCACAGGGAAAGTGAGACCCGTTCAATTTTCGAATTAGATGAGTTGAAAATTTAAGGCAAAGAAAAGAAAACAATTCATGATTTGTAATTGAAGATCAAGAATAAGAAAAATCTAGATCTGAAAGAAACATTAAAAACAAGAATTGAGATGTGTGATAATTTCCAACCAACAATCAAGATTAGAAGTATGGCTCGTAGGAGTAGATCGGATCTATAAATGTGATGAGATCTAATGATTACTTATTCTTATCCATTAACGAATTGATACTAGATCGATACAAATTCATCGAGGTTTAAGGATCTTGCGAGGAAATTAGGGATTCCGCAACTAATCCTTTGTCCTTTCGATGGATCGCATTCAAATTCTAGCTTCTAGTTAATCAAATGGTCAATAGTTGTTCCCTAGTTTCAAGTGAACACGATCAACAAAGCATCATCTCGAAACTGGGTCATTAATCATTTGATTCACTAGAATTTCCAAACATTATAGGATTTAAGAATTGTAAAAGTGTATAAATCATCATCATCTAAAGATCGTCACAACTCCTACACGAGCGGAGATTACTCAAACATCATGATCACAAACACAATCACAAATTGAGATCTAATCATTATGCTTGAATTAAAAGATAAGCAAGAATATAGAAAATTCACCTTTATTTATCGACAAATTTCGTTACAACTTTCTTGAATTTACAAAAGGTAGGAACTGGATCGTTGATTTCGGCTTCGCTCGGTTCCTTGAGTCACGGATCGGCGTGGATCTCTTGCTCCGTTGAAATCCGGCATTGCTTCTAAAGGTTGAAGGCTTTCTTGCTTGAATTGCTCTCGGGATCTTGATCTTGAGGTTGAATTGGAATTGGGGTTAGGATTTGAGGCACAAGTTGTGTCACTCAACTTGTGGTAGGAAGAAAATGGTGATTCTTCAACTACCTTCATCCTAGATCTAGGCTCTCTTTTATAGACCTCAAAAATTCTAGATCTAGGATTGAAATTTGAATTTTCCCTCCAAAAGTTTGTTAAGAGAGCCTTCTAGAAATAGTTTGTTAAGCCGAGCCTTCTAGATGTGCCATGTGGAGCTTCTGGGGTCTTCTGGAAGCTTTGGCCGTTAGAGGAGAGCACGTGGCAAAATCTGAAGCAGTGATCACCTCATCAAGCCGCGGATCAGCGGCGCCAAGGGGGTTTGGACCGTGGATCCGCGGTCCTTTAGTGGCCTTAGGGCTTGAGATTTCTTCTGTGGACTTGGATTGACATATGAGCCTTGTTTTGATCATTTGAATTTTGTTTGGCATTCTGTATTGCTACCAAATCTTTAGCCTTTGAGTTGGCGTATCTTTTATCATATCTTTTCCCAATTTTTAGGCTTTTGCTTCTGGAATTTCCTGCATTAGACCCCAGACAAGAGTTGCGCAATACAAGGGTGATGCGATGCCATGAAACACAGTTAATTTCCCTTAAAGTGCCGGTTTAAAAGTCTAACACATGCAATCTGGTATTTCAGAGATGATTTGGTAATATGTGCAATTATGAATACCGAACACTTCTATATGAGTTCAAATGATAGGGAAATTACCGTGTTAAAAATGCAGTATTTTCGACTGATCAAATTCCCCCAAACTTATTTTCGATCGTCTCGATCGAACTGTTTTATTAAAAAGAGAAGGAGAAAATAAAGAAAGAGAAAAGCACACTTTCGTAGGCAACACGATTGCACTGAGCATGTGCAACAAGCCTTTAAACCTCTAGGTGTTCCTAGTAGGAGGAGTGTTGTCTCCTGAGGGTTTTCAGCGGATTGCACCCACAAAATCCAATAATAAAAGAAAGATCATGAATATTAAATTTAAAGAAAAGAATTGTAAAAGAAAAGCCTTGAAAATTAGGGTTTCCAACTAAGCTAGATTTTCGGTTATCATGAGCCCTATCTTAATGGTCATGAAAAGATGTCAGAAATCACGTCCTCCCTCAATAAAACATCATCTTATTCTTCATTCCTATCTTTCTTCCAAACATCGATCATATCATCCTGCGTGTGTGTAAAGGGCATCCCTACACCCGGAGAATTCAATTCAAGTTATCATACTCTTGTCCATCAGTCTCAGTACTTTTTAATTAATGAATATTTAGACGAATTTTCTCACACACTTTCATGCGACCGTTAATACTTCTTGAGGTACTAACCGACCGATTACTCATGTGCTTGCTTATTTGGTGTATTTTTCTCGTCTTGCACCACCTCAGGCATAGCAGTGACTCTCAGACCAGTTGGCCTTAGGGCACTAGGTGAAAAGGCACCCTTGCTATAAATTTTTTATTGCCCTTAGTGATAACAAAACCAGTGTCCATTTTTCTCACCACTTTATTATTTTTTATTCATTTCTTTTATTTTATTTCCTTCATACTTTTGGCTTTAAGACAAGAGCATTTCAAGGTATCCTCTACTATCCCGGGCTTCAAGACGTGTGTAAGTGCGAATAGCAGGGTATCAACGTTCAAAATGTTTGGCTTTCCAGAATAGAAACTATTTTTCAGACTTATTTTATCCTCAGATTAGTGACTTTATTTATCTTACTAACCCTTGGGACAACGGCTCATAACTACTTATTACTAGTTCGTATAAGAAAACTTCTAATTTTCTTGGTTTTCTTAAATTTTTCTAATCTCATGGATGTAATTGTTCACTATCTAATCTTTTATTATCATAAATATTAAATATTTTTATATTTTGAAAAAAATTTAAATTTTTATATTTTGAAGATTTTTGAATTTTTATGGATTTTTAAATTTTTTTTAATAAATTTTTATAGGTTTTGAAAAATTATTTACAAAAATGATGAGCCAAAAATTTGTACACAAAATTTTTATGGGTTTTGAAATTTTTTATATTTTTATGGTTTTTAAAGAAATGTTTTGTGCTTATGCAAATGATATGCACATGATGGAAAACTAAGCACAAACCTCCCCCAAACTTATTTTCAACAGTATCCTCACTGTTGCCTTCAGCTAAATCTCGGAAAAACCTGTAAGCTCAGGAGGAAATTTATTAATGGGGGCAAAATATATAAGTGAAGAACCTCCCCCAAATTTATTTTTGGCTCAAAATTTTGTAAAAATTTTCATTCCAAGAGCCAGAAAAAAAAATGCCCCCCCCCCCAAATTTGAGTTGTGCAATGTTAAGATTTGAAAATCACATGAGAGGGTCAAGAATCATTAGTCGATGCCAAGCTTTGCAAAGACCGAATGTCAACACCAACCATTCGAAAATTTTATCAATGCAGTGCTCTGGTTGGTGGAAGAAGAAGTGGGGAAAGGTTAAGTGGTGGAACAGAATGTGTGTGCGTCTCATTTTGGAGAGACGATGCAGTGAATATGATGGATTACTTGCATTCTTTTTACAATTCAGAAGAAGGGGTGGAGGTTCAATTTCAATGATTGGGGCATGATTCATCTCAACACCCATGTTATTCAGAAATGCGAGTTCATCAGCGAAGATCTCCTCAAAAGTTTCATCAATTCCCCGAAGAATAATGTCATCACAAAGTGCGGGGTGATCTTCACACTCTAAAAGCAGTTCATAATCGGTGTTAGTTGTTGACCCGGACATCTCGGTGGAAGAGTCCGTATGTGTATGATACATAGTTGGGTCAAACAATAACGTATGAAAAGATTCAAGATCAGTATCAGGAGGATCATCAAATTCGCTACTGTCGACATCCATTGAGTCGACAGAACAGACCTGAGCAGTAGGTTCGGAGGGTACACTTCCCAACTTGTAAATGTTCAGCTCAATTGTCCTCTTCCCGAAGCATAGGGTCATAGAACCATTACGACAGTTGATGATAGCGTTGGAAGTGGCCAAAAGGGGCGACCTAAAATCACCGGAATTTGATTCCGTGGGTTCGCTACAGACTGTGTATCAATTACAATAAAGTCCACTGGGAATATAAATTCCCCGATTTTTATTAACACATCCTCCAGTGCACTCCTAGGTTTGGTGATTGATCGGTCAGCCATCTGGAGAGTGTAAGAAGATGGTTTCAACTCACCGATCCCTAACTGCTCATAGACTGAGAAAGGAAGCAGGTTAACACTTGCCCCAAGGTCTAGTAGAGCACGGTTGATGTGTTTCTCCCCGATAGAAATGAAAATAGTAGGATAGCTAGGATCCTTACGTTTCCTCGGTAATTGTTGGGGGAAAGCCGTGTCTACAGTCTTTGCTATGAATATCTTCTTGGGCATTTGTTTCTTCCTCTTCCTAGTGCACAAGTCTTTAAGAACTTTCTCATATACTGGGACTTGTTGAATAGCATCTAGAAGAGAGATGTTGATGTTAACATGTTTAAACATTTCAATGACCTTCTCCATTTGTGGACTCAGAGTGTTTCCCCTTAACCGATTTGGGTAAGGAGCTTGAGCAATAAGATCAGGATCCAACACTGGAGAAGATCGTGTGGGTGGAAACAATCTAAGAATAGGAGTGGGGATCGTTTTCGGTAGACTAGAAGAGCTGGGCTGAGGTGGCGAGCCTTGAGGGAAACGAAGAATAGGCTCGCTAGAAGGTGGTGGGATAGAAGAACTCGGTCAGAATTAGAAGAAGAAGTGGAAGGAAAGGTCTCAGCCGGGGTATCATCGATAGATTTTTCAGTGTCATCAATCTGTTCCCCAACATGATTGTCAAGCACTCTCCCAGATCTCAACGTGGTGATTGCATTCATATGATGTGAATAGCCAGGATTGGGTAAAGGTTGAGCAGGGAGTTTCCCTTTTTCTCTCGCACTCATTTCAGCCTTAAGTCGTGCAATTTCAGCTTCCATCGTTCTGATACTCTCAGCTTGGGACGCTGAGTTTTTCTTTATCTCACCGATAGAAGACCTAACCTCAGCCGATACTTCCATGAAATTTGACAGGAGTGATTTCATGGTTTGAGCGAATTGAGAGAATTCGTCAGAACAGGTCGACTGCATAGGATTAGACGGTGCAGGAGGGTTGACCTGGTTTTGGAAATTTTGTGACTGGTAGGGGTGCTGGGTGAGTTGAAGGGGTTGCTGTTGTGGAGGAAGGACCCTTTGGAATGATTCGGGTTTGGAACTGTGTTTTGGGATTGGTTCCAGGCAAAATTCGGGTGATTCCTCCAACCCTGATTGTATGTGGAAGAAAAGGGTCGTTTCTAGGTCTTTGAAATGCGGCATTGGTATGCTTGAGACCTTGAAACTAAGAGTTTAATGGACATTCTTCCGTTAAATGAGAAGTGTCAGAACAGCACCCACAAACAGTTTTAGGGAGCGGCATTGGGTGTAGGGAGGCTGCTAAGAATTTGTGTTCCATAGCTTCGAGCTTCTTTTGCATTGCTGCCATCTCAGCTCGAACACCTATGGACACGTCTATTTGGTGTACGCCACCCCTACTCGATGGCTGGGTTCCAATCTCCCACTGTAATGAGCGAACTCTTCTAAAAATTTCCACGCTTCCCCATCATCCTTGGTCATAAAGGTGCCTTGACACATGTTTTTAAGGTTTTGTTTAGTGGTAGGGTTAATGCCCTCATATATGATTCGGCAAAGGTCCCATCTCGGGATGCCGTGATGTGGGCATTGAACCAAAAGATCCTTGAATCGTTCAAAGCATTTTGAAAATGGTTCAGCCGGAAGCTGGGAGAATTGATATAGTTCGCTACGGATTCGAGCTTTCTTTTGCATAGGGTAAAATTTCTTAAGGAATGCCGCAACGAATTCTTCCCAATTTGTGATGGAATGTGCGGTGGTGTTATACAGCCACTTCTCGGCTATATCGCATAAGGTAAATGGAAGAAGTCGTAGACGCATGGCATCCACAGAAAGTTGTGACGTACCCATCATCGCGCATACGTTTTCAAATTTGGTGATAAAAACGTACGCGTCTTCAGTCTCGAGACCGTGGAATTTGGGTAGGAGGTTGATGTACTGGTGCTTAATCTCAAAGTTATCCCCGTTGGCTGGTGGAATGGATAAGCAGGTCGAGAGAGGACCTCGCAAAGGGTAGCACCTCTCTTGGAGAGAGATGCGGGGAGGATTCTGCGCACCAACGGACGGCGGCAGAGCAGCGGTAAAGAGGTTCGATGGAGATGGATCCATCGGTGTGGGTGTGGTGGTGGGTAAAAGAAAGGTAAATGGAGAAATACCGACTTCGGAGTCGATCGAGGGGACGCGGACAAGTCGGGCACTAGAATCCCGTGTCCAGCCTATCTTGCACTAAAAGGGGTTAGTACAAGTGGCAGCGTGAATTATAATTAGGGGAATGAATGAATGAATGCGGTGTTTGTTTTGAAAAATGATACGGATTTTGAAAATATGATGCGATCACAACAAATGCAACAAGCAACCCTAAAATCTATTGGTCACTAAGGTCCGGGTCTAGACTACTCCTAACTGCCAAAAGACAAGTCGCAGGATAAAATCCTCCACTGCCTCTTTGTCCCCCTGTGGCCAGGTAAGTGCCAGGTAAGTGGGAAGGTACTCCACTACGTAAGTAGTAGGCCTAATTAATAACCACTAGCCTTCGACACACTTGCCTTAGACACCATAAGAAAACGCGGATAAGCAATGAATTACTCACGGCCTTCTTTTGTCCTAAGTGAGCGCGACGTCCTTAGAGTCGTCTCTAGATATTTTTTAATTAATGTGGGTCAATGCGGATGCAAGTTTTGTGATTTTTGGGTCCTAGGAAGGGTAATGAACTCCCCACCTAATCTGGATTTGGCCGTGCCCCTTAATGTCCGTATTAATTATGCAAACAACCATAAAATAAAAAACAAGCACAATTTATTTTGCTTTTTGCGGCGCTGCGATTTTTGCAAAGAATCCTGCAACAAATTGTTAATTGGAGCAGATTTTAGGAAGGAAATAAGAAAGATAGAGGTTACCTGCTAAAATAATTCCAAAGAAACCCTTGAACCGTCGTGATTTCGCCGCGGTTGTCGCCTTATGCCGCGGTTCCACCGCGCCTCAAGCTCCTCTCTGCACAAAAATTCACCAGAGCACTCCTGAACACTTCCTTAGCTCTCTGGAATTCTCCAAATAATTTTCCAATTTCACAGCAAGCTCCAGATCTCCTTGCAATTAACCACAACAACTCAATTAGTATTTTGTGCAAATTTTGATCTCAAAATTTTAGATGGAATAAATTTTTCAACTCAAATTTCAAAAAATGAACAAATAGCACACGATTCCCCGGCAACGACGCCATTTGATTGAATATACGATTTCCGATTGTGTAGTTGGTTTTTAAAAAATAGAATTTAGAAATCAAAATCAAAAATATGTGACCGCAATCAATAACGGTGTCGGATGTAGCGCGTTAGTAAGTGCGGATCGTCCTCAGGGAAAGTGAGATCCGTTCAATTTTCGAATTAGATGAGTTAAAAATTTAAAGCAAAGAAAAGAAAACAATTCATGATTTGTAATTGAAGATCAAGAATAAGAAAAATCTATATCTGAAAGAAACATTAAAAACAAGAATTGAGATGTGTGATGATTTCCAACCAACAATCAACATTAGAAGTATGGCTCGTAGGAGTAGATCGGATCTATAGATGTGATAAGATCAAATGATTACTCATTCTTATCCATCAACGAATTGATACTAGATCGATGCAAATTCATCGAGGTTTAAGGATCTTGCGAGGAAATTAGGGATTCCGCAACTAATCCTTTGTCCTTTCGATGGATCGCATTCAAATTCTAGCTTCTAGTTAATCAAATGGTGAATAGTTGTTCCCTAGTTTCGAGTGAACACGATCAACAAAGCATCATCTCGAAACTAGGTCATTAATCATTTGATTCACTAGAATTTCCAAACATTATAGGATTTAAGAATTGTAAAAGTGTATAAATCATCATCATCTAAAGATCGTCACAACTCCTACACGAGCGGAGATTACTCAAACATCATGATCACAAACACAATCACAAATTGAGATCTAATCATTATGGTTGAATTAAAAGATAAGCAAGAATATAGAAAATTCACCTTTATTTATCGACAAATTTCGTTACAACTCTCTTGAATTTACAAAAGGTAGGAACTAGATCGTCGATTTCGGCTTCGCTCGGCTCCTTGAGTCACGGATCGGCGTGGATCTCTTGCTCCGTTGAAATCCGGCGTCGCTTCTAAAGGTTGAAGGCTTTCTTGCTTGAATTGCTCTCGAGATCTTGATCTTGAGGTTGAATTGGAATTTGAGGCACAAGTTGTGTCACTCAACTTGTGGGAGGAAGAAGATGGTGATTCTTGAACCACCTTCACCCTAGATCTAAGCTCTCTTTTATAGACCTTAAAATTCTAGATCTAGGATTGAAATTTGAATTTTCCCTCCACAAGTTAGTTAGCAAAAGATTTAAATTTCCCTCCAAAAGTTTGGTAAGAGATCCTTCTAGAAATAGTTTGTTAAGCCGAGCCTTCTAGATGCGCCACGTGGAGCTTCTGGGGTCTTCTGGAAGCTTTGGCCGTTATAGGAGAACACGTGGAAAAATTTGGAGCATTGATCCCATCAACAAGCCGCGGATCCGCGGCGCCAAGGGGGTTTGGGCCGCGGATCCGCGGTCCTTTAGTGGCCTTAGGGCTTGAGATTTCTTCTGTGGACTTGGGTTGACATATGGGCCTTATTTTGATCATTTGAATTTTGTTTGGCCTTCTGTATTGCTACCAGATCTTTAGCCTTTGAGTTGGCGTATCTTTTATCAGATCTTTTCCCAATTTTGGGCTTTTGCTTCTGGAATTTCCTGCATTAGACCCCAGACAAGTGTTGCGTAATACACGGATGATGCGATGCCATGAAACACAGTTAATTTCCCTTAAAGTGCCGGTTTAAAATTCTAACACATGCAATCTGGTATTTCAGAGATGATTTGGTAATATGTGCAATATGAATACCGAACACTTCTATATGAGTGCAAATGTTAGGGAAATTGTCGTGTTAAAAATGCAGTATTTTCGACTGATCGCATCTCCTTCGGGTGTGTTCATTACAAAGAACTGTTTCTCAATATCCTTTACGTCCTGGGTATTAGATACCGGATCAGGATCCCGCATATGTAATCTGTTACATGGGCTATAGAAAGGTAGAGAACTGAGAACGGGTGTGTTCACACCATAATGTTGTATTATTATATTCCTCATTCTTATTCTTTTTATAAATAAACAGGTGCTTTTGACGCATGTCCGCTACATATCACAGGTTACAGGTTCTTGGATCTAAAACAGTGAAAAAGAGAGAAGATGGTGCAAAAGAGGGACTTTGACCAACAAATAGAAGGATCTTAATCAAGCCTACACAAAAGAACAGTACAAGGCAATGCAAGGTCCAAGATTACAAAGCGAACGGTTAAAGTCCACCACAAGTCTTCACTGAAAGATCTGAAGAAAACCCAAAAGCCAAATGGAGAAAAGACCTGAATAAATAAGAAGCTCAAATAGCAGAGAACAATCCCAAAAAAACTCACACTTCAAGTCACCAAATGGGCCGCGGAACCGCGGCCCAAGCCGCGGTTCCGCGGCCATCATGTGCCCGGGGTTCGTCAAATTTTACCATAGTATTTATTCGGCGCTGAAAAGATTTCTTAGGGGTGTTTTTGTAATTGCAGACGTGCAAATCAAATGTAATCTATGGTTTCCTATCCTTTATAAATAGGAACTCTAAATCATTGTAAATTCTGAAGCCTCCTTTTAATAATAAAATACAGATTTCTTTATGGAGAGCATCGGTGCCTCTTTTCAATTCATGAATTCAGATCTGACAACCTGCGTTGATGTTTGGAGAGAGCCATCTGTAAGTAGTTTTATTTAATTGCTTTAGTTTAGATTTTAATTCTTTACCCTAGGTAGATTTAATTCCTTGCAGTAGATAATTGTTTAAAGTTAGCTTTGGGGAAGGTTTTTGAGAGATGAGATCTCTCATCCCTTTCTTACCCATCATATATTTTCAATATGACTCCATGCATACAAGCACACACCGCGCCTTACGGCACCCTATCCCCCGAGGTAGCGGTGACACCGTAGTATAAAGGCCCGGTTGCGCGCGTTTTCCATGGAGGTTAGGGTAAGGATCTCTAAAGGAAGGACAAGAACCTAGAGGAAGGAATACCTTCCCGAATGGATCTAATCCCCTTTATTTATAATTACCATAACTCCTCATAGATCTTCATTTGGGTATAGAAAGCGTTGAAATTTACTTGCATTTCCAAACCATCCCTAAACCTAACCCTAGCAAGATTTAGATCTAGATAACCGTAGTATAGAATAATTAGGTTTTTAGATTTAATAATCAATCCGAACACCCCTCGGAATTAACTCGTTAGCGCGATTAGGAGATTCACAACATCCCTGTGGACCGACCCGTACTCACCGGCTAGCTGCAAAGCGACACCGTTCTTGATTGCGGTAATAGATAGTTTTTGAGAGAAATCAAATGGCGTCGTTGCCGGGGATGGCGTAGAAATTTCCTTTTTGCAATTTCGGGTTAATCTTAAATTAAAAAATCATAAAAATCTAAAAAATCCAAAAATTATAAATATATATCAATTGTTATTTTTTGGAAAGGGTACTTTGTTGTGTGAATCTTGCAGGAACAATCGAGACGGATCTGGAAATTTCCAGAAAGCAAAACAGAAAACAACAGATCAGAACAGAGGGGGATTTTCAAAACAGAACAGCAGAAAAAATTTGGAGTCTCGAACAGCCCACCTCACCGCCCTTCCGCGGCTAAAACCTTCCTTAGGCCGCGGAACCGCGGCCGCCTTGTCGATTCAGAACGTGAAAATTTTTCTGGGGATCCGAGCCGTCAAGAAGACCGCGGAAACGCGGTGGTACCCCACTTAAACTGCGGAAACGCGGCAGTGTCGTGGAATTATCTGGTGAAAATTTTTCTGTAAGCCCCTCTGTTTCTTCTCTGTACATCTTGATATATTTTTTTCTTTAAAATCCCTGCAGAATTTTTTTTTTGCGCTTTAAAAATCTTTCTCTTTCCAAATAACAATCTTGTGCAGGATTTTTGCGCCTCGCTTAAATTAGAAATTGATTGCAAGTAATATGTTTCTGTTGCATATCTTTTCTCGAAAATCTTTTTGCAACAGATCAAATAAAGATAAAAAGGAAAAGGAAAATTTTTATTAGAAAACTTACCAACTTTTGCCGCAAATAAATCCTTGCACAACAAACCTTCTTTCTTTCCCCCTTTCTTCTAACATGGGTACCCCACATAATAAATCACTTGCCGAACTTTGGTATCCCGAACCTAATTTTGCGTCGTACGTCAATTTGTTCGGTCAATTTAAAGACGATCCTTCCATGCCTAAAATATATTTGAAAGATCAAATAGAGACGTATAGGAGAAACGGTTCGACTTTTCAACCCACTTTGTGTCAACCAAGTCAACCTTTACCACCTCCATATGTTGATACCACTTCTTCAAGTTCTGCTGTCACTCTTAAGCCGATGTCCATTGCTGAGCATATTGCTCAAGCTCGCAGCCGATCTTTCACCCCTCTCCACTTATCTAGTTCTAGGGATCAACAAGACTATTCACCTTTTTATCCACATGTTGACCCTACCCCTGTCCAACCACCCACTTCCTACCAGTCCTACCCGACTTTCCCACCTTCACTAGACACCGTTTCTACACAGTCTGTTGGGAGTTTTGCATATCCACACAATTTCGAATCTTTTACCGAAACCCCCTCACCACCCAAGTCTAGTTTGGAAGAGTCGTTGGAGGCGTATATTGCAGCAACAAACAAAATAGTTAGGAATATGGAAGCGTCCATGGCCGCCCTTATTCAACCTACTGAACCGGTAGCTAGTTTCCAACTAGCTTCAAATTTTTCAATCTATAAAGAGGCGGGTGGACAGAGTGAGAATGTGAGAGGATTTCCAAATCAAACCTACCCCTACCCAATTGAATCCAACAACTCCAATTTTCAAACATGTGTCCAAAATGATGATTTGTGCGAATTTGTAGTACTTGATTTGTCAGATTATGAGGAACCCCTTTCGAGTGAAACCGCACCTAATCCTTTCGATCTTTACACCTCCACTCTAGAACCTAAATCGATAAATATCCATGCTTTTGATGAGGTGTCAGAAAAAATTGATTTTCGCTTGATTGAGAATATAGACGCCGGGAAAATTTCGAATGATGAACCTGTCGATTTGATTGAAATTTTATGTTCAACTCATCATCCCGAATCATTAGATGTTTCTCCCGAACTTCATATGCGTCTTGATTTTGATGATAATGGCATGGATGAGATAAATATTGAGGAGAATTATGAGGATAATATTGAAGAGAGTATTGAGGACAAAATTGAGGTTGAACCATTTTTGTTTGATGTGTCTGATTTTCCAATTCATCCTCTTAAACCTTTACCTAAATCACCCTCCCTCTTTTCCATCGTTCCGACCACGCCTAATATCACGTTTGAAAACTGTGAGCTTGAAAAATTTTCCTTTGAATCTAACACAGTTCTTCCAGCCCATAACACTTACGAGTGTTTCTTTTTTTTGGACGATGTTGATGTCTCCCCGCCCGAGTTTGAGTCCTTTACATTTTCAGATGAGTTAGTTGAGCCATCAGACTCGGTTGCTTACAGTAGTTTCGAACCATTGATGGAATCTTTTAAGTTCAAGACAATTTACTACGGTGAGAATGAGACTATCCCTAATTCACCCCCTTTCGTCTTTCCTATCGTTCCGACCGTACAAGAGACCGTTACGCTTTCATCTCCAATACCAAGTTCGGCGTACCCATGTTTTCTTGGGAATCTTGAGGGATTTGACTCCATTTCTCGACGAGTTGATAGGTTAGCGCAATCGCTTTTAACACATCGGTCATCACAAATTGCGCTAATTTATTCACTCGATTTACACCCTCAAGATCGTACTCCACTTCTTTCTTCTTTCCGCCATTCTTCTCCCCCACCGAGACCGTATCCCGTTTCTACCTCCACACGGTCTCGTGTGCTTCTCATCTCTTTTCTTTCCACTCCATTCTTTCACCAACTCGACCATTACCACGATAAGATCTTTGAATGGTTGGTGCTAACCTTTGGCTTATGTAAAGCCAAGCTTAAGTTTGGGGGGAACCTTGTTGTATATATGTATATATATTTTTGTTTTCTTTTTCTATAAAAAATAAATAAAAAAATTTCAAAACATTAAAAAATAAAAAAAATTATAAATAAATAAACAGGGAACGTGCCGGCATTTTGACCCTGTAGCATGACAGTGAGGACACTGTCAAATTTACGTTTGGGGGTATGCTCGGTAAGTCTTCTTCCTTCGCATTCATATGTATATTTTTGCATTTGCATCCTTATTCTAAAATCCAAAAAAAATTGAAAATTTTCAAAATTATAAAAATTAATGTATTCAATTTTGGCCTTATTTAACTTGAGTTTGACAGATAGGTTAACTGGCTAGGAACAACTAGATCTTAGACTTATTAAATTAAAAACCCTAAAAATAACCTTTCTTAAAGTTTAACGGTAGAAAGAATATGTCTTTGTAGTTTATTTAGAAATAGGCAAATTTTGAGTTCAGTTCTTGGGCTAAGTTGAAACAAAGGAAAAGTATTGATGTTCTTATTAGAGTATAAGTTTGAAAAATAGTTCCTAGCTTAAGTCTAGATTCTGAAAATGTATACCCTACAATTTGCACAATCACGCATCTTGAAACTTGGAATAGTAGAGAAGACCTTGAAATGTTCTTGTCTAAAGTTCTTAGTACGAAGAAAATGAAAAAAATAATAAATAAAAGTGTGAATAAAGAAGAAAAAAATGGACACTGGTTTTTGTGATTACTTAAAGCTGCAAAAATAGAAAAATATTTAGCGAGGGTGCTTCATCACCTGGTGTCTTAGACCAACTGCTTTGGGAGTCACTGCTAAAAGCCTTGGGTGTTGCAAGACTAGGATTTACGCTATAATGTGCAAACACATCTTGTAATCGGTTGTTGGTACCTCAAGAAGTATTAACGGTCGCATGAAGGATGTGTAAGCAAAATTCAATTAAAAATTCACCTACTTTGGACAACGGACAAGGGCATGATTGCTTGATTTGAATTTCTAAGTGTAGGGGTGATTTAAACACACACGTCGGGGTATGTGATTGGAGTTTAGATAAGAGAAAGGAGTGAAGAATAGAACTTGTATCTTTAGTAAGGTTGATAAAAATTCCTAAGTGGAAATGGAACGCTAGAAGGAAAACTTAGGAAATGCCGAAAGCTAAGTAAATCTATATAACATATATAATCTTAAGTCAAATAATGTGGAAGTGTGAAGAATATGGGTGGATAATTTACGACTTGACGATAATAGAATTTCTTGTTAGAAAACCTAATTGGAGAATTAAAGTTAATGGGCCGAATTGATAGGATTTTGTGGGTAGAATCCGCTGAAAACCCTCAGGAGACAACACTCCTCCTACTAAGGACGCCTAGAAGTTTAACGGCTTGTTGCACGTGCTCAGTGTAATCGCGATTCCCTGCGAAAGTGTGGTTAGGTTTTTGTAGTGAATAAAAATAAGTTTGCTCAAGGACGAGCAAAAGATAAGTTTGGGTGTATTTGTTCACACCATAATATTGTATTATTATATTCCCCATTCTTATTCTTTTTATAAATAAACAGGTGCTTTTGACGCATGTCTGCTACATATCACAGGTTACAGGTTCTTGGATCTAAAACAGTGAAAAAGATAGAAGATGGTGCAAAAGAGGGACTTTGACCAACAAATAGAAGGATCTTAATCAAGCCTACACAAAAGAACAGTACAAGGCAACGCAAGGTCCAAGATTACAAAGCGAACGGTTAAAGTCCACCACAAGTCTTCACTGAAAGATCTGAAGAAAACCCAAAAGCCAAATGGAGAAAAGACCTGAATAAATAAGAAGCTCAAATAGCAGAGAACAATCCCAAAAAAACTCACACTTCAAGTCACCAAATGGGCCGCGGAACCGCGGCCCAAGCCCACCCATGCCGCGGTTCCGCGGCCATCATGTGCCTGGGGTTCGTCAAATTTTACCATAGTGTTTATTCGGCGCTGAAAAGATTTCTTAGGAGTGTTTTTGTGATTGCAGACGTGCGAATCAAATGTAACCTAGGGTTTCTTATCCTTTATAAATAGGAACTCTAAATCATTGTAAATTCTGATGCCTCCTTTTAATAATAAAATACAGATTTCTTTATGGAGAGCATCGGTGCCTCTTTTCAATTCATGAATTCAGATCTGACAACCTGCGTTGATGTTTGGAGAGAGCCATCTGTAAGTAGTTTTATTTAATTGCTCTAGTTTAGATTTTAATTCTTTGCCCTAGGTAGATTTAATTCCTTGCAGTAGATAATTGTTTAGAGTTAGCTTTGGGGAAGGTTTTTGAGAGTTGAGATCTCTCATCCCTTTCTTACCAATCAAATATTTTCAATATGACTCCATGCATACACGCACACACCGCGCCCTACGGCACCCTATCCCTCGAGGTAGCGGTGACACCGTAGTATAAAGGCCCGGTTGCGCGTGTTTTCCATGGAGGTTAGGGTAAGGATCTCTAAAGGAAGGACAAGAACCTAGAGGAAGGAACGCCTTCCCGAATGGATATAATCCCCTTTATTGGTAATTACCATAACTCCTCATAGATCTTCATTTGGGTATAGAAAGCGTTGAGATTTACTTGCATTTCCAAACCATCCCTAAACCTAACCCTAGCAAGATTTAGATCTAGATAATCATAGTATAGAATAATTAGGTTTTTAGATTTAATAATCAATCCGAACACCCCTCGGAATTAACTCGTTAGCGCGATTAGGAGATTCACAACATCCCTGTGGACCGACCCGTACTCACCGGCTAGCTGCAAAGCGACGCCGTTCTTGATTGCGGTAATAGATAGTTTTTGAGAGAAATCAGGGTGATAAGTTTCATGAGACAGAAAACGGTGCAAGTGTTGCAGCCAAGTATGTTGGTCACTGTCACCCTGTATTACCAATACATTGATTCTGAACAAATGCTATTAGATACCGAACCTAATATACAAAATCATATCAGTCTCTTTATTAGTAAAGAAAGGATATAATTTTGTATTGTTGAACATTGTTTTGAACATTTCAAAAGTTGATCGGTTCAGGCACGTTATCTAAAAGTATTGACGTTCTAAATCAAACTACAGTTCCTAGTATAAAGAACACACACAAGAGGAAGAGTTCAGAAAAGAACGAATCCTTCTTGAGGTATTGTAGACTAGGTCATATCAATGTAACCCGACTAGCTTAAGTTACATTTTAGATGCATATTTAAATCAGTTTGAATTTACATCTTATGAAACTTGCCAGTCATGTCACAAAGATTAGATGACCATAGCTCCGTTTACTGGAAACAGAGAAAGAGTTAGTAAACTCTTGGGACTAATACATGATGATGTATGTAAGGTCCCCTGTCTACACATGCCAGGACCGGTTCTTTGTACTTCATTACATTCTCTGATAATCTCTCAAGATTCAGTCATATGTTCCTGTTGAAACATAAGTCCGAAGCTTTTGAGATATTCACAGAATATAAGTTAGAAGTAGAGAACCAAAAACCGGGTAGAAGTATTATGTCCTATGATAAGATCAGGGATGAGAATACTTGTGCATGGAATTCTTGGACTATTCTAAAGGAGAATGACATTCTCTCTCAGTATTATTCCTCTGAATATACCACAGCACAACGGTGTATCAGGGTGGAGCAATCACACCATATTAGATATGGTGTGCTCTATGATGAGTACTGCTGAGTTACCTATTTCCTTTTGGGGTTGTGCACTTGAGAAGCTGCATACCTATTGAATTGGGTTCGAATCAAATCAGTGCCTACCACTCCATATAAGATATGGAATGGGAAGAGCCTATCTCTTAAGTAAGTTAAGATTTGGGATTGTCCGGCCTATGTCAAAAGCAAAATCCGGACAAGATCGAGGCAAGGTCAGTTCTGTAGAACTGGAAAGGTTCCAGCTATACAAACTACACCTGATGATTTGACAGAACCAAAGGATTCGATAGTCTCCGACGAACTTCAGCCTCTCCGCCGATCTAGAAAGGTTCCTCATCCGCCTGAGAGATATTTCGGTTTCTCGATGACAATGGGAGTGAAGAATGCATCATGAGATGATGACCCAACTAGTTTCGAGCAGGCCATCGAGAGTAGGGACTCTGTAAGAATGGCTGGATGCTTAGCGATCTGAGATGGAATCCATATACACCAACAAAGTATGGATTTTGGTTGCTATATCTGAAGGGTTAAATCCCCATCAGGAGCAAGTATATCTTGAGAAGATTACTTGGTGTAGATGGAAAAGTTGAGACTTCAAAGCTAGACTTGTTAAAGTTTTTCGTCATCGACCACGCGTGGACAATGATGAAACCTTTTCCAGGGACTATGCTTAAGTCCATCCAGATCCTACTTGCCATTGCTACATACCATGACTACGATATCTGGTGGTTGGGTGCCATGACTGCTTTTCTAAATAATGATTTAGAAGAGAACGTCTATAAGAACACAGCCAGAGGGCTTCGTAAACCATGGGAGCAGTGGAAACGTGTGCAAGTTGCTTTACAGATTAAAGCAGATATCGCGGAGTTGGAACATCTGTTTTGATGTGGTAGTCAAAGAGTTTGACTTCATCAAAATGGTAGATGGACCTTGTATATACAAAAAGGTAGTAGGGAGTATGGTAGTGATCCTCACACTGTACGTGGACAACATACTCTTAATAAGAAAAGAGTTTCCTATACTACGAACGGTCAATCTCCTCTTATCACAAGGATTCTCCAAATAGGATAAAGGTGATACCTCCTAAATCCTGGGATTTGGATCTATGAGATAGATCTAAATGGATGTTAGGGTTCTCACTAACTTTAGTGAGATAGTATCAATCGATCCTGGGGAGAATCACTGGAAAGTTCCAGACTGATAAGCACGACTGAATGTCAGTCGCAGGCATTATCTTTACCCTTAGCAGAGGGACGGTATGTTGGAAGAGTTCCAAGCTAGATACCGTGGCAAACTAGACGATAAAGGCTGATAACATCGCTATTAAAGATACTACCAAAGAGAAAGTTTGGGTCTATATTGGTTCATAAGATGAACTAGGTTCCTACCATTGTGTGACAATAGAAGCATGGCTTTGGCCCAGGAACCCCAGTCCCATCAGTGACCCAGACATATTTTGAGGCAGCATCATCTGATCATGGAGATAGTTGATCTCCAAGGTGATCAAGGTTAGGAGAGTAGACTAAGAGGATAACACGGCGGCGGATCCACTCACAAAGGCCTTTTCCCAAAGAGAGACTTTTATGTGATGGTTGAGTATTAGATACTGCAACCACTGCTACAGATGACCCTAGTACAAGTGGGAGATTGTTAGTTATATGTATTCTCTAGAGGCCATTACTGTACACAGGATGTATATTGTAGTGGATGCTGGGACATATATAGGTATGACTTTCTTGCTCGACATGATAGTATGCTATCTGGTTGCTCTTTATCTTAACATGTATATTTTCTGTCTCTCTGTTACATGTTGATAAAGCCCTTAGGATGTGTACTCGACTTCCAGGACTATGATGTAGATCATACTAGTGGGGCCTGGGTAGTCCATGAGTACATCTTTTAATGTTCCTAGTCGTGGAAATATCGAGACGGGGCATCAATATTCCAGAGTAGACTAGCGTATATCTTCTCGACCCATGTGATGGGCGATAGATGATCCCATTATTGGTGTTTGACATCAGAGATGGTATGCGGGTGCTCAGTGGAGACTGGGTACACTGAACGGACTCGCCGAGAACTCCCAGATGGTATTATACCTTACGTCAGATGGCAGTTCTCTGGTGACACTGGTACAGCTTAGTCTGTTGACCCGAGATCGTCATAGAGTCTTGTGTGTCTCCCACTGTGCTTTGATTTCCACCCTACTACGGCTCTACTGAGTCGTGCAAATAGGTGATTTTTGGGTACAGTCCCGATTCACATGGAGGCAATGAGCGATAGGAGGGGATTCGTCTCTTCCGGTATTGGGGGTTGATGTTGCGCTATGCTCGACTGGCCATAACTGGAAATCCCTGGCCAGGGTTGCAATGATATACTGGTAAGAGTTATCAGTAGTTTCACACTTGTTATGGACCTTACATCGGCATAACTTATCAAGCTACTGGGGTCTGACGTTTACCACCCCTAGGCGAGATATGCGACATATCAGACGAACAGGCCGGACTGTATGGTAAGTGTTACTGGTTGGATTCACAGGAGTGTGAGGGGGCTTGCTCGTTGATCTTCTGATCGCTCAATACCCGGGTGGCCGTTACGTTTAGCTGACCGCTTGCGGCTTGTGGGTGTTTGATATGATCATCACCTACTGCCGGCGTATTGACGAGTCTTTAGAGTCCTACACAGAGGTTTCCTGGCTCAAGCGAAACAAAATAGGAGCGCGTATGAGATATGTGCGGGACCGAGAATAATACCAGTATGTGATACTGAATTCCATTCTCGCGATTTGTATCATCGGACGGTCATATAAGATATAGCCGGGTTACCGAATCAAATGTTGATTCGACATGATGATGCACTAGATATTAGTCGGTTATATGCAGTATGACAGGATCATTAAATCAAGTATTGATTTAATAATTTAATGTATAATTATATATTTGATATATTAGTTTACATTAACTAGTATTTGTTCACTTAAGATTGATTTTCTCACTTGAATGTGCACATTGTATATATGATATGGTTTTGTGCACTAGTTTGTATCATGTTTGATGATACATGCAAACTTGGGTGTATGTATGCATTAAACCATCTTTAAGTTAATGGTTAGGTTTTAATTTACTTTATTTATTTTATGAAAACAAAATGGTGGCTTTCATATTTATTTGCTAGAAACTTCAAGCATCTTTGAAAAAGGTCAAAACCATTTTGTTTTTATTCTTAAACCTAACCATTACCTAAACCCTAGTTTATTCTCTACATGAGTTAATCTCACCCATAGTTGCATTATGATAAGAATCACTTGGATTTTCTTTTTAGAAATAATTCTTTTTCTTTCTTCTTCTTCTTCTTCATGAAGAAAAGAAAAGCTTGCTAGAAAATTCTAAGTGATGAAATCAAGTGAGAAATCCAAATCCAAAGTGAACCCACTTCCTACTTCTTCATCCTCTACCACTTGCCATGTTGTATGGGGTCTTTTCTTCACAAGTTTCATGACCTAGTGAAGATGGAGCTCGAGTTAGAGTCGCCTCGACGTAGATCATCTTCGGCATCGAAGTCAACGACCTAGCCCGATCATTTCTCCGATGAAACCAACGCTAGAGTCCAGGATCCCGATGATCGCAGCGGAGGGACGTCAACACAGAGCTAGAGAAGTGGAGGTCCGGATCTACAAAGGTTATAGTCTCTTTCACTTAGTAGTTAAGCTGTTAACTTGCTTGCTTTCGCCTATCCTCTACTTAACGATCTTGCAGAGGATTCTTAGGCACATGAAAAATTTGAATTTGGCATGGTTGATCACTTGTAGAACCTCATGGGTGTGCCTAGGAACCCTACACCAATAACTGGCCTTGGTGCAAGTGGGAGATTGTTGGATATATGTATGCCCAAGAGGCCATTATGAGATAGTGTATGTACTAATGTGTGTGTGTGTGTGTATATATATATATATATATATATATATATATATATTCAGAGGACAGTCTTTCTTGACACGATAGTATGCTATCTGGTTTCACTTTATCATATGTTCACTTGATCATGTTTATATTCATTTGGTACATGTTGATAAAACCCTAAAGATATTGGCTTGACTACTGGGATTATGATGCGGATCATACTAGTGGGACATCTATAGTTTATAAGTATATCCTTGAAATGTTCCTAATCGTAGGTATATCGAGACAGGGCATGGATATTCCTGTGTAGACTAGCGTATACTATTCTTGTTCCATATGATGGGCGATGGATGATCTCATATCCGTCTGGTGTGTTGACACCAAAGATAGTATACGGGTGCTCAGTGAGACTGGGTACACTGAACGGACTCATCGAGAACTCCTATGTGGTATTATATCATACGTCAGATAGCAGTTCTCAGGTGACACTGGTATAGGTTAGTCTGTAGACCCGAGATCGTCATATAGTCTTATGTGTCCTCCCACTGTATTTTGATATCCACCCTACTACGGCTCTACTGAGTCGTATAAACAGGTGGATTTTGGGTATAGTCCCGAGGCATATGGAGGCAGTGAGCAATAGGAGGGTTTCGTCTCTCCCGGTATTGGGGGTTGATGCTGTGCTGTGCACGATTGGCTATAACAGGAAGTCCCTGGCCAAGGCCGCTGAGATATTACTGATAAGTGTTATCAGTAAGTTTCTCGATCTGTTACAGAGCATATACCGGCATGACTTATTGAGTTATTGGGGTCGACGATTCCATCCCTAGACTCGATATGTAGCATATCTGACGAAGAGACCGGACTGTACGGTAAGTGTTGCTAGTTGGATTGACGGGAGTTTTAACAGGTTGGCTTGTTCTTCTTCTGATCGCTCAATACCCGGGTGGCCGTTACGTTTAGCTGACCGCTTACGGCTTATAGGTGTTTGATATGATCATCACCTACTGCTGGCGTATTGACGAGTCCTAGTGTCCAACATAGAAGTTTCTTGGCTCAGGCGAAACGAAGTGGTGCGCATATGAGATATGTGCGGAAGCTCGATTAAATACCAGTATATGATACTGTATTTTAATCGGGCATTTTATATTAGTCGGGTCGTATGAGATATGACCAGTTTATTAAATCAAGTGTTGATTTAATATTGACTTTTATCTCTTTTATTTAAACCCTTTTCTTTTGATGGATGCATGCATGTATATGTACATGATGATGTGCATACACACATACATACATGCATTTGTATCATGGTTGATGATACAACTTAAATGGCAATATAAGAATCACATGGTTCATAATTTAATATATGAATATTTTTGAATTAAGTTAAAGATAAAGGAAAATAGATAATGACTCATTTCTTTTTAGTGACTCATTTCTTCTACACTTTTCCATGGTTGACTTTGACTTAACCATGGTTTATTTTCCTTTGCCTTTTAACTCATGAGAATATATCCAGATATTATTTTTAACTATGGTTTCTATTATGATATTTATCTCTCTCTCTCATTTTCTTTTTGAAATTATTCATCCAAAAGAAAAAAATATCAAGCCATCTTCTTCTTCCTCTCTCTAGCTCTCTCTTGAGTTCTAAATTGAGTTAGATAAATAGAAAGAAAGGGTATTAAGTGAGATTAGCAACCACTTCATCATCCTACACAACCCTTGCTACTTTGTGTAGGGTGTTTTGCTTCAAGGATTTCAAAGATCAAGTGAAGCAACAAGCTTTGAGCAAAGGACTTCGGGTGGATCGTCGTGGACTTGGAGGTGATCTAGCGAGCCGTTCCAAACCAAAGGAGATCCAAGGAGTCACCCTAGGAGGTCTACAAAGGTTGCAGTCTCTCCACTTAGTATAAATTATCTTTTATATGTGATACTTTTAATTGTTACTTCATAATTCTAGTTCGATTCCTAGTTTAGTTTACTTAGCACCTCATAAATTTAAAGTTATGGCATGTGTGATACTTCCAAACCCTAAACGAGGTGTTAAGGAAACCCTACAGACCTATGTGTGCTTCGCGTGCCGTGTCGGTTTTCAAATTTGATTTTGATGTGATACGATATGCTTTAATTTGTAGGTACAAGCGTGTGGACTTCCGGGACGACGAAAGAGGAAAAGGCATCTGTCGGGATAGACTAGAGCGAGGCGTTGTAGGTGAGTAGATTTATATCTACGGGGGAAGTCGGGTGGATGGCGTATAACACCCCCGCAACTATAATACTAGGATACTAGATATATAGTTATATAGAGATATATTATATATGTATACCTAGCTTATACGGTTATTAGGATACTATATGCGATTGTAGTAGACTTAGTAGAAAGAAATCCCCTAATACTTTTCCTTAACCTATGAACTATATCTACTATTGAAGTATATAAATACATATATTTTACAATATGACACGATAAGATGAAAATATGATCCGATTTGATGATACGAGTCGATATTATTAGATATAATGATATGAGGCGATGCAATATGATATGATATATGATGACATGAAATGATATATGATGATATGAGATGAGATTATGTACGTCACTATAGTTCGTACTATTGATTTGATAATATCGTACGATGGATATTCCGTACGTGATATGATGAGCATGGATCGCCGACTTATATATCAACTTGAGAAAAGCTTGTTTAAATTCATATAGTAGATATTATGATATGTCTAGAGCTATACCTATTTTCAAAACTAACGAATCGTTACGCACTTTTAAATGATAATTTCAAGGGACGCTACAACTTTTCAAATTGTATCTTTTCAAAAATATTGTAGCCCCTATTTTCTAAAACAACGATTCGTACTATTTTAAACTATAACTGTATGGCTCATACGTAGTTGCTCGGATTGGTCCTGGGCCACATCGACATGAATTATCGGGTTATGGACTACCCAGATCAGTTGTTTCCCGGATTGGTCCTGAGCCACATCGGTATGAATTATCGAGTTATTAGGGTCTGACGTTTACCACCCCTAGACCTGGTATGTGATACTCTCAGACGAAGAGACCGGACTGTACGGAGATTGTCACAGATAGGCTCAGTAGGGATTCGGATGAGCTTCATCGTCGGCCTTCCTTTTCGACAAGTACCCGGGTAGCCGTTACTGTTAGGAATATGTATGCCCTAAAGGCCATTATTGTATATTATAGTGGATGCTTGGATATATATAGAGAGGACTTTCTTGCTCGACATGATAATATGCTATCTGGTTGCTCTTTATCTTAACATGTACACTTGTTTTAGTTTACTGTTTTTGTGATACATGTTGATAAAGCCCTTAGGATGGTGGCTTGACTACTAGGACTATGATGCAGACATACTAGTAGGGCTTGTGTAGTCCACAAGCACATCCTTTAATAGTTCCTAGTTGAGCGAGTATCAAGACAAGGCGTTCCAGAGTAGACTAGTGTGTACGTTTCTTGACCCTATATGGGGCAATGGTTGATCCCATAACCATTGGTGTTTGACATCAAAGATTGTGCATAGGTGCTCATTGGAGAATGGGTACACCGAACAGGACTCGCCGAGAACTCCTAGATGGTACCATACCTATCGTCAGATAGCAGTTTTCTGGTGACACTTATACATGTTAGTCTGTAGACCCGAGACCATCATAGTGTCTTGTGTGGTTCCCACTGTGCTTTGATTTCCTCCCTACCACCGCTCAAAGGAGTCATGCAAACAGGTGGATTTTGGGTACAGTCCTGAGTCACATGGAGGCAGTGAGCGATAGGAGGGGTTTCGTCTCTCCCGGTATTAGAAGTTGATGTTGCGCTATACTCGATTGGCTATAACAACAAGTCCTTGCCAGGGCTGATGAGATTTACTGGTAAGTGTTATCAGTTATTTCTCGAAAGATTATAGGCCACACATCGGCATGAGTTATCAAGTTAGTGGGGTCTGAAAATTCTACCCCCAGACTCGATATGCGACATATCAGACGAAGAGACCGGACTGTACGGTAAATGTTGTTTATAGGCTCTACGGAAGTTTGGACAAGTTTGCTTGTTGATCTTCTATTCGTTCAATACCTGGGTAGCTGTTACGTCCAGCTAGTACTGCTGACCGCTTGTGGGTATCTGATCTAATCATTTCCTACTGCTGGCGTATTGACGAGTCATTAGAGTCCCACATCGAGGTTTCCTAGCTCAAGCGAAAAGAAGTAGGGCACGTATGGAGATATGTGAGGGAGCTTGATTAAATACAAGTATATGATACCGTATTCTAATCTAGCTATATTTGATATCAGCCAGCTTATATGTGATATAACCGGATTATTGAATCAAGTGTTGATTCAATGATTTGATAAATATATATATATATATACACACATACATATATATATATATATGTTTATATATTTGATATTGGCCGGTTATATATGATATAAACGGATTATTGAATCAAGTGTTGATTTGATACCTAATATTGAATATTAGCCGGTTATATATGATATAACCGGATTATTGAATCAAGTGTTGATGATATATATATATATAAACTAATATTAAGCTCACTTAAGATTTTCTTCTCTCTCTCTCTCTCTCTCTTTCTATATATATATATATATATATATATATATATATATATATATATATATATATATATATATATAAATTATATCATGATTGATGATACATAGAATATGGATGTATGAGAATCACACAAGAGTAAAAGATAAAAGAAATGATTTATATTTTTAAGAAAAGAAAAAGAAGAAGAGAACGTGTCATGGCTTTGGATGCTTGGAGAAGCATTGAGAAGCTATGACTCATCTTTAATTCTTGTTTTATTCTTAGATATTTTATCATTCTTATCTTATCTTATCTCTTAGCTCATGGTTCATATACACATCCAAGTTCATCTTCTTCATTCTCTCTTCACTAGAATTTTCTTGAGTTGAGAAAAAAATAGAAAAATATTTTAAGTGAGCAAATCTCCTATTTTATCAACCTACACTAATCTGGCCCATTAGTTTAGGTTGTTAACTTCACTAATACCTTGATTAGTGAAGTGTGAGCTTGAGTGAGAGAGACTTCAAGGTGGATCATCTTCGGCAAGACAACAAGCAAGCTCGATCCTTTCTTCAAGTGGAGCCTTAAGAAAAGTGTTAGGGACTACTACTTGGGGTTTTATAAGTGAAAGACTAGACTACAAAGGTTGTAGACTCATTTCACTTAGTATAGAACTTGTTTGCTTATTATAAAACTCTAATTCTTTAGTTCGATTCTTGTTTAGTATACTTAGACCTTTAGAAATTTTTTTTAAATTGTATACTTGATACTCATATAAACCTAGTAGAGGTGCTAAAACATACTTTCATGATATTAGAACCAAGCTGGAGACTTAGGCAAAGTCTAGACGACGTTAAAGTGTTCGATCGAAGTTTTAAACACGATTTTTTACTACTTTTTGTCAATTTATTCAAACGTTGAGATTTTTGATATTAAAAATGCTCAGAAAATCATGCAAGGTTTTCTATGGAGGCATAAGAAAAACGAGCACCTAATTTCTCTAAGTGGCCGCGGAACCGCGCCTAGACTATGTCTTGGCAGCGGTTCTGCCACCGACTTGATAAATTAGTGCCCCGTTCTTCTTCTACTGCTTCATGTTGACATTTTTGATTTTCTGGAAATTTTTAATGAGACTCAAGTGGTTGAGGTCTCTGTGTATTGGTGTTGTTTGAAATATCGATCGAAATGTTTAACATCGTCTATATTGTTTTGGATATGTGATACAATTTTTGGAATCCACATTGATTAGTTTTGCGAAAACTAGTTAACGAAATATAAATCTCGCATTTTAATCTAAAATGATGGATTACCACAGATTTTGGATTTGGATCGAAACTCCGTCGCAATCTCGTATCGTACGCGAATACTCGCCGGGAGACACTAGTAGACAGCCACGCCCCATAGCCCCGACCAAGTGATTATAGGAGAACCCTATGGAAAAAAGCATCCACTCAAGTGCTCGCAGCCACGGTGTTCCGCCCAAGTGGACTTCGTCGAATGCCTCGGAGGTGCAGCCATCTGCTAAAGTTCTCGATGAGCATTCGATCATTTAATCGGGAATCTTGTTGAATTACCCGACTTAATTTTTGAAAAGTGTTTTCAATTCGAGACTTAAATGCAAGGTTTATAGGGTTAGGCATGAAATTCGGAATATGTGATAATCCGGGTTTATGATGTCTAAAGATGATACAGATTCTAATTATTGTAGTTTTCATTTCTTTTCTGCGACCGTAAGTGTAATATGTGGCAGAATCTTTGATCTCGTTGCTATACGACAACGACATTAGGGATACGCATATTTACTTACGTTGATGACATGCGATGTTATTGTGTTGCTATCGATATATTATATTGGATCATCATGATTGAATAGCCGGGGGATTTTACGTGAGATGAGAGTTTTTCAATTTTCATTCATATAAATATTTATATGTAATATTCTTTTATTGGGACACTTCTGGGTTGAGGTTGTTGTCTCCATTTGATATATATTATTTACTTTTCTGCATTAGGATAGACCTAAGACGGGGAGCATAAGTAACCGGGTTCTAGAGTTCAGTGGGAGGCCATCTCGAGGAGTCGAGAACGGTCGCCTAACTCTAGAATTGGCAGGGTTGCTTTCCGCTCTCATAGGGGTCTAAGCGTATGGGCTTGGTTATTCATCATGACCGTGGAATCCGTGTTTTTCATTACTGGTTTAATCTAAAACACGGACCTCCTAGTATATCCTATATTTCATATATTTGCTTCTATTGTTTCTGTGATGTGATGTGATCATATAACTGCTTGAGACGAATGCTACTTATATATATGATATACTAGTAGACACTATATATGTTTTGTATCCGCACTAGTCCTGACTCCGCACTACCGTAAGTTAAGTAACCTTACGGTGAAGACCCGGGTCCCTGTGACGAATGCGGATGGCATATATGTGTGTTTTATTTTCATTTCTTCTGTGATATTTAGGAAACATAAATGATGGGACATCATTAATAAAATTAATGAAAAGAAAAGAATCCTAAAAGATGTTGTAGAATCAAATTTTTCAAAAAGATAGCTCTAGCTCTTGCTTTACATAGCAATGTTCTATTATGAATATCCAGCACCTCATTCGATAAGGAAAGAGTCTAGATCCCTTCACCGAGAATGACATCTTTAGCAAAACTAGCATATGCTACAACCCATTCGGTTTATTTTGAAAACTACTTCATTTTAAAGCGGAGCTTAAACCACTCCTTTTTAAATCACTAGATTCTACAACGATATCAAGTTCATTACGTTAAAGGTTTTCTTCAAAACCAGTCGTAACCCTCCGTCATTTCAGATATGTAGTATTTTGTATTCGTGCTATGTTTGTTGACCTCCGTCAAGACACAGTATATGGTAGCTGGGTAATATTTATCTGCAGCATGTTGATGCGATCGGTAGGGGCAGTCACACAACATTGTTGACCTCCGTTAAGGGTTTGTGTGGGTGGGTCCGAATCGATCAAGAAATGACGGGTTGAACTTGACTAGCGACCAATGGTTTGTTGACCTCCGTCAAGGTCATTGGTCGTTAGGGGTAAAAACAGATATTGGGAATTTCAAGTGTTGAAATTTGCAATGAGATTGCATACTTTCTATGAGATAGTTGGATCCCGATACCCACTGCGAGTAAGTGTTACTCTTGGAAGAGTTTTCCACTTTACAATTAGCTAATCCAGTAGGTGTCTAAGAAAGGTGTTAACGGGGTTATGCCCCTGCGGAAATGAGATTATTTAATTATTTCCATGTGAAAGCACGGGGAGACTCCCTCGGAGTACCAATACCTGCCTGGCTGACCGATTAGCGAATTTGTAGGGTGTAACTAATCCCGGCTAATCTTACCTTATAGAGTTTGAAGGAAGATTTGATAAAAACAGTGGGAGCCATCCTGATTAGATAAGATAATAACCGGTCTAATCTTGCAAGAGCGCACGCTAAAGTGTTTTTTCTCTCATTCTTCCGGTAGCGACCATGTCACGCCTTAACCAAGATAATAATATGGATGTATTGACCGAACCCGTTTATTATACTAGGCTGGGGAATATTAGTTCTGCCCTATCTTATAACAACAGCCATGAGTTTGGGTAAGGGATAGGGGAATACAAGGATTTCCATGCAACCCGAATGAAGAAAGAGCATTCTGATGCATTTTCTTCGGGTGTGTTAGTTATTGAAAACTGTTTCTCAGTCTGCTCTACGTCCTGGGTATTGGATACCGGGTCAGAATCCCATATTTGTAATCTGTTACAAGGGTCAAAGAAAAATAAAGAACTAGGAAAGGATGATATGTCTCTCAGAGTATGGAATGGAGCAATTGTTGCTGCCGAAACTGTCGGCAAATATCACCTAGTACTGCCTAATGGTAATACATTAATTTTGAACGACTGTTATTTCGTACCGTCAATGATATGTAATATAATATCCGTTTCTTTATTAGATAAAGAAGGATATAACTTTGCATTAGAGAAAAATGTTATGAACATTTTCCTAAATCAAGTGTTGATTGAGTTTGGCGCGTTATGTAATGGTATATACGTTCTAAATCAAAAATACAGTTCTAAATATACAGAACACACACAAGAGAAAAAGTTCAGAAATGAACGAAGCCTTCTTGTGGCACTGTAGACTTGATCATATCAATGCGACAAGATTAGCAAAGCTGCATAAAGATGGATATTTGAATCCGTTCGAATTTACATCTTATGAAACTTGTCAGTCATGTCTCAAAGGAAAGATGACCAAAACTCCATTTACGGGACATGGAGAAAGAGCTACTGAACTCTTGGGACTGATACATAGTGATGTATGCAGTCCTATGTCTACACATGCTAGGAATGGTTTCTCGTACTTCATTACATTCACCGATGATCTCTCAAGATTCGAACATGTGTTCCTTTTGAAACACAAATCTGAAGCTTTTGAGAAATTCAAGGAATATAAGAGCGAACTAGAGAACCAGACGGGTAAAAGTATTAAAATCCTTCGATCTGATTGAAGAGGTGAATATTTAAGCACGGAATTCCGAGATTATCTAAAAGAGAATGAGATTCTCTCTCAGCTTACTCTTTCGTATACACCACCGCTTAACGGTGTATCGTAGAAGAGGAACCTTACCCTATTAGATATGGTGCGCTCTATGATGAGTGTTGCTGAGTTACCTATTTCCTTTTGGAGTTATGCACTTGAGATAGCTGCATACTTATTAAATAGGGTTCCTACCAAATCTGCGCCTACCATTCCATATGAGACATGGGAAGGGAAGAGACCATGTTTTAATTTCATTAAGATATAGGGTTTTCCGGCTTATGTTAAAAATCAAAATCCGGACAAGCTCGAGGCAAGTTCTGTTCTTTGTAAGTTTATTGGATATCCTAAACATTCGCGAGGGTATATCTTCTACCACATCGAGAAATAAAATGTGTTTATTGCTCAACATGCCACATTTTTAGAAAAGGAATTTCTTGTAAAAGAAATTAGTGTTGATGAGGTAAAGCTGGAAGAAGTTTCAGATACACAAACTACAACTGAAGATTTAGTAGAACCGGAGGATTCAATAGTCCCTGATGAATCTCAGCCACTTCTCAGATCTAGTAGGGTTTCTTATCCACCTGAGAGATACTATGGTTTTATCATAGGCGGTGGGAGCGAGGATTGCATCATGGAAGATGATGACCCGACTAGTTTCGAGCAGGCCATCACAAGTGGGGACTCTGTGAAATGGCCGGATGCTATGCGATCTGAGATGGAATCCATGTACACCAACAAAGTATGGACTTTGGAAATTACTCCTGAAGGGGTAAAATCCATTGAGAGCAAGTGGATCTTCAAGAAGAAAATTGGTGTAGATGGAAAGGTTGAGACCTTTAAAGTTAGACTTGTAGCAAAAGGTTTTTGTCAACGACCAGGTGTCGGCTATGAAACCTTTTCTACAATGCTATGCTTAAGTCCACCAGGATCTTACTTGTCATTGCTGCATACCATGAGTATGAAATCTGGCAGATGGACGTCAAGGCTGCTTTTCTAAATAGTGATTCAGAAGAGAGCGTGTATATGACACAGGCAGAGGGCTTCGTAGATAGTGGGAGCAGTGAAAAGGTGTGTAAGCTACTTAAATCAATCTACAGATTAAAGCAGGCATCGCGGAGATGGAACATCTGTTTTGATATAGCAGTTAAAGAGTTTGACTTCATAAAAAACGTAGATAAACCATGTATATAAAAAAAGGTTGTAGAGAGTAAGGTTGTCTTCCTCGTATTGTATGTAGATGACATACTCTTGATAGGAAATGATGTTCTTATGCTGCACTCGGTCAAACTCTTTCTATCACAAAAGTTCTCCATGAAAGATCTGGGTGGTGCCTCCTACATCATGGGGATAAAGATCTATATTGATAGATCTAAAAAGATGTTGGGATTGTCCCAATCCAGGTACATAGACACCATACTGAAGAGGTTTAGTATGGAAGATTCTAAGTGTGGTAATTTACTCGCTTGTTCAGGAATCACTCTCTCCAAAGAGATGTCTTCCAAGACTGATTTGGAGAGGGCTCGCATGCACATGATACCCAATGCTTCTGTAGTTAGATCTATCATGTACGCGATGTTATGCACCAGACCGGATGTAGCTTACGCACTTAGTGTGGTAAGTAGGTATCAATTAGACCCAGGGGAGAAGCACTAGACAGCTGTGAAGAAAATTCTTAAGTACTTGAGAAGGACTAAAGAAATGCTCTTGGTGTATGGTAACGGAGAACTCCAGGTGGAGTCCTTTACCGATTCGAGCTTCCAGAGTGATAAGGATGACAATAAGTCTGTCTCGGACTTTATCTTCACCCTCAATGGAGGGGCGGTATGTTGGAAGAGTTCCAAACAAGATACCGTAGCAGACTCGACGATGGAGGCTGAATACATCACTGCCAACGATGCTGCCAAAGAGGCTATCTGGATGAAGAAGTTCATTGCTGAACTTGGTGTGGTTCCATCCATTGAAGATCCAATATCCATGTATTGTGATAATAATGGAGCTGTGGCTTTGGCCAAGAAACCCCGGTCCCATCAGTGATCCAGACATATTCTGAGGCGGTATCACCTGATCCAGGAGATAGTTGATCGCCGGGAGATCGAGATCAGGAGAATAGATACGAATGACAACACGGCGGATCCACTTACGAAGGCCCTCCCCCATACGCAGTTTGAGAGAATTTTTAGGATGTTGGGTAAGCGATACTACAACTGGCCTCAGTGCAAGTGAGAGATTATTAAGAATATGTATGCCCTAGAGGCCATTATTGTATATTATAGTGGATGCTTGGACATATATATAGAGGACTTTCTTGCTCGACATGATAGTATGATATTTGGTTGCTCTTTATCTTAACATGTATACTTGTTTTAGTTTACTCTCTTTGTGATACATGTTGATAAAGCCCTTAGGATGGTGGCTTGACTACCAGGACTATGATGCAGATCATACTAGTGGGGCTCGTGTAGTCCACAAGCACATCCTTTAATAGTTCCTAATCGAGGGAATATCGAAACAGGGCATCAATATTCCAGAGAAGACCAGTGTGTACATTTCTTGACCCTGTATGGGGCGAGGGTTGATCTCATAACCATTGGTATTTGACATCAAAGATTGTGCACATGTGCTCATTGGAGAATGGGTACACCGAACAGGACTCACCGAGAACTCCTAGATGGTACCATACCTATCGTCAGATAGCAGTTATCTGGTGACACTTGTATAGGTTAGTCTGTAGACTCAAGACCGTCATAGTGACTTGTGTGGTTCCCACTGTGCTTTGATTTTCTCCCTACCACGGCTCAAAAGAGTCATGCAAACAGGTGGATTTTAGGTACAGTTCCGAGTCACATGGAGGCTGTAAGCGATAGGAGGGGTTTTGTCTCTCCCGGTACTGGGAGTTGATGTTGCTCTATGCTCGATTGGCTATAACAGTAAGTCCCTGGCCAGGGCTGATAAGATTTACTGGTAAGTGTTATCAGTAGTTTCTCGAAAGGTTATAGGCCACACATCGGCATGACTTATCGAGTTAGTGGAGTCTGACGATTCCACCCCCAGACTCGATATGTGACATATCAGACGAAGAGATCAGACTGTACGGTAAATGTTGCTTATAGGCTCTACGGAAGTTTGGAAAAGTTTGCTTGTTGATCTTTTATTCGTTCAATACCTGGGTAGCCGTTACGTCCAGCTAGTACCGCTGACGGCTTGTATGTATCTGATGTGATCATTACCTACTGCTGGCGTATTGACGAGTCCTTAGAGTCCCACATCGAGGTTTCCTAGCTCAAGCGAAACGAAGCAGGGCACGTATGGAGATATGTGAGCGAGCTTGATTAAATACGAGTATATGATACCGTATTCTAATCTAGCGATATTTGATATCAGCCAGGTTATATGTGATATAACTGGATTATTGAGTCAAGTGTTGATTCAATGATTTGATTAATATATATATGTTTATTGTCACGACCCGAATGAGGCACGTGACCGGCACTTAAATCACGTAACATCTAAAGACGTCGACGTGGTCTAACTAAGCCGAAACCCGGAATCTAAACCTTTTTGAAAATATTGGAGGTGAGCTTTAAATTAGTCATCAGATGAGATCAGTTTAAAATAAACATTTAAGTTTAACTAAATATGTTTGAAAAAGCATCTGTGACGTTTTGAAATCCGGCAGCACCTCCTTTGTAAATTTTGATTAAAACCCGATACAACATAACAATATAAATAGCATCCTAACGGGAGCTAGCTTCCACGCCCAAACGGCGGAGCAACCAAGTAAATAATATATGACACACAATGGCGAAGAAAATAGAAGCGAAGCAACATCAACAATATAAAAAGGTCGACTCCAATGAGTACGACGCCCACAACACACAATTCTAAATCTCGCTTCTAAGTCCACAATATACTAGTTCTAAGTCGATGGAGTTTTACTAGATACAAGAAGATATGAATATACAAGTGTGAGTACGATACAACAGTAACCCACCTAATAAAGCAATCACCGAAAAGAGTGTGTGTGTGCCCCAAGCCGCTGATAATCCAAGCTGTAAAACCTGCAAGAAACTATGGCACAACGGGGGTGAGTTGCCTACTCAGTGAATAAAAGTACATCACAAGGTAGAAATCGAAATGCACAACGATACCTAGGTCATAAGTATAGTACTATCATATCATGTACTAATATAATATATGATATGCATATGTATTATAATGCAAGTCTACCCATCACATGAACCCAAAATAGAATATATCATATGCAAATGACCTGTATCTAGATATATGCCCATAAATAGCCGAAATTATATATGTAAACCTCTTCTTAAAAATAGCCGCTGAATACATATGTCACGGCATAAAAGCAGCCGTGATAGTATGAAATATAATAGGTATCTTATTTAAGATATACGTCTTGCTGTTTTAGTAAAGAGTGATAAGAGATTTACGGTTTAAAAGATCCCAGTGTCATACTAGACATGTTAAAATAAATGAGGCTATAGCTCTATTTTTAAATTCATTTTTATATGCAACAATCGGTAAAAAGGTTATTCAGGTACTATCCCCCGGATCAGTCCTGGTCGGCTACAAAACCCATACATAACTGTATACATCAATGATAGCAACATATCAACATCTGGATGTCCAGCATCGACACCCAAAATCAGAAGTCCCTCGTGTCCATCACCGACACGCAAATCCTCAAATCTCTCGTGTCTATCACCGACACGCAAATGTAGATATCGTCGACACCATCTCAACAGATGATCTCCATCCGACATCCCTGGCCTCGGTCGGTATCCCCTGGATATCCGCCATGCCCAAATCGAACCCCGATCAGTATCCCCTGGATATATGCCGTGATTATCTCTATCTCCGGTATCGAGTGTCCTCTCTAGGCTCCCTGCCTCTAATGCAGCTTTCCTGGTCCTCGGTCTCAACCGAGTCCACCATGTATCCGACTGTATACTCCCCTACTCAGTCCGGATAAGTAGCAAGTCTGTAACCGTATATCCCCCCCCACTCGGTTCGGAATAAAACAATCAGAAAACATCAAGCTCATGGTGGACGTCAACTCATCATATCTAAAAATATCAAGTAAAGAATAAGAATACTTGCATAGATCATTCTGATGATATTATATATATATACATATATAACAGCGTCCAATACTACTGATATATATCATCAAAAGTAAAACATCCTGAAAACTCATAAGAATCAAATACGAATACCTATATTACTGGTATTCGCAATGCTTAACGGTTAATAAAGGTAAAGTACATAAATAAAGTCATACAAGCAATAAACGTAACAATCCTACTGTGTCATGGCAATACTAATGATGTGCAGCGTAGCATACGCGTCTGTGCTTGTGCAATATGGTAATCATTAGTATTTGTGTGAGTGTTCTATAAGTGTATAAAGCCTACTCGTATCTACATCTACATACGCATCACGTAGTATAGCAGTCCTACAGTGACATGGCAGTACCAATGAGATGTAGTGTAACATATGCATATATGCTCATGCAACATAATACTCATTGGTAGTTGTGCAGTGTTCTATCAGAGTGTTCGTATCACGGAAACGTATAATATCGATAAATATATCGCGAACATGTAAAGTAAATCTAAGGGTAATTATTAAATGTAACTACTTGCTATGAGGTATACCATTTTCTTTGAAAATGGAACGAAACGTTGGTTTTCAAATAAGGAAGCTGCCTTAGGTTAAAAATAGATATTCCTTTTGGAAATTGGCATCGCATCCTTGTCTTTTATCATTAAAAAGGGAAACGAATCATTAGTTTTTAAAAGAGTATAGCTCACTCAAGTATTACGTTCTAAAACGAAATAAAACGTGACTCTACGAGTCTAAAGGAAACTTGGCCGTTATTCGGCTTGCTAATCTCGTCATCACAAGTACGGTATGATTCCTCGTACAATATCCACATTATCACAATATCCAAATTATCTAAAGTACGGCATGATCCCTCGTACAAATCCACCAAACCATGAATAAAACTATATGCACATGAATAACATATTAGATGCAACATAACAATAATGCCATTAACTTGAATTAACACTAAGAACTAACTAGATAGCATAACTATCCTAATTATATGGTTGCGGGGGTGTTATACGCCATCCACCCGACTTCCCCCGTAGATGTAAATATACTCACCAACTTGTCGAGCTCGTCGAATCCATGATTGCTATGTCCGTCAACTCCGTCTCAGAAACCTTCGCGATCGTACCTATAATCGTAGTTATGAAATATTGGCGTAAATATCATATCGAAATCAAAACAATGAGCTAAGTATCTATAGGTTAGAACCTATAGCTTACTTACTCCAGAAACGAACAAATGCCCATGAAATTAACGTACGAACGTCGACGTTTAGGTCGCAGTACAGAAATACGAAAAACTTATATCGAAATGTCGGAAACTTGATAAAACCCTTACTAAAATATTCCCAGATTTCTCTGTATGAATACTTGGACAAATCAAACAATACTGTATGTTATAAAATACCTAAATAAAGCTACAGAAGAAAAACCAACACCAAACACCTCAGGAAGTCCGGCGACGCCGGTCAGAATGAAGTTTTCGCCGGGTTAAGTGTGGAAGTTGGGGCTCGGGTTTTAGGTGAAGTCTTCTAGTTTTCTCATGATATTATGGTCTTGTTAGTTTTTCAATTGGTTTTACCTAATGGTTTCAGATTCAATTCTAGTATGATACATATCACAATTAAACTAGTTTTCTAATACTGCATACTAAAGACAGATCATAAACAGAATTGATAAAATAAAGAAAGAAGGAGATATACCTATAGAGAGGTAGTACAAAGAAATCCAGCTTAAGAAGTGCATGTGGAAGTATTAAGAGTTTGTATTGGCTCAAGCTTGAAGATGTGAACAACTTTCATGAAGGAAATTATGGCCTTCTCTTATGGTGATGTATACTTAGAAATATTTTTTTTTGGAGCTTAAAGAAACCTATGGTTCAGTTTGAGAGAGCTAAAGCATTTCTAAGTGTGTGAGTAGAGAAAGCATGAGATGTTAAGAGAGAAGGAGGAGGTGTCAAGAGAGAAGGAGGGTGTGTAAAGTTAGAAGAAGGAGGTGGATGGAGTTGAGCGTGGGTGAGGGTGTGTTGGTATGAGGGTTTGAACTAGGATATCATATACCAACCCTTAAAAGAATTACAACAAAAGAAAAACCTTTCATGTTATAATTTAAATACATGTAAAATAAAAAGATATGAGATAATTAATCTATCACTTAAATATCATTAACTTAATATAAAATATCATGTCATGTTAAAATAATTAATATATCATTTTTATGATATCATACACTTTTCTTCATATTTACCAAAATAATTACATTTTTACGGATATAATTCCGATACCCAATTTTGATAAGCGATATCATTTTTGTAAACTTATTATATTCATATTTAAAATTATAAATTAAAATTTATAATTTTCCAAAATGTTACATTTATATATTTGATATTGGCCGGTTATATATGATATAACCGGATTATTGAATCAAGTGTTGATTTGATATCTAATATTGAATAGTAGTCGGTTATATGTGATATAACCGGATTATTGAATCAAGTGTTGATTTAATAATTTGATATACATATATATTTTATATTAGCCGGGCTATATATGATATAGCCAGATTATTGAATCAAGTGTTGATTTAATAATTTTATATATATTTATATTATATATATATAAACTATTATTAAGCGCACTTAAGATTTTCTTCTCTTTATATATATACTTATATATATATGTGTGATATATATATATATATATATATATATATATATATTTAAATTGTATCATGGTTGATGATACATAGAACATAGATGTATGAGAATCACACAAGAGTAAAAGATAAAAGAAATGATTTATATTTTTAAGAAAAGAAAAAGAAGAAGAGAATGAGTCATGGCTTTGGATGTTTGGAGAAACATTGAGAAACCATGACTCATCTCTAATTCTTGTTTTATTCTTAGATATTTTATCATTCTTATCTTATCTTATCTCTTAGCTCATGGTTCATATACACATCCAAGTTCATTTTCTTCATTCTCTCTTCACTAAAATTTTCTTGAGTTGAGAAAAAGAAAAGAGAAAAATATTTTAAGTGAGCAAATCTCCTACTTCATCAACCTACACTAATCTAACCCATTAATTTAGGTTGTTAACTTCATTAATACCTTGATTAGTGAAGTGTGAGCTTGAGTGAGAGAGATTTCAAGGTGGATCATTTTCGGCAACGAAGACAACAAACAAGCTCGATCCTTTCTTCAAGTGGAGCCTTAAAAAGAGTTTTAGGGACTACTACTTGGAGCGTTAGAATTCAAGGACTATACTACAAAGGTTGTAAACTCATTTCACTTAGTATAGAACTTGTTTGCTTACTATAAAACCCTAATTTTCTAGTTCGATTCTTGTTTAGTGTACTTAGACCTCTAGATTTTTGTAAAATTGTATACTTGATGCTCATATAAACCCAGTAGAGGTGCTAAGACATACTTTTAGTTACGTACAGCTATTGCCACCAACGTGCTTATGGTTATGGATTTATCTAGTAATTCACTGCCAGCATACTGCCGAGTCTTTAGAATCCCACACAAAGGGTTTTCCTAGTTCAGGAGAAATGATATAGTAGCCGTATTTTGATACGTGCAGAGTTCCGATCGAATGATTGTACTAGGTACCCAGACTTTCAATCAGGAAACGTGTAGTGTTCTGATCGAATGATTGTACTAGTTACCCGGACTTTCGATCGGACGGTTGATAATACTAGCCGGCTTGGGATTGAGCCGGATTATTAAAGCAGATGTTGATTTGATAATTTACGTATATATATTTCGATATGTATATTATAATATTATGTTCTTTGTGTTATTCTATCTCTTTGGGTATTCGTTTTTTGATACGAATACGGGTATGTATATACAGTTGAGTGTATTCCGTATTTATACGGAAAACGTTCTAGAAGGTGGCACCTCATTTTAGTTTATCCATTTATTAATTTAAATGGAAAATGAGGTGTAAAGGTAGTGAGGCGAGTATGGTGAGAACCATGCTTGAATAGTATTGACAAATGAATTGTATAATCATTTGTGCAAATTATTCAAGTATGGTTGCTATATCTTTATTGGAAAAATGTTTTTACAAACCATGGTTCATGATTTTCTCTCACTTGGATGAAAAAAGAAAGAAATCATTCTCACGATTTGCTATCTCTCCTCACCGGTCCTTCCTACAATTTCATGTGTTGAGAATTAAGGGTGAAAGAGAGATAAATATACACTAGTAATAACTCACTACATTCTAGACATTCTAGATTAGCAACCTAGAGTCTCTAGTTGCTCCACTAGATTTTTAGTATGGAGCTAGAGCCCTGAACCACATCCCTCGGGTGGATCATCTTCAACGGAGGAAAACCGACGGCCAAGCTCGATCAAAGAGAACTCAAGGAGCTAAAGAAGAGGGTAGAAGATCCAAGGACACGGATCTTTTGGTAAAACACTCTATCACAGTAGCTAGAACTCTTTTATCTTGCCAGTTTCATGTTTGGTTTCGATTCTAGGTAGTTATTTCTAGCGCCAAGTTTTTAAACCTAAAATTTTTTCGTTCCGCAACGGCCGTGGTTAACGGTTAGGGCGCTAGGAACCCCAATAGATCCCTACATCGTAAACCTAATATATATCATGAGGGAGTCAAATTTCTTATACCAACGTCTAGGTGACTGCTTCAAACCACAGAGAGATTTCTTTAGCAAACAAACGTGGCCTTCTTTGCTTTCAACTTCGAAACCTTCGGGTTGTTGCATATAGATTTTCTCTACCAAATCACCATGCAAGAATGCAGTCTTCATATCGATCTGCTCGAGTTCCAATCATGCATAACTACCGAACCGAGCAAGACACGTATAAAGATGTATTTTACAACCGGGGAAAATACGTCATCTAAGTCAACCGCCCGAACCTGCGAATAGTCTTTAGCTACCAACCGTGCCTTGTACTTCGTATCTAAAACCGCTTGGTCTCCTTCCTTCTTCTTGAAAACTCACTTATAGCCAACTACTTTCTTTCCTCCTTCGGGCTTCACGAGTTTCCATGTCTGGTTCTTGTGAAGAGCCTTGATCTCTTCATTTATAGTGACTAGCCAACGAGCTGACTCATCGAATGAGATAGCTTCTTTATAACTCGTCGGCTCGCTACTATCAACTGTCTCTACAACAGACAGTGCATACGCTACTAGATCATCGTACCCATATCTCTGAGGAGATCTAATGTCCTGTTCACACCATAATATTGCATTATTATATTCCCCATTCTTATTCTTTTTATAAATAAACAGGTGCTTTTGACGTATGTCTGCTACATGTTACAGGTTACAGGTTCTTGGACAGAAAACAGTGAAAACGATGTGAAAACGATGAAAAAGTGGACTTTGACCAACAAACAAAAGACTCTTGATCAAGCCTACATCGAAGGACAGTTCACAATTAACAAGGCAACGCAAGGTCCAAAATTACAAAGCGAACGGTTAAAAATCCATTGTAAATTGTTTACTGGAGATCTGGAACCAACGTAGAAGCCCAATTGATAAAAGAACCACAGAATATTAAAGCCCAGAAAGCCCAAAACAAGACCTGAAAGATTCAGCATTCAAGCCGACCAATGGGCCGTGAAACCGCGGCCCAAGCCCACTCATGCCGCGGTTCCGCGGCCAGAATAAGCCCGGAGTTCATGAATTTTTTACCAAAACTCAAGGTCGGCTCTGAAAAGATTTCCTAGGGGTATTTTTGTAATTGCAGACGTGTGGATCAATTGTAACCTAGGGTTTCTATCTCCTATAAATAGAACCCAAATCATTGTAAATGCTATGCCTCCTTTTAATAATAAAATTCAGAATTCTTTATGGAGAGCATCGGTGCCTCTTTTCAATTCATGAATTCAGATATGACATCCCTGTGTTGATGTTTGGAGAGAGCCATCTGTAAATAGTTTTATTTAATTGCTCTAGTTTAGATTCAATTTTTGCCCTAGGTATATTTAATTCCTTGCCATAGATAATTGTTTAGAGTTAGCTTTGGGGAAGGATTTTGAGAGATGAGATCTCTCATCCCTTTCTTGCCCATAATATATTTTCAATAGGACTCCATGCATACACGCACACACCGCGTCCTACGGCACCCTATCCCTCGAGGTAGCGGTGATACCGTAGTATAAAAGCCCAGTTGCGCATGTTTTCCATGGAGGTTAGGGTAAGGATCTCTAAAGGAAGGACAAGAACCTAGAGGAAGGAACACTTTCCCGAATGGATCTAATCCCCTTTATTGATAATTTCCATAACTCCTCATAGATCTTTATTTGGGTATAGAAAGCGTTGAGATTTACTTGCATTTCCAAACCATCTCTAAACCTAACCCTAGCAAGATTTAGATTTAGATAATCGTAGTATAGATAGATTTAGTTTTTAGATTTAATAATCAATCCGACCACAATCGGAATTAACTCGTTTGAGCGATTAAGAAATTCACAACATCCCTGTGGACCGACCTGTACTCACCGGCTAGTTACCAAGCGACGCCGTTCTTGATTGCGGTTATAGATAGTTTTGAGACCAATCAAATGGCGCCATTACCGGGGATGGCGTAGTATTTCCTTTTTGCAATTTCGGGTTAATCTAAACTAAAAAATCATAAAAATCTGAAAAATCACAAAAAAATATATAAATATATCATCTGTTATTTTTGGAAAGGGTGTCATTGTGAGAATTTTGCAGGATTTACAAGCAACTTCGGATCTGGAAATTTCCAGAAAGCGAAACAGAAAATAAAAGATCAAAATAGAAGGGTATTTCAACAACAGAGCAACTGCAAAATTTTGATGAACTGATCCGTCCGGTAGGCCGCGGATCCGCCGCTTCACCCGTGCTCAGACCGCGGAAACGCGGTACTTTAGTGACGTCGTCTTCATAGAATTTTTTTGGGACTCGTGTCGTCTACTCCGCCGCGAAAACGCGGCAGGAACGCGTTTATACCGTGAAAACGCGGCCTGTTGGTGTCTACAGCTCGTGAAAAATCTTCTGTAAGCTCCTCTGTTTCTTCTCTGTAAATCTTGATATATCTTTTCTGAAAACTCCCTGCAGAATTTTGTGCGCTTGAAAAATCTCTCTCTTTCCAAATAACAAGTCTTGTGCAGGATTTTTGCGACTCGCTTAAAATAGAAATTGATTGCAAGTAATCTTTCCTGTTTGCATATCTTTTATCGAAAATCTTTTGGCTAAATTTCCAAATAAAGAGAAACAGGAAAAAGGAAAAATAATCTTTTTATAAACAGACTTGCAAAATTTTTGTCGCTACGAAATCTTGCACCACCCAACCTTCTTTCTTTTTCCCTTTCTTCTAACATGGGTACCCCACATCATAAATCTCTTGCCGAACTTTGGTATCCCGAACCTAACTTTGCGTCGTACATCAATTGTTTCGGTCAATTTAAAGACGATCCTTCCATGCCTAAAATATCTTTGAAAGATCAAATAAAAACGTCTAGGAGAAACAGTTTGACCTTTCAACCCACTCTGTGTCAACCAAGTCAACTTTTACCACCTTCGTATGTTGATACCACTTTTTCGAGCCCAGCTGTAACTCCTAAACCGATGTCCATTGCTGAGCATATTGCTCAATCTCGTAGCCGATCTTTCACCCCTCTCCACTCATCTAGTTTTAGAGATCCACAAGACTATTCATCTTTTTATCCACATGTTGACCCTACCCCTGTCCAGCCACCCACTTCCTACCAGACCTACCCGACTTTCCCACCTTCATTAGACATTGTTTCTACACGGCCTTTTGGGAGTTTCACGTATCCAAACAATTTCGAATCTTTTACCAAAACCCCCTTACCACCCAAGTCTAGTTTGGAAGAGTCGTTGGAGGCTTATATCTTAGCAACAAACAAAATGACTAGGAATGTGGAAGCGTCCGTGGCCGCCTTTATATAACCTAGTGAACCGGTAGCTAGTTTCCCACTAGCTCCAAATTTTTCAATGTATAAGGAGGCAGTTGGACAGAGTGAGAATGTGAGAGGATTTCCAAATCAAACCTACCCATACCCAATTGAATCCAACAACTCCAATTTTCAAACATGTGTCCAAAATGATGAGTTGTGCGACTTTGTAGTGCTTGATTTGCCAAATTGTGAAGAACCCCTTTCGAGTGAAACCGCACCTAATCCGTTTGACCTTTACACCTCCACTCTAGAACCTAAATTGATAAATATCCATGCTTTTGATGAGGTGTCAGAAAAAATTGATTTTCACTTGATTGAGGATATAGACGCCAGGAATATTTCGGATGATGAACCTGTCGATTTGATTAAAATTTTATGTCCAATTCATCATCCCGAGTCATTAAATGTTTCTCCTGAACCTCATATGCGTCTTGATTTTGATGATAATGGCATGGATGAGTTGAATTTTGAGGAGAATTATAAGGATAGTATTGAGGAGAGTTTTAAGGATCATATTGAGGTTGAACCATTTTTCTTTGATGTGTCGGATTTTCCAATTCATCCTCTTGAACGTTTAACTAAATCACCCTCCCTCCTTTCCATCGTTCCGACCACGCCTAATATCACGCTTGAAAACTGTGAGCTTGAAAAATTTTCCTTTGAATCTGACACAATTCTCACAGCCAATAACACGTACGAGTGTTTCACTTTTTCGGACGATGTTGATGACTCACCGCCCGAGTTTGAGTCCTTTACATTTTCAGATGAGTTAGTTGAACCATCAAACTCGGTTGCTTACAGTAGTTTCGAACCATTAATGGAATCTTTCAAGTTCGAGACAGTTTACTACGGTGAGAATGATACTATCCCTAATTCACTCCCTTTCGTCCTTCCCATTGTTCCGACCGTACAAGAGACCGTTACGCTTTCATCTCCAATACCAAGTTCAGCGTATCCATGTTTTCTTGCGAATCTTGAGGGATTTGACCCCATTTCTCGACGGGTTGATAGGTTAGCGCAATCGCTTTTAACACATCGGTCATCACAAATTGCGCTAATTTATTCACTCGATTTACACCCTCAAGATCGCGTGACCCTTCTTTCTCTTTTCCGCCCTTCTTCTTCTCCACCGAGACCATATTCTACCCTTCTTCCTACACGATCTCGTGTGATTCTCATCTCTTTTCTTTCCACTCCATTCTTTCACCAACTTGACCATTACCACGATAAGATTTTTGAATGGTTGGTGCTAACCTTTGGCTTGTGTAAAGCCAAGCTTAAGTTTGGGGGGAAACTTGTTGTATATATGTATATATATATTTTTGTTTTCTTTTTCTATAAAAAAATATAATTTTTTTTTCAAAACATTAAAAATATAAAAAAAAAATTATAAATAAATAAACAGGGGAATACCTGCATTTTGACCCTCTTGGTTTAGCATGACAGTGAGAACACTGTCAAGTTCAAGTTTGGGGGTATGCTCGATACGTCTTTTTCCTTCGCATTCATTTGTACATATTTTTGCATTTGCATACTTATTTGAAAACCCATAAAAATTGAAAATTTTCAAAAAATTATAAAAATTAATGTATTCAATTTTGGCTAATTGACTTGAGTTTGACAAATAGGTTAACTGGTTAGGAATAACTAGATCTTAGATTTAGTAAATTAAAAACGCTAAAGATAACCTTCTTTAAAGTTTAATAGTAGAAAGTATATGTCTTTGTAGTTTATTTAGAAATAGGCAAATTTTGAGTTCACTTCTTGGGCTAAGTCGAAACGAAGGAAAAGTATTGATATTCTTATTAGAGTATAAGTTTGAAAAATAATTCCTAGCTTAAGTCTAGATTCTGAAAATGTATACCCTACAATTTGCACAATCACGCACCTTGAAACTTGGAATAGTAGAAGAGACCTTGAATGCTCTTGTTTAAAGTCCTTAGTACAATGAAAATGAAAAATATATATATAAATGTGAATAAATAATAAAAAAATGGACACTGGTTTTTGTGATTACTTAAGGCTGCAAAAATAGAAAAATATTTAGCGAGGGTGCTTCATCACCTAGTGCCTTAGACCAATTGGTTTGGGAGTCACTGCTAAAAGCCTTGGGTGTTGCAAGACTAGGAATTATGCTTTAATGTGCAAACACATCTTGTAATCGGTTGTTGGTACCTCAAGAAGTATTAACGGTCGCATGAAGGATGTGTAAGAAAAATTCAATTAAAAATTCACCTACTAATAAGTACTTTGGACAACGGACAAGGGCATGATTGCTTGATTTGAATTTCCAAGTGTAGGGGTGATTTATACACACACGTGGGGGGTATGTGATTGGAGTTTAGATGAGAGAAAGGAATGAAGAATAGAACTTGTATCTTTAGTAGTGTTGATAAAAATTCCTAAGTAGAGATGGAACCCTAGAAGGAAAACTTAAGAGATGCCGAAAGCTAAGTAGGTCTGCATAACATATATAATCTTAAGTTAAATGATGAGGAAGTGTGAAGAATAAGGGTGGATAATTTACGAGTCGAAGATAATAGAATTCCTTGTTAGAAAACCTAATTGGAAAATAAGAGTTAACAGGCCGAATTGATAGGATTTTATGGGTAGTATTCGCTGAAAACCCTCAGGAGACAACACTCCTCCTACTAGGGACACCTAGAGGTTTAACGGCTTGTTGCACATGCTGAGTGCAATCGTGTTTCCCTGCGAAAGTGCAGTTAGGTTTTTGTAGAGAATGAAAAAATAAGTTTGCTCGAGGACAAGCAAAAGATAAGTTTGGGGGTATTTGTTCACACCATAATATTGCATTATTATATTCCCCATTCTTATTCTTTTTATAAATAAACCGGTGCTTTTGACGCATGTCTGCTACATGTTACAGGTTACAGGTTCTTGGACAGAAAACAGTGAAAACGAAGTAAAGACGATGAAAAAGTGGACTTTGACCAACAAACAGAAGACTCTTGATCAAGCCTACATCGAAGGACAGTTCACAATTAACAAGGCAACGTAAAGTCCAAAATTACAAAGCGAACGGTTAAAAATCCATTGTAAATTGTTTACTGGAGATCTGGAACCAACGTAGAAGCCCAATTGATAAAAGAACCACAGAATATTAAAGCCCAGAAAGCCCAAAACAAGACCTGAAAGATTCAGCATTCAAGCCGACCAATGGGCCGTGAAACCGCGGCCCAAGCCCACTCATGCCGCGGTTCCGCGGCCAGAATAAGCCCGGAGTTCATGAATTTTTTACCAAAACTCAAGGTCGGCTCTGAAAAGATTTCCTAGGGGTATTTTTGTAATTGCAGACGTGCGGATCAATTGTAACCTAGGGTTTCTATCTCCTATAAATAGAACCCAAATCATTGTAAATGCTATGCCTCCTTTTAATAATAAAATTCGGAATTCTTTATGGAGAGCATCGGTGCCTCTTTTCAATTCATGAATCTAGATCTGACAACCCTGTGTTGATGTTTGGAGAGAGCCATCAGTAAGTAGTTTTATTTAATTGCTCTAGTTTAGATTCAATTCTTGCCCTAGGTAAATTTAATTCCTTGCCATAGATAATTGTTTAGAGTTATCTTTGGGGAAGGCTTTTGAGAGATGAGATCTCTAATCCCTTTCTTGCCCATAATATATTTTCAATAGGACTCCATGCATACACGCACACACCGCGCCCTCCGACACCCTATCCCTCGAGGTAGCGGTGATACCGTAGTATAAAGGCCCGGTTGCGCGTGTTTTCCATGGAGGTTAGGGTAAGGATCTCTAAAGGAAGGACAAGAACCTAGAGAAAGGAACACTTTCCCGAATGGATCTAATCCCCTTTATTGATAATTACCATAACTCCTCATAGATCTTCATTTGGGTATAGAAAACGTTGAAATTTACTTGCATTTCCAAACCATCCCTAAACCTAACCCTAGCAAGATTTAGATCTAGATAATCGTAGTATAGATAGATTTAGTTTTTAGATTTAATAATCAATCCGACCACAATCGGAATTAACTCGTTTGAGCAATTAGGAAATTCACAACATCCCTGTGGACCAACCCGTACTCACCGGCTAGCTACCAAGCGATACCGTTCTTGATTACGGTTATAGATAGTTTTAAGACCAATCATGTCTCTTCTTTGTTGGTCTCGAGCGAGCAAGTACACCTTATCTTGGGACTATTCATCATGAGCTTCTTCAGATGATGGTGAAAGAGAGTTCTCCAGCGAATCCAAGCTTTCACTGACCTCAATATCAATACTTGGCTCATCCTTCCCTGAATCGTCTTTACTTAAAGATTCCATATTCTTCGGTTTCAACATAGCAGATTCATCAAAAGTCACATCTCTGCTAATCATAAATTTTGGAAATTTAGGATTCGAACACCACAACCTATAACCTTTAACGCCGGTACCATAACCAAGAAATATGCATTTCTTCGGTTGAGAATCCAACTTTCTTTCACGTCAATGTGCATATATGGGACAACTAAACACCTTAAGTGTAAAATAATCAGCATGCTTTCCAGACCATACCTGCTCCGGTGTCTTAGTACCTAGCGATTTATGAGGTGATTTATTCACTATGTACCATGTCGTGCTCACCAGCTCTGCCCAAAATTCCTTGCTAAGCCCTGCATTAGAAAACATGCACCGAGCTTTCTCCATAAGAGTCTGATTCATATGCTTCACGACTCCGTTCTGCTATGATGTGTAGACAACGGTATGTTACCGAACAATACCTTCATTTTTGCAGAATTCATTGAATTTTCCACCGCAAAATTCTAACCCCTATCTGTCCTTAGTCTCTTGATGTGCTTATCTGTCTGCTTCTCAATCAACGGCTTCCATTACTTAAACGTAAGAAACACATCACTTTTGTGCTTCAAGAAGTAGACCCAAACGTTTCTTGAATAATCATCGATGAAAGTGAGCAGATACTTGGCACCGTTTCCTTTAGAAGCAACTTGAGAGGGTCCCCAAAGATCCGAATGGATATAATCAAGAGTACCTTTTGTGTTATGCACCGTCGAACTGAAGCTAACTCTTTTCTGCTTCCCAAAATCTTAATGCTCACAAAAATCCAACTTCGATGCACTCTTTCCACCTAATAGACCCTGCTTCAACAACTCATCTATACCTTTCTCACTCATATGCCCGAGCCTCATGTGCTATAATCTGGTTATTTCCATATCTGTCATAGATTTAGACGACGAAATATTCTCTGATCCGGTAGTTATCGAACCCTGCAATGCATATAAGGACCCCTTCTTTGAGCACTTCATAACAACGAGAGTACCTTTGGTTACCTTTAAAACTCCACCTTTAATGGAAAACTTATAACCCTTGTCGTCGAGTGCATCTAAAGAGATGAGATCCTTCTTCAAGTCAGGTATGTGTCTGATTTCCGCCAATGTCCTCACAACACCGTCAAACATCTTAATTTGGATCGTTCTCTTTCCAATCGCTCGACACGAACTATTGTTGCCCATCAAAACCACTCCACCATCAACTGACTCATAAGTGGTAAACAAATCCATATTGGGACACATGTGGTAGGAACATCCTGAATCCATGATCTATTCGTTCTTGGATCAATGTGTGTTGTCAAGAATTACAAGAAGATCTCCTTCTCCTTTCGCTATACTAGCTTCCACCGATTACTCCTTCTTGGATTTATCTTCTAGTTTCATCTTGTTCTGCAATTTAAAACAATTGACCTTAAAGTGCCTCTTCTTCTTACTATAATTGCAGTTCAAATTCTTATTATTCTTTGAATTCAACCTTGAAGTCTTGGTACTACCCGCCGGATTTCTCTTCTCCGCTCACCCTCGAACAAATAAGCCGGAAGATGAACCATCATCTTCGCTAGAAGTCAACTCTTTGTCGATCTTCTCTTTGTTCTTCAAATTCTCTTTGATATCTTTGATCGAGATTGTATTTCGTCCACAGACCATGGTGTCACGAAAGTGCTAATATGAAGGTGGCAACGAACATAACAAAAGAAGAGCTTGATCTTCATCATCAATCCTAATGTCGATCTTACCCAGATCTGTAACGATCGAATTAAACTCACCGACGTGAGATTTGATTGGAGAGTTTTCTGACATACGAAGTGTGTAGAGACGCTACTTCAACAGGAGTCAATTCATGAGTGATTTCTTTAAATATAACTCCTATAATTTCTGTCACAAATTTACAGCCGTTTTTTCTACCAAAATTTCTTGTAGAACTTCGTTTTTCAAGCACAACTAGATAGCTATGAGGGCTTTTTCATCCAACTCCTCCTAAGCTTTCTCTGTCATAGTGGAAGACTTTGCATTCTTCCCTAGAATCGTCTTGCTCAAATTATTTTGAGCCGTTAAGGCAATCATACGGATTTTCTATAAACAGAAACTTATATTTCCATCAAAGTTCTTGATATCAAACTTCATGATTATAGGTGACATGATGCGGGATCAATCTAAAACACCGTGAGTGCTAACGAACCCTAAAACTTCGAAATCACGATCTAAAAAAGTGGGGTAGAGGACACAAGTGTCGTTATCCACTATTAACCTAGATCACAAAATTAAAGACCTAACGGTTCAATCCAAAAGATCCCCAAACGCAACAAGGCTCTGATATCAATTTGTTGCGACAAATACGATCACGAAGTAATACAAACAATAAAGAAGAGAGAAAATAAATCACAGGCAAATAAGAAATATGAGTAATAACCAATAGATGAAGGCGGGACTTTATTAATAACCAAAATAAAGAGGAGTACACACGGTGGACAAAATACATATATCCCTCAAAACCCTAGTTCACACAAAATAAGTTCTTTCAAATATCACAAAATCTATCAGAACTAGGGTTACTACATACTTCAATATATATAGCATACAAAAGATTTTACCAAACAACTTTCTAATAAAAGCAAATAACCGGCCCAGATACGGCATAATTCTGAAGAAGGAATTCTCATACGTCTGCCCAAGTTATCTTCGAACCAACAGATCATCACCTGACGTCTGAACAAGGATGTTCAGACGTCTGGTCTTTATGTCTTCAAAAGAGCAGAGCACTCGCAGATGTCTGCACTCTTTGCTTCAGACGTTTGCCCAATGTATGCAGAGCATACAGAGCCTAGGCAGATGTCTGAAACTTTTGCTCCAAACGTCTGTACCCTATCTTGTAGATAAACTCGAATCTCCGTGAGTTCATGATAATGCCAGATATATTAGGAAATCAAATAGGGATCGAAAATAGAGGCATACACAACACCTCTGAGTATAACAAAATGTTGCCGCGAGCGATAGAAATTCCAATGTCAACGTCCCATCAAGATTTTAAGTGTTGCTAATGAGTATATTGGAGACTGGCAAAATTATTCCATTGGAATTACTGTTACTATGTTATGGAGGCGGTTTATGCTTCTCCCAAACATTCTTGAAAAATAAAAGCTTATCCGTCAGCAATAGTCACTGCCGATGCTAATCTGCGTCACAATCAATGGAACAAGTGCCACATTGCTCAGGTAACAATTCTTTTGTTGAATTTTGAAGTTAAATGGCCTTCCAATCTTTGCATGATGAAGTAATATGCAAGAGTTGACAAATATATATGATTTTTTGTTGAGTTGATAGTGTATTTCGAATAGGGTCAAGAGAAATTTTGTATTGCACTTTGGATCTACATCAATAAACATTTTGAGTAGTCATTTCATGAACTATAGTATACAAGTTGTGCCACAATAAGTACTTTATTCTTTTGTATTGTATCAAGGAAAAGGATTTTGAAATTTGTTTGAGATTGAATGATATACAGTACAAAATTTGTTTTAGAATCATAAAATTTAAACTTATAATCTTCCCTCTATGAATTAGCTGTTAAAGTAGAACACACAATCAAATCTAGAGGAGACGATAGAACTGGCTTTGGCGGAATTGGCAGGTCATCAATGCTTCCTTCAAGCATTTCAACCATCCTGCTCGTTGAGGGTCGATTTTCTGGCATTGTTTGTATGCACCAGAATGCAACGATCATAATCTTTCTTGCAATTTCTTCAGTTTCACCCGTCGCCCCAAATTCCGTAAGATCAATATCATCTCTATTGTTATCAAGATGTCGATAAATTGATTGAGGAAAGTAATCTTCGCTTGCACTCTCCGATTTAGCATCTGTCCTCTTCTTGCCTCCAAACATGTCTAGTAACATCATTCCGTAGCTATAAACATCAGACTTACTCGAAACGGCCCCAAAAGTCCTCGAAAATATTTCAGGAGCAATGTACCCGATAGTTCCTCTAGCTCCATACATCGATATAATACTCTGTTTCGGGGGGCACAGTTTCGCCATTCCGAAATCTGAAATCTTGGGGCAAAAATCTTTGTCTAGAAGTATATTGTGAGGCTTTATGTCGAAATGAACTATTCGAGTGTTACACCCACGGTGCAAGTACTCGAGCCCTCGAGCAATGCCAACTGCTATCTTGTACAGTTTCTCCCATCCCAGAGATTGTTCAGTTTGTAGTTTCTCCAAGTAAATGTACTTCTCTAGTGAACCATTGGGCATGAAATCGTAAATTAGTGCTCTTTTGGCCCCCTCCACACAAAATCCCCGTAAGGTAACGACATTTACATGAGAAGTATTTCCAATGGCAGCTACCTCATTAATGAAGTCCTCGCCGTTGCCTTTAGTTTCACTCAAGATCTTCACGGCCACTTGATGCCCATCGAAGAGTTTGCCTTTGTAAACACTGCCATAACCACCTTGGCCAAGTTTCTCACTGAAGGACTTGGTCATTTTCTTTAGACTAGAATATGAATAGCGTTTTGTTGCTAGAGAACCGTATTTCTCTAAAAAGGCCTCGATTGTTCGCGCATGATTTGCTTTCCTCTTATAACCGAATACTTCAGATATTCTTCTGTGAGAACGGAACCAAAGAATCATGATTATGCTGCCAATAATAAAAATTCCTGATCCCATACATACACCTGAGAAAAAAGGAAGAGAAAGAACAAGAAAAATTAGAACTGGTGTTGTTAGCATAAGTGAAGTTAATTCTAGTACTTACCAGATTTAATTCTATATTTCTTCTGTGTTTAATTTATTTTTGAAATAACCGTACCAAGTTTAATTCTATATTTTCTTTGCTGCATTTAACTTAAATACAAATCTATATTTTTTTGTTTGTATTTGGTAAAAGACTTTGCTTGAACATGAAACTCAAGAGTTGAACCAATGGCTTAGAGGAATGTAGCTGCCCTATTGCATCATTTGGATGAGAATTTAAGGTACTTGTGCAAATTTTATGGAAAACAGGACAAGTTAGGAATTTTTTTTAGTTTAATCCCGATAATGGGATTTTAGAAAATATCCGATTCATGAAGTTCAGTTTAGATCTATGTCAACCCATACCCTGCTGATATTGGATTATATTTATACCGATCAGATATTTTCTTGTACTAATTATGTTTTTGGGTTTTTCATGGCCTACTGCAGGCTTTTTTTTAATCGATAAATTTTATATATACTTATGTATTTCCTAATATTGATGACAGCATGCAGAGCCACTCCTTGTACATATCATAAGAATTAAAAAGCCCCTTCAACATCAAAATTTAAAAAAAATACATTGAAGCAGCTCATTAGTGTCCCTTTAGCAATTATCTGTTGTTACCAAAAGACCAATCTGCGACCCAGCGGAAGAACACCTTTCGGGTCTATAAACCTAGATCCCTTTATAAACGAATAACAAAAGAACTTGATGCAAATCGCAATAATTAAATAACACAATAGATTGGGAGGAAAATGGAAAACTTTATTAGAATTTTTGAAAAAAAAGCACCTTACAAAAAATTACAAAAACCCTCTCTTTATGATCTCCAACAACATCTCCTTCTACAAATTCTTCTTATGATCGTTTTGATTTCTTATGGAGCCGTCGTTTCGTCTCTCTTAAACTTTATGATCAAAACTATTTTTTAATGATCGTCTTGATCTCTTATGGAGTCGTCTCTCGTCTTCCTTGAACGTTATGATCAAATCGATATTTTTCCCTGATGAGCGTACCATTCTATTTATAGTATAGAATAAACTTCTCCCACTTAGATTAGGATTAACATAAATCTCCTTTATTCTTATCTAATAGAATATTATTTTTTATTTAAATCTAAATCTAAATCTATACATAAATATGAGATTTATTTATAAGAATATTTTCTCTTATCTAAATCTATATTTAAATAAGAGATTTTTCTTAATTCTATCTATAATAACTAACTATTTAATTTTTAAACTAATCTCAACAATTTCCACTTTAGTTTAAATCTAAATAGAATCTTTAAAATTTGTTGCTTTCATTTTGTATTCTTAGTTATTCTCCTCGTTTTCCCCTGCTGGCACAATCCTTTTGCAGAATTGTGAAACTGGTGTTGTCACAGTTTTTAACCAGAACTGAGAAACTGTTGCGACCCTCCTACCGAAGTCATCCTTCTTCACATTTGAGTACCTGAATAGAATCCAAGGCTATTTTGAACTTCTCCATAGGAATGACTTTCGTCCGCATGTCCGCCGGGTTCACCTTAGTATCGATTTTGATCAAATCGATCTCATTTTCGGCCCACTCCCTTATCTTGTGATACTTCGATATGCTTGGTTCGACTATGGTATACTTGATTTTTCGCCAAGTAAATGGCGTTTCGACTGTCGCAAAACAAAAAAACCAGCCCTTTATCGAACCTGAACTCGCCAACTAGGCTTTTTAACCACAAGAACTTCTTAGATGCTTCCACTGCTGCCATATATTCTGCCTCCGTCGTTGAGAGCGCCATGATATCGTGAAGTGTCGACTTCCAACTGATAGGAGATTCTACAACTGTATATACATAGCATGTAAGGAATCTTCTCTTGTTCAAGTCCCCAGCGTAATCCGTATCTACGTATCCTTACAGCTAGCTCGATTTATTTTCTGACATGTGAAAAAATAAACCGAGTCTTTTATTCCTTTTAGATACCAAAATATCCACTTTACCGCTTCCTAATGAAATTTCCCTGGATTTGACATGTACCGGCTAACTAGACTTATCACATATGATATGTATGGACGTGTGCATATGATAGCGTACATCAGCGATCCCACCGCACTTGCATATGGTACTCGAGATATCTTTTTTTTCTCCTCCGCTGATTTCGAACACTACTTGAAGAATAACTTGAAATGACTAGTGATAGAAGTGCTTACCTGTTTTGAGTCCTTCATGTTGAATCTCTCCAGCACCTTCTCAATATATCTGACTTGGGATAGCCACAGCTTTCTAGCCGTCCTGTCTTGAATAATTTACATCCCAAGAATCTTCTTCGTTTCACCTAAGTCCTTCATGTCTAATTATGCACTCAATGAAGATTTGAGAGCCTTTATTTCTGCCATACTCTTAACCGGGATCAACATATCATTGATATATAGAAGTAGATATATCGGCGAACTAGCAGTTTCGAGTATACTCAGCTGTCATACTCACATCAAGAATAGTTGGTCTTCCTCATGAGAGAATCGAAGTGCTTGTAATACTGAGAGAATCAAAGCTCTTGTAAAACTGCCTAAGAGACTGTTTCAATCCATATAAAGACCGCTTGAGCTCACATACATAATCCTCTTTGTCGGGCTCTATAATCCTTCAGATTGCTTCATGAAGATCTTCTCTTCTAACTTACCATGTAGAAATGCCGTTTTTATATCCATTTGCTCCAACTCTAAATCTTGAGTAGCTACTTTCGCTAACAACACTCGAATAGACGTAAACTTGACTGCCGGCGAGAAAATCCCGTTGTAGTCAACCCCCTCCTTATGAGTAAAATACTTCGCAACTAAATATGCTTTGTATTGCTTGTTTTCCTTTTTTCTGTATACCCACCTGTAGCCACTAGTGTAAGTCCCTAGTGCACTCGCCGCAGAGGCCGCGGCCGATGCAGAAGCGGAAAACAAAAATTATTGAGAAGGAGACTAAAGACTATAACCTAGTGATCGATCCAAACACAATAACTAGAAAACTAGCAAGCAATGGTTAGGATATACAACCTTCTACACGTGTCCACCCAATCGTGGAAGACCTCACCAAGCTCCTTGTATGTCGTCCAGATCAAGCTCGAATAGCGACCGTCCTTACGGAAGATGATCCACCCGAGAGAACCGATCCAAGTTCTGGCTTCACCAAGTGAAGTAACCGACGCTCCAAGCTCGCTACGAATGTAGAGTGGAGATGTAAGAATTTTCCACTATCTTTTTCTCTCTCTTTTCTAAGTTCTAGAGAGCTAGCAAGAAGAAGGAGGAAGAGATGAAGAAGTAGTAGCCATGGAAAAAATAGCTAAGTGTTATGTAAGAAAAAGAATAACCTGTAGAAAAGAATATAGCTTGGTTTTTTTTACAACCATCTAAGAATAGTGAACACAAATGAATACGCAATATAAAAACCAAGCTATCACTCTCTACCATACTTTTTAACACCTCATCCTCCACCTGATTTTTGATTTCCCTTTAAAGTAAAATCAACAAATGAAGTTTCCATTTTCTAGAACAAATTCCGTATAAATATGGAATACAACCCGGTATACGTATCGAAATACATATACGCGTATTTGTATAAAAATACGAATAGCCAAGATAGAGAAAATGAATAGTGAACAATAATACTAGAATACATATATTAAAATATATATATATAAAAATTATTAAATCAAAACTTGATTTAATAATCCAACTTAATCCTAAACCGCTAGATTATCAACCGTCCGATTAAAGTCCATGTAGCATGTGCACGTATTTAATCGGACCCCTTATATGTACCAACATACGTCATCTGCATCATATCGCCTGAACCAAGAAAACCCTCTGTATGGGACTCTAAATACTCGACAATACGCTGACAGTGATTTACTGGATAAATCCAAAAACCACAAGCACGTCAGCGCCACTAGCTGTACGTAACGGCTACCCAGATATATGCCAAAAGGAAGATCGACAATCAAGTCGGTCCGTACCCTACTGAACCTGAATGTGGCAATCTCCATATAATCCGGTCTCTTCATATAAGAGTATCGCATACCGGGTCTAGGGTGTGGATAACGTCAGACCCGTAATAACTCGATAAGTCGTGTCGAAGTCAATCTCATCACCAGCCGAAAAACTACTGAACTCATATTAGTAAATATCAACCACCGTGGCCACGGATTTAAGTTGATAGCCAACCGAACACAGTGCGACATCAACTCCTAATACCAGGAGAGACAAATCCTCGAAAATCGCTCACTGCCTCCATGTAGCTCGGGACTGTACCAACTAAAATCTGTTTGCATGACTCTTTTGAGCTATGGTAAGGTAGTAATCAAAGTACAGTGGGAACTCACATCAGACAAATGACAATCTCAGATCAAAAGACTAATATGTACTCATGCTACTAGAGAACTTCCATCTGACGATAGATATAATACTATCTAGAAGTTATCGGTGAGTATGTCCAGTGTACTCACCTTTAGTGAGCATATGTATACTATCTTAGGTGACACAACACCAATGGCTTGTGAGACCGGCCATCGTCCCTTGTCGGGGTCTCGAAACGTATACACCAGTATACTCCGGAATATCGATGCCCAGTCTCGATACTCCCATGATTAGAGACATTTAAGGATATGCTTATAGACTACTCAGCTCTCACGTATATGATCGTCATCATAATGATGGTAGTCAAGTAAGAATCATATGGGCTTCATCATTATGTATTTGTGACACGTAATAAAAAGTAAAACGTGTATACATCAATGATAAAGACAAACCAGATAGCATACTATCATATCGGGTAAGATTGTTCTACCTGTATAGGTCCTCCTTCAATTATCATAATCGCGTGCTTGCAATTACAATAATTACCTTGAGGGCACTATATCCAACAATCCCCCACTCGCACTTAAGGATGATTATTTCGGTATCATATACCTACATCCCATATGCTACCGAATACCCAATTTCTCTCCTAATCGGTTTCACAAAACTCATTTGAGAAACTTCCGTGTTCGAGAAATTGCCTCAGCTAGTGGATTCGCTACAATGTTTCAACTTCCTCTCTCTATATCTCAACTTCGTGGAGATGAACAATCTTCTGAACTGAGCGACACCCCGCCATAAGAATTTGTCTGGATAATTGATGAGACCAAATTCATAAATGAACAACCTTATCCAACAAACTTCTTAGGCTATATCCTCTATCGAGTTATAACTAGCATCCTGTACCATGCTTACCTCAGTATCCCTATTGGAATGCTATCCAATATACTGATCCTCAGAAGAGGCTAAACTCAAAACTGTGATAGCATCTCTATCATCCAAGTCACCTTGGATGCCTGAACCGATAACCCCCACCTGAAAGTGGCTGCTGTTAACATATACTAAGAACATCCTCTTATGTTCATAATTGCTTCCTATTGTTTCTCCAGGATTGGATTAATATCTGCTTACTACAGCAAGTATATAAGCAACATCTGGTTTTGTACAAGACATCGCATGATTGACTCAATTGCCTAAGTAAATGATATTTCATTCATGCCAGTCCTTCTCCTCATCAGTCTAGAAGACATCTCTTTAGAGAGGATGGCTCCATCACCTATGGGTACACCACCACGACAGGAGTCGTCCATTCTAAAATACTTTTAGAATGTTGTCTAAGTATCCGGATTAGGACACTTCCCTAATCAAGATCTAAAATCATAGATCTAGTCACCGGAATCCCTAATATATTATCCATATCCAATGTGGAGAAAACACTATATGACAACCAAACTTTGATCGATTGCAGATAGAAATATCACTTCTTATTAGGAGTATGTCATCCAAATCCCAGGACAATACTCCCTACACTCTTCTTACTGGGTTCATCTTTTGTTTTAATGAAGTCAATCACCTTGAATGTCACATCAAAATAGATGATCTTTCTCCGCTATGCATGCTTTAGTCTACGAATTGACATAAGCAACTTGCACACGTTCTGCTGCTCCCACTGACTACGATAACCCTCTTGCAGAGTCATATACACGTGCACTTCAAAATTCATATTTGGAAAGACGTTATAGTCATCCACCTGCCAGATATCAAAGTCATGAATAGCAACAATGGCAATTCATATCCATATGGACTTTACTGTAGACACTGAAGTAAAATTTTCATCACAATCGACAATGGGTATTTGATAAGAATATTTACAACAAGTCTAGCTTTATTAGGTTAATACCTTTCCACCCGCACAGATCTCGAAAGGTCTACTTGCTCCTAATGGAGTTTACCCTTTCAGGAGTACCCAGCAAAGTCCAAAATCCATAATTTGCTGAAGTGCATGGAGTCCATCTTGGATATAAAGTATCTGGTCACCTGGAAGTTACCACTTCCTATAACCTGCAGCTAACTAGTAGGGCCATTATAACCATGATGCTGACCTTCCTGTCACCGTCTATGAGAAAACCAAAGTATCTCTCAGGTTGCTGAGGCCACGTACTAAAATCAGCGGAGTGGCTAATAGTTTGTCAGGTCCAATTGAATTCTTAGATTCTACTAAATTTTTGGTAACCGTTTGTGATTCTGGAATTACTTCCAGTTCTACCATACTCCCACTTGTTTCTTTTGCAAGAAGATTCATTTTATAAAAAAGAGATGGCGAGTCAAGAACAATGTAAATATTGATCTTGAAAATGGTAAAAACAAAAACCTAGCTAATGCTTGGGATATTCCACAAACAACCATTACCGAAGCGTGCCTTGAATTTGTCCGGATTCTGCTTTTAAACAGGAATCGGATAAATCCATATCTTAATAATCTCAAGTTATGAAACCAATCTATATCCATATAGAATCAAAGGCACTAATTCAGATGGAACCAGATTCAAATATCATGCAATTGTTTCCAGTGCACATCTCAAATGGAAAAAGGCCAATACATCATTACTCATCAAAGAGTGAACCTGCAGATAAGCAACTTGAGAGAGAATCAAGTTCTCAATATTACCATGATGGAATACGTAGCATAAGTATCTACATCTTCCATTACTTCGAAAAATCCTGATTCTTCCAATGTATGGTTATCTACTTTATTCTTATACCCATAAATTTCTCAAAATCTTTGAACCTTGCATTATAACGAATGCGTGTCTAAAAATAGAGAACTCATAGGTAAACCTGAATGAAGTAAGAGTACCGACCCATTGTCCCGAAGGACACTGGACAATATACATTTTCATGTATAAGCCTTAAGAGTTCAATAACTCGAACTCTGTGTGTTATAAGTTAAAAACTGTATTTTGGTTAAGAATGTCTTACACCATTATTCAATACACCTTAACTTATCCTCAACTAATTAAGGTAAATGTTTATAATACAATTTTCAAAAGTTATATTTCACTTTATAAAATAAAGATATAGATATATCATTTTGAAAATTGGTGCATATTAACGGTTTATTCGAAAACAAATATTTGTCGTTAGGCGAAACCAGGTGATTTAATCCAATATCACCAATTGCAACGAATTCCGATATTGAGAATCAAATCGTCCATTTCCCTATATTCTACTCCTACTCAGCATCTGTAACGATGTACCGATGTGAGATTCAAATCCGGTAAATCCATACTCTGAAGTCAGAATTAATTAGGAAAATAGTTCTCATTTATAAGTACACATAATTTCTGAAACATAAATGTTTCAAGGGGTCGCCGGGTATTCCTAGTAATACATTTTTCCTTATCCAGATTCATGACAGTAGTCGCAATTTACTTTTCCCTCACTTCAATCCCCTTTTATATCTCTATATCTTACCTTCTGTACACCGCATTTAGGCTAATTGGTTTTCTTCTTTCCCAACCTTTCGGCACCAGCCTGAGGTCTGAAAGAAGACTATCAATAAGCTAATAGGCGTACTCTCCAAATATAAGGAGCTCTCGCAACCTTAGAGAAGGTAAAAGAAAAAGTCAACCGAATAATATACTCTAAATTCTCCAAAACTAGCGGCTATCCTCGACTGAAATAATTTCTTCGAGTTCGTATGTAACTATGCGATGGCCATTTTCAAGAAATATGGATCATCGTAGTGATACGGAGTGTTCTAGAGAAATGCAAAGGAAAAGTAGGAGTAGCAGAGATATTTGCAATTTTGTCATGAATCATGACAATCTAAGGCCAAAATGTGTAAGAGGGTTCGGTTAACTTGGTTCATGAGTTTTAGATTGCTTAATCACTTTATCTGGGTTGCTGTAACCAGAGAGAGAAAATAAACACTCAGCATGAACTCTATCAAGATTAGATTACTTAATCACTTTATCTAATCAGGATGGCTCCCATTGTTTCCTCAAATTCTCGTTCAAACCCTAAAAAGAGAACTAGTCGGGATCATATACACCTTACAAGTTTGTTAACCGTTCAGCCAGGTCAGTGTCGGTACTCTGAGGGAGGTCCTCGTGTTTTCGCACGAACCCAATTAAATAACCCCGTTACGGTAGAGGCGTAACCTCGTCAACACTTTCTAGACACTTAATAGATTAGCTAATTGTAAAGTGAAAATCTCTTGAGGAGTAATACCTACTCATCAGTGGGAATCGAGACCCAACTATCATCGTGTGATAATATTGACAGAAGTCGACCAAAATTACCACTCTCGAGAAGGTATGCGCAAACTTGGCAAGTTTCCTTTATATTTGAAACTCCCGATATAGTTTTTGCTCCTAGCGCTTATGACTTTGACGAAGGTCAAAACATCATAAGTCGCAAATCAAGTTCAACCCGCCATTGTCCTGATTAATTTAGACCCATTCGTACAAGTCCTTGACGAAGGGCAAAACAACAGTACGTCTATCCTAGATTAATGCATCTATCTATGCGACAGACAAGTATCCCTTAGCTACCAAACACTATATCTTGGCGAAGGTCAAAACACGTAGCATGAATACTAGTGGATACCCATCTGAAACGACGGAGAGTTACAGCTGGTTTTGGTGAAAAACTTTTAACGTAATGAACTTGATATCGTTGAAGGAACTCGAGTGGCTTTGAAATGGAATGGTTTAGACTCCGTATTTCAAAACTAGTAACATAAGTTTTTGCTTAAGAGCGAACTCCCCGTGAAGGGATCAAGGCTCTTTCCTCATAGAATGGGGCGCATGATATTCCTAACCGAATACCTCTATACAAAGTAAAAGAATATGACTAAAGTTTTGAAGAAAACCGAGTAGCTTTAAAAATTGGTTCCGACAACATTAAACAGATTTGTTTTCCTTGCATTAAAGATATAATGCAGTCCCATCAAATCTAGTTTCTAAGCCACTCCAGAAACAACCAAAATAGCATACTTTTATATGTCATCCGCATTCGCCACGAGGTCCCGGGTCTTCACCGTAAGGTTACTTAACTTACGGCAGGGTGAGGATAGGGTTGGCGAGGATAGGGTTAGTGCGGATGCAAAACATATAGAAGCATCTACCAATATATATATATATATATATCAACATCGCAGGCAGATAATAGTCATCATAGGCAGATAAGAATCATCACAGGCATGTGAATAACAATATGGAATAGCTGATAAACTAGGAGCCCCATGTTTCATTTGAGCTGCAAATGAGACGCAACGCTCCTGGGTCGTGAGGATAGCCCGTACAAAATCGATCCTAGACCCTACAAGTGCAACAAGCGATCTGCCAATTCTAGAAATTAGGTAACCCACCCTCAATAACATGAGTTGGCCACCTGTCGTTTTCTAGAATCTGGTAACTTGTGCACCCCTCCGCGGGTCGAATCCTATAACCCCTACAAGTGCAGCGAGAAACCCGCCAAATCTAGAGCTAGACGGCCCGGTCTCAACTCCATGAGATGGCTACCTACTGCACTCTAGAATCATGCTACTCGAGCACTTCTCCTAGGTTAATCCTAATACAGAAATGAAATATATACAAGGGTGACAACTACTGCATCCTGGTCGATCCCCATTAAAAGAATATACATAATACAGAAACAACGAGCACAAGTTGGAGCTCGTCCTGAACAAATGAATACAACAAAGTAAATCAAAACTGTACAAGCAACGCACGAGGGGCTATCCGACACGACAATTCGACTAAACCATAATCAAGATATATATAACCACAGAAATAAGTAACCGAAATAAGTGTGCAATCACGTCTAATTGAATGTATAGCAATTAGACGACATTCAACAACACATACACGCACGCAAACGAAGTCACGACATTTGAATTTGACACACAAATAGCGCACATCCCAAATATACCTTAGGATAAAAAACAAAGTGCACTAGTATTCCAAAAACCGAGTTTTAAGCCAATTCAGAAGATCGAATCAAAACGAAACGCGCCCGAAACTTCGCAAAAAGTTAAAGCACAAAATTATCGTCTGAACAGGGGGCCTATGGGGGTACCCCACTCATGAGGCCACCATGAGGTGGCCCATAGGGTAAGGCAGACCCGAGACTAACCAGGGAGGTAGTCTTAGGTCCCCACCCATAAGACACCTCATGGTGGTCTTGGGGAATGGGCCCAGCCCTTTGGTCCCCCGTAGGGGTTTCCCCGGGGTGCCCACGCATCACCCTGCGGCTTCTCGGTTCAAACCGTAAGCCTGTGGGGCGTGCAAATATCTCAAATCTTGATTTTTGGGACTGTTCTTTCGACAGTTTTCAATGCCGGAAAAAACATGAATTCTAATGTCATAACTAGCTATTTTAAGGTGTTTAGTAGGCTCTGATACCAATGTATGTCCCTAGTGTACTCGCCGCAGCCGATGGGGAAGTGGAAAATAAAAATTATCGAGAAGGAAACTAAAGACTATAACCTAGTGATCGATCCAAACACAATAACTAGCAAACTAGCAAGCAATGGTTAAGGTATATAACCTTTGATGCGTGTCCACCCAATCGTGGAAGACCCTACCAAGCTTCTTGTATGCCAACCTAATCAAGATTGAATGACACCCACCCTTGTCGAAGATGATCCATCCGAGGGAACCGATCTAAGCTCCGGCTTTACCAAGTGATGCAATCGACGCTCCAAGCTCGCTACGAATGGAGAGTGGGGATGTAGGAATTTTCCACCATCTTCTTCTCTCTATTTTCTAAGCTCTAGAGAGCTAGCAAGAACAAGGAGGAAATGAAGAAGTAGTAGCCATGGAAAAAATATCTAAGTGTTGTGTAAGAAAAAGAATAACCTGTGGAAAAGAATATGGCTTGGTTTTTTACAACCATCTAAGAATAGTGAACACAAATGAAAATACAATATAAAAACCAAGCCATACCTCTCTACTATACTTCTTAACACCTCATCCTCCATCTTATTTTTGATTTTCTTTTAAAAGAAAATCAACAAATGAAGTGTCCATCTTCTAGAACAAATTTCGTATAAATATGGAATACAACCTGGTATACGCATCGAATACATATATGCGTATTCGTATAAAAATACGAATAGCCAAGAGAGAGAAAATGAATAGTGAACAATAATACTAGAATACATATATTAATATATATATATATATATATATATATATATATATATAAATTATTAAATCAAAACCTGATTTAATAATCCAGCTTAATCCTAAGCCGTTAGTATTATCAACCGTCCGATTAAATTCTGTGTAGCCTGTACATATATTTAATCGGACCCCTGGTTATACCAACATATGTTATCTATATCAGATCGCCTGAACCAAGAAAACCCACTGTGTGGGGCTCTATATAGAAAATGTATGCCCTAGAGGCCATTATTTGTAATGGATGCTATGGATATATATGTGTATAGGACAATCTTGCTCGAAATGATAGTATGATATCTGGTTTGCCTTTATTTTAACATATGTGTATCTTTTACTAGTATTACGTATATCTTATACATGTTGATAAAGCCCATAGGATTATTACTTGACTACCAGCGTTGTGATGGCAGTCATACTTATGGAGGTTGGATAGTCTATAAGCACATCCTTAAAATGCCCCTCGTCGTAGGAATATCGAGACAGGGCATCGATATTCTAGAGTATACTGGTGTATACATTTCTATACCCCGACGAGGGGCGATGGTTAGCCCTACAGCCATTGGTATGTTTCACCTAAGATTGTATACAGATGCTTACTGCTGGTGGGTACATTGAACGTACGCACCAAGAACTGCTAGATGGTACTATACCTAGCGTCAAATGGCAATTCTCATGTAGCATGTGTACAGATAGTCTATAGACCTGAGATCATCATTTATCTCGTGTGAGTTTCTACTGTGTTTTGATTACTACCCTACCACGGTTCAAAGGAGTCGTTTAAACAGATTTTAGTTGGGTACAGTCCCGAACCACATGGAGCCAGTAAGCGATCGTTAGGGATTCGTCACTGCCATTATAGGGAGTCGATATTGCACTGTATTTGGTTGGTCAACACCATAAGCCTCTGACCAGGGCAGTTGAGAATTACTGATTGTTAGATCAGTAGTTTCTTGGATGGTCTTGAGCTATACCAGCACGATTTATCAGGTTAGTAGGGGTCTGATGTTAACCACCCTCTAGACCTGGTATGTGATACTCTTAGACGAACAAACTGGACTGTACGGATATTGTCACGATTAGGATCAGTAAGGGTTCATATGAGTTTGTTCGTCAGCCTTCTTTTCGACAGGTACCTGGGTAGCCGTTACGTATAGTTACTTCCGCTGACGTGCTTATGGTTAAACCCACTGCCAACGTACTGTCGAGTCTTTAGAGTCTCACACAGAAGGTTTTCCTGGTTCAGGCAAAACGATGTAGTGGCTGTATGTTTATACGTGCAGGGTTTCGATTTATTACGTGTACTAGTTGCGCGAAATTTAATCGGACGGATTATAATACTAGCGGGCCTAGGATTAAGCCGGTTTGTTAAATTAGATATTGATTTAATACTAGTATTATATCCGTAGTATTATTCTATCTCTAGGGTATTCGTATTTTGGTACGAATACGGGTATGTCTATACGGTACAAAGTATTTTGTATTTATACAAAATACCTTCTAGAAGATAACACTTCATTATGTATTTTTCTATTTATTAGAAATAGAAAATGAGGTGGAGTGGTGAGGTGGCTTCAAGCATGGTGAGAATCATGGCTATCAGTTTTATTTATTCATTTGGAAAAACTATTCAAGCATGATTTGTATTTTTTATTGAAAAATGAAATGCTTGATATTTTTCCTCAGCCATTTTCTTGACTCATTCTAACTTTGACATTCTCTCTCCTCTCTTGAGTTCATCTTCTTCTTAAAACCCTAACCCTCCCATGAGTTGAGAAATATAGGGTTTTAGAGATATAAAAACACCACTAACCATTTTTACATCTCCTAAACAAACTAGATTAGCAAACTAGTTTGTTTAGTTGCTTCTTTTTGAAGTGAAAGCTTGAATCAAGAACCTTCGGATAGATAATCTAGGATCGAGGAAGCCGACGACCAAGCTTGATCAAGGACTTTAAAGGAGCTTAAGAAGAGGATCAAGAAGACCCTAAGGATACGTATCTATCGGTATAAAAACTTCTATCATAGTAGATTAGCATCTATGAAGTTTTTGCTATTAGGGATTGTAAGTCCACGTTGCGACCCTCCGAACCTCGATCTCCTTGCGATCCACGATCTCCCTGATCAGGTGATACCGCCTCAAGATGTGCCTGGATCTCTGATGGGACCTGGGTTCCTTCGCTAAAGCTATAGCCCCGTTGTTGTCGCAATACAGAGGTATTGGGTCAACAATGGACGGAACCACCTGAAGTTCTTTCAAGAACTTCCTCATCCAGACAGCTTCTTTTGCGGCATCAGATGCAGCGATGTATTCCGCTTCCATCGTCGAGTCTGCAACGGTTTCCTGTTTGGAACTCTTCCAACACACCGCCCCTCCATTGAGGGTAAAGACAAAACCCGACATGGACTTGGAATCATCCTTGTCACTCTGGAAGCTGGAGTCAGCAAAGGCCTCGATCTGGAGGTCTTTTCCGCCATACACCAAGAACATCTCCTTAGTCCTTCTCAGGTACTTGAGAATGTTCTTTACCGCTATCCAGTGTTTCTCCCCAGGATTTGACTGATACCTGCTTACCACACTCAGTTCATAAGCTACATCCGGTCTGGTACATAACATCGCATACATTATAGAGCCTACCGCAGAAGCGTAGGGTATAATAGACATGCGATCCCTCTCCAAATCAGTCTTGGGGGACATCTCTTTAGAGAGGGTGATTCCGTGACAAGCCGGTAGGTTACCGCGCTTGGAATCTTCCATATTGAATCTTTTCAGTACGGTGTCGATGTACCTAGACTGTGAAAGTCCTAATATCCTCTTGGATCTATCACGATGGATCCGGATCCCCAGGATGTATGAGGCATCACCCAGGTCTTTCATGGAGAACCTTTGTGACAAGAACCCCTTGACAGATTGTAGCATAGGAATGTCATTTCCTATTAAGAGAATGTCATCCACTTATAAAACGAGGAATACTACAGTTCTCGCTACAAATCTACTATAGATGCATGGTTCATCTGGATTTTTGATAAAGCCAAATTCCTTGACCGTCTCATCAAAGCAGATGTTCCAACTCCGCGATGCTTGCTTTAGTCCATAGATGGACTTAAGCAACTTGCACACCTTTCCGCTGCTCCCACTCTGAATGAAACCCTCTGGCTGGTCCATATAGACACACTCCTCTAAATTTCCATTTAGAAAAGCGGTTTTTACGTCCATCTGCCAAATCTCATAATCGTGGAAGGCAGCAATGGCAAGAAGGATCCGAATGGATTTCAGCATAGCCATTGGAGAAAAGGTTTCGTCATAGTCCAAGCCAGGTCTTTGACGGAAACCCTTTGCTACAAGTCTAGCTTTATAGGTCTCAACCTGTCCATCTACACCAATCTTCCTTTTGAAGATCCACTTGCATCCTACGGGTTTTACTCCGTCTGGAGCAATGTCCAACGTCCATACTTTGTTGGTGTACATGGACTCCATTTCGGTCCGCATTGCATCCAGCCATTTTACCGAGTCAACGCTCTGAACGGCCTGCTGGAAGCTAGTAGGCTCATCATAATCTATGATGCAATCCTCTCTATCCCCGTCTATGAGAAAACCGTAGTATCTCTCGGGCGGATGAGACTGCCTACTACTCCTGCGGAGCGGCATAGGAATGTCCTGTTCATTTGAACCCTCTGGTTCCACTAAGCTTTCAGTAATAGTTTGTGGTTCTGGAATTTCTTCCAGTTCTACTGCGTTCCCACTTAATTCTTTTTCTAAGAACTGGTGTTCTAGAAAGTGGGCATGACGAGAAACAAGAACTTTTTGTTCCTCTTCGTAGTAGAAGAGATATCCCTTGGAATTCTTTGGATATCCCACAAACTTACACAGTACTGAGCGCGCCTCGAGCTTGTCCGCATGCTGCTTTTTAACAAAAGCTGGACTTCCCCAAGTCTTAATGTGACTGAGATGGGGCCTCTTCCCACACCACATCTCATATGGTGTAGTAGGCACAGTCTTAGTAGGAACTCGGTTCAAAAGGTACGCAGCTGATTCTAGCGCATACCTCCAGAATGATCGCGGTAACTCAGCGTTACTCATCATGGACCATACCATATCAAATAGGGTTCGGTTCCGTCTCTCCGATACACCGTTATGTTGCGGAGTGTATGGAGGAGTAAGCTGAGAGAGAATTCCGTTCTCTTTTAAATAATTCAGGAACTCGGCACTTAAGTATTCTCCACCTCGATCCGATCTTAGAATCTTGATACTTTTGCCGGTTTGTTTTTCTACTTCATTCTTATATTTCTGGAACTTTTCAGAGGCTTCGGACTTATGTTTCATTAAGAAGACATAACCGTACCTTGAAAAATCATCCGTAAAAGTAATGAAGTAAGAATAACCGCTTCGCGCATGTGTAGACATTGGACCGCACACGTCGCTGTGTACGAGTCCCAAGAGCTCGCTTGCTCTTACTCCATGTCCAGTGAACGGAGTTTTTGTCATCTTTCCTTTGAGACAGGATTGACAAGTGGCATATGATTGATATTCGAACGGATCCAAATATCCTTCTGTATGTAACTTAGTCAACCTTCTCTCGTTGATGTGACCCAGTCTACAATGCCATAAGAAAGTCTGATTGATATCTGGAGACTTTCTTTTGTGTGTATTCTGGACATTGAAAATCTGTGGTTGGTTCAACACGTATATACCATTGCTCAGTGTACCTGACCCAATCAGAACTTGATTAAGGTGAATGTTTACAACATTACTTACAAACGCAAATTCATAACCTTCTTTAGAAACCAAAGATACAGAAATGATATTACAAGTTGCGTTGGGTACAAAAAAGCAATTACGCAAAACCAAAACATGCCCATCTGACATTCCCAGGTGATAGTCCCCCACGGCTTTAGCATCCATGCTAGCTCCGTTCGCAACTCTGAGGGTCATGTCACCTGCCTTCAAAAACCTACGGTTTCTCAACGCCTGCAAAGAATTACAGATATGAGATCCTGATCCGGTATCCAATACCCAGGAAGTAGAGTTTATAGAAAGACAGTTTTCAATAACATACACACCTGAAGCTGAAGCCGCAACCTGCTTCAGTTCCTGTGTCCTGGCCTTCCAAGCCCTGCAATCTTTCTTCCAGTGTCCACTCTTATGACAATAGAAGCATTCTTCCTTTCCCACAAGCTTCCCCGCAATCTTTGTTGCCATTTCTTTTCCCTTCGTACCCACTTTACTAACACTGCCCCTTGGTTTGGCGGGGGCTTTCTTCCTCTTTCCCTTGGCTTTCGCCTTGGACCTAGAAGAAGAAGATCCTCCTACAAACAAAGCGGGTGTTTTCCTACCTTTCTGTAGGGTGCCCTCTGCGCTCCTCAGCATGTTGAGGAGTTCTGAAAGTTCAACTTCTTTTTCTTGTAAGTTGAAGTTCAGTATAAACTGGGCGTAAGTGGATGGAAGGGACTGGAGAATTAAATCCGTATAAAGTTCACTTTCCAACGTGGTCCCAAGTTCCGCGAGCTCCTCAATGTAGCCAATCATCTTAAGCACGTGGTCCGCTACCGATGATCCGACGGCCAACTTTGCCGAAAATAACTTCTTCGACACTTCGTATCTTGCGATACGAGACTGCTCTCCATACAGTTCTTTTGTATGAAGAAATATGGATTCTAAGTCCATATTCTCATGCCTCCTCTGATGTTCGTTGTCCATAGAGGCAAGCATGAGGCACCTGGCCTTCGCGCAATCAATCTCCCAAGTCTTATGGATTTCCTTATCCGCGACGCTGGAGGTGGGACCTGGGACGGGGGGAGCTTTGGTGGTAAGAAGATACCCCAGCTTGTCGTAAGTGATTGCCATTTTGACATTCCTGAGCCAATCTTTGTAGTTTGGCCCTGTCAGTATGTTTTTATCTAGAAGTAACTTAAGTCCAGTCATTTCGATTTGGTCGCTGCAGGGGGAGAGAGAAGAAACACTTTAGTATGATGCTCTTGCAAGTTTAGAGTGGTTTTTAATTTGTCTAAACAGGATGGCTCCCACTGTCTCTCGAATCCCTCCTCAAACCATAAAGGAATAATTAGTCGGGATCAATCCCACCGCACAATACTTGCTTAACCATTCAGCCAGGCCAGTGTCGGTACTTCGAGGGAGGTTTTCCAACGCTTTCGCGAAGTTCCTTAATTAAATAACCTCTTTTCCCTGGGGGAGTAGCCCCACTAACACCTTTCTAGGCACCTACTAGGTTTATAGCATTGATCGTTTAGTGAGAAATTTCCCGAGGAGTAGCATATACTCACAGTAGGATCGGGATCCAAATATCATCGCGTGACGAAACTGAAGGAATCCTACCAGAATCATCACACTCCAAATGGTATGCAAATCTAGCAAGTTTCAGTACTTATGAAACTCCCGATGTGGATTTTTGCCCCATGCTCTTATGACCTTGACTTTGGCCAAAATATCATAAGTCACATGTCAAGTTCTACCCGTCACTATCCAGGTTAATTTGGATCCACCCGTACCTACCCTTGACTTTGGCCAAAATGGCAGTACGACTGTCCCAAACCAACGCATCTATCTATGCTACACATGAACACCCAATAGCTACCAATCACTATGCCTTGACTTTGGCCAACATACATAGCTTGAATACTATTGCCTATTCATGCGAAACGACGGAGGGCTACGAATGGTTTTGGTAAAACCGTGAACGTAGTGAACTTGATATAATCGATGGAACGAGATAGCTTTTAGAAGGAGTGGCTCAAGCTCCGCATTTAAAAGTTAGTTTTGAAAAGAACCGAGTGGTTTTTCGAAAGTGTTCCAACGACTTTTTCTTGGTTTATTATCTTGCATTAGTTCTTTTAATGCGTGATATTCTTGCATTAGTTCTTTTAATGCGTCCCATCATTTAATCCTACCATTGCAGAAAACAACCAAAATATGACGTACGCTTATGCCATTCGCATTCGCCACGGGGCCCCGTCATCACCCGTTAGGTTACTTAACTAACGACAGAGCGGGGGCTGGGCTAGCGCGGCTGTAAAACATAAGCAACGTCTAAATAGTTATAAATATAGCAATGATAGACATTACAGATCACAGATGAATACATTGGATATACTAGGAATCCGCAATCCGTTCGAGCCTGCAACGAAAAGCGGATTACACGGTCGCGGTGAATAGCCAAAACCCCACCCAAGACCCCTACGGGTGCGGCAAACTACCCGCCAAGTACCCGGTAGTTTGTGCACCCCTCCATGGGTCTATCCTAGGAGCAAAAACAGTAAAAAGAATTATACAATGACGGCTACAACCCCGACCCGGTTGTGCGGCCATACAAATAATATTATTACATCAATTTACATGTTACAAATGAATGAAAGAAAAATAAAAGCTCATCTCACATCCACCCCGGCTAATTCACCCGCGACAGTCCAACACATTCATATACACATTCCAATATCAAACACAGATCACAGAGATGTATAACCCCGACTAATCGACTTATAGCGATTAGCCGACGTTCAATACATACAAACATCACAGATATAACCAACATAGTCAAAATGTAGTGAAGTTCGGAAAAAATACGGAATTATAGGCCCCCAAAAACAAATTTCAATTCTGGAAAATCTGGGCACATATAATATATCTCAAAAATCCTAAAACCAATCCAGAGATACACTGCACCAAAATCGATCAGAGAGGAGACAAGACGGCCGCGGATCCGCGGCAACATAGCTTGCTGTTGCCGCGGAAACGCGGTCGTTTGGTCAGATCTCTGGCTCGTTTTTGGTGGTTATCTTTAAAAAACCCTGAGATGATTTTAGGTGCATAACAAATTCTGTTTTGACCAGAAAAAAATTTAACAGAAACTAGGGTTTTTGAAAAGCTTGGTTTTTGGATTTTTCGGTTCCGAACTTCGTTACACTTTGCTACCTAGCTAGTTTAAGTTTAGTTAGGCTCTGATACCACTGTAAGTCCACGTTGCGACCCCCGGTTCTTACGGGAAGGCGGAAACAGTATAAAAATCAAATTTTGACGCATGGGGCAACATGGACTAACAAAGTCGGGATCTTTTCCTAAACTAAAACTAGCAAACAAGCTAAAGAGAGTTAGCTACTCGGAAAGATGGTTATACCTAACTTGAACTCCTTCTTCTTCAAACTTTTATAGAGGTTGATGGTGCTTTCCTCGTTGCCTTCTTCCGTCAAAGATGGATCCACCTGAGGGTTCAACCTTCGGGCTCTTTCTCGAACTTAGAGTGAACTAGGATCTCCGGCTTGCTAAACCTTGAACCCTAGAGAGAGTAGAGTGTATCTATGGGGTGTTTTCTTTTCAAGGAGAGGGATTCTCAACACATGAGAAGGATTCTCCTTGAGCTTGAGGAAGAAGAAGATGAAATGAGGAGAGAGAGTCAATATGATAGAATGAGCTCCTTTTCTTCTTGCAACCATAACAAAAAGAAAAAAGATATATCTAATTAATAATAATAATTCAAAATGAAATAGTTGATGGTTGTATTTGGAATGACCACTACCATCACTACATTAAATGAATGTAAGCTAGAATCAAGGAGTATCCTTGCAAAGCAATGATGATGGTCAAACATTCAACCATGGTCAACAAGTCAACCATGGTCAACAAGTCAACAAAATCAACCATGACACAATTTCATTTAATTACTATTATTAATTGATATTTCATAAATCCATTAGGGTTTGGAAAAAGACGACTGTCAACTGTGCATACGCACCCGTTCCGAAACCCTAATGAAAGACCTCTTCCTCCGCCTCAAACAACTGTGCATACAACCTGCATTCTCGTTCCGAGGAACAAGAATACTGAGAGATAAAAGCAACCCCAAAACATATACCAGTATCTGGCTCAAACCAGAGCCTGCTAGTATAATCCGTCCGGACTCCAAACGTGCACAAGTGCGCGGATGGGAACGAACCCTGCCGCAAAACCATGCGACCTCTACTCAGTTTTGCCCAAAGGCGAATACCCTCTGTGTGGGACTCTAAAGACTCGACACTACGCTGGCAGTGGGTTTAACCATAGACCGCAAGCGGCACTAGCTGTGCGTAACGGTCCCCAGGTAGAAGCCGACAAGAAGGCTGACGAGGTGAACCCCATCTGAACTCCTACTGAGTCTGAATGTGACAGTCTCCGTACAGTCCGGTCTGTTCGTCTGATACATCGCATGTCGGGCCTAGGGGGCGGTAAAACGTCAGTCCCCTAATAGCGGTACAAGTCGTGTCGGAGTGAAGCCCAAAACACCCTGAGATAACACTGGAAACCTACCAGTATATCTCGCTTGCCCTGGCCAGGGACTACTCGTGTAATGGCTCTCCTAGACACAGCGCGATGTCAACCCCCAATACCGGGAGAGACGAATCCTGTCTAACCGTCACTGCCTCCAAGTGCTTCGGGACTGCACCCAACCATTACCTGTTTGCACGACTCCTTTAAGCCGTGGTAGGGTAGTGATCAAAATGCAGTGGGAACACACTCGAGGCGAAGTGCCAGTGTCAAGTCAGCGGACTAAGCTGTACTCATGTCACCTGGGTACTGATAACTGACGATAGGTATAATACCAACCTGTCAGTTCCCTACGAGTCCTGTCCAGTGTACTCGTAACCCAACGAGCACCCGTATACAATCTCCAGTACGACGTACTGATGGCTATGGGACAGACCATCTCCCACACTGGGATGAGAAGCGCATACGCTAGTCTACTCCGGAGTATCGATGCCCTGTCTCGATAGTCCTACGACTAGGGACCTGTATAAGGATGTGCTTATAGATTACCCAGCCCCCACTAGTGTGACTGCCATCACAACGCTGGTAATCAAGCAAAGACCTAAGGGCTCCACTAATGCGTATATGTGATATACTAAAATAAACACATGTACACATTGAAGTAGAAACAAACCAAGTAGCATGCTACTATGATGAGCAAGATTGTTTATACAAGGTGAATATCCCAAGCTTCCATTAAGTAATATACAAACTAGTATGATACAGTAATGGCCTCTAGGGCATAAACACTAACAGGGATTATGGTAGTTCTTGATTTAGTTGTCTTTGTTGCATGCTTCAAAATCGATTTTTGAAAATTCCACCTCTTTACAAACCACATAGAGTATGCAACATTGACTTACATGGTATCAAAGCCACTTCATAAGCCTTAGATAGCTTATTGGGACGATAGAAATCCGTTGTTTTTGTCGCGCACGAACTGTGGACAAAAACAGTCCTAGAAATTAATGTTTTAATATGTTTGCACACCCCGCGGGCTCACGGCTTGAACCGAGAAGCCGTGGGGCAGTGCTTGGGTACCCTGGGGATACCCTAAGGGGACCAAAGGTCGGGCCCACCCCTCGAGACCACTAAGAGGTAGCCTTGGGGGTTGGGGACCCAAGAGCACCCCATATGGGTGCTCTCGAAAATGCCTACCTCAAGGGGCCACTTCATGGTGGCCCCTGGGGTGGGTATCCCTTAGGCCCCCTAGATGTAGATTAAGTTCACCTCCATGAAGATTCGAGCGGGTTTCGAGTTCATTTTGACTCCCGGACTGGTTTAAAATGAAAGTTTTGGGGACTTTAGTAGACTGAATTTTCAAGTTTAGGAAAATTGGGAGCGTTTTCTAATTGAACGCGAAATTCTAACATCGTGGATTTCTTTACTTTCTTTTGTGATGTGTATATGTGTTGTTAAACGTCTTCCAATCTCTATATGTTGATTAGAAGGGGTTGCACATATCTTGTGATGTTCTGTGTTGCGAATGGTTTAATGGATCGTCGTGTGAATGCCCCGGTGTGAATTTAGATGTGAGATGTGAGTGAATTTTATAATTCATATAATAATTGATGTATATTCTTTTATTGGGGCACATCTGAGTTGAGGATGATGTCACCGGCTATATATTTTTTTCATTACTGCATCGAGGATTGACCCATAGAGGAGTTCACAAGCTACCGGGTTCTAGAATTCAGTGGGCGGTTATCTCGAGGAGTCGAGACCCGGGTCACCCAATTATAGGATTGGCGGGTAGTTTTCCGCACTTGTAGGGGTCTAGGATAGTTCATACTCGGCTATTCACAGGACTGAGGATTGTGTTTTATAGGTGGCTCGATGAAATGCAAAGTTCCTAATTGATCTATTTTCCATTCTCTGTGATGCTTATCATACCTGTGACGAATGGTTATATATATATATATATATATATATATATATATATATATATATATATATATATATATATATATATATATATATAAATGTTGTATATGTTTTGCATCTGTGCTAGCCCTTCCCCCGCTCTGCCGGTTGTTAAGTAACGTAACGGTGTATCATGGGGCCCCATGGCGAATGCGGAAGGCATATACATACATTCTATTTTTGTTGTTTTCTGGTGTGATAAGATTTAAATTGATGTGACCGTATTAATATTAATTGATGCAAGAAAATAAACTTAAAAAGATGTTGTTGGAACAATTTGAAAAACCACTCGGTTCTTTTCAAAACACTCGTTTAAAAAGTAGAGCTTGAACCACTTCTTTTTAAAGCTATCGTTCCTTCAACGATGTCAAGTTCATTATGTTTAAGGTTTTCGCAAAAACTACCGATAGGCCTCCCTCATTTCAAATAAGTAGCATATCGTATTCAAGCTATGTTTGTTGGCCTTCATCGAAACATAGTGAATGGTAGCAGTGTGTTGTTTGTTTATAGTATAGATAGATGCATTGGTTTATGACAGTCGTACAGCCTTGTTGGCCTTCGTCAAGGGTGAGTACGGATGGGTCTAAATTAATCAGGACAATGACGAGAAGAACTTGACTTGCATTTTATGATTTGTTGGCCTTTGTTAAGGTCATAAGAGCTTAGGGCAAAAACCACATCGGGGGTTTCAAATATAAAGGAAACTTGCAGATTGAGCATACCTTCTAGAGTGTGGTGACTAGAGTGGCTTCCATCTAAGTCATCACACGATGATAGTTGGATCCTGATCCCACTGATGAGTAGGATTACTCTTGGGAGATATTTTTCACTTCACAATTAGCTAACCTATTAGGTGTTTAGAAAGTGTTAACGGGGTTACGCCTCTGCGGAAATGAAGTTTATTTTAATTAGGTCCGTGTGAGAGCACAGGGAACCTCCCTCGAAATACCAACACCCACCTGGTTGAATGATTAGCGAACCTGTAAAGTGTAAATGATCCCGACTAATTCTCTTTTTAAGGTTTGATGGAGAATTCGAAGAAACAGTGGGAGACATTCTGTTTTGGGTCTGCCTCACCCCCTGGCCACCTCGTGGTGGCCTTAGGAATGGGGTACCTCCTTTAAGCCCCCTAACTCAAAGTTAATTTCGTGCTCTAACTCCCCATGAAGGTTCGGGTACGTTTCGTTTTGATTCGGACTTCCAAATTGGCTCAAAACTCGACTTTTGGATGTTTACTGCACATGGTTTTTTATCCTTGGTAAATTTGGGATGTGCACTAATTATGTTTTGGAATTCTATTGTTGTGACTTCATTTGCGTGCGTGGATGTGTTGTTAATGTTGTATAATTTCTATATGCTCAATTAGACGGGGTTACACACTCGTTTCGGTTACTTGTTTCTGTGGATATATATCTTGATTATGGCTTAGTCGGATTGTCGTGTCGGATAGCTCCTCATGAGTTGCTTGTACAGTTTTGATTTATTATGTTGTATTCATTTGTTCGGGACAAGCTCCAACATGTGGCCGCCATTTCCGTATTATATATATTCTTTTTTTGGGGCTCGACCAGGATGCGGTCAATGTCACCCTTGTATATATTTCATTTCTGTATTAGGATTAACCCAGAAGAAGTACTTGAGTAACCGGGTTCTAGAGTGCAGCAGGTGGCCATCTCATGGAGTTGAGACCGGGCCGCCTCGCTCTAGAATTAGCGGGTTGCTCGCCGCACTTATAGGGGTTATAAAATTCGACCCACAGAGGGGTGCACAGGTTACCGGATTCTAGAAAGCGGCGAGTGATCGACTCATTTCATTGAGGGCGTGTTACCCAGTTTCTAGAATTGGCAGGTAGATTTCCGCACTCGTAGGGGTCTAGGATCGACTATGTATGAGCTAGTCACAAGATCGGGGAACATCGCATTTCATTTCCGGCTCAGAGGAAACGCGCGGTTCCAAATTTATCCACTATTCCATATTGTTGTTCTTATGCCTGTGATGATTCTTATCTGCCTGTGATGACTATTATATGCCTGCGATATTGATATATATAGTATATTAGTAGATACTCCTATATGTTTTGCATCCGCGCTAGCCCAGTCTCCGCCCTGCCGTAAGTTAAGTAACCTTACGGTGAAGACCCGGGACCCCATGGCAAATGCATATGGCATATAAAAGCATGCTATTTTGGTTGTTTCTGTTGTGGCTTAGAAACTAGATTTGATGGGACTGCATTATATTTTTAATGCAAGGAAAACAATTCCTAAAACAATTGTGTCCGACAGAGATGTCAAATTCGTAAGTTCTTTCTGGAAGACACTTTGGGCAAAGTTGGGAACTCGACTGAACTTTTCAAGAGCCGCCTCCAGCTTCTGTAAGTTATGAATTTTCGGCTGAAGCTCTATGGAAGTGGTTCCCAACCACCTCTTTTGTACTGCTTTCGTTGCCTTAAAGATGGAATGAACTCTAAAAGCCCGGGCCGTTGAAAGGCCAAGCATTCCTAAGAACTTACCAAGATTGTTCATGCTCGAGCCAAATCGAACCTGAATGGTTTGCTCTTGTTAGACAAAGAATGATCTAGCGAGAGGAAGAGGGGGCAGTGGTCTGAGCCAATAGGCACTAAATGCTTGATGGTAAAGCCTCTGGGAACTTAGAAAGCCATTTTTCATTGCAAAGGCCCCTATCCAACCGAAACCATGATCTGGCCATGCCTCCTTGGTTCTTACACCAGCTATGGCTAGGACCCTGAAAATCCATTTCTACCACCCCACACTGAGAGACAGACTCTTTAAACTCCTTAACTCTTCTATCCAATCCAGTGCAAAAACCAAACCCTGTTTTTTTGAAGATCCACTATGATAATGAGAAAGATTTCCAGCTTGTGAAACGGCAGGGAAACGTTTAGGACGAATTCTAACAAGGACTTGATCTCCCTCCTTGAATTTTACATGTCGCATGTGCATGTCTGCTTACTCCCAACTAATTTTCAAACTACTCGGTTTTCTTCAAATCAACTGTCATATTTTTTTGTTTTGCATTGAAGTATTCGGTTAGGAAGATCCTGCACCTCATTCTATGAGAAAAGCGCCTTAATCCCTTCACGGGGAGTTTACTCTTAAGCAAAAATTTATGTTACTATTTTTACAATGCGGAGCCTGAACCTCTCCATTTCAAAGCCACTAGAGTTCCTTCAACGATATCAAGTTCATTACATTAAAGGTTTTTCGCCAAAACCAGCCATAGACCTCTGTCATTTCAGATGTATATCAACTAGTATTCATGCTATATGTTTTGACCTTCGCCAAGGCATGGTGTTTGGTAGCTACGGGATACTTGTATGTAGCATAGGTAGATGCATTAATCCAGGATAGGCGTACAGCTGTTTTGGCCTTCATCAAGGCCTTGTATGAATGGGTCTAGTTTAATCAGGACAATGATGGGTTGAACTTGACTTGCGACTTATGATGTTTTGACCTTCGTCAAGGTCATAAGCGCTTGGGACAAAAACCATATCGGGAGTTTCAAATATAAAAGAAACTTTCCAAGCATGCGCATATCTTATGGAGTGTGGTAATTTTGGTCGGCTTCCATCAAAGTTATCATACGATGATAGTTGGGTCCTGATTGCCACTGATGAGTAAGTACTACTTCTCGGGAGATTTTTCACTTCACAATTAGTTAACCTATTAGGTATCTAGAAAGTGTTAACGAGGTTATGCCTCTGCGGAAACGAGGTTATTAATTGGGTCCGTGCGAAAGCATGGGGGACCTCCCTCGGAGTACCAACACTGACCTGGCTGAACGGTTAGCGAACTTGTAAGGTGTATATAATCCCGACTAGTTCTTCTTTTAGGGTTTGAAGGAGAATTCGAGAAAACAGTGGGAGCCATCTTGATTAGATAAACTGATAACCAATCTAATCTTTATAGAGTGCACGCTGAGTGTTTCTTTTCTCTCTCTTTGGTACAGCGACTCATGACTTACCTAAAACTCATTAACTAAGTTAACCAAATCTTCTTACACACATTGGCTTTAGATTGTCATGATTCACGACAAAGTCGCAAATATCCCTGCTACTCCTACTTTCCCTTTGCATTTCTCCATAACACTCCTTATCAATACGATGATCCATATTGGTTGGAGATAGCCATCGTATGGTTACATACGAACTCGAAAAGATTATTTCAGTCGAGGATAGCTACTGGTTATGGAGAATTTAGATTGTGTTATTCGGTTGTCTCTTCCTTTTTACCTTCTCTCAGGTTGCGAGAGCTCCTTGTATTAGGAGAGTACACCTATTGCGCTTATTGGATAGTCTTCTTCCAAACCTTAGGCATGTGCTGAATGGTAAGGAAAGAAGAAAACCAGTTAGCATAAGTGCAGTGTACAGAAGCTAAGATGTAGAGATATATAAAGGGATTGAAGTGAGGGCAAAAGAAATTGTGACTACTGTCATGAATCTGGATAGGGAAAAGGAATTACTAGGAATACCCTGCTATCTCCTTAAAACATTTATGTTTCAGATTTTCTGTGTACTTGTAAATGAAAACCGTTTTCCCAATTAATTCTCACTCCAGGGTATGTATTTACCATATTTGGATCTCATATCTGTACGGCGTTATAGATGCCGAGAAGGAGTAGAATATTGGGAAATGGGCAATCTGATTCTCAATATCAGAATTCGTTGTAATTGGTGATATTGGATTAAATCGTCTGGCTTTGCCTAACGGCAGAATATTTGGTTTTGAATAACCGTTGTTATGCATTAATTTTTAAAATGAAATATCTGTATCTTTATTTAATAAAGAGAGATATAAATTTTGAAAATTATGTTCCAAATATTTACTTTTATCAGTTGAGGATAAGGTAAGGTGTATTGAATAACGGTATAATACATTCTCGACCAAAATACAGTTTTCAACTTACAACACATGGAATTTGAGTTAGTATACTCTTGGGACTTATACATGAAAATGTATGTTGTCCAGTGTCCTTCTGGACAAGTGGTTGGTACTCTTACTTCATTCAGGTTTACCTATGGGTTCTCTGATTTTAGACACGCATTCGTTGTGATGCAAGGTCCAAATATTTTAAGAAGTTTATAGGTATAAGAATAAAGTAGAGAACCATACGTTGGAAGTATCAGGATTCTTCGAAGTGATCGAAGATATAGATACTTGTGCTAGGTATTCCATTATAGTAATATTGAGAACTTGATTCTCTCTCAGGTTACACATCCACGGGCTCGCTCCTTAATGAGTAATGCTGTATTGGCCTTTTTCCATAGGTGATATGCATTGGAAACAACTGAATGATATTTGAATCCGGTTCCATCTAAATTAGTGTATTTGATTCTATATGGACATAGATTGGTTACATATCTTAAGGTTATAAAGATATGGAGTTATCCGATTCCTGTTTAAATGCAGAATCCGGATAAACTCAAGGCACGCTTCAATAATGGTTGTTTATGGATTATCCCAAGCATTCGCTAAGGTTTTGCTTCTACCATTTTTAAGATCAATAGTTACATTGTTTTTGACTTTCCACCTTTTTATAAAAGGAATCTTTTTGCAAAAGAAACTAGTGGAAGTATGGTAGAACCGGAAGTGATTCCAAAACCACAAACGGTTACCGAAAATTTAGTAGAACCGAAGGATTCTATTGGACTTGACAATCCATTAGCCACGCCACAGATTTTATTAGGTGACCTCAGCCACCCGAGAGATACTTCGGTTTTCTTGGAGACGGTGACAGGGAGGTTGGCATCATGGTTATGATGGCCCTATTAGTTATCTGTAGGTCATAAGATGTGGTAACTTCCTGGTGACCGGATGCTCATATCCAAGTTGGACTCCACGCACTTAAGCAAATATTGGATTTTGAACTCTGCCGGGTGCTCCTAAAGGGGTAAAACCCATTAGGAGCAAGTAGATCTTTCCAGATCTATGCAAGTGGAAAGGTATTAACCTAATAAGGCTAGACTTGTTGTAATTATTCTAATCAAATACCCGTTGTGGATTGTGATGAGACTTTTACATCAATTTCTATGCTAAAATCCATACGGATATGACTTGGCACTGCTGCTGCTCTAGACTATGATATCTGGTAAGAGGATGACTATAACGTCTTTCCAAATGGGAATTTAGAAGTGCACGTGTATATAGCTTTACCAGAGGGTTATCATAGTCAATGGGAGCAGCGAAAGGTGTGCAAGTTGCATATGTCTATTTGTAAACTAAATCATGTATAGCGGAGACGGATCATCTGTTTTTGATGTGATAGTCAAGGTGATCGACTTCATCAAAACAATAGATGAACCTAGTAAGAAAGGTGTAGGGAGTACTGTCCTGGGATTTGGATGAAATACTCCAGATAGGAAGTGATATTCCTATACTACAATCGTTCAATTTTTTATTGTCACATAATGTTTTCTCTATGTTGGATATAGATACAATATCAGGGATTTTAGTGACTGGATCTATGGTTTTAGATCTAGATTTGGAAAGTGTCCCAATCCGGGTACTTAGACTGCATTCTAAAAGTATTTTAGAATGGACGACTCCTAACGTGGTGGTGTACCCGCAGGTGATGGAGTCACCCTCTCTAAAGAGATTTCTTTCAGACTGATGAGGAGAGGGACTGACATGAATGACATATCATTTTCTTAGGCAAATGAGTCAATCATGCAATGTTTAATACAAAACTAGGTGTTACTTATACACTTGTTATAGTAAGCAGATATTAATCCAATCCTGGAGAAACAAAGAGAAGCAGTTATGAACATTAGAGGATGTTCTTGGTATTTGGTAATGGTAGCCTCCTATGGGAGGCGGTTATTAGTTTAGGCTTCCAAGGTGACCTGGATGACAGAGATGTTGTCAAAGTTTTAACTTTTGCCTCTTCAGAGGATCAGTATATTGGATATGGTTCCAATAGGGATACTGAGGTAAGTATGGTTCATGATGCTGGTTATGACTCGACAGAGGCAGCCTAAGAAGTTAGTAGGATAAGGTTGTTCATTTATGAACTTGGTCCTATATTAGATCCAGACAAAATTCTTGAAGCGGGGTATCGCTCAGTTCGGGAGATTGTTTATCTCCGCGAAGTTGAGATATAGAGAGAGGAAGTTGAAATATTATAGCGGATCCACTCATTAAGACTATTTCTCGAACACGGATGTTCCTTAAACGAGATTTGAGAAACTTATTAGTAGAGAAATTGGGTATTCGATAGCACACAGGATGTGGGTATGCGATACCGCAATAATTAGCCTTAAGTACAAGTAGGAGATTGTTGGATATAGTGCCCTCAAGGCAATTATTGTAAGTGCAGGCACACGATTATGATAATTGAGGGAGAATCTATACAGGTAGAACAATCTTACTCGAAATGATAGTTTGCTATCTAGTTTGTCTTTATCATTGATATGTACACGTTTTACTTGTTATCACATCTCGCTAATACATAATGATGAAGCCCGTAGGATTCTTGCTTGACTACCAGCATTATGATGGCGATCATTTACGTGAGAGCTGTGTTTTCTATAAGCACATCCTTAAATGCCCCTAGTCATGGGAGTATCAAGACTGGGCATCGATATTCCAGAGTAGACTAGTGTATATTTTTGAAATCCCGACGAGGGGCAATGGCCGGTCTCACAAGCCATTGGTGTTATGTCACTAAAGATAGTATGCAGGTGCTCACTGGAGGTGAGTACACTGGACGGACTCGCTGAGAACTTTTAGATGGTATTATATCTATCGTCAGATGGAAGTTCTCGAGTGGCATTAGTACAGATTAGTCTTTTGACTTGAGATCGTCATTTGTCTTGTGTGAGTTCCCACTGTACTTTGATTACTACCCTACCACGGCTCAAAGGAGTCATGCAAACAGGTTTTAGTTGGGTACAGTCCCGAGCCACATGGAGGCAATGAGCGATTGTCGGGGATTCGTCTCCCCTGGTATTAGGAGTCGATGTCGTGCTGTGTTCGGTAATCTATCACCATAAATCCGTGGCCACGGTAAATGAGATTTACTGATATAAGTTCAGTAGTTTCTCGTTTGGTAATAAGCTTGACTCCGACACGACTTATCGGGTTATTAGGGGTTTGACGTTTCCACCCCCTACACCCGGTATGCGATACTGTCAGATGAAGAGACTGGATTATACGGAGATTGTCACATTCAGGTTCAGTAGGGTACGGACGGACTTGATTGTCGACCTCCCTTTCGACAGATACCTAGGCAGCTGTTACGTACAGCTAGTGTCGCTGACGTACTTGTGGTTTTTGGATTTATCCAGTAAATCACTGCCACCGTATTGTCGAGTTTTTAGAGTCCCACACAGAAGGTTTTTCCGGTTCAGGAGATATGATATAGATGGCGTATGTTGGTGCATACAGGGTGTCCAATTAAATAAGTGTACATGCTATACAGACTTTAATCGGACAGTTGATAATACTTCCAGCTTAGGATTAAGATGGATTATTAAATTAGGTTTTGATTTAATAATTTATATATATATATATATATATTTAATATGTATATTCTAGTATTATTGTTCACTATTCATTTTCTCTCTCTTAGTTATTCATATTTTTTGTACGAAGACGCGTATATATATTTCGATACGTATACCGGGTTATATTCCGTATTTATACAGAATTTATTCTAGAAGATGGACACTTCATTTCTTGATTTTTCTTTTATAGAAAATCAAAAATGAGGTGGAGGATGAGGTGTTTTGTAGCATGGTAGAGAGGTATGGGTTGGTTATTATATAGTATTTTCATTTGTGAATACTATTCTTGGATGGTTGCTAAAATATCAAGCCATTCCTTTGCTATCTTTTGCTACTAGCTCTTAAAAAACACTTAGCCATTTTTCCATTGCTTCTTCTTCTTCACCTCCTCCTCCTTCTTCTAGGTAGATCACTTGAGCTTAGAAAAGAGAGAAAAAGATAATGAAAATATTCTTACATCCCCACTCTCCATTCATAGCGAGCTTGAAGCGTCGGTCGCTTCACTAGGTGAAACCGGAGCTTGGATCGGTTTCCCTCAGATGGATCTTCTTCGGCAAGGATGGTCGCTACTCAAGCATGATCCTGACAGCATACACGGAGTATGGAGAGGTCTTCCATGATCGGGTGGACACGCGTCAAAGGTAGTATTCCGTATCTTTGCATGCTTGGTTTGCTAGTCTAGACGTTTAGATCGATTCTAGGTTCGGGATTCATTCGTATTTGCTTGAAATTTTTGTTCACCGTCCACACCTCCGCTGCGCCGCGGGCACTAAGGAACCCTACATATTATACCTATTATCAGATAGCAATTCTCTAGTAATATGAGTACATGGTAGTCTGTAGACCTGAGATCGTCGTAATGTCTTGTATGGTTCCCACTGTGCTTAGATTACTACCCTACCACAGTTTTAAATAGTTGTGTAAAAAGGTAGTAGTTAGGTACAGTCCTGAATCATATGAAGGCAATGAGCGATCAGAAGGGATTCGTCTCTCCCGGTATAGGGAGTTAATATTGTGCAGTGCGCGATTAGCTATAACCACAAGTCCCTGGCCAAGGCAGATGAGATTTACTGATAAATGTTATCAGTAGTTTCTCGATTGGTTATCGGCTTGACATCGGCATGACTTATCGAGTGTCTGACGGATTCTATCCCCCAGACTCGGTATGCAACATTCCCAAATGAAGAGACCGGACTGTAAGCTGAGTGTCACTGATAGGCTCAGTAGGGGTTCGGATAAGCTTGCTTGTCAATCTTTTTTCCGACGGATACATGGGTAGCCGTTATGTACAACTAGTGCTACTGATGTGCTTGTGAATTATGGATATGATCCAGTAATTCACTGCCAGTGTATTGTCGAGTTTTTAGATTCCCACACAGAGAGTTTCACAGCTCGGGCGAAACGATGTAGTGGCGGTATGGTGATACTCGCGGGAGTTCGATTAAATAAGTGTATTAGATATACCGATTTTAAATCGTACGTTTGATAATACTAGTCGGTCTTTTGGAAAGCTGGTATATTAAATCAAGGGTTGATATAATGTGTGTGTGTGTGTGTATTACTAGTATTATATTTATCTCTTTTTACACTCTTTTAATTTTTGCATTTTTGTGCAAATGAAATGTAATATGTTTACATATAATATTATCTTTTTTCTTTATCATTTGTGCCATGTGAGAGAACATAGGTCTAGGATACATACCCATCCCCTTTTGAGTGACATGTGGAGGAGAAAGAGAAGGAATGGTTATGAGGCTAGTCTCATCTCATTTTTACTCTTCATCTTTTCATTTATAGTTTCTTTTTCTCTCCTTCATATTTTAGCTCTCAAGCGAGAAAATAAAAGAAATAAAAGAGAAGAAAAGAGATCTTAAATTAAGTGATTAATTCACTACTTCACTTGGTTCATCATCCTAGCCACAAGATTGATCAAGTTGCTTCAAGAGGATCACCTCAAAGTGAAGCAAGAGCCTAAGTCTAGAAGGCTTCAAGTGGATCTTTCTTTGGCCAAGAAGATCAACCACCAAGCTTCTTCCTTTCCACCACTAAAGCCTAGCAAGAGTTCAAGGAAGCAACTACAACCATTCAACATAATTTGGAGCTCTTGAAGAAACATCAAGATTGTAATCTCTAACCTTGAATGAAAAGCTATGTTTTTAGTGCAAGTCCTTGTCTTTAGTTTGATTTCCTAGCATAGGGTTGTTATGTGCTATTTTATTTTTTTTCAAAATCCATCACCAAATGCTTTAAAAATACCTACATGAGTACATAAAAACCTACATACCCAATGCCCCGTGGCAAATGCGGATGTCATATAAATACATTCTATATTCTTTTCATATCATGTTTTTCTGGTGTGAGACGATGCTAGATAATAATTGTTATTATCTAAATGATAGGATTGTGTTAATACGATTAATGAAAAAATATAAACCTAATATGTTGTAGAAACCAAATTTTCAAAATAAACTATAGTCAGATTCTTATGCTTTGCATAGAGATATTCAATTAAGAATAACCTTCACCTCATTCGATGAGGAAAGAGGCTTGATCCCTTCAGAGGGAATTCGACTTGTTAGTGATATGTATGCCCTAGAGGCCATTACTGTACATACGATGTATATTGTAGTGGATGCTTGGACATATATATGGAGGACTTTCTTGCTCGACATGATAGTATGCTATCTGATTGCTCTTTATCTTAACATGTACACTGATTGTCTTTATGTTACATGTTGATAAAGCCCTTAGGATGAGTACTTGACTACTAGCATTATGATGCAGATCATAGTGGGGACAGTGTAGTCGCTAAGTACATCCTTCAAATGTTCCTAGTCGTAGGTGTATCGAGACAGGGCATCGATATACCAGAGTAGACTAGCGTATAGCTTCTCGACCCATGTAGATCGGCAATGGATGATCCCATATCCATTGGTGTTTGACATTAGAGACAGTATACGGGTGCTCAGTGGAGACTGGGTACACTGGATGGACTCGCCGAGAACTCCCAGATGGTATTATACCTAACGTCAGATGGCAGTTCTCTAGTGACACTGGTACAGGTTAGTCTGTAGACCCGAGATCGTCATAGAGTCTTGTGTGATTCCCACTGTGTTTTGATTTCCACCTTACCACGTTCAAGAGAATGTGCAAAACGGTGGCTTTTGGGTACAGTCCCGAGTCACATGGAGGCAATGAGCGATAGGAGGGGTTTCATCTCTCCCGGTATTGGGAGTTGATGTTGTGCTGTGCTCGATTGGCTATAACAGGAAGTCCTTGGCCAAGGCTGCTTCAGAGATATACTGGTAAGTGTTATCAGTAGTTTCTTGACCCGTTATGAGCCTCATATTGACACGACTTATCGAGTTACTGGGGTCTGACGTTTACCACCCCTAGACGAGATATGCGACATATCAAACGAAAAGACCGGACTGTACGGTAGTGTTACTGATTGGATTCGCAGGAGTGTGAGCAAGCTTGCTTGTTGATCTTCTGATCGCTCAATACCCGGGTGGCCGTTACGTTTAGTAGACCGCTTGCGGCTTGTGGGTGTTTGATATGATCATCACCTACTGCCGGCGTATTGACGAGTCTTTAGAGTCCTACACAGGGGTTTCCCGGCTCAAGCGAAACGAAGTAGGAGCACATATATGATATGTGCGGGACCGAGATTGATACGATATGAGATACCATATTCTATTCTCGCGATATGAGATATCGGTCGGTTATATATAATATAGCCGGGTTATCGGATCAAGTGTTGATTCATATGATATTAGTCGGTTATAGGTGATATAGCCGGATTATTAAATCAAGATTTGATTTGATAATCTAATGTATAATTATATATTTCATATATTACATTACATTAACTAGTATTAACTCACTTATGATTTCTTTTCTCACTTTGGATACATTGATGTATATGTGATATATGTTAAATGTATCAAGCTAGGTTACAAATGCAACTAGGGTTAATGAGGTTTAAACTATGCTAGGGTTAAGATTAGGGTTTATAATTTTATCATTAAGTAATTCAAAAATTATGGAATTAGTCATGGTTGATATTTGTTGAAAGCTTGTAGAAGCTTGTAAGCATTTTTGACTTTGTCCACTCCTTTTGTCTAGCTTAAGATATTATTTGACCTAACCTTTAACCCTAGATCATGGTTAACTCTCTACAAGGGTTAAGCATGACATGCTTAACCCTTGGTTGCATTTCTAACCTCACACATAATTCATATGATTAGTTCATTCTTCTTCTTCTTCTTCTTCCTCAAAGCTTTCTAGCTTCAATGGAGGTATGAGAAAAAGTGTGAGAAAATCAAATCTAAAGTGAGCTCACTTCCTACTTCATCATCCTTTACTACTTGCCATTTAGTATAGGGTGTTTTCTTCACTAATTTCACAATTAGTGAAGAGATAGCTTGGGTTAGTGTCTCCTCGACGTAGATCATCTTCGGTCTCGAAGACATCGAAGCAAGTATGTTCGTTTCTTCATGGGAGCCTCTCTAGAGTCTGGAGTTCACGATCGCAGCGAAGGGACTACTATACGGAGCTATTGAAGTGAAGGACCGGTCTACAAAGGTTGTATTCCTTGCTCACTTAGATTTGCAAAGTGTTTGCTTTTATATTCCGTCGATTTCTAGTTTACGATTCTTAGTTAGGGTTAGCTAGAACGGCAAATTTTTGAATTTGGCATGGACGATGTCTCCCGAAACCTTCCTGCCATGCTAGGTAACCCTGCACGACTCTTGAGCAAAAATTTATTTCACTATAAACTTTCAAAACCACTCAGTTTCTTCAATGATATCAAGTTCATTACTGTTTACCTCCGAAAGCCGGAGATAAACTGGGAAAGAATGTCTTGCCTGAATTTGGAGGCAGATGCATAAGTTGATCCATTTACCTCTATGAAGACACTAAGAGATTATAGCGCCGTATATCGGAGCTTTGAATAGATGCGACCGATTTAACTTGACTTCATATTCCCTCTCAGGGTGAGAGGTATATTGATTGTAGGGACGCATTTTTCCTACAGGCGCAAGCCCCTGTAGTTAATTACGTTATCGCTAGCGATAACCACTTTCTACACTCAAGATTGTTTTCTTCGCGTCTCATGCGTTTTGGTTTTTATTTGTTTTGCCCTTGGAATGTACACAGAGACTAATTTTTTTCTTCGCCCGTAGGGCGCGGATTAGTCTAAATCCGTATATATATATTTTATATTTTGGGTTAAGTATTGCTTGGCGCGGCCCACGTTGGTAGCTTGGTTTGCCGATGGGGGGAACTCATGATTCCATTCTCACATTGTGAGGTCCATAAGTTCATATGAAAGCATAAGCTTTATTGGAAACCTAAGTTCCTGCTAATCAAGTCTTTTGACTTGGTTCTCCATTGGAGAGCACAAGCTCTGCCTAGGGACACTAGTCTTATTTAAAAACTAGGTCAACCTAGGTAATTTGGTCACATATTTGAGAACTTTGTTCTCTGTTGATCATTAGAATATTGGGAAAGCTTTAGTTTCAACATATAGCCAATTTGCTAAGTCTTGGGTTCTGACCCTGGAGCTCATGTGCACTTGGCGCTAGCGCTGCTTTAGCGCACGTTCATTGCACATAGTGCTGGCGCTTGTTCTTTTTTTTTGCGCATGGCGCTCAGTGGGACATGTTGCTGGTTTTTGCGCTGGCACTGGCGCATGTGCATTGCATGTGGCACAGCGCAATGAAAATTGGTGGTAACACACTTGTTAGGTTTGGCGTTAGCACACATGCTTTGCATATAGTGCTTTAGTGAAACTTATCAGAAATATCATTGGCGCTGGCGCACGTGCATTGCACGTGGCGCAGCGCTAGGGCTTAATAGCTTAAGCTCTATTTCTTGGTCCAGAAAGGTTAACCTTTCAAAGTTCTTTTGGAACTTAAATTTTCTTGAAGCCTAGACTTCAATGGGAGTTGGAAGAAGATATGGGATCAGTAGTTGCATGGACCCACCACCTCTCCAAAAACGCTGAGGGGTTACAACGTCGTATATCAGAGGAGTGGAGGGATATACCTTAAACCACGCCCCATTCATAAAGGGAGAGAACATGTTAGAGCAGTACACTCCGAGTCACCGAAAAGGCTTATTTGGCCTGACGCACGTGCGTTGCACATGGCACACTTGGCACCTCTGATGCACTTGCGCACTTGCAAAGGGTGCGCCCAATGGAGGAAAGCTTAAGCTTTCAAGTGAAGTGTATACTTCTGTATGTATGTTCTCATGAGAGATGTACCCCCACTACTTATCCGGGGTGGTGGGGAAGATATCCGACTTTTTGCCGATGTGGGACTAAAATTATATCCCATTGACTTGTTCCCTACATGTTTGGCTCTCACCCTTCTTCACTTCGTCATAACTATTGATCCCGAAAGAGTTATGAGGAATATACCAAATAAAAGATCTTTTCAAGACGATTTAAATGCCATTTGAATTTATCGGATTTAAATTTAGGAGTTTAACAAAATATAGCTCAAAAAAGGATTGTTTGGCACTTTGCGCTCTAATGTAGGATGAACCTTTGCCCTCTAACGTAGGATGAGTCTTTGCGCTCATTAAATGCTACGGTACTTGAGCTTTTTCATTGGGTCCATGTTGGATTGGCCCTTTGCCGGTCCTACGTGGGCATAGAAGCTTAAGAATCTATAATTTCCTGTATTTTGGGGCGGGAACAACTACGTTAAAGGTTTTTTTCAAAACCATTCGTAACCCTCTGTCATTTCAAAAGGTTGGGTACTTATTATTCTTACTACGTTTGTTGACCTTAGTTAAGGCATAGTGTACCGTAGTTAAGTGACACCTTCTTGTCTGCATACGATGCAGTTGGTTAGGACAGTTGTACAACCTTGTTGATCTTAGTTAAGAGTCGTACGGATAGATCTAAATAAGTCATGAAATGATGGGTTGAACTTGACTAGCGACTTATGATTTGTTAACCTTAGTTAAGATCATAAGTTGTTAGGGGTAAAAACCATATCGGGAGTTTTAAGTGTTGAAACTTGCAATATGATTGCATACCTTCTATATGATAGTTTGGATCTCAATTCCCAATGTGAGTAATAGCTACTCCTGAGAAATTTTCACTTAACAACTAGCTAACCCATTTGATGTCTAGAAAGGTGTTTATGAAGTTGCACTTCTAAAGAAACGGGGTTATTAAATTAGGTCTGTGCGAGAGCAAGAGGGACCTCCCTCAATGTACTTATACTAGCATAGCCGATCGGTTAGCGAACGTATGGGGCGTACATGATCCCTGCTAGTTTTCCTTTTACGGTTTGAAGGAGAATTCGACGAAACAGTGGGGGCCATATTGATTAGATAAATTGATAAACAAATATAATCTTGCTAGAGTGCACACTGAATGTTTCTTCTCTTTTCTCTCTCTACTGGTAGCGACCATGACTGACCTTAAACATAAACTTCGTAAAATCAAGTTAACCGAACCTTTTTACAAACTTTGGGTTTGGAATGTCATGATTTCCCTAATTCACGACATAGTCGCATATGTTCTTACCGCTCTTACTTCCCTTTTGATTTCCCCAGAACACTTTGTATCAGATACAGAGATCCATATTTCTTGGAAAGGTCATCTCGCATAGTTACATACGAACTTGAAAAAATTGTTTCAGTCTGAGAATGGCCACTAGTTCTGAAGAAATTGAATTGATACAATTATGTTGTCTCTCCTCTCCACCTTCTCTCAAGTTGAGAGCTCCTTGAATTAGGAGAGTACACTAGTTACGCTTGTTGGATAGTCTTATTCCAAACCTTAGGCTGGGGCTGAAAGGTGGGGAAGGAAGAAAACCAACTAGTATAAGTATGGTATACAAAATGTAAGATATAAAGACATATAAAGGGATTGAAGTGAGTGGAAAAAAAATTGCAGCTACTGTCATGGGCCTAGACAATGGAAGAGGCATTACTATGAATACCCGGCCATCCCCCTTGAAACATTTTTAATGTTTCATTTTTCCTGTATTGTTGTTATTGAAAACTGTCTCTCAATTAACTTTATCTTCTGGGTATATGGATACTGGATGAGAATCTCACATATGTTAGGTGTTATAGATGATGAGAAGGAGCAGAGTATTGGGAAAGCGTGATTTGATCCTCAACGTCGGTAATCGGAGCAAATGTTGCTATTGGGGACTATCATTTAGTTTTTCCTAGCGGCAAACTTTTGGTTTTGGATAACCGTTGTTATGCACTAATTTTAAAAAAATGATATATCCAACTCTTTATTTGATAAAGTAGGATTTGAATTTTGAAAATTTTTGTTCTGAACATTTAACTTCATCAATTGTTGAATAGGAAAGGTGCATAGGATAACGGTATAGATATTCTTAACCAAAATATAGTTTTCAACTTACAACACACGAAGTATGAGTTAGTGTACTCATATGACTTATACAAAGTGATGTATGCGATCCGATGTCCTAATGGAGAAGGGCTTGGTACTCACACTTTATTCCGTTTACCTATGAGTTCTCTGGTTTTAGACACGCATTCTTATTGAAATGCAAAGTCCAAAGATTTTGAGAAGTTCATAGGGTATGAGAATAAAGTAGAGAACTAGTTGTTAGAAGTATCAAAATTCTTGAGGATGTGGATACTTAAGCTCGGTATTCCATAGATGTCTAAATTGGGAAGTTGATTCTCTTTCAGATTACTCCTCCGAATAGGGTGCGCTCCATGATGAGTAATGTTGAGTGGCCTCTTTTATTTTGGGATATGCACTAGAAATAGCTACATACCAATTGAATTTGGTTCCATCAAAATTAGTGCCTAAGATTCTAAATGATATATAATGAGAGCATATCTTAAGTTTGTTAAGATATGGAGTTATTCGGCTTATGTCGTAAAAACAGAATCCGAACAAACTCAAGACATATTTCGGTAATGTGCAGTTTTTGGTTATCCCAAACTTTCGTAAGGGATTAACTTCTACCATTTTCAAGATCAAAAGTTGTTTTGTTCTTGACATGTCACCTTTTATAGAAAAGGAATTTCTTACAAAAGAAATTAGTTGGAGTATGGTAGAACTGGAAGTAATTTCAGAACCACAAACAGTTACTAAAAATTTAGTAGAACCTGAGAATTTAATTATGCCTGACAATCCTTAGCTACTCCGCAGATCTAGTGGGTGACTTAGCCATCTGAGAGAAACTACGATTTCTTCGTAGACGGTGACAAGGAGGTTTGCATCATGTTTGATGATGACCCTACTAGTTATCAGCAGGCCATAGGAAGTAGTGACTTCCGACTGATGGTTGCATACCAAGATATACAAGTTGGACTCCATACACTCCAACAAAGTTTGGACCTTGTTTGATGCTCCTGAAGGGGTAAAACCCATCATGAACAAGTAGATCTTTTAAGATCAGTGCTGATGGAAAGGTAGTAACCTAATAAAGCTAAACTTGCAGTAAAAGGTTTTTATCAAATACCCAGTATGGATTGTGATGAAACTTTTACTTCAATGTCTGTGCTGAAGTCCATATGGATATAACTTGTCACTGCTGCTTTTCATGACTAAGAGATCTAGCAGGTGGATGACTATAACGTCTTTCTAAATAGAAATTTAGAAGTGTACGTGTATATGATTCTTCCAGAGTGTTATCATAGTTGGTGGGAGCAGCGGAACGTATGCAAGTTGCTTAAGTCTATTTATAGACAAAAACAGGCATCTTAGAGATAGATCAGCTGTTTTGATATTATGGTCAAAGTGTTTGATTTCATCGAAATGACAGATGAACCTAGTATTTGTTAGAAGGATGTAGGAAGTAATGTCATATACCTCATATTGTATGTGTATGACATCCTACTGATAGAAAATGATGTTCATATGCTACAATTCGATCAAAGTATGGTTGTCACAGATGTTTCTCAATATAGGATGTAGGTAACATGTCATTAATCCTGGTGACTATATCTATAGAGAAAGATCAAGTAGGATTTAAGGATTATCCTAATCCGGGTACTCTAGCACCATTCTAAAGCAGTTTAGAATGGGAGACTCCTAGCACGGTAGTATTCCTGCATATCAAGGAGTCACCCTCTCTGAAGAGATTTCTTCTAGACTGATGAAGAGATGGACTCGCATGAATGACATTCCACATGTTTTGAGAGTGGAGTCAATCATGCAATGTTATGTACCAAGACTAGATGAAGCTTATGCACTTGATATAATAAGCAGATATCAGTCCAATCCTGGAGAAACATAGGATAGATGTGGGACATATGAGGATGTTCTTGGTGTATGGTAATGGCAGCCTCCAACAGAAGGCAGTTACCGATTCTGGCTTCCAAGATGACATGGTTGACAGAGTATCAGTTGCGGGTGATAAGTTTACCCTCTTCTGAGGAGCAGTATATTAGAAAAGGTTCTAAGTAGGATACTGAGATAGACATGGAGCTGGGTGTTGATTATGACTCAGCGGAAGGATATATCCCAAGAAATTATTATGATAAACATGTTCATTTCTAAACTTGGTCTCATCATCTATCCAGAAAAATTCTAAGACAGGTATCGCTCAATTCGGGAGATAGTTGATCTTCGCGAGATTGAGATAAAGAGAGGAGTGGTTAGAAACAATGTAGCAGATCTACTCACTAAGGTTATTTCTCAAATACCTTGGGAAACTGCTATTAAAGAAGTTGGGTCTGCGATACCATAATGATTATGGGTATGCGATACCGCAATAATTAGCCTTAAGTGCAAGTGGGAGATTATTGGATATATGTGCCATAAAGGCAATTATTGTAAATTTAGGAGAACCTATATGGATAAAACAGTCTTGCTCGAGATGATTGCATGCTATTTGGTTTGACTTTATCATTCATGTGTATATTTTTTACTTGTTATTATGTATCGCTAATACATGATGATAAAACCCATAGGATCTTTGCTGGACTACCAGGATTATGATGAGGATGATAATAGTGGTCATGGATAGTCCATAAGAACATCCTAAAATGTCCCTAGTCATAGGAGTATTGAGACAGGGTATTGGTACTCCAGTTTAGACTAGTGTATACGCTTCCTGACCCAGTTGGAGGGCGATAGCTAGTCCTACGTCTATTGGTGTTTTACATCGAGGATTGTATACAGGAACTCATTAGAAAATGAGTTTCACTGGATGGACTCACTGAGAACTCCTAGATGGTATTATACCTATTGTCAGATAGCAGTTCTCTGGTGACAGGAGTATAGGGTAGTCTTTTGACCTGAGATCGCCATAGTGTCTTGTGTGTGTTCCCACTGTACTTTGATTACTACCCTACCACGGCTTTAAAGAAATGTGCAAACAGGTTTTAAATGGGTGCAGTCCCTAAGCATATGGAGGCAGTAAGCAGTCGAGGGGATTCGTCTCTCCCGGTATAAGGAGTTGATATCGTGATGTACTTGATTGAGCAGAATTCCTAGGCTTAGGCGGTTGAGATAAATTGATAAGTGTTATCAGTTGTATCTCAAGTGGCTATGAGTTTTACATCAGCACGACTTATCGGGTTATCGGGGGTCTGACAGTCCCCCCGACCTGATATGCTACACTCTCTGACAAAGAGACCAGACTATACAATGATTGTTACTGATAGGCTCTGATTGCGTACGGATGAGCTTGCTTGTCGACTTTTCTTTTAATCAATACATGGGTAGCCATTACGTACAGCTAGTGCCACTGATGTGCTTGTGGGTTAACCCGTGAGGCGATTGATATGAAAGTGTTTCAGATCAATCGGATATGATCTTAACCTACTGCCAGCGTATTGATTGAGTTTTTAGAGTCCCATGTTGAGGTTTTTCCCACTCAGGCGAAACGATGTAGTGCACGTATAGCGATACGTGCAGGAGTTCGATTAAATATGTGTATTTGATACATTTACATTAATCAGACGTTTTATAATACTAGCAGTTTTATGTTTAAGACGGATTATTAAATCAAGTACCGATTTAATAATATTATATATATATATATATATATTGATATATATATTCTAGTTTTATGTTCACTTTCTATTTATCTCTCATTTTATATTCGTATACGATACGAATACGTGTATATATATACGGTGCATATACTAGTTTGTATTGTGTAATTGTTACACAAAATACATCTAGAAAGAGACACCTCATTTCCATTTATTTAAAAGAAAATAGAAATGAGTCATGAGACAAGTATGGATAAAGAGGCATGGGCATATATTTTTTTATTGTGAAATGTTTTTAGTTCTTGCATGGTTGCTAAAAATCTTTAGCCATTCTCTCATGCCCATTCTCTCTCCTCTCCTTGCTCTTCATTCTTGAGAGCTCTTGAGTGAAAATGTGAGAAAATAAAAGTGAGCACACTATATCACTTCCTTTCATGTTCTAGCAATTCATGAAGGCAAATTTACTTCACAAGACTTGCTTTTAGTGAAGTTGAAGCTTGAGTTGGGATTTTCTCGATGTGAATCATCTTCGGCGAAGAGATTGGCTTGCAAGCTCGTTCCTACGGCGATGGAGTCTAGCTTGGGTCTTTCACGATTTGGTGGACACGCTACAAAGGTTGTAGCATCTTAAACTTGACTCTTTACTTGCCAGTTTTAGATAACTACTAGAATTTGAATGATTTTGGAATTGGTTGTTAGTGCTATGTTTGTACAAATTTCTGTTCATTATTCCGCCGCGGTCCACTAGTGTAGCGACCCTAGCACCAATGCCCAACAGTTGTAATCAGGCCTTGAGGAAGAATTTTGGATAGAGGCGGTGAGTCATGCGTGCTATTTGGTTAACAGGTCTCCATCCATAGCCATAGATCTTCAGATCCTCGAAGAACTATGGAGAGGAAAGCCTGTCAGTTATGATTCGTTACGAGTGTTTGGGTGCCCTGCTTACTCACTTGTGAATCGGAAGGATAGAACCAAGCTGGAATCAAAATCAAAATGGTGTGTTTTCTTAGGATTGAAATTTGGAGTAAAAGGCTACAAGTTATGGGATTAGGAAAACAGAAGGGCATTCACTTGCCGAGATATGATATTCAATGAGGAACCCATGTTGAAAGACGTGGTTGAAGAACATAATATGACAAGTGGAGCGCATCGGGTGACAATGATCCGGTGGAGGTGGACTTTTCTGGCACTCATAAAGCTACGGACACTGAAGCATAATTTCAGTCTATTGATACAGAGGTGGACAGGCAGAATATGGAGATAGACAGTGAGAACCAAACCCGGTAAGACCCACAGAAAATGGTATTAAGGAGATCAACATGTCCACATAAGGCACCAGTCAGGTACAGTTTCAAAGATATGGTTGCATTTGTTTTAGTCACTGAAAGCGGAGATCCTGGTCCACAGAAAATGGTATTAAGGAGATCAACATGTCCACATAAGGCACCAGTCAGATACGGTTTCAAAGATATGGTTGCATTTGTTTTAGTCACTGAAAGCGGAGATCCTGGTAATTATCAGGAGTCCATTGAGCAAGAAGATAGGAATCGATGGATTGGTGCGATGACAGAGGAGATAGAGTAACTTCAAAAGAACGTTGCGTGGAAGTTGATTAAGCTACTGAAAGGAAAAAGGACTATTGGCTGCAAGTGGGTATTCAGGAAAAAGGATTTTGAGCAATATAAGGCAATATTAGTTGTGAAGGGTTATGTTCAAAAGGAGGGGGTTGACTACAACGAGATTTTCTCGACTGTAGTCAAGAATACATCTATTCGAGTTTTGTTGGCACTGGTAGCAGTTCAAAATTTAGAGTTAGAGCAAAAGGACGTGAAAACGGTCTTTTTCCATGGTGAGTTGGAAGAAACTATCTTCATGAGGCAACCTAAAGGATTTTTAGAGCCCGTCAAGGAGGATCACCTATATGAACTCAAGAGATTTCTATATGTGTTGAAGCAGTCTCATAGGTAGTGGTACAAGCGCTTCGATTCTTTTATGATAAAGACCAATACTCTCGATGTGAGTATAACAGCTGTGTGTACTCGAAGTGGCTTAAAGATGGTTCATCTATATATCTACTCATATATGCCGATGACATGTTAATTGCTGTTAAGATCATAGCAGAATTAAAGGTGCTCAAAGCTTCATTGAGTGCAAAATTTGACATGAAGGATTTATGTGAAATAAGGAAATTTCTTGGGATAGAGATTTTTCGAGACAGGAAGGCTGGAAAGGTATGACTATCCTAAAGAAATTATATTGAGAAGTTGTTGAAGAGATTCAACATGAAGGACTCAAGACATGTGAGTGCCTCTGTCGTCGGTCATTTCAAGTTATTCTCTAAGGAGTGTACGAAATCAGAGGAGGAGAAAGAACAGATATCTCGAGTACCATATGCAAGCGCGGTGGGATTATTAATGTATGCTATGGTATGCACATGTCCAAACATATCTTATGCGGTAAGTCTGCTTAGCTGGTACATGTCAAATCCAGAAAAGCTCTATTGGGAAGTTGTAAAGTTGATATTTTGGTATCTAAAAGAAAGTAAAGATCTCGGTTTACTCTTTCACAGTTCAGAAGATAAATCGAGCCAGGGATTCGTAGATGCTGATTATGCTAGTGACTTAGACAAGTGAAGATCAACTATAGGCTATGTATATACTGCTGTAGAATCTCTGGTCAGTTGGAAGTCAACACTTCATGATATTATGGCGCTATCAACTACGGAGGCAGAATACATGGCAGCAGAGGAAGTATCGAAGGAAGCCTTGTCGTTAAAAAGTTTTGTTGGCGAATTTGGATTTGAGAAAGGGTCGGTTCCTTTGTTTTGAGACAGTCAAAGCGCCATTCACCTGGCGAAGAATCAAGTATACCACAGTCGAACGAAACACATCAACATGCGGTATCATAAGATAAAGGAGTGGGCCGGAAAGGAGATTGATTTAATCAAAATCGATACTAAGGTGAATCCGGCGGACATGGTAACGAAGGTAATTCTTACGGAGAAGTTCAAGATAGCCTTGGATTCTATTCAAGTACTCAAATTTGAGGAAGGTGCGCGATCTCTATAGGAGGGTCACACCAGTCTCATAATTCTGGAGAAAAATGGTGATAGTTCACAGTTTCAAGATTTGGTGCTTTACCAGAGGGGAAACAAGGAGAACTAAGGAACCCCAAAGGATACAAGACGAAAGAAACAAATTTTTATGGTGGCTATAAGGATATACAAGGCAAGGTGGAGATTATTGTGAGGTGTCTTGCATGTCACGAAACTACAAGCCATCAGATTTCAAGTTCAGACGTTTGTCCCATAAAGGGTTAGATGTCTGTTGGCTCTTGGGAAATACTCAGATGTCTGAACCGAAGAGTTTCAGATGTCTAGGAGCGCTCTTCTATTTTTTGCTGAAGAGGGTCAGACGTCTAATATCTGGCGATGCTCTGGATTGAGCAACAGATCGAGCACAGATGTCTGTCTCCAGGTTTTTTTTTTTTACCAAAACGCAGTTCTGGATGGCAGTTTCATAATTAAAAGAATCCTATTATATTTCTGATTTGTAGTTAGGTATAAATAGGATGTTAGGGGTAAAGTTTATGGAGGCTTGATGATAAGATTTAAGGGAGGCGCAACGACGGCTCCATAAGGGATCAAGAAGGTTATTGAAGGAGAACTTTAAGAGAGAAAAAGGTAGATCGTTGGAGATCTTGAAGGAGAGGGCTTGCAATAATCTTCTGTAAAGTTTTCTCTAAAGTTCTAATAAAATATTCTCCTATTTCCTCGTAATTTTTCCCGTTAGGGTTTTCCATGTTAAATCTCCTGTGTTTGTCATTTGATTTTGCTTTGTTCTAGTTGTAATTCGTTAAAAAGAATCTAACGATCCATAAGGTTTTTTTCTGCTGCGCTACCAATAGTACTACTACAAAGTTTCTTAATAACAACAATTATATAGTTCACCGAAGATTATGAACACCGGTATTGCTAACCTGTAATTGAAACACACCACAATCGTTGGAAATATACGATTGTGGAATTACAGGTTAGCAATACTGGTGTTCATAATCGTCGGTGAAATATTTAATGGAAACAAACCACATTCGTTGGAAATATATTATACTGAAGATGGAAAATAAATAAATAAAAGAGAGCTTGGAATAACTTAGTGGTGGGTCTTGGGTAGCCTATTGGGGAGACCCGGGATTGAGCCCGGGGTCTCCCGTATATTGGGATAGCTAATTTATTCCACTTATTATCTCATTTCAAAAATTCTCCTTCTTCGGAGAGCATGAGTTTGTCTGAGGAAGAACACTGGGAGAGAGAAGACACACATGGAGAGATCTTCAAAGATTAGCTCGGTAGGATCGGATTCCAGCACCAAAGATGACCATCGAGATGAGGACCACTGTAACCCCCATAGAAGAAAAGGTAAGGAGGTCGAAGGAGGAGGGATGCAGAGCCTTAGAAATAGTTCGAGGTCACAGACGAGGCCTTCGTCAAGGGAATCCTAATAGGAACATGTCCTTAGGGATTCGTTTGTTGGGGGAGCTCAGCACCCACCCATAGGGGCATCGTCACCATGAACAAGGGGCGCCTTCCCATGGTAGGTTGAATCTGCTGGTTCATGGAGAACCACCAAGAGCTTCCACCGGTAATGGTAGGGGTACTACTAGAACACTGAAGACTGGCCTCTAAGCTAGAACTAGGGGTAGTTCTTTTGGTAATTTAAATAAAGGCAAGTCCTTGATGAAGGTGGAGGATTACTATAAGAACCATGCATAAGAAAGAAGTGCAGCGAGAATGCCGGTGACGAAAAGACTCAATCTTGGCGAAGAAAGGGTGGATAAGGATGAGGGCGGGACCTTGGTTCGTTCTAAGGCTGAAATGAAGAGGCTGAAATATGGCCAAATGTTGAGTGAAAGCTGTTAGAAATTAAACTTGTTTTCGGTTACAAAGAATTGAAGAGACATCGGTTATAAAAGGAAGGGATACCAATTCATGAATAGGTTTAATGAAAGGATATGTAACGGTTATTGTAATCAATTGGTATTATGAAGAGTCATAATGAAGGGGCATGTAAACTCCTATATAAGGAGATGTTTTGTAAAGTTTTAAAAGAGCAAGGAAAATATAAGAATAGTTTATTGATACTTTCTCCATTCTCTATCCATTCTCTCCTCCAAACACATTCGGCTACATCGTAGACCGAACATAAAGTTGTGAAGATCCTAACAAAGTGGTATCAGAGCAAGGTTCGAAGAAAATGTCGAAGACAACATTCTCGTACAACGCCCCACGCCTCACCAAAGATAACTATGAAAATTGGAGCATCAAAATGAAGACTGTTTTGGGAGCAGTAGGCGCTTGGGATGTGGTGGTCCGAGGCTATGATCGGCCTCAAGATGAAGCTGCACTGACGGCAGCTCAGAGAACGACCCACGAAAAATTATTCGAGAAAGATTGTACCGCAAGATACTTTATCGAGCAAGGTGTCGATGATTCGACTTTCGAGAAGATTTCGGCTGCCACTAATGCAAAGCAACAGTGGGAGATACTTGAGAAAACCTTCCAAGGAGTCGAGAAGGTTAAAAAGGTACGCTTACAATCACTAAGGAGGGAGTTTGAATTGTTAAAAATGGAGGAGAATGAATCGGTGACTGACTATAATGCCCGAGTGCTTACGGTGGTGAACCAAATGAAGAGGAACGGAGAAAAAATGGAGGATGTAAGGGTGATAGAGAAAATTCTTCGGTCACTACCATCGAAGTTTGACTTCATTGTGTGTTCAATTGAAGAGTCAAAGAATCTTGAAGAAATGACGATAGATGAGTTGATGGGTTCACTAAAAGCCCACGAAGAACGGTTCGTGAAAAAGCAAGAACCGATTGAAAAATTACTACAAACACAAGTTAATTTGAAAGGTGATTCGGTTGAAAATGGTCAAAATGACCGAAATCGAGGAAATACACGCGGCCGAGGAAGAGGCCGTGGCCGAGGTCAATTCGGTCGAGGACAAGGTGGTCGAGGAGGTCAAAACAATGACGATAGAAGCCAAAGCCAAAATTTCGGCCGAGGTCGAGGCCGAGGACGATCGACTGGTGGAAGAGGGAGACCGAATGTTCAATGCTATAATTGCAAGAAATTCGGTCACTACGCAGCAGACTGTTGGGGAAAAACAGTCGAGGAAAAATCAAACTTTGTGGAGAAAGAAGATTACAATGACGATGTCGAGGCCGAGGCCGAGGTCGAGGCCGAGGACGATCGACTGGTGGAAGAGGGAGACCGAATGTTCAATGCTATAATTGCAAGAAATTCGGTCACTACGCAGCAGACTGTTGGGGAAAAACAGTCGAGGAAAAATCAAACTTTGTGGAGAAAGAAGATTACAATGACGATGTACTTCTGCTGGCTTTTAAAGGTGACGAAGAAAGTGCCGACACTTGGTATCTCGATACTGGTGCAAGTAATCATATGTGTGGCAAGCGAAACATGTTCGTAGACTTGGACGAATCGGTGAGTGGCCAAGTCACATTCGGTGACTGTTCGAAGGTACCAGTAAAAGGCAAAGGTAAAATTTTAATTCGACTGAAAGATGGATCACAAAAATATATCGAAAATGTGTATTATGTGCCGAATATGAAAAACAACATCTTGAGTTTGGGACAACTCTTAGAAAAGAATTTCGATATTCATTTAAAGGATCGAACTCTTTTCTTAAGAGATAACGAATGAAGTTGATAGCAAAAGTGCAGATGACGAAGAATCGGCTATTTCTATTGGATATCAAATATGGTGAAGCAAAGTGTCTAAAATCATCGGTGAAAGATTCGGCTCGGTTATGGCATATGAGGTATGGACATCTCAATTTCGGCGGACTAAACTTGTTGGCGAGGAAGAACATGGTCAAAGGTTTGCCGATTATGAATAAACCGAAAGGGTTATGTGAAGGGTGTTTACTTGGTAAACATCACCGAGCAAGTTTTCCAAAAGAAGCCGAGTTTAAAGCCAAGGAGCCATTACAACTTGTCCACACCGATGTATGTGGACCAATTACTCCAAATTCATTTGGTGGAAAAAGGTACATTCTAACATTTATTGATGATTTCACAAGGAAAACATGGGTATATTTTCTAAAAAATAAATCGGAAGTTTTTGAAAATTTTAAAAGATTCAAAATGAATGTGGAAAAAGAAAGTGGGTTTTATTTGAAATCGGTCAGGTCAGACCGAGGTGGAGAATTCACTTCAAATGAGTTTGAAAATTTTTGCAAAGAAAATGGGATTCGGCATTTCTTAACGGCCTCCTATTCACCACAACAAAATGGAGTGGCCGAACGAAAAAATAGAACCATATTAGACATGGTGAGATGTATGTTGAGTAGTAAAAATATGCCGAAGGAATTTTGGGCAGAAGCGGTTGCATGTGCTGTGTACATTCTAAACCGATGCCCAACCCAGAGTCTACAAAATGTAACACCGCAGGAGATGTGGCATGGTTATAAGCCGAATGTAAGTCACTTTAAAATTTTCGGGAGCATAGCATATGCTCATGTCCCCGAACAAAAGAGAGTAAAACTTGATGACCGAAGTTCTTGGTTGATTTTTATCGGTTATGATCTAAGAACCAAAGGCTACAAGATGTTTGATCCAGTCAATAAGAAGGTCATTGTTAGCCGAGATGTCGAATTTGATGAAGAAAGCTCATGGAGTTGGAGCGATGAAGCCGAAAGCAGCAGACCGAATGAAGTACTCGGTCAAGAAGAAAAGAAAAGAAATGAAGTCGAAGTTGATGTTCCATCGCCTGCAACAACACCTCGGTTCAATTCGCCTCAAGTCGGTTCTCCACAAACCGAAGCGTCGTCAAGTTCAACTCCACCAAGAAATCCAAGGACGAGGACTATGACCGAGTTATATGAGGTAACCGAAATGCAAAATAATCTAACATTATTTTGTTTGTTTGCCGAATGCGAGCCAATGAATTTTGAAGAAGCGGTCAAAGACCGAAGGTGGAAAGAAGCAATGGACGAAGAAATCAGTGCTATTGAGAGAAATGGAACTTGGGAGATCACCGAACTTCCCAAAGGCAAGAAACCCATAGGAGTGAAATGGGTGTACAAGGAGAAAAAGAACGCTAAGGGAGAAATCGAGCGATACAAGGCAAGGTTAGTAGTCAAAGGCTACAAACAACAAGCTGGCATTGATTATGATGAAGTTTTCTCACCAGTAGCGCGACTCGAGACAATTCGACTGATCATTGCTATGGCGGCTCAATTCAGTTGGAAGATATATCAATTGGATGTTAAATCGGCATTCCTCAATGGATATCTTGAAGAAGAAGTCTACATCGAGCAACCACTCGGTTATGAGAAGAAAGGACATGAGTCGAAAGTACTGAAGCTAAAGAAGGCTTTATATGGCCTGAAGCAGGCACCGAGAGCATGGAATAGTCGAATCGACATATACTTCCAAGCACACGGTTTCATGAAGTGTCCTTATGAGCATGCATTATACATAAAGAAGTCCGAAAAAGGTGATATTTTTATAGTATGTTTATATGTGGATGATCTCATCTTCACAGGAAACAATCCACGTATGTTCGATGACTTCAAAAGCTCGATGGTTAAAGAATTTGAAATGACCGACATCGGTCAGATGGCATATTATTTGGGAATAGATGTAAAGCAAAGACCGAATGGGATTTTCTTATCCCAAGAAGGATATGCTCGGTCGATTTTGAGAAAGTTCAATATGGAGCAAAGCAATTCGGTCAATACCCCAGTAGACTGCGGAACAAAATTATCAAAGTTCAATGAAGAGAGCAATGTGGACTCGACGCATTTTAAAAGCTTGGTAGGCAGTCTTCGGTATCTTACATGCACAAGACCGGATATTCTATATGGAGTCGGCTTGATCAGCCGATACATGGAAGAACCGAAATTGACACATTTATCAGCGGCGAAAAGGATATTGAGATATATCAAAGGTACACCAAATTTCGGTTTGTTCTATTCGAAATCTAACAATTTTGAATTATATGCATATACCGATAGCGATTAGGGAGGAGATATAGATGACCGGAAAAGTACGACAAGGTACATTTTCTTCATCGGTGAATCAGCATTTACTTGGTGTTCCAAGAAGCAACCGATAGTGACACTATCAACTTGTGAAGCCGAATACGTTGCTATATCGGCTGGAGTTTGCCATGCTATATGGCTAAGAAATCTGCTGAAAGATCTAAAGGTTGAACAGGAAGGACCTACGAAGATGTATGTGGACAACCAATCTGCTATAGCACTGGCGAAGAATCCAGTGTTTCATGAACGAAGCAAGCACATTGATACTCGGTATCACTCTATCACAGAACATGTGAGGAAGAAAGAGGTCGAACTCGTTCATGTCAAATCACAAGATCAACTGGCCGACATTTTTACAAAGCCCCTAAAATTTGAAGTGTTCGCAAAATTGCGAGGAAAGATCGGCATGGTAAAACAAGTTTAAGGGAGCATGTTAGAAATTAAACTTGTTTTCGGTTACAAAGAATTGAAGAGACGTCGGTTATAAAAGGAAGGGATACCAATTCATGAATAGGTTTAATGAAAGGATATGTAACGGTTATTGTAATCAATTGGTATTATGAAGAGTCATAATGAAGGGGCATGTAAACTCCTATATAAGAAGATGTTTTGTAAAGTTTTAAAAGAGCAAGGAAAATATAAAAATAGTTTATTGATACTTTCTCCATTCTCTATCCATTCTCTCCTCCAAACACATTCGGCTACATCGTAGACCGAACATAAAGTTGTGAAGATCCTAACAAAAGCTTGAAAAGAGTAGATTTCTTCAAGAAAAAGAAATCCCCCGTCGACCTTCCTTGCTTTGATTGTGGGGAATTAGGCCATTTCACGGCAAATTGCAAGAAATGGGAGATCTGCTTCTCTTATTATAAGGCTGGCCATCGCTCATTTCAATGCCTGATGAGGGGAGGCGTGAAGCTTCAACGCTCTGCACCCACCGACGGAAAGCTTCAATGCTCTGCATGGCACAACAAAATCACCACCATAACCTTGACCAATGAGATGAGGAGAAAAGGAAGGGAGCTAATGGAGGAGTGGGGGTGGTGACGGTTTTGTATGGCCACCCATCAAAGGATGAGATCCTAGATGCTCTGGTATAAAATTTCGACAATCTCGACACAGCGAGAGGAGCTATTAGAGGGCAGGGGGGGATTTCTAATCAAATTCAGGAATCCTTCATCTCTAGACTCCATTTCTATGATCCAAGTTAGCCCACTTAATTATTTTGGTATTAAAATCAAAAAAATGGAAGAAAGGAGGGTGTGCCCTTGGGTGGGAGGGATTTTTTTGGAGGGTCTCCCTTTCAGGTTCTGGGAAGAGAGGGCCTTTAGAGAGATGCTCAACGAATTCACCTTCCTCCTCGATATTAATAAAAGAACTAGGAACAGAGAAGGGGAGAGGGCAAGGTTACGAATAAAGTGCGGTTCTCATAGGGATATCCCAGATGTACTTCACGCTTTGGTGAGTTTCGTTTGGTATGATGTTAATATCTCGCTGGAATTAGAAGGGAAGCAATCTAAGGGGAAGGAGGTGCAATTTGTGGGCTTCGAGGACGGCGATTTGCATGAGAAAATTTTTTCAGGGCATCAGGGTGTTCGATCGCGGGAGGTTGAAAACGACCGCACACGGAAAAAAATCATATGGGAACCTATCTATAAAACGTTTTATAGGGAGGAGGATCTTCCGTACACGTGGCAGTTTGGGTGTGGATCTACCGTACAAAACAATAGCGCGCTTCTTTATTTTTAAGATTCACATCCAATCTGTCACGTATACGGTAGATCCACACCTAACCTGTCACGTGTATAGTAGATCCTCCTCCCTATAAAATGTTTTATAGATAGGTTCCCATATGATTTTTTTCCACGGCACACTATCTCTATGCAGGAAGAGTGGAACTAGAGGCGCACCGAATTCATGTGTGAAGGATTTGCACGCTTGTTCGCATGCGGAATTGAGGGGTATGGAAGCTGCAGATAGAGTGGTTTCGGCGACAGCGTGTACGAGGAGGGGTTGAGCTCGAGGCTCCTCAGTATACTACAGTACATCCGAGGCTATATAAGATTCAACTATATAAGATTCTATCGCTTGGTGCAGCGAGCGGAGGGGTTCATATGACGGATGTGGCTCAGTTTCAGGGGGCAGCAAATGATCGGAGCCTGCCTCTCTCAGGAGGAGCAAACGACATGAAGGGGAAATACTCAACCTTGATCGTCTGCTGGATATGGAGAGTGAAAAGAATGATTATGTTAGGAAGTCGGGCACTTACTGACCTTCTATCTCCTTTTTTGGTTCAATTCCTAATGAGACCCTTTTACTGCTGTATAATTTGTTTTTTTGGGTACCTTGGGGATTCTAAAGATGATACTTTTGCTGATTTAGACTACATTAAGTTAATCATGCTAGTAATAATTTACTTAAGTTGGTAGGTTTAGAAGAAACAGACGAGGGGGAGGGGAATTTTTTTAATGAATTACATCTTCTGAAATGTAAAGGGTATGGGGTTACCCCTACAAACGTATGGTAGTTAGGGAGGTCTTGGGTAGTAATAGGTCAGATGTCGCCTTCCTGTCGAAAACAATGATGACGGATCCACACCAAACAATACTTGATAGTTTGGGTGGCCCTAGAGATTTTATATGGAGGTACAAGAACTCAGAAGGGATGTTGGGCGTCATACTGGTAGGAGTTAACCGGTGTGCTTTCTTAATTGAGGAAGAGTGGATAGGAGTATTCACAATTTCTGTCGTCCTTAAAAAGATCCAGGGGGACGTACGAAATAGTCACGACAGTGTACGGTCTAAACAGAAGAGAAAAAAAGGAATGACTTTTTTGAGGAACTGGCTTTTTTAGCTCACAGGTGACGGCACCCGTAGGTGATTGGCAGGGACTTCAATGTCGTTAGATTCCTAGAGGAATGAAGGGTGGGAAGGGAGTCGTGCGGGATTGTAGGTTTTTTAATGAGTTGGGCAATGACCTCCATTTGATCGACATCGTTAACAATGATAGGTTGTTTACCTGGTCTAATCGTCAGGTGGAATCTTGTCTCGCTAAGCTCGATAGGATTTTTGTTTCTCTGGCTTGGGAAGCCAGATTTCTTTTAGCTCACACCAGCTTGCTTAAAAGCCCTACTTCTGATCACGTGCCACTTAACATAAATAACAGTGAGCGGATGGTTTTACCAAAGAAGGTGTTTAGGTTTGAGAAGATGTGGTTGGAGGACCCATCTTATAGTAACATGGTCAAACACTGTTGGGACAATCATGTCAGTCCCATTAACCGGAATGTGGGTGGTAGTATGGTAGCTAAATTGGCACATCTCAGAAAATGCCATTCTAGTTGGGCTAAAGAGAAATTCGGTTGTATGAAGAACCAAAAGAAAGAGCTTTTAGCGAAGTTGGACAAACTGTTGGATTTAGTGTCCTCAAGGCAATTATTGTAATTGCAAGTAGATGATTATGATAATTGAATGAGGACCTATACAGATAGAATAGTTTTACTTGAGATGATGGTATGCTATATGGTTTGTCTTTCTCATTATGTGTATACGTTTTGATAAAGCCCGTATGATTATTGCTTGACTACCAGCATTATGATGGCGATCATATATGTGGGAGCTGGGTGATCCATAAGCACATCCGTAAACGTCCCTAGTCGAGAGAGTATCGAGACTGGGCATCGATACTCCGGAATATGCTAGTGTATACGCTTCAAGACCCCGAGGAAGGGCAGTGGCAAGGTCTCACAAGCCATTGGTATTCGGTCACCTAAGATATTATACATGTGCTCATTAGAGGTGAGTACAGTGGACGGACTCACCAAGACTTTCTAGATGGTATTATACCTATTGTCAGATGGAAGTTCTCTTATGGCATGAGTACATGTTAGGCCTTTGACCTGAGATTTTCATATGTCTCATGTGAATTCCAACTTTACATAGATTACTACCCTACCACGGCTCAAAGGAGTCATGCAAATATGTTTTAGTTGGGTACAGTCCCGAGCCACATAGAGGCAGTGAACAATCGTTAGGGATTCGTCTCTCCCGGTATTGGGAGTCGATATCGCACTGTGTTGGGTCAGCCATCACCAGAAATCCTTAGCCAAGGTGGATGGGATTTACTGATGTGATATCAATAGTTTCTCGGTAGGTGATGAGCTTCAGACCGGCACGACTTATCGAGTTAGTAGGGTCTGACGTTATCCACTCCTTAGACCCGGTATGCGATTATCTTAGTCGAAGAGACCGGACTGTACGGAGATTGTCATATTCAGGCTCAGTAGGGGTACAGATCAGTTTGCTCGTCGGCCTTCCTTTTGCTCAATACCTGGGTAGCCGTTACGTACAGCTAGTGCCGCTGACGTGTATATGGTTAAATCCGCTACTAGCTTATTGACGAGTCTTTAGAGTCCCAGACAGAGGGTTTTCCCAGTTCAGGCGAAATGATGTAGTGGCCGTATATTGATACGTACAGGGTTCTGATTATGTATGTCTGCTAGCCACGCGGACTTCAATCGGGCGGATGATAATAGTAGCCGGCTTAGGATTAAACCGGATTAATAAATCAAGTTTTGATTTAATAATATATATATATATATATATATATATATTCTAGTATTATGTTCATTGTATTCTATCTTTTGGGTATTCATATTTTGATACGAATATGGATATGTATTTGCGGAGACGTATTCTTGTATTCATACAAGAATACTTCTAAAAGAAGGACAACTCATTTCTAGGATTCTCTTTTAAAGAAATTATGAAATGAGGTGGAAAAGTGAAATGGTGGAGGGTGTGGGCAAATGAATTATAAATTCATTTGCATTTACTATTCAACCATGGTTGTAATTTTAAAATGGTAAAATTCTTTTTACAAAAGATATGAATCATGCTTGAATCTGTGAAGAGTTTTCTTATTCATTCTACCATTTAGCTTCTCTCTCTTCCATGGCTTCTCCTCCTTCTTCATTTTCAATCCTCTCATGAGTTGAGAATTATGAAGATAAAGAGAAAGAAAAATACTAGAACACTCACACACATCACTAAGCATCCTAGATTAGTATCCTAAGATCTTTAGTTACTTCATTGATGAAGTTGAAGTTTGTACCTGGTTCCCTCGGGTGGATCATCTTCGGCAAAGAAAGACCGGCTTGTAAGCATAATCCAGAGCTCTTAAGAGTATGCTAGAGTCCAACCCAATTGGAGCAAATGAAGACACTACAAAAGTTATAATTTCTACCTTTTGTGTTTGCTGGTTTTGTGTTTGGTTAGATTCTTGAGGTTTATGTTTCTAGTGCCAAGAAAAATTTTATTTTTGAATTCCGCATTGTCCACAGTTTAGCGGCGGGGGCTCTAGGAACTTTCAATGGTATCAGGGCTATCCAAACACCCCAAACTAGTTAGATACGACTTCCGAATCCTGTTGGTTTTTGAGCCACAAAAACTGCCGAAAAACAGTAAGGAATTCCTTGCTAACTTGATATTTTGACTCCCCGCGGGCTCTCGGTTTGGACCGAGAAGCCGCGGAGAGGTGCACGGGGATGTCCCGGAGGGACCTAAGGAGGGGCCCAGCCCTCGAGACCATCCTAAGGTGTCCTTAGGGGTGATCTGTAATAGTGATCTGTAATGCCACCTAATGCATGTACATGATGATAAAGAAAAACTATATAGCATACTATCGTCTCGAGTAAAAATGTTCTACCGGTATAGGTCATCCCTCAATCATCACAATCGCGTGTCTGCGATTCAATAATTGACTTGAGGGTACTATAGCCAACAGCTTCCTGCTCGATCATCCACCAGCGGGTAGTCTCCTGCCCACCAACGCTGTGGATCTAAAGTCCTCCTCTCGAGGCCACTGAGAAGCTTCCCTACCTGGTCCATCCCTAGTGGGTAGCTTCCTACCCATCAACGCTAAGGATCTAAAGTCCTCCTACAGAGGCCAGCATGCGTATTCCTGCTCGGCTAATCTCCGAGGGGTAGATTCCTACCCTACGAAGACATGGATCTAGAACCCACAGTGAGGAAGAATCGGTTATGACCGACCTATTCTAACTTGGCTGATTCCCTACTCATGCTAAAACACATGGTCGTCACCTCGACTCCGAGGTAGGGATTGGTACCGACCATCCTAGCCTTGGGATATCTTCTGATTCATCATAATGAACGATCGCCACCTCGACTCCGGGAAGTGGGAGGGTACCATAACGACCTCCCTGCACTTGGCTATTATCCGAATTACACTCGACACACGATCGTCACATAAAAAGGCCGGGCACCAACGTACGACCTAGCACTTGCAGCAGAATGAAATTTCAAACAAGAAGATGACTGACGAGCTAAAGTACTCACGCAGAAAGCAGACAGCCATGCAGAGAAAAATGAGCTCAACTTTATTTATATTCCGAAATTTTACAAGGTATTCTGGGCTCCTCAGCCTTACAAAAATGTCCGAGGCTTACAAAATTTTGGAAAAAGAAGAAATCCCCCAAGGCAGGAAAGCTTAGGCCGTAGGCTCGGGGAGGATCTCCCCCTGCTCGACGCCAGCGTCGGGGACCGAAACGGAGACTTCTGGGTCGGCGCTTCCACTGGCAGCCTCACCCCCGGCGACTTCCCCGCCAACTTCCACCTGCGGCGCATCCTCGGAGAGAGGGTACTGGACCCGGAGCTCGCTGTAGGCGAACTCCGATATCAACGCCTTGTCGGCGTCGAGAGCCTGGTGCCAAACGATGGCTGAGGTTTCGGCAAGGTCGGCGTAGAACTGGTCCGATGCTTTATACCTCTCCACAGACTTCACCGCTCGGACCTCGGGCGGACTTCACCGCTCGGGATGCTATATACCTCTCCACAGCCTTAGGGTCCCTTGTTGCCATTCAATGGCAAATGACACGGGAAGCTCTGGCTCTAGGGGGTGAGCCCGACACAGATGACGCAGCAGAAGAACCCTCTCGACTATCTGAAGCCGGAGGGGGGGAAGACCCGCTGGACTCGGCTCCAACAACTGGAGCCTCGTTGTCCGACTCGACCTAACTATCTCTACAGACTCTCAGATAAAGACATCTAACTTGATTCAAGGGAATGGACTCGCTGAGGAAAAATCACGGATGATCCGATCTAAAAGGAAGGAGCGTCGGGCAATCCTTGACAATGAGAGCGAATTATGGTGGAAGTGATGGCCCTAGTGGGGTCCCCTCCTATTTATACACTCCAAAGAAAGCATCCGACGGCGCAGATCGATTCCCGCCAAAACGAAACGTCACGCAAGCCCGTCGTCAGAGCTCCACGTGGCAATCGACCATTGGGGACGCCCCTTCGGTTGCAGGTGACAGCGACAGCCTGTCGCGCCCGCCAACCGACGTCCGAAACGTGTCCCGTATCCCAACCGGCGACCGACTGAAACAGCGCCCCCTCTTCAAAGCGCGATAATTTTATTGATCCGCTGATACTATAAAGGATACGCGCGAAGATTCAGGCGCACGACGAGGCTACACGTGGACCCAAAAGATCGAAATGACGCGATCGCCAAACGTCGTGCCGTTCTCAGGCATTCCTCATTATAATTCTTGGCGCCAAATTGAATAGAGAGAAATCGAGCAGACCACTCTCAACCCGACCCTTGGATAGGTCGGAACAAGGGTGGGGGGCTAATGATGATGCTCATAAGTAGTGTCTCCTCAAGTTACGACACGTGGCGGTTGACGTGTCCCGAAGGCTACAGAGGTGGAATAAATGAGCTGCATTATGAGGATTTCTCGGGATTCTTGTTCAAGTCCGAAAAAAATCCGTTCGAGAAAGAAGAAGATCAATTTAGGGTCGCGAGGAGCGTGCCCGACAATCCAGGAGACCTCTCTGAATACATTCCACATTCATCTAAGAAACTACCAACATCTCGTCTCTGAGCTATCTCAGCCTCCAGGCTTGTCTCCGAGCCCCTGACATGCCGAGCTTCCTCGGCCTCCCGGCTCGTCTCCGAGCCCCTGACGTGCCGAGCTTTCTCGGCCTCCACGATCAACCAGGAGCGCAGATCCCATGCGCCACGCAACGGCTCCGCGTATATCGCCAGGACAAGATATCTGCTTCCCCATGATCCGCGTCCCACGCTGGCGCATCCCTCCATTATTGGGCGCATCCCGCCATTAAAGGCGAGAATAACGCGGGGGCGTAACTGACGGTGACGATCTCGCGTTTGCTCGCTCCACGCGATCCTTATATAAACCCCTCTCTCAGACGACTCAGGTATCTGATGAAAGGTTCCTAGGCACTCAAGTGAGGTCTCACAAGGCATCAACCATGCCAATTTCAAAAATATGGTGCCGAGAAACCCTAGACTACGGATCGTTAGCTAGATGTCTAGGCGAAAAATGAACTAGTTTACAATTAAACTAAAAGAATACGGAAATACAACCTTTGTAGATCCGTTTGTCCACCTCCATAGCTCCATGAAGAAGTTATCTCCGCTGTACAAATCCGATCTTGGACTCTCGCGTTCGCTTCATCGGAGAATAGGCGGGCTAGGTCATCGATGTCCATACCGAAGATGATCTACGTCGAGGCATCGCTAAATCAAGCTCCGACTTCACCAAGTCAAGAAACTTGTGAAGAAAACACACTCTACTACTTGGCAAGAGGTAGAGGATGAAGAAATAGGAAGTGGGTAGACTTTAGAATTGGATTTCTCACTCATTTCCATCAATCACCATTGATGAAGCTTGCTTTCTTCATGGAAGAAGATGAAGAAGAAGAAGAAGAAAGTATTATGATTAGTTATGATAAAAGAATAATAAAATGATTCTTATCATAAAATTAACCATGGTCAAGTGTAGAGACTAAACTAGGGTTAGTGGGAATGGTTAGGGTTAAGGATGAGATAAGAATGGTTGACTTGATCAAAGCTTCAAGAAGCTTCAACATAAAAACAAAACAAGCCACCATCCTTAAAACTTTCCAAAGTGAATATATAAATAAATAAATAGATAATAAGAGAATAAACAAAACCCTAACCACTCTCACAACCATGGTTTAATCTTCACACAAATCCAAGTTAACATGTATCATCAAACATGACACAATCAAGTGCACAAAAGTATATCACATATACAACTTGTGCAATGCAAGTGAGAAAATCCATTTAAAGTGAACCGATACTAGTTAATGCAAAGTAATATATCAAATATATAATTATGCATTAAATCATTAAATCAACACTTGATTCAATGATCCGGTCATATCGAATATAACCGACTAGTATCCAATATATCGGCTTATCGAATCAACCCTTGATTCGATAACTAGGTCATATCGCATATAACCAATCGATACATTCATCGCGAGAATGAAATACGGTATCGCATACAAGCATTATTCTCGGTCCCGCACATATCTCATATGCGCTCCTATTTCGTTTCGCTTGAGCCAGGAAACCTCTGTGTAGGACTCTAAAGACTCATCAATACGCCGGCAGCAGATGATGATCATATCAAACACCCACAAGCCGCAAGCGGTCTGCTAAACGTAACGTCCATCCGGGTATTGAGCGATCAGAAGATCGACGAGCAAGCCCGCTCACACTCCTGTGAATCCAACCAGTAACACTACCGTACAGTCCGGTCTCGTCGTCTGATATGTCGCATATCTCGCCTAGGGGTGGTAAACGTCAGACCCCAATAGCTCGATAAGTCGTGTCGATATGAGGTCTATAACAATTCGAGAAACTAATGGTAACACTTGCCAGTAAATCTCAGCAACCCTGGCCAGGGATTTCCTGTTATAGCCAATCGAACACAGCGCAACATCAACTCCCTATACCGGGAGAGACGAATCCCCTCCTATCGCTCATTGCCTCCATGTGACTCGGGACTGTACCCAAAAACCACCGTTTTGCACGCCCTCTTGGACGTGGTAAGATGGAAATCAAAGCACAGTGGGAACCACACAAGACTCTATGACGATCTCGGGTCAACAGACTACTCTGTACCAGTGTCACCAGAGAACTGCCATCTGACGTGAGGTATAATACCATCTGGGAGTTCTCGGCGAGTCCGTCCAGTGTACCCAGTCTCTTCTGAGCACCCGTATATCATCTCCGATGTCAAACACCAATGGATATGGGATCATCCATCGCCCATCTGTATGGGTCGAGAAGGTACACGCTAGTCTACTCTGGTATATCGATGCCCCGTCTCGATACACCCACGACTAGGGACATTGAAGGATGTACTTATGGACTACCATATCCCCACTAGTATGATCCGCATCATAGTCCAGGTAGTCAAGTACACATCCTAAGGGCTTTACCAACATGTAACAGAGAGACAATCAGTATACACGTTAAGGTAAAGGTCAACCAGATAGCATACTATCATGTCGAGCAAGAAAGTCCTCCCTATATATGTCCCAGCATCCACTACAATATACATCCAACATACAGTAATGGCCTCTAGGGCATACATATAACTAACAATCTCCCACTTGCACTAGGGCCATCTGTAGCAGTGGTTGTAGTATCTCATACTCAACCATCCCATAAAAGTCTCTCTCTGGGAATAGGCCTTCGTGAGTGGATCCGCCGTGCTGTCCTCTGAGTCTACTCTCCTATCCTCGATCCCTTAGAGATCAACCATCTCCATGATCAGGTGATACTGCCTTAGAATATGTCTGGATCACTGATGGGACCTGCGTTCCTTGGCATAAGCCACAACTCCATTGTCACACAATGGGAGGAACATAGTTCATCTCATGAACCAATATACACCCAAACAGCCTCTTTGGTAGCATCTTTAGTAGCGATGTATCCTGCCTTTATCGTCTAGTATGCCACGGTATCTAGCTTGGAACTCTTCCAACATACCGTCCCTTTACTGAGGGTAAAGACAATGCCTGCGACTGACATTCAGTCGTCTTTATCACTCTGGAACCTTTCCAGTGATTCTCCCCAGGATCAACTGATACCATCTCACTACAACTAGTGAGTGTCCTAATATCCATTTAGATCTATCTCATAGATCCAAAACTCAGTATTTAGTAGGTATCACTTTGATCCTATATGGAGAATCCATGTGATAAGCGGAGATCGATCGAGCATAGCATAGGAAACTCCTTCCCTATCAAGAGTATGTGATCCACGTACTCTACGAGGATCACCACCATACTCCCTACTACCTTTTTGTTTATACAAGGTTCATCTACCATTTTGATGATGTCAAACTCTTTGACTAATCCATCAAAACAGATGTTCCAACTCCGCGATGCCTGCTTTATCCTATAAAGCATCTTGCACACGTTTCCGCTGCTCCCACTGTCTACGAAGCCCTCTGGCTGTGTACTTATAGACGCACTCTTCTAAAACATCATTTAGAAAAGCTGTCATGACACCCAACCACCAGATATCGTAGTCATGGTATGTAGCCGTGGCAAGTTGTATCTGGATGGACTTAAGCATAGGTACTGGAAAAGGTTTCATCATTATCCATGCCTGGTCGATGACGAAAACCTTTATCAAGTCTAGCTTTGAAAGTCTCAACTTTTCCATCTACACCAAGTAATCTTCTCAAGATATACTTGCTCCTGATGGGGATTTAACCCTTCAGATATAGCAACCAAAGTCCATACTTTGTTGGTGTACATGGATTCCATCTCAGACCACTAAGCATCCAGCCATTCTTACAGAGTCCCTACTCTCGATGGCCAGCTCGAAACTAGTTGGGTCATCATCTCATGATGCAATCCTCTCTTCCACTGTCATAGAGAAACCGAAGTATCTCTCAGGTGGGTGAGGAACCCTACTAGATCGGCGGAGAGGCTGAGGTTCGTTGGAATCTACTGAATCCTTTGGTTCTACCAAATCTTCTGCTGTAGCTTGTATAGCTGGAACATTTCCAGTTCTACATAACTGACCTTGCCTCGAGCTTGTCCGGATTTTGCTTTTAGACATAGGCCGGACAACCCCAAATCTTAACTAGCTTAAGACATGGGCTCTTCCCTTTCCATATCACATATGAAGTGGTAGGCAATTGATTTGATTTGAACCCTTTTCAATAGGTATGCAGCTTCTTAAGTGCACAACTCCCTTAAGGAAAAAGGTAACTCAGTAGTACTCATCATAGAGCACACCATATCAAATAGGGTGTATCTGCTCCGCCCCGATATACCATCGTGCTATGGTGTATACGGAGGAGTAATGCTGAGAGAGAATCTCATTCTCCTTTAGAATAGTCTAGGATTTCCGTGCTCAAGTATTCTCCTCCTTGATCACATCAAAGGACATAATACTTTTACCTGTATTTTGGTTCTCTACTTCTAACTTATATTCTGTGAATATCTCAAAAGGTTCGGACTTGTGTTTCAACAGGAACATATGTCTGAATCTTGAGAGATCATCAGAGAACGTAATGAAGTATAAAGAACCAGTCCTGGCATGTGTAGACAGGGGACCTACATACATCAACATGTATCATCCCAAGAGTTCACTAACTCTTTCTCTGTTTCCTATAAACAGGGCTAAGGTCATTTTATCTTTGTAACATGACTGGCAAGTTTCATAAGATGTAAATTCAAACTGATTTAAATATGCATCTATATGTAACTTCAGCTAGTCGGGTCGCATTGATATGACCTAGTCTACAATACCTCAAGAAGGATCCGTTCATTTCTGAACTCTTCCGCTTGTGTGTGTTCTGTATACTAAGAACTGTAGTTTGATTTAGAACATTAATGCTTTTAGATAACGTGCCTGAACCGATCAACTTTTGATATAGGAAATGTTCAAAACATTATCCATCAATACAAAATTATATCCTTTCTTTTCTAACAAAGAGAGTGATATGATTTGGTATATCAGGTTCGGTATCTAATAACATTCGTTCAGAATCAATGTATTGGTAATACAGGGTGACAGTGACCGACAGACTTGGCTGCAACTCTTGCCCCGTTTTCTGCCTCATGAAACTTATCACCCGTTCTCAGTTTTTCTAACCTTTTGTAGCCCTATGTAACAAATTACATATCTGGGATCCTGATCCGGTATCATATACCCAGGATTAGGAGGATACTGAGAAACAGTTCTTTGTAACGAACACACCCGAAGATGATGCATCAGCATGCACTCTCTTCGTTTGGGCGGCACGGGAAATCTGGTATTCCCCAATTTCCTGCTCTGTCTTATAACAATTATAAGTTGGAGCGGGACCAACGTTCCCCAGCTCAGTATAATAAGTGGGTTCGGTCAATATTCCGTATTATTATCTTGATTAAGGCGTGATATGGTCGCTACCTGGAGAGAGAGAGAAGAAAACACTCAGCGTGCGCTCTTGCAAGAATAGATTGGTTATTATTTTATCTAATCAGGATGGCTCCCACTGCTTTTTATCAAATCTTCCTTCAAACCCTAAAAGGAAAGACTAGCTGGGATTAATTACACACTACAAGTTCGCCAATCTTTCAGCCAGGCCAGTGTCGGTACTTTGAGGGAGGTCCCCCGTGCTTTCGCACGAACCTAATTAGTGTAAACCTCGTTTTCCCAGAGGCGTAACCTCGTTAACACCTTTCTAGACACCTACTTGATCGGTTAATTGTAATGTATAAAACTCTCCCAGGAGTAACTCTTACTCGCAGCAGGTATCGGGATCCAACTTTCTCACAGAAGGTATGCAATCTCATTGCAAATTTCAACACTTGAAATTCCCGATAATATTTTGCCCCTAGCGTCCTATGACCTTGACGCAGGCCAACAAACCATAGTGCGCTAGTCAAGTTTAACCCGTCATTTCCTGATTGAATTAAACCCACCCGCACGACCCTTGACGCAGGCCAACAAAGTCGCACGACTACCCTAATCCAATCTGCATCATATGCATAAGCAGATAAATACTAGTTAGCTACCGCACACTACGCCTTGACGCAGGCCAACAAACGTAGCACGAATACTAACTACCACTTATCTGAAATGACGGAGGGCTACGACAGGTTTTTCTGAAAACCTATTGCGTAATGAACTTGATATCGTTGTAGGATCGAATGAATTTTGAAATGGAGTGCTTTTGAGGCTTTTCTAGTTTTGCTAAAGGAGTCACTCCCGGTGAAGGGATCGTCGGTCCTTTCCTCGTCGAATGAGGTGCGGGATATATCACATATATCACTGTGCAAAGCAAAAACTCTTAAAAGCAATCAAAAGACAAACCGAGGGTGTAGCATCGACCAGTTTTTGCTAAAGGAGTCACTCCCGGTGAAGGGATCTCGGTCCTTTCCTTATCGAATAAGGTGCAGGATATATCACATATACCGCTGTGCAAAGCAAGAACTGTAGCTACCTGTTTTATTTTGAAATTCGATTCTACAACATCTTAGGTTTCTTTTATTTCATTAATCACATTAATGAAGTCCCATCATTTAAGTACCTAAACATCACAGATAAATACGACGTACACTTATGCCATCCGCATTCGCCTCGATGTCCCCTCGTGCACCGTTAGGTTAGGTAACTAACGACAGAGCTGGGCAGGGCTAGCGCGGGTGTAAAACATAAGTAACGCCTATATAATATATCATATATACTATATACTGTATCTATCACAGAACATCACATGATCACATCACAGATATCGCAGCAGAAGAAACATATGAAAATATTGGATATACTAGGACGTCCGTATTTTCAATACGAACCAGTATAAAACACGGATTCCACGGTCGTGATGAATAGCCAAACCCACACCCCTAGACCCCTACGAGAGAGGCAAGCAACCCTACCAATTCTGGAGTTAGGAGACCCGGACTCGACTCCTCGAGTTGGTCTCCCACTGGACTCCAGAACCCGGTTACTTGTGCTCCCCTCCTTGGGTCTATTTTAGTGCGAAAAAGTAAATAATATACAAACGGTGACAACTTCCGCTACCTGGAAGTGCCCCAATAAAAGAATATTACATACAAGTTTTTACATGAATGAAAATGAAAAACACTCATCTCACATAAAAAACCCCCCGGCTATTCGAACACGACGATCCAATATAACATATCCAGCAACACATAACATCACATATCATCAACGTAAGTAAATATGCGCATCCCAATTGTCGTTGACATATAGCAACGAAACCGGCGATATCACATATTACACTTACGGTCACAGAAAAGAAAGTGTAAAACTACAACAGTTGGAATTCGCAACCACCTCAGACATCGCATGCCTGACCAAATGAATTACTTAGACGTCGCATGCCTAACAATTATAAACCCCGCATTTTAGTCTCATAATCGAAAACTCTTTTCAATATCAAGTCGGGCAATTCAACAAGATTCCCGACATCCTGATCGAATGCTCGTCGCAAACTTCAGTAGACGGCCGCACCCCCGATACCGTCGACGAAGTGCACCAAGGCGGAACACCGCTGCCGTGAGCATCCGGACGGATGCTTTCGGCAACGGGGTTCTCCTACAGTCACTTGGTCGGGGCTATGGGGTGAGGTTGTCTATTAAATTTACCCGGCGAGTATCCGCGTACGCTACGTGATTGCGACGGACTTTTGATCACATCAAAATTCCATGGAAACCGATCAAGTGAGACTAAACTGCTATGTTTATAACATTCATTCAGTTATCTCATAACTTCTTGTGAATTCCAATTATTGTATCCCATTCCGGATAAATAGAAAATGTCAAACTTTCCGATCGAACAATCGAACACCCAAGTTTTCCCGATACAGCTCAACACATGAAATAAGTCTAACAACATTCAGTTCGTGCCTCAGTACCAACGGTCCAGCCGTAGAAGGGTCAAGCCAACGCCTCACATGTGGCACGCCGTACTGCCCCAAACCCGAAGGTTCAAAGGGCAGTTCAAGACGGTCACATAATCGAGTTAAGGTTTGTTGTCTTCTAGAGGGTCCATCTCGTTACTTGCACTACTTAGAACGTCGTTAAACTACGGAAAAGTCCAACAATTGGAAATTTCCCGGTAGGGGAAAAGTTGGGTATTTATATCCGGTCGAACTTTTTAACATATTCTAAAAATACCCGGAAAAGCACACCGACAAAATTAGACAGTCCGATCGAATACACCGAGTCCCCAATACAACCCAGAAAATTCAAATCTTTTAAAAATTATTAAAAATTCCCAGAAACACTAACAATAAACTACAAGAATTACTGTGCAGAAACATATGCCAGAGGAGACCAACATGCCGCGGAACCGCCGCATTAGGCATGCATATGCGGCGGTTCCGCCGCACAATGAACGATTCAGAGCCTCCGTTTTAAACAGTAATTCTTATAATATTGCACTGAGGTTTCTGAATATTTTTAATCGGGAAAAAACCCAGTTTTTCAAAATCGTCCAGAGAGCATTTTAAATCGGGGTTTTGTGTTCGATCGGACTTCTAACTCCGTCAGGACTTCGCCTAAGGCTCTAGCTAGGCTCTGATACCACTGAAAGGTTCCTAGGCACTCAAGTGAGGTCTCACAAGGCATCAACCATGCCAATTTCAAAAATATGGTGCCGAGAAACCCTAGACTACGGATCGTTAGCTAGATGTCTAGGCGAAAAATGAACTAGTTTACAATTAAACTAAAAGAATACGGAAATACAACCTTTGTAGATCCGTTTGTCCACCTCCATAGCTCCATGAAGAAGTTATCTCCGCTGTACAAATCCGATCTTGGACTCTCGCGTTCGCTTCATCGGAGAATAGGCGGGCTAGGTCATCGATGTCCATGCCGAAGATGATCTACGTCGAGGCATCGCTAAATCAAGCTCCGACTTCACCAAGTCAAGAAACTTGTGAAGAAAACATACTCTACTACTTGGCAAGAGGTAGAGGATGAAGAAATAGGAAGTGGGTAGACTTTAGAATTGGATTTCTCACTCATTTCCATCAATCACCATTGATGGAGCTTGCTTTCTTCATGGAAGAAGATGAAGAAGAAGAAGAAAGTATTATGATTAGTTATGATAAAAGAATAATAAAATGATTCTTATCATAAAACTAACCATGGTCAAGTGTAGAGACTAAACTAGGGTTAGTGGGAATGGTTAGGGTTAAGGATGAGATAAGAATGGTTGACTTGATCAAAGCTTCAAGAAGCTTCAACATAAAAACAAAACAAGCCACCATCCTTAAAACCGTCCAAAATGAATATATAAATAAATAAATAGATAATAAGAGAATAAACAAAACCCTAACCACTCTCACAACCATGGTTTAATCTTCACACAAATCCAAGTTAACATGTATCATCAAACATGACACAATCAAGTGCACAAAAGTATATCACATATACAACTTGTGCAATGCAAGTGAGAAAATCCATTTAAAGTGAACCGATACTAGTTAATGCAAAGTAATATATCAAATATATAATTATGCATTAAATCATTAAATCAACACTTGATTCAATGATCCGGTCATATCGAATATAACCGACTAGTATCCAATGTATCGGCTTATCGAATCAACCCTTGATTCGATAACTAGGTCATATCGCATACAACCAATCGATACATTCATCGCGAGAATGAAATACGGTATCGCATACAAGCATTATTCTCGGTCCCGCACATATCTCATATGCGCTCCTATTTCATTTCGCTTGAGCCAGGAAACCTCTGTGTAGGACTCTAAAGACTCGTCAATACGCCGGCAGCAGATGATGATCATATCAAACACCCACAAGCCGCAAGCGGTCTGCTAAACGTAACGGCCACCCGGGTATTGAGCGATCAGAAGATCGACGAGCAATCCCGCTCACACTCCTGTGAATCCAACCAGTAACACTACCGTACAGTCCGGTCTCGTCGTCTGATATGTCGCATATCTCGCCTAGGGGTGGTAAACGTCAGACCCCAATAGCTCGATAAGTCGTGTCGATATGAGGTCTATAACAATTCGAGAAACTACTGGTAACACTTACCAGTAAATCTCAGCAACCCTGACCAGGGATTTCCTGTTATAGCCAATCGAACACAGCGCAACATCAACTCCCTATACCGGGAGAGACGAATCCCCTCCTATCGCTCATTGCCTCCATGTGACTCGGGACTGTACCCAAAAACCACCGTTTTGCACGCCCTCTTGGACGTGGTAAGATGGAAATCAAAGCACAGTAGGAACCACACAAGACTCTATGACGATCTCGGGTCAACAGACTACTCTGTACCAGTGTCACCAGAGAACTGCCATCTGACGTGAGGTATAATACCATCTGGGAGTTCTCGGCGAGTCCGTCCAGTGTACCCAGTCTCTACTGAGCACCCGTATATCATCTCCGATGTCAAACACCAATAGATATGGGATCATCCATCGCCCATCTGTATGGGTCGAGAAGGTACACGCTAGTCTACTCTGGTATATCGATGCCCCGTCTCGATACACCCACGACTAGGGACATTGAAGGATGTACTTGTGGACTACCATGTCCCCACTAGTATGATCCGCATCATAGTCCAGGTAGTCAAGTACACATCCTAAGGGCTTTACCAACATGTAACAGAGAGACAATCAGTGTACACGTTAAGGTAAATGTCAACAAGATAGCATACTATCATGTCGAGAAAGAAAGTCCTCCCTATATATGTCCCAGCATCCACTACAATATACATCCAACGTACAGTAATGGCCTCTAGGGCATACATATAACTAACATCTGAATCTTATCTCAATACGCCGCTACTCTACTCCTATTCCTCGGCTCTAACTTGATCGTCGGAGGGTCCTACGGTGGTCATCCATCCTGGGACTTCTTTGCAGATAGCCCGGCGTCCAACACCAACCCATTAAGATCCACACTCAACCACTCCAAAACCAAATCGCAGCCGTCCAAGACCGTCATCGCAGGATCGACGGAGGACAGTATCTGAAGGAGATCCGAAGCTCCACCACTTCCGGTTGCAACTTAATACCTTTTTACTGGTATCAATCGCAAAAAATATGAAAGTTCTATAGTATACCCATGGTATTTATTTGCAATTATTAAAGCTCATGGTATCAATTGCAAAATACAAGAAAGTTCATGGATACCTTTGTATAATTTAGCCTAAATTTTATGAAGAGCTAGCAAGATAATAGCGAAACACTCGATGTAGAACAGAATGCCATCGACATTCTATCAAGCCAAAGTACTAGCTCAAATAATAGGCAGCATCTATGTAGTGAGGAGGGGAAATGCATTTTCACACCCACTTGGCAGCATCTATGTAGTGAGGAGGGGAAATGCATTTTCGTGCATTTCCCACCCACTTGGCAAGCATCTATGTAGTGAGAAGGGGAAATGCATTTTCACACCCACTTGTCATGCCATCACAGAATGAAATGTAAAGCATACAGTGCATTAAGCATACAGTGATCTACTTCCACAGATAAACCTACATGTTGGTTGAATCAAAGATTAGAGCCTTATGTAGCTGCAGATCCCTTGCTGCGGTCCACAACAGCTTAAAACAGGTTTTGGATCCCTCCAAAATTATTCGATTTGCCGTGTGTAATACATTTGGGTAGGAGAGAAAAAGAGATGAGGAATTTCAAGCATTCAGATTTATAGGGTCTGTGTTCCTATATCTTTCTCTCTTATGATTGGACATATACTTCCAGCACATCGTAGAATTATTTTGTTAAATAGTTATAGAATTGGATAATAGAAAGTTTTGATGTAACCAAGACGTGTCTGTGAACATAAAGATCCCGATGAGTACATGAAGAATAAGTACAGTGCATTAAAGATTCTATATAAAATCTTTCACTTCATAAATAAAGAACTCTACGAAATCAAACGGCATATCATGTCTAATTAAGCAGATGAGGGAGGGCCGTTCAGGGGAGCGGTGCTCACCGGTCCCCCATTCAAGGGGAGCGGTGAAGAAGAAAGGGATAGGCCTTTTTTAATTCTTTTTTTTAATTAAGGAGCTATGAATGTGCTAGTTTTTTTTAATTAAAAAATGTATAAATGGTGGGCCCTCTTTTAATACATTTTTTAATTACAATGGCAGATCCTTCCATAATTTCACACGCTTCCCCGAACATCCCTCAAAATACGTTTTCGTTTTAAAACCATATTTACATAACCAAAGTTTCAAAACCATGGTCTCACACTGTTCACTCGAACTGGCCCAGAGTTAACAGAAGTTGGTTACCTATTATCACCATCTTGGTATGCCCACTGCCTGCAATATATCAATTACATCAATATGTTAAAATATCATCAATTTGATCAAGTAAAGAAATGCCGAGTCCGCGAAAAAAGAAAACAAAAATTTGGTAGATCACCAACAACTATTTCACAAGAATGGAAAAATCCAGCTTGATATTAATATGTCCAATGAGACCTTTCTTCCTAAAAATTTATCTTTGTCATGTATTCAAATCTTCTAAAAGAGAAACTTACGGATTTAGATTTCGATTAGATCTAAATTTAAATTCTTGGTTGAATAATATAAGTTAGAAATCATATTTAAATTTAGTAATGATTTGAGAAAATCTTATTTAATTTAAATGATATTCTAGTAGGAATAGGTTCAGATATTCTAGGTCTATAAATATATATTGATTAGGCTATTTTATAAAAGAAGAAGACTTGAAGAGAAGTTTTTTTTAGTAAGAGAGATTTTATAATTCGTATTGAAATTGAATAAAGAAGAGAAATTGAAAGATTTTCTGGTGTTTGATTGTGTCTTTTATTTTATTCTTTTTTCTTAAGAATTCTGTGTTTGTTTTCTAAATGGTTTGGGATCTAAAAATCCTAACAATTGGTATCAGAGCTTGGTTGAGAGAAAAATGACGAAGATGGAGACAACTCAAATTACAATAAAGATAGTGTGTAGCATAAATTGGTCGATATGGAAGTCGAGAATGGAGGACATATTGTGCCTCAAATATTTCGATGTGCCTCTTTATGATATTAGCGTCAAACCAGAGGATGTCAGATGAAGATTGGGAAAGGATAGATTGAAAAACGAGAAGTCTTATTCGCGGATGGATAGAAGATTTGGTATTCCACCATGTATCATCAGAAAGCACTGCAGAAATTTTATAGAAGAAGTTTTCTGATCTCTAAGAAAGAAAGATGGTTATGAACAAGGCTTTTCTAATGAGAGAATTGATGAATTTGAAGTTCCAGGAAGATTTCTCAATAGCGGAGCACTTGAACGAAATTCAGAATATTGTGAATCAAGTATAGCCATGAAGATGCTGATTGAACAAGAGGTGCAAGCACTTATAGTATTGAGTTTACTTCCGAGCAGTTGGAAAACACTGGTAGTTTCTTTGTGCAATTCGTCTCCTCACAGAGTTATTTTTATGAGTGCAGTAACAAACTGTCTCTTAAATGATGAATTCAGAAGGAAATTATCAAGTAGATCATTTGATTCATCTGCACTTGTTGCAAAAGAGGATTCAAAGTGGAAGAAGAAATAAAATAAGGATAAAAGAAATCAGAGATCGTGGCCTGCAAGAGATATATCAAAGAAAAGGTGTCATTACTGCAACAGATAGGTCACTATATGTCCGATTGGCCCAAAATGAAGGACTTAGATGATCTAAACAGGAAGAGCAAGCGAACATGATCTACCATGCCGAACCAAATTGTGATTTGCTTATAACTAGTGATGAAAAACTCAAAAAGAAAGATATATGGTATATGGATTCGGGAGGATCCTTCCACGTATGTTCAAATAAGGAATGGTTCGATAAAATTGAGTAGAAAAAGGAGAAGGTGACATTAGCGGATAATTTTGAAGTAGAAGTAAAAGGCGTGGGTACCGTAAAGATAAAGATATTTGATAGGAAGCAGAGAGTTTTGGGAGATGTCAGGTATGTCCCAAAACTGAAGAGAAAACTAATTTCACTTGGGATTGGATACGAAAGGTTACACAATTTCTTAATGTGTAGTGATGAAGATGCGCCAGAAGAATTGTGTCGTAATAAAAGGAGTCAAAACGTCAAGCGACATATACCAAGTTGTGGGGAAGCCTGTGTATGAAAGAACAAGCTTGGAGGAAGGTGAAGAAAACTTGAATCAATGTGGAGCTTTGTGCAGAACTCAGAAGATATCATTAATGGTAATTGTGAAGAGAAAATACAAAATAGCGTGTTAGAATGCATACCAATGTGGAGATTGTTGAGATTTGTCACGCATTCAAATCTCCTAGGAGAGAAAGTTACGGATTTACATTTAGATTTAGATATGGATTAGACCTAAATTTAAATTGTTAGTTTTTTTTACCACAATGAAGCTCATTGGTCCTGTGTGCCCCTTTTCGAAGCACTAAATAGGAGATCCCGGATTCCATCCCTTGTCGCCCCTCACAAACTCTTATTGCCCACCAATGAGCTATGTGCCTAGCTCGTACAATTTAAATTGTTAATTGAATAAGATAAATTAGAAATCATATTTAAATTTAGTAATGATTTGAGAAAATCTTATTTAATTTAATGGTATTCTTGTAGGAATAGGTTCAGGCATTCTAGGCCCATGCATATAAATTGATTAGGGTATTTTATAGAAGAAGAAGAAGAAGAGTTGAAGAGAAGGTTTTTGTAGAAGAGAGATTTTGTAATTCGTATTAAAATTGAATAAAAAAAAGAAGTTGGAAAATTTTCCCGCGTTTGATTATTTATTTTATTTTATTCTTTCTTCTCAAAAATCATGTGTTTGTTTTCTGATTTGTTTGGGACCTAAAAATCCTAACAATGCAATAAATTTTTACGATTGACTGCCCACCTAGGGTGCGAAATTTCGGATTCATACAACCATGACAAGAAATGCTTGTCATATTAGCTAATGCTAGTTTGCATTCTCCAAGTTCTCATAACTATAAATGCAATAAATCTGCAGCTACTTTGGTAAGACACAATTATCGTGTACGAATGCATCATAAACTCGTAATTTTCGACTATTCTTGATTTTTTGAAATCTATACTTGGCATCACTCTTAATTTTATAGGCGAGTGCGAATGTTTGTGGAATTTCCAATATGGATCTGATTGTTCATAGGGAGCTTTCCACCTTACAAAATAGAATAAAATATCACATACATACATACCTTCATCAGAACTGCAATAACCAGTAGTAAGAGTAGCACAAAAGCAAACATGCTTCTCAACCCCTCCCTTGGTGTCATATCCACAATATCCACCAGAGTTCACACAGTCTCCGCACCACCCCATCCCTGCGGTCCACTTCACATAGAAACCCTGCTGCAGCACGGAACCAAACCCAAAACCCCCTGATTTTTCCAAACTCTGCGCCGCCTCTTGCCCCAACGGCACCACCACAATCTCGCTACACTTCCCTAGCATCCGATCATTCGCACTCGCATTGTCCAGCTTATAGTACGCGTTTGAAATGCACGGAATATTGATGATGAGGCTCGATGATGCCTGTAAGTGTTATGTGAACTTGATATCAACAACCTAAGTATAGCTTTAGCCTAAGCTTTGGGGTAAGAGATATATGTGACCACGGTTGACTCAAGCTAATTAGTTGTGGTGCCGTAGCCACAAAGGGGTTAATTAAATGTGAAGTTTGGGTAAGGCTGAGGGCACGTGGCTGAAAGGTCAACATGAAAATAAGTATGCACTGTTATATTATGTCTTGATATAAATTGTTATCCTTCAACTAACTAAACAGTTTAAGTTTACCCAAGCGCTGGTGCAGTTGATGAAAAGAGTCATGTTCCGGTCGCGGTCGGAGTACTGAAAGAGAGAGGCGTCGATGGAGGTGTTGTAGTAAGGCTGAGGGCATGACTGCTGGGCGAAGTCGGTGTTGACGATGTTGAGGAGGCTGTTGACGTAGTCGATGTTTGTGATTTGGTAGTTCTTGTTGGAGATGGTGATGGTGAGGGTGGTGTTTCCGTTGGTGCAGTTTACGTAGTAGCCCGGGTGGCCGCAAGAGTCGGGGCGGCCGTCGAGCAGGAATGGGTACGAGATGTTGAAATTGGTCGACCCGCATGTGTAGGGGAGTGGTGCGCAATCCGAGTATTGTTGGTTGATGGCTTGGGAGAGACTAGAGAAGCTAAAGAGGAGGAGGAGATGGAAGAATTTCATTTTTTGGTGAGAGAGAGAGAGAGGGTGGGTGGGTAATAGGTGTATGGGAGACTAATTGTGATTTGAATGGAAAAGTCAAACACGCCAAGCTTTAAGTTGAAGGGTATTTTGCATATATGCCATTCAAGTTTTTATTTTTTACTTTTCATGGATTATTTGCAATTTGCATATTTTAAATTGCAAAAAGAAAAAAGAAACCCATTGTGATTTTACCTTATTGATAGATAACCGATCTATAATATGTTTCGAATTGCAATTTTCCCCTAGTTGATCGATCCGTTAACCTCTTATGTTTTCGGTAATCCCTTATTTCCAATATCTTCAATGAAAATATCTCTAGCTAGTCGGCGCACATGAAAACATGTCAATTAGGAGCTTCGCGGCTCCACGAATTAAAATAGATACTTTTGCCTTGATTATTCGCTACCTCTGTTTCTAGACCAGATGTTGCTTATTAGTTATGTTAATTATAGTTTTAGTCTTTTCCGCTATTAAGGACTGTAGAATCTGGTTTTCAATTGAGACTCTTATAATGCGAGAGACACTATAGCGTTTTTGGCATGCAGTTTGTACACGTAATCATAGAAGTTTTATTGAAGAATTTCTTATTAATTTCACTGCGGCCATCATACTTTTAAAATACTAATAAAGTGGCAATTTAATTACGTGTATCGTACTTGTAAAATAATAATGACGTGGCATTTAATTAATTACGTGCATTACTGTCATGACCCAAATGAGAAACGTGACCAGCACTTAAATCACGCAACGTTTAAACACGTAACGTAATTCAAGAAACCGAAACCCAGAATCTAAACCGTGAATAAGGATAGAGTGGTAAAATTTTTGTTTAAACATGCTGCCGAGATTTATTAATAAGTGTTATCAGTAGTTTCTCGAACCGTTATAGGCCAGACATCGGCATGATTTATCACGTTACTGGGGTCTGACGTTTACCACCCCTAAATATGATATGCGACATATCAGACGAAGAGACCGGACTGTACGGTAGTGCTGCTGATAGGCTTCATAGAGAGTATGGACGAGCTTGCTTGTTGATCTTCATATCGCTCAATACCCGGGTAGCCACTACGTCCAGCTAGTACCGCTGACGGTTTGTAGGTGACTGATGTGATCATCATCTACTGCTGGCGTACTGACGAGTCTTTAGAGTCCCACACAGAAGTTTCCTGGTTCAAGCGAAACGAAGTAGGGCACATATGTTGATATGTGCGTGGGCCTGATTAAATACAAGCATGTGATACCGTATTGTAATCTGGCAGTTATCTGTTATCTGTTAGGTTATATGTAATATAACCAGATTATCGAATCAAGTGTTGATTTGACAATGTGAAAAACAGATAAATAATATTAGTCGGTTATATGTGATATAACCTGAATATTAAATCAATTGTTGATTTAATAATTTGATAATATTTGATATAATTATATATTAAATAATATCATTAGCTCACTAATTGCTTTATATATATATATATATATATATATATATATATATATATATATATATGAAGCATGACATATTTTTCTATTTTATGAAAATAGAAAAAATGGGGTGGAAAGTGAAGAGTTATGGAGGGTATAGGTGAAGCATGGTTCAAATGATATTTTATTTCATTTGACTACACTATTGAAGCATGGCTGTGATTTTTTATTGAAAAATCAAGAATGCTTCAATGAGTGAGTAGAAGAGACATTCTTCATTGAGTTTTTGCCTTAGCCATTTTCTTGAGCACTTGCTCTCTCTTGCTCTCTTCTTCTTCTTCCTTAGTTGCTTCAAAAATCTAACCCCTCACATGTGATGTGAATTATGGATTTTTGAGCATACTAGTGAGCAAACCAACACCCCTACTTCATCATCCTAGTGTAGATTAGCACTTTACACTAGTGTGTTTTCTACATTAAAAGTGTTTAGTGTAGAGGTAGCTTAAGGTAGAGGGATTTCGGGTGGATCGTTTTTGGCACGAAAATTTACGAGGAAGCTTGCGCCAACTTGAAGAGGAGTCTAGTAGAGTCGTGTGGATTTCAACCCAGAGCTTTAGAAGCGAAAGACTCGATCAACAAGGGTATAGCCATCTCCTCTTCTTTAGATTAGTTTATATCATCATAGCAAACCCTAATTTTCTAGTTAAGATTTTATTAGTCTAACTTAGCACCTAGTAAAAAATTAAAATTTGGAATGCTTGATGCCACTAAAATCTCTTGGTGGTGCTAGGGTAGACTTTCATGGTATCAGAGCCAAGCTAGAACATTTGGGTAGGTCGTTACGATGTTAAAGTGTTTGATCGGTTTCGAAACCTGTAAAATTTTATAGTTTCCGTCGAATTTTTCAAATGTTGGAATTTTCGTGATTAAAAATATTCAGAAAATCATGCAGGCGTTTTAATGGAGCCTCTTGAAATTTGAGCACCCAATTCCATCAAATGGCCACGGAAGCGCGGCCAAACCCTATGTTTGGCCGCAGTTCTGCGGCAGGTTTGTAGGTTTGTGGTCTCTTCTTTCAGGTGCTGCTCCATGGTTAAGTCATGCACTCTCTGAATGTTTTTAATGTTTCTCAAGTTGTTGAGATCTCTGGATTTTGTGGGTGTTGGCTAAACCGATCGAAAAGTTTAACGTTGTATAGATCTTGATGATATGTGATACAATATTTAGAATCCAAATAATTAGTTTTGTGAAAACTAATTAGTATATTATAAAGCTAGTGTATTAGTCTCGGTTAATCGGTTTTCATGGAGTTTTGATTCGGATCAAAACTCCGTCGCAATCGCGTATTGTACGCGAACACTCGCCGGGTAACTCTAGTAAACAAACACGCCCCATAACTGCGACCAGGTGACTGTAGGAGAACCCCGTTGCCAAAAGCACCCACTCGGATACTTGCGGCCACGGTGTTCCGTCTTAGTGCACTTCATTGACGGTATCGGGGGTGCGGCCATCTGCTAAAGTTTCCGACGAGTATTCAATAATGTATTCAGGAATCTTGTTGAATTACCCGACTAATGTAATTGAAAAGTATTTTCAATTTGAGACTAAAATACAAGGTTTATAGGTCAGGCATGAAATCCGGAATATAAGATATTCCGGATTTATGATGTCTAAGGATATACGGATTCTAATTATTGTACCTTTCTATTTCTTTTATACGACCGTAAGTGTAATATGTGGGGTATCCCGATCTCGTTGTTATATGTCAACGTGTTTTCGGGTTACGCATATTTACTTACGTTGATGACATGTGATATTATGTGTTGCTGTTGATATGTTTTATTGGATCGTCGTGTAAGAATAGCCGGGGGGTTTTATTTGAGATGAGAGTTTTTATTTTCATTCATGTAAAATCTGTATGTAATATTCTTTTATTGCGGCACTTCCAGATTGAGTATGATGTCACCATTGATGTATTTTATTTACTTTTCCGCATTAGGATAGACCCAAGGTGAGGAGCACAAGTAACCGGGTTCTAGAGTCCAGTGGGAGACCATCTCAAGGAGTTGAGACCGGGTCTCCTAACTCTAGAATTTGTAGGGTTATTTGCCGCTCTCGTAGGGGTCTAGGGATGTGAGTTTGGCTATTCTTCACGACCGTGGAATCCGTGTTTTACATTACTGGCTAAATTTAAAACACGGAAATCCCAGTATATCCAATATTTCATATGTTGCTTCTGCTGCTTGGTTCTGTGATGTGATCATATAACTGCGTGAGACGAATGTTATATTATATATATGATATATAATAAACGTTGCTTATGTTTTGCACCCGCGCTAGTCCAGCTCCGCTCTACCGGTAGTTAAGTAACCTAACGGTGTATGACGGGGCCCATTGGCAAATGCGGATGGCATAAGCGTACGTTCTATTTTCGTTTCATTTTTCGGTGATGTTTAGGAAACATTAAATGATGGGACTTCATTAATGAGATTAATGAAAAGAAAGAAAGCTAAAAATGTTGTAGAATTAAATTTTCAAAAAGGTAGCTCTAGTTTTTGCTTTGCATAATGGTATTCCTTGATGAATATCCAGCACCTCATTTGATGAGGAAAGAGCCGAGATCCCTTCGCCGGGAGTGACCTTTTTAGCGAAACTAGCAATTTCTATAACTCACTCGGTTTTGTTTTTGATAAGCATCTCTAGTTCTTGTTTTATATAGTGGTATTCTTTGATGAATATCCAGCACCTCATTCGATGAGGAAAGAGCCGAGATCTCTTCACCGAGAGTGACCTCTTTAGCGAAGCTAGAAAAGCCTAAAAAACACTCATTTTCAAAATCACTAGATTCTACAACGATATCAAGTTCATTACGCTCATGGTTTTCTTAAAAACCTACGTAGCCCTCCGTCATTTCAGATAAGCACTATTTAGTATTCGTTCTACGTTTGTTGACCATAACCAAGGCGTAGTGTGCGGTAGCTAATTAGTGCTTGTCTGCAGCATGTGATGCGATTGGATTATGGTAGTCGTGCAGCTTTGTTGACCTTAGCCAAGGGTCGCACACGTGGGTTTAATTCAATCAAGAAATGACGGGTTGAACTTGACTAGCACTTATGATTTGTTGATCATAGCTAAGGTCAGAAGTTGCTAAGGATAAAAATATTATCGGGAATTTCAAGTGTTGAAATTTGCAATGAGATTGCATACCTTCTATATGATAGTTGAATCCCGATACCTACTGCGAGTAAGAGTTACTCCTGGGAGAGTTTTGCGCTTTGCAATTAGCTAATCCAGTAGGTGTCTAGAAAGGTGTCAACGGGGTTATGCCTCTAGAAAACGAGATTTATTTTAATTAGGTCCATGCAAAAGCACGGGGAACCTCCCTCAGAGTACCAATATCTGCCTGACCGAACAATTGGCGAACCTGCAGAGTGTAATCAATCCCGGCTAATCTTACCTTTTATGGTCTGAAGGAAGATTTGATAAAAACAGTAGGAGCCATCCTGATTAGATAAGATAATAACCAATCTAATCTTGCAAAGAGCGTACGCTAATGCGTTTCCTTCTCTCTCTGTCCAGGCAGCAACCAATGTCACGCTTTAATCAAGATAATAATATGGATGTATTGATCGAACCCGCTTATTATACTGAGTTGGGGAATGTTGGTTCTTTAGGAATAGGGGAATATCAGGATTCCCGCGCCACCCGTATGAAGAAATAGCATGTTGATGCATCTTCTTCGGGTGTGTTCGTTACCGAGAACCGTTTCTCAGTTTGTTCTCCGTCCTGGGTATTAGATACCGGATCAGGATCCTATGTATGTAATTTGTTACATGAGCTAAAGAAAGGTAGAGAACTGGGAAAGAGTGATAAATCCCTAACAGTAGGGAATGGTGCAATTGTTGCAGCCAAGACAGTTGCCGAATATCATATTGTATTGCCAACTGATAATACAATGATTCTGAACGACTGTTACTACATACTAAAAATGATGTGCAACATTATATTAGTTTCTTTGCTAACTAAAGAAGGATATAATCTCACATTAGAGGATAATGTTATGGACATTTTCTAAAATCAAGTGTTGATTGGATTTGGTAGGTTATGTAACGGAATATATGTTCTTAATCAAAGTACAATTCTTAACCTACAAAATACAAACAAGAGGAAAAGTTCAGAAATGAACGAAGCCTTCTTATGGTACTGTAGACAAGGTCATATCAATGCGACAAGACTGGCTAAGTTTCATAAAGATGGATATTTGAATCCATTCGAATTTTCATTTTATGAAACTTGACAGTCATGTCTCAAAGGCAAGATGATCAAAACTCTGTTTACTGGACACGGAGAAAGAGCTTCTGAACTCTTGGGACTGATACATAGTGATGTGTGCATTCCAATGTCTATATATGCCAGGAATGGTTTTTCGTACTTTATTACATTCACCGATGATCTCTCAAGATTCGGACATGTGTTCTTATTGAAACACAAGTCTGAAGCTCTTGAGAAATTCAAGGAATATAAATGCGAATTTGAAAACTAGACGGGAAAAAGTATTAAAGTCCTAGAATCTGATTAGGGAGGAGAATACTTGAGCGGGGAATTCCGAGACTATCTAAAAGAGAATGGGATTCTCTCTCTGCTTACTCCTCCGTATACACCACAGCACAACGGTGTATCAGAGCAGAGAAATCGCACCCTATTAGATATGGTGCGCTCCATGATGAGTACTGCTGAGTTACCTATTTCTTTTTGGGGACATGCGCTTGAGATATCTGCATACCTATTGAATAGAGTTCCGACCAAATCAGTGTCTACCACTCCATATGAGATATGGAATGGGAAAAGACAATCTCATAAACGAGTTAATATATGGGGTTGTCCGGCCTATGTTAAAAAGCAAAATCCGGACAAGCTCGAGGCAAGGTCCGTTTTGTGCAAGTTTGAGGGATATCCAAAGGATTCCTATGGATATATCTTCTACCATACTGAGGAAAAAACGTGTTTGTTGCTCAACATACCACCTTTTTAGAAAAGGAATTTCTTGTGAAAGAAATTACTGGCAATGAGGTAGAACTGGAAAAGTTCCAGCAATGCAAACTATAACCGATGATTTGGTGGAACCAGAGAATTCAATAGTCCCCGACGAACCGCGGCCACTCCGCAGATCTAGTTGGGTTCCTCATCCACCTGAGAGATACTACGGTTTTCTCATAGACGGTAGGAGTGGGGATTGCATCATGGAGATGATGACCCAACTAGTTTCGAGCAGGCTATCACGAGTGGGGACTCTGTGAAATGGCTGGATGCTTTGCGATCTGAGATGGAATCTATGTACACCAACAAAGTATGGACTTTGGAGGTTGCTCCTGAAGGGGTAAAACCCATTGGGAGCAAGTGGATCTTCAAAAAGAAGATTGGTGTAGATGGAAAAGTTGAGACTTTCAAAGCTAGACTTGTAGCTAAAGGTTTTTGTCAACGACCTGGCGTCGACTATGATGAAACCTTTTCTCCTGTCGCTATGCTTAAGTCCATCAGGATCCTACTTGCCATTGCTGTATACCATGACTACGAAATCTGGCAGATGGACGTTAAGACCGCTTTTCTAAATGGTGATTTAGAAGAGAGCGTGTACATGACACAGCCAGAGAGTTTCGTAGACAGTGGAAGCTGCGGAGAGGTGTGCAAGCTGCTTAATTCCATCTACGGATTGAAGCAGGTATCGCGGAGCTGGAACATTTGTTTTGATGAAGCTGTCAAAGAGTTTGATTTCATCAAAAATGTAGATGAACCTTATATATATAAGAAGGCTGTAGAGAGTAAGGTGGTCTTTCTCATATTGTACGTGGATGACATACTATTCATAGGGAACGATGTTCTTATTCTACATTTGGTCAAGCTCTTCTTATCACATAAGTTCTCCATGAAAGATATAGGTGATGCCTCCTATATCCTGGAGATAAAGATCTATAGAGATAGATCTAAACGGATGTTGGGATTGTCCTAATTCAGGTACATCGACACCATACTAAAGAGGTTTAGTATGGAAGATTCCAAACGAGGTAATTTACCTGCTTGCTCAGGAATCACTCTCTCTAAAGAGATGTCTCCCAAGAATGATTTGGAAAGAGCTCGCATGCAAGGGATACCCTATCCTTCGGCAGTAGGCTCTATCATATATGCGATGTTATGTACCAGACCGGATGTAACTTACTCACTAGGTATAGTGAGAAGGTATCAATCAGATCCGAGGGAGAAACATTAGACAGCTGTGAAGAACATTCTTAAGTACTTGAGAAGGACTAAAAAAATGTTCTTGGTGTATGGTAAAGGTGAAATCCAGGTGAAGTCCTTTACCGACTCGAGCTTCCAGAGTGATAAGGACGACAGTAAGTCGGTCTCGGGTTTTGTCTTTACCCTTAATGGATGGGCGGTGTGTTGGAAGAGTTCCAAGCAAGACACCGTAGCAGACTCGACGATGGAGGCTGAATACATCGCTGCAAACAATGCTGCCAAAGAGGCTGTCTGGATGAAGAAGTTCATTGCTGAGCTTGGTGTGGTTATATCCATTGAGCATTCAATACCGGTGTATTGTGATAACAATGGAGCTATGGCTTTGGCTAAGGAACCCAGGTCCCATCAGAAATCCAGACATATTCTTAGGTGGTATCACCTGATCAGGGAGATAGTAGATCGCCGGGAGAACAAGGTTAGGAGAGTTGACACGAAGGAAAACGTAGCGGATCCACTCACGAAGGCCCTCCCCCAGATGCAGTTTGAGAGACTTTTTTGGGATGTTGGGTATGAGATACTACATCACATGGTCTTAGTGCAAGTGGGAGATTGTTAGGAATATGTATGTCCTAGAGGCCATTATTTTACATGTGACGTATATTATAGTGGATGCTTGGACATATATGTTGGTTATAGTGCCCTCAAGTCAATTATTGGATCGCAGGCATATGATTGCAATGATTGAGGGAGGATCTATACTGGTAGAACTGTCTTACTCGAGATGATAGTATGCTATCTGGTTTGTCTTTATCATCGTGTACATGCTTTAGGTGACATTACAGATCACTATTACATGTTGATAGAGCCCATATGATTCTTGCTTGACTACCAGCAGTATGATGGCGATCATATACGTGGGAGCTGGGATGTCTGTAGGCACATCTTTAAATGTCCCTAGTCAAGGGAGTTTCGAGACTGGGCATCGATAATCCAGAGTAGACTAGTGTATACTGATCGAGACCCCGACAAGGGGCGGTGGATGGTCTCACAATCCATTGGTGTTAGTTTGTTCACCTAAGATGTATACAGGTGCTCATTGGGTTATGAGTACACCGGACGGACTCGCCGGGAACATGCTAGTTGGTATTATACCTATTGTCAGATAGCAGTTCTCTGGTGACATGTGTACAGGTTAGTCTATCGACCTGAGATCGTCATTTGTCTCGTATGAGTTCACACTATACTTTGATTACTACCCTACCACGGCTCAAAGGAATCGTGCAAACATGTTTTAGTTGGGTATAGTTTCGAGCCATATGGAGGCAGTGAGCGGATCGTCAGGGGATTCGTCTCTCCCGGTATTGGGGGTTGATGTCGCGGTGTGTATGGGTGTCCATCACTAGAAATTCTTGGCCAAGGTAGTTGAGAATTACTGATTCGGATCAGTAGTTTCTCAGGTGGTGATGGGCTTCATACCGACACTGAATGTCAAGTTATTAGAGGTCTGACTTTATCCACCCCCTAGACTCGATATGCAATACTCATAGATGAACGGATCGGACTGTATGAATATTGTCACTGTCAGGCTCAGTAGGGTTTCAGGATGAGTTTGCTCGTCGGCCTCCCTTTCGCTCAATACCTGGGTAGCCGTTACGTACAGATGTGTCACTGACGTGCTTATGGTTAAACCCACTGCCAGCGTATTGATGAGTTTTTAGAGTCCCACACAGAGGGTTTCCCTGGTTCGGGCGAAACGTTATAGAGGCTGTATGGTTTTATGGAAGGTTTCGATCATATACGTGCACTTGTGCACGGATCATGATCGGACGGATAATACTAGTAGGCTTTGGTTTAAGCCGGATTTTAGTATTATATTGTTGGATTATTTTTGTCTCGTTGTGTTCGTATTCAGTCGGAATATGGACACGGGTATGTATATACAGATGGGGGGTATTCTTGTAATTCGTTACAAGTTTACTTTAGAAGTTGCATTTTCTTATTGGATTAAACATTTAGGTTAATGTTTATTGAGGTGGAAAGTGTGAGTGTGAGTTTTGGCTTTGTTGCATGGTTTGCATGTGCACTTGGTGACTCATGGTATTGGGGCATGTGATGGTTTTGTTTTGGCTAAGATATTTGTGTGTGTATTGTGAGATATTTGGAGTTGAGGCAGATCTTTTTTTCTGGGGTTGGTTTTCTTTAACTCCTCACTACAAATAACTCACAAGAACATAAGCGAAAACAACATAAGAAAATGGCAGACACTTTTCTTGACTTGCCTTTTTCTTTTGTCAAAGCTTAGCTCACACTTTTCCCTATTGGCATCTTCTTCAAACTCCACCCAAACCCTCTCATGTGTTGAGAAACCTAGGGTGTATTGAGACAAAGTAATTACACACACTCTCTACTTCATCTTGGCTATCTAGGCTAGCAAACTAGATACCCGAGTTGCTTCGGTTTTGAGGCGGGAGCCTGTATTACTAACTCTCGACGTGGATCGTCTTCGATGGGGGAGACCGGAGATCAAACTAGATCAAGGAAGCCGCGATGAGCTTAGGACAGAGGTTGAAGACCGAAGGACATGGATCGTTCGGTATAACCTCTCTAAACTCCTTTATCTATAGCTAGTGTAGGGTTAATGGTTCAATCCGGGAATCGGGTTCTGTTAGCGCCAGTTTTTTAAAGTTTTTGTTCCGCATTTGGCCACGGATTGATGGCCGGGGCACTGGCATAACCCAACATGGTATCAGAGCCAACCCATTAACCGCATACTAGTTGTTTTAGACGATGTTAAAGTATCGAAACCGAAACAACTCCGAATTAATACCAACAAGTATTCCTTTCTCTGTCGAATTTTATTTGGTCTTCTAAAAATATTTAAGCAACTGCAGAAGACTACTCTGATGACAAGTAGAACATACCCCAAATTTGAGCCTAATCCAACACTTTTTGACCGGCCAGATCATCAAAAATTCTGAGGTGGCCGGTTTTAGAAATGAGTTTGGACTTGGAATTTTGGGTGTGGTCTAGTCTCTGGAATATTGGTTCAGTAGTATTGCTTGTTTAGCCTAGTTTGTATATGGTTTTATTCTTAAGTTTGGGGCTATTCGGGGTTATTTCGAAGTCGATATTTCTAACACTGTTTAAAGTTTTACAGTACATACATTACTATCTGCGACCGTGAATGTCATTAGAGCGGTACAACTTGTCTAATTGCTATAGTTCTTTAAGATGGGTTTGCGATTGTTGGGTGGATCATCGTGGTGGATAGCCTGGGTGCAATGTTAGTACAGTTTAGTTTTATTTGTACATTTGATATCGCGGGGTGAGCATCCGACATGTGGACTGCCGTTACTGCCATCTTGTATATTATTTGTTTGGGGCACGACCGGGTTGAGGTCGATGTCACCGTTGTACATATTTTTTTTTCTGTACTAGGATTACTCTGCAGTGGAGTGCACGGATAGCTGGGTTCTAGAGGACAACGGGTCCGCATCTCATGACTTTGAGATGGAGGGGGCCTTACTCTAGAATTGGCGGGCTATTCGCCGCACTCGTAGGGGTACAGGTTGACCCAAGGAGGAGTGCTCAAGTTACAGGATTCCGTGAAGTGCCGGGTGGCCCATTCACTTTGATGAAAGGGATTGCCTCGCTTCTGGTTTTGGCAGGTAACTTGCTGCACTCGTAGGGGTCTAGGTTTTCATTGCACAGGCTATCCACACGACCCGGGGAACGCCGGGTTTCAGTTGCGTCTCAAAGGAAACCCGGGGCTCCCAGATTATCAGTATTGTTCTATGATGTTGCATATATCATATCTGGAGCGATCATTATATATATTTATATATATACTAGTAGATGTTGTATATGTTTTTCACCCGTGCTAGTCCATTCCCCGCTCTGTCGTTAGTTAAGTAACCTAACGGGTGATGACGGGACCCAGTGGCGAATACGGATGGCATATACGTACATCATATTTTCATTCTTTTCTGGTGTGATTAATTGACGGGACTGCGTTGATTCTGATCAATGCAAGGAAAATAGACCCATTCGATGTTGTTGGAACAAATTTTCAAAAGCTATTATTACAAGGACGTTTTCTTTTGTTTTGCACAGAGGTATTCAGTTATGAATATCCATCACCTCATTCCACGAGGCAAGGGCCGAGATCCCTTCACCGGGAGTGATCCCTTGGGCAGAAGTTTGCGTCAGGGTAATAAATTCACTATAGTCGATTAATTTTTGCTTTGCATCGCGATATTCAGTTGGAATATCCTGTACCTCATTCCACGAGGAAAGAGCCGAGATCCCTTCACCGGGAGTGACCTCTTTAGCAAAAGTTTTCGCCACTATATACTTGTAAAGATATCCGGTTCCTTCAACGATATCAAGTTCATTACGTTAAAGGTTTTTCGCCAAGAACCATTCATAGCCCTCCGTCATTTCAGACGGGTAGCACATAGTATTCATGCTATATTTGTTGACCTTCGTCAAGGCATAGTGTATGGTAGCTGTTTGTTACCTTTCTGTTGCATAGATAGATGCGTTGGTTTGGGACAGTTGTACAGCCTTGTTGACCTTCATCAAGGGCGAGTACGGGTGGCTTCAAATTAACCTGGACAATGATGGGTAGAACTTGACATGTGACTTATCATTTGTTGACCTTCGTCAAGGTCATAAGAGCATAGGGTAAAAATCACATCGGGAGTTTCTAAAGAAACTGAAACTTGCCAGGCATGCGTATACCTTCTGGAGTGTAATAACTTGGGTGGATTCCATCAGGTTATCACGCGATGATAGTTGGATCCCGATTCCCACTGATGATTTGGTTTACTCCTCGGGTGATTTTAGATGATCCCGACTAATTCTTCTTATGGGTTTGGAGGAGAATTTGAGGATACAGTGGGAGACATCCTGATTAGATAAAGTGATTAACCATTCTGATTTAGGTTAGAGTAGACGCTGAGTGTTTCTTTTCTCTCTCTCTTTGGCAGCGACTATGTCCCGACCCTAGACTAGAACTTATTAACCAAGTTAACCGAGCCTTCTTAAACCACTGGCTTTTGGATTGTTAGAGTTGCACATATCATTGCCACTCCTACTTTTACCCTTTGAATTTCTCCGGAACATTCCGTATCACTACGAAGATCCACACTTTCATTGGATATGACCATCGTATAGTTACATACGAACTCGAAGAAACTTTTTTCAGATTCGAGGATGGTTTCCGGTTCTGGAGAAATTGAATAGGACTATTCAGTTGTCTTTTCTTTTTACCTTCTCTCAGGTTGTGAGGGCTCCTAGGATTAGGAGAGGGTACACCTATTGCGCTTATTGGATAGTCTTCTTCCAAACCATAGGCATGTGCCGAAAGGTAGGGAAGGAAGAAAACCAATTAGCCTAAATGTGGTGTACAGAAGGTAATATGTAAAGACAAAATAAAGGGATTAGAAAGAGGGCAAAGTAAATTGCGACTGCTATCATTTACGAACAAACCGCGTGTTTCATCGCCACTCCTACTTCACCTTTGAATTTCACCAGAACACCCTGTATCACTACGAAGATCCACAGTTATTGGATAATCCATCGTACTCGAAGAAACTTGCTCCAGTTCGAGGATGGATTCTGGTTCAGGAGAAATAGAATAAGGATTATTCTGTTGTCTTTTATCTTTACCTTCTCTCTAGTGGGTTCCTAGGATTAGGAGAGTACACCTATTACGCTTATTGGATAGTCTTCTTCCAAACCATAAGCTGGTGCCGAACGGTAGGGAAGGAAGAAAACCATTTAGCCTAAGAATGGTGTACAGAAGGTAATGAGTAAAGACAAATAAAGGGATTTGGAGAGATGGCAAGGAAATATACGGTTATAGTCATGAATCTAGATAATGGATGAGGCATTACTAGGAATACCAGGTTACCCCTTCGAAACATTTTCATGTTTCAGTTTCACTATGTGTTGTTAATTGAAAACCGATTTCCCAATTAGATCCTTACTCCAGGGTATGTATTTTACCAGGTTAGCTTCTCAAATCTGTATGGTTTTACAGATGATGAGTGGGAGTAAGTTATTGGGAATTAGGTGATTATATCCTCATTATATCGAAATTCATTGTAATTGGTGATATTTGAGGAAATCGCCTAGGGTTTTGCCCGACGACAAATATTTGGTTTTGAATATATGTTGTTATGCACCAATTTCAAACCGATATATCTGTACATTTATTTTATAAAGTGAGATATAAATTTTTGAAATTATGTCCATGACATTTACCTGTATCAGTTGATGGTTAGGTAAGGAGCATTCAATATCGGTGTAATTCTTCTTAACCATAAGTATAGTTTTCAACCTACGACGCATAGGGTTTGAGTTATTCAACTCGGGGGACTTATACAAAATATTGTATGTTGTCCAGTTTCCATTAGGACAGAGGGGTTGGTCATCGTACTATATTCTGTTTACTTATGACTTCTCCAGTTTTAGACAAGTATTTCGTAGTCCAAGTTTTGAGAAGTTATAGGTCCAAGAATAAAGTAGAGAACCATGTGTTGCAAGTATCAGGATTCTTCAAGGTGATAAAAAATATAGATACTTGTATTTGGTATTCAGTTGATAGTAATGGTTTTGAGAACTTGCTTCTCTTTTAGATTACTCATATCTGGATACACTCCTAAGTTGAGTAATACTGATCGGCCTCCTTCCATTTGGTTGACATGCACTGGAGACAGCTGCATGATTTGAATCTGGTTCCAATTAAATCAATGCCTCTGTTTCTATATTGTATATAGAATGGTTCATATCATAACGATGTTAAGGTATATGGAGTTTTCCGGCTTATGCTTAAAACCAGACTCTGGATAACTCAAGGCACGTTTCTGTAACAGCAGCTTGTGGGTTATCCCGGGCTATGACGAGGGTTAACTTTCTACTATCTATAAGATCAATAGTGATATTGTTCTTGACTCGCCACAGTTTTAGTAAAATGGACTTTTTTCAGAAAACAGTAGTGGGAGTATGGTAGAACTGGAAGTGATTCCAGAACCACAAACGATTGCTGAAAATTTAATAGAACCTAAAGATTCAATCGGGTTTGACATTCCATTAGCCACTCCGCAGATATGGTGGGTAACTTTAGGCATCCGAGAGGTACTCCGGTATCCTCAAAGACGGTGACAGGGAGGTTCTTGTTTACCCAGACTTGCTATTACTGCTGTTCTAGACTGTGAGACCCGGCAGGAGGATGAGTATAGCGTCGTTCTAAAGTTTACTTTAGAAGTACACGTGTATATGACTCTGCCAGAGGGTTGTTGTAGTCAGTGGGAGCAGCGGAAATATAGTGGACAAGTAGCTTGTGTCTATTTATAGACTAAAGCAGGTATGGCGGAGATAGATCATCTATTTTTGATGTGAAAGTCATAGGTTTTTTTGACTTCATCAGAATAGGGGATGGATCTGTTAAGAAGGTTGTAGGGTGTGATGTCCTGGTATTTGGATGACATACACTTTGTAGGAAGTGAAATTCCAATACTACGATCGGTTATACTGTGGTTGTCATACATTGGTTTCTCCACATAGGATATGGATATAATATTAGGCATTCTGGTTACTAGATCTATGGTTTTAGATCTAGATTTGGGTAGTTTTCCAATCTGGGTACTTAGACAATATTCTAAAAGTGTTTTAAAATGGACGACTCCTGACATGGTGGTGTACCTGCAGATGATGGAGTTACCCTCTCTAAAAGTGTTTTACAGACTAAAGGGGAGAGGGATGTGCATGATTGGCATATCACTTGCTTAGGCAATTGTGTCAATTATGAGATGTCAAGTACCACACCAGATGTTGTTTTTGTACTAGATGCAATAAGTTTTCATATTAATCTAATCCTAGAGAAACGTTCGGAAGCAGTTTTAGAACATAAGTGGATGTTCTAGGGATTTGGTAACAGCAGCTTCCTTTAGGAGACGGTTATCATTCCAGGCTTCCAAGGTGACCTGGATGACAGAGTGAATGTCAGAGTTATAGTTTTTCCTTCTTTGAGGGGCAGTAGTTTGGACAAGTGGTCCAAGCGGATACTGAGGGAGGCATGGCACATGATATTGATTAAATTCAGTGGACGATACAGTTAAAGAAGTTTGCTGGATTTGGAGTTCATTTATGAACTGGGTCCTATCAGATATCCAGACATATTCTAAGACAGGTATGACTCATTTCGCGAGATGCCTTTCTCCGCGAACTTGAGATAGAGAGAGATAAAGAAAGAAACGTTGGAGCGGATCCACTCACTGAGGTTATTTCCCGAACACAATAGTTTCGCAAACGAGATTTGTGAAACTGATTAGTAGAGAAGTTGGGTGTTCGATATCACACGGGCTGTGAGTATGCGACACCGCAATAATTATCCTTAAGTGCAAGTGGGAGATTGTTGGTTATAGTACCCTCAAGTCAATTATTGGATCGTAGGCTAGTGATTGCAATGATTGAAGGAGGACCTATACCGGTAGAACAGTCTTAATCGAGATGATAGTATGCTATCTGGTTTATCTTTATCATCATGTACATGCTCTAGGTGATATTACAGATCACTATTACATGTTGATAGAGCCCATAGGATTCTTACTTGACTACTAGCAGTATGATGGCGATCATATAGGTGGGAGATGGGTGGTCTATATGCACATCCTTAAATATCCCTAGTCGAGGGAGTTTCGAGACCGGGCATCGATACTCCAGAGTAGACTAGTGTATACCAATCGAGACTCCGACGAGGGGTGGTGGCCGGTCTCACAAGCCATTGGTGTTAGTTTGTTCACCTAAGATGTATACAGGTTCTCTTTGGGTTATGAGTACACCGGACGGACTCGCCGGGAACATGCTAGTTGGTATTATACCTATTATTAGATAGCAGCTCCCTAGTGACATGTGTACAGATTACTCTATCGACCTGAGATCGTCATTTGTCTCGTGTGAGTTCCCACTGTTCTTTGATTACTACCCTATCACGACTCAAAGGAGTCGTGCAAATAGATTTTAGTTAGGTACAGTCCTGAGCCACATGGAAGCAGTGAGCGGATCGTCAGGGGATTCGTCTCTCCCGGTATTGGGGGTTGATGTTGCGGTGTGCATGGGTGGCTATCACCAGAAATCCTTGGCCAAGGTAGTCGAGAATTACTGATTTGGATCAGTAGTTTCTCAAGTGGTGGTGGGCTTCATACCGACACTGAATGTCAAGTTATTAGGGGTCTGACTTTATCCACCACCTAGACTCGATATGCGATACTCATAGACGAACGGACCGGAATGTACGGATATTGTCACTGTCAGGCTCAATAGGGTTTCAGGATGAGTTTGCTCGTCGGCCTCCCTATCGCTCAATACCTGGGTAGCGTTACGTACAGCTAATGCCACTGACGTGCTTGTGGTTAAACCCAATGCCAGCGTATTGACGAGTCTTTAGAGTCTCATACAGAGGGTTTCCCTGGTTCGGGCGAAACGTTGCAGAGGCCGTATGGTTTTATGGCAGGGTTCGATCATATACGTGCACTTATGCACGGATCATGATCGGACGGATAATACTAGTAGGCTTTGGTTTAAGCCGGATCTTAGTATTATATTGTTGGATTATTTTTGTCTCGTTGTATTCATATTCAGTCGGAATACGGATAGGGGTATGTATATACAGATGAGGGGTATTCTTGTAATTCGTTACAAGTTTACTTTAGAAGTTGCATTTTCTTATTTGATTAAACATTTATGTTAATGTTTATTGAGGTGGAAAGTGTGAGTGTGAGTTTTGGCTTTGTTGCATGGCTTGCATTTGCACTTGGTGACTCATGGTATTGGGGCATGGGATGGTTTTGTTTTGGCTAAGATATTTGTGTGTGTATTGTGAGATATTTGGAGTTGAGGCAGATCTTTTTTCTGGGGTTGGTTTTCTTTAACTCCTCACTACAAATAACTCACAAGAACACAAGCCAAAACAACACAAGAAAATGGCAGACACTTTTCTTGACTTGCCTTTTTCTTTTACCAAAGCTTTAGCTCACACTTTTCCCCATTGGCATCTTCTTCAACCTCCATCTAAGCCCTCTCATGTATTGAGAAACCTAGGATGTATTGAGACAAAGTAATCACACACACTCTCTACTTCATCTTGGCTTTATAGGCTAGCAAACTAGATACCCGAGTTGCTTCGGTTTTGAGGCGGGAGCCCTTATTACTAACTCTCGACGTGGATCATCTTCGATGGGGGAGACCGGAGATCAAACTAGATCAAGGAAGCCACGAGAAGCTTGGGACAGAGGTTGAAGACTGAAGGACATGGATCGTTCGGTATAACCTCTCTAAACTCCTTTATCTATAGCTAGTGTAGGGTTAATGGTTTGATCCGGGAATCGGGTTCCGTTAGCGCCGGTTTTTAAAAGTTTTTGTTCCGCATTTGGCCACGGATTGATGGTCGGGGCGCTGGCGTAACCCAACAATATATATAGAGGACTTTCTTGCTTGACATGATAGTATGCTATCTGGTTACTCTTTATCTTAACATGTTGACTGGTATTCTTTATTGTCTTTCTCTCACATGTTGATAAAGCCCTTAGGATATGTACTTGACTACCCGGATTATGATGAGATCATTGTTCGCCGCCGAAAACAGAGACGGATCCGGGATGGATCATCTTGCCTGAATTTGGGGGCAGATGCTATTTGGTTTTATCCCTCCACCTCTCTGAAGATGCCAAGTTGATTTATGGCATCATGTATCGGAAGTTTAGATGGATGCGGCCGTTGTAGCAGACTTCGTCAGATTCCCCCTCGTGTACGAGGGGTTTTTGATTGTGGGGATGCTCTTCCCTGCAGGCGCAAGCCCCTGCAGTTAATTACGCTACCGCATCGTGGTAACCACTTTCTCCTTCTCCAGATGGTCATTTCGTGTCGTGTGTGTTTGTTTTATTTTTGGTTTCCCGTGGATTGCATACGGAGACTAATTTATGTTGTCGCCCGTAGGGCATGGATTAGTCCAAATCCATATTATCTTAGGTTTGGGTTTGCGTTGGTTTAAGGATCGTTAATCTTGTTTTAGATTAAGATCAACTTAAACTTTTGTTAAGGATACGTTAGTCTAATTTTAGACTAAGATCTACTTAACGGGGTTTAGGATTATTTAGATCCAACAAAAGAGCATGTGGGCTCTATTGTTTTAGTTTAGGGACATTGCGGTCCATTGGGTTTAGGGACATCATAGTCCGTATGAGTTTAAGGACATTATAGTCCATAAAGTTTAAGGACATCATAGTCCATGAGTTTAAAGACATCATAGTCTGTAGGGTTCTGGTTTAACTAGTTTGGGGATGCGCCAAAAGTTATTGGTTATTGGGACTCTCTATCTCTCTGAAGACGTTGAAGAATTACAACGATATGTATTAGAGGTAAGGAGAGATGTACCCTCGAACCAATGTCCCGACTGAGGGGAAGGGGATGAACATCATTTTAGACGCCATCTGTTGGGAGCTCGTTAGCTATCTCTGGGACTGAGATCGTTTTATGGGGACCCTGAGCATGAGGAGCTCAATTGACGGTCCTTGGGAAATTTGGTCTGAGTTTGGCTAACATTGGCCTTTCATTGTGTTAAACACTAGTGTATGCTCAGCGCTCACGTGTTTCTACGTGTGGTATTTGAAATAGTGTTAAACACTAAAATTTTGAGGCGCCCACGTGGGGTCTCGTGAGGCGCTTGTTAAAATCCAAAAATCTGAAGCACTATTTCTTCGGGTTTATTCTCTTGTTCTCTTCTGAGCGCTAAGTGCTATTGGGTTACCTGAGATCACGTGATGCACCCAAAAAATAGAAACTGCCTTTGATTTATTCCCTCTTTGCTTTGTAAGTGCTAAGCAATACTTTGGGGTCACGTGTGATCACGTGAGCCAATCTCGGTTATCCTCTTTTGTTTATCAAAGGTACTCACGTGGGAGCACGGGATCGGCTGTTATTATGTTGGGTGCCAATCCTATTACGTGCATGGAGATCTTGAGTTTCGAGACTTTCAAGCCCATTGTTTTGTAATAATTAAATTCTTAGGACTTAGTTTTTCTCTTAGGTTTGGGATCTGTATGGCAGAATCTCCCCGATGAGATTTGAATTCTCAACTTGTAGGGAGATCTGCTTCTGCAGATCTTTCACTATAAGGAAGAACTAAGTTTTTATATGAAGGGCTAAAGCCTTGTTTTATCAGAGGAATTAAATTCCTATATACTTTTTGGGAATTAAATTCTCTGAACTTAGATCTTCCCCTAGGTTTTGGATCTGCATGGCAGAATCTCCCCGATGAGAATTAAATTCTCAACTTGTGGGAAGATCAGAAGCAGATCTCAACCAGAGAAAGAAATAAGTTCTTTTTAGAAAAGTTAAACTCTTATTGAGGTAAAAAGGGGATGAGATATTCTCTATGTGTTTTGTTCCTTCTCTTATCTAGAGTTTCTTTTTTCTTTTTTTTTTCCCTGGAGAATTAAATTCTTTTTTTTTTTTGCTTACGAGGGGTTTCTCTCTCTCTTTTTTTTCTTCCCTTCTCTCTGTATGTCCTTTTGGTCTTATTTATAGGAGAAAGAAGGGAATCAATTTGTTTAGAAAATCTCTCATTGAGAGATTTTGATTGATTTTCTAATCAAACAACATGATCTTTTAGATCACTCGGTGAATTTTATTCACCGTTAGATTTTTAATCCAAGGACTTCTGTTTTACAGAAGATATTTCTTTTGTTGTTCTTAACAAGTTTAGGAAGATATTTCCTTGCACAGAATTTTTCTGTAGATTGGTGATTTTTAATCACCATTGGATTTTTAATCCAACGGCGCTCTGTTTTATAGAGCGTAATCTTTCTTGTTTAGAAAGCTCCAAGGAAATATTTTCCAAATAAGGCTTTTGGTCCCTTTTAATTAGAATTTACTTCTATCGGTCCAGAAGGCATAGGAGTCTATCACGTGTAGCACGCGACCCCGCCAAATTAAGCCCACCAAAAGGGGTCACGTGCTATCACGTGAGTGTTTTTTTTGTCCAATTGTTTGCTTTATTCAGGCGCATATATACTTTGTTTATAGAGGTCACATGTCTGCACGTGAGGCCCAGTTTTAGCTTAGTTTTGTCAAGCGCAGCGCATATCAAGTGTGGGCACGTGATGCTCCACTTGGGGACTTTTTCCCGTTGCTTTATTTATTCATTTATTTTACGTAAGGGAACAAATGCCCCCACAACGTTGTTCTCACGTGGGTGCAACACTGTCACCTTTATAGCCGTTGGATTGTCTAAGGGAACGGGGAGGTGGACTTGTTGGATATAGTGCCCTCAAAGTCAATTATTGGATCGCAAGTACGTGATTACAATGATTGAGAGAGGAGCTATACCGGTAGGACAGTCTTACTCGAGATGACAGTATGCTATCTGGTTTATCTTTATCATCGTGTACTGTTTTAGGTGACAGTACAGATCACTGGTACACGTTGATAGAGCCCATAGGATTCTTGCTTGACTACCAACAGTATAATGGCGATCATATACGCGAGAGTTGGGTAGTCTATAAGCACATCCTTAAAAGTGGTCCCTAGTCGTGGGAGTTTCGAGACAGGGCATCGATACTCCGGAGTAGACTAGTGTATACAGTCGAGACCCCGATGAGGGGCATTGGCCGGTCTCACAAGCCATTGGTGTCAGTTGGTTCACCTAAGATGTATACAAGTGCTCATTGGGTTATGAGTACACCGGACAGGACTCGCCGGGAACCTGCTAGTTGGTATTGTACCTATCGTCAGATAGCTGTTCCCAGGTGACATGTGTACAGGTTAGTTCATCGACCTGAGATCGTCATTTGTCTTGTGTGAGTTTCCACCGTGCTTTGATTATTACCTTACCACGGCTCAAAGGAATCGTACAAACAGGTTTTAGTTGGGTACAGTCCCGAACCACATAGAGGCAGTGAGCGGATCGGCAGGGGTTTCGTTTCTCCCGGTATTGGGGGTGAGATCCCGCTGTGTCTAGGAGAGTATTACACAAAGCCCTTGGCCTAGACAGGAGATTTACTGGTAGGTATTCCAGTAGTATCTCAGGGTGATCTGGGCTATACTCTGACACGACTTATACCGCTTTTGGGGGTCTGACGTTACCAGCCCCCTAGGCCCGATATGCGATGCTCATAGACGAACGGACCGGACTGTACGGATATTATCACTGATAGGCTCAGTTAGGATTCCAGGATGAGTTCGCTCATCGGCTTCCCTTTTGCTCAATACTTGGGACAGCCGTTACGTACAGCTTGTACTACCGATGTTCTTGTAGTTAAATCCACGGCCCGCGTATTGACGAGTCTTTAGAGTCCCCCACATATAGTTTTCCAAGTTCTGGCGAAATGTTGTAGAGGCCGTATGGTTTTATGGCAGGGTTTGAATATGCACGTGCACTTGTGCACGTGTCATGTTTCGGATGGATAATACTGGTGGGCTTTGTTTTAAGCCAAATCTAAGTATTATACTGTGTTGGAATATTTATTTGTCTCATTGCATTCGTATTCAGTCGGAATACGGATGCGGGTATGTATATACAGTTAAGAGGTAATCCTACGGGATTACTTTTGAAGTTTGCAATTTTCTTTCACCCGACTTAAACATTTGGTTTAATATTTATGTTGCGGTATTTGTTTGCAATTCCTTGGTTGGACATTTCTCTATTCCATGGCTGAATTCTTGATGGGCTTGGGTTTCTAGCTTGGGGGTGTTATTTGCTTTTGTGTCTTTTTGTAGTGAGCATAGGATTTTAATGGGAGGGTTTTTTTTGCGGTAACCCGGGGCTCCATCAGAATCCTCTTTGGTGTGGGCTTCTAGAATGAGAATGGTCCCTTTTGTGAGTCATCTTTTGCTTTAATTATTTTTTGTCCACTTAAGGATATTTTGCTTTAGATCTTTTGTGATATTTATTTAAGGTTACCACTAGTTTTCCTATGGTCACCCTCCCCAATTTCCAGTGAGCTTCTTAGTGGCTGGCCCCCCATTTGTAATGGATACACATTTTCATTTGTGTGTGCGCGCTTGATTTTTCTTTGCAAAATTCCATAGCTTATTTCATCGATTCCCAAAAAGGCAACTTCATTTACCTTCACCCAATTCATTGGGTGCCTTGAGACAAACTATTCTACACACTCTCTACTTCAATCTTGGACATGTCGGTTAGCAAACTTCATATCCGAGTTGCCTCGGTTTAGAGGCGGGAGCCCGTATAAAGATTCGTTGACGTGGAGCCACTTCGACAAGGAGACCGGAGATTGAGCGAGATCGGAGATACCGCAAGGAGCGTAGGATGATGGCTAAAGACCGAAGGACACGGATCGATCGGTATAGCCATTCTATCATTTTGTAGTTTGCTAGTTTAGTGTTAATGGCACGATCCGGGTTATAGTCTGCGCTAGCACCAGTTGTAAAAGTTTTTGTTCCGCGTTTGGGCTCGGATTGACGGCCGGTGCGCTACTATAGACTTACATGGTATCAGAGCCACGCCATTAACACTTACTAGTTTGTTCTAAAATGTTTAAAATATCGATCGAACGAAATTTCCAAAACCGCATTTCCGTATTTTAAGTTTCTGCCGAATTTTTAAACTGGTCTAAAACTTATTTTGGGTATGTCAGAAAATTGTACAGGCTTTTTTAAGACTACTGGAGAAATTTGGTAGACTGAATCCACAAGACTGCCGAGGAACCGCCGCACAAACCATGTGTTGGCCGCGGTTCCGCCGCCGATTTGTGACAACAGTGCACCATATTTCTTCTGGGTGTCTTTCATGTGGAATTGTGGTTTCTGAAATATTTAGTTTAGGCCCATATTTATTTGAGTATTGGTAAATCTTGTCTAATTGCTATAGTCCTTTTAGACGGGTTTGCGAACGTGATATTCGCGTTGATGTTTTGTATGGTGCTGTAATGTTGCGGATTTTTCGTGGTGGATAGCTTGGTGCAATGTTAGTACAGTTTGGATTTATTTGTACATTTGATATTGTGGGGCGAGCGTCCAACATGTGGACTGCAGTCGCTGCCTGTTTGTATATTATTCTTTTGGGGCACGACCGGGTTGAGGTCGATGTACCCGTTGTATATATTTTCTTTTCTGTACTAGGTTTACCCCGCGACGGAGTGCACGGATAGCCGGGTTTTGGAGGGCAACGGGCCCGCATCTCATGGCTTTGAGAAGAAAGGGGCCTTACTTTAGGACTGGCAGGCTATTCGCCGCACTCGTAGGGGGTATAGGTTGACCCAAGGAGGGGTGCTCAAGTTACCGGATTCCGTGAAGTACTGGGTGGTCCATTCACTTTGTTGAAGTGGGCTGCCCCGCTTCAGGTTTTGGCGGGTAACTTGCCGCACCCGTAGGGGTCTAGGTTTTCATTACACAGGCTATCCACACGACAAGGGAAACGTCGGGTTTCAGTTGCGGCTCTGTGAAACCCGGGGATCCCAGATTATCTGTATTGTTCTGTGATACTTATTACTTTTCTGTAATGTTGCATTTATCACGCCTGGAGCGATTATTATATATTGGTATATATACTAGTAGATGTTGTATATGTTTTGCACCCGTGCTAGTCCAGTCTCCGCTCTATCGTTAGTTAAGTAACCTAACGGGTGATGACGGGACCCAGTGACGAATGCAGATGGCATATACATACATTTTATTTTCATTCTTTTTTGGTGTGATTAATTGATGGGACTGCGTTGATTCTGATCAATGCAAAGGAAAACAAACCTGTTTCGATGTTGTTGGAACAATTTTGAAAAAGCTGTTATTACAAGGACGTTTTCTTTTGTTTTGCACAGTGGTATTCAGTTGGAATATCCTGCACCTCATTCCACAAGGCAAGGGCCGAGATCCCTTCAATGGGAGTGACCCCTTGGGCAGAGGTTTGCGTCAGGGTAATAACTTCACTATAGTCGATTACTTTTTGCTTTGCATCGTGGTATTCAGTTGGAATATACTGCACCTCATTCCACGAGGAAAGAGCCGAGATCCTTTCACCGGGAGTGACCTCTTTAGCAAAGGTTTTCGTCACTATATTTTTGTAAAAATCTATCAGGTTCCTTCAACGAGATCAAGTTCATTACGTTAAAGGTTTTTTGCCAAAAACCATCCGTAGCCCTCCGTCATTTCAGACGGGTAGCACTTAGTATTCATGCTATGTTTATTGGCCTTTGTCGAGGCATAGTGTATGGTAGCTGCTTGTTACCTTTTTGTTGCATAGATAGATGCGTTGGTTTGGGACATTCGTATAGCCTTGTTGACCTTCGTCAAGGGCCTGTACGGGTGGGTTCAAATTAACCTGGACAATGACGGGTAGAACTTGACATGTGACTTATGATTTGTTGACCTTCGTCAAAGTCATAAGAGCATGGGGTAAAAATCACATCGGGAGTTTCTAAAGAAACTGAAACTTGCCAGGCATGCAAATACCTTCTGGAGTGTGATAACGTGAGTAGATTCCTTCACGTTATCATGCGATGATAGTTGGATCCCGATTCCTACTGATGAGTTGGTTTACTCTTCGGGTGATCCCGACTAATTCTTCTTTCAGGTTTGGAGGAGAATTTGACGATACAATGGGAGGTTTCCTGATTAGATAAATTGATAACCATTCTGATCTATGTTAGAGTGCACACATAGTGTTTCTTTTCTCTCTCTCTTTGGCAGCGACCATGGACCGACCCTAGACTATGACTCAGTAACCAAGTTAACCGAACTTTCCTAAAACACTGGCTTTTGGATTGTATGAGTTGCATAAGTCACTGCCGCTCCTTCTTTTACCCTTTGCATTTCTCCATAACACCCCGTATTACTACGAACATCCACTTCCATTAGATAAATCCATCGTATGGTTATATACGAACTTGAAGGAACTTGTTCCAGATTCGATGATGGATTCAGGTTCTGGAGAAATTGAATAGGACTATTCAGTTGTCTTTTATCATCACCTTCTCTTAAGTTGCGAGGGCTCCTTGGTTTAGGAGGGTACACCTATTACGCTTATTGGATAGTCTTTGTCACGCCCTGCTTCCTAAAATCCAGAATGCGGAGAGCGACGAAGGCCAGCCGTGCTACCTACGGCAAGGAAATATCCTTCCATAGTCACATAAGGCTGTCTATATTAACCTGTCAAAATAAAATCCAAAACCAAAAGGGATAATACTGATAATCATGCTGCAACGAAACCACAAAGAATACAAAAAATAGGTCCACTAGATAATTGATGCAAATAAAAATCTGATACAAAAGATTCGAAATAAAAACAAGATCTAAAAGAGATACAAAAGTCCTAATGTCCCATAAGGACGCACATGCTTAAAACTAACTGAAAAGGAAAATAAACCTACGGGTTACCGATCTTCAACAAAGTCCTGGTAGTCGCTGCGGTCCTGCTTGGCCTGAAATCTGTCTCTAAATCTGAGATGGCAAATCTCAGGGATGTCAGAACATCCCAGCAAGTACTCAACGTATAAGGGATGTGTATAGTATGATAACATGAATAAGAGAAAGTAGTAAAGCCCGTGTGCACAAGTAAAAACATATATATAAATATATATATATATATATATATATATATATATATATATATATATATAAATAGATACATTACTACTATGAAAAAACAGGTAAAGAGGTTAAGTCATAACCTAACTGGTCACTAAAAGGTAAACTACTCTATCGTAAACTCGAGTGTGTGCGTCAACCTCTGCAGGAGTATTCCTAACCCAAGAGTGGTGCCCTAGGGGCTAGGAAAACACGGGCCCAACTATGGAATGAACATGAGACTGATATAGCCCGGTACGAGCTGTAAACATGAGACCGATATAGCCCGGTACGAGCTGTAAACATGAGACCGATATAGCATGGTACGAGCTGCCGGCATGGGACTCCTGAGATCCTGTTGTACGAATACACACTCAAGCTACCCCAACACCAGCGTATTTATAGCTACTATGGTAATGACTAGATCACTTATTAAGAATGCTGAAAAGACTGGAATTGTGGTATGGTAATTGTATAGAATGAAACTGGTAAATAGTAGTGTGTCATGGAATATAGTTCAGCATCCTAATCATCGATCTCATTCATTAAGACTAGAGTAATGAATAGTCAAGACATGTCGAAAGTAATTGTTTCTGGTACTGGTAACTGCATGAAAGTGATGTACAAGCTGGTATTAGTCATGGTTGTTATCTTTACCGTTAATCTTAACATGGATGTAATAATCGTAAGCTAGCTAGTAAAGTATAAATATAAGTTAGATTAACAACTTTCAAACCTTTTTGTAGTTAAATATATCTCAGCAAAACCATACTTAATCTAGTTTTCTGATTATCAATTAGTTGAATAAGAGTCTATATCTTTCTAACGATAGAAAATCATTAAGCACTAACACTTTCTTTCTATTCTAGAGCAGGAAAAGAATATATGTAATATATATAAGGGGTTGCCGATGTGCATCGACCAAAGCTATGCAAGAATACTTGCCTGAGGAAAAGATCAGGGGAGAACGATGCACGAAGATGCGAGGCACGATCTCAGCTAAAGTGCGACTTGGGATCTGAGTTATACGATCCGCCTAGATAAATTTATCATCGGTTATACCATAAATATCATCCTAAATATCGTTACACAACCAAACACAATTATATCAACTTAGAGTTTTAATTCTAATTTTCCCTTTCAATGTTCACTGCTATCATTTCATTTTATTTATTTATTTTCTTTATTTTGTTTTTGTTTCAAAAAAAACAGGGATCAAGGAAACTTACAGAGGATGATGGTAAATGTTAGGGTTTGGATGGGTCCTGTTCGAGTCGAGGAAGCGTCGAGGATTCGGATCTGGCGATGGAAGGGCTGTGATGTTGCTGCAGGGGAGCGATGGAGATTTGGGTGATGGGAGCAGCTGCGAGGCGAAGACGAGGGCTGCGGCGACGGTGAGGGTTCGGTGCAGGTCGCCGGGGGTTGTGGTGGCAGTGATGAGGACGATGGCGATGAAGGAAGGAGAAGCAGGCGAGGGTTGCGGCGGCGGTGATGGTGGCGACGAGGGATGGATAATGCGGTGATGGGTTGCAGGGGAGATGCGAGAGAGAAGGAGATGAGGAAGTCGAGGAGGGAAAAAGGAGAGGCAGGATCGAGGGTGGAGGCGACGACGAGGAGGCTCGGCGAAGGCATGGGTTAGGGTTTCACGAGGGCGAAGGCGGCGGTGAGATGAGAGCGAAAGTGAGGGTTTTGAGGAGCAGTGGGGAGAGAGAGAGATGTGAGTATGAAAGAGAGAGATATTTTGTTTGTATATATAAAGAAATCTTATAAATATACATACATAGATACATATCTTCAATTGATCGTATTTAGAGATTCAGCACAGATTTTTTTCTCATATTAACAGTAAACAGATACGCAAAATATTATTTTACTGCCACTAAGAAAATATTATATTTAATATAAAAGCTGAAGATTTTTCCATATTAAAATTGTTTACGGCAAAAATTCAAAAAAAAAAAAATGCTAGTAGCCAACTAAAAGCTCTAAAATTATGGAAAAAGAATCTTGATAAATCTTGAACTACTGTATCCAAATAGGGCTGTTACATCCTACCCACCTTACAGAAAATTTCGTCCTCGAAATTGGAAGGACGACTACATGATCAAGAAAACAGGTGTGGGTACTTTTGACGAATCTCGTCCTCATGCTCCCAAGTGGATTCCCCGCGAGAACGTCCGTCCCGAGATACAAGAACTAAAGGGATGATCTTGTTTCTCAATACCTTCTCCTTACGGTCGACAATGGCTGCAGGTTGCTCTTCATACGAGAGATCAGTGCTCAAGGTTAATTCAGAATAATTGAGAACATGACTGTCATTGCGAACGTACCGACGCAACTGTGATATATGGAATACATCGTGCACACCAGCCAAAGTGTAGGGTTCCTGGGCACACTCATGAGGTTCTACAACTGATCAACCATGCCAAAATCAAATTTTCCATGTGCCAAAGAACCCTAATGCTAGATCGTTAACTAGAGGTAAGGCGAAACTAAGCAAGTTAACTACTTTAACTACAAGTGAAAGGGATTACAACCTTTGTAGATCCGGTCCTCCGCTTCTTTAGCTCCGTGATGACGTCCCTCCGCTGCGATCATCGTGATCCTGGACTCTATCGTTGGTTTCATCGGAGAAATGATTGGGCTAGGTCGTTGACTTCGATGCCGAAGATGATCTACGTCGAGGCGACTTAAACTCAAGCTCTATCTTCACTAGGTCATGAAACTTGTGAAGATAACACCCTATACAACATGGCAAGTGGTAGAGGATGAAGAAATAGGAAGTGGGTTCACTTTGGATTTGGATTTCTCATTTGATTTCATCACTTGAAATTTTCTAGCAAGCTTTCTTCACTTCATGAAGAAGAAGAAGAAGAAGGAAAATGAAAAAGGATTATTCAAAATAATAAATCAAGTGAAGACTTATCATAATGCAACCATGGGTGAAGTTAACTCATGTAGAGAGCAAACCATAGTTTAGATAAATGGTTAGGTCAAAGGATAAAAAAAAATTGGTTAAGACTTTGTCAAAGTTGCTTGAAGTATCATGAAACTTCTAGCAAAGAAAGAAAAGCCACCATTTACTTTTTAACCAAAATAAATAAATAAGTTAAAACCCTAATCATTAACCTAAACATGGTTTAAAGCATACACACACCCAAGTTTGCATGTATCATCAAACATGATACAAACTAGTGCACAAACATATATCATATATACAATGTGCACAATCTAGTGAGAAAAATAATCTTAAGTGAACCAATACTAGTTAATGTAAAGTAATGTATCAAATATATAATTATATATTAAACCATTAAATCAACACTTGATTTAATGATCCGGTCATACTGCATATAACCGACTAATATCAAGTGTATCAATATATCGAATCAACATTTGATTCGGTAACCCGGCTATATCTTATATAACCGTTCGATGATACAAATCGCGAGAATAGAATTCAGTATCACATACTGGTATTATTCTCAGTCCCGCACATATCTCATATGCGCTCCTATTTCGTTTCGCTTGAGCCAGGAAAGCTCTGTGTAGGACTCTAAAGACTCGTCAATACGCCGGCAGTAGGCGATGATCATATCAAACACCCACAAGCCGCAAACGGTCTGCTAAACGTAACGGCCAACCGGGTATTGAGTGATCAGAAGATCAACGAGCAAGCCCGCTCACACTCCTGCGAATCCAACCAGTAACACTTACCGTACAGTCCAGTCTGTTCGTCTGATATGTCGCATATCTCGCCTAGGGATGGTAAACGTCAGACCCCAGTAGCTTGATAAGTCATGCCGATGTAAAGTCCACAACAAGCGTGAAACTACTGATAACTCTTACCAGTAAATCACAACAACCCTGGCCAGGGATTTCCAGTTATGGCCAGTCGAGCATAGCGCAACATCAACCCCCAATACCGGGAGAGACGAATCCCCTCCTATCGCTCATTGCCTCCATGTGAATCGGGACTGTACCCAAAAACCACCTGTTTGCACGACTCAGTAGAGCCGTGGTAGGGTGGAAATCAAAGCACAGTGGGAGACACACAAGACTCTATGACGATCTCGGATCAACAGACTAAGCTGTACCAGTGTCACCAGAGAACTGCCATCTGACGTGAGGTATAATACCATCTGGGAGTTCTCGGCGAGTCCGTTCAGTGTACCCAGTCTCCACTGAGCACCCGCATACCATCTCTGATGTCAAAAACCAATGGATATGGGATCATCCATCGCCCATCACATGGGTCGAGAAGATATACGCTAGTCTACTCTGGAATATCGATACCCCGTCTCGATATTCCCACGACTTGGAACATTGAAGGATGTACTCATGGACTACCCAGGCCCCACTAGTATGATCTACATCACAGTCCTGGAAGTCGAGCACATATCCTAAGGGCTTTATCAACATGTAATAGAGAGACAGCAAGTATACATGTTAAGATAAAGAGTAACCAGATAGCGTACTATCATGTTGAGCAAGAAAGTCCTACCTATATATGTCCCAGCATCCACTACAATATACATCCTATGTACAGTAATGCCCTCTAGGGAAAACATATAACTAACAATCTCCCACTTGCACTAGGGCCATCTGTAGCAGTGGTTGCAGTATCTCATACTCAACCATCCCATAAAAAGTCGCTCTTTGGGAAAATGCCTTTGTGAGTGGATCCGCCGTGTTGTCCTCTGAGTCTACTTTCCCAACCTCGATCACCTTGGAGATCATCTATCTTCACGATCAGGTGATGCTGCCTCAGAATATGTTTGGGTCACTGATGGGACCGGGTTCCTGGGCCAAAGCCACACTTCCATTGTCATACAATGGTAGGAACCTAGTTCATCTCATGAACCAATATACACCCAAACTTCCTCTTTGGTAGTATCTTTAATAGCGATGTTACCAGCCTTTATCGTCTAGTTTGCCACGGTATCTAGCTTGGAACTCTTCCAACATACCGTCCCTTCACTGAGGGTAAAGACAATGCCTGCGACTGACATTCAGTCGTACTTATCAGCCTGGAACATTTCCAGTGATTCTCCCCAAGATCAATTGATACTTTATCACTAAACCTAGTGAGAACCCTAACATCCATTTGGATTTAGGAGTATCACCTTTATCCTATTGGAGAATCCTTATGATAAGAGGAGATTGACCGTGTGCAGTATTGGAAACTCTTTTCCTATCAAGAGTATGTTGTCCATGTACAATACGAGGATGACCACCTTACTCTCTACTACCCTTTTGTATATACAAGGTTCATCTACCATTTTGATGAAGTCAAACTCTTTGACTATCACATCAAAACAGATGTTCCAACTCCGCGATGCCTGCTTTATCACACAAAGTATCTTGCACACGTTTCCGCTGCTCCCACTGTTTACGAAGCCATCTGGCTGTGTTCTTATAGACGCTCTCTTCTAAATCAATATTTAGAAAAGCAGTCATGACACCCAACCACCAGATATCATAGTCATGGTATGTAGCCGTGGCAAGAAGGATCTGGATGGACTTAAGCATAGCCACTGAAAAAGGTTTCATCATTTTCCACGCCTGTTCGATGACGAAAACCTTTAACAAGTCTAGCTTTGAAAGTCTCAACTTTTCCATCTACACCAAGTAATCTTCTCAAGATATACTTGCTCCTGATGGGGATTTAACCCTTCAGATATAGCATCCAAAGTCCATACTTCGTTGGTGTACATGGATTCCATCTTAGATCGCTAAGCATCCAGCCATTCTTACAGAGTCCCTACTCTTGATGGCCTGCTCGAAACTAGTTGGGTCATCATCTCATGATGCAATCCTCGCTCCCACTGTCATCGAGAAACCAAAGTATCTCTCAGGCGAATGAGGAACCCTGCTAGATCGGCGGAGAGGCTGAGGTTTGTCGGAGACTATTGAATCCTTTGGTTCTATCAAATCATCAGCTGTAGTTTGTATAGCTGGAACTCCTTCCAGTTCTACAGAACTGACCTTGCCTCGATCTTGTCCGGATTTTTCTTTTGACATAGGCCGGACAATGCCAAATCTTAATTTACTTAAGAGATAGGCTCTTCCCATACCATATCTCATATGGAGTGGTAGGTAGTGATCTGATTCGAACCTAATTCAATAGGTATGCAGCTTCTCAAGTGCATAACCCCAAAAAGGAAATAGGTAACTCAGTAGTACTCATCATAGAGCGCACCATATCATATAGGGTGTAATTGCTCCGCCTTGATACACCTATGTGCTATGGTGTATACAGAGGAGTAACACTGAGAGAGAATCTCATTCTCCTTTAGAATAGTCCAGGAATTCCATGCACAAGTATTCTCCTCCCTGATCTCATCATAGGACATAATACTTATACCTGTATTGGTTCTCTACTTCTGACTTATATTCTTTGAATTTCTCAAAAGCTTCAGACATGTGTTTCAACAGGAACATGTGTCCGAATCTTAAGAGATCATCAGTGAATGTAAGGAAGTACAAAGAACCAGTCTTGGCTTATGTAGACTGGGGACCTTTATACATCACTATGTATCAGTCCCAAGAGTTCACTAACTCTTTCTCTGTTTCGAGTAAACAGAGCTATGGTCATCTAATCTTTGTGACATGACTGGAAAGTTTCACAAGATGTAAATTCAAACTGATTTAAATATGCATCTAAATGTTGCTTCAGCCAGTCGGGTAGCATTGATATGACCTAGTCTACAATGCCTCAAGAAGGATTCGTTCATTTATGAACTCTTCCTCTTGTGTGTGTTCTGTATACTAGGAACTGTAGTTTGATTTAGAATATCAATGCTTTTAGATAACGCACCTGAACTGATCAACTTTTGAAATAGGAAATGTACAAAACATTATTCAACAATACAAAATTATATCCTTCTTTAATAAATAAAGAGATTGATATGATTTTGTATATCAGGTTCGGTATCTAATAGCATTTGTTCAGAATCAATGTATTTAAAAATACAGGGTGACAGTGACCAACAGACTTGGCTGCAACACTTGCACCGTTTTCTGTCTCATGAAACTTATCACCCGTTCTCAGTTTTCTACCTTTCTGTAGCCCATGTAACGGATTACATATCTGGGATCCTGATCCGGTATCAAATACCCAGGACGCAGAGGATACTGAGAAACAGTTCTTTGTAATGAACACACCCGAACATGATGCATCAGCATGCACTTTCTTCGTTTGGGCGGCACGGGAATTCTAGTAATCCCCAATTTCCTGCTCTGTCTTATAACAATTATAAGTTGGAGCGGGACCAACGTTCCCCAGCTCAGTATAACAAGCGGGTTTGGTCAATACATCCGTATTATTATCTTGATTAAGGCGTGACATTGTCTCTACCTGGAGAGAGAGAGAAGAAAACACTCTGCGTGCGCCCTTGCAAGATTAGATTGGTTATATATTTTATCTAATTAGGATGTTTCCCACTGTTTTTATCAAATCTTCCTTCAAACCCTAAAAGGAAAGACTAGCCGAGATTAATTACACTCCACAAGTTCGCCAATCTTTCAGCCAGGCCAGTGCCGGTACTTTGAAGGAGGTTCCCCATGCTTTCACACAGACCTAATTAAAGTAAACCTCATTTTTCCAGGGGCGTAACCCCGTTGACACCTTTCTAGACACCTACTTTATCGGCTAATTGTAAAGTGCAAAACTCTCCCAGGAGTAACAATTACTAGCAGTGGGTATCGGGATCCAACTATCATATAGAAGGTATGCAATCTCATTGCAAATTTCAACACTTGAAACTCCCGATAATGGTTTTTACCCCTAGCACTTATGACCTTAACTATGGTCAACAAATCATAAGTACTAGTCAAGTTCTACCCGTCATTTCGTGATTAATTAGACCCACCCACATGACCCTTAACTAAGGTCAACAAAGTCGCGCGACTGTCCTAACTAATCGCATCATATACGGTGTAGGAAGACATCACTTAGCTACCGTATACTGTGCCTTGACTATGGTCAACAAACACAGCACGAATACTAAGTACTCTACTTCCTAAAATGACGGAGGGTTGCGGATGGTTTTTAAGAAAACCTTTAACGCTTTGAACTTGATCTCGTTGCGGAATCAAATGGTTTTTAAATGGAGTGTTTTTGAGGCTTTTCTAGTTTTGCTAAAGGGGTCACTCCCGGTGAAGGGATCGTCGGCCCTTTCCTCATCGAATAAGGTGCAGGATATATCATATATACCATTGTGCAAAGAAAAAACTATAGAAGCAATCAAAAGACAAACCGAGGGTTGTAGCATCTGCCAGTTATTGCTAAAGGGGTCACTCCCGGTGAAGGGATCTCGACCCTTTCCTTATCGAATAAGGTGCAGGATGTTCTACAAGGAACACCGCGATGCAAAGCAAGAACTGTAGCTACCTGTTTTTGAAATCCGATTCCACAACATCTTTTAGGTTTTATTTTCTTTCATTAATCTCATTAATGAATGTCCCATCATTTAAGTCCACCTAAACATCACAGATAAATACAACGTATGCTTATGCCATCCGCATTCGCCTCGATGTCCCGTCTGCACCGTTAGGTTAGGTAACTAACGGCAGAGTGGGGCAGGGCTAGCGCGGGTGTAAAACATAAGCAACGTCTATATAATATATCATATATACTATATACAATATCTATCTGAACAAATCACATGATCACATCACAGATAACGCAGCAGAAAATATCATATGAAATATTGGATATACCAAGACGTCCGTGTTTTGTTTTGAGCCTGTATAAAACACGGATTCCACGGTCGTGATGAATAGCCAATCTCACACCCCTAGACCCCTATGAGAGCGGCAAGCAACCCTACCAATTCTAGGGTTAGGAGACTCGGACTCGACTCCTCGAGATGGTCTCCTACTGGACCCTAAAACCCGGTTACTTGTGCTCCCCTCCTTGGGTCTATCCTAATGCGGAAAAGAAAATAATATACAATGGTGACAACATCCTCAACCCGGAAGTGTCCCAATAAAAGAATATTACATACAAGTTTTTACATGAATGAAAATGAAAAACACTCGTCTCACATAAAACCCCCCGGCTATTCGAACACGACGATCCAATATAACATATCCAGCAACACATAACATCACATGTCATCAACGTAAGTAAATATGCCCATCCCAATTGTCGTTGACATATAGCAACGAAACCGGCGATATCACATATTACACTTACGGTCGCAGAAAAGAAAGTGTAAAACTACAACAGTTGGAATCCGCAACCTCCTTAGACATCGCATGCCTAATCAAATGAATTCCTTAGTCATCGCATGCCTAACAATTATAAACCCCACATTTTAGTCTCATTATCGAAAACACTTTTCAATATCAAATCGGGCAATTCAACAAGATTCCCGACATCCAGAACGAATGCTCGTCGCAAACTTTAGTAGACGGCCGCACCCCCGATACCGTCGATGAAGTGCACTAAGGCGGAACACCGCTGTCGTGAGCACCCGAACGGATGCTTTCGGCGGTGGGGTTCTTCTACAGTCACTTGGTCGGGGCTTTGGGGCGTGGCTATCTATTAAGTTTATCCGACGAGTATTCGCGTACGCTACGTGATTGCGACGGACTTTTGATCACATCAAAATTCCGTGGCAACCGATCAAGTGAGACTAAACTGCTAGATTTATAACATTCAAATGTTGTTGATTCCAATTATTGTATCACATTCCAGATAAATAGACAATGTTAAACTTTCCGATCGAACAATCAAACACCCAAGTTTTCCCGAAAAGCTCAACACATGAAATAAGTTTAAAAACATTCACTTCATGCCACAGTACCAACGGTCCAGCCGTAGAAGGGTCAAGCCAACGCCTCACATGTGGCACGCCGTACTGCCCCAAACCCTAAGGTTCAAAAGGCAGTTCAAGACGGTCACATAATCGAGTTAAGGTTTGTTGTCTTCTAGAGGGTCCATCGAGTTACTTGCACTACTTAGAACATTCTTAAACTATGGAAAAAATCCAATACTTGGAAATTTCCCGGCAGGGGAAAAAGTGGGTTATTTATATTCGGTCGAACTTTTTAACATGTTCTAAAATACCCGGAAAAACATAAACAAAGTTAAACAATCCGATCGAAATATCGAGTCCCCAAAACAACCCCAGAAAACTCAACTGTTGAGTAGAGATTAAAAATTCCCAGAAAACATAGGAAACAGCTACGGGCATTACTGTAGAAAATAAAGCGCATGATCATCACATACGGCCGCGGAACCGCCGCCAAAAGTAGGGTACGACCGCGGTTCCGCGGCGGTACTGTAGCGTCAACTTGTCGTTTTCTGCAGTTTGCCTTAGAATTTCCTGCTCTATTTTCTGAGCATTTTTAATTCACAAAAATTTACAATTTCAGAAAATGTACAGAGAAGGGTTTTATTTAGGGTTTCGGGGTTCGATCGGGTTTCTAACATCGTCTACACTTTGCCTAAAGCTCTAGCTAGACTCTGATACCACTGTAGGGTTCCTGGGCACACTCATGAGGTTCTACAACTGATCAACCATGCCAAACTCAAATTTTCCATGTGCCAAAGAACCCTAATGCTAGATCGTTAACGAGATCTAAGGCGAAACTAAGCAAGTTAACTACTTTAACTACAAGTGAAAGGGATTACAACCTTTATAGATCTGGTCCTCCACTTCTTTAGCACCGTGATGACGTCCCTCCACTGCGATCATCGGGATCCCGGACTCTAGCGTTGGTTTCATCGGAGAAATGATCGGGCTAGGTCATTGACTTCGATGCCGAAGATGATCTACGTCGAGGCGACTCAAACTCAAGCTCTATCTTCACTAGGTCATGAAACTTGTGACGATAACACCCTATACAACATGGCAAGTGGTAGAGGATGAAGAAATAGGAAGTGGGTTCACTTTGGATTTGGATTTCTCACTTGAAATTTTCTAGCAAGCTTTCTTCACTTCATGAAGAAGAAGAAGAAGAAGGAAAATGAAAAAGGATTATTCAAAATAATAAATCAAGTGAAGATTTATCATAATGCAACCATGGGTGAAGTTAACTCATGTAGAGAGCAAACCATAGTTTAGATAAATGGTTAGGTCAAAGGATAAAAACAAAATGGTTAAGACTTTGTCAAAGTTGTTTGAAGTATCATGAAACTTCTAGCAAAGAAAGAAAAGCCACCATTTAGTTTTTAACCAAAATAAATAAATAAATAAGTTAAAACCCTAACCATTAACCTAAACATGGTTAAAAGCATACACACACCTAAGTTTGCATGTATCATCAAACATGATACAAACTAGTGCACAAACATATATCATATATACAATGTGCACAATATAGTAAGAAAAATAATCTTAAGTGAACCAATACTAGTTAATGTAAAGTAATATATCAAATATATAATTATACATTAAATCATTAAATCAATACTTTATTTAATGAACCGGTCATACTGCATATAACCGACTAATATCAAGTGTATCAATATATCGAATCAACATTTGATTCGGTAACCCGGCTATATCTTATATAACCGTTCGATGATATAAATCGCGAGAATAGAATTCAGTATCACATACTGGTATTATTCTCGGTCCCGCACATATCTCATATGCGCTCCTATTTCGTTTCGCTTGAGCCAAGAAAGCTCTGTGTAGGACTCTAAAGACTCGTCAATACGCCGACAGTAGACGATGATCATATCAAACACCCACAAGCCGCAAGCGGTCTGCTAAACGTAATGGCCACCCGGGTATTGAGCGATCAGAAGATCAACGAGCAAGCCCGCTCACACTCCTGTGAATCCAACCAGTAACAATTACCGTGCAGTCCGGTCTGTTCGTCTGATATGTCGCATATCTCGCCTAGGGGTGGTAAACGTCAGACCCCAGTAGCTTGATAAGTCATGCCGATGTAAGGTCCACAACAAGCATGAAACTACTGATAACTCTTACCAGTAAATCAAAGCAACCCTGGCCAGGGATTTCCAGTTATGGCCAGTCGAGCATAGCGCAACATCAACCCCCAATACCGGGAGAGACGAATCCCCTCCTATCGCTCATTGCCTCCATGTGAATCGGGACTGTACCCAAAACCACCTGTTTGCACGACTCAGTAGAGCCGTGGTAGGGTGGAAATCAAAGCACAGTGGGAGACACACAAGACTCTATGACGATCTCGGGTCAACAGACTAAGCTGTACCAGTGTCACCAGAGAACTGCCATCTGACGTGAGGTATAATACCATCTGGGAGTTCTCGGCGAGTCCGTTCAGTGTACTTAGTCTCCACTGAGCACCCGCATACCATCTCTGATGTCAAACACCAATGGATATGGGATCATCCATCGCCCATCACATGGGTCGAGAAGATATACGCTAGTCTACTCTGGAATATCGATGCCCCGTCTCGATATTCCCACGACTAGGAACATTGAAGGATGTACTCATGGACTACCCAGGCCCCACTAGTATGATCTACATCACAGTCCTGGAAGTCGAGCACATATCCTAAGGGCTTTATCAACATGTAATAGAGAGACAGCAAGTATACATGTTAAGATAAAGAGTAACCAGATAGCGTACTATCATGTTGAGTAAGAAAGTCCTACCTATATATGTCCCAGCATCCACTACAATATACATCCTATGTACAGTAATGGCCTCTAGGGCATACATATAACTAACACAAAGAGGGTGGTAAAGCCAATCTGTATACCACTACTCCAACGCGTTCCACAATCTCGAATGGTCCGATAAATCGAGGACTGAGTTTCCCACGACCACCAAATCTAATCACTCATCGAGTCGGCAAAATTTTAAGGAAGGCATGATCTCCAACTCCAAACTCAAGAGGTCTTCGACTAGTATCCGCTCAGCTATTCTGACGATCTTGTGCTGCCTTGATACGGTTCCTGATCAAATGGACCTTCTCAACTGTTTGGGTTACAAGCTCCGGTCCCAGTAATCTTCGCTCACTGATTGTTATAGATTTTTGCGTATGCGCTTTCAAAAGATGAATCAAAAATATTTTATAACCACAATCAAGAACGGCGTCGCTTAGTAGCTAGTCGGTGAGTACGGGTTGGTCCACAGGGATTTTGTGTATTCTCAATTTGCTCTAACGAGTTAATTCCGATCGGGGCCGAATCGATTATCACTAAAAACCTAATTATCTAAACTAGGGCAAATAATTAAAAGTTATAACTAGGGCAGATAAATAAAATCTATATTAGGGCAGGAAAAAAAATCTATACTAGGGCAGGAAAATAAATTTAACTAGGGCATGATAAAGAAAACTTACTATAATTTTTATTTGATGCACTCTTCATACATTGCAGAAATCTACAGATCTGAATTTTGATAAAATGAAATGAGACACAAGAAGAGGCACAACCTAAAACATGTTTTTAGGGTTCTATTTATAGATTCATAGAAACCCTAGGTTACAATTGCGTCATATCTGCTTTTACAAAAATACCCCCTAAGAAAAAGACCTAGTCAACGCCGCCAAACTTTATGGAAAATTTTTTCGCCACTACGGGCTTAGCACGGCCGCGAACCGCGGCCGTTGGCTAGGTTTGGCCATGGTTCCACGGCCAAGTAGGAGGCTCTTGTGCTGAAATTTGGTCTGCTGCTTCTGGTTGACTTTTGCTTCCTGTTTCTTTGGTTGGTTCTTCAGAATGTTTTCTATTTCTCTTCCAGATCTCCACAGTGAGTAATGTGGTGGACTTTAACCGTTCGCTTTGTGTCGAAGTCTTGAACCTTGCGCTGCCTTGTACTTTGTGAACTGATTTTCGTGTAGGCTTGATCAAGATTCCACCATTTATTAGTCGTAGTCTCACTTTGTGTCATCTTTTTCATCAATTTCACTGTTTTTGCTCCGAGAATCTGTAACCTATAACTATGTAGCAGACATGGGTCAAAAGCACCTGTTTATTTGTAAAATGCATAAGAATGGGGTCTAAAAAAATGCAAAATTATGGTATGAACAAATACCCCCAAACTTATTTTTTGCTCGTCCTCGAGCAAACCTAGTTTTATTCTCAACAAAACCTAACTTCACTTTCGCAGGGAAACGCGATTGCACTGAGCTTGTGCAACAAGCCGTTAAACCTCTAGGTGTCCCTAGTAGGAGGAGTGTTGTCTCCTGAGGGTTTTCAGCGGATACTACCCACAAAATCCTCTCAATTCGGCCGATTGACTTTCATTCTCCAATTAGATTTTCTAACAAGGAATTTTATTATCTTCGTCTCATAAATTATCCACCCATATTCTTCACGCTTCCTTATCATTCAACTTAAGATTATATATGTTCTTGTGAATTTACTTAGCTTTTGGCATCTCTTAAGTTTTCTTCTAGGGTTCTATCTCAACTTAGGAATTTTTATCATCTCTATTAAAGATATAAGTCCTATTCTTCATTCCTATCTCTCATCTAAACCCCAATCACATACCCCTACGTGTGTGTATATATCACCCCTACACTTGGAAATTCAAATCAAGCAATCATACTCTTGTCCGTTGTCCAAAGCACTTCTTAATTGGTGAATTTTTTTGGATGAATTTTGCTCACACATTCTTCATGCGACCGTTAATACTTCTTGAGGTACCAACGACCGATTACAAAATGTGTTTGCACATTAAAGCGTAATTCCTAGTCTTGTAACACCTAAGGCTTATAGCAGTGACTCCCAAACCAGTTGGTCTAAGGCACTAGGTGATGAAGCACCCTCGCTAAATATTTTTCTATTAATGCAGCCTTAAGTAATTACAAAAACCAGTGTTCATTTTTTTATCTCTTTATTCACACTTGTACTTATTTTATTTTCCTTCATACTAAGGACTTTAGACAAGAGCATTTCAAGGTCTCCTATACTATTCCAAGTTTTAAGGTGCGTGTTTGTGCAATTTGTAGGGTATATATTTTCAGAATTTAGACTTAAGCTTCGGAATTATTTTTCAAACTTACACTTTAATAAAAATATCAATATTCTTCCCTTGTTTTAACTTATTCCAAGAAGTAAACTCAAAATTTGCCTATTTCTAAATAAACTACAAAGACATATACTTTCTACCGTTAAATTTTAAAAAAGGTTATTTTTAGGGTTTTTAATTTACTAAGTCTAAGATCTAGTTGTTCCTAGCTAGTTAACCTTTTTGTCAAACTCAAGTCAATTATGGCTAAAATTGAATACTTTAATTTTTATAATTTTTAAAATTTTCAATTTTTATGGGTTTTAAAATAAGAATGCAAATGCAAGAATTGTACATATGAATGCGAAGGAAGAAAGCTTACCGGGCATACCCCCAAACTTAAACTTGACAGTGTCCTCACTGTCAGGTTACACCAAGAGGGTCAAAAATGTCGGCACTCCCCTGTTTATTTATTTATAAAATTTAAAAATATATATATATATATATATATATATATATATATATATACACACACACACACACAACAAGGTTCCCCCCAAACTAAACAAGGCCTTACACAGGCTAAAGGTTAGCACCAACCATTCAAAAATTTTATCGTGATAATGGTAGGGCTGGTGAAAGAATGAGGTGTAGAGAAATGAGTTGAGAAACACATGAGACCGTATGGGAAGAAGGGTGGTATATGGTCTCGGTATATTAGGAGAAGAATGGCGGAAAAGAGAAAGAAGTGTAGTATGATCTTGAGGGTGTAAATCGAGTGAATAAATTAGCGCAATTTGTGTAACCAATGTGTTAAAAGTGATTGTGCTAATTTATCAACCCTTCGAGAAATGGGGTCAAATCCCTCAAGATTCGCGAGAAAACATGGGTACTTTGAACTTGGTAAACCATCCATTGAATGTGGAAGCGTGACGAATTCTTGCTCGGTCGAAACGATAGGAAGGACGAAAGGGAGTGATTTAAGGATAGTCTTATTCTCACCTAAGTAATCAGTCTTGAACTCAAAGGATTCCATTAATGGTTCGAAATGACTGTAAGCAACCGAGTCTGATGGTTCAATTAACTCATCTGAAAATTCAAAGGACTCAAACTCGGGCGGTGAGTCTTCAAAATCATCCGAAAAAGTGAAACACTCGTAATAGTTATTGGCTGTGAGAACTGTGTCAGATTCAAAGAGGTACGCACTAGTGGCGTCCAAACTGTTGTGATCGAATAGAAATCTTTCAAGCTCACAGTCCTCTTGTGTGGTCGGAACGATGGAAAGGAGGGAGGGTGATTTAGGAAGTATAACAGTTAAAGGTTCAGGAGGATGAATTGGAAAATCCGACACATCAAACAAAAATGGTTCATCCTCAATACTCTCCTCAATACTCTCCTCAATTCTATCCTCATAATTCTCCTCAAAATTTAGCTTATCCATGCCATTATCATCAAAATCAAGACGCATATGAGGTTCGGGAGAAACATTTAATGACTCGGGATGATGAATAGGACATAAAATTTCAATCAAATCTACGGGTTCATCATCCAAAATTTTCCCGGCGTCAATATCCTCAATCAAGTGAAAATAAATTTTTTTAGACACCTCATCAAAATCATGGATATCAATTAATTTAGGCTCTAGAGTGGAGGTGTAAAGTTCAAAAGGATAAGGTATGGTTTCACTCGAAAGGGACTCTTCACAATCTGGCAAATCAAGCACTATAAAGTTGCACAACTCATTAAATGTTTTATTTTCAACTGATGAATCATTTGGAACACTTGTTTGAAAACTGGAGTTGTGGGATTCAATTGGGTATGGGTAGGTTTGATTTGGAAAGGTGTAGAACTCACTCTCTCCTCTCAAATTCTCACTCTGTCCAACCGCCCCATGATACATTGGTATTTTTGGAGCTAGTTGGAAACTAGCCACCGGTTCACTAGGTTGCATAAGGGCGGCCATGGATGTTGGATATAGTGCCCTCAGAGTCAATTATTGGATCACAGGCACGTGATTGCAATGATTGAGGGAGGACCTATGCCGGTAGGACAGTCTTACTCAAGATGATAGTATGCTATCTGGTTTATCTTTATCATCGTGTACTGCTTTAGGTGGCATTACCGATCACTATTGCATGTTGATAGAGCCCCTAGGATTCTTGCTTGACTACCAGCAGCATGAGGGCGATCATATACGTGGGAGCTGGGGTCTATAAGCACATCCTTAAAAGGTCCCTAGTCGTGGGAGTTTCGAGACAGGGCATCGATACTCCAGAGTAGACTAGTGTATACAGTCGAGACCCCAACAAGGGGCGGTGGCCGGTCTCACAAGACACTGGTGTCAGTTGGTTCACCTAAGATGTATACAGGTGCTCATTGGGTTATGAGTACACAGGACAGGACTCGCCGGGAACCTGCTAGTTGGTATTATACCCGACGTCAGATAGCAGTTCCCTGGTGACATGTGTACAGGTTAGTTCATCGACCTGAGATCGTCATTTGTCTTGTATGAGTTCCCACTGTGCTTTGATTACTACCCTACCACGCTCAAAGGAGACGTGCAAACAGGTTTTAGTTGGGTACAGTCCTGAGCTACATAGAGGCAGTGAGTGGATCTGCAGGGGTTCGTCTCTCCCGGTATTGGGGGTGAGGCCGCGCTGTGTCTAGGAAAGCCAGTACATGAAAGTCCTTGGCCAAGGCAGGAGATTTACTGGTAGGTATTCCAGTAGTATCTCAGGGTGTTCTGGGTTACACTCCGACACGACTTGTACCGCTTTTGGGGGTCTGACTTTTACCAACCCCCTAGGCCCGCCATACGATGCTCATAGACGAACGGATCGGACCGGACGGATATTGTCACTGACAGGCTCAGTAGGGTGTCAGGATGAGTTCGCTCACAGACGTCCCTTTTGGTCAATAGCTGGTAGCCCGTCACTTATGGCTAATACTTCTGACGTGCTAGTGGTTAAATCCACAGCCATAGTATTGACGAGTCTTTAGAGTCCACCACACACTGTTACTCAAGTTTCGGGCGAAACGCTGTAGAGGCCGTATGGAGATATGGCAGGGTTCGATCAGATACGTGCGGTATTGTATGGATCATGATCGGATAGATAATACTAGCGGGCTTTGGTTTAAGCCGGATCCTAGTATTGGACAGTGTAGATTTTGTCTCATTGCATTTGTATTCAGTGGGAATATAAATGCGGGTATGTATATACAGTCGCAGGATTTTCCTGTAATTTATTACGGGATCAGTTTTCTGAAGTTGCCAGTTTGCATTCAGTTCCGGCCAGTTTTCCTTTGTTCCTTCACGGCCGGATTTTTCCGATGGAGGGGGCTAATTTGCAAGTTTGCAATTAGTTATTGTGGAGGGGGTTTCTTGCATTTGTGGCTTCATGATGGTTCTACCATGATGAGATTCCTTTTGAATCAACTCACTTGCATTTATTGGATGGGTATTGATTTGGATATGGATTAGAAATTGGTGTGACCATTTTCTTATCATTATCTTGCATTTTCTTCTATTGATTATTCATTCTTTCCTCCACCATGAGGGATATAGAGCCGGCCACTATTGGTGAGAGGAGTGGGTTCATTTTTGTGAGGAAATTTCCATCATCTCATATTTCCTCTACTTCTCTATTTGCCACAAAAATCTCCAAAGTTCATTCTTTCTCTCCTCCACATCAAAGGCAACTTCACAACCCCTAGAGACAATGGATTCTACACTTAGTCAACCGTATTCCTTGGGTACGTCGGCTCGCCAACTTCGTGCTCGAGTTGCCTCGGTCCAGAGGCGGGAGCCCGTAAAAGAACCCGGCGATGTGGTGCCCGTTTCAACGAGGAGGCGACGACCGGAGATTCCGCGAGGAGATCGGAGTGGAGGCCAAGACCGAAGGACACGGATCGCTTGGTATAGCTTCTCTACTCTTATTTTAGTTTGTTAGAGTTAGGTTAATGGCCCGATCCGGAATTTTTGTGCGTGGTGGTGCCGGTTTCTAAGTTCTAGAAAAGTTTCGTTTCCGCATTCCGGCGTCGGATTGACGACCGGGGCGCCGCCGTGCACCTACAATGGACGCATCCACATTCCTCATCATTTGGTTTGTTGCTACCATATAGGCTTCCAACGACTGTTCTAGACCAGACATGTGTTGTGAAGGGGTTTCGGTAAAAGATTCAAAGTTGTTTGTATTTTGGAAACTCCCAAATGGTTGTGTAGAAGCAATGTCCAGGGAAGGTGCGGAAGTCGGGTAGGACTAGTAGGAATTGAATGGTTGGACAGAAGTAGGATCAACATTTGGATAAAAAGGTGAATGGACTTGTTGATCCCAAGAACTGGATGTGTTGAGAGGAGTGAAAGATCGGATACGAGATTGTTCAATATGCTCAGCAATAGACATGGGTTTAGGAGTTACAACAGGACTCGAAAAAGTGGTATCAACATACGAAGGTGGTGAAGCTTGACACGGTTGATACAAAGTGGATTGCAAAGTCGAGCCGTTTCTCCTATACGCTTCTATTCGATCTTTCAAAGAAATTTTGGGCATGGAGGGTTCGTCCGTAAATCGACCGAAACAATTCGCGTACGAAGCAAAGTTTGGTTCAGGGTACCAAAGTTCGGCAAGAGATTTGTGAGGTGGGGTACCCATGATGTAGGAAAGGGGAAGAAAAAGAATGTGGGGTGCACGGATTTCTTAGCGACAAGTTGCAAGTTTTTATAAAAAAATTTCCTTTTTTTTATGTGGTGCTCTTTGCAAAAAGATTCGATAAAAGGCTTTGACACAAATGCAATCAACCACAAATGCACAATCAGGCCTAGATCTAGGGTCACCTAGATCAGCTAGACAGCTCCTAACTGTTCCAAAGGGCTTGAAATAGGACCTCAAACCGCCTCTTCACCGCCAATTGCGGCCAGATAAGTGCCAGGTGAGTGGGAGGCTTTCCACTACAAGTAGTGGCCCTAATTAAGTAACCACTCGCCTTAGACACACTTGTCTAGACACCGCAAAGTCAGGTTAGGATCAATGGCCGATGCCTACAACTAGTCCTCTGTCCTATTGAGCGCGGCGTCCTTAGGGCTGAGTCTAGTATTTTTTTTAATTAAATAATGGTCAATGCATATGCCTTATGTGATTTCTGGGGTCCTGGGAAGGGTGATGAAATCCCCACCCAATCTAGATTGGTTTCAAGCCCCTTAAAGTCCGATTAAAAATATGCAAAGCAGTAACAATCACTTGCAATCAATTTTTATTTTTTAAAGTGCGGCGCAAAGAATCCTGCACAAGATCAATTATTGGAAGGGGGAGAGATTTTTTAGCGCAAATAATTTTGCAGGCAAATTTTAAAGAGGAGATATCAGGGGTTCAGAGAAGGAGAGAGAAAACTTACAGTGAGTTTTTTTTTTGAAGAACCGGCGAGAGCTCAGCGGAACCGCGACGGGAAGCACAGTTTTGCGGCGGAAACGCGGTCGTGGAGTTTTTTTTAAGGTGATGACGTCACCTCCCTGCGGCGGAAGCGCGGAAAGAACGGCTTTTGCGGCGGAAACGCTGTGGCGGAGGCGGTTCGATTCCCGAGATTTCTTCTGCTCCTCTGTTATGATTTTCGTCTGTCGTTCAGATCTACCGTTTTCTGTTTTGCTCTCTGGATTTTTCCAGATCTGAGTTTGTTCTTCGATCCTGCAAAATTCAAACGAAAATACCCTTCACAAAATAACAAGATGATAAAATTTTTTGTATATTTTTTATTTTTCAGTCTTTTATGATTTTTCAATTTATATTAACCCGAAATTACAAAAAGAGAATAACAACGCCATCCTCGGCAACGACGCCATTTGATTGTTATAGATTTTTGCGTATGCGCTTTCAAAAGATGAATCAAAAATATTTTATAACTGCAATCAAGAACGGCGTCGCTTGGTAGCTAGCCGGTGAGTACGGGTCGGTCCACAGGGATTTTGTGTATTCTCAATTTGCTCTAACGAGTTAATTCTGATTGGGGTCGAATCGATTATCACTAAAAACCTAATTATCTAAACTAGGGCAAATAATTGAAAGTTATAACTAGGGTAGATAAATAAAATCTATACTAGGGCAGGAAAACAAATCTATACTAGGGCAGGAAAATAAATTTAACTAGGGCAAGATAAAGAAAACTTACTCTAATTTTTATTTGATGCACTCTTCATACATTGCAGAAATTTACAGATCTGAATTTTGATAAAATGAAATGAGGCACAAGAAGAGGCACAACCTAAAACAGGGTTTTAGGGTTCTATTTATAGATTCATAGAAACCCTAGGTTACAATCGCGTCATATCTGCTTTTACAAAAATACCCCCTAAGAAAAAGACCTAGTCAACGCCGCCAAACTTTATGGAATTTTTTTTCGCCACTACGGGCTTAGCACGGCTGTGGAACCGTGGCCGTAGGCCAGGTTTGGCCGCGGTTCCGCGGCCAAGTAGGAGGCTCTTGTGCTGAAATTTGGTCTGCTGCTTCTGGTTGACTTTTGCTTCCTGTTTTTTTGGTTGGTTCTTCAGAGTGTTTTCTATTTCTCTTCCAGATCACCACAGTGAGTAATGTAGTGGACTTTAACCGTTCGCTTTGTGTCGAAGTCTTGAACCTTGCGCTGCCTTGTACTTTGTGAACTGATCTTCGTGTAGGATTGATCAAGATTCCACCATTTATTGGTCGTAGTCTCACTTTGTATCATCTTTTTCATCAATTTCACTGTTTTTGCTCCGAGAACCTGTAACCTATAACTATGTAGCATACATGGGTCAAAAGCACCTATTTATTTATAAAATGCATAAGAATGGGGTCTAAAAGAATGCAAAATTATGGTATGAACACTCACCCACATCATCCCAGCAATGTGGGGAATGACTTTTAAGCCCGTAATGTGTCTCGAACGGTGCCATCTGAATACTCGCCTGATAGCTGTTATTATACGAGAATTCCACCAAGTGAAGGTGATCCTCCCACGATCACTTGAAATTTAGCATACAGGCTCTCAACATATCTTCTAAAATCTATATCGTACGTTCAGACTGTCCGTCAGTTTGGGGGTGGTAAGCTGTGCTGTAACGGAGACGGGTGCCTAAACTCTCTTGTAAGCTTCTCCAGAAATGTGAGAGGAATCTCGTGTCTCGGTCTGATACTATGGTGATAGTCACCCCATATAACCGTACGATCTCTTGCATATATTTCTCTGCCAATGTCTCCGTCTATTGTCCCACTCGAAAAGGTAGAAAATGGGCCGCCTTTGTGAGATGGTCGACGATGACCCAAATAGCATTATTTCCTTTAGGACTCCGCGGTAAAGCCGTCACGAAGTCCAAAGTGATATGTTCCCACTTCCACTGGGGAATGGGAAGTGGTTGCAACAGGCCGGCCACTCGCTGATGTTCAACCTTCACCTACTGGCACACTAAGCATTTTGACACATAGCGGGCAATCTTTCTCTTCATGCCATTCCACCAAAAGTGTTGTTTAACATCCCTATACATCTTGGTGCCACCTGGGTGCACCGAATAAGCTGAACTGTGTGCTTCCTTCAACACTTCCTCTCGAACCTCGCCCTTTGGCATGCATAATCGACTGCCGAATCTTAATGAGCCATCTTCGTCTATCAATAGATCTGTTCTCAATCCAGCCTCTACTAACCCGCGGAACTTCTGCAATTGCGGGTCCCCAGCCTGTGCAGCTTTAATACGATCTACTAACGAAGACTGTACTTGCAGTTGCCAATACAGTCCGTGCGTCCCCTGCTTTACCACTTCTAAATTGAGTCTTCGAAATTCATCAATGAGTTCCTTCTGGCCAGTCAACCACATCGCTGTTGGTCTTCGACTGAGAGCATCCGGTACCACATTTACCTTCCCGGGATGATATTGCAAATCAATATCATAATCAGTCATGAACTCCAACCACCTACGCTGTCTCATATTTAGCTCCTTCTGCGTGAATACATATTTCAGACTCTTGTGGTCCGTAAAAATTTCCACTCATTCTCCTAAAAGATAATGCCTCCAAATCTTCAGGGCAAAGATCACAGTGGCCAACTCTAAATCGTGAGTTGGGTAATTCTTCTCGTGCGTCCTCAGTTGACGCGAGGCATAAGCGACAACACTCCCACACTGCATCAAGACACAGCCTAGCCCTTTGCCAGAAGCGTCACTATGAATCACCAGTCCTCCTGTACTATCTGGTACGGTCAATATAGGTGCAGTTGTGAGTTTCTCCTTCAATAATTCGAACGCTCAGTTGCACTCTTCTGACCATACGAACGGTACTCCCTTTCGAGTAAGTCTTGTCGATGGCTCAGCCGCTTGTGCAAAATCTTCAACAAATCTGCGGTAGTAGCCTGTGAGTCCCAAGAAACGCCTAATCTTTGCTACTGACTTTGGTGCTGGCCAATCCTTCACTGCTTCAATCTTCGCCGGATCTACTGAAATACCATCTCCAGAAACGATGTGGCCCAAAAATTGAACTTGTTCAGCCAAAATTCGCATTTACTAAGCTTGGCGTATAACTTTTCCTGTCTCAGTATCTGCAACACGATCCTCAGATGCTCGGCATGCTCCTTCTTGCTTTTGGAATACACAAGGATGTCGTCGATGAAAACTACGACAAACTGATCAAGGTACTGAGAGAAAACTCGGTTCATTAAATCCATGAACACGGCTGGGGCATTAGTAACACCGAATGACATTACCAAGAATTCATAGTGACTGTATCGAGTTCTAAAGGCTGTCTTGCATACATCCTCCGCTTTAACACGAACTTGATGGTACCCCGACTGAAGATCCAACTTAGAGAACACTCGAGCACCACATAATTGATCGAACAAATCATTGATTCGAGTTATAGGGTACTTTTTTTTAATCGTAACTCGGTTCAACTCTCGATAGTCAATGCACATGCGTAACGAGCCGTCCTTCTTCTTTACTAGTAAAACTGGAGCGCCCCACGGAGAAGTACTCGGGCGAATGAATCCTTTGCCGAGGAGGTCTTCTATCTGCTTTTTCAATTCCGCCAATTAAATTGGTGCCATCCTGTAGGGTGACTTAGAAATCGGTGCCGTTCCTGGTAATAGTTCTATCGAAAACCCCAAAGCACGAGCCGGGGGTAAGCCGGGTAAGTCCTCAGGAAAGACATCCAAAAATTCCCGAGAAACGACCGGTGCCGAACTCATATCAACCTCCATTGACGCTAGTATGCCGCACATCGGCTTTGCTCTATACTTTATGGGTCCCAAAGATTTTCTCCCCCCAGTGAACACGAAGTCTGGATGGTTAGGAATGCGAAAGTTTACAGTTTTGGCCCGATAATCAATATGTGCGTGAAAGGTACCCAAACAATCCATTCCTAAGACAACATCATAACTACCGGTCCCGATCAACAGGATATCTGCGAAAAGCTCCCTGCCGCAAATCACTACCGGACAAAGCTTGCACTCTAGTTTGGTGGTAACTACTCCATTTCCAGTGTGAATGTCCCAACCTCTAGTCAGTGTTTTGTGTGTAATAGAATGTGTTGTAGAAAAATCCAAAGACATAAAACAGTATGAAGCCCCAGAATCGAAAAGTGCTATAGCAGGAACAGAACAAATTAGAATGGTACCTGAAACGACATCCTCCGACGCCTCCGCCTGCTCAACTGTCAGGGTAAAGGCTCGCCCCTGTTCACGACCTGTGTTGCCTCGCCTCTGATCAAAAAGCTGCTTCTGATGGACAAGTCCTTTCTGAGGTTGGTTGCGCTCAGCTCTCCTAGGACAACTCCCAATCTGATGGTCACTAGCACCACAAATCAGACATAGACCCTTAGCACGTCGGCAATTTCTTTCGACGTGTCCCAATATCTGACAGTATCCACAAACTGGAGGTTCTCGTTGTGGTGGGGTTGCGGTACGCTTCATCTGAACTCCTCCATGCTGTCTAACTAGAATCCTCCCTGAAATTTGATTCACCGGCCATTTGAATCCTCCACTCTGAAATTTCTTCCTCTTATCCATAACTGTCTCAATTTTGCGGGCCGCATTTAATACCTCTGAATAAGTCCCCAGATCATGTGAAGCTAGTTTCTACTGTATTTCCAGAGTGAGACACTGTAAGAATCTTCTAGCTCTATCCTCCTCCTGGGCTACCATAGAAGGAGCGAAACGACTGAGTCGGATAAACTCAGCCGCTACCTCGTCCACTGTGCGATCTCTCTGACGAAGACTGATAAATTGTTGTTCCATCTCGATCCTGGACGATTTGGGAAAGAATTTCTCAAGAAAAGCCGTAGAGAAATCAGTCCATGCAATTGGTTTCTTCAACCTGTTCTCTTCTGCGAGCTACCAAATTCTAGCAACATCCTGCAGCTGAATCTTGACTATATCCACTCTGTCCTCTTCAGGAACCCGGGCGGCTGATAGCAAATTCTCCATGTCGACAATCCACTGCTCAGCATCCAGTGGTCTGCCCGTGCCAGTGAAAACTGCTGGCTGTAGTCTCCTGAAATCGGCGACGCTGCCCGTACGTCTACCTTCACGAATCTCAGCCACCTTGTTCAGGGCTGCAGTAGCGGTCTGCTGAGAAGCAAGTAGGCCCTCCTGTAGAAATTCGGTCTGCTGCTGTTGACTCTCTAGCATGGTACGTATAACTCCAAGTAGTGCAGTATTGTTGTCACGTCTCCTATATACTCGCAAATTTACTTCTGCCATGATTCTGAAGTCAAAACGAACGATGAGGTTTAAATTCAAAGTATTAAAACTGAGCGAAGCAAAGAGATAATGTAATAATCAGTTTAAAGGATACGGATTAAGTGTAGGACTCTAAGTTACTCATACAGAATACCGTATTATATCCATGCCACGGTACATGGACACAATATCGTAACTCTATGTAAGTCGCCCGAATCTTACGGTCAGAGTCAACGGAATCTGCAGCATGACATACTGAGGAAATCCTAGACATGTGATTCTAACCCTAAAGGTCAGCATAACCCAGACTAACTTTTGACGTTAGCCTGGCTCTGATACCAACAAAACCTTGTCACGCCCCGCTTCCCAAAATCCAGAATGCGGAGAGCGACGAAGGCCAGCCGTGTTATATACGGTAAGGAAAGATCCTTCCATAGTCACATAAGGCTGTCTATATTAACCTGTCAAAATAAAATCCAAAACCAAAAGGGATAATACTGATAATCATGCTGCAACGAAACCACAAAGAATACTAAAAATAGGTCCGCTAGATAATTGATGCAAATAAAAATCTGATACAAAAGATTCGCAATAAAAACAAGATCCAAAAGAGATACAAAAGTCCTAATGTCCCATAAGGGCACACATGCTTAAAACTAACTAAAAAGGAAAATAAACCTATGGGTTACCGATCTTCAGCAAAGTCCTGGTAGTCGCTGCGGTCCTGCTCGGCTTGAAAATCTGTTTCTAAGCCTGAGATGGCAAATCTCAGGGATGTCAGAACATCCCAGCAAGTACTCAACGTATAAGGGATGTGTATAGTATGATAACATGAATAAGAGAAAGTAGTAAAGCCCGTGTGCACAAGTAAAAACAGATATATATAAATAGATACATTACTACTATGAACAAACAGGTAAAGAGGTTAAGTCATAACCTAACTGGTCACTAAAAGGTAAACTACTCTATCGTAAGCTCGAGTGTGTGCGTCAACCTCTGCAGGAGTATTTCTAACCCAAGAGTGGTGCCACAAGGGCTAGGAAAACACGGGCCCAACTGTGGAATGAACATGAGACCGATATAGCTCGGTACGAGCTGTAAACATGAGACCGATATAGCCCGGTACGAGCTGTAAACATGAGACCGCTGTCGGCATGGGACTCCTGAGATCCTGTTGTACGAACGCACACTTAAGCTACCCCAACACCCACGTATTTATAGCTACTATGGTAATGACCAGATCACTAATTAAGAATGCTGAAAAGATTGGAATTGTGGTATGGTAATTGTATAGAATGAAACTAGTAAATAGTAGTGTGTCATGGCATGTAGTTCAACATCTTAATCAGCGATCTCGTTCATTAAGACTAGAGTAATGAATAGTCAAGACATATCGAAAGTAATTGTTATCTGGTACTGGTAACTGCATGAAAGTGATGTACAAGCTGGTATTAGTCATGGTTGTTATCTTTACCGTTAATCTTAACATGGATGTAATAATCGTAAGCTAGCTAGTAAGGTATAAATATAAGTTAGACTAACAACTTTCAAACCTTTTCGTAGTTAAATAGATCTCATAGCAAAACCATACTTAATCTAGTTTTCTGATTATCAATTAGTTGAATACGAGTCTATATCTTTCTAACGATAGAAAATCATTAAGAACTAACACTTTCTTTCTATTCTAGAGCAGGAAAAGAATATATGTAATATATATAAAGGGTTGTCGATGTGCATCGACCAAAGCAATGCAAGAATACTTGCCTGAGGAAAAGATCAAGGGAGAATGATGCACGAAGATGCGAGGCACGATCTCAGATAAAGTGCGAATTGGGATATGAGTTATACGATCCACCTAGATAAATTTATCATCGGTTATACCATAAATATCATCATAAATATCGTCACACAACCATACACAATTATATCAACTTAGAGTTTTAATTCTAATTTTCCCTTTCAATGTTCACTGTTATCATTTCATTTAATTAATTTATTTTTTTTTGTTGTTGTTTCAAAAAAATAGGGATCAAGGAAACTTACAGAGGATGATGGTAAATGCTATGGTTTGGATGGGTCCTGATCGAGTCGAGAAAGCGTCAAGGGTTCGGATCTGGCAATGGAAGGGCTGTGATGTTGCTGCAGGGGAGCGATGGAGATCTAAGTGATGGGAGCAGCTGCGAGGCGAAGACGAGGGCTGCGGCGACGGTGAGGATTCGGTGCAGGTTACCGGGGGTTGTGGTGGCAGTGATGAGGACGAGGGTGATGGGGGAAGGAGAAGGAGGCTAGGGTTGCGGCGGCGGTGATAGTGGCGACGAGGGATGGAACGTGCGGTGATAGGTTGCAGGGGAGATGCGAGAGAGAAGGAGATGAGGAAGTCAAGGAGGGAAAAAGGAGAGGCAGGATTGAGGATAGAGGCGACGACGAGGAGGCTTGGCGAAGGCATGGGTTAGGGTTTCGCGAGGGCGAAGGCGGCGGTGAGATGAGAGCGAAGGTGAGGGTTTTGAGGAGCGGCGGGGGGAGAGAGAGAGAGATGTGAGTATGAAAGAGAGAGATATTTTGTTTGTATATATAAAGAAATCTTACAAATATACATACATAGATACATATCTTCAATTGATCGTATTTAGAGATTCGACACAGATTTTTTTCTCTCATATTAACAGTAAACAGATACGCAAAATATTATTTTGCTGCCACTAGGAAAATATTATATATAATATAAAAACTGAAGATTTTTCCATATTAAAATTGTTTACGGCAAAAATTCAAAAAAAATTTATGCTAGTAGCCAACTAAAAGCTCTAAAATTATGGAAAAAGAATCTTGATAAATCTTGAACTACTGCATCCAAATAGGGCTGTTACAGTCTTCTTCCAAACTATAGGCAGGTGCCGAAAGGTAGGGAAGGAAGAAAACCAATTTGCGTAAGTATGGTGTACAGAAGGTTATAAGTAAAGACATATGAATGGATTAGATAGAGGGCAAAGTAAGTTGCGACTTCTATTATTCATGACCAAACCGCGTAGTTCATTGCCACTCCTACTTCACCTTTGCTTTTCTCCAGTTCAGGAGAAATAGAATAAGGTTTATTCAGTTGTCTTTTATCATCACCTTTTCTCAGGTTGCGAGTACTCCCAGGATTAGGAGAGTACACCTATTATGCTTATTGGATAGTCTTCTTCCAAACCATAGGCTGGTGCCGTAGGGTAGGGAAGGAAAAAAACCATTAAGCCTAACGATGGTGTATAGAAGGTAATGACTAAAGACAAATAAAAGGATTTGGAGAGATGGCAACGAAATATACGGTAACATTCATGAATCTGGATAATGGAAGAGGCATTACTAGGAATACCAGGATACCCCTACGAAACATTTTCATGTTTCAGTTTCACTGTGCGTTGTTAAAGGAAAACTGATTTCCCGATTAGATACTTACTCCAGGGTATGTATTTACCAGGTATGATTCTCACATCTGTATGGTTTTACAGATGATGAGTGGGAGTAAGTTATTTGGAATAAGGTGATCATCCTCATTATATCGGAATTCGTTGTAATTGGTGATATTTGAGGAAATCGCCTGGGATTTTGCTGGACGGCAAATATATGGTTTTGAATATACGTTGTTGTGCACTAATTTCAAACTGATATATCTGTACGTTTATTTTCATAAAGTGAGATATAACCTTTTGAAATTATGTCGGTGACATTTACCTATATCAGTTGATGGTTAGGTAAGGAGCATTCAACAGCGGTATAGTTCTTAACCATAGTACAGTTTTCAACCTACGACGCACAGGGTTTGAGTTATTCAACTCAGCGGACTTATACAAAATACTGTATGTTGTCCAGTGTCCATTAGGACAGAGGGGTTGGTACTTGTACTATATTCTGTTTAGTTATGACTTCTCTAGTTTTTAGACAAGTGTTTCGTAGAAATACAAGGTCTAAGTTTTGAGAAGTTACATGTATAAGAATAAAGTAGAGAACCAGGTGTCGCAAGTATCGGGATTCTCTAAGATGATCGAAAATGTAGATACTTGTATTTGGTATTCAGTTGATAGTAATGGTTTTGAAAAACTTGTTTCTCTTTCAAGTTACTCATAATTTGATGAACTCCTAAGTTGAGTAATGCTGAATAGCCTCTCTCCATTAAGTTGACATGCACTGGAGACAGCTGCATTATTTGAATCCGGTTCCAATTAAATCAGTGCCAAAGTTTCTATATTGGATATAGAATGGTTCATATCTTAACGATGTTAAGGTACGGGGAGTTGTCCGGCTTATGCTTAAAACCAGATTCTGGATAACTCATAGCACGTTTATGTAATGGCTGTTTATGGGTTGACCCAGTGTAACGTTTTGAAAATCGTTTCGGTGAAATTTCGAAAAATCGGTAAAATAAGGGGGTTTTCTGTAAAAAGTCAAAATACAAATATTTTATTATAAAAATTAAATATACATATTCTAGCTATGTAATTGCTATTATTTGGTGTTTATTGAGCCGCTGGTGAAATTTCAAATTTTCTGAAAAAAATATTATTTTATTATTATTTTAAGCCGTCACTAATACATTTAATTAAGGAAAATTACAAATTGGAATGAGTTGAAACAAATTTTGTGCATCATAAAACATTAAATAAAATTTTATCATGTGGTTTTTGGAACGAAATCATTTGCCAAAACGGTTTAGAAATTATTGAAGAAAAATGCTTTTTTCGGTGAAATTAGTGTAATGGTAGTGGGTTACTACACTTATCTCTTTTTCTCACCTAAACAAAATCCACACCCATTTCCCCAACATGCTTGGCCGCCCCCCCTTGATCAGCCCAACATTCATGGGCCTCCCATTTCACACAATAAAGCAACAAAAGAAAAGAAATTGGTGTTAAACATAAGCATGGGTCTTTATACTTGATGTATGGTTCCTTGCTTGGACTTTTCTCTCACCCACACCCAACACCACACTCTCTCTCACCTCCTCACTGCTGCAGAATTCAGCAGCCCCCCCTTCTCTCATTTCCCCATCTCATTTCTTCTCCAAAGTTTATAAAAATTCCATGAAAAATCAAATAAAACCTCACTAATTTCAAAATCCAACCCTTACCCATTTTTCCTTGGCTATACTTGTATGGATATTGGTGAAAAGAAGCAAGTTTGGGAGGCTAGATTCATGTTGGATCTCTCGAAATTGTGAGGTATAATCTTAACCCTTTAGTCAAAATGTTGTCTAATTACTTCAATCTAGCTAACTAGAAGTTTAAATATGGTTTAATTTTAAAGTTTGGTTTTCAACTGAAGGGTTAATCTAAAGTTAGGGTTTAGAGTATTTGGATTATGGTTGTGTGGAGTAGTGAAGATCTTAAGACATGCAAAACCTAATCTAATTGCCAATATGTAAATTGTTAGGTGTAAAATGTCCAAATTAAGGGTTTTTTTTTGTAAACTAGGTTTTTAGAAATTATTGAAAATGTGAAATTTAAAATCTAGTTAGGGTTTTTATAAATTTATTATGGTTTTAATGAGGAGATCAACATGTTAATGGAATGCTAAAACTAATCTAGTTGCTAGTTTACAAATTGTTGCTTTTAAAATGTTAAAATTGGTTAATTTGCAAACTAGAATTTTGGATTCAATGAAAATTGATGAGGATAAAATCTATTAATGGTTTATATGACTTAGTTATGATATTTAGTGGATATTAGGGTCATTAGATTTGTTAAAACATTAAGTTTCGAATTAAAGCGAAAATTTAGTGCTTTCTAGGTTTTCGGAAATAAATCAATTTGATTTATTTTAATGTTTTGATGATTTAAACCCTGTTTTATATTATAATTAGTGAGTTTTGGGAACTACGATTTATACGTTGAGTTTTTCTCGATCACTCGGCATTTGTACGCCGATGTCGAGGGTTTTGGGTTGATTTGAGAGAGAGCAACCATAAGTTTTGACCTATGTGGGATTCACGTGTCGTTTTGGTCATGAGTCGGATTTTAATACAACACGATGCGTTATGATATGTAGGTACCCCATGTGGACTTCGAGACGACAAGGAAGCGCGTGGCGACGTCGGTACCGGCTAGCGAGGACCAGGTGAGTAGATTTATATCTACGGGGAGAAGTCGGGTGGATGGCGTATAGCACCCCCGCAGTTCGTGGTGATGTATACGAATACGTATACACACATTTATTGATTATATATTGTTTGAGTTATTGATGATAATTATGGATGGTTTAGTATCGCGAAACCCTAGAGTAGCGGTCGCACCATACATGCACACACCCACCCATACTTGCATACATTCTTCTTCCATTTGTGTTTACGGTAATATATATATAGTTATGTGTTCACATGGGTATGGGACTATGTGTTCACATACGGATTTGAGGATGATACTTGGGTTTGAGACGAGTCGATGAGATTTGATTTGAGGCCGTGAGATCGGTGATATAACAGGGTTCGTATTTGAGATACGACATGACGTTGTAGCGGGTCCTTGACGTAGTGTTTCACACACGTCCATGCATACGTAGGCGGTATCAGTATGGTACTAGACGTAGATCAGTACCCCGACCATGATAATTGATAAAGAGGATACCAGGTGAATAGTATGATGAATGTGATATTGACCCGTACCCAGATTTGGGATGCCGTACGACGGATTTACGTACGAGCTATATTTTGATGATTGATCCGCACTCTTGACTTGGGATGTCTGATTATAGATATGGTATCAGATATGATATTATTGAGGCGGGATCACCGACTATACATATACAGGTAGGTATATGTATCGACTCAGATGATAGGCGGTTTCCTTACCTGTAGTTCAGCTTGTTAGTTCAGCCGTATAGTTTAGTGTAGTTGTTAGATTAGATTAGACTCCTACCTATTTCAAAACTAACGAATCGTGGGTATTTTAAAAGACAGCCCAAGGGATCCTACGGATATTTCAAAAGACTTATCTTTTCGTAAAAACACTGTAGCCCCTATTTTCAAAACCCCATGATTTGTGTTATTTCAAAAGGCACCATTTGTAGGACTTATATTAGATTATTACAGATTAGTTATCGTTGTGTCTAGTATTCAGCTCCCGCACATTATTGCTGTTCGCTCTGCCTCGCATACTTATTTTGCTGCATATTCCATTATTGATATCATGCTGTTAGGACACCAGCACCATTACCGATGATGCGTATGTACCACGTACACCTACTTGCCGGCTCACACACATCTTCATCGGTAATTGCCATGTTATGCACACTTTAGAGAATATATTTGCTTGACATAGCTTGTTAGTTAGTAGTTTGATATGATATTAGTGTACCTGGGTTATATGCCAGTTTAGACATTGTAGTTATTACTTGTCACTTTATGCATACTGTTATTCCATTGTTCATGCCTAGTTATTAATCATACATTGCAACTTGGTTATTGATACCATATACATTCATTAGCATTGACATATGCACTTGTGATGACTTCTTGAGATTTATGATATTTCTGGATTTCGGGGGAAAGCCGCAAAATTTCTAAACTTATTAACTTTTTAAAATATGTAAATTGCGGTTTTCTAGTGATGTAAGTGTCGTCCACCATGAGTTTGCTGTGGTTTTCGAGATCCGTGTCGAGGAGTGGAGGAACCGTCACGGGTACATGGTGGGCCCGGTATGGTACCCCGGGGCAAGATGAATGTGGTGTTGACGTTGAGCCTGGCAGGGGACAGATTACCTACCGGTGATATTACCCGACGCGTCGGATATCCGGAGGATACCGTCGTGGTCTTGAGATGGATGGTAGGGGCCGGTCTGGACTGACGGCGCCCTAGATATTGAGACATTGATATTTCGAGACAGTGAGATTTATGTTTTGTGTCGATGCTAGACACTGTTGATACTGATTTCATTATGATACCTCAGTTTAAAAATACGAAGGAAATCTCACTAATTTATGAAAACGGTTTCTTCATTTGCATGTATGCTGTTTTCATGCATTCATACCTCATTCATATGATATATTGCTACCTGAGGCACTGACACGGGCACATGATATTTCACTCGGTTAGATATTACCCTAGCCATTGTTATAGGCTGCTTGTTATGTATATTTTTTGAGGATATATTATGATCATTGACCTAGGTTGCGTTATTTATGCGATTTCTGTGCGTAGATGTTTTTCTATTCACGAGTTGGCAACTCACCCCCGTTGTGCCCCAGTTTCTTGCAGGTTTTGCCGTACAGGTTTCTTTACGGCTTTGCTGACACTATTTCCATTTCCGGGTGACTTGCTAGTAGGTGGGTTATTTGTATCGTACCCATCATTACATCTTGTATACTATTATTTAGTTGTATCTAGAAGTTCCATCAACCAAACATGTATTTACTTGAGATAGAGACCAGTGATCTTTATTCTTTCGACCTTAGAGTCGCGCGTTGTATTTCTGTGGTTTTCTTATGGTTTTGAGTTTCCTTTTGAATTTTGATCCTCGCCCTTGGCGTTGTATATTATATTGCTTGTGTGGTTGTGACCGTCGATTGACGAAGAGCTAGCTCCCGCTTGGGGATGCCTTTTTATTGATTTCGTATACTATTCATGTTGTATCCCATTTGGGGGCCAGTATTTACAAAGGAGACTCTGCCGAAATTTTCAGTAAATTTTTGATGTTTTAAAAACCGCATAATTCGGCTTATGCTATTGAAACTACTTGTTTTAAACTGGTTTTCCTTCACTCTATTACTTTTCTTGGTTTGGATTTCTGGGTTTTCGGCTTACTTAGATTACGTACGCCTCGAGACGTTCGTAGTTTAAGTGCCGGTCATATTCCGTACTTTCGGGACGTGACACCCAGGCTATGACGAGGGTTGACTTTCTACCATTTGGAAGATCAATAGTGATATTGTTCTTGACTCGCCACAGTTTTAGTAAAATGGATTTTTTCAGAAAACAGTAGTGGGAGTATGGTAGAACTGGAAATGATTCCAGAACCGCAGACGATTAATGAAAATTTAATAGGACCTAAAGATTCAATCAGATTTGACATTCCATTAGCCACTCCGCAGATATGGTGGGTAACGTCAGACACCCGAGAGGTACTCCGGTAGCCTCAAGGACGGTGACAGGGAGGTTCTTGTTTACCCAGACTTGCCATTATTGCTGTTCCAGACTATGAGACCCGGCAGGAGGATGAGTATAGCGTCTTTCTAGACTAGTTTTAGAAGTGCACGTGTATATGACTCTGCCAGAGGGTTGTCGTAGTCAGTGGGAGCAGCGGAAGCATAGTGGACAAGTAGCTTATGTCTATTTATACACTAGAGCAGATATAGCGGAGATAGATCATCTATTTTTTGATGTGACAATCATGGGCTTTGACTTCATCAGAATAGGGGATGGATCTATTAAGAAAGTAGTAGGGTGTGATGTCCTGCTATTTGGATGACATACACAGAGTAGGAAGTGAAATTCCTACACTACGATCAGTTATACCGTGGTTGTCACACAGTTGTTTCTCCACACAGGATATGGATATAATATCAGACATTCTGGTTACTAGATCTATGGCTTTAGATCTAGATTTGGGTAGTTTCCCAATCTGGGTACTTTGACAGTATTCTAAAGGTATTTTAGAATGGATGACTCCTGGCATGGTGGTGTACCTGCAGGTGATGGAGTCACCCTCTCTAAAGGTGTCTTACAGACTAAAGGGGAGAGGGATTTGCATGATTGACATATCACTTGCTTAGAAAATTGAGTCAATCATGAAATGTCAAGTACCATATCAGATGTTGTTTTTGCACTAGATGCAATAAGTTGATATTAATCCAATCCTGGAGAAACATTCGGAAGCAGTTTTAGAACATAAGTGGATGTTCTAGGGATTTGGTAACGGCAGCCTCCTTTAGGAGACGGTTATCATTCCAGGCTTCCAAGGTGACATGGATGACAGAGTGACTGTCAGAGTTGTAGTTTTCCCTCTGACGTGGGGCAGTTATTGTTAGGTCCATGTTACCTCTCCCGGTACTTTCGGGGTTGCGGAAACGGTAAAACAAAAATTTTTCTGAGCATTGGTAACATAGACCGTAAAAGCCGGATCTTTGCTAAACTACACACTACCATCCTAACTAGAGGTTTATTTACTCGGTTAGGGGTTATACCTCAACTTGAACTCCTTCTCTTCTTGTTGTTCTTCTCCTTGCTTGCTTTTTGTGGTAGTTAGAATGGCTTCCCCTCCTCGTCTCCTCTTTGTCGAAGATAGATCCACCTGAGGGCTTCATCCTTGGGCTCCTTTCTCGATCTTGAGAGAACTAAGGTACCGGCTTGCTAGACCTTCTACCTTAGAGTGAGTAGAGTATGCTTTGGGGTGTTATATCTTCAAGGAGATGATTCTCAACACATGAGATTTGCTCTCCTTGAACTAGAGGAGGAAGAAGATGAAGTGAAGAGAGAGAAATCAAATGATAGAATGATATGGTATTTTTTACAACCATAACATATATGTGATTTTCTAATAATAATATTAATTCAAAATGAAAAAGGTGATGGATGGATTGAAGAGACCATTATCATATCACAATAAATGAATTTTGCAAAGATCAAAGAGCATCTAAAAAGGGTAATGATGATGGTCAATGTTTCAAACCTAGTCAACTAGTCAACCATGGTCAACAAGTCAACAAACCCAACCATGACACAATTTCTTTTAATTAATATTATTAATTGATAAATCACAAGATCATTAGGGTTTGGAAAAAGACGACTGTCAACTGTGCATACACACCCGTTCCAAAACCCTAATGAACAAACTCTTCCTCCGCCTCAATCAACTGTGCATACACACCCGCATTCATGTTCCGAGGAACATGAACACAATGAGATAAAACTAACCCCAAAGCATATACTAGGATCCGGGTCAAACCAGAGCCCGCTAGTAATGACTGTCCGGACACCAAACATGCACAAGTGCGCGGATGTGAACGAACCCTGTCGGAAAACCATGCGACCTCTACTCTGTTTTGCCCAAAGGCGAGTAACCCTCAGTGTGGGACTCTAAAGACTCGACACTATGCTGGCAGTGGGGTTAACCACAGACCGCAAGCGGCACTAGCTGTACGTAACGGTCCCCAGGTAGATGCCGATAAGAAGACTGATGAGGTGAACCCATCCGAACTCCTACTGAGTCTGTATGTGACAATCTCCGTACAGTCCGGTCTGTTCGTCTGATACATCGCATGGTGCGCCTAGAGGGCGGTAAACGTCAGTCCCCTAATAGCGGTACAAGTCGTGTCGGAGTGAAGCCCAGTACACCCTGAGATAACACTGGAAACCTACCAGTATATCTCGCTTGCCCTGGCCAGGGACTACTCGTGTAATGGCTCTCCTAGACACAGCGCGATGTCAACCCCCAATACCGGGAGAGACGAATTCTGTCTAACCGTCACTGCCTCCAAGTGCTTCGGGACTGCACCCAACTACTACCTGTTTGCATGACTCCTTTGAGCCGTGGTAGGGTAGTAATCAAAGAACAGTGGGAACACACTCGAGGCGAAGTGACAGTGTCAAGTCAGCGGACTAAGCTGTACTCATGTCAACTGGGAACTGATAACTGACGATAGGTATAATACCAACCATCAGTTCCCGACGAGTCCTGTCCAGTGTACTCGTAACCTAACGAGCACCCGCATACTATCTCAAGTACGACGTACTGACGGCTGTAGGACAGACCGTCTCCCGTGCTGGGATAAGAAGCGCATACGCTAGTCTACTCCGGAGTATCGATGCCCTGTCTCGATAATCCCACGACTAGGGACGTGTATAAGGATGTGCTTGTGAATTACCTAGCCCCCACGAGTGTGATCACCATCACAACGCCGGTAATCAAGCAAAGATCCTAAGGGCTCTACTAATGCGTATAGGTGATATAATAAAGAAACACACATGTACACATTAAAGCAGAGACAAACCAAGTAGCATACTACTATATTGAGCAGGATTGTCTGTACAACTGTGAATATCCCAAGCTTCCATCAAGTAATATACATACTATTATGATACAGTAATGGCCTCTAGGGCATATACATTAACAATCTCCCACTTGCACTAAGGCCATGTACTGGCGTATCGAAGACCTATCATCTCGATCAGCCGCTCGAACTGAGTCTGGGGCAATGCCTTCGTGAATGGGTCCGCTGTGTTGTCCTTTGTGTCCACTCTCCGCACCTCGATCTCCTGGCGATCAATGATCTCCCTGATCAGGTGATACCGCCTTAAGATGTGCCTGGATTTCTGATGGGACCTTGGTTCCTTCGCTAAAGCTATAGCCCCATTGTTATCACAATACAAAGGTATTAGGTCAACAATGGACGGAACCACCTGAAGTTCACTAATGAACTTCTTCATCCAGACCGCCTCTTTTGCGGCATCGCTTGCAGCAATGTATTCAGCCTCCATCGTCGAGTCTGCGAAGGTATCCTGTTTAGAACTCCTCCAACATACCGCCCCTCCGTTGAGGGTAAACACAAAACCCGAGACAGACTTGCTATCATCTTTGTCACTCTAGAAGCTTGAATCGGTAAAGGACTCGACCCTGAGGTCTCCATTACCGTAAACCAGGAACATCTCCTTAGTCCTTCTCAGGTACTTGAGAATGTTCTTCACTGCTGTCCAGTGGTCCTCCCCTGGGTCTGACTGATACCGGCTTACCGCGCTCAGCGCGTAAGCTACATCTGGTCTTGTACATAGCATCGCATACATTATAGATCCTACCGCCGAAGCGTAGGGTATAGTGCTCATGCGAACCCTCTCCTCGTCAGTCTTAGGAGACATCTTCTTGGAGAGGGTAATTCCGTGCAATGCGGGTATGTTACCGCGCTTGGAACCCTCCGTACTAAATCTCTTTAGTACGGTCTCTATGTACCTGGACTGCGAAAGTCCCAGTAGTCTCTTGGATCTATCTCTATAGATCTTGATCCCCAGAATGTACGAGGCATCACCCAGGTCCTTCATGGAGAACCTTTATGACAAAAATAGCTTGACCGATTGTAGCATAGGAATATCATTTCCTATCAAAAGAATGTCGTCCACGTACAAGACTAGGAATACGACAGTTCGTCCTACAATCTTCTTATAGACACAGGGTTCATCTTCGTTCTTGATGAAATCAAATTCCTTGATTGCCTCATCAAAACAGATGTTCCAGCTCCGCGATGCCTGCTTTAATCCATAAATGGATTTAAGCAACTTGCACACCTTTCCGCTGCTCCCACTGTCTACGAAACCTTCTGGTTGATCTATGTAAACGCACTCTTCCAAACAACCATTTAGTAAAGCAGTTTTAACATCCATCTGCCAGATTTCATAGTCATGGAAGGCAGCAATGGCAAGTAGGATCCGAATGGATTTGATCATAGCCACCGGAGAAAAAGTTTCATCATAGTCCAAACCAGGTCTTTGACGAAAACCTTTTGCAACGAGTCTAGCCTTATAGGTTTCCACCTGCCCATCTACACCAATTTTCCTTTTGTAGATCCATTTGCATCCAACGGGTTTTACCCTAGGTGGGGCAATTTCCAAGGTCCACACTTTATTGGCGTACATGGACTCCATTTCGGATTGCATTGCCTCCTGCCACTTATCAGAGTCCCTACTGATAATGGCCTGCCTGAAACTGGTAGGGTCATCTTCTTCCAAGATGCAATCCTCTCGATCCCCGTCTATGAGAAAACCGTAGTATCTCTCGGGCGGATGAGAAATCCTACCAGATCTGCGCAGTGGCTGAGGTTCGTTTGGGGTAATTGAATTTTCTGGTTCTGCTAAATCCTCAGTTTGAGTTTGTGGATCAGATATTTCATCCAGTTCTACCGTGCTCCCACTTATTTCTTTTGCAAGAAATTGCCACTCTAAAAAGGTGGCGCGACGAGCAACGAACACCTTCTGTTCCTCAGTGTGGTAGAACAGATATCCCTAAGAATTTCTAGGATATCCCACAAACTTGCATAAAACTGACCGTGCCTCAAGCTCGTCCGGTTTTTGTACTTTTACATAGGCCGGACAACCCCATATCTTAATTCGTTCAAGATATGGATTCTTACCACTCCATATTTCATATGGAGTCTTAGGCACGGATTTAGACGGAACCTGATTCAGTAAGTATGCAGCTGTATCTAGCGCAAGTCCCCAGAATGAAAGAGGTAACTCAGCATTATTCATCATGGATCGAACCATATCCAATAGGGTACGATTCCTCCTCTCCGATACACCGTTGTGCTGTGGTGTATAAGGTGGAGTAAGCTGAGAGAGAATACCATTCTCTTTTAAGTAATCTCGGAATTCCGTGCTTAAGTACTTCCCTCCCCTATCAGACCGGAGGATCTTGATACTTTTTCCTGTCTGGTTCTCTACTTCGTTTCTAAATTCCTTGAATTTCTCAAAAGTTTCAGATTTGTGTTTCATCAGATACATATATCCGAACCTAGAGAGATCGTCAGTGAATGTGATGAAGTACGAGAACCCACCCCTTGCATGTATAGACATCGGACCACACACATCACTGTGTACGAGTCCCAAGAGCTCTGTTGCTCTTTCTCCATGTCCGGTGAACGGAGATTTGGTCATCTTCCCTTTGAGACAAGACTGACAAGTTTCATAAGATGAAAACTCGAACGTATTCAAGAGTCCATCTTTATGCAACTTACTCAGTCATTTCTCTCCGATATGACCAAGTCTACAATGCCACAAGTAGGATTCATTCGTATCTGAATTCTTCCTCTTGCGTGTGTTTTGTATATTGAGAACTGTATTCCGATTTAGAACGTAGATACCATTACACAGTGTACCCTCTGCAACCAGTACCTTATGAAGGTAAATGTTCATGATATTCTTATCAAGAACAAAGTTATATCCATATTTATCGAGTAAAGAAACTAATATGATGTTGCAAACCATGGAGGGTACATAGTAGCAATCGTTCAAAATCATAGTCTTGCCATTTGGCAATACTAGGTGATATTCACCGACGGCTGCCGCATTAATTTGTGCTCCGTTCGCTACTCTGAGCGACATATCACCCGGTGCAACTTTCCTACTTTTTCTCAGTCCCTGCAATAAATTACAGATATGAGATCCTGATCCGGTATCAAGTACCCAGGAGGTAGGGCTGACCGTAAAACAGTTCTCAATTACAAGAACACCTGAAGTAGATGCAAAACCAAGCTTCTTCTTCAACTGGGTATCCTGGAAATCTATACAATCCCCTTTCCCATTCTCATACTCATGACTGTTGTCACAAGTTAGAGCTGAACCAACGTTCCCCAGCCCCGAATAAGAATTCAGATCGGTCAAGCGATACATTTTATTATCTTGATTAGGGCGTGAAATGGTTGCTACCTGGAGAGAGAGAAAAGAAACACTCAGCGTGCGCTCTTGCAAGATTAGATTGGTTTATTAGTTTATCTAACCAGGATGTCTCCTACTGTTTCCTCAAATTCTTCTTAAAACCTTTTAAAAGAAGAACTAGTCGGGATTTAATTCACGTCACAATACTTGCTTAACCTTTCAGCCAGGCTAGTGTCGGTACTTCGAGGGAGGTTTTCCAACGCTTTCGCGAAGTTCCTTAATTTAAGAACCTCTTTTCCCTGGGGGCGTAGCCCCGCTAACACCTTTCTAGACACCTACTAGGTTTATAGCATTGATTGTTAGGTGAAAGTAATCTCCCGAGAGTAATCCAACTCATCAGTGGAATCGGGATCCAACTGTCATTATGTGATAACCTAGATGGAATCCACTCTAGTCACCACACTCCAGAAGGTATGCTAAATCTGCATGTTTCAGTTTCTTTAGAAACTCCCGATGTGGTTTTTGCCCCTAACGGTTTATGACCTTGACAATGCCAACATATCATAAACCGCTAGTCAAGTTCGGCCCGTCATTATCTTGATTAACTTAGACCCACCCGCATATCTCTTGACAATGCCAACATAGCTATGCGACTGTCCTAAATAATCCGAAAAATAAGGATGCAAACAAGCAATACTTAGCTACCGATCACTACGCCTTGATAATGCCAAAATACGTAGCTCGAATACTAAGTAGTACTTGTAGGAAATGACGGAGGGCTACGGCTGGGTTTTTGGCGAAAAACCCGTTAACGTAATGAACTTGATATCGTTGAAGGAACATGATTGCCTTTTTGAAAATATAGTGGCGAAAACTTTTGCTAAAGAGGTCACTCCCTGTGAAGGGATCTCGGCTCTTTCCTCGTCGAGTGAGGTGCTGGGCATTCATAAGATGAATACCTCGATGCAAAGCAAGAATGATAGACTATAGTGAAGTTATCGCCCTGACGCAAACTTTTATCCAAGGGGTCACTCCCGATGAGGGGATCTCGGCTCTTGCCTCGTCGAATGAGGTGCTAGGCATTCATAACCGAATACCGCGATGCAAAACAAAAATGAACGTCCATGCAATAACAGCTTTTTTTAAAAAACTTGTTCCAACAACGTCTTTTAGGTTTATTTTCTTGCATTAGTTCTTTTAATCCGTCCCATCATTTAAATCCAACCATTGCAGAAAACAACCAAAATATGACGTACGCTTATGCCATTCGCATTCGCCACGGGGCCCCGTCATCACCCGTTAGGTTACTTAACTAACGACAGAGCGGGGGATGGGCTAGCGCGGCTGAAAAACATAAGCAACGCCTAAATAGTTATTATATATAGATATATAGCAATGATAGCCAATCCAGATCACAGATGAACACTTTGGATATACTAGGAACCCGCGATTCGTTCAAGCCTGCAACGAAAAGCGGATTACACGGTCGCGATGAATAGCCAAAACCCCACCCAAGACCCCTACGGGTGTGGCAAACTACCCGCCAAGTACCCGAAGCGAAGCAACCTCCCTCAACGCCGTGAGTAGGCCACTCGGCACTTCGAGATACCCGGTAGTTTGTGCATCCCCTCCATGGGTCTATCCTAGGAGCAAAAAACAGTAAAAAGAATTATACAATGACGGCTACAACCCCGACCCGGTTGTGCGGCCATACAAATAATATTACATCAATTTACAAATTTATTACATGAATGAAAGAAAAAGAAACTCTCATCTTATATCCACCCCGGTTATTCATCCGCGACAATCCAACGAGTTCATATACACAAACCATCAGCATTACAGATCACAGATATGTATAACCCCCACTAATCGACGTATAGCGATTAGTAGACGTTCAATACACATATAACATTACAGATATAACCATTAGCCAAAGTCTACAGAACATCGACCAAAAAATACGGATTTTAAGCCCCAAAAACAAATTTTGCTTTCTGGAAAATCTGGACAGAAAAATCATATTTCAAAAATCCCAAAATACCCATATAAGAATACTGCAGAAAAGAAAATCGCCAACCGAGTTAACTCGGCCGCGGTTCCGCGGCATAAGCAAGCTTATGCCGCGGAACCGCGGCGCTTTAACCGAGTTAGGTGACCATTTTTCTTCAGTATTCTATGAAAAGCCTGAGCCGATTTTTAGTGTATGATTTATTAATTTTGGAACAGATCTGAAAATCGGCAGAAACTTGAAATTTCCGGGCTGTTTTGCGGTTTTTCGTCCGGTCGAAATTCTAAATACTTTGCTAACATGCTAGGGTGTGTTTAGTTAGGCTATGATACCACTGTTAGGTCCACGTTACCTCTCCCGGTACTTTCAGGGTTGCGGAAACGGTAAAACAAAATTTTTTCTGAGCATTGGTAACATGGACCGTAAAAGCCGGATCTTTGCTAAACTACACACTAGCATCCTAACTAGAGGTTTATTTACTCGGTTAGGGGTTATACCTCAACTTGAACTCCTTCTCTTCTTGTTGTTCTTCTCCTTGCTTGCTTTTTGTGGTAGTTAGAATGGCTTCCCCTCCTCGTCTCCTCTTTGTCGAAGATAGATCTACCTGAGGGCTTCATCCTTGGGCTCCTTTCTCGATCTTGAGAGAACTAAGGTACCGGCTTGCTAGACCTTCTACCTTAGAGTGAGTAGAGTGTGCTTTGGGGTGTTATATCTTCAAGGAGATGATTCTCAACACATGAGATTTGCTCTCCTTGAACTAGAGGAGGAAGAAGATGAAGTGAAGAGAGAGAAACCAAATGATAGAATGATATGGTATTTTTTACAACCATAACATATATGTGATTTTCTAATAATAATATTAATTCAAAATGAAAAAGGTGATGGATGGATTGAAGAGACCATTATCATATCACAATAAATGAATTTTGCAAAGATCAAAGAGCATCTAAAAAGGGTAATGATGATGGTCAATGTTTCAAACCTAGTCAACTAGTCAACCATGGTCAACAAGTCAACAAACCCAACCATGACACAATTTCATTTAATTAATATTATTAATTGATAAATCACAAGATCATTAGGGTTTGGAAAAAGACGACTGTCAACTGTGCATACACACCCGTTCCAAAACCCTAATGAACAAACTCTTCCTCCGCCTCAATCAACTGTGCATACACACCCGCATTCATGTTCCGAGGAACATGAACACAATGAGATAAAATTAACCCCAAAGCATATACTAGGATCCGGCTCAAACCAGAGTCCGCTAGTAATGACTGTCCGGACACCAAACGTGCACAAGTGCGCGGATGTGAACGAACCCTGTCATAAAACCATGCGACCTCTACTCTGTTTTGCCCAAAGGCGAGTAACCCTCTGTGTGGGACTCTAAAGACTCGACACTACGCTGGCAGTGGGGTTAACCACAGACCGCAAGCGGTACTAGCTGTACGTAACGGTCCCCAGGTAGATGCCGATAAGAAGACTGATGAGGTGAACCCATCCGAACTCCTACTGAGTCTGTATGTGACAATCTCCGTACAGTCCGGTCTGTTCGTCTGATACATCGCATGGCGGGCCTAGGGGGCGGTAAACGTCAGTCCCCTAATAGCGGTACAAGTCGTGTCGGAGTGAAGCCCAGTACACCCTGAGATAACACTGGAAACCTACCAGTATATCTCGCTTGCCCTGGCCAGGGACTACTCGTGTAATGGCTCTCCTAGACACAGCGCGATGTCAACCCCCAATACCGGGAGAGACGAATCCTGTCTAACCGTCACTGCCTCCAAGTGCTTCGGGACTGCACCCAACTACTACCTGTTTGCACGACTCAGTAGAGCCGTGGTAGGGTAGTAATCAAAGAACTGTGGGAACACACTCGAGGCGAAGTGACAGTGTCAAGTCAGCGGACTAAGCTGTACTCATGTCACCTGGGAACTGATAACTGACGATAGGTATAATACCAACCATCAGTTCCCGACGAGTCCTGTCCAGTGTACTCGTAACCTAACGAGCACCCGCATACTATCTCAAGTACGACGTACTGACGGCTGTGGGACAGACCGTCTTCCGTGCTGGGATGAGAAGCGCATACGCTAGTCTACTCCAGAGTATCGATGCCCTGTCTCGATAATCCCACGACTAGGGACGTGTATAAGGATATGCTTGTGGATTACCCAGCCCCTGTAAGTCCACGTTGCCCTCCCCGGTACTTGCGGGGAGGCGGAAAACGGAATAAAAATCAAATTTTTATCAACTTAGGCAACATGGACTAGACAAAGAAGGATCTTTGCTAAACAAAAACAAGCTAAAGCTAACTAGAAACTAGCTAAGTGTTGGAAGGGTTATACCTAGGGCTTTACGTCCTTCTCTCCTTGCTCCTTGGACTAGTGGAAAGAGGTCACCTTTGTCGTCTTCTCACGTCGAAGAAAGATCCACCCGAAAGCCTCGACCTTTGGCTTCAACTCCAAGTTAGAAGTAACTAGGGTGCAAGAAGTGCTAATTCTAGAACCCTAGATGAGAGTAGAGATTATCAAGAAGAGGTTTTTCTTAAGCTCAAGTGTTTCTCAACACATGAGAGGGGAGAGCTTGAGGGAGAGGAAGAACAAGAGAGAGAAAGTGAATAATAGAATGAGAGAATAATATGAAGCATTCTCTCATATATGTGTGAATTATTGTAATTAGATAATTAGCTAGATAATTGTCATGGTTAATCAAGACATGACCATTATCATTTCATTTTTAATGCAATTTGCAAGGATCAAAGAGCATCTTCCAAATGAAATGATGATGGTCAAAGTGTCAACCTAGGTCAACAAGTCAAGGAGGTCATATGGTCAACAACCATAACCATGCACAATTATTTAAACTAATATCAATTAACCATAATACACACATAAGCATTAGGGTTAATAAAATGACAATAGTCATTAACCCTAATCAAAGTCCTCTCCCTCTGTCTCAAGCAACTGTGCATACGCACCCGTATTCGTGATCCGAGGAACACGAATACAATGAGATAAAACCAATCCCAAATCATATACTAGGATCCGGTTTAAACCAAAGCCCGCTAGTATAAGCTATCCGGACAGCAAACGTGCACAAGTGCGCGGATGTGAACGAACCTTGTCGCAAAACCATGCGACCTCTACTCCTTTTGCCTAAAGGCGAATAGCTCTCTGTGTGGGACTCTAAAGACTCGACACTACGCTGGCATTGGGTTTAACCACAGACCGCAAGCGGCACTAGCTGTACGTAATGGTCCCCAGGTAGATGTCGATAAGAAGACTGACGAGGTGAACCCCATCTGAACTCCTACTGAGCCTGTATGTGACAGTCTCCGTACAGTCCTGTCTGTTCGTCTGATACATCGCATGGCGGGCCTAGGGGGCGGTGAATGTCAGTCCCCTAATAGCGGTACAAGTCATGTCGGAGTGTAGCCCAGAACACCCTGAGATAACACTGGAAACCTACCAGTATATCTCGCTTGCCCTGGCCAGGGACTACTCGTGTAATGGCTCTCCTGGACACAGCGCGATGTCAACCTGCAATACCGGGAGAGACGAATCCTGTCTAACCGTCACTGCCTCCAAGTGCTTCGGGACTGCACCCAAAAACTACCTGTTTGCACGACTCCTTTGAGCCGTCGTACGGTAGTAATCAAAGTGCAGTGGGAACACACTCGAGGCGAAGTGACAGTGTCAAGCCAGCGGACTAAGCTGTACTCATGTCACCTGGGAACTGATAACTGACGATAGGTATAATACCAACCATCAGTTCCCAACGAGTCCTGTCCAGTGTACTCGTAACCTAACGAGCACCCGCATACTATCTCAAGTACGACGTACTGACGGCTGTGGGACAGACCGTCTCCCATACTGGGATGAGAAGCGCATACGCTAGTCTACTCCGGAGTATCGATGCCCTGTCTCGATAGTCCAACGACTAGGGATCTGTATAAGGATGTGCTTATAAATTACCCAGCTTCCACGAGTGTGAGCGCCATCACAATGCTGGTAATCAAGCAAAGATCCTAAGGGCTCTACTAATATGTATATCAGCGATATGCTAAAAGAAACACATGCACATATTAAAGCAGAGACAAACCAAGTAGCATACTACCATTTCGAGCAAGATTGTATATACAACTGTGAATATCCCAAGCTTCCATCAAGTAATATACAAACTAGTATGATACAGTAATGGCCTCTAGGGCATATACACTAACAATCTCCCACTTGCACTAAGGCCATGTACTGGCGTATCGAAGACTTATCATCTCGATCAGCCACTCGAACTGAGTCTGGGGTAGGGCCTTCATGAGTGGATCTGCAGTGTTGTTCTCCGTATTTACTCTCTTCACCTCGATCTCTTGGCGATCTATGATCTCCCTGATCAGGTGGTACCGCCTCAAAATGTGCCTGGACTTCTGATGGGACCTGGGTTCCTTCGCTAAAGCTATAGCTCCGTTGTTGTCTCAATACAGCGGTATTGGACCAACAATGGTAGGAACCACCTGAAGCTCCGTGAGGAACTTCTTCATCCAGACAGCTTCCTTTGCGGCATCGCAAGCAGTTATGTACTCCGCTTCCATAGTTGAGTCAGCAACGGTCTCCTGCTTGGAACTCTTCCAGCAAACCGCCCCTCCATTGAGGGTAAAGACATAACCCGACATGGACTTGGAGTCATCCTTGTCACTCTGGAAGCTGGAGTCAGCAAAGGCCTCGAGCTGGAGGTCTTTTCCGCCATACACCAAGAACATCTCCTTAGTCCTTCTCAGGTACTTGAGAATGTTCTTTACCGCTATCCAGTGTTTCTCCCCTGGGTTTGACTGATACCGGCTTACAACGCTCAATGCGTATGCTACATCTGGTCTGGTACTCAACATCGCATACATTATAGAGCCTACCGCAGAAGCGTAGGGTATAATAGACATGCAATCCCTTTCCAAATCAGTCTTGGGAGACATCTCTTTGGAGAGGGTGATCCCGTGACAAGCCGGTAGATTACCGCGCTTGGAATCTTCCATACTGAATCTTTTCAGTATGGTGTCGATGTACCTTGACTGTGAAAGTCCCAACATCCTCTTAGATCTATCACGATAGATCTGGATCCCCAGAATGTAGTTGGCATCGCCCAGGTCCTTCATGGAGAACCTCTGCGACAAGAATCCTTTGACTGACTGTAGCATAGGAATATCATTTCCTATTAGGAGAATGTCATCCACGTACAAGACGAGGAATACCACAGTTCTCCCTACAATCTTACTGTAAATGCATGGTTCATCTGGGTTTTTGATAAAGTCGAATTCTTTGACAGTATCATCAAAGCAGATGTTCCAACTCCGCGATGCTTGCTTAAGTCCATAAATGGACTTTAGCAACTTGCACACTCTACCGCTGCTCCCACTCTGAATGAATCCCTCTGGCTGATCCATATAGACGCACTCTTCCAAATTTCCATTTAGGAAAGCCATCTTTACGTCCATCTGCCAGATTTCATAATCGTGGAAGGCAGCAATGGCAAGGAGGATCCGAATGGATTTCAGCATAGCCACTGGAGAAAAGGTCTCGTCATAGTCCAAACCAGGTCTTTGACGAAAACCCTTTGTAACAAGTCTAGCTTTATAGGTCTCAACCTGCCCATCTACACCAATCTTCTTTCTGAAGATCCATTTGCAGTCTACGGGTTTTACCCCTTCTGGAGCAAAGTCCAAAGTCCAAACTTTGTTGGTGTACATGGACTCCATCTCGGCTCGCATTGCATCCAGCCATTTTACCGAGTCGCCGCTCTGGATGGCTTGCTGGAAGCTAGTAGGCTCACCATAATCCATGGTGCAATCCTCTCTATCCCCGTCTATGAGAAAACCGTAGTATCTCTCGGGCGGATGAGACTGCCTACTACTCCTGCGGAGTGGCGCTGGGATGTCCGGTTCTCTTGAAACTTCTGGTTCTTCCAACCTTTCAGTAATAGCTTGTGGTTCTGGAATTTCTTCCAGTTCTATTGCGCTCCCACTTATCTGATTTTCTAAAAATTCAGTTTCCAAGAAGTGGGCATGCCGAGAAACAAAAACCTTTTGTTCCTCTGCGGAATAGAAAAGATACCCCCTGGAGTTCTTTAGGTATCCCACAAACTTACACAGTACTGAGCGTGCCTCGAGCTTGTCCGCATGCTGCTTTTTTACAAAAGCTGGACATCCCCATGTCTTAAGGTACTTGAGACAGGGTTTCTTCCCACTCCATATCTGATATGGGGTGGTAGGCACAGTCTTGGTTGGAGCCTTGTTCAAGAGATATGCAGCTGTTTCTAGCGCATAACCCCAGAAGGATCGCGGCAACTCAGCCTTACTCATCATGGAACGAACCATATCCAATAGGGTTCGATTCCGCCTTTCCGATACACCGTTGTGTTGTGGTGTGTATGGAGGAGTAAGCTGAGAGAGAATTCCATTCTCTTTTAAGTAGCCCAGAAACTCGGTACTCAAGTATTCACCACCTCGATCAGATCTCAGTGTCTTGATACTTTTGCCTGTTTGTTTTTCAACTTCATTCTTGTATTCTTGAAATTTCTCAAAGGCCTCGGATTTGTGCTTCATCAAGAAGACATGCCCATACCTAGAGAAATCATCAGTGAAAGTAATGAAGTATGAATAACCACTTCGCGCATGTGTAGACATTGGACCACACACATCACTGTGTATGAGTCCTAAGAGCTCGCTTGCTCTTTCTCCGTGTCCAGTGAATGGAGTCTTTGTCATCTTTCCCATGAGACAAGATTCACAAGTGGCATAAGACTGATACTCAAACGGATTCAAGTATCCCTCTTTATGTAACTTTGTCAACCGTGTCTCATTAATGTGACCCAGTCTACAATGCCATAAGAAAGCCTGATTTGTTTCCGGAGACTTTCTTTTAAGTGTGTTCTGGACACTGAAGATCTGAGCTTGATTCAATACGTATATACCGTTTTGTAATGTACCTGACCCAATCAGAACTTGATTTAGGTGGATGTTAACTACATCGCTTACAAAAGTAAAATCATATCCTTCCTTAGAAATTAAGGATACAGATATGATATTACATGTCGCACCTGGTACATAAAAACAGTTACGCAGAATCAATATCTGCCCAGTTGTCAGTCCTAGATGATATTCCCCTACGGATTCAGCATACATGCTCATTCCGTTAGCAACCCTGAGAGTCATATCACCTTTCCTGATAACCCTATGGTTTCTCAGAGCCTGTAACGAATTACAGATATGAGATCCTGATCCGGTATCCAATACCCAGGAAGTAGGGTTAACTGACATACAGTTCTCTATTACAAACACACCCGAAGCCGAAGCCACAACATGCTTCGAATTCTGGCTACTGGCTTTGCAAGCCCTGCAATCCTTCTGTCCATGTTCATTCCCGTAACAATAGGAACATCCCTCTTTTACTGCATCCATTCCCGAAACTTCTGCCCTTCTCTTTCTTTCTACTTCCCTGGTTTCCTTCAGGGTAGTAGGTAGAGACTGTTGAACTAAGTCAGCATCTGACCCGTTCTTCAACGTGGTCTTCAGGTCCGAGAGCTCAAAAGAGCTGGTCTCTGCAAGGACGTTGCCCCCTGCAGATGACCCGATAGCCAACCTCGCTGGAAGCAATTCGTTCGAGGTCTCATATCTTGCGATACGAGATTGCTCTCCATATAAAACTTTGTTATGGAGGAAGATAGAAGCTGAGTCCATCTTCTCGTGCTGCCTCTGGTATATACCATCAACTGAGGCTAACACGAGGCACTTGGGTTTCGCACAATCTTCTTCCGATGTCCTACGGATATCAATATCCGTGACAGGGGAAACTGGACCTGAGACGGCAGGGGTTGGATCAGTCAAGAGGTGTCCCAGCTTGTCCTGGGCAATGGACATCTGGACAGACTTTTGCCAGTCATAACAGTCAGATTCAGTCATATTATTATCTAGATGTAACCTAGGTGCGGTCACTGGGTCGCTGCAATTAAGAGAGAGAGAAGAAAACACTTAGCATGATGCTCTTGCAAGTTTAGATTGGTTTTTAATTTATCTAAACAGGATGGCTCCCACTGTCTCTCGAATCCCTCCCCAAACCATAAAGGAAGGATTAGTCAGGATCAATCTCACCGTACAATACTTGCTTAACCGTTCAGCCAGGCCAGTGTCAGTACTTCGAGGGAGGTTTTCCAACGCTTTCGCGAAGTTCCTTAATTAAGTAACCTCTTTTCCCTGTGGGCGTAGCCCCGCTAACACCTTTCTAGACACCTACTAGGTTTATGGCATTGATCGTTAAGTGAGAGTTTTCCCGAGGAGTAGCATATACTCACAGTAGGATCGGGATCCAAATATCATCGCGTGATAAAACCGAAGGAATCCTACCAGAATCATCACACTCCAAATGGTATGCAGCGCTAGCAAGTTTCAGTACTTATGAAACTCCCGATGTGGATTTTTGCCCCATGCTCTTATGACCTTGACGAAGGTCAACAAATCATAAGTCACATGTCAAGTTCTACCCGTCATTATCCAGGTTAATTTGAACCTACCAGTACATACCCTTGACGAAGGTCAACAAGGTAGTACGACTGTCCCAAACCAACGCATCTATCTATGCTACATATGAACACTCTATAGCTACCGATCACTATGCCTTGACGAAGGTCAACAAACATAGCTTGAATACTATTGAATATCCATATGAAACGACGGAGGGCTACGAATGGTTTTGGCGAAACCGTGAACATAGTGAACTTGATATAATCGATGGAACGAGATAGCTTTTAAAAGGAGTGGTTCAAGCTCCGCGTTTAAAAGTTTAGTTTTGAAAAGAACCGAGTGGTTTTCAAAGTGTTCCAATCGACTTTTACTTGGTTTATTTTCTTGCATTAGTTCTTTTAATGCGTCCCATCATTTAATCCTACCATTGCAGAAAACAACCAAAATATGACGTACGCTTATGCCATTCGCATTCGCCACGGGGCCCCGTCATCACCCGTTAGGTTACTTAACTAACGACAGAGCGGGGGCTGGGCTAGCGCGGCTGTAAAACATAAGCAATGCCTAAATAGTTATCATATATAAATATATAGCAATGATAGACATTACAGATCACAGATGAATACATTGGATATACTAGGAATCCACAATCCGTTCGAGCCTGCAACGAAAAGCGGATTACACGGTCGCGGTGAATAGCCAATACCCCACCCAAGACCCCTACGGGTGCGGCAAACTACCCGCTAAGCACCCGAAGCGAAGCAACCTCCCTCACCACCGTGAGTAGGCCACTCAGCACTTCGAGATACCCGGTAGTTTGTGCACCCCCTCCATGGGTTAATCCTAGGAGCAAAAACAGTAAAAAGAATTATACAATGACGGCTACAACCCCGACCCGGTTGTGCGGCCATACAAATAATATTATTACATCAATTTACATATTACAATGAATGAAAGAAAAAGAAACACTCATCTCACATCCATCCCGGCTATTCACCCGCGACAATCCAACACATTCATATACACATACCAACATCAAACACAGATCACAGATATGTATAACCCCGACTAATCGACATATAGCGATTAGCCGACGTTCAATACATATAAACATCACAGATATAACCCTTATAGTCAAAGTGTGGTGAAGTTCGATAAAAATACGGATTTATAGGCCCCCAAAAACAAATTTCTATTTTGGAAAATCTGGGCACATATAAACCATCTTAAAAATCCCAAAACCAAGCTAAAAAGACACTGCACCAAACTCGACCCAGAGACGAGCCAACTTGGCCGCGGTTGCGCGGCAATAGCTTGCTATTGCCGCGGAACCGCGGCTCGTTGGTCGAGTCACTGGACCGGGTTTGGTGACTTTCTTCACAAAACCATGAGACGATTTTTGGAGTATGAAAATTTTTATTTTGAACAGAAAAAAATTTAACAGAAACTTAGGGTTTTGAAAACTCGGTTTTTCGATTTTTTTCGGTCGAACTTCCATACACTTTACTACCTAGCTAGTTTATGTTTAGTTAGGCTCTGATACCACTGTAAGTCCACGTTGCCAATGTAGGGTTCCTAGGCACTCTTGTGAAGGTTCATAAGGCATCAAACATGCCCGGATTAAAATTTAGACGTGCCGAACAATTCAAAGCCGGGATCTTTGCTAGATTGTGAGGGATTACAACCTTTGTAGTCCGCTCCTTCGCTTCACAAGCTCCGAGTAGAAGTCCCTTTGCCGCGATCCACGATCTCCCGGACTCATGAGAGGCTCCACGACTCGAACGATCCATGCTAGCTTGGAGTATTCCAAATCTCCGATGATCTACCTCGAAGTTGCAAAGACTCAAGCTTTCTCACTCTAAAGAGATGAACACACTAATCTCATGGGCTAGATGAGATGAGGATGAGAGAGTAGTATTTTTGCTTTCTTTTTAAATCATTTTCTCATATTTATTCATCACATAAAGAAAATCAAGTAAGCTTTTTCAAGAGAGAAGAAGATGATAATGGAAAATAATAATAAGATTAAAATCCTTTTGTGATGAATAGAATGAAATGAATATGATTGATATATAAACCATGGTCAAGGATGAGTGGCTAGGATTGTGTAGAGAATCAACTAGAGTTAGGGTTTGGTTGGGTTAAGAATGTGTCATCCTAAAATATCTTAAGAATGACAAAAGAAAAAGCTTCTAGAAGGTGCATGAAGCATCTAACTCTAATCAAACCCTAACCTCAATTAATCATCCTTAAATATGTTTAACAATTAATCATATCATGTCACAATAATATATATCACATATATATTATATATTTGCAACAAAAGAAAATAATACAATTAACATATATCGCATATATATCAATGTATCATCCAGTGAGAAAATGAAATAATAAAGCGAGCCAATATTAGATAATGTAATAATATATCATATATATTATTATACATTAAATCATCGAATCAACACTTGATCCGACGATCCGGCTATATCGAATATTACCGACTAATATATCATGTACCGATTCATCGAATCAACACTTGATCCGATGACCTGGTTCATTTCTAAATATCGCGAGAATACAATACGGTATCCCATATCGCATTATTCTCGGTCCTGCACATATCACATATGTGCCTCTACTCCGTTTCGCCTGAGCCAAGAAACCTCTGTGTAGGACTCTAAAGAATCGTCAATACGCCGGTAGCAGGTGATGATCATATCAAACACCCACAAGCTGCAAGCGGTCAGCTAAATGTAACAGCCACCCAGGTATTGAGCGATCAGAAGATCAACAAGCTAGCCTGTGCGTTCTCCTGTGAATCCAATCAGTAACACTCCCGTATAGTCCGGTCTGTTCGTCTGATATATCGTATATCAAGTCTAGGGGTGGTATACGTCAGACCCCAGTAACCGATAAGTCGTGTCGATGTGTGGCTCATAACGGGTCGAGAAACTACTAGTAACACTTACCAGTAAATCTCTATATCAGCCCTGGTCAGGGACTTCCAGTTATAGCCAATCGAACACAGCACAACATCAACTCCCTATACCGGGAGAGACGAATCCCCTCCTATCGCTCATTGCCTCCATGTGATTCGGGACTGTACCCAAAAGCCACCGTTTTGCACGCCCTCTTGGACGTGGTAAGGTGGAAATCAAAGCACAGTGGGAATCACACAAGACTCTATGACGATCTCGGGTCTTCAAACTACCCTGTACCAGTGTCACCGGAGAACTGCCATCTGACGTGTGGTATATCACCATCTGGGAGTTCTCGGCAAGTCCGTCCAGTGTACCCAGTCTCCACTGAGCACCCGTACACCATCTCTGATGTCAAACACCGATGGATATGGGATCATCCATCACCCATCATATGGGTCAAGATGCGTATACGCTAGTCTACTCTGGTGTATCGATGCCCTGTCTCGATATACCCTCGACTAGGAACAGTTATAGGATGTACTCATCGACTACCGCGGCCCCACTAGTATGATCTCATCATAGTCCCAGTAGTCGAGTACAGATCCTAAGGGCTTTATCAACATGTGAGAGTAAAACAGTAAACCAATACAAGTCAACATATTAAGATAAAGTGAAACCAAATAGCATACTATCATGACGAGCAAGAAAGTCATCTCTATATATATCCAAGCATCCATTATAATATACATCATATGTACAACAATGGCCTCTAGGACATATACATAACTAAAAATCTCCCACTTGCACTAAGGCCAGCTGCTGTAGTATCTCATACCTAGCATCCCGAATAATCTCTCAAACTGTATCTGGGGAATAGCCTTCATGAATGGATCCGCAGTGTTGTCCTTCGTATCTACTCTCCTGACCTCGATCTCCCGGCGATCAACTATCTCCCTGATCAGGTGATACCGCCTCAGAATATGTCTGGACTTTTGATGAGACCTGGGTTCTTTGGCTAAAGCCACAGCTCCATTGTTATCACAATACAGAGGTATTGGATGCTCAATGGATGGAACCACACCAAGTTCACTAATGAACTTCTTTATCCAGACAGCCTCCTTGGCAGCATCGTTGGCAGCGATGTATTCAGCCTCCATCGTCGAGTCTGCAATGGTATCCTGTTTGGAACTTTTCCAACATACCGCCCCTCCATAGAGGGTAAAGACAAAACCCGAATGCGACTTAGAGTCGTCCTTATCACTTTGGAAGCTGGAATCGGTAAAGGACTCCACCTGGAGTTCTCCTTTACCATACACCAAGAACATCTCTTTAGTCCTTCGTAAGTACTTGAGAATGTTCTTCACAGCTATCCAGTGACTCTCTCCAGGATCTGCTTGATACCGACTCACTACACTTAGTGAGTATGCTACATCGGGTCTGGTACATAGCATCGCATACATGATAGAGCCTACTGCCGAAGCATAGGGTATCCCTTGCATGCGAGCTCTCTCCAAATCAGTCTTGGGAGACATCTCTTTGGAGAGAGTGAGTCCAGAGATCGTGGGTTGGTTCCCACGCTTGGATTCTTCCATACTAAACCTCTTTAGTATGGTGTTAATGTACCTGGATTGGGACAATCCCAGTATCCGTTTAGATCTATCTCTATAGATCATGATTCCCAATACGCAGGAGGCATCACCTAGATCTTTCATTGAGAATCTCTGTGATAAGAAGAGCTTGACTGATTGCAGCATAGGAATATCATTTCCTATCAAGAGTATGTCATCCACGTATAATACGAGGAAGACAACCTTACCCTCTGCTACCTTCTTATAGATACAAGATTCATCTATATTTTTGATGAAGTCAAACTCTTTGACTACAACATCAAAATAGATGTTCCAACTCCGCGATACTTGCTTTAACCCATAAATGGATTTAAGCAGCTTGCACACCTTTCCGCTGCTCCCACTATCTACGAAGCCCTCTGGCTGAGTCATGTACACGCTCTCTTCTAAATCGCCGTTTAGAAAGGCGGTCTTAACATCCATTTGCCAGATTTCGTAGTCATGGTATGCAGCAATGGCAAGTAAGATCCGGATGGACTTAAGCATAGCCACTGGAGAAAAGGTTTTGTCATAATCCACACCTGGTCGTTGACGAAAACCCTTTGCTACAAGTCTAGCTTTGAAAGTCTCAATTTTTCCATCTACACCAAATTTCTTTTTAAAAATCCACTTGCTCCCAATGGGTTTTACCCCTTCAGGAGCATTTTCTAAAATCCATACTTTATTGGTGTACATGGATTCCATCTCAGATCGCATTGCATCCAGCCATTTCACAGAGTCACCACTCGTGATGGCCTGCTCGAAACTAGTGGGGTCATCATCATCCATGATGCAATCTTCGCTTCCACCATCAATAAGAAAACCGTAGTATCTCTCAGGTGGACGAGAAACCCTACTAGATCGGCGGAGAGGCTGGGGTTCGTCGGGTACTACTGAATCCTCTGGTTCCACTAAATTATCTGTTGTAGTTTGTTCTGCTGGAACTTCTTCCAGTTCTACCTCAGAGCCACTAATTTCTTTTTCAAGAAATTCCTTTTCTAAAAAGGTGGCGTGCCGAGAAACAAACACCTTTTGTTCTTCGGTGTGGTAGAAGATATACCCGCGTGAATGTTTGGGATATCCAATAAACTTTCACAGAATAGACCTTGCGCCGAGTTTGTCCGGATTTTGTGTTTTCACATATGCCGGACAACCCCATATCCTAACATAATTAAGATTTGGTAGGAACCATATTCAATAGGTCTGCAGCTGTCTCCAGTGCATACCCCCAGAAGGAAATAGGTAACTCAGCTGTACTCATCATCGAGCGCACCATATCTAATAGGGTGCGATTTCTCCGCTCCGATACACCGTTGTGCTGTGGTGTATAAGGAGGAGTAACCTGAGAGAGAATCCCATTCTCTTTTAGATAATCTAGGAACTCATTGCTTAAGTATTCGCCTCCTCGATCAGATCGAAGAATCTTAATACTTTTGCCCGTTTGGTTCTCTACTTCGTGCTTATATTCTCTGAATTTCTCAAAAGCTTCAGACTTGTGTTTCATCAGGAACACATATCCGAATCTTGAGAGATCGTCAGTGAATGTAATGAAGTAGGAAGAACCGTTCCTGGCATGCGTAGACATGGGACCGCATACATCACTATGTATTAGTCCTAAGAGTTCAGTAACTCTTTCTCCATGTCCACTAAACGGAGCTTTGGTCATTTTTCCTTTGAGACATGAATGGCAAGTATCATAAGATGATAATTCGAACGGATTCAAATAACCATCTTTATGTAACTTAGCCAGTCGTGTCGCATTGATATGACCAAGTCTACAATGCCACAAGTAGGATTCGTTCATATCTGAACTTTTCCTCTTGTGTGTGTTTTGTATATTCAGGACTGTATTCTGATTTAGAATGAATATGCCATTATGTAACGAGCCTGATGCAATCAACTTTTGATCTAGGAATATGTTCATAACATTATCCTGTACTACAAAATTATATCCTTCTTTACTTAATAAAGAAACTGATATAATGTTGCACATCATGTTCGGTATATAATAGCACTCATTTAGAATCAGTGTATTACGACTTGGTAATACAAGGTGATATTCGCCAACAGCTTTGGCTACAATACTTGCACCATTCCCTACTTGAACGGAATGATCACCTTTTCCCAGTTCTCTACCTTTCCGTAGCCCATGTAACAATTTACATATGTGGGATCCTGATCCGGTATCTAATACCCAGGACGTAGGGTGAACTGAGAAACAGTTCTCAATAACTAACACACCCGAAGAAGATGCATCAACATGCATGTTCTTTTGGGCGGCTTGAGAATCCAGATATTCTCCTGTTTCCTGTTCAGTCTTATAACTCTTATAAGAAAGAACGGGTCCAACATTCCCTAGCTCAGTACAATAATTGGGTTCAGTCAATACATCCATTTTATTATCTTGATTATGGCATGACATGGTCGCTACCTGGAGAGAGAGAGAAGAAAACACTTTAGCGTATGCTCTTGCAAGATTAGATTGGTTATTATCTTATCTAATCAGGATGTCTCCCACTGTTTTTATCAAATCTACCTTAAAACCCTAAAAGGTAAGATTAGCCGGGATTAATTACACCTTACAATTTCGTCAATCTTTTAGCCAGATCAGTGTCGGTACTTTGAGGGAGGTTCCCCGTGCTTTCGCACGGACCTAATTAAAATAAACCTCGTTTTCCCAGAGGCGTAACCCCGTTAACACTTTTCTAGACACTTACTTGAATGACTAATTGTCCTGTGTAAAACTCTCCCAGGAGTAACACTTACTCGCAGTGGGTATCGGGATCCAACTATCTCATAGGAGGTATGCAATCTCATTGCAAATTTCAGCACTTGAAATTCCCGATAATATTTTGCCCCTAGCGTTCTATGACCTTGACGCAGGCCAACAAACCATAGCGCGCTAGTCAAGTTTAACCCGTCATTTCTTGATTGAATTAAACCCACTCGCACGACCCTTGACGCAGGCCAACAAAGTCGCACGACTACCCTAATCCAATCTGCATCATATGCATAAACAGATAAATACTAGTTAGCTACCGCACACCACGTCTTGACGCAGGCCAACAAATGTAGCACGAATACTAAATAATATCTATCTGAAATGACGGAGGGCTACGCAGGTTTTTCAGAAAACCCTGAGCGTAATGAACTTGATATCGTCGTAGAATCGAGTAAAGTTTTGAAAAGGAGTGTTTTTGAGGCTTTTCTTAGTTTCGCTAAATGGGTCACTCCCGGTGAAGGGATCGTCGACCCTTTCCTCATCGAATAAGGTGCAGGATATATCATATATACCGCTGTGCAAAGCAAAACACTAAAAGTAATCAAAAGACAAACCGCGTTTTGTAGCATCTACCAGTTTTGCTAAAGGGGTCACTCCCGGTGAAGGGATCGTCGGCCCTTTCCTCATCGAATAAGGTGCAGGATATATCATATATATCACTGTGCAAAGCAAAACTATAGCTACCCTTTTTATAAGGTTTTTGATTCTACAACATCATTAGGTTTCTTTTCTTTTTATTAATCTCATTAATAAATATCCCATCAGCTTATGCTTCCTAAGCATCACAGAAGAAACGAAAGCAGTAATATTTATATATCAGCATATATATATAGTATAAGCATTCGTCTCAGGCAGTAATATGATCTCATCACAGAACATTGCAGCAGAAGAACATATATGAAATATTGGATATACTAGGATGTCCGTGTTTTCAATACGAGCCTGTATAAAACACGGATTCCACGGTCGCGACGAATAGCCAAACCCACATCCCAAGACCCCTACGAGAGCGGCAAGTAACACTGCCAATTCTAGGGTTAGGAGACCCGGTCTCGACTCCTCGAGATGGCCTCCCACTGGACCCTAGAACCCGGTTACTTGTGCTCCCCTCCTTGGGTCTACCTAATGCGGAAAAGTAAATAATATACACTGGTGACAGCAACCGCAACCTCGAAGTGCCCCAAATAAAAGAATATTACATTACAAATGAATTTTACATGAATGAAAATAAAAACCCTCATCTCACATAAAACCCCCGGCTATTCTGAACGCGACAATCCAATATAACATATCACAGCAACACATAATATCACATATCATCAACGTAAGTAAATATGCGCATCCCAATTGTCGTTGACATATAGCAACGAAACCGGCGATATCACATATTACACTTACGGTCACAGAAAAGAAAGTGTAAAACTACAACATTTGGAATCCACAATCACTTTAGACATCGTAAATCCGAAATATCACATACTTCGCATTTCATGCCTAACTCTATGAATTCCACATATTGTATCACATTCCAGATAAATAGACAGTATTAAACTTTCCGAACAGATAATCAAATACCCAAAATTTCCTAAAGTGCTCAACACTTGAGCGGAGTTCAAATAATCCCAGAATATGTCACAGTACCTGTGATCCAGCCGTAGAAGGGTCAAGCCAACGCCTCACATGTGGCACGCCGTACTGCCCCAAACCCGAAGGTTCAAAAGGCAGTTCAAGACGGTCACATAATCGAGTTAAGGTTTGTTGTCTTCTAGAGGGTCCACCGCTTAACTTGTACAATTTTTCCGAAAGATTTAAACCCAATAAAAATTCAACACTTGAAAGTTTTACGTGCCGGGAAAAAATGGGTTAATGATATCCGTTCAACTAGTTTAACAGTTTCTAAATATCCTGAAAGAAATACGAATTTAAATATTCCGATCGAATCTACTATTACAAAACAAACCCCAGAATTTTCAACACTTGAAACAGATTAAAAATACCTAGAAGCATCAACAAGCACCTACGGATATTACCAAAAAAGCCACGTGTCGCCAATCCACTAATCCGCCGCGGAACCGCCGCGCAAGCATGCTTGCGCCGCGGTTCCGCCGCCGTTTGGACGAATTGGGGGCCCGGGTTTTATGGTAATTTTTAGAATTCCCTGCTGATTTTTTTACATATTTTTAATTCAGAAAATTCCCAAATTTTGAAAAATTTCTAGAGAGGGGGCTTTTTCCGTCGTTTCGGGTTCGTTCGGAGTTTTAACTTCGTAAACACATCGCCTAATGCTCTAGCTAGGCTCTGATACCACTGTAGGGTTCCTAGGCACTCTTGTGAAGGTTCATAAGGCATCAAACATGCCCGGATTAAAATTTAGACGTGCCGAACAACCCAAAGCCGGGATCTTTGCTAGATTATTAGGGTTAAACATGCAAGATGATAACTTTTATCTAAGTGTGAGGGATTACAACCTTTGTAGTCCGCTCCTTCGCTTCACAAGCTCCGAGTAGAAGTCCCTTTGCCGCGATCCACGATCTCCCGGACTCATGAGAGGCTCCACGACTCGAACGATCCATGCTAGCTTGGAGTATTCCAAATCTCCGATGATCTACCTCGAAGTTGCAAAGACTCAAGCTTTCTCACTCTAAAGAGATGAACACACTAATCTCATGGGCTAGATGAGATGAGGATGAGAGAGTAGTATTTTTGCTTTCTTTTTAAATCATTTTCTCATATTTATTCATCACATAAAGAAAATCAAGTAAGCTTTTTCAAGAGAGAAGAAGATGATAATGGAAAATAATAATAAGATTAAAATCCTTTTGTGATGAATAGAATGAAATGAATATGATTGATATATAAACCATGGTCAAGGATGAGTGGCTAGGATTGTGTAGAGAATCAACTAGAGTTAGGGTTTGGTTGGGTTAAGAATGTGTCATCCTAAAATATCTTAAGAATGACAAAAGAAAAAGCTTCTAGAAGGTGCATGAAGCATCTAACCCTAATCAAACCCTAACCTCAATTAATCATCCTTAAACATGTTTAACAATTAATTATATCATGTCACAATAATATATATCACATATATATTATATATTTGTAACAAAAGAAAATAATACAATTAACATATATCGCATATATATCAATGTATCATCCAGTGAGAAAATGAAATAATAAAGCGAGCCAATATTAGATAATGTAATAATATATCATATATATTATTATACATTAAATCATCGAATCAACACTTGATCCGACGATCCGGCTATATCGAATATTACCGACTAATATATCATGTACCGATTCATCGAATCAACACTTGATCCGATGACCCGGTTCATTTCTAAATATCGCGAGAATACAATACGGTATCCCATATCTCATTATTCTCGGTCCTGCACATATCACATATGTGCCTCTACTCCGTTTCGCCTGAGCCAAGAAACCTCTGTGTAGGACTCTAAAGAATCGTCAATACGCCGGTAGCAGGTGATGATCATGTCAAACACCCACAAGCTGCAAGCGGTCAGCTAAACGTAACAGCCACCCAGGTATTGAGCGATCAGAAGATCAACAAGCTAGCCTGTGCGTTCTCCTGTGAATCCAATCAGTAACACTCCCGTACAGTCCGGTCTGTTCGTCTGATATGTCGTATATCAAGTCTAGGGGTGGTATACGTCAGACCCCAGTAACCGATAAGTCGTGTCGATGTGTGGCTCATAACGGGTCGAGAAACTACTAGTAACACTTACCAGTAAATCTCTATATCAGCCCTGGCCAGGGACTTCCAGTTATAGCCAATCGAACACAGCACAACATCAACTCCCTATACCGGGAGAGACGAATCCCCTCCTATCGCTCATTGCCTCCATGTGATTCGGGACTGTACCCAAAAGCCACCGTTTTGCATGCCCTCTTGGACGTGGTAAGGTGGAAATCAAAGCACAGTGGGAATCACACAAGACTCTATGACGATCTCGGGTCTTCAGACTACCCTGTACCAGTGTCACCGGAGAACTGCCATCTGACGTGTGGTATATCACCATCTGGGAGTTCTCGGCGAGTCCGTCCAGTGTACCCAGTCTCCACTGAGCACCCGTACACCATCTCTGATGTCAAACACCGATGGATATGGGATCATCCATCACCCATCATATGGGTCAAGATGCGTATACGCTAGTCTACTCTGGTGTATCGATGCCCTGTCTCGATATACCCTCGACTAGGAACAGTTATAGGATGTACTCATCGACTACCGCGGCCCCACTAGTATGATCTCATCATAGTCCCAGTAGTCGAGTACAGATTCTAAGGGCTTTATCAACATGTGAGAGAAACAGTAAACCAATACAAGTCAACATGTTAAGATAAAGTGAAACCAAATAGCATACTATCATGACGAGCAAGAAAGTCATCTCTATATATATCCAAGCATCCATTATAATATACATCATATGTACAACAATGGCCTCTAGGGCATATACATAACTAACAGCCCACCTCGGTACTTGCGAGGAGGCGGAAAACGGAATAAAAATCAAATTTTTATCAACTTAGGCAACATGGACTAGACAAAGAAGGATCTTTGCTAAACAAAAACAAGCTAAAGCTAATCATTTCATTTTTAATGCAATTTGTAAGGATCAAAGAGCATCTTCCAAATGAAATGATGATGGTTAAAGTGTCAACCTAGGTCAACAAGTCAAGGAGGTCATATGGTCAACAACCATAACCATGCACAATTATTTAAACTAATATCAATTAACCATAATACACACATAAGCATTAGGGTTAATAAAATGACAATAGTCATTAACCCTAATCAAAGTTCTCCCTCTGTCTCAAGCAACTGTGCATACGCACCCGTATTCGTGATCCGAGGAACACGAATACAATGAGATAAAACCAATCCCAAATCATATACTAGGATTCGGCTTAAACCAAAGCCCGCTAGTATAAGCTGTCCGGACAGCAAACGTGCACAAGTGCGCGGATATGAACGAACCCTGTCGCAAAACCATGCGACCTCTACTCATTTTGCCTAAGGGCGAATAGCTCTCTGTGTGGGACTCTAAAGACTCGACACTACGCTGGCAGTGGGTTTAACCACAGACCGCAAGCGGCACTAGCTGTACGTAACGGTCCCCAGGTAGATGTCGATAAGAAGACTGACGAGGTGAACCCCATCTGAACTCCTACTGAGCTTGTATGTGATAGTCTCCGTACAGTCCGGTCTGTTCGTCTGATACATCGCATGGCGGGCCTAGGGGGCGGTGGATGTCAGTCCCCTAATAGCGGTACAAGTCGTGTCGGAGTGTAGCCCAGAACACCCTGAGATAATACTGGAAACCTACCAGTATATCTCGCTTGCCCTGGCCAGGGACTACTCGTGTAATGGCTCTCCTGGACACAGCGCGATGTCAACCCCCAATACCGGGAGAGACGAATCCTGTCTAACCGTCACTGCCTCCAAGTGCTTCGGGACTGCACCCAAAAACTACCTGTTTGCATGACTCCTTTGAGCCATGGTAGGGTAGTAATCAAAGTGCAGTGGGAACACAATCGAGGCGAAGTGACAGTGTCAAGTCAGCGGACTAAGCTGTACTCATGTCACCTGGGAACTGATAACTGACGATAGGTATAATACCAACCATCAGTTCCCGACGAGTCCTGTCCAGTGTACTCGTAACCTAACGAGCACCCGCATACTATCTCAAGTACGACGTACTAACGGCTATGGGACAGACCGTCTCCCATACTGGGATGAGAAGCGCATACGCTAGTCTACTCCGGAGTATCGATGCCCTGTCTCGATAGTCCAACGACTAGGGACCTGTATAAGGATGTGCTTGTAGATTACCCAGCTCCCACGAGTGTGAGCGCCATCACAACGCTGGTAATCAAGCAAAGATCCTAAGGGCTCTACTAATATGTATATCAGCGATATGCTAAAAGAAACACATGCACATATTAAAGCAGAGACAAACCAAGTAGCATACTACCATTTCAAGCAAGATTGTATATACAGCTGTGAATATCCCAAGCTTCCATCAAGTAATATACAAACTAGTATGATACAGTAATGGCCTCTAGGGCATATACACTAACAACCCCCACGAGTGTGATCGCCATCACAACGCCGGTAATCAAGCAAAGATCCTAAGGGCTCTACTAATGCGTATAGGTGATATAATAAAGAAACACACATGTACACATTAAAGCAGAGACAAACCAAGTAGCATACTACTATATTGAGCAAGATTGTCTGTACAACTGTGAATATCCCAAGCTTCCATCAAGTAATAAACATACTAGTATGATACAGTAATGGCCTCTAGGGCATATACACTAACAGTTATTTGGACAGGTGGTCTAAGCAGATACTGTGGGAGGCATGATGCAGGATACTGATTGGGTTCAGTTGACGATACAGTCTAAGAAGTTTGGATTTAGAGTTCATTTATGAACTAGGTCCTATCAGATATCTAGACATATTCTAAGACAGGTATTACTCAATTCGGGAGATGGCTTTCTCCGTGAACTTGAGATAAAGAGAGGCATAGAAAGAAACATCAGGGCAGATCCACTCACTGAGGCTATTTCTCAAACACAATAGTTTTACAAACGAGCTTTGTGAAACTGATTAGTAGAGGAGTTGGATGTTCGGTATCACATGGGCTGTGAGTATGCGACTCGCAATAATTAGCCTTAAGTGCAAGTGGGATATTGTTGGATATAGTGCCCTCAAATTCAATTATTGGATCGCAGGTATGTGATTGCAATGATTGAGGGGGGACCTATACCGGTAGGACAGTCTTACTCGAGATGATAGTATGCTGTCTGGTTTATCTTTATCATCGTGTACTGCTTTAGGTGACAGTACAGATCACTATTACACGTTGATAGAACCCATAGGATTCTTACTTGACTACCAACAGTATGATGGCGATCATATACGTGAGAGTTGGGTAGTCTATAAGCACATCCTTAAAAGCGGTCCATAGTCGTGGGAGTTTCGAGACAGGGCATCGATACTCCAGAGTAGACTAGTGTATACAGTCGAGACCCCGACGAGGGGTAGTGGCCGGTCTCACAAGCCATTGGTGTCAGTTGGTTCACCTAAGATGTATACAGGTGCTCATTGGGTTATGAGTGCACCGGACAGGACTCGCCGGGAACCTGCTAGTTGGTATTGTACCTATCATCAGATAGCAGTTCCCAGGTGACATGTGTACATGTTATTTCATCGACCAGAGATCGTCATTTGTCTCGTGTGATTTCCCACTGTGCTTTGATTATTACCCTACTATGACTCAAAGGAGTCATGCAAACAGGTTTTAGTTGGGTACAGTCCCGAGCCACATAGAGGCAGTGAGCGGATCGGCAGGGGTTTCGTCTCTCCCGGTATTGGGGGGTGAGATCACGCTGTGTCTAGGAGAGCCATTACACAAAGCCCTCGACCGAGGCAGGAGATTTACTGGTAGGTATTCCAGTAGTATCTCAGGGTGTTCTGGGCTATACTCTGACACGACTTATACTGCTTTTGGGGGTCTGACGTTACCAGCCCCTAGGCCCGATATGCGATGCTCATAGATGAACGGACCGGACTGTACGGATATTGTCACTGATAGGCTCAGTTAGGGTTCCAGGATAAGTTCGCTCATCGGCTTCCCTTTTGCTCAATACTTGGGGCAGCTGTTACGTACAGCTTGTACTACTGACGTTCTTGTGGTCAAATCCACGGCCCACGTATTGACGAGTCTTTAGAGTCCCCTACAGATAGTTTTCCAAGTTCGGGCGAAACGTTGTAGAGGCCGTATGGTTTTATGGCAGGGCTCGAATTTGCACGTGCACTTATGCATGTGTCGTGCTTCGGATGTTGCACGTGTCGTGCTTCGGATGGATAATACTGGTGGGCTTTGGTTTAAGCCGGATCCAAGTATTATACTGTGTTGGAATATTTATTTGTCTCATTGCATTCGTATTCAGTCGGAATACGGATGTGGGTATGTATATACAGTTAAGGGGTAATCCTACGGGATTACTTTTGAAGTTGCCAATTTTCTTTCACTAACATTTGGTTTAATGTTTATGTTGCGGTATTTGTTTGCAATTCCTTGGCTAACAATTTCTCCTTGGGTTTCTAGCTTGGGGGTGCTATTTGCTTTTGTGGCTTGGGCCTAGGTTTCTAGCTTGGTGGTGTCATTTGCTTTTGTGGCTTTTTGCAGTGAGCATAGGATTTGAATGGGAGGGGGTTTTCTGTGGTAACCCGAGGCTCCAGTAGAATCCTCTTGGGTGTGGGCTTCTAGAATGAGCATGGTCCCTTTTATGAGTCATCTTTTGCTTTAATTCTTTTTTGTCCACTTAAGGATATTTTGCTTTAGATCTTTTGTGATATTTGTATATGGTTACCACTAGTTTTCCTATGGTCACCCTCCCCAATTTCCAGTGAGCTTCTTAGTGGTCGGCCCCCATTTGTAATGGATACACATTTTCATTTGTGTGTGTGCGCTTGATTTTTCTTAGCAAAATTCCATAGCTCATTTCATCGATTCCCAAAAAGGCAACTTCATTTATCTTCACCCAATTCATTGGGTGCCTTGAGAAAAACTATTCTACACACTCTCTACTTCAATCTTGGACATGTCGGTTAGCAAACTTCATGTCCGAGTTGCCTCGGTTTAGAGGCGGGAGCCCGTATAAAGATTCGTTGACGTGGAGCCACTTCGATGAGGAGACAGGAGGTCAAGCGAGATTGGAGATGCCGTGAGGAGCATGGGATGATGGCTAATGATCGAAAGACACGGATCGATCGGTATAGCCATTCTATCATTTTGTAGTTGCTTGTTTAGTGTTAATGGCATGATCCGGGTTATAGTCTGCGCTAGCACCAGTTGTAAAAGTTTTTGTTCCGCGTTTGGCCTCGGATTGATGGCCGGGGCGCTACCGTAGACTTACAGAACCGCCCTTGTCTCGTCGTATAAATGCAAGGGTTTGGTTCCATAGGCAGCCACTGTTTCTTTCATCTTCTTGCTTCTTCGTTTTCTTTGAGAATTTAATTCTCTTCCTCAGAGCTTAGTTCTCTGCCATTGTAATTCCAGAGTTAAACTCTGTTAAAAGAAACCCTTTTTAGGTAAAGCTTTTGTACATCAGAAAACTTCCCTTTTTGAACAAAAAATTTCTGGATTTTAAATCCATCATGAGAGCTTTGCTCTCCTCAGAAATCCATCCTCTTAGGGATCCAAAGATGTGATCTTTGAGCAGTAAACCTTTATATCTCGGGCATTCCCCTCTGATTCTTTTTGAGGCTTCATGGAATTTTGCTTCTCATATGTTTTCATGCGTTTTTTTTTGAAATTTAATTCCATCATATAAAAGGAATTTAATTCCTAAAGCGAAGAGTTTAGCTCTGAAAGATCAAGAGGACCCTTTGGGAATTTTATCCCCTGGTGTTCTTGCAATTTTTTTCATAGGGTTTTACCCTTATTCGCACAAATTTGAATTTGTTGGTAACTTAACAGAACTTGTTTTCCGAAGAATTGTTTGAATTCCAATATCTGTTTAATGAGGATCCGTTTGACCACTAAACTCTCACTGGTTTTTCTTTTCAGGCACTATGGCCGCTCATCTGTACGATCTTGACGAAATTATTTTTTATGAAGACATTCGCGCACAAGGCCGCTGCCAAAACCAGGAGTTTACAAACACACAGAGCGCTGAAATTATGAGTCGCTTTAATGAATACAACGGTCGGCTGCTTCCTCGTCGCTCCGCTCTTCTGAAGTTCGTTGTGAGAGCAATTTGGGAAGCACTTCCTGGATTTTATGAAGCCATGCCGCTTAAGGCATTGGATGATGCCGAAGATAAGGTGCGCTCAGTATATCTGATGGGCTTGATCTCGAAGAAGCGGCGAGATAATCTCATTGATATCTTGCATCAAATTTTCCAACAGACAACGATAATCTCTGCTTATCGGAGGACGGATGACATCAGTGAGGACCCTGACGCTTGCGATCGTGAGAGGATGCATACGAGAATGGTCCGAGAGGCCAGAAGCATTTTAGACGGCCTTACTTCTGAATTTCTCAATCCATGTCCTGGATTTAATGTTTTACCATTGTAAACATTTTCTTTTATTTTTTGTATGAATTTTCGGAGTATGAATGACAAAACTTTCTTTTCCCTATTTTTTATGTTTACTTGTGTTCTGTATGAAGTTTTGTCATACTGTTGTTGGTGTTCACGTGTTTTGCATATGAGGTACTGTTGGGGGATTTCAATCCTGTATTAGCACCTGCTCATGTGTTATGCATGTGCGATGCCGTTTTAACTTCCAATAAGGATCAAGGCCGGTGCTTACGTGCTATGCATGTGAGGCTCTGCCGATGAGGTCGTTTCATCTCCCTACTCTGATTCCAATAAGTCACCTCCTTAATTTTCGATGCACTTCCCTTTTTCTAGGCCTTGGGAATAGTTCCACTATGCACAACATTTTCTGTGCATAGCATTGAATGCATCTCTTTATAACTTAAAGCCAAGGCCTTTCTTCTTCTCTAAAGAGAAAATCATTTAGACCTTAAGGTGATCATCTTGAGAGACAAATCACAATTTATGGCTTGCAACCGGCCCCACGCTCATCGGCAACCATGGAAGGTGCCTATCGAGGAGATGGTTCCTCGCCTTACTGCGCGGATAGCAGATCCCCTACTCACCGACGCTCAATGTGACGCGGTGATATACGAGCTTCTGACTCGTAGGGGCTCTCCTCTTCCTATGGGCTCCATTTGGCTCCGGACGATCTTTCTAGCCGTGCTCGCCGATATTCCTCCTCACCCGGCAGAGATGACCCTGGCAATTCTTGATACGGCGGAGGATAAGATTTAGTGTTTCCACGAAGAATGCTTGATTACCCAGGCTCTGAAGGATCGCTCGGTTCATCTGCTGGGTCAGATAAGAGCACGGCGGGCTGTCATGTCTGCTTTTGATGATGAGCATGGTGCTAATCGGTGTGGATCAATCCCTCGTGAAGACCGCCATTTCGACGTGGTGGAGAGGGCAGAGAGGGAATTGGAGAATTTCGTATTTTTTTTGTTAACCCTTGTATTTCTGATCCCATATTTGGTGATCTTTTCCCTGTAGAGTAGTATATTTAGATCAATGTATTTCTCTTATTATTAACTGTTGAATGCTTTCTGTTGAATTTTTTTGTTTATCATATATTCGTATGTGCATCCCGCCTGTGTACATGAGCTTTATACTTTACCTTTGGGAATTTTCTTTAAGTGCGAACACTATCGTCATGTTGCCCGCAAATCAGCGTGTTTTGGATACCGTTTCCATTTAAGCAGGTATATAGTCGCGAATGCATGCTTAATGGAGTGTACACAAAAGACTTTCCTTGTTGCCTTTCGTAGCACATGATTTGTGCAAGTTTTGGATCGAGTATTGTCACGCCCCGCTTCCCGGTGTACGGCGAAGGGGACGGGACCGGTCCGATACGTATATACTTAGAAGTATATACGCTAAGCGTATCTAAGCAATATAAAATAAATACACAAGAGACAAGATATAAACCGAACAACAACTTTTATTTATTAACATTCTTTTGTACAATGCATGAAAAGGAAATACAACTGAAATAAAAACGATGCCTAAACAGTGGCATAACAGGAAATGAAAAGTACTGAATGGAAAAGTGTACAATGAAGCTAAAGTGTTGGATCTTCGGCAAACTGCTCCAAGTCTTCTGGAGATGGCTCGATCTTTGCCGGGTCGAAACCACCAGACAACATTCAAAGAAGAAAGAAATAGAATGTCGTCAGCGAACAGGTCGCTCGGTAAGTCCCAAAGATAAGAGGAGAAATAGAATAGACAGAGAGGAAGAGAGAGAGAGAGTAGCTTTTACAGTTGTATTATATTGTTGTATTTAGTGTTAACGCTGTTATTTGTAGCTTGGTAAAGAAGAATGCCAGTGTATACGAGAGGAGTCTCACTTGCCCCGGAGACTAAGTGTTAGTTATATGTATGCCCTAGAGGCCATTACTGTACATACGATGTATATTGTAATGGATGCTTGGACATATATAGGGAGGAATTTCTTGCTCGACATGATAGTATGCTATCTGGTTATACTTTATCTTAATATGTACTCTGATTGTCTCTATATTATATATTGATAAAGCCCTTAGGATATGTACTCGACTACTGGGACTATGATGAGATCATACTAGTGGGGCCACGGTAGTCGACGAGTACATCCTATAACTGTTTCTAGTCGAGGGTGTATCGAGACAGGGCATCGATACACCAGAGTAGACTAGCGTATACGCATCTTGACCCATATGATGGGCGATGGATGTGTAAGTGCACGGCGGCGCCCCGGCCGTCAGGCCGACGGCCAAATGCAGAAGCGGTGATCAACTTTAAATTTGCGGACTTTGCAAACCGGCACCACCGCGCACTAGACTTCGGATCGGGCCATTAAACTAGATCTAGCTAACAACAAGATGGGTTAGAGATGTACCGACTGATCCGAGTCCTCCGGTCTTCTCGTCGTCGTCCCGATCTCCCGCGGATCCTCCGGTCGTCGCCTCCTTGCCGGAAGGGCACCACATCGCCTGTATCTTTTACGGGCTCCCACCTCAATACCGAGGCAACTCGGGCGCGAAGTTGGCTAGCCGACGCGTCCAAGGGATGCTGTAGACTAGTGTGGAAACTTGTCTCTTTGGGGTTTAAGGGGTTGCCATGTATGGAGGAATTTTGCACAATGATTTTCATGGATGTTTGATGGAGAATTTGGAGCTTGCAAAATGAAAAGGGAGCTCGGCCAGCACCATTGTGCTCACTGGAAAAGAGAAAAAAATGTGAAGAGTGAAGCAAGCTCACTAGAATAAATTAATCCTCCTCATCCCTTCTCCTTGTTTTTCTCCAGCACACACAATGCAATCATATAAATTAATTTATCAAAAACCATCATAAAACAAAACAAGAGCTCACCATTATAAATTCATTCCAATTAAACTTCCCTCTCCAACAGTGGCCGGCCCATACTTTCCCATGTCAAACAGTGGCCGGCCCCACTCCAATTTCCAACACCAAAACACATCAAAAACCCATACCTTCTTTAATGCATGAAAAGCCAAAAAGATTTCATAATAATCCTTTTGCAAGAAACCCCCTCAACAAAATGTTAATTGCAAACTTGCAATTAACACCCTCCAACGAAAAGTCCGACCGGAAAGGAAAAAGAGAAAACCGGCCGGAACGGAATGCAAACTGGCAACCCCAGAAAACTGGTCCCGTAATAAATTACAGGAAAACCCCGATACTGTGCATACACACCCGCATCTGTATTCCGTCCGGATACAAATGCAAAGAGACAAAACTACACTATCAAATACTAAGATCCGGCTTAAGCCAAAGCCGGCTAGTAAAAACCGTCCGATCACGATCCGTGCAATACCGCACGTATCTGATCGAACCCTGCCATATCTCCATACGGCCTCTACAGCGTTTCGCCCGAAAGCTGAGTAACTGAAAGTGTGGCGGACTCTAAAGACTCGTCAATACAATGGCTGTGGATTTAACCACTAGCCCGTCAGAGGTATAAGCCAATACGTAACGGGCAACCAGCTATTGACTAAAAGGGACGTCGATGAGCGAACTCATCCTGACACCCTACTGAGCCTGTCAGTGACAATATCCGTGCAGTCCGGTCCGTTCGTCTATGAGTATCGCATGGCGGGCCTAGGGGGTTGGTAAAAGTCAGACCCCCAAAAGCGGTACAAGTCGTGTCGGAGTGTAGCCCAGAACACCCTGAGATACTACTGGAATACCTACCAGTAAATCTCCTTGCCTTGGCCAAGGACTTTGTGTAATGGCTCTCCTAGACACAGCACGACCTCACCCCCAATACCGGGAGAGACGAACCCCTGAAGATACGCTCACTGCCTCCATGTGGCTCGGGACTGTACCCAACTAAAACCTGTTTGCACGACTCCTTTGAGCCGTGGTAGGGTAGTAATCAAAGTACAGTGGGAACTCACACGAGACAAATGACGATCCCCAGGTCGAAGAACTAACCTGCACACATGTCACCAGGGAACTGCCATCTGACGTATGGTATATGACCAACTAGCATGTTCCCGGCGAGTCCTGTCCGGTGTACTCATAACCCAATGAGCACCTGTATACATCTTAGGTGATCCAACTGACACCAGTGGCTTGTGAGACCGGCCACCGCCCCTCGTCGGGGTCTCGACTGTATACACTAGTCTACTAATGGAGTATCGATGCCCGGTCTCGAAACTCCCACGACTAGGGACCTTTTAAGGATATGCTTGTAGACCCCCAGCTCCCACTTATATGATCGCCCTCATACTGCTGGTGGTCAAGCAAGAATCCTAGGGGCTCTATCAACGTGTAATAGCGACATGTCAGGTCACTTAAAGCAGTACACGATGATAAAGGTAAACCAGATAGCATACTATCATCTCGAGTAAGACTGTCCTACCGGGATAGGTCCTCCCTCAATCATTGCAATCACGTACCTGTGATCCAATAATTGACTCTGAGGGCACTACCTCCAACAATCTCCCACTTGCACTCAAGGCTAATTATTGCGATGTCGCATACTCACAGCCCGTGTGATACCGAACACCCAACTCCTCTACTAGTCAGTCTCACAAAGCTCGTTTGCGAAACTATTGCGTTCGAGGAATAGCCTTAGTGAGTGGATCCGCCTTGATGTTTCTTTCTATGTCTCTCTATATCTCAAGTTCGCGGAGAAACCCATCTCCCGAAAAGAGCAATACCTGCCTTAGAATGTGTCTGGATGTCTGATGGGACATAGCTCATAAATGAACTCCAAATCCAAACTTCTTAGACTGTATCGTCAACTGAACTTAATCAGTATCCTGCGCGCCATGCCTCCCTCAGTATTGCCTTGGACCACCTGTCCAAAATATTGCCCCTCATCAGAAGGAAAACTATAACTCTGACAACCTCCTTGTCGTCCATGTCACCTTGGAAGCCTGGAATGATAACTGTCTCCTGAATGAGGCTGTCGTTATCATCTCCCTAGAACATCCACTTATGTTCTAAAACTTCTTCCGATTTTTTCTCCAGGATTGGATTAATGTCAACTTATTGCATCTAGTGCAAGAACAACATCTGGTGTGGTACTTGACATCTCATGATTGACTCAATTGCCTGAGCAAGTGATCTGCCAATCATGCACGTCCCTCTCCCCTTTAGTCTGTAAGACACCTTTGGAGAGGGTGACTCCATTACCTGCAGGTACACTACCGTGCCAGGAGTCGTCCATCCTAAATACTCTTAGAATGCTGTCAAGTACCCTGATTGGGAAACCATCCAAATCTAGATCTAATACCCTAGATCCAGTAACCAGTATGTCTGATATAATACCCAATTCCTATGTGGAGAAACTACTGTGTGACGACCAAAGTATAACCGATCGTAGTGTAGGAGTTTCTTTTCCTACTCTGTGTATATCATCCAAATACCAGGATATCACACCCTACTACCTTCTCAACAGATCCATCCCCTATTCTGATGAAGTCAAACCCATGACTGTCACGTCAGAAATAGATGATCTATCTCCGCTACATCTGCTCTAGTCTATAAACAGACAGAAGCAACCTGTCCACCAATGCTTCCGCTGCTCCCACTGACTATGACAACCCTCTGGAAGAGTCATATAGACGTACACTTCTAAAACTAGTTTAGAACGACGCTATACTCATCCTCCCGCCTGGTCTCGCAGCTTGGAACAACAGCAATGGTAAGTGTGGGTAAACAAGAACTTTCCTGTCACCGTCCTTGAGGCTACCGGAGTACCTCTCGGGTGCCTGAAGTTTACCCACCTTATCTGCGGAGTGGCCAATGGAATGTCAATCCAGATTGAATCTTTAGGTTCCTTATCAAATCTTCAGTAATCGTTTGTGGTTCTGGAATCACTTCCAGTTCTACCATACTCCCACTAGTGTTTTCTGAAAAAATCCATTTTTAATAAAACTGTGGCGAGTCTAGAACAATATCGCTATTGTTCATCCAGATGGTAGAAAATCAACCCTCTTCATAGCCTGGGTCAACCCACAAACAGCCATTACAGAAACGTGCCTTGAGTTGTCCAGTGTCTGGTTTTAAGCATAAGCCGGACAACTCCCCGTACCTTAACATCGTTAAGATATGAACTGTTCTATATCCAATATAGAACCAGAGGCACTGATTTAATTGAACCAGATTCAAATCATGCAACTGTCTCCAGTGCATGTCAACTAAATGGAAGGAGGCCGATCAGCGTTACTCAACTTAGGAATACTTCCAATTATGAGTAACCTGAAAGAGAAGCAAGATCTCTTTATCTTTACTATCAACTGAATACCATACACAAGTATCTACATCTTCGATCACCTTGAAGAATCCCGATACTTGCTATACCTGGTTCTCTACTCTATTCAAATACCTATAACTCCTCAAAACTTAGACCCTGTGTTTCTACGAAACACATGTCTAAGAGCTAGAGAAGTTAAAAGTAAACAGAATATAGTATGAGGACCAACCCCTCTGTCCTAATGGACACTGGACAACATACAATACTCTGTATAAGTCCGCTGAGTCTAACAACTCTTTCACTGTGTGTCGTAGGTTGAAAACTGTACTTATGGTTAAGAAGAATTACACCGCTGTTCAATGCCCCTTACCTAACCATCCGCTGATATAGGTAAATGTCATAGACATAATTTCAAAAAAGTATATCTCACTCTATGAAAATAGACGTACAGATACATCGATTTGAAATTGGTGCATAACGGCGGATATTCAAAACCAAATACTTGCCGTCCGGCAAATAACCCAGGTGACTTCCTCAAATATCACCGATTACAACGAATCCCGATATAATGAGGACAATCACCTAATTCCCAATAGCTTACTCCCACTCATCATCTGTAAAACCATACAGATGTGAGAATCATACTTGGTAAATACATACCCTGGAGCAAGTGTCTAATCGGGAAATCAGTTTTCCTTTAACTGTACACAGTGAAACTGAAACATTGAAATGTTTCGATGGGGTATCCTGGTATTCTTAGTAATGCCTCTTCCAGATTCACGACTGTAACCGTATAATTCTTTGCCACCTCTCCAAATCCCTTCATATGTCTTTAGTCTTTACCTTCTGCACACCCCTTTGGGCCAAATGGTTTTCTTCCTTCCCTACCGTTCGGCACCAGCCTATGGTTTGGAAGAAGACTATCCAATAAGCATAATGGGTGTACTGTCCTAGTCCTAGGAGCACTCGCAATGCGAGAGAAGGTGAAGATAAAAGACACTTGAATGTACTTTATTCCTATTTCTCCTGAACCAGGATCCATCCCCGAACTGGAACAAGTTCCTTTCGAGTTTGTATATAACCATACGATGGATTATCCAATAAAATGGGATCTTCGTAGTGATACGGAGTGTCCTGGAGAAATACAAAGGTGATTTAGGATTGGCGAAGAAATACTTGGTTCGGTCGTGAATAGCAGTCGCAATTTACTTTGCCCTCTTACTAATCCCTTGTTTTGTCTGAACTTAATACCTTCTGTACACCGTTTAGGCTAACTGGTTTTCTTCATTCCCTACCGGTCGGCACCAGCCTATGGTTTGGAAGAAGACTATCCAATTTGCGTAATAGGTGTACTACTCCTAAACCAAGGAGTACTCGCAACCTGAGAGAAGGTGAAAAGAAAAGACAACTGAATAATCCTATTCGTTTTCTCCAGAACCGGAAACCATCCTCGAATTCCTTCGAGTTCGTATCTAACCATACGATGGTTTTGTCCAATGGAAGTGGACGTTCGTAGTAATACGGGGTGTCCTGGAGAAAAGGGTAAAAGTAGGAGTGGCAATGAGGTCTGCAACTCTGACAATCCAAAAGCCGGTGTTTAAGAAGGTTCGGTCAACTTGGTCACTGAGTCAAAGTCTTAGGGTCGGGTCAAATGGTCGCTGCCAAGAGAGAGAGAAAAGAAACACTCAGCGTGCACTCTAACCTAGATCAGAATGGTCACCAATTTATCTAATCTGGAAACCTCCCACTGTACCTCAAATTCTCCTCCAAACCTGAAAGAAGAATTAGTCGGGGTTACTCGAGGAGTAAACTAACTCATCAGTGGGAATCGGGATCCAACTATCATTGCATGATAACGTGACGGAATCCGCTCACGCTATCACACTCCAGAAGGTATGCGCATATCTGGCAAGTTTCAGTTCTTTTGAAACTCCCGATGTGATTTCTGCCCCATGCTCTTATGACCTTGGCGAAGGTCAACAAATCATAAGTCACATGTCAAGTTCTACCCGTCATTATCCAGGTTAATTTGAATCCACCCGTACAAGCCCTTGACGAAGGTCAACAAGGCTGTACGACTGTCCCAAACCAATGCATCTATCTATGCAGCAGAAAGGTAACAAGCAGCTACCATACACTATGTCTTGACGAAGGTCAACAAACATAGCATGAATACTACGTGCTACCCGTCTGAAACGACGGAGGGCTACGAATGGTTTCTGGCGAAAACCTTTAACGTAATGAACTTGATATCGTTGAAGGAACGGATAGCTTTTAAAAATTATAGTGACGAAAACCGTTGCTAAAGAGGTCACTCCCGGTGAAGGGATCTCGGCTCTTTCCCCGTAGAATGGGGTGCAGGATATTCCAAATGAATACCACGGTGCAAAGCAAAAGTAATCGGCTATAGTGAAGTTAATGCCCTGACGCAAACTTCTGTCCAAAGGGTCACTCCCGGTGAAGGGATCTCGGCCCTTGCCTCGTCGACTGAGGAGCAGGATATTCTAATGAATACCACGATGCAAAACAGAAATGAACGTCCTTGCAATAACAGCTTTTTGAAAAGTGTTCCAACAACATCAGATAAGGTTTGTTTTTAACTTGCATTGATCCAAATCAATGCAGTCCCATCAATTGATCACACCACAAAGAACGAAAATATACTGACGTACGTATATGCCATCCGCATTCGCCACTGGGTCCCGTCATCACCCGTTAGGTTAGCTAACTAACGGCAGAGCGGGGACTGGACTAGCGCGGATGAAAAACATATACAACATCTACTAATATATATACCAATATATAGTATTTCGCTCAAGGCGTGAAAGAAATGCAACATCTCAGAGAATGTACAGCATCACAGAAACAATACAGATATCTGGGATCCCCAGGTTTCACAGAGCCGCTGAAACCCGACGTTCCCCTGGTCATGTGGATAGCCTGTGCAATGAAATCCTATACCCCCTACGAGTGCGGCGAATAGCCAGCCAATCCTGGAATGAAGCCCCCTCCGTCCCAATGCCATGAGATGCGGGCTTGTTGCCTTCTAGAACCCGGCTATCCGTGCACCCCTCCGCGGGGTAACCCTAGTACAGAAAGTAAAATATACATACACCGGGTACATCGACCGCAACCAGGTCGTGCCCCAAAAGAATAATACAATCAGGCAGTGACGGCAGTCCACATGTCGGACGCTCGCCCCGCAATATCAAATGTACATAATACGACAGCACTGCACTAGCATTGCAACCAGGCTATCCCCCACGACCGATCCGCAACATCACAGCATAAACATAGAACATCAACGTGAAAGTCACGTTCGCAAATCCGTCTAACCGGGCTATAGCAGTTAGACCGGATTTACCGATCGAGTAACATTCACGGTCGCAGATATAATGTAAATACTGTGAAAAATGTGTTTAAAATTTTCCGATTGATCAAACAATTAACAAGTGGGCCCCCAAACAAAACTGTAGCAGTTAAAGAAAACCTGGACCCAATTTTAATATCCCAAAACCCCTGAAATAAGCCCATAAGCCCACTGCAAAAAAATAAACACACGAGCCCACAAACTTGCGGCGGAAGCGCGGCCATAAGAGGGGTTTGGCCGCCCTTCCGCGGTCGTACGGAGGGATCGTGCTACGAAATTTTTCCAGTGTTCTCACATCTCCCTGCACATCATTCTGAGACCAACAGAAAAATTTTTCGAGACCAAAAATTTTCAACAGAAACTGATGCGAAGGTAATACGGGTTTTGGAACTTTTTGATCAATCGGAAATGCAAACACATTACACAAAGCTAGACGAAGTTAATGGAGAGGCTCTGATACCACTGTAAGTGCACGGCGGCGCCCCGGCCGTCAGGCCGACGGCCAAATGCGGAAGCGGTGATAAACTTTAAATTTGCGGACTTTGCAAACCGGCACCACCGCGCACTAGACTTCGGATCGGGCCATTAAACTAGATCTAGCTAACAACAAGACGGGTTAGAGATGTACCGACTGATCCGAGTCCTCCGGTCTTCTCGTCGTCGTCCCGATCTCCCGCGGATCCTCCGGTCGTCGCCTCCTTGCCGGAAGGGCACCACATCGCCTGTATCTTTTACGGGCTCCCACCTCAATACCGAGGCAACTCGGGCGCGAAGTTGGCTAGCCGACGCGTCCAAGGGATGCTGTAGACTAGTGTGGAAACTTGTCTCTTTGGGGTTTAAGGGGTTGCCATGTATGGAGGAATTTTGCACAATGATTTTCATGGATGTTTGATGGAGAATTTGGAGCTTGCAAAATGAAAAGGGAGCTCGGCCAGCACCATTGTGCTCACTGGAAAAGAGAAAAAAATGTGAAGAGTGAAGCAAGCTCACTAGAATAAATTAATCCTCCTCATCCCTTCTCCTTGTTTTTCTCCAGCACACACAATGCAATCATATAAATTAATTTATCAAAAACCATCATAAAACAAAACAAGAGCTCACCATTATAAATTCATTCCAATTAAACTTCCCTCTCCAACAGTGGCCGGCCCATACTTTCCCATGTCAAACAGTGGCCGGCCCCACTCCAATTTCCAACACCAAAACACATCAAAAACCCATACCTTCTTTAATGCATGAAAAGCCAAAAAGATTTCATAATAATCCTTTTGCAAGAAACCCCCTCAACAAAATGTTAATTGCAAACTTGCAATTAACACCCTCCAACGAAAAGTCCGACCGGAAAGGAAAAAGAGAAAACCGGCCGGAACGGAATGCAAACTGGCAACCCCAGAAAACTGGTCCCGTAATAAATTACAGGAAAACCCCGATACTGTGCATACACACCCGCATCTGTATTCCGTCCGGATACAAATGCAAAGAGACAAAACTACACTATCAAATACTAAGATCCGGCTTAAGCTAAAGCCGGCTAGTAAAAACCGTCCGATCACGATCCGTGCAATACCGCACGTATCTGATCGAACCCTGCCATATCTCCATACGGCCTCTACAGCGTTTCGCCCGAAAGCTGAGTAACTGAAAGTGTGGCGGACTCTAAAGACTCGTCAATACAATGGCTGTGGATTTAACCACTAGCCCGTCAGAGGTATAAGCCAATACGTAACGGGCCACCAGCTATTGACTAAAAGGGACGTCGATGAGCGAACTCATCCTGACACCCTACTGAGCCTGTCAGTGACAATATCCGTGCAGTCCGGTCCGTTCGTCTATGAGTATCGCATGGCGGGCCTAGGGGGTTGGTAAAAGTCAGACCCCCAAAAGCGGTACAAGTCGTGTCGGAGTGTAGCCCAGAACACCCTGAGATACTACTGGAATACCTACCAGTAAATCTCCTTGCCTTGGCCAAGGACTTTGTGTAATGGCTCTCCTAGACACAGCACGACCTCACCCCCAATACCGGGAGAGACGAACCCCTGAAGATACGCTCACTGCCTCCATGTGGCTCGGGACTGTACCCAACTAAAACCTGTTTGCACGACTCCTTTGAGCCGTGGTAGGGTAGTAATCAAAGTACAGTGGGAACTCACACGAGACAAATGACGATCCCCAGGTCGAAGAACTAACCTGCACACATGTCACCAGGGAACTGCCATCTGACGTATGGTATATGACCAACTAGCATGTTCCCGGCGAGTCCTGTCCGGTGTACTCATAACCCAATGAGCACCTGTATACATCTTAGGTGATCCAACTGACACCAGTGGCTTGTGAGACCGGCCACCGCCCCTCGTCGGGGTCTCGACTGTATACACTAGTCTACTAATGGAGTATCGATGCCCGGTCTCGAAACTCCCACGACTAGGGACCTTTTAAGGATATGCTTGTAGACCCCCAGCTCCCACTTATATGATCGCCCTCATACTGCTGGTGGTCAAGCAAGAATCCTAGGGGCTCTATCAACGTGTAATAGCGACATGTCAGGTCACTTAAAGCAGTACACGATGATAAAGGTAAACCAGATAGCATACTATCATCTCGAGTAAGACTGTCCTACCGGGATAGGTCCTCCCTCAATCATTGCAATCACGTACCTGTGATCCAATAATTGACTCTGAGGGCACTACCTCCAACAGGATGATCCCATATCCATCGGTGTTTGACATCAAGGATAGTGTACGGGTGCTCAGTGGAGACTGGGTACACTGGACGGACTCGCCGAGAACTCCCAGATGGTATTATACCTCACGTCAGATGGCAGTTCTCCGGTGACACTGGTACAGAGTAGTCTGTTGACCTGAGATCGTCATAGAGTCTTGTGTGATTCCCACTGTGCTTTGATTTCCATCATACCACATCCAAGAGGGCATGCAAAAAGATGGCTTTTAGGTACAGTCCCGAATCACATGGAGGCAATGAGCGATAGGAGGGGATTCGTCTCTCCCGGTATAGGGAGTTGATGTTGTGCTGTGTTCGATTGGCTATAACCAGAAATCCCTGGCCAGGGTTGCTGAGATTTACTGGTAAGTGTTATCAGTAGTTTCTCGAACTATTATAGACCTCATATCGACAAGACTTATCGAGCTACTGGGGTCTGACGTTTACCACCCCTAGGCGAGATATGCGACATATCAGACGACGAGACCGGACTGTACGGTAGTGTTACTGATTGGATTCGCAGGAGTACTAGCGGGCTTGCTTGTTGATCTTCTGATCGCTCAATACCCGGATGGCCGTTACGTTTAGCAGACCGCTTACGACTTGTGGGTGATTGATATGATCACCACCTACTGCCGGCGTATTGACGAGTCTTTAGAGTCCTACATAGGGGTTTCCTGGCTCAAGCGAAACGGAGTAGGAGCACATATGTGATATGTGCGGGACCGAGATTAATACGATATGAGATACCATATTCTATTCTCGTGATTTGTAACATTGATCGGTTTTATGCGATATAGCCGGGTTATCGGATCAAGTGTTGATTCGATAAGTTGTTACACATGATATTAGTCGGTTATAGCCGGATTATTAAATCAAGAGTTGATTTAATAATTTAATGTATAATTATATATTTGATATATTACATTGCATTAAATAGTATTAGCTCACTTAAGATTTATTTTCTCACTTGTTTGTGCACATTGTTTATATGTGATATATGCAAGTGTACATGATTGTATCATGCTTGATGATACATCAAAGATGGGTGTATGAGACTTATACCAAGATTAGGATAAAGATTAGGGTTTTGTTTATATCTTAAGAATAAGAAAAGAGAAAGACTTTGTCAAAGTTCTCAAGCTTTCATGAAGCTTGTGGAAACATTGACAAAGTCAACTCTTTTGTCATTCTTAAGGATATTTAGTTAACCCAACCCTTAACCTAATGCTTTGGTTAATTCTCTACATGAGTTAAGCATGATAGCTTAACTCACCCATGGTTACATTATTGAGAGGATAATAATTCATATGATGAGATTATTCTTTCTTCTTCTTCTTCTTCATCAAGCTCCATGAAAAGCTTACTAGCTCCAATGGTGCCATGAGAAAAAGTGTGAGAAAATCAATTCTAAAGTGAGCCCACTTCTTACTCCTTCATCCTCTATCACTTGCCATGTAGTAGGGTGTGTTCTCTTCACAAAGTTCATGAACTAGTGAAGGAATAGCTTGAGTTAGTGTCTCCCCGACGTAGATCATCTTCGGCCTCGAAGTCATCGAAGCAAGCATGTTCGTTCATCTTGTGAAGCTTCTCTAGAGTCCGGAGTTCACGATCGCAGCGATGGGGACATCTACACAGAGCTAATGAAGTGAAGGACCGGATCTACAAAGGTTGTAATTGTTAGTGTATATGCCCTAGAGGCCATTACTGTATCATACTAGTATGTATATTACTTGATGGAAGCTTGGGATATTCACAGTTGTACAGACAATCTTGCTCAATATAGTAGTATGCTGCTTGGTTTGTCTCTGCTTTAATGTGTACATATGTGTTTATTTATTATATCACCTATACGCATTAGTAGAGCCCTTAGGATCTTTGCTTGATTACCGGCGTTGTGATGGCGATCACACTCGTGGGGGCTGGGTAATCTACAAGCACATCCTTATACATGTCCCTAGTCGTAGGAGTATCGAGATAGGGCATCGATACTCCGGAGTAGACTAGCGTATGCGCTTCTCATCCCAGCATGGGAGACGGTCTGTCCCACAGCCGTCAGTACGTCGTACTTGAGATAGTATACGGGTGCTCGTTAGGTTACGAGTACACTGGATAGGACTCGTCGGGAACTGATGGTTGGTATTATACCTATCGTCAGTTATCAGTTCCCAGGTGACATGAGTACAGCTTAGTCCGCTGACTTGACACTGTCACTTCGCCTCGAGTGTGTTCCCACTGTTCTTTGATTACTACCCTACCACGGCTCTACTGAGTCGTGCAAACAGGTAGTAGTTGGGTGCAGTCCCGAAGCACTTGGAGGCAGTGACGGTTAGACAGGATTCGTCTCTCCCGGTATTGGGGGTTGACATCGCGCTGTGTCTAGGAGAGCCATTACACGAGTAGTCCCTGGCCAGGGCAAGCGAGATATACTGGTATGTTTCCAGTGTTATCTCAGGGTGTATTGGGCTTCACTCCGACACGACTTGTACCGCTTTTAGGGGACTGACGTTTACCGCCCCCCTAGGCCCGCCATGCGATGTATCAGACGAACAGACCGGACTGTACGGAGATTGTCACATACAGGCTCAGTAGGAGTTCGGATGGGTTCACCTCATCGGCCTTCTTATCGATATCTAACTGGGGACCGTTACGTACAGCTAGTGCCGCTTGCGGTCTGTGGTTAAACCCACTGCCAGCGTAGTGTCGAGTCTTTAGAGTCCCACACAGAGAGTTTCCCTGCACTGAGCGAAACGTGTAGAGGCCGTATGGTTTTACGGCAGGGCTACGATCACTTACGTACACTTGTGTGCGTGTGGTGTTCGGGCAGGCAATACTAGTGGGCTTTGGTTTAAGCCGGATCCTAGTATTGCACGGATGGATTTGTTTTGTCTTCTGCGCATCCGCATTCTACGGAATGCGGATGCAGGTGTGTATGCACAGTTTTCCGGAGCGATGAAGGAGGAGGTGCCTCATTAGGGTTTTGGCAGTTGGTTCGGCCAAAACCGTTATGTGGCAGGCTCATTAGGGTTTTGACAGTTCGTTTGGTCAAAACCATTATGAGCCGGGGACATTATTTACTAATCCTTTCATTGATAATTATGTTATGGCTAATTACATTGACCATTTGACCATCTTGACTTTGTTGACAATTTGACCAAAGTTGACTATGATCTTCTTGAAAGATCTAAAGTATTCTTTAGTTTTCTTTTTATTATGATAATGGTCATGTCATTTGTAGCCATCAAACTTTATCTTGATGGGATTAGCAATGATGTTGTTTTTGCATTATTGCAACCATGGTTACTTTTCTTTGTATCATAATTTCTTTCTCACTCTCTCTCTTGGTTTTTCAAGTGAGAAGAAAAGAAATGAACCATGGTTGTTGATCCTCCTTCTTCTTCCTCCTCTTGATTAATCTTTTGATCTCATGTGTTGAGAGATAAAGATCCCACAAAGACGAAACCATCCATTGATCATTTCTACACAACCTAGGGCTTCTAGATTATCAATCTCTTTGCCCTAGTTATCTCGGCTCGAGGTGGAGCTCGGTGCACATCTCTCGGGTGGATCGTCTTCGACTCAAGGAGGCCGCGGAGGTGACCAAAGTCCGGATCAACCCTCGGAGCAAGCAAGGAGAAGAACAACAAGAAGAGAATGAGTTCAAGTTGGGTGACCAAAGTCCGGATCAACCCTTGGAGCAAGTAAGGAGAAGAACAACAAGAAGAGAAGGAGTTCAAGTTGAGGTATAACCCCTAACCGAGTAGATAAATCTCTAGTTAGGATGATGCTAGTGTATTGTTTAGCAAAGATCCGGCTTTTACGGTCCATGTTACCAAGTCCAGAAAAAATTTTGTTTTACCGTTTCCGCAACCCCGAAAGTACCGGGAGAGGTAACGTGGACATAACAGTGGTATCAGAGCCTAACTAAACACACCCTAGCATGTTAGCAAAGTGTTTAGAACATCGACCGAACGGAAAAACCGAAAAAACACCCCGGAAACCCTGATTCTCTGCCGATTTTTTTCTGCTCAAAAGATAATAAATCATATCTTAAAAATCGGCTCAGGCTTTTATTAGAACAGGCAAGAAAAATGATCGCACGAGTCGACCAACTCACCGCGGTTCCGCGGCAGAAGCTTGCTTCTGCTGCGGAACCGCGGCCGAGTTGACTCGGCCGTAGATCATTTTTGTTGCAGTTTGTTTCTGGTGGGTTTTTAGGATTTTTGGTATATGACTTTTCTGCCCAGATTTTCCAGAAAGCAAAAGTTGTTTTTGGGGCTCAAAAATCCGTATTTTTGGTCGATGTTCTGTAGACTTTGGCTAATGGTTATCTCTGTAATGTTGTATGTGTATTGAACGTCTACTAATCGCTATACGTCGATTAGTGGGGGTTATACATATCTGTGATCTGTGTTGTTGATGGTTTGTGTATATGAACTCGTTGGATTGTCGCGGATGAATAGCCGGGGTGGATGTGAGATGAGAGTTTCTTTTTCTTTCATTCATGTAATAAATTTGTAAATTGATGTAATATTATTTTTATGGCCGCACAACCGGGTCGGGGTTGTAGCCGTCATTGTATAATTCTTTTTACTGTTTTTGCTTCTAGTATAGACCCATGGAGGGGGTGCACAAACTACCGGGTATCTCGAAGTGCCGAGTGGCCTACTCACGGCGTTGAGGGAGGTTGCTTCGCTTCGGGTACTTGGCGGGTAGTTTGCCGCACCCGTAGGGGTCTTGGGTGGGGTATTGGCTATTCATCGCGACCGTGTAATCCGCTTTTCGTTGCAGGCTCGAACGAATCGCGGGTTCCTAGTATATCCAAAGTGTTCATCTGTGATCTGGATTGGTTATCATTGCTGTATATCTATATATAATAACTATTTAGGCGTTGCTTATGTTTTACAGCCGCGCTAGCCCAGCCCCCGCTCTGTCGTTAGTTAAGTAACCTAACGGGTGATGACGGGGCCCCGTGGCGAATGCGAATGGCATAAGCGTACGTCATATTTTGGTTGTTTTCTGCAATGGTAGGATTTAAATGATGGGATGCATTAAAAGAACTAATGCAAGAAAATAAACCTAAAAGACGTTGTTGGAACAAGTTTTTCAAAAAGCTGTTATTGCAAGGACGTTCATTTTTGTTTTGCATCGAGGTATTCGGTTATAAATGCCCAGCACCTCAGTCGACGAGGCAAGGGCCGAGATCCCTTCATCGGGAGTGACCCCTTGGACAAAAGTTTGCGTCAGGGTAATAACTTCGCTATAGTCGATTATTCTTGCTTTGCATCGAGGTATTCAGTTCGGAATATCCTGCACCTCATTCGACGAGGAAAGAGCCGAGATCCCCTCACAGGGAGTGACCTCTTTAGCAAAAGTTTTCGTCACTATATTTTCAAAAAAGTGTATCACGTTCCTTCAACGATATCAAGTTCATTACGTCAACGGGTTTTTCGCCAAAAACCCATCCGTAGCCCTCCGTCGTTTCTTATAAGTTATACTTAGTATTTGTGCCGCGTTTGTTGACTGTGTCAAGGCGTAGTGAACGGTAGCTAAGTGTAGCTTATTTGCTGGATACAATGTGATTGGTTAGGACATTTGTATAACCTTGTTGACTGTGTCAAGGGTTATGCAGGTGGATTTAATGCAATCAAGATAATGACGGGATGAACTTGACTAGGACTCTTTGATTTGTTGACTGTGTCAAGATCACTTGGGTCCTAGGGGCAAAAACCACATCGGGAGTTTCAAAAGAACTGAAACTTGCAGATTTAGCATACCTTCTGGAGTGTAGGGACTAGAGTGGATTCCATCTCGGTCATCACACAATGATAGTTGGATCCCGATCCCGCTGATGAGTTGGATTACTCTCGGGAGATTATTTCACTTAACAATCAATGCTATAAACCTAGTAGGTGTCTAGAAAGGTGTTAGCGGGGTTACGCCCCCAGGGAAAAGAGGTTCTTAAATTAAGGGACTTCGCGAAAGCGTTGGAAAACCTCCCTCGAAGTACCGACACTAGCCTGGCTGAAAGGTTAAGCAAGTATTGTGACGTGAATTAAATCCTGACTAGTTCTTCTTTTAAAAGGTTTTAAGAAGAATTTGAGGAAACAGTGGGAGACATCCTGGTTAGATAAACTAATAAACCATTCTAATCTTGCAAGAGCATACGCTGAGTGTTTCTTCTCTCTCTCTCCAGGCAGCAACCTTTTCACGCCCTAATCAAGATAATAAAATGTATCGCTTAACCGATCCGAATTCTTATTCGGGGCTGGGGAAAGTTGGTTCAGCTCTAACTTGTGACAACAGTCATGAGTATGAGAATGGGAAAGGGGATTGTATGGATTTCCAGGATACCCAGTTGAAGAAGAAGCATGGTTTTGCATCTACTTCAGGTGTTCTTGTAATTGAGAACTATTTTACGGTCAGCCCTACCTCCTGGGTACTTGATACCGGATCAGGATCCCATATCTGTAATTTATTGCAGGGACTGAGAAAAAGTAGGAAAGTTGCACCGGGTGATATGTCGCTCAGAGTAGCGAACGGAGCACAAGTTAATGCGGCAGCCATCGGTGAATATCACTTAGTATTGCCAAATGGCAAGACTATGATTTTGAACGATTGCTACTATGTACCCTCCATGGTTTGCAACATCATATCAGTTTCTTTACTCGATAAAGATGGATATATCTTTGTTCTTGACAAGAATATCATGAACATTTACCTTCATAAGGTACTGGTTGCAGAGGGTACACTGTGTAATGGTATCTACGTTCTAAATCAGAATACAGTTCTCAATATACAAAACACACGCAAGAGGAAGAATTCAGATACGAATGAATCCTACTTGTGGCATTGTAGACTTGGTCATATCGGAGAGAAAAGACTGAGTAAGTTGCATAAAGATGGACTCTTGGATGCGTTCGAGTTTTCATCTTATGAAACTTGTCAGTCTTGTCTCAAAGGCAAGATGACCAAATCTCCGTTCACCGGACATGGAGAAAGAGCAGCAGAGCTCTTGGGACTCGTACATAGTGATGTATGTGGTCCGATGTCTATACATGCAAGGGGTGGGTTCTCGTACTTCATCACATTCACTGACGATCTCTCTAGGTTCGGATATGTGTATCTGATGAAACACAAATCTGAAGCTTTTGAGAAATTCAAGGAATTTAGAAACGAAGTAGAGAACCAGACTGGAAAAAGTATCAAGATCCTCCGGTCTGATAGAGGAGGGGAGTACTTAAGCACGGAATTCCTAGATTACTTAAAAGAGAATGGTATTCTCTCTCAGCTTACTCCTCCTTATACACCACAGCACAACGGTGTATCGGAGCGGAGGAATCGTACCCTATTGGATATGGTTCGCTCCATGATGAGTAGTGCCGAGTTACCTCTTTCATTCTGGGGATATGCACTTCAAACTACAGCACATCTATTGAATCAAGTTCCATCCAAATCCGTGCCTAAGACTCCGTATGAAATATGGAGTGGTAAGAGTTTGTATCTTAAACGTATTAAGATTTGGGGTTACCCAGCTTATGTCAAAAAGCAGAACCCAGACAAACTTGAGGCACGGGCAGTTTTGTGTAAGTTTGTGGGATACCCAAAAGATTCAAGTGGGTATCTATTCTACCATGCAGAGGAACAGAAGAAAATTGTTTCAAGAAATGCCACATTTTTAGAAAAAGAATTTCTTGTTAAAAAAATTAGTGGAAGCACGGTAGAACTGGATGAAATTCCAGAAACACAAGCTTTAACAAAAGATTTGGTGGAACCGCTAGATTCAGTTACAACCAACGAACCTCAGCCACTCCGCAGATCTGGTAGGATTTCTCATCCGCCTGAGAGATACTACGGTTTTCTCATTGACGGGGATCGAGAGGATTGCATCTTGGAAGAAGATGACCCTACCAGTTTCAGGCAGGCCATTTTCAGAAGGGACTCTGATAAGTGGCAGGAAGCAATGCAATCCGAAATGGAGTCCATGTACGCCAATAAAGTGTGGACCTTGGATATTGCTCCACCTGGGGTAAAACCCGTTGGATGCAAATGGATCTACAAAAGGAAACTTGGTGTAGATGGGCAGGTGGAAACCTATAAGGCTAGACTCGTTGCAAAAGGTTTTCGTCAAAGACCTGGTTTGGACTATGACGAAACTTTTTCTCCGGTGGCTATGCTCAAATCCATTCGGATCCTACTTGCCATTGCTGCCTTCCATGACTATGAAATCTGGCAGATGGATGTTAAAACGGCTTTCCTGAACGGCTGTTTGGAAGAGTGCGTTTACATGGATCAACCAGAAGGTTTCGTAGACAGTGGGAGCAGCGGAAAGGTGTGCAAGTTGCTTAAATCCATTTATGGATTAAAGCAGGTATCGCGGAGCTGGAACATCTGTTTTGATGAGGCAATCAAGGAATTTGATTTCATCAAGAACGAGGATGAACCTTGTGTCTATAAGAAGATTGTAGGACGAACTGTCGTATTCCTAGTCTTGTACGTGGACGACATTCTTTTGATAGGAAATGACATTCCTATGCTACAATCGGTCAAGCTATTTTTGTCACATCGGTTCTCCATGAAGGACCTGGGTGATGCCTCGTACATTCTGGGGATCAAGATCTATAGAGATAGATCCAAGAAACTACTGGGACTTTCGCAGTCCAGGTACATAGAGACCGTACTAAAGAGATTTAGTATGGAGGGTTCCAAGCGCGGTAACATACCCGCATTGCACGGAATTACCCTCTCCAAGAAGATGTCTCCTAAGACTGACGAGGAGAGGGTTCGCATGAGCACTATACCCTACGCTTCGGCGGTAGGATCTATAATGTATGCGATGCTATGTACAAGACCAGATGTAGCTTACGCGCTGAGCGCGGTAAGCCGGTATCAGTCAGACCCAGGTGAGGACCACTGGACAGCAGTGAAGAACATTCTCAAGTACCTGAGAAGGACTAAGGAGATATTCCTGGTTTACGGTAATGGAGACCTCAGGGTCGAGTCCTTTACCGATTCAAGCTTCCAGAGTGACAAAGATGACAGCAAGTCTATCTCGGGTTTTGTGTTTACCCTCAACGGAGGGGCAGTATGTTGGAGGAGTTCCAAGCAGGATACCGTCGCAGACTCGACGATGGAGGCTGAATACATTGCTGCAAGCGATGCCGCAAAAGAGGCGGTCTGGATGAAGAAGTTCATTAGTGAACTTCACGTGGTTCCGTCCATTGTTGACCCAATACCTTTGTATTGCGATAACAATGGGGCTATAGCTTTAGCGAAGGAACCAAGGTCCCATCAGAAATCCAGGCACATCTTAAGGCGGTATCACCTGATCAGGGAGATCATTGATCGCCAGGAGATCGAGGTGCGGAGAGTGGACACAAAGGACAATACAGCGGACCCATTCACGAAGGCCTTACCCCAGACTCAGTTCGAGCGGCTGATCGAGATGATAGGTCTTCGATACGCCAGTACATGGCCTTAGTGCAAGTGGGAGATTGTTAGTGTATATGCCCTAGAGGCCATTACTGTATCATACTAGTATGTATATTACTTGATGGAAGCTTGGGATATTCACAGTTGTACAGACAATCTTGCTCAATATAGTAGTATGCTACTTGGTTTGTCTCTGCTTTAATGTGTACATGTGTGTTTATTTATTATATCACCTATACGCATTAGTAGAGCCCTTAGGATCTTTGCTTGATTACCGGCGTTGTGATGGCAATCACACTCGTGGGGGCTGGGTAATCTACAAGCACATCCTTATACATGTCCCCAGTCGTGGGAGTATCGAGATAGGGCATCGATACTCCGGAGTAGACTAGCGTATGCGCTTCTCATCCCAGCATGGGAGACGGTCTGTCCCACAGCCGTCAGTACGTCGTACTTGAGATAGTATACGGGTGCTCGTTAGGTTACGAGTACACTGGACAGGACTCGTCGGGAACTGATGGTTGGTATTATACCTATCGTCAGTTATCAGTTCCCAGGTGACATGAGTACAGCTTAGTCCGCTGACTTGACACTGTCACTTCGCCTCGAGTGTGTTCCCACTGTTCTTTGATTACTATCCTACCACGGCTCTACTGAGTCGTGCAAACAGGTAGTAGTTGGGTGCATTCCCGAAGCACTTGGAGGCAGTGACGGTTAGACAGGATTCGTCTCTCCCGGTATTGGGGGTTGACATCGCGCTGTGTCTAGGAGAGCCATTACACGAGTAGTCCCTGGCCAGGGCAAGCGAGATATACTGGTAGGTTTCCAGTGTTATCTCAGGGTGTATTGGGCTTCACTCCGACACGACTTGTACCGCTTTTAGGGGACTGACGTTTACCGCCCCCCTAGGCCCGCCATGCGATGTATCAGACGAACAGACCGGACTGTACGGAGATTGTCACATACAGGCTAAGTAGGAGTTCGGATGGGTTCACCTCATCGGTCTTCTTATCGACATCTACCTGGGGACCGTTACGTACAGCTAGTGCCGCTTGTGGTTTGTGGTTAAACCCACTGCCAGCGTAGTGTCGAGTCTTTAGAGTCCCACACAGAGAGTTTCCCTGCACTGAGCGAAACGTGTAGAGGCCGTATGGTTTTACGGCAGGGCTACGATCACTTACGTACACTTGTGTGCGTGTGGTGTTCGGGCAGGCAATACTAGTGGGCTTTGGTTTAAGCCGGATCCTAGTATTGCACGGATGGATTTGTTTTGTCCTCTGCGCATCCGCATTCTACGGAATGTGGATGCAGGTGTGTATGCACAGTTTTCCGGAGCGATGAAGGAGGAGGTGCCTCATTAGGGTTTTGGCAGTTGGTTCGGCCAAAACCGTTATGTGGCAGGCTCATTAGGGTTTTGACAGTTCGTTTGGTCAAAACCATTATGAGCTGGGGACATTATTTACTAATCCTTTCATTGATAATTATGTTATGGCTAATTACATTGACCATTTGACCATCTTGAATTTGTTGACAATTTGACCAAAGTTGACTATGATCTTCTTGAAAGATCTAAAGTATTCTTTGGTTTTCTTTTTATTATGATAATGGTCATGTCATTTGTAGCCATCAAACTTTATCTTGATGGGATTAGCAATGATGTTGTTTTTGCATTATTGCAACCATGGTTACTTTTCTTTGTATCATAATTTCTTTCTCACTCACTCTCTTGGTTTTTCAAGTGAGAAGAAAAGAAATGAACCATGGTTGTTGATCCTCCTTGTTCTTCCTCCTCTTGATTAATCTTTTGATCTCATGTGTTGAGAGATAAAGATCCCACAAAGACAAAACGATCCATTGATCATTTCTACACAACCTAGGGCTTCTAGATTAGCAATCTCTTTGCCCTAGTTATCTCGGCTCGAGGTGGAGCTCGGTGCACATCTCTCGGGTGGATCGTCTTCGACTCAAGGAGGCCGCGGAGGTGACCAAAGTCCGGATCAACCCTCGGAGCAAGCAAGGAGAAGAACAACAAGAAGAGAAGGAGTTCAAGTTGGGTGACCAAAGTCCGGATCAACCCTTGGAGCAAGTAAGGAGAAGAACAACAAGAAGAGAAGGAGTTCAAGTTGAGGTATAACCCCTAACCGAGTAGATAAATCTCTAGTTAGGATGCTAGTGTATTGTTTTGCAAAGATCCGGCTTTTACGGTCCATTTTACCAAGTCCAGAAAAAATTTTGTTTTACCGTTTTCGCAACTCCGAAAGTACCGGGAGAGGTAACGTGGACATAACAGTAATCCCTCTCACTTAGTGTTAAAGAGTTTAGCATGCTTGTTTTCGCCTAAACCCTAGTTTAAAGATCCGGCTTTGGGTTGTTCGGCACGGCTAAAATTTTAATCGGGGATGGTTGATGCCTCGTAGACCCTTGTGCGCATGCCTAGCAACCCTACAGTGGTATCAGAGCCAAGCTAGAGCTTTAGGCGAAGTCTGAACGAAGTTTAAAGTCCGATCGAACACGGAAACCCCGATATTTTCCCCTCTCTGGATATTTTTCAAAAATGTGATTTTTTATGAATTAAAAATGCTCAGAAAAACAAGAAGGAAAAACTAAGAATTACTATGAAGTACGGTCCACTAAGTCGCTCACCTGACCGAGGAACCGCGGCCAAAATTTGGACTTAGTCCCTGGAATTTCATATATTTATTCTTAGGTCCTTTCTTGGCAATTTTTTCTGGGAATTTTTTAATTCCACTCAAGTGTTGAGTTTTTTAGGGTTGTATTGGGGACTCGATGATTCGATCGGATAATTTAACTTCGTTTAGTTTTGTCCGGATAATTTTTAAAACTGTTAAAAAGTTCGAGCGGATATCAATAACTCACTTTTTCCCCTGTCGGAAATTTTTTCAAAAGTTGGATTTTTTCTCGAGTTTAAGAACGTTCTAAGTCGTGCAAGTAACGTGGTGGACCCTCTAGAAGACAACAAACCTTAACTCGATTATGTGACCGTCTTGAACTGCCTCTAAAACCTTAGGGTTTGGGGCAGTACAGCGTGCCACTTGTGAGGCGTTGGCTTGACCCTTCTATGGCTGGCCCATTGGTACTGTGGCATGTGATGGATATTTTTAAACTGATTTCAAGTGTTGAGATATATTGGGGAAATCTTGGGTGTTTGATTATTCGATCGGAATGTTTAACACTGTCTATTTATCTGGAATGTGATACAATATTTGGAATCCACAGGTAGTTATGAGATAACTAATTTGAATGTTATAAATCTAGCAGTTCAGTCTCAGATGATCGGTTGCCACGGAATTTTGATGTGATCAAAAGTCCGTCGCAATCACGTAGCGTACGCGGATACTCGCCGGGTAAACTTAATAGACAGCCACGCCCCATAGCCCCGACCAAGTGACTGTAGGAGAACCCCGTTGCCAAAAGCATCCGTTCGGGTGCTCGCGGCAGCGGTGTTCCGCCTTAGTGCACTTCGTCGACGGCATCCGGGGGTGTGGCCGTCTACTAAAGTTTGCGATGAGCATTCGATCAGGATGTCGGGAATCTTGTTGAATTGCCCGACTTGAAATTGAAAAGTGTTTTCGATAATGAGACTAAAATGCGGGGTTTATAATTATTAGGCTTGCGATGTCTAAGGAATTCATTTGGTTAGGGATGCGATGTCTAAGAAGGTTGCGGATTCCAACTGTTGTAGTTTTACACTTTCTTTTCTGTGACCGTAAGCGTAGTATGTGGTGTATCGCCGGCTTCGTTGCTATACATCAACGACAATCGGGATACGCATACTTGCTTACGTTGATGATATGTGATATTATGTGTTGCTGTGATATGTTACATTGGATCGTCGCGTTCTGAATAGCCGGGGGTTTTATGTGAGATGAGGGTTTTTTATTTTCATTCATGTAAAATTCATTTGTATGTAATATTCTTTTATTGGGGCACTTCCGGGGTGAGGATGATGTCACCATTGTATATTATTTACTTTTCCGCATTAGGTGGACCCAAGGCGGGGAGCACAAGTAACCGGGTTCTAGGGTCTAGTGGGAGACCATCTCGAGGAGTCGAGACCGGGTTTCCTAACCCTAGAATTGGCAGTGTTGCTTGCCGCTCTCGTAGGGGTCTAGGGATGTGGGTTTGGCTATTCATCGAGACCGTGGAATCCGTGTTTTATACAGGCTCGTATTGAAAACACGGACGTCCTAGTATATCCAATATTTCATATATGTTTCTTCTGCTGCGATATCTGTGATGTGATCATTTGATATGTTGTGATAGATACTGTATATAGTATATACGATATATTATATAGACGTTACTTATGTTTAAAACCCGGGCTAGTCCTGCCCCGCTCTGCCGTTAGTTACCTAACCTAACGGTGCATGAGGGGACATCGAGGCGAATGCGGATGGCATAAGTGTACGTCGTATTTATCTGTGATGTTTAGGTGACTTAAATGATGGGACTTCATTAATATGATTAATGAAAGAAAAGAAACCTAAAAAATGTTGTGGAATCGAATTTTCAAAAATAGGTAGCTACGGTTCTTGCTTTGCATCGCGGTGTTCATTGTAGAACATCCTGCACCTTATTCGATAAGGAAAGGGCCGAGATCCATTCACCGGGAGTGACCCCCTTAGCAATAACTGGCAGATGCTACACTCCTCGGTTTGTCTTTTGATTGCTTTTGGAGTTTTCGCTTTGCATAGTGATATATATGATATATCCTGCACCTTATTCGATGAGGAAAGGGCCGATGATCCCTTTACCGGGAGTGACCCCTTTAGCAAAACTAGAAAAGCCTCAAAACACTCCATTTTAAAATCATTTGATTCTATAACGATATCAAGTTCATTACGCAATAGGTTTTCAGAAAAACCTGTCGTAGCCTTCCGTCATTTCAGATAAGTCCTGCTTAGTATTCGTGCTGCGTTTGTTGACCTTGTCAAGGCGTAGTGTGCGGTAGCTGACCAGTAGTTATCTGTTTATGCATACGATGCAGATTGGATTAGGGTAGTCATACGGCCTTGTTGACCTTGTCAAGGGTCGTGCGGGTGGGTTTAATTCAATCAAGAAATGACGGGTTGAACTTGACTTACGGTCTATGGTTTGTTGACCTTGTCAAGGTCATAGATCGTTTGGGGCAAAATATTATCGGGAATTTCAAGTGTTGAAATTTGCAATGAGATTGCATACCTTCTATGAGATAGTTGGATCCCGATACCCACTGCGAGTAATTATTACTCCTGGGAGAGTTTTACACATTACAATTAGCCGATCAAGTAGGTGTCTAGAAAGGTGTCAATGGGGTTACGCCTCTGGGAAAATGAGGTTTACTTTAATTAGGTTCGTACGAAAGCACGGGGAACCTCCCTCAAAGTACCGACACTGGCCTGGCTGAAAGATTGGCGAACTTGTAGCGTGTAATTAATCCCGGCTAGTCTTTCCTTTTAGGGTTTGAAGGAATATTTGATAAAAATAGTGGGAGCCATCCTGATTTGATAAAATAATAACCAATCTAATCTTGCAAGAGCATACGCTGAGTGTTTTCTTCTCTCTCTCTCCAGGTAGCGACCATATCACGCCTTAATCAAGATAATAAAATGGATATATTGACCGAACCCGCTTGTTATACTGAGCTGGGGAACGTTGGTCCCGCTCCAACTTATAATTGTTATAAGACAGAGCAGGAAATTGGGGAATACCAGATTTCCCGTGCCGCCCAAACGAAGAAAGTGCATGCTGATGCATCTTTTTCGGGTGTGTTCATTACAGAGAACTGTTTCTTAGTATCCTTTACGTCCTGGGTATGAGATACCGGATCAGGATCCCACATATGTAATCTGTTACATGGGCTACAGATAGGTAGAGAACTGAGAACGGGTGATATGTTTCATGAGACAGAAAATGGTGCAAGTGTTGCAGCCAAGTCTATTGGACACTTTCACCCTGTATTACCAGAATACATTGATTCTCAACAAATGTTATTAGATACCGAACCTGATATACAACATTATATCAGTCTCTTTATTAGTAAAGAAAGGATATAATTTTGTATAGTTGGATAATGTTTTGAACATTTCCTATATCAAGAGTTGATCGGTTCAGGCACGTTATCTAAAAGCATTGATGTTCTAAATCAAACTACAGTTCTTAGTATACAGAACACACACGAGAGGAAGAGTTCAGAAATGAACGAATCCTTCTTGAGGTATTGTAGACTAGGTCATATCAATGCGACCCGACTAGCTAAGTTACACATAGATGCATATTTAAATCTGTTTGAATTTACATCTTGTGAAACTTGCCAGTCATGTCACAAAGATAAGATGACCATAGCTATGTTAATAGGAAGCAGAGAAAGAGTTAGTGAACTCTTGGGATGATACATGTTGATGTATGAAGGTCCCCTGTCTACACATGCCAAGACCGGTTCTTTGTACTTCATTACATTCTCTGATGATCTCTCAAGATTCAGACATATGTTCCTGTTGAAACACAAGTCCGAACCTTTTGAGATACTCACAGAATATAAGTTAGAAGTAGAGAACCAAAACGGGTATAAGTATTATGTCCTTTGATGTAATCAAGGAGAAGAATACTTGAGCACGGAATTCCTGGATTATTCTAAAGGAGAATGGGATTCTCTCTCAGCATTACTCCTCCGTATACACCATAGCACGATGGTATATCGGGGCGGGGCAATAGCACCCTATGTGATATGGTATGCTCTATGATGAGTACTACTGAGTTTCCTATTTTCCTTTTGGGAGTTATGCACTTGAGAAGCTGCATACCTATTGAATAGGGTTCAAATCAAATCAGTTGCCTACCACTTCATATGTGATATGGAAAGGAAAGAGCCCATATCTTAAGTTTGTTAAGATTTGGGGTTGTCCGGACTATGTCTAAAAGCAAAATCCGGACAAGCTCGAGGCAAGGTCTGTTATGTAGAACTGGAAAGGTTTCAGCTATACAAACTGCAGCTGATAATTTGGTAGAACCAAAGGATTCAATAGTAACCAACGAACCTCAGCCTCTCCGCCGATCTAGTACGGTTCCTCACCCACCTGAGAGATACTTCGGTTTCTCTATGATAGTGGGAGCGAGGATTGCATCATGAGATGATGACCCAACTAGTTTCGAGCTGGCCATCAGGAGTGAGACTCTGTAAGAATGGCTGGATGCTTAATGATCTGAGATGGAATCCTTATACACTAACAAAGTATGGACTTTGGTTGCTTTATCTGAAGGGTTAAATCCCCATCAGGAGCATGTATATCTTGAGAAGATTACTTGGTGTACATAGAAAAGTTGAGACTTTCAAAGCTATGCTTAAGTCCATCCAGATCCTACTTGCCACGGCTACATACCATGACTACGATATCTGGCGGTTGGGTGTCATGACAGCTTTTCTAAATGATGATTTGGAAGAGAGCGTCTATAAGTACACAGCCAGAGGGCTTCGTAGACAGTGGGAGCAGTGGAAATGTGTGCAAGATGTTTTATATGATAAAACAGGCATCGCGGAGTTGGAACGTCTGTTTTGATGTGGTAGTCAAATAGTTTGACTTCATCAAAATGGTAGATGAACCTTGTATATACAAAAAGTTAGTAGGGAGTATGGTGGTGATCTTCGTAGAGTACGTGGATGACATACTCTTGATAGGGAAGGAGTTTCCTATGCTACGCTCGGTCAATCTGCGCTTATCACAAGGATTCTCCATATAGGATTATAGTGATACCTCCTGAATCCAGGATTTTGGATCTATGAGATAGATCTAATTGGATGTTAGGATACTCACTAGTTGTAGTGAGATGGTATCAATCGATCCTGGGGAGAATCACTAGAAAGGTTCCAGGGTGATAAGGACGACTGAATGTCAGTCGCAGGCATTATCTTTACCCTCAGTGGAGGGACGGTATGTTGGAAGAGTTCCAAGCTAGATACCATGACTTACTAGACGATTAAAGGCAAGATACAACGTTACCAAGGATGCTACCAAAGAGGCAGTCTGGATATATATGTTCATGAGATGAACTTCGTTCCTACCATTGTGTGACAATGGAGTTGTGGCTTATGCCAAGGAACTACCGTCCCATCAGAAATCCAGATATAATTCTTAGGCAGTATCACCTGATCATGGAGATGGTTGATCTCCAGGGAGATCGAAGTTAGGAGAGTAGACACAGAGGACAACAGCGCGGATCCACTCACAAAGGCCTTTTTCCGAGTAGAGACTTTTATGGGATGGATGAGTATGAGATACTTCAACCGCAGCTAATTGTTGGGTATGCGATACCACAACAGATGGCCCTAGTGCAAGTGGGAGATTGTTAGTTATATGTATGCCCTAGAGGCCATTACTGTACATACGATGTATATTGTAATGGATGCTTGGACATATATAGGGAGGACTTTCTTACTCGACATGATAGTATGCTATCTGGTTGTACTTTATCTTAACATGTACTCTGATTGTCTCTATATTACATGTTGATAAAGCCCTTAGGATATGTACTCGACTACTGGGACTATGATGAGATCATACTAGTGAGGCCACGGTAGTCGACGAGTACATCCTATAACTGTTCCTAGTCGAGGGTGTATCGAGACAGGGCATCGATACACCAGAGTAGACTAGCGTATACGCATCTTGACTCATATGATGGGCGATGGATGATCCCATATCCATCGGTGTTTGACATCAAGGATGGTGTACGGGTGCTCAGTGGAGACTGGGTATACTGGACGGACTCGCCGAGAACTCCTAGATGGTATTATACCTCACGTCAGATGGCAGTTCTCCGGTGACACTGGTACAGAGTAGTCTGTTGACCCGAGATCGTCATAGAGTCTTGTGTGATTCTCACTGTGCTTTGATTTCCATCATACCACGTCCAAGTGGGCATGCAAAAAGGTGGCTTTTGGGTACAGTCCCGAATCACATGGAGGCAATGAGCGATAGGAGGGGATTCGTCTCTCCCGGTATAGGGAGTTGATGTTGTGCTGTGTTCGATTGGCTATAACCGGAAATCCCTGGCCAGGGTTGCTGAGATTTACTGATAAGTGTTATCAGTAGTTTCTCGAACTGTTATAGACCTCATATCGACATGACTTATCGAGCTACTGGGGTCTGACGTTTACCACCCCTAGACGAGATATGCGACATATCAGATGACGAGATCGGACTGTACGGTAGTGTTACTGATTGGATTCGCAGGAGTACTAGCAGGCTTGCTTGTTGATCTTCTGATCGCTCAATCCCCGGGTGGCCGTTACGTTTAGCAGACCGCTTGCGGCTTGTGGGTGATTGATATGATCACCACGTACTGCCGGCATATTGATGAGTCTTTAGAGTCCTACACAGGGGTTTCCTGGCTCAAGCGAAACAGAGTAGGAGCACATATGTGATATGTGCGGGACCGAGATTAATACGATATGAGATACCGTATTCTATTCTCGTGATTTGTAACATTGATCGGTTGTATGCGATATAGCCGGGTTATCGGATCAAGTGTTGATTCGATAAGTTGTTACACATGATATTAGTCGGTTATAGCCGGATTATTAAATCAAGAGTTGATTTAATAATTTAATGTATAATTATATATTTGATATATTACATTGCATTAACTAGTATTAGCTCACTTAAGATTTATTTTCTCACTTGTTTGTGCACATTGTTTATATGTGATATATGCAAGTGTACATGATTGTATCATGCTTGATGATACATCAAAGATGGGTGTATGAGACTTATACCAAGATTAGGATAAAGATTAGGGTTTTGTTTATATCTTAAGAATAAGAAAAGGGAAAGACTTTGTCAAAGTTCTCAAGCTTTCATGAAGCTTGTGGAAACATTGACAAAGTCAACTCTTTTGTCATTCTTAAGGATATTTAGTTAACCCAACCCTTAACCTAATGCTTTGGTTAATTCTCTATATGAGTTAAGCATGATAGCTTAACTCACCCATGGTTACATTCTTGAGAGGATAATAATTCATATGATGAGATTATTCTTTCTTCTTCTTCTTCTTCATCAAGCTCCATGAAAAGCTTACTAGATCCAATGGTGCCATGAGAAAAAGTATGAGAAAATCAATTCTAAAGTGATCCCACTTCCTACTCCTTCATCCTATATCACTTGCCATGTAGTAGAGTGTGTTCTCTTCACAAAGTTCATGAACTAGTGAAGGAATAGCTTGAGTTAGTGTCTCCCCGACGTAGATCATCTTCGGCCTCGAAGTCATTGAAGCAAGCACGTTCGTTCTTCTTGTGAAGCTTCTCTAGAGTCCGGAGTTCATGATCGCAGCGATGGGGACATCTACACGGAGCTAATGAAGTGAAGGACCGGATCTACAAAGGTTGTAATCCCTCTCACTTAGTGTTAAAGAGTTTAGCATGCTTGTTTTCGCCTAAACCCTAGTATAAAGATCCGGCTTTGGGTTTTTCAGCACGGCTAAAATTTTAATCGGGCATGGTTGATGCCTCGTAGACCCTTGTGCGCGTGCCTAGCAACCCTACACTAAGGTATCAGGAATACAAGGCTCCGTCGATAATACCACGGAACAACGGTATGGATGTAATTACGTCTTAAGTGACCACCTCATACCACCTTTAACACTTTCCGTACCAATCTACCCCTTAAACCCCGTAGTGTTTTGATTGAATTGTTTGTCTTGTAAATTGTATTGATTGTATAATTGGTTGACTGACCGAAACCATGATATCAGTAAACGGATGTAACCGTAGAATCATGTAAATGGAATAACTGGAGAACCATGTAAATGGAATGTATATCCATGGTTCGGTTCGGTCAAGTTGTATAGATTGATAATTGGATTCATGGATTCATGATGAATTATAATATTGAAGATTGTAGATTATGGATTGTAAACTGTAGATTGTAAATTGTAGATTGTACTTGAATCATATTCAAGTCAGATATAATCAGACTCAAACCCGAGTCAGACAATTAGAAATGTAAATCGAAGTCTTGATTACTTCTTAAACCTATATTTACTAGGGCCCTTAGGGTAATTTATAAATCTTGAGGGAGTTTTATGTAAAAATACTTCTTATATAGTTTTCAAGGTAAACCCCAAGTAATTATTATGGTCTTTAGAGTTGTAATAACTGTAGATTTTATATTAGTGATATTTCTAGTGAAAAAATCCTAATTTCAGAAATAAAGGTATTTATTTGCAATATTGATTTATTTGGAATTCATGGTATTTTAGTGTAAACCGATTCTTGCGATTTTTTTAGAAAAAGTGGAATATTTATATCATAAAAAAATAGGTATTTTAATGATAAATATACATATATATACAAAAATAATTTTAATATATATTTTATATTCTAAAAATCTTATTTTCTTAAGATATCGTATTTTAAATCTTTCGAGACCGAATGCTCCTTGCGGAGGTCTGAATCTCGCACTACTAAACCCGAGAATGTGCGATAATCCGCACCATCCCGAACGGGTTCCCCAAAATGGGTTGTAGCGGCGCTTTTGCAAAGATTGTAAAATACTAAATCCTTTAGAAAACGGTTTTATGAAGTAAATGGTATTTATTTGTAAAGATGTCAATTTTCCGTATTCTATGTTTTAGAGTCTCCTAAGTCAACTAGACTATTCCTAACTGGTCCAAACGACAAGTTGTGAGATACCTCAAATCGCCTCTTCACCGCCAATTGTAGCCAGATAAGTACAAGTGAAGAAAGGAGGGATTCGCTCACGAATCACCGTGAGACGGGCCTTTTAAAGTTACCTTTCTGACTTGCCTAGCCTAGACACCATAAAGTCAGGTTTAGATAAACGACTGATGTCCACAACGTATCCTATTTTCATAATAAATGGTATTTATTTATAAAGATATACCAATACTAAATCTTTTAGAAATGGTTTTATTAAGTAAAGGGTATTTAAATGAAAATGTTTATTTTCCCGTATTTTAAGTTCTCGAGGGTATCGTGTTACGTTGCATATGAGTGTGTGAGGAGGTAGGTCGTTACCTCGTGATCTACTTAAAGGTAAAGCAAGTTTAATGGAGTTAAATGTAGAATTGAAACATTGTGGTATTTAAGTGAAAAATACGATAAATTGAAATAGCCATCATTTTATGAAATGAAACTTGATCAATTTGGTTGATTAGTGTTTAATAGTCAACATGAGAGAGTTTAAGCATAATCGTATTAACGAGAAGTGAAGTTTTATAAGAAACTGAATCGGAAATCGGATTTGTTCCGATTCCGTCGGGTTTTGTAAATCCATATTTTTAGAATAGAAAAGAAAGATAGAAAAGGGACTTACATGTTTTAGGACACACAAGAGGGTAAGGGAGAAGTAGTGGAATCACCGATGTGTTGCGTCGTCGCCGGTAGCTCCTAAAACGATCGCCAGAAGTTCCGCCGGGAAATTCGTCAGAGCTTCGCCTCGAGCTCGTTTTCAAGGTACACAAGATCGCTTGAGAGTTTTAGAGAGTTGGCTCAGAAATGTGAGTGAGAGGGTAGAGAGTAGGGGATGTATTTATAGGGTTAGGCTAGGGTTAGGGTAGGTGAAGAGTTTAAATAAAAAAATGTAAAAATATATTAAAATTCATTAAAATATGGAGTAAATAGGGATTTCAAAAGTTTCTGGAACCGATCTAAATAAATAGAGTATACAGGGGTAGGGGAGGCCAAGAGTCAACTTTTTTGTGTTGACGATTCGGTCGTCCGGCTAAGTCCGACCGGCGGCGCCGTGCCGAGTTGCACGGTCCGCCGTCCGAGTCAGCCGAGTCGGCCGAGTCGGAGTTCAGGGAGGTGGGGGGTTGTCTGGTGTAACCTCTGGTATATTTAGTTTTTCAGGTTTAGTTCAAAGTTTGGGAGTTATTGTGTGTGGACTGTTGGGCTTCCAAAGAATTTAAAACAAAATAAATAAAAAAAATAATGTGGGGCATGGGATTTGAACTCTGGTGGTTTGGTTCAGCAGTGCAAGGTATTACCAATGAGGCACAAGCTCCTTCTTGTAATTAAATTGCTAATTAATTACTTAAGTCTTGTGCTCAGGCAATAAATACCCCTTTAAGGATTTTGAAAAAAACAATTTAAAAATTTGTATAGGAAAAAGTGTATAAGAAAATTAGGGTTGTTACATTATACCCTTCTTATAAAAATTTCGTCCTCGAAATTTGTAAAAGGAAAGTGTAACAAATCCAAGGAAAGTTTGGTGCTGATGTACTGACAGTATGTGAAAAACAACGAGGTGGTGCAAGGGTTTTAAAAATGTGAAGAATGTGTGAAGGAATGAAAGAATGCGAAGGTTTTGGTAAAATTGTAAAAGAGGTGAGGGAATTTTGGGTTAGGACAGATTCAAGGTATATGATTCAAAGAACATGAAATTGTAAGATTCAAGGAACATGATTGTAAAGAATGTTTTAGTTGCTGGTTCTTGTATTTTATATTGCTTAGGGTTCCATACAGTTCTGACCTGCATGGGCCGCCAACAAAACCTGTCACGCCCCGCTTCCCGGTATACGACGAAGGGGACGGGACCGGTCCGCTACGTATATACTCAGAAGTATATACGCTAAGCGTATCTAAGCAATATAAAATAAATACACAAGAGACAAGATATAAACCGAACAACAACTTTTATTTATTAACATTCTTTTGTACAATTCATGAAAAGGAAATACAACTGAAATAAAAACGATGCCTAAACAGTGGCATAACAGGAAATGAAAAGTACTGAATGGAAAAGTGTACAATGAAGCTAAAGTGCTGGATCTTCGGCAAACTGCTCTAAATATTCTGGAGATGGCTCGATCTCTGCCGGGTCGAAACCACCTGACGACATTCAAAGAAGAAAGAAATAGAATATCGTCAGCGAACAGGTCGCTCGGTAAGTCCCAAAGATAGGAGGAGAAATAGAATAGACAAAGAGTAAGAGAGAGAGAGAGAGTAGCTTTTACAGTTGTATTATATTGTTGTATTTAGTGTTAACGCTGTTGTTTGTAGCTTGGTAAAGAAGAATGCCAGTGTATACGAGAGGAGTCTCACTTGCCCTGGAGACTAAGGTATCAGGAATACAAGGCTCCGTCGATAATACCACGGAACAACGGCATGGATGTAATTACGTCTTAAGTGACCACCTCGTGCTACCTTTAACACCTTCCGTATCAATATACCCCTTAAACCCCGTATTGTTTTGATTGCATTGTTTGTCTTGTAAATTGTATTGATTGTAAAATTGGTTGACTGACCGAAACCATGATATCAGTAAACGGATATAACCGTAGAATCATGTAAATGAAATAACTGGAAAATCATGTAAATGAAATAACTGGAGAACCATGTAAATGGAATGTATATCCATGGTTCGGTTCAGTCAAGTTGTATAGATTGATAATTGGATTCATGGATTCATGTTGAATTGTAATATTGAAAATTGTAGATTATGGATTGTAAACTGTAGATTGCAGATTGTAGATTGTACTTGAATTATATTCAAGTCAGATATAATCAGACTCAAACCTGAGTCAGATAATTAGAAATGTAAATCGAAGTCTTGATTATTTCTTAAACCTATATTTACTAGGGCCCTTAGGGTAATTTATAAACCTTGTGGGAGTTTTATGTAAAAATACTTTTTATATAGTTTTCAAGATAAACCACAAGTAATTATTATGGTCTTTGGAGTTGTAATAACTGTAGATTTTATATTAGTGATATTTCTAGTGAAAATATCCTAATTTCAGAATTTAAGGTATTTATTTGCAATATTAATTTATTTGGAATTCATGGTATTTTAGTGTAAACCGATTCTTGTGATATTTTTAGAAAAAGCGGAATATTTATATCATAACAAAATAGGTATTTTAATGATAAATATACATATATTTATACAAAAATAATTTTAATATATAATTTATATTCTAAAAATCTCATTTTCTTAAGATGTCGTATTTTAAATCTTTCGAGACCGAATGATCCTTGCGGAGATCAGAATCTCGCACTACTAAGCCCGAGGATGTGCGATAATTCGCACCATCCCGAACGGGTTTCCCAAAATGGGTTGTAGTGACGCTTTTGAAAAGATTGTAAAATACTAAATCCTTTAGAAAACGGTTTTATGAAGTAAATGGTATTTATTTGTAGAGATGTCAATTTTCCGTATTCTATGTTGTAGGGTCTCCTAAGTCAACTAGACTATTCCTAAGTAGTCCAAACGACAAGTTGTGAGATGCCTCAAATCGTCTCTTCACCGCCAATTGTGGCCAGGTAAGTACAAGTGAAGAAAGGAGGGATCCGCTCACGAATCACCGTGAGACGGGCCTTTTAAAGTTACCTTTCTGACCTGCCTAGCCTAGACACCATAAAGTCAGGTTTAGATAAACGACTGATATCCACAACCTATCCTATTTTCATAATAAGTGGTATTTATTTATAAAGATGTACCAATACTAAATCTTTTAGAAATGGTTTTATTAAGTAAAGGGTATTTAAATGAAAATGTTTGTTTTCCCGTATTCTAAGTTCTCAAGGGTATCGTGTTATGTTGCATATGAGTGTGTGAGGAGGTAGGTCGTTACCTCGTGATCTACTTAAAGGTAAATCAAGTTTAATGGAGTTAAATGTAGAATTGAAACAATGTGGTATCTAAGTGAAAAATACGATAAATTGAAATAGCCATCATTTTATGAAATGAAACTTGATCAATTTGGTTGATTAGTGTTTAATAGTCAACATGAGAGAGTTTAAGCGTAATTGTATTAACGAGAAGTGAAGTTTTATAAGAAATCGAATCGGAAATCGGATTTGTTCCGATTCCGTCGGGTTTTGTAAATCCGTATTTTTAGAATAGAAAAGAGAGATAGAAAAGAGACTTACAGGTTTTAGGACACACAAGAGGGTGAGAGGGAAGTAGTGGAATCAACTATGTGTTGCGTCATCGCCGGTAGTTCCTAATACGATCGCCAGAAGTTCCGCTAGGAAATTCGTCGGAGTTTCGCCTCGAGCTCGTTTTCAAGGTACACAAGATCTCTTGAGAATTTTAGAGAGCTGGCTCAGAAATGTGAGTGAGAGGGTAGAGGGTAGGGGGTGTATTTATAGGGTTAGGCTAGGGTTAGGGTAGGTGAAGAGTTTAAATAAAAAAATATAAAAATATATTAAAATTCATTAAAATATGGAGTAAATGGGGATTTCAAATGTTTCTGGAACCGATCTAAATAAATAGAGTATACAAGGGGGTAGGGGAGGCCAAGAGTCAACTTTTTTGTGTTGACGACTTGGCCGTTCGGCCGAGTCCCGCCGGCGGCGCCGTGTCGAGTTGGCCGGTCCGCCGTCCGAGTCGGCCGAGTCGGGCCGAGTCGGAGGTCAGGGAGGTGGAGGGTCGTCTGATATAGCCTCTGGTATATTTAGTTTTTCAGGTTTAGTTCAAAATTTGGGAGTTATTGTGTGTGGTCTGTTAGGCTTCTAAAGAATTTAAAACAAAATAAATAAAAAAAATAATGTGGGCCATGGGATTTGAACTCTGGTGGCTTGGTTCAGCAGTGCAAGGTATTACCAATGAGCCACAAGCTCCTTTTTGTAATTAAATTGCTAATTTATTACTTAAGTCTTGTGCTCAGGCAATAAATACCCTTTTAAGGATTTTGAAAAAAACAATTTAAAAATTTGTATAGGAAAAAGTGTATAAGAAAATTAGGGTTGTTACAAGTATTGTCGTCAAGTGGAGGCTTGCTTACCTGGTCTCGAGTGCACACGCCTTTCCTCAGAGGTCGTGGCTGCAAAGAAGAGCTTGCGGGGGCTGATTAAACGATGCGCCATAAATCTACAATCATGTGAGAAGAGGCTTAACCAGAAATTCTCGGAGAGGGAACCAGCCTCGAGTGCTTTGGGGGAACTTCAAGCTCAGCTCACTACCAAGACCACTCATGCATATGAAATCTGGCAAGTACTTTAAGAAGCTATCACTGAAGTGGTCGCTCTCGACAAAGCCGTCATCTTTACCCGTGAGATGGTTGAATCTCATAAGGCAACTGAAAGGGAGCTCGAGAGCCGGTTCGTCTCGTATCAGACCCAACAGTCTCCGGCGGAGACCCGTCTTGTGGCAATAACCAAGCTTGAAGCCGAGGCCCAGCGGAAGAGCGATGAATTAAGGAGCTTATTGTGCCACCCGCCGGTTTAAAGACTTTTTTCTTTATTGTATTTTCTTTATTATCATTTTTTTATCCACTTATGAATAAAAATATTTTGTATTCATTTTAATTCTTTTATGAGATGTATCTTGTATTCATTTTGAATTTATGAATAAAAGACATATTTTTTTTATCTCATGCTTGCATGTAGCTCTGGTGGATGTGGTCCATATGTAGTTTATCTTGGTTTTCTTGCAGGGCAGCGATGGCTTCGGAAACAGGTTCAGATCTGTCGCCTAAGACTTTTCAACTTTATGAGCCATGGGGGTCCCATGAAAACTTTTCTCCCTACCAGTCGAGAGGATCTCGTGGGTGCAATTTCTACATAGGGGTCGTGAGGAGTCCTAAGTGCATTTTCTTGTAAGAGTCGTAAGGATCTCACAAGAGAACTTTCTTTTTATGGGTTGATAGGTTCTTGTGTTAACTTATTTCCGAGTCGAAACATTGCTTTACGACAGGGAGATCATGGGTTGATGTATTTACGAGATGGAGCATTGCTCCGGCGGGGGGAGGGGGGGTTAGGGGTTGACATATTTCTGAGTCGAAGCGTTGCTTTATGACTGGGAGGTCAGGGGTTGACATGTATCCGAGTCTAAGCGTTGTTTGACGACAGGGAGGTCAGGGGTTGACATGTATCCGAGTCAAAGCATTGCTTTACGACAAGGAGGTCAGGGGTTGACATGTATCCGAGTCGAAGCGTTGCTTTACGACAAGGAGGTCAGGGGTTGATATGTATCCGAGTCGAAGCGTTGCTTTACGACAAAGAGGTCAGGGGCTGACATATATCTGAGTCGAAGCATTGCTTGATGACAGGGAGGTCAAGGGTTGATATGTATCCGAGTCGAAGCGTTGCTTGATGACAGGGAGGTCAGGGGTTGACATGTATCCGAGTCGAAGCGTTGCTTGATGACATGGATGTCATTATTTGGATTCAACTTCAGCATTGTTGTACCGGAATATGGAGCCGGACGCGAATCATCCTTTGCCATTTTAGGACTTGGAATTTGATACCGATTTAGGCATCAGCATCGTTACTACTGGAACGTTGCCACGAGCGAATCATCACTTGCCTTTGTCGGTTCCAACAAAGATGGCTTAGAAAACAGGGTTAAGATCCTGTCGACTAAGGCTCTTGACTTCATGAGCCGTAAGGGTCTCATAAAAATATTTTTCCTTACGAGTCGTGAGGATCTCGTAAGTGCGTTTTCTCCTTGAGAATCATGGGGATTCTTAAGTGTATGGTCTCTTATAAGTCATAAGGATCCCATAAGAGCATTTTTTCCTTGCAAGTTGAGAGGACCTACAAGTGTTTGTTCACCAAATGAGGACTTTCATGCTACTGGTGGAACTTGGTGGGGGAGACGTTTATTTGTGCCCGTGGATTGTATACAAGGGTCAATACTGAACCGTTTGTAGGGAAGTCTGAGAAATGTGATGGCTTAAGAACAGGTTCAGATCCTTGTAACTTAAGGCTTTTGAATCTTATAAGCCGTGAGGGTCTCATAAAAGGGTTTTCCCTACGAGTTGTAAGGGTCTCGTAAGTGTAATTTCGCCTCAGGAATTGTGGGGGTCCCTAAGTGTGTTGCTCCCTTATGAGTCGTAAGGAACTCACGCAGTTATTTTCTCCTTACGAGGTCGAGAGGACCTTGCAAGTGTGCATGAATTTTTTACGAGTCTGCGCCCTTTCGGGTTTTCACAAACTCGCCGGTAGCCCTGCTGTTTTTACTCACAGAGCCCTTTCGGGTTTTCATCCGTGCCCATCTTGCTTATGGACGTACCATTTTTTTTTTGCGTCAGCACTAGGATGCTGCAGTTTGTAGTAGTTTAAAGACGTTCCGGTCCGTCGTTAGTTTTAGGACATTGCGGTCCCTAGCTAGTTTCAGGATGTTGCGGTCCATTGTTAGTTTAGGGATGTTTCAGTCTATTGTTAGTTTAGGGACGTTTCGGTCCGTCGTTAGTTTTGGGACATTGCAGTCCCTAGCTAGTTTTAGGACGTTGCGGTCAATTATTAGTTTAAGGACGTTTCGGTCCGTATACTACTTAAAGGGCCTTGACCCAAGAAGATAGCGAGCGGACATAGGCGTCGTCATCTATCATTAACCTGGTTCATGACTTGTCAGGCGTAGTATTTTTTCATGAATCAGACGTTTATTGGCCGGATGGGACTTTCGCCATGTATGTCCATGAGCAAGTAAGCCCCACCTTGGTAGAATTTGTCTATGATGTACGGGCCCTCATAGTTCGGCTCAAATTTCTCCCGTTTGGCACGATTGGGGATCATAGGTCTCTTAACCACTAGCACGAGTTCACCTTGGCGAAATGTTCTCGGCCTAGTCAATCTTGTTGGGTTGCCAAGAACGGCAGCAAGGTTTCAGGAGGCATCGTCCATACCAATTTCAAAAATTTGCCGTTCTAGCAAACCCTAACCCTAGAATCGCTACTAGAAAATCCGACGAAACATTATGCAAACACTTTACATCTAAAGTGAACAAGGAATACAACCTTTATAGAGCTGTCCTTCACTTTAATAGCTCCGTGTAGTAGTCCCTTCGCTGTGATCACGAACTCCTGGACTCTAGAGAGGCTCCCATGAAGAAACGAACAAGCTTGCATCGAAGTCTTCGAGGCCGAAGATGATCTACGTCGAGGGACACTAACTCATGCTATCTTTTCACTAATGGTGAGATTAGTGAAGCAAACGCCCTAAACTAAATGACAAGTAGTATAGGATGATGAAGTAGGAAGTGGGCTCACTTTAGATTTATTTTTCTCACACTAAATCTTCACTTAGAAAAAACCCTAGCAATTTTTTTTCTTTTGTTGAAGAAGAAGAAGAAGAAAACTCATAAGAGAGTGAGGTTAGAATTGCAACCATGGGTGAGTTAGTGTCATGCCTAACTCATGTAGAGAATAAACCATAGTCTAAGGTTAAGGGTTGGGTTAATCAATATCTTAAGCTAGACAAACAAGTTGAATAAGTCAATGTATCCATAAGCTTCTACAAGCTTATCCATGACTAATTCCAAATGTTTTGTGAATTACTTAATGATAAATAAAACCCAAACATAAACCCTAGCATGGTATAAGTCTCATACACCCTTGTTGCATATGTAATCTAGCATGACACATGAATATATATCACATATATATTTATGTGTCAAAAGAAAACAATACATATATCACATATATGTAAAGTATATCAAATGTGAGAAAAAGAATTACTTAAGTGAGCTAATATTAGTTAATGTAATGTAATTTATCAAATATATAATTATACATTAAATTATTAAATCAACTCTTGATTTAATAATCCGGCTATATCATATACAACCGACTAATATCATATGAATCAATTTATCGAATCAACTCTTGATCTGATAACCCGGCTATATCATATATAACCGACCGATATCACATACACACATTAATCTCGGTCCCGCATATATCACATATGTGCTCCTACTCCGTTTCGCTTGAGCCAGGAAACCTCTTGTAGGGTTGCTAGGCACGCGCACAAGGGTCTACGAGGCATCAACCATGCCCGATTAAAAATTTAGCCGTGCCGAACAACCCGAATACGGAACTTTAAACTAGAGATTAGGCGAAAACTAGCATGCTAAACATTTTTAACACTAAGTGAGAGGGATTACAACCTTTGTAGATCCGGTCCTTCACTTCATATGCTCCGTGTTGTGGTCCCTTCGCTGCGATCATCGGGATCCGGACTCTCGAGAGGTTCCACGAAGAGAAAGACGCAACCTTTGCTTCCGATCTTCGATACTAAGATGATCTACCTTGAAGTTTCTTTAACACAAGCTAACACTCATGAAATGATGTGAAGACCCTCATCTAAATGGCAAGGGAAGATGAGGATGATGAAGTAGCATTTTTGCTCTATTTATTTATCTTTTTCTCACAATTATTCATCACCTTTTGAAAAACAAGTAAGCTTTTTCATGAAAGAATTGAAGGAAGAAGATGAACAATATTAGTTATCCTTTTGTGATGAATAGGAAAAGAAATAATATGATAGATAATGCAACCATGGTCAAGCTAACTCTTGTAGAGAATTAACTAGGGTTAGGGTTTGGGTTTGGTTAAAGCATGAGTCACTTGCAAATATCTTTATCATGACAAAAAGAAAAGCTTCTAGAATCAACTAGAAGGTTTAACCCTAATCCAAACCCTAATCAAGTTTAAACTCCACTAAACAAGTTGCATTAGTTATCATATCATGTTACAATATTATATATCACATATATAATATTTATCGTAAAAAAATAAAATAATACAATTAACATATATCGCATATATATCAATGTATTACCCGAGTGAGAAAAAGAATCTTTTAGTGAGCAAATATTAGTTAATGTAATTTAATATATCATATATATTATTATACATTAAATTATCGAATCAACACTTGATCCGACAATCCGGCTATATCGCATATAACCGGCTAATATTTATCCGTACCGATTCATCGAATCAACACTTGATCCGACGAACCGGCTGATATCAAATATCGCGAGAATATAATACGGTATCATATATCGCATTATCCTCGGTCCTGCACATATCACATATGTGCTCCTACTCCGTTTTGCCTGAGTCAAGAAACCTCTGTGTAGGACTCTAAAGAATCGTCAATACGCCGGCAGTAGGTGATGATCATATCAAACACCCACAAGCTGCAAGCGGTCAGCTAAACGTAACAGCTACCCAGGTATTGAGCGCTCAGAAGATCAACAAGCAAGCCTGTAACTTCTCCTGCGAATCCAAACAGTAACACTCCCGTACAGTCCGGTCTCGTCGTCTGATATGTTGCATATCTCGCCTAGGGGTGGTAAACGTCAGATCCCAGTAGCTTGATAAGTCGTGTCGATTTGAGGTCTATAACAGTTCGAGAAACTACTGATAACACTTACCAGTAAATCTCAGCAACCCTGGCCAGGGATTTCCGGTTATAGCCAATCGAACACAGCACAACATCAACTCCCTATACCAGGAGAGACGAATCCCCTCCTATCGCTCATTGCCTCCATGCGATTCGGGACTGTACCCAAAAGCCACCTTTTTGCACGCCTTCTTGGACGTGGTATGATGGAAATCAAAGCACAGTGGGAACCACACAAGACTCTATGACGATCTCGGGTCAACAGACTACTCTGTACCAGTGTCACCGGAGAACTGCCATCTGACGTATGGTATAATACCATCTGGGAGTTCTCGGCGAGTCCGTCCAGTGTACCCAGTCTCCACTGAGCACCCGTACACCATCCTTGATGTCAAACACCGATGGATATGGGATCATCCATCGCCCATCATATGGGTCAAGATGCGTATACGCTAGTCTACTCTGGTGCATCGATGCCCTGTCTCGATACACCCTCGACTAGGAACAGTTATAGGATGTACTCATCGACTACCGTGGCCCCACTAGTATGATCTCATCATAGTCCCAGTAGTTGAGTACATATCCTAAGGGCTTTATCAACATGTAACATAGAGACAATTAGAGTACATGTTAAGATAAAGTACAACCAGATAGCATACTATCATGTCGAGCAAGAAAGTCCTCCCTATATATGTCCTAGCATCCACTACAATATACATCGTATGTACAGTAATGGCCTCTAGGGCATACATATAACTAACAATATCCTACTTGCACTAGGGCCATCTGTTATGGTATCGCATACCCAACAATTAGCTGCGGTTGAAGTATCTCATACTCAACCATCCCATAAAAGTCTCTACTGGGAGAAGGCCTTCATGAGTGGATCCGCGCTGTTGTCCTCTGTGTCTACTCTCCTAACCTCGATCTCCCTGGAGATCAACCATCTCCATGATCAGGTGATACTGCCTAAGAATCATATCTGGATTTTTGATGGGACGGAAGTTCCTTGGCTAAAGCCACAACTCCATTGTCACACAATGGTAGGAACGAAGTTCATCTTATGAACTTATAAATATCCAGACTGCCTCTTTGGTAGTATCATTGGTAACGATGTATCTTGCCTTTAATCGTCTAGTATGTCACGGTATCTAGCTTGGAACTCTTCCAACATACCGTCCCTCCACTGAGGGTATAGACAAGCCTACGACTGACATTCAGTCGTTCTTATCACCCTGGAACCATTCCAGTGATTCTCCCCAGGATCGATTGATACCATCTCACTACAACTAGTGAGTATCCTAACATCCAATTAGATCTATCTCATAGATCCAAAACCTAGGATTTAGTAGGTATCACTTTGATCCTATATGGAGAATCCTTGTGATAAGCGGAGATTGACCGTGCGTAGCATAGGAAACTCCTTCCCTATCAAGAGTATGTCATCCACGTACTCTACGAGGATCACCACCATACTCTCTACTACATTTTCGTATATACAAGGTTCATCTGCCATTTTGATGAAGTCAAACTCTTTGACTACCACATCAAAACAGATGTTCCTGTAAGTCCATGCTACCTCTCCCGGTACTTTCGGGAAAGCGGAATTTGGTAAAAAACAATTTTTACGGAGGTGGTAACATGGACCTATAACCCGGATCTTGGTTAAACATCTATCTAACACCTAACTAAGAGTTTCTAGCTACTCGGTTAGGGGGTTATACCTTGCTTGTCTTGAACTCCTTCGTCTTCAAAGCTCCGATGGTGGTCCGATGGCTTCTCCTCGTCGTCTCCGTACGCCGAAGATAGATCCACCTGAAAGCTCCAACCTTTAGCTCCTTCTTCGTTCTTTGAAGAAACTAGTTCACTTGGTTTGCTAAACCTAGTGAACTAGAATGAGTAGAGAAGAAATAGAATGGGATTTTATCTATGGTTCTTGATTCTCAACTCATGAGACAAGAGAACCATAGAATCAAGAGAGGGAGGAAGAGGTTGAGGGTGAGAGCAAGAGGAGAGCTCAAGAACAAGAGAGAGAATGAGCAAGAAAGAATGAGGCTCTCTTTTGTCTTTCACCCTCTCATAATCCAAAGTGATCATAACTCATCATATCAAAAAAAGTCTTATGTGATGGTTGAAGCAACCATAACCATATCATTTCATGCACTCATTTTACACAAATGAGCAAGTAAACAAAAGTCTTTGCCATGAAATGATGGCTATGGTTATCATGATGGTCAACTAGTCAAGCCTAGTCAACCGGTCAACAAAGTCAACAAGTCAACAAAAGTCAACAAGTCAACAACCATGTCACCATAATACTTAATTAATATAATAGTTAATCACATATCATATTCTCATTAGGGTTGAGCAAAAAGTCAAATAGTCAACGGTCAACTGTCAACAACCCTAATGAGAATCCACTGCCTCAGTCTCCCTGTCAACTGTGCATACACACCCGCATCCGCGTTCCGAGGAACACGAATGCAAACTGGATAAATCCAATCCCATAAGGTACACTAGGATCTGGCTTAAACCAAAGCCCGCTAGTGTAAACTATCCGGACACTGTACGCGCACAAGTGCACGGATGTGACCGAACCCTGTCGCAAAACCATGCGACCTGTCGCAATACCATGCGACCTCTACTCTTTTGCCTAAAGGCGAAAAGCTTTCTGTGTGGGACTCTAAAGACTCGACACTACGCTGGCAGTGGGTTTAACCACAGACCGCAAGCGGCACTAGCTGTGCGTAACGGTCCCCAGGTAGTGCCGACAAGAAGACCGACGAGGCGAAACCCATCTGAACTCCTACTGAGCCTGAGTGTGACATTCTCCGTACAGTCCGGTCTGTTCTTCTGATACATCGTATGGCGGGCCTAGGGGGTGGTAAACGTCAGTCCCCCAATAGCGGTACAAGTCGTGCCGGAGCGAAGCCCAAAACACCCTGAGATAACACTGGAAACCTACCAGTATATCTCGTTTGCCCTGGCCAGGGACTACTCGTGTAATGGCTCTCCTAGACACAGCGCGATGTCAACCCCCAATACCGGGAGAGACGAATCCTGTCTAACCGTCACTGCCTCCAAGTGCTTCGGGACTGCACCCAACCACTACCTGTTTGCACGACTCCTTTGAGCCGTGGTAGGGTAGTGATCAAAGTACAGTGGGAACACACTCGAGGCGGAGTGACAGTGTCAAGTCAGCAGACTAAGCTGTACTCATGTCACCTGGGAACTGATAACTGACGATAGGTATAATACCAACTAGTCAGTTCCCGACGAGTCCTGTCCAGTGTACCCGTAACCTAACGAGCACCCGCATACTATCTCAAGTACGACGTACTGACGGCTGTGGGACAGACCGTCTCCCACACTGGGATGAGAAGCGCATGCGCTGGTCTACTCCGGAGTATCGATGCCCTGTCTCGATAGTCCTGCGACCAGGGACCTGCATAAGGATATGCTTATAGATTACCCAGCCCCACTAGTGTGACGGCCATCACATCGCTGGTAATCAAGCAAAGATCCTAAGGGCTCTACTAATGTGTATAGGCGATATACAAAAATAAACACATGTACACATTGAAGTAGAAACAAACCAAGTAGCATACTACTATTTTGAGCAAGATTGTATATACAAGGTGAATATCCCAAGCATCCATTAAGTAATATACAAACCAGTATGATACAGTAATGGCCTCTAGGGCATATACACTAACAATCTCCCACTTGCATTAAGGCCCTGTACTGGCGTATCGAAGACCTATCATCTCGATCAGCCGCTCGAACTGAGTCTGGGGCAGGGCCTTGGTGAATGGATCTGCAGTGTTATCTTCTGAAGTGACTCTCCGAACCTCGATCTCCTGGCGATCCACGATCTCCCTGATCAGGTGATACCGCCTCAAGATGTGCCTGGATCTCTGATGGGACCTGGGTTCCTTCGCTAAAGCTATAGCCCCGTTGTTGTCGCAATACAGAGGTATTGGATCAACAATGGACGGAACCACCTGAAGTTCTTTCAAGAACTTCCTCATCCAGACAGCTTCTTTTGCGGCATCAGATGCAGCGATGTATTCCGCTTCCATCGTCGAGTCTGCAACGGTTTCCTGTTTGGAACTCTTCCAACACACCGCCCCTCCATTGAGGGTAAAGACAAAACCCGACATGGACTTGGAATCATCCTTGTCACTCTGGAAGCTGGAGTCAGCAAAGGCCTCGATCTGGAGGTCTTTTCCGCCATACACCAAGAACATCTCCTTAGTCCTTCTCAGGTACTTGAGAATGTTCTTTACCACTATCCAGTGTTTCTCCCCACGGTTTGACTGATACCGGCTTACCACACTCAGTGCATAAGCTACATCCGGTCTGGTACACAACATCGCCTACATTATAGAGCCTACCGCAGAAGCGTAGGGTATAATAGACATGCGATCCCTCTCCAAATCAGTCTTGGGAGACATCTCTTTAGAGAGGGTGATCCCGTGACAAGCCGGTAGGTTACCGCGCTTGGAATCTTCCATACTGAATCTCTTCAGTATGGTGTCGATGTACCTGGACTGAGAAAGTCCTAATATCCTCTTGGATCTGTCACGGTAGATCCGGATACCCAGAATGTATGAGGCATCACCCAGGTCTTTCATGGAGAACCTGTGTGACAAGAACCCCTTGACAGATTGTAGCATAGGAATGTCATTTCCTATTAAGAGAATGTCATCCACGTATAAAACGAGGAATACTACAGTTCTCGCTACAAATCTACTATAGATGCATGGTTCATCTGGATTTTTGATAAAGCCAAATTCTTTGACCGTCTCATCAAAGCAGATGTTCCAACTCCGCGACGCCTGCTTTAGTCCATAGATGGACTTAAGCAACTTGCACACCTTTCCGCTGCTCCCACTCTGAATGAAACCCTCTGGCTGGTCCATATAGACACACTCCTCTAAATATCCATTTAGAAAAGCTGTCTTCACGTCCATTTGCCAGATCTCATAATCGTGGAAGGCAGCAATGGCAAGAAGGATCCGAATGGATTTCAGCATGGCTACTGGAGAAAAGGTTTCGTCATAGTCCAAGCCAGGTCTTTGACGAAAACCCTTTGCTACCAGCCTAGCTTTATAGGTCTCAACCTGTCCATCTACACCAATCTTCCTTTTGAAGATCCACTTGCATCCTACGGGTTTTACTCCGTCTGGAGCAATGTCCAACGTCCATACCCTGTTGGTGTACATGGACTCCATTTCGGTCCGCATTGCATCCAGCCATTTCACTGAGTCAACGCTCTGAACGGCCTGCTGGAAGCTAGTAGGCTCATCATAATCTATGATGCAATCCTCTCTATCCCCGTCTATGAGAAAACCGCAGTATCTCTCGGGCGGATGAGACTGCCTACTACTCCTGCGGAGCGGCGTAGGAATGTCCTGTTCTTCCGAACCCTCTGGTTCCACTAAACTTTCAGTAATAGTCCGTGGTTCTGGAATTTCTTCCAGTTCTACTGCGCTCCCACTTATTTCCTTTTCTATGAACTGGTGTTCTAGAAAGTGGGCATGACGAGAAACAAGAACTTTTTGTTCCTCTTCACAGTAGAAGAAATATCCCTTGGAATTCTTTGGATATCCCACAAACTTGCACAGTACTGAGCGTGCCTCGAGCTTGTCCGCATGCTGCTTTTTGACAAAAGCTGGACTTCCCCATGTCTTAATGTGATTAAGATGGGGTCTCTTCCCACACCACATCTCAAATGGCGTAGTAGGCACAGTCTTAGTGGGAACTCGGTTCAAAAGGTATGCGGCTGATTCTAGCGCATATCCCCAGAATGATCGCGGCAACTCAGCGTTACTCATCATGGACCGTACCATATCCAATAGGGTGCGGTTCCGTCTCTCCGATACACCGTTATGTTGCGGGGTGTATGGAGGAGTAAGCTGAGAGAGAATTCCGTTCTCTTTTAAATAGTCCAGGAACTCGGCACTTAAGTATTCTCCACCTCGATCCGATCTTAGAATCTTAATACTTTTGCCGGTCTGTTTCTCTACTTCATTCTTATACTCCTGGAATTTTCCAAAGGCCTCGGACTTATGTTTCATCAAGAAGACATAACCGTACCTTGAGAAGTCATCCGTAAAAGTAATGAAGTAAGAATGTCCGCTTCTGGCATGTGTAGACATTGGACCGCACACGTCACTGTGTACGAGTCCCAAGAGCTCGCTCGCTCTTACTCCATGTCCAGTAAACGGAGTCTTTGTCATCTTTCCTTTGAGACAGGATTGACAAGTGGCATACGACTGATATTCCAACGCATTCAAATACCCTTCTGTATGTAACTTCGTCAACCTTCTCTCATTGATGTGACCCAATCTACAATGCCATAAGAAAGTCTGATTTATTTCTGGAGACTTTCTTTTGTGTGTATTCTGGACATTAAAAATCTGTGGTTGATTTAACACGTATATACCATTACTCAATGTACCTGACCCAATCAAAACTTGATTAAGGTGAATGTTTACAACATTACTTACAAACGCAAATTCATAACCTTCTTTAGAAACTAAAGATACAGAAATGATATTACAAGTTGCGTTGGGTACAAAAAAGCAATTACGCAAAACCAAAACATGTCCATCTGACATTCCCAGGTGATAGTCCCCCACGGCTTTAGCATCCATGCTAGCTCCGTTCGCAACTCTGAGGGTCATGTCACCTGCCTTCAAAACCCTACGGTTTCTCAACGCCTGCAAAGAATTACAGATATGAGATCCTGATCCGGTATCCAATACCCAGGAAGTAGAGTTTATTGAAAGACAGTTTTCAATAACATACACACCTGAAGCTGAAGCTGCAACCTGCTTCAATTTCTGTGTTCTGGCCTTCCAGGCCCTGCAATCATTCTTCCAGTGTCCTTTCTTATGACAATAGAAGCATTCTTCCTTATCCACAAGCTTCCCCGCTAACTTTGTTGCTTTTGCTTTTCCCTTCGTATCCACTTTACTAACACCGCCCCTTGGTTTGGCGGGGGCCTTCTTCTTCTTTCCCTTGGCTTTCGCCTTGGACCTAGAAGAAGATGATCCTCCTACAAACAAAGTGGATGTATCCCTACCTTTCTGTAGGGTGCCCTCTGCGCTCCTCAGCATGTTGAGGAGCTCTGAAAGTTCAACCTCTTTTTCTTGTAAGTTGAAGTTCAGTATAAACTGGGCGTAAGTGGAAGGAAGGGATTGGAGAACTATATCCGTATATAGCTCACTCTCCAATGTGATCCCTAGGTCAGCGAGCTCCTCAATGTAGCCGATCATCTTTAGCACGTGCTCGGCTACTGATGATCCGACGGCCATTCTTGTCGAAAATAACTTTTTCGACGCTTCGTATCTTGCGATACGAGATTACTCTCCATACAGTTCTTTTGTATGAAGCAATATGGATTCCATGTCCATATTCTCATGCCTCCTCTGATGTTCGTTGTCCATCGAGGCAAGCAGGAGGCATTTGGCCTTCGCGCTATCAATCTCCCAAGTCTTGCGGATTTCCTTATCCGCGACGCTGGAAGTTGGACCAGGGACAGGGGGAGCTTTGGTGGTAAGAAGATACCCCAGCTTGTCGTAAGTGATTGCTATCTTGACATTCCTGAGCCAATCTTTGTAGTTTGGCCCTGTCAGTTTGTTTTTATCTAGGAGTAACTTAAGTCCAGTCATGTTGATTGGTCGCTGCAATTAGGAGAGAGAAGAAGAAACACTCAGCATGATGCTCTTGCAAGTTTAGAGTGGTTTTTAGTTTGTCTAAACAGGATGGCTCCCACTGTTTCTCGAATCCCTCCTCAAACCATAAAGGAAGAATTAGTCAGGATCAATCCCACCGTACAATACATGCTTAACCGTTCAGCCAGGCTGGTGTCGGTACTTCGAGGGAGGTTTTCCAACGCTTTCGCGAAGTTCCTTAATTAGAGAACCTCTTTTTCCTGGGGGCGTAGCCCCGCTAACACCTTTCTAGACACCTACTAGGTTTATAGCATTGATCGTTAAGTGAGAAATTTTCCGAGGAGTAGCATATACTCACAGTAGGATCGGGATCCAAATATCATTGTGTGACGAAACTGAAGGAATCCTACCAGAATCATCACACTCCAAATGATATGCAAATCTAGCAAGTTTCAGTACTTATGAAACTCCCGATGTGGATTTTTGCCCCATGCTCTTATGACCTTGACTTTGGCCAAAATATCATAAGTCACATGTCAAGTTCTACCCGTCATTATCCAGGTTAATTTGGATCCATCCGTACCTACCCTTGACTTTGGCCAAAATGGCAGTACGACTGTCCCAAACCAACGCATCTATCTATGCTACACATGAACACCCAATAGCTACCAATCACTGTGCCTTGACTTTGGCCAACATACACAGCTTGAATACTATTGACTATTCATGTGAAACGAAGGAGGGCTACGGATGGTTTTGGCAAAACCGTGAACGTAGTGAACTTGATATAGTCGATGGAACGAGATAGCTTTTAAAAGGAGTGGCTCAAGCTCCGTATTTAAAAGTTGTTTTTTGAAAAGAACCGAGTGGTTTTTCGAAAGTGTTCCAACGACTTTAACTTGGTTTATTATCTTGCATTAGTTCTTTTAATGCGTGATATTCTTGCATTAGTTCTTTTAATGCGTCCCATCATTTAATCCTACCATTGCAGAAAACAACCAAAATATGACGTACGCTTATGCCATTCGCATTCGCCACGGGGCCCCGTCATTACCCGTTAGGTTACTTAACTAACGACAGAGCGGGGGCTGGGCTAGCGCGTCTGTAAAACATAAGCAACGCTTAAATAATATCATATATAGATATACTGCAATGATAAACATTTCAGATCACATATGAATACATTGGATATACTAGGAATCTGTAATTTGCACGAGCCTGTAACAAAAACAGATTACACGGTCGCGGTGAATAGCCAAAACCCCACCCAAGACCCCTACGGGTGCGGCAAACTACCCGCCAAGTACCCGAAGCGTAGCAACCTCCCTCATCTCCATGAGTAGGCCACTCGACACTTCGGCATACCCGGTAGTTTGTGCACCCCCTCCATGGGTCTATCCTAGGAGCAAAAACAGTAAAAAGAAATTATACAATGACGGCTACAACCCCGACCCGGTTGTGCGGCCATACAAATAATTATTACATCAATTTACAAATTTACATGAATTGAAAGAAAAGAAAACTCTCGTCTCACAACCCCAGGCTATTCTCCCGCGACAATCCAACATATTCATATCCACATTCCATCAACATTACAGATCACAGATTTGTATAACCCCCACTAATCGACATATAGCGATTAGTAGACGTTCAATACAAATATCACATTACAGAAAAAACCCGTTAGCTCAAGTCTTTTAGAAGTTCGATCAAAAATACGGATTTTCGGGACCCCAAAATAAAATTTTCGTTCTGGAAAATCTGGGTTGAAAATATATATGCTAAAAATCCCAAAATACCCCCATAAAAACACTACACCAAAAATTTACCTCGGCCGAGTCGACTCGGCCGCGGATCCGCGGCGGGAGCGTGCTCCCGCCGCGTTTCCGCGGCCCTTTGACTCGAACGTTGGACAATTTTTGGCGGGTCCTCACAGAAAAGCCTGAGCCGATTTTAGGTGTTAAAATAATCAACTTTTGAACAGTGGAAAAATCGACAGAAACTGCAAATTTTTGGGGTTTGTTTCGGGACTTTTTCGTTGATCGATCTTCTAGTTACTTGCTAACATGCTAGATAGAGTTTAACTAGGCTCTGATACCACTGTAAGTCCATGCTACCTCTCCCGGTACTTTCGGGAAAGCGGAATTTGGTAAAAAACAATTTTTACGGAGGTGGTAACATGGACCTATAACCCGGATCTTGGTTAAACATCTATCTAACACCTAACTAAGAGTTTCTAGCTACTCGGTTAGGGGGTTATACCTTGCTTTTCTTGAACTCCTTCGTCTTCAAAGCTCCGATGGTGGTCCGATGGCTTCTCCTCGTCGTCTCCGTACGCCGAAGATAGATCCACCTGAAAGCTCCAACCTTTAGCTTCTTCTTCGTTCTTTGAAGAAACTAGTTCACTTGGTTTGCTAAACCTAGTGAACTAGAATGAGTAGAGAAGAAATAGAATGGGATTTTATCTATGGTTCTTGATTCTCAACTCATGAGACAAGAGAACCATAGAATCAAGAGAGGGAGGAAGAGGTTGAGGGTGAGAGCAAGAGGAGAGCTCAAGAACAAGAGAGAGAATGAGCAAGAAAGAATGAGGCTCTCTTTTGTCTTTCACCCTCTCATAATCCAAAGTGATCATAACTCATCATATCAAAAAAAGTCTTATGTGATGGTTGAAGCAACCATAACCATATCATTTCATGCACTCATTTTACACAAATGAGCAAGTAAACAAAAGTCTTTGCCATGAAATGATGGCTATGGTTATCATGATGGTCAACTAGTCAAGCCTAGTCAACCGGTCAACAAAGTCAACAAGTCAACAAAAGTCAACAAGTCAACAACCATGTCACCATAATACTTAATTAATATAATAGTTAATCACATATCATATTCTCATTAGGGTTGAGCAAAAAGTCAAATAGTCAACGGTCAACTGTCAACAACCCTAATGAGAATCCACTGCCTCTGTCTCCCTGTCAACTGTGCATACACACCCGCATCCGCGTTCCGAGGAACACGAATGCAAACTGGATAAATCCAATCCCATAAGGTACACTAGGATCTGGCTTAAACCAAAGCCCGCTTGTGTAAACTGTCCGGACACTGTACGCGCACAAGTGCACGGATGTGACCGAACCCTGTCGCAAAACCATGCGACCTGTCGCAATACCATGCGACCTCTACTCTTTTGCCTAAAGGCGAAAAGCTTTCTGTGTGGGACTCTAAAGACTCGACACTACGCTGGCAGTGGGTTTAACCACAGACCGCAAGCGGCACTAGCTGTGCGTAACGGTCCCCAGGTAGTGCCGACAAGAAGACCGACGAGGCGAAACCCATCTGAACTCCGACTGAGCCTGAGTGTGACATTCTCCGTACAGTCCGGTCTGTTCGTCTGATACATCGCATGGCGGGCCTAGGGGGTGGTAAACGTCAGTCCCCCAATAGCGGTACAAGTTGTGCCGGAGCGAAGCCCAAAACACCCTGAGATAACACTGGAAACCTACCAGTATATCTCGTTTGCCCTGGCCAGGGACTACTCGTGTAATGGCTCTCCTAGACACAGCGCGATGTCAACCCCCAATACCGGGAGAGACGAATCCTGTCTAACCGTCACTGCCTCCAAGTGCTTCGGGACTGCACCCAACCACTACCTGTTTGCACGACTCCTTTGAGCCGTGGTAGGGTAGTGATCAAAGTACAGTGGGAACACACTCGAGGCGGAGTGACAGTGTCAAGTCAGCAGACTAAGCTGTACTCATGTCACCTGGGAACTGATAACTGACGATAGGTATAATACCAACTAGTCAGTTCCCGACGAGTCCTGTCCAGTGTACCCATAACCTAACGAGCACCCGCATACTATCTCAAGTACGACGTACTGACGGCTGTGGGACAGACCGTCTCCCACACTGGGATGAGAAGCGCATGCGCTGGTCTACTCCGGAGTATCGATGCCCTGTCTCGATAGTCCTGCGACCAGGGACCTGCATAAGGATGTGCTTATAGATTACCCAGCCCCACTAGTGTGACGGCCATCACATCGCTGGTAATCAAGCAAAGATCCTAAGGGCTCTACTAATGTGTATAGGCGATATACAAAAATAAACACATGTACACATTGAAGTAGAAACAAACCAAGTAGCATACTACTATTTTGAGCAAGATTGTATATACAAGGTGAATATCCCAAGCATCCATTAAGTAATATACAAACCAGTATGATACAGTAATGGCCTCTAGGGCATATACACTAACAGTTCCAACTCCGCGATACCTGTTTTATCATATAAAACATCTTGCACACGTTTCCGCTGCTCCCACTGTCTACGAAGCCTTCCGGCTGTGTACTTATAGACGCTATCTTTTCTAAAACATTACTTAGAAAAGCAGTCATGACACCCAACCACCAGATATCGTAGTTATGGTATGTTGCCGTGGTAAGTAGGATCTGGATGGACTTAAGCATAGATCCTTTGAAAAGGTTTCAACATAATCCATACCTGGTCTATGATGCAAACCTTCAACAAGTCTAGCTTTGAAAGTCTCAACTTTTCCATGTACACCAAGTAATCTTCTCAAGATATACTCGCTTCTGATAGGGATTTAACCCTTCAGATAAAGCAACCAAAGTCCATACTTTGTTGGTGTATAAGGATTCCATCTCAGATCGATAAGCATCCAGCCATTCTTACAGAGTCCCACTCCTGATGGCCAGCTCGAAACTAGTTGGGTCATCATCTCATGATGCAATCCTCGCTCCCACTGTCATAGAGAAACCAAAGTATCTCTCAGGTGGGTGAGGAACCCTACTAGATCGGCGGAGAGGCTGAGGTTCGTTGGTAACTATTGAATCCTTTGGTTCTATCAAATCATCTGCTGTAGTTTGTATAGCTGGAACATTTCCAGTTCTACATAATAGACCTTGCCTAGAGCTTGTCCGGATTTTGTTTTTAGACATAGGCCGGACAACCCCAAATCTTAACAATCATAAGATATGGGCTCCTCCCTTTCCATATCACATATGAAGTGGTAGGCAACTGATTTGATTTGAACCCTATTCAATAGGTATGCAGCCTCTCAAGCGCATAACTCCCAAAAGGAAATAGGAAACTCAGTAGTACTCATCATAGAGCACACCATATCTAATAGGGTGAGTTTGCTCCGCCCCGATATACCATCGTGCTATGGTGTATACGGAGGAGTAATGCTGAGAGAGAATCTCATTCTCCTTTAGAATAGTCCAGGAATTCCGTGCTCAAGTATTCTCCTCCTTGATCTCATCAAAGGATATAATACTTATACCCGTATTTTGGTTCTCTACTTCTAACTTATATTCTGTGACTATCTCAAAAGGTTCGGACTTGTGTTTCAACTGGAACACATGTCTGAATCTTAAGAGATTATCAGAGAACGTAATGAAGTAAAAAGAACCAGTCTTGGCATGTGTAGACAGGGGACCTTCATACATTAGCATGTATCAATCCCAAGAGTTCACTAACTCTTTCTCTGTTTCCAATAAACAGAGCTGTGGTCATCTTATCTTTGTGACATGACCGGCAAGTTTCACAAGATGTAAATTCAAACTAATTTAAATATGCATCTATATGTAACTTCAGCCAGTTGGGTCGCATTGATATGACCTAGTCTACAATGCCTCAAGAAGGATTCATTCATTTCTGAACTATTCCTCTTGTGTATGCTCCTTATACTAAGAACTGTAGTTTGATTTAGAACGTCAATGCTTTTAGATAACGTGCCTGAACCGATCAACTCTTGATATAGGAAATATTCAAAACATTATCCAACAATACAAAATTATATCCTTTCTTTACTAATAAAGAGACTGATATGATTTTGTATATCAGGTTCGGTATCTAATAACATTTGTTCAGAATCATATGTATTCTTGTAATACAGGGTGACAGTGCCCAACAGACTTGGCTGCAACACTTGCACCGTTTTCTGTCTCATGAAACTTATCACCCGTTCTCAGTTCTCTACCTTTCTGTAGCCCATGTAACAGATAACATATACGGGATCCTGATCCGGTATCACATACCCAGGACGTAAAGGATACTGAGAAACTGTTCTGTGTAATGAACACACCCGAAGATGATGCATCAACATGCACTTTCTTCGTTTGGGCGGCACGGGAAATCTGGTATTCCCCAATTTCCTGCTCTGTCTTATAACTATTATAAGTTGGAGCGGGACCAACGTTCCCCAGCTCAGTATAACAAGCGGGTTCAGTCAATATATCTGTTTTATTATCTTGATTAAGGCGTGATATGGTCGCTATCTGGAGAGAGAGAGAAGAAAACACTCAGCGTATGCTCTTGCAAGATTAGATTGGTTATCTAATATATCTAATCAGGATGTCTCCAACTGTTTTAGTCAAATCTTCCTTCAAACCCTAAAAGGAAAGACTAGCCGGGATTAATTACACGTTACAAGTTCGCCAATCTTTCAGCCAAGTTAGTGTCGGTACTTTGAGGGAGGTCCCCCGTGCTTTCGCACGAACCTAATTAAAGTAAATCTCGTTTTTCCAGAGGCGTAACCCCGTTAACACCTTTCTAGACACCTACTTGATCGGCTAATTGTAATGTGTAAAACTCTCCCAGGAGTAACTCTTACTCGCAGCGGGTATCGGGATCCAACTATCTCATAGAAGGTATGCAATCTCATTGCAAATTTCAACACTTGAAATTCCCAATAGTATTTTACCCCTAGCGTGCTATGACCTTGACGCATGCCAAACAACCCATAGTCCGCTAGTCAAGTTCAACCCGTACATTTCTTGATTGAATTAAACCCACCCGCACGACCCTTGACGCATGCCAAACAACGCCGTACGAATACCCTAATCCAATCGCATCGTATGCTAGCAGATAAGCACTAGTTAGCTACCGTACACTACGCCTTGACGCATGCCAAACTACCGCAGTACGAATACTAACTAGTACTTATCTGAAATGACGGAGGGCTACGACAGGTTTTTAAGAAAACCTTTTGCGTAATGAACTTTATATCGTTGTAGAATCGAGTGATTTTAAATGGAGTGTTTTTGAGGCTTTTCTAGTTTTGCTAAAGGGGTCACTCCCGGTGAAGGGATCGTCGGCCCTTTCCTCATCGAATAAGGTGCAGGATATATCATATATACCGCTGTGCAAAGCAGAAACTATAGAAGCAATCAAAAGACAAACCGAGTTTGTAGCATCTGCCAGTTATTGCTAAAGGAGTCACTCCCGGTGAAGGGATCTCGGTCCTTTCCTTATCGAATAAGGTGCTGGATGTTCTACAAGGAACACCGCTATGCAAAGCAAGAACTGTAGCTACCAGGTTTTATAAACAAGTTTCTACAACATCTTAGGTTTCATTTATTTCATTAATCTCATTAATGAAGTCCCATTTTATTATGCTTCACAAGCATCTCTTTTGAAACGAAATCTGCAATATAACATATATCTCATATATATAATATAAACATTCGTCACAGGCAGTAATATGATCTCATCACAGAACATTGCAGCAGAAGAAACATATATGAAATATTGGATATACTAGGACGTCCGTGTTTTAATACGAGCCTGTATAAAATACGGATTCCACGGTCGCGATGAATAGCCAAACCCACATCCCTAGACCCCTACGAGAGCGGCAAGTAACACTGCCAATTCTAGGGTTAGGAGACCCGGTCTCGACTCCTCGAGATGGTCTCTCACTAGACCCTAGAACCCGGTTACTTGTGCTCCCCGCCTTGGGTCTACCTAATGCGGAAAAGTAAATAATATACAACGGTGACATCTTCCGCTACCTGGAAGTGCCCCAATAAAACAATATTACATACAAATGAATTTTACATGAATGAAAAAGAAAAACTCTCACCTCACATAAAAGCCCCGGCTATTCAAATGCGACGATCCAATAGAACATATCACAGCAACACATAATATCTCATATCATCAACGTAAGCAAGTATGCGTATCCCGATTGTCGTTGATGTATAGCAACGAAGCCGGCGATACACCACATACTACGCTTACGGTCACAGAAAAGAAAGTGTAAAACTACAACAGTTGGAATCCGCAATCTCTTTAGACATCGCATGCCTAACCAAATGAATTCCTTAGACATCACATGCCTAACAATTATAAACCCCGCATTTTAGTCTCATTATCGAAAACTCTTTTCAATATCAAGTCGGGCAATTCAACAAGATTCCCGACGTCCTGATCGAATGCTCGTCGCAAACTTTAGTAGACGGCCGCACCCCCGATACCGTCGACGAAGTGCACCAAGGCGGAACACCGCTACCGCTAGCACCCGAACGGATGCTTTCGGCGGCGGGGTTCTCCTACAGTCACTTGGTCGGGGCTATGGGGCGTAGCTGTCTATTATGTTTACCCGGCGAGTATCCGCGTACGCTACGTGATTGCGACGGACTTTAGATCACATCAAAATTCCGTAGCAACCGATCAACTGAGACTAAACTGCTATGTTTATAATATTCAAATCAGTTATCTCATAACTTCCTGTGGATTCCAAATATTGTATCACATTCCAGATAAATAGAAAAAGTTAAACTTTCCGATCGAATCATCAAGCACCCAAGATTTCCCCAATATATCTCAACACTTGAAATTAGTTTAAAAAACGTCCATCACATGCCACAGTACCAATGGTCCAGCCGTAGAAGGGTCAAGCCAACGCCTCACATGTGGCACGCCGTACTGCCCCAAACCCTAAGGTTCAAAGGGCAGTTCAAGACGGTCACATAATCGAGTTAAGGTTTGTTGTCTTCTAGAGGGTCCATCGAGTTACTTGCACGACTTAGAACATTCTTAAACACGAGGAAAAATCCAACTTTTGAAAAAATTTCCGACAGGGGAAAAAGTGAGTTATTGATATCCGTTCGAACTTTTTAACAGTTTCTAAAAGTTATCCGGACAAACAAAACAAAGTTATAATATCCGATCGAAACTTTAAGTCCCCAATACAACCCAGATTATTCAACAGTTCAATAAATATTAAAAATTTCCAGAAACTACAACATTACAAAATAGGAGTTACTGTGAAAACCACGTGCCAAGAATCGACCATGTGGCCGCGGAACCGCCGCACATGCTGGGGTGGGGCCGCGGTTCCGCGGCTCTTTGGGCGACTTACGCTCACGTGCTTCACAGTAATTCTTATAATTACCTGCTGTAATTTTTGGATATTTTTAATGTGGAAAAATCCCAATTTTTAGAAAATTTCCAGAGAGCATGTTTTATCGGGGTTTCGGGTTTCGATCGGACTTTAAACTTCGTTCAGACTTCGCCTAAAGCTCTAGCTTGGCTCTGATACTACTGTAGGGTTGCTAGGCACGCGCACAAGGGTCTACGAGGCATCAACCATGCCCGATTAAAAATTTAGCCGTGCCGAACAACCCGAATACGGAACTTTAAACTAGAGATTAGGCGAAAACTAGCATGCTAAACATTTTTAACACTAAGTGAGAGGGATTACAACCTTTGTAGATCCGGTCCTTCACTTCATATGCTCCGTGTTGTGGTCCCTTCGCTGCGATCATCGGGATCCGGACTCTCGAGAGGTTCCACGAAGAGAAAGACGCAACCTTTGCTTCCGATCTTCGATACTAAGATGATCTACCTTGAAGTTTCTTTAACACAAGCTAACACTCATGAAATGATGTGAACACCCTCATCTAAATGGCAAGGGAAGATGAGGATGATGAAGTAGGATTTTTGCTCTATTTATTTATCTTTTTCTCACAATTATTCATCACCTTTTGAAAAACAAGTAAGCTTTATCATGAAAGAATTGAAGGAAGAAGATGAACAATATTAGTTATCCTTTTGTGATGAATAGGAAAAGAAATAATATGATAGATAATGCAACCATGGTCAAGCTAACTCTTGTAGAGAATTAACTAGGGTTAGGGTTTGGGTTTGGTTAAAGCATGAGTCACTTGCAAATATCTTTATCATGACAAAAAGAAAAGCTTCTAGAATCAACTAGAAGGTTTAACCCTAATCCAAACCCTAATCAAGTTTAAACTCCACTAAACAAGTTGCATTAGTTATCATATCATGTTACAATATTATATATCACATATATAATATTTATCGTAACAAAATAAAATAATACAATTAACATATATCGCATATATATCAATGTATTACCCGAGTGAGAAAAAGAATCTTTTAGTGAGCAAATATTAGTTAATGTAATTTAATATATCATATATATTATTATACATTAAATTATCGAATCAACACTTGATCCGACAATCCGGCTATATCGCATATAACCGGCTAATATTTATCCGTACCGATTCATCGAATCAACACTTGATCCGACGAACCGGCTGATATCAAATATCGCAAGAATATAATACGGTATCATATATCGCATTATCCTCGGTCCCGCACATATCACATATGTGCTCCTACTCCGTTTTGCCTGAGTCAAGAAACCTCTGTGTAGGACTCTAAAGAATCGTCAATACGCCGGCAGTAGGTGATGATCATATCAAACACCCACAAGCTGCAAGCGGTCAGCTAAACGTAACATCTACCCAGGTATTGAGCGCTCAGAAGATCAACAAGCAAGCCTGTAACTTCTCCTGCGAATCCAAACAGTAACACTCCCGTACAGTCCGGTCTCGTCGTCTGATATGTTGCATATCTCGCCTAGGGGTGGTAAACGTCAGACCCCAGTAGCTTGATAAGTCGTGTCGATTTGAGGTCTATAACAGTTCAAGAAACTACTGATAACACTTACCAGTAAATCTCAGCAACCCTGGCCAGGGATTTCCGGTTATAGCCAATCGAACACAGCACAACATCAACTCCCTATACCAGGAGAGACGAATCCCCTCCTATCGCTCATTGCCTCCATGCGATTCGGGACTGTACCCAAAAGCCACCTTTTTGCACGCCCTCTTGGACGTGGTATGATGGAAATCAAAGCACAGTGGGAACCACACAAGACTCTATGACGATCTCGGGTCAACAGACTACTCTGTACCAGTGTCACCGGAGAACTGCCATCTGACGTATGGTATAATACCATCTGGGAGTTCTCGGCGAGTCCGTCCAGTGTACCCAGTCTCCACTGAGCACCCGTACACCATCCTTGATGTCAAACACCGATGGATATGGGATCATCCATCGCCCATCATATGGGTCAAGATGCGTATACGCTAGTCTACTCTGGTGCATCGATGCCCTGTCTCGATACACCCTCGACTAGGAACAGTTATAGGATGTACTCATCGACTACCGTGGCCCCACTAGTATGATCTCATCATAGTCCCAGTAGTTGAGTACATATCGTAAGGGCTTTATCAACATGTAACATAGAGACAATCAGAGTACATGTTAAGATAAAGTACAACCAGATAGCATACTATCATGTCGAGCAAGAAAGTCCTCCCTATATATGTCCTAGCATCCACTACAATATACATCGTATGTACAGTAATGGCCTCTAGGGCATACATATAACTAAACACCTCTGTGTAGAACTCTAAAGACTCGTCAATACGCCGGCAGTAGGTGATGATCATATCAAACACCCATAAGCCGCAAGCGGTCTGCTAAACGTAACGGCCACCCGGGTATTGAGTGATCAGAAGATCAATAAGCAAGCCTGCTCGTACTCCTGCGAATCCAATCTGTAACACTACCGTATAGTCCGGTCTCTTCGTCTGATATGTTGCATATCACAGCCTGGGCGTGGTATAACGTCAGACCTCAATAGCCTGATAAGTTATGCCGATGCAAAGTCCATAATGGTTCGAGAAACTACTGATAACACTTACCTGTAAATCTCAGCAACCCCGGCCAGGGATTTCCTGTTATGGCCAATCGAGTATAGCGCAACATCAACTCCCAATACCGGGAGAGACGAAACCCCTCCTATCGCTCATTGCCTCCATGTGACTCGGGACTGTACCCAAAAACCACCTTTTTGCACAATCTCTTGATCGTGGTATGGTGGAAATCAAAGCACAGTGGGAATCACACAAGACTCTGTGACGATCTTGGGTCTACAGACTAACCTGTACCAGTGTCACCAGAGAACTGCTATCCGACGATAGGTATAATACCTTCTAGGTGTTCTCGGCGAGTCCGTTCAGTGTACCCAGTCTCCACTAAGCACCTGTATACCTTCTCTGATGTCAAACACCGATGGATGTGGGATCATCCATCGCCCATCACATAGGTCGAGAAGCGTATACGCTAGTCTACTCTGGAGTATCGATGCCCTGTCTCGATACTCCCATGACTAGGAACATTTGAAGGATGTACTTACCGACTACCCTGTCTCCACTAGACCTTGCTCGAACAACTTGCGCCCTGATAGACGAGGGTTGGGACAGTGCTCTGCCCAGGTTCTTCGCCAACAAATACGTACGCCAATGCTTGAGGCAACGAAAACCCAGCCCACCCCACTGCTTTGCCTAGCAGCACGACACTTGTATTGCTCTCCCACAACCCTTTTTTACGGTTTAGGCTGCTCCCATTTCGCTCGCCGCTATGATCTGCATCATAATCCTGGTAGTCAAGTACTCATCCTAAGAGCTTTATCAACATGTAATAGAGAGACAATAAGTGTACATGTTAAGATAAAGACCAACTAGTTAGCATACTATCATGTCGAGCAAGAAAGTCCTCCCTATATATGTCCAAGCATCTACTACAATATACATCGCATGTACAGTAATGGCCTCTGGGGCATATATATAACTAACAATCTCCCACTTGCACTAAGGCCATCTGCTGTAGTATCTAATACCCAACAATATAGCAGTGGTTGTAGTATCCCATACTCAACCATCCCATAGAAGTCTCTCTAGAGGTAAGGCATTTGTGAGTAGATCCGCTGTGTTATCCTTCGTGTCTACTCTCCTATCCTCGATCCCTTGGAGATCATCCATCTCCCTATCAGGTGATACTTGCCTCAGAATATGTCTGGAATGCTGATGGGACCTTCGTTCCTAGGCCAAAGCCATAACTCCATTATTATCACAATAACAGTTATTGGATGCTCAATAGTAGGAACCATGTTCATCTCATGAACAAGAAATGTACAGACAGCCACTTTGGTAGTATCATTGGTAGCAATGTATTCAGCCTTTATCTTCTAGTATGCCACGGTATCTAGCTTAGAACTCTTCCAACATACCGTCCCTCCACTGAGGGTAAAGACAATGTTAGTGTATATGCCCTAGAGGCCATTTCTGTATCATACTAGTTTGTATATTACTTGATGGAAGCTTGGGATATTCACAGTTGTATATACAATCTTGCTCGAAATGGTAGTATGCTACTTGGTTTGTCTCTGCTTTAATATGTGCATGTGTTTCTTTTAGCATATTGCTGGTATACATATTAGTAGAGCCCTTAGGATCTTTGCTTGATTACCAGCGTTGTGATGGCGCTCACATTCGTGGGAGCTGGGTGATCTATAAGCACATCCTTATACAGGTCCCTGGTCGTTGGACTATCGAGACAGGGCATCGATACTCCGGAGTAGACTAGCGTATGCGCTTCTCATCCCAGTGTGGGAGACGGTCTGTCCCACAGCCGTCAGTACGTCGTACTTGAGATAGTATGCGGGTTCTCGTTGGGTTACGAGTACACTGGACAGGACTCGTCGGGAACTGTTGGTTGGTAGTATACCTATCGTCAGTTATCAGTTCCAAGGTGACATGAGTACAGCTTAGTCCGCTGACTTGACACTGTCACTTTGCCTCGAGTGTGTTCCCACTGCACTTTGATTACTACCCTACCACGGCTCAAAGGAGTCGTGCAAACAGGTAGTTTTTGGGTGCAGTCCCGAAGCACTTGGAGGCAGTGACGGTTAGACAGGATTCGTCTCTCCCGGTATTGGGGGTTCACATCGCGCTGTGTCCAGGAGAGCCATTACACGAGTAGTCCCTGGCCAGGGCAAGCGAGATATACTGGTAGGTTTCCAGTGTTATCTCAGGGTGTTCTGGGCTTCACTCCGACACGACTTGTACCGCTATTAGGGGACTGACGTTCACCGCCCCCCTAGGCCCGCCATGCGATGTATCAGACGAACAGACCGGACTGTACGGAGATTGTCACATACAGGCTCAGTAGGAGTTCAGATGGGGTTCACCTTGTCTGTCTTCTTATCGACATCTACCTGGGGACCGTTACGTACAGCTAGTGCCGCTTGCGGTCTGTGGTTAAACCCACTGCCAGCGTAGTGTCGAGTCTTTAGAGTCCCACACAGAGAGCTATTCGCCTTTAGGCAAAATGAGTAGAGGTCGCATGGTTTTGCGACAGGGTTCGTTCACATCCGCGCACTTGTGCACGTTTGCTGTCCGGACAGTTTATACTAGCGGGCTTTGGTTTAAGCTGGATCCTAGTATATTATTTGGGATTGGTTTTTCTCATTGTATTCGTGTTCCTCGGATCACGAATGCGGGTGCGTATGCACAGTTGCTTGAGATTGAGGGAGAGGACCTTGATTAGGGTTAATGGCTATTGTCATTTTATTAACCCTAATGCTTATGTGTGTATTATAGTTAATTAGATAATTAGTTTAATAATTGTGCATGGTTATGGTTGTTGACCATTTGACTTCATTGACTTGTTGACCTAGGTTGACATTTTGACCATCATCATTTCTTTTGGAAGATGCTTTTTGATCCTTGCAAATTGAAATGATAATGGTCATGTCATGATTAACCATGACAATTATCTAGCTAATTATTTAATTAAAATAATATGCACATATTAGTGAGAATGGCTCAATTATTTCTCATTCTATCATATCTTTTCTCTCTCTTGTTCTTCCTCTCCCTCAAGCTCTCTCCCTCTCATGTGTTGAGAAACACTTGAGCTTGAGGAAAACCCTCTCTTGATCATCTCTACACTCATCTAGGGTTGAAGGACTAGCACTTCTTGAACCCTAGTTACTTCTAGCTTGGAGTTGAAGCCAAAGGTTGAGGCTTTCGGGTGGATCTTTCTTCGGCGTGAGAAGACGAGCAAGGTGACCTCCTTCCACCACTCCAAAGAGCAAGGAGAGAAGGACTTAGAGCTTAAGGTATAACCTTTCTAGCACTTAGCTAGTTTGTTGGTAGCTTTAGCAAGTTTTTGTTTAGCAAAGATCCTTACAAGTCTAGTCCATGTTGCCTTAGTTTATAAAAATCCGATTTTTATTCCGTTTTCCGCCTCCCCGAAAGTACCGGGGTGGGCAACGTGGACTTACAGTGGTATCAGAGACTAACTAAATGTAAACTTGCTAAGTAGTGAAGTGTAACGAAGTTCGAAACCGAAAAATCCAAAAACCGAGTTTTTAAAAACCCTTGTTTCTGTTAAATTTTTTTCTGGTCAAAACAAAATTTGTTATACTCCAAAAATCGTCTCAGGGTTTTGTGAAGAAAGCCACCAAAAACGAGCCAGTGACTCGACCAAAGAACCGCGGTTCCGCGGCAATAACAAGCTATTGCCGCGTAACCGCGGCCGTCTTGGTGAGTCACTGGGTCGAGTTTGGTGCAGTGAATCTCCGGCTTGGTTTTAGGATTTTTAAGATATGTTATATGTGCCCAGATTTTCCAGAATAGAAATTTATTTTTGGGGGCCTATAAATCCGTATTTTTTTCCGAACTTCACTACACTTTGACTATAACGGTTATATCTGTGATGTTTGTATGTATTGAACGTCGGCTAATCGCTATATGTCGATTAGTCGGGGTTATACATCTCTGTGATCTGTGTTTGATATTGGTATGTGTATATGAATGGGTTGGATTGTCGCGGGTGAATAGCCGGGGTGGATGTGAGATGAGTGTTGCTTTTCTTTCATTCATTTGTAACATGTAAATTGATGTAATATTATTATTTGTATGGCCGCACAACCGGGTCGGGGTTGTAGCCGCCATTGTATAATTCTTTTTACTGTTTTTGCTCCTAGGATAGACCCATGGAGGGGGTGCACAAACTACCGGGTATCTCGAAGTGCCAAGTGGCCTACTCACGGTGGTGAGGGAGGTTGCTTCGCTTCGGGTACTTGGCGGGTAGTTTGCCGCACCCGTAGGGGTCTTGGGTGGGGTATTTGGCTATTCACCGCGACCGTGTAATCCGCTTTTCGTTGCCGGCTCGAACGGATTGCGGATTCCTAGTATATCCAATGAATTCATCTGTGATCTGTAATGTCTATCATTGCTATATATTTATATATGATAACTATTTAGGCGTTGCTTATGTTTTACAGCCGCGCTAGCCCAGCCCCCGCTCTGTCGTTAGTTAAGTAACCTAACGGGTGATGACGGGGCCCCGTGGCGAATGCGAATGGCATAAGCGTACGCCATATTTTGGTTGTTTTCTGCAATGGTAGGATTAAATGATGAGACGCATTAAAAGAACTAATGCAAGAAAATAAACCAAGTAAAAGTCGATTGGAACACTTTGAAAACCACTCGGTTCTTTTCAAAACTAAACTTTTAAACGCGGAGCTTGAACCACTCTTTTTAAAAGCTATCTCGTTCCATCGATTATATCAAGTTCACTACGTTCACGGTTTCGCCAAAACCATTCGTAGCCCTCCGTCATTCCACATGAATGGTCAAAAGTATTCAAGCTATGTATTTTGGCCAAAGTCAAGGCATAGTGATTGGTAGCGATTGGGTATTCATGTGCAGCATAGATAGATGCGTTGATTTGGGACAGTCGTGCTACCATTTTGGCCAAAGTCAAGGGTAGGTACGGGTGGGTCCAAATTAACCAGGAGAATGACGGGTAGAACTTGACATGTGACTTATGATATTTTGGCCAAAGTCAAGGTCATAAGAGCATGGGGCAAAAATCCACATCGGGAGTTTCATAAGTACTGAAACTTGCTAGCACTGCATACCATTTGGAGTGTGATAATTCTGGTAGGATTCCTTCGGTTTTATCACGTGATGATATTTGGATCCCGATCCTACTGTGAGTATATGCTCCTCCTCGGGAAAACTCTCACTTAACGATCAATGCTATAAACTTAGTAGGTGTCTAGAAAGGTGTTAGCGGGGCTACGCCCACAGGGAAAAGAGGTTACTTAATTAAGGAACTTCGCGAAAGCGTTGGAAAACCTCCCTCGAAGTACCGACACTGGCCTGGCTGAACGGTTAAGCAAGTATTGTACGGTGAGATTGATCCTGACTAATCCTTTCTTTACGGTTTGAGAATGGATTCGAGAGACAGTGGGAGCCATCCAGTTTAGACAAACTAAAAACCACTCTAAACTTGCAAGAGCATCATGCTAAAGTGTTTCTTTTCTCTCTCCTAATTACAGCGACCATTCAACATGACCGGACTTAAGTTGTTACTAGATAAAAATATACTGACAGGGCCAAACTACAAAGATTGGCTCAGGAATGTCAAGATGGCAATCACTTATGACAAGTTGGGGTATGTACTTACCACCAAAGCTCCCCCTGTCCCAGGTCCCATCTCCAGCGTCGCGGATGTAGAAATTCGTAAGACATGGGAGATAGATTGCGCGAGGGCCAGATGCCTCGTACTAGCCTCGATGGACAACGAACATCAGAGGAGGCACGAGAATATGGACCTAGAGTCCATATTTCTCCATACAAAAGAACTGTATGGAGAGCAGTCTCGTATCGCAAGATACGAAGTGTCAAAGAAGCTTTTTTCGGCAAGGTTGGTCGTCGGATCATCGGTAGCGGAACACGTGCTTAAGATGATTGGCTACATTGAGGAGCTCGCGGACCTTGGGACCACGTTGGAGAATGAACTCTATACTGATTTGATTCTCCAGTCCCTTCCTTCCACTTACGCCCAGTTCATTCTTAACTTCAACATGCAAGGAAAGGAGGTTGAACTTGCCGAGCTTCTGAACATGTTGAGGACTGCTGAGGGCACCCTACAGAAGGGTAGGGAGACATCCACTTTGTTTGTAGGAGGATCTTCCTCTTCTAGGTCCAGGGCGAAAGCCAAGGGCAAGAAGAAGAAAGCCCCCGCCAAACCAAGAGGCGGTGTCGGTAAGGTGGATACGAAGGGAAAAGGAAAATCAACAAAGATAGCGGGGAAGCTAGTGGGGAAGGAAGAATGCTTCTATTGTCACAAAAGTGGTCACTGGAAACAGGATTGCAAGGCTTGGAAAGCCATAACACAGGATTTGAAGCGAGTTGCAGCTTCAGCTTCAGGTGTGTATGTTATTGAAAACTGTCTATCAATAAACTCTACATCCTGGGTATTGGATACCGGATCAGGATCTCATATCTGTAATTCTTTGCAGGCGTTGAGAAAGCGTAGAGTTTTGAAGGCAGGTGACATGACCCTCAGAGTTGCGAACGGTGCTAGCATGGATGCTGAGGCCGTGGGGGACTATCACCTGGGATTGTCGGATGGACATTTTTTGGTTTTGCGTAGTTGTTATTATGTACCAAAATGCAACCTTTAATATCATTTCTGTATCTTTATTATCTAAAGAAGGTTATGAATTTGCATTTGTAAGTAATGTAGTGAACATTCACCTTAATCAAGTTTTGATTGGGTCAGGTACATTGAACAACGGTATATACGTATTAAACCAGCCACAGATTTTCAATGTCCAGAATACACACAAAAGAAAGTCTCCAGAAATCAATAAAACTTTCTTATGGCATTGTAGACTGGGTCACATCAATGATAGAAGGTTGACTAAGTTACATGCAGAAGGATATTTGGATCCGTTCGAATATCAATCGTATGCAACTTGTCAATCCTGTCTCAAAGGAAAGATGACAAAGACTCCGTTCACTGGACACGGAGAAAGAGCAAGCGAGCTCTTAGGACTCGTACACAGCGACGTGTGCGGTCCAATGTCTACACATGCACGAAGCGGTTATTCTTACTTCATTACTTTTACGGATGACTTTTCAAGGTACGGTTATGTCTTCTTAATGAAACATAAATCCGAGGCTTTTGAAAAATTCCAGGAATATAAGAATGAAGTAGAAAAAACAAACAGGAAAAAGTATAAAGACACTGAGATCTGATCGAGGTGGTGAATACTTGAGTGCCGAGTTCCTGGGTTACTTAAAAGAGAATGGAATTCTCTCTCAGCTTACTCCTCCATACACTCCGCAACATAATGGTGTATCGGAGAGACAGAACCGAACCCTATTGGATATGGTACGGTCCATGATGAGTAACGCTGAGTTACCGCGATCGTTCTGGGGATATGCGCTAGAATCAGCGGCATACCTTTTGAACCGAGTTCCAACTAAGACTGTGCCTACTATACCATATCAGATGTGGTGTGGGAAGAGACCCTATCTTAGTCACATTAAGACATGGGGATGTCCAGCTTTTGTAAAAAAGCAGCATGCGGACAAGCTCGAGGCACGCTCAGTAAAGTGCAAGTTTGTGGGATATCCAAAAAACTCCAAGGGATATTACTTCTATTGCGAAGAGGAACAAAAAGTCCTTGTTTCTCGCCATGCCCACTTTCTAGAACACCAGTTCATAGAAAAAGAATTAAGTGGGAGCGCAATAGAACTGGAAGAAATTCCAGAACCACGAGCTATTACTGAAAGCTTAGTAGAACCAGAGGGTTCGAAAGATCAGGACATTCCCACGCCACTCCGCAGGAGTAGTAGGCAGTCTCATCCGCCCGAGAGATACTACGGTTTTCTCACTGACGGGGATAGAGAGGATTGCATCATAGATTGTGATGAGCCTACTAGCTTCCAGCAAGCCATTCAGAGCGTCGACTCGGTAAAATGGCTGGATGCAATGCGGACCGAGATGGATTCCATGTACACCAACAAAGTATAGACGTTGGACATTGCTCCAGACGGGGTAAAACCCGTAGGATGCAGTGGATCTTCAAAAGGAAGATTGGTGTAGATGGACAGGTTGAGACCTATAAAGCTAGACTGGTAGCAAAGGGTTTTCGTCAGCGACCTGGTTTGGACTATGATGAAACCTTTTCTCCAGTAGCTATGCTGAAATCCATTCGGATCCTTCTTGCCATTGCTGCCTTCCACGATTATGAGATTTGGCAGATGGACGTAAAGACAGCTTTTCTAAATGGACATTTAGAGGAGTGTGTCTATATGGATCAGCCAGAGGGTTTCATTCAGAGTGGGAGCAGCGGAAAGGTGTGCAAGTTGCTCAAGTCCATTTATGGACTAAAGCAGGCATCGCGGAGTTGGAACATCTGTTTTGATGAGACGGTCAAGGAATTTGGCTTTATCAAAAATCCAGATGAACCATGCATCTATTGTAGATTTGTAGCGAGAACTGTAGTATTCCTCGTTTTATACGTGGATGACATTCTCTTAATAGGAAATGACATTCCAATGCTACAATCTGTCAAGGGGTTCTTGTCACACAGGTTCTCCATGAAAGACCTGGGTGATGCCTCATACATTCTGGGTATCCGGATCTACCGTGACAGATCCAAGAGGATATTAGGACTTTCGCAGTCCAGGTACATCGACACTATACTGAAGAGATTCAGTATGGAAGATTCCAAGCGCGGTAATCTACCGGCTTGTCACGGGATCACCCTCTCCAAAGAGATGTCTCCCAAGACTGATTTGGAGAGGGATCGCATGTCTATTATACCCTACACTTCTGCGGTAGGCTCTATTATGTATGCGATGTTGTGTACCAGACCGGATGTGGCTTATGCACTGAGTGTGGTAAGCAGGTATCAGTCAAACCCTGGGGAGAAACATTGGATAGCAGTAAAGAACATTCTCAAGTACCTGAGAAGGACTAAGGAGATGTTCTTGGTATATGGCGGAAAAGACCTCCAGATTGAGGCCTTTGCTGACTCCAGCTTCCAGAGTGACAAGGATGATTCCAAGTCCATGTCGGGTTTTGTCTTCACCCTCAATGGAGGGGCGGTGTGTTGGAAGAGCTCTAAACAGGAAACCGTTGCTGACTCGACTATGGAAGCGGAATACATCGCTGCATCTGATGCCGCAAAAGAAGCTGTCTGGATGAAGAAGTTCTTGAGAGAACTTCAGGTGGTTCCGTCCATTGTTGACCCAATACCTCTGTATTGCGACAACAACGGGGCTATAGCTTTAGCGAAGGAACCCAGGTCCCATCAGAAATCCAGACACATCTTAAGGCGGTATCACCTAATCAGGGAGATCGTGGATCGCCAGGAGATCGAGGTCCGGAGAGTTGCATCAGAGGATAACACTGCAGATCCATTCACCAAGGCCTTGCCCCAGACTCAGTTCGAGCGGCTGATCGAGATGATAGGTCTTCGATACGCCAGTACATGGCCTTAGTGCAAGTGGGAGATTGTTAGTGTATATGCCCTAGAGGCCATTACTGTATCATACTAGTTTGTATATTACTTGATGGAAGCTTGGGATATTCACAGTTGTATATACAATCTTGCTCGAAATGGTAGTATGCTACTTGGTTTGTCTCTGCTTTAATATGTACATGTGTTTCTTTTAGCATATTGCTGGTATACATATTAGTAGAGCCCTTAGGATCTTTGCTTGATTACCAGCGTTGTGATGGCGCTCACACTCGTGGGAGCTGGGTGATCTATAAGCACATCCTTATACAGGTCCCTGGTCGTTGGACTATCGAGACAGGGCATCGATACTCCGGAGTAGACTAGCGTATGCGCTTCTCATCCCAGTGTGGGAGACGGTCTGTCCCACAGCCGTCAGTACGTCGTACTTGAGATAGTATGCGGGTGCTCGTTGGGTTACGAGTACACTGGACAGGACTCGTCGGGAACTGTTGGTTGGTAGTATACCTATTGTCAGTTATCAGTTCCCAGGTGACATGAGTACAGCTTAGTCCGCTGACTTGACACTGTCACTTCGCCTCGAGTGTGTTCCCACTGCACTTTGATTACTACCCTACCACGGCTCAAAGGAGTCGTGCAAACAGGTAGTTTTTAGGTGCAGTCCCGAAGCACTTGGAGGCAGTGATGGTTAGACAGGATTCGTCTCTCCCGGTATTGGGGGTTGACATCACGCTGTGTCCAGGAGAGCCATTACACGAGTAGTCCCTGGCCAGGGCAAGCGAGATATACTGGTAGGTTTCCAGTGTTATCTCAGGGTGTTCTGGGATTCACTCCGACACGACTTGTACCGCTATTAGGGGACTGACGTTCACCACCCCTAGGCCCGCCATGCGATGTATCAGACGAACAGACCGGACTGTACGGAGATTATCACATACAGGCTCAGTAGGAGTTCAGATGGGGTTCACCTCTTCTGTCTTCTTATCGACATCTACCTGGGGACCGTTACGTACAGCTAGTGCCGCTTGCGGTCTGTGGTTAAACCCACTGCCAGCGTAGTGTCGAGTCTTTAGAGTCCCACACAGAGAGCTATTCGCCTTTAGGCAAAATGAGTAGAGGTCGCATGGTTTTGCGACAAGGTTCGTTCACATCCGCGCACTTGTGCACGTTTGCTGTCCGGACAGTTTATACTAGCGGGCTTTGGTTTAAGCCGGATCCTAGTATATTATTTGGGATTGGTTTTTCTCATTGTATTCGTGTTCCTCGGATCACGAATGCGGGTGCGTATGCACAGTTGCTTGAGATTGAGGGAGAGGACCTTGATTAGGGTTAATGGCTATTGTCATTTTATTAACCCTAATGCTTATGTGTGTATTATAGTTAATTAGATAATTAGTTTAATAATTGTGCATGGTTATAGTTGTTGACCATTTGACTTCATTGATTTGTTGACCTAGGTAGACACTTTGACCATCATCATTTCTTTTGGAAGATGCTTTTTGATCCTTGCAAATTGAAATGATAATGGTCATGTCATGATTAACCATGACAATTATCTAGCTAATTATTTAATTAAAATAATATGCACATATTAGTGAGAATGGCTCAATTATTTCTCATTCTATCATATCTTTTCTCTCTCTTGTTCTTCCTCTCCCTCAAGCTCTCTCGCTCTCATGTGTTGAGAAACACTTGAGCTTGAGAAAAACCCTCACTTGATCATCTCTACTCTCATCTAGGGTTGAAGGACTAGCACTTCTTGAACCCTAGTTACTTCTAGCTTGGAGTTGAAGCCAAAGGTTGAGGCTTTCGGGTGGATCTTTCTTCGGCGTGAGAAGACGAGCAAGGTGACCTCCAACCACCACTCCAAGGAGCAAGGAGAGAAGGACTTAGAGCTCAAGGTATAACCTTTGTAGCACTTAGCTAGTTTGTTGGTAGCTTTAGCAAGTTTTTGTTTAGCAAAGATCCTTACAAGTCTAGTCCATGTTGCCTTAGTTGATAAAAATCCGATTTTTATTCCGTTTTCCGCCTCCCCGAAAGTACCGGGTTGGGCAACGTGGACTTACAGACAATACCTGTGACTGAATCTCAGTCATCCTTATCACTCTGGAAGCTCGAACCAAGAACTTTCTTTTAGTGCTTCTCAAGTACTTAAGAATGTCCTCCACAGCTGTCCAGTGATTCTCCTAAGATCCGATTGATTCCTGATCACTACACCTAGCGAGTCATCTACATCTGGTCTGGTGCATACCATCGTATACTTTGATAGAGCCTACTGCCGAAGCATAAGGTATCCCTTGCATGCGAGCTTTCTCCAAATCAGTCTCGGAAGACTTTTTTTTTGGAGAGAGTGATTCATGAGTAAGTGGGCGAACCACCATGCTTAGAATCTTCCATACTAAACCCCTTTAGTATGGTATTATTATACCTGGATTTAGGACACTCCCAACTTCCACTTAGATCTATCACTATAGATCATAATCCATAAGATGTAGTAGGTATCATCTAGATCTTCTATTGAGAATCCTTGTGATAAAGAGCTTGACCGAGTGTAGCATAGGAAACCATTTCCTATCAAGAGTATGTCATCTACGTACAATACGTGGAAGACAACCTTACTCTCTACTACCTTCTTATATATACAAGGTTCATCTACCATTTTGATGAAGTCAAACTCTTTGACTACCACATCAAAATAGATGTTCCAACTCCGCGATACTTGCATTGATCCTGCTGGACTTAAGCATAGCTTTAAAAATCTCAACTTTTCCATTTACACTAATAATTTTCTCAAGATCCATTTGCTCCTAATGGGTTTTACCCCTTCAGGTGCAACATGCAAAGTCACACTTTGTTAGTGTACATGGATTCCATCTTTGATCGCATAGCATCCAGCCTTTTCATAGAGTCACCACTCGTGATGGCCTACATGAACCTGGTTGGGCCATCATCTTCCATGATGCAATTCTCGCTCTCACTGTCACCGAGAAGACCGTAGTATCTCTCAAGTGGATGAGAAACCCTACCAGATTCGCGGAGAGGCTGAGGTTCGTTGGAGACCATTGAATCCTTTGGTTTCACCAAATCATCAGCTGCTAGTTTGTCTAGTTGGAACTCCTTCCAGTTCTACCTCATGTCCACTAATTTCTTCACAAGAAATTCCTTTTCTAAAAAGGTGGCATGCTGAGAAACAAAACACCTTTTTCTCCTCAGAGTGGTAGAAGATATTCCCTCACAAATTTTGGGATATCCTAACAAACTTATAAAGAACTGACCTTGCCTCGAGCTTGTCCGGATTTTGCCTTTCAACATAGGCCGGACAACCCTATATCTTAACTCGTTAAAGACATGGTCTCTTCCCACACCATATCTCATATGTAGTGGTAGGCACAGATTTGGATGGAACCCCATTCAATAGGTATGCAACTTCTCAAGTGCATAACTCCAAAAAGAAATAGGTAACTCAACAGTACTCATCATAGAGTGCGCCATATCTCATAGGGTGCGATACCTCCGCCCCGATACACCGTTATGCTGTGGTGTACTCGAAGGAGTAAGTTGAGAGAGAATCACATTCTCCTTTAAATAATCCAGGAACTCTATGCCCTAAGTATTCTCCTCCTTGATCACATCGAAGGACTTTAACACTTCTATCCATCTGGTTCTCAACTTCAAACTTATATTCGTTGAATTTTCTCAAAAGTTTCAGACTTGTGTTTCAACAAGAACATATGTCCAAATCCTGAGAGAAGATCAGTGAATATAATGAAGTACGAAGAACCAACCTTGGCATTTGTAGACATAGGACCATATACATCATCATGTATGCATCCCAAGAGTTCACCTACTCTTTCTCTGTTTCCAGTAAATGGAGTATCGGTCATTTTACCTTTGCGACAAGACTGGCAAGTATTATAAGATGAAAATTCGAACAGATTCTCATATTCATTCTTATGTAACTTAGCTGGTTGTGTCGCATTGATATGACTTAATCTACAATGCCTCAAGAAGGATTCGTTCATTTCTGAACTACTCCTCTTGTGTGTGTTGTAAATACTTTGAACTGTGGTTTGATTTAGAACGTATATGCTATTATCTAACGTGCCTGATTGAATCAACACTTGATTCAGGAAAATGTTCACAACATTATCCTCCAATACAGAATTATTTGCTTCTTTAACTCAGTAAAGAACATAATGTAATGTTGTATATCAGGTTCGGTATGTATTAATATTTGTTCAGAATCAATGTATTAATACAAGGTGATATCTGCCAACAGACTTGGCTGCAACAATTGCACCATTCTTTAACACTTAAAGACATATCACCCATTCTCAGTTATCTACCTTTCTGTAGCCCATGTAACATATTACATTTGCGGGATCCTGCTCCGGTATCACATACCCAGGACGTAGAAGATACTGAGAAACAGTTCTCGGTAATGAACACACCCGAAGAAGATGCATCAACATGCACTTTCTTCAATTGGGTGGCATGGGAATCCAGATATTCCCCTATTTCCAGCTCGAACTTATAACAATTATAAGATTGAGTAGAACCAACGTTCTCTATCTCAGTGTAATAAGCAGGTTCGTCAATGCATCCATATTATTATCTTAATTAAGGTGTGACATGATCGCTACCAGGAGAGAGAGAAGAAAACACTTTCCGTGTGCTCTTACAGGATTAGATTGGTTATTATTTTATCTAATCCGGATGGCTCCCACTGTTTTAGTCAAATCTACCATCAAACCCTAAAAGGTAAGACTAGCCGGGATTAATTACACCCTACAAGTTCGCCAATCTTTCGGCCAGGCCAGTGTCAGTACTTTGAGGGAAGTTCCCCGTGCTTTCGTACGGACCTAATTAAAATAAACCTCGTTTTCCCAGGGGCATAACCCCGTTAACACCTTTCTAGACAGCTACTTGATCGGCTAATTATAATGTGTAAAACTCTCCAAGGAGTAACTCTTACTCGTAATGGGTATCGGGATCCAACTATCTCATAGAAGGTATGCAATCTCATTGCAAATTTCAATACTTGAAATTCCCGATAATGGTTTTTACCCCTAGCGTCCTATGACCTTGACGGAGGCCAAACTACCCATAGGGCGCTAGTCAAGTTCAACCCGTTCATTTCTTGATTGAATTAGACCCACCCGCACGACCCTTTACGGAGGCCAAACTACGCCGTACGAATACTCTAATCCAATCTCATCTAATGTAGCAGATAAGCACTCATTAGCAACCGTACACTACGCCTTGACGGAGGCCAAACTACCGCAGTATGAATACTAAGTAGTACTTATTTGAAATGACGGAGGGCTACGCAGGTTTTTAAGAAAACCATGAGCGTAATGAACTTGATATCGTTGTAGAATCGAGTGAATTTTAAAAGGAGTGTTTTGCTAAAGAGGTCACTCCCGGTGAAGGGATCTCGGCTCTTTCCTTATCGAATAAGGTGCAGGATATTTCATAAATACCACTATGAAAAGCAAAAACTATAGAAACAATCAAAAGACAAACCGAGTGGGTTGTAGCATTTGCCAGTTTCACTGAAGAGGTCACTCCTGGTGAAGGGATCTCGGCTCTTTCCTTATCGAATAAGGTGCTGGATATTCTACAAGGAATACCGCTATGCAAAGCAAGAACTAGAGCTACCAGTTTTTAAAACAAGTTTCTACAACATCTTTAGGTTCCTTTTATTTCATTAATCTCATTAATGAATTCCAATCAATTTTATGCTTCCCAAGCATCACGGAAGAAACGAAAGCAACAATATTTATTATATCACATATATATAATACAGGCCTTCCTTTCAGAACATATCAAGTGATCACATCACAGAATATCAGCAGCAGAAGAATCACATATGAAATATTGAATATACTAGGAATTCCGTGTTTTATTTAAGCCAGTAAAAACGCGGATTCGACGGTCGTGATGAATAGCCAAACCCACATCCCTAGACCCCTACGAGAGCGGCAAGCAACCCTGCAAATTCTAGAGTTAGGTGACCAGGTCTCAAATCCTTGAGATGGTCTCCTACTGGACCCTAGAACCCGGTTACTTGTGCTCCCCGCTTTGGGTCTATCCTACTGCGGAAAAGTAAATAATATACATCAATGGTGACATCATCCTCAACCTAGAAGTGCCCCAATAAAAGAATATTACATACAATGAATTTTACTTGAATGAAAATAAAAACCCTCATCTCACATAAAACCCCCGGCTATTCAGAACACGACGATCCAATATAACATATCATGGCAACACATAACATCACATGTCATCAACGTAAGTAAATTTGCGTATCCCAATTGTCGTTGACGTATAGCAACGAAACCGGCGATACACCACATATTACACTTACGGTCGCAAAAAAGAAAGCGAAAAACTACAACGGTTGGAATCCGCAACCACCTTAGACATCATAAACCTAATGTATCTCATACTTTGGATTTCATGCCTAACCAAATGAATTCCTTAGACATCACATGCCTAACAATTATAAACCCCGCATTTTAGTCTCGATATTGAAAACACTTTCCAACAACCTGTCGGGTAATTCAACAAGATTCCCGATAACCTGATCGAATGCTCGTTGGAAACTTTAGTAGATGGTCGCACCCCCGATGCCGTCGACGAAGTGCACTAAGGCGGAACACCGCAGCCGTGAGCACCCGAACGAATGCTTTTGGCGATGGGGTTCTCCTACAGTCACTTGGTCGGGGCTATGGGGTGTGGCTATCTATTAAATTTACTCGGCGAGTATCCGCGTATGCTACGTGATTGCGACAGACTTTTGATCAACATAAAAATCCTGTGGCAACCGATCAAATGAGACTAAACTGCTAGATTTATAAAATTCAAACTAGTTATCTCATAACCAAATATGTGGATTCCAAATATTGTATCACAATCACAGATAGCTAGACGAAGTTAAACTTTTTGATCGAATAAGCGAGCACCTAAAATTTCCAAACAAGCTCAACACTTGAGCGGGGTTCAAAAAGTACCCAGAAACTGCCACAGCTCCTATGAACCAGCCGTAGAAGGGTCAACCAATGCTCCACATATGGCACCACTGTACCACCATAAACCCTAGGGTTTGGTAGTGGTTCTGACGGTCACATAATCGAGTTAAGGTTTCGTTCTTCTAGAAGGTCCACAGAATCGCTTGCAAGTTTTTCTGAAGATTTTAAACTCGGAAAAAATCCAACTCTTGAAAAATTTCCAGCAGGGGAAAAATTGGGTTATTGATATCCGTTCGAACATTTTAACATCGTATAAATAACCCGAATACATGTTAGAATTATGACTACGAAATACTCCAAATTGCTTTTGCAGAAATTTAATATCACATGAAAATTTAGCAAAAACAAACAACACCTGAAACCCTAAAACCCAGAGACTGGAACACCCTAAAAATTTGAAGCACAAACTCCCCAAAAGACCCGGTGAGCTCAGTTTTGAGGCCAATGTGGCCGGCCAAAAGTCAGTGTAAATGCCTCAAATTTGCATGGTGTTCATGTTATATCACATACAACATTCTGCAGTTGTTTAAAAAAAAATTTGAGCTCAAATGAAATTTGACAGAAATTAGTTTAAAGGGTTTCAAGTTTCGGATTCATTTCGGTTTCGTAATCTAACAAACATCATAGAATTTTCTAGTATGGCTCTAAAACCACTATTGGGTTGCCTAGCACGACAGCAAGGTTTCGGGAGGCATCGTTCATGCCAATTTCAAAAATTTGTCGTTCTAGTAAACCCTAACCCAAGAATCGCTACTAGAAAATCCGACGAAACATTATGCAAACACTTTACATCTAAAGTGAACAAGGAATACAACCTTTGTAGACCGATCCTTCACTTCAATAGCTCCGTGTAGTACCCTTCGCTGCGATCACGAACTCCCGGACTTTAGAGAGGCTCCCATGAAGAAACGAACAAGCTTGCATCGAAGTCTTCGAGCCCGAAGATGATCTACGTCGAGGAGACACTAGCTCATGCTATCTCTTCACTAATGGTGAGATTAGTGAATCAAACACCCTAAACTAAATGGCAAGTAGTAGAGGATGAAGAAGTAGGAAATGGGCTCACTTTAGATTTAATTTTCTCACACTAAATCTTCACTTAGAAAAAACCCTAGCAAGTTTTTTTCTTTTGTTAAAGAAGAAGAAGAAAAAAACTCATGAGAGAGTGAGGTTAGAATTGCAACCATGGGTGAGTTAGTGTCATGCCTAACTCATGTAGAGAATAAACTATAGTCTACGGTTAAGGGTTGGGTTAACAAATATCTTAAGCTAGACAAACAAGTTGAATAAGTCAATGTATCCATAAGCTTCTACAAGCTTATCCATGACTAATTCCAAATGTTTTGTGAATTACTTAATGATAAATAAAACCCAAACATAAACCCTAGCATTGTATAAGTCTCATACACCCTTGTTGCATATGTAAGCTAGCATGACACATGAATATATATCACATATATATTTATGTGTCAAAAGAAAACGATACATATATCACATATATGTAAAGTATATCAAATGTGAGAAAAAGAATTACTTAAGTGGGCTAATATTAGTTAATGTAATGTAATATATCAAATATATAATTATACATTAAATTATTAAATCAACTCTTGATTTAATAATCCGGCTATAACATATACAACCGTCTAATATCATATGAATCAACTTATCGAATCAACTCTTGATCCGATAATCCGGCTATATCATATATAATCGACCGATATCATATACACGCATTAATCTCGGTCCCGCACATATCACATATGTGCTCCTACTTTGTTTCACTTTAGCCAGGAAGCCTCTGAGTAAGACTCTAAAGACTCGTCAATACGCCGGCAGTAGGTGATGATCATATCAAACACTAACAAGCCGCAAGCGGTCTTCTAAACGTAACGGCCGTCTGGGTATTGAGCGATCAAAAGATCAACAAGCAAGCCTGCTCGTACTCCTGTGAATCCAATCAGTAACACAACCGTACAGTCCGGTCTCTTCATCTGATATGTTGCATATCACAGCCTGGGGAAGGTATATTGTGAGACCTCAATAGCCTGATAAGTCATGCCGATGTAAGGTCCATAACGGTTCGAGAAACTACTGATAACACTTACCAATAAATCTCAACAACCCTGGCTAGGGGTTTCCTGTTATGGCCAATCGAGCATAATGCAACATCAACTCCCAATACCAGGAGAGACGAAACCCCTCCTATCGCTCATTGCCTCCATGTGACTCGGGACTGTACCCAAAAGCACCTTTTTGCATGATCTCTTGACCGTGGTATGGTGGAAATCAAAGCACAGTGGGAATCACATAAGACTCTATAACGATCTCGAGTCTACAGACTAACCTGTACCAGTGTCACCAGAGAACCGCTATCCAACGATAGGTATAATACCATATAGGAGTTCTCAGCGAGTCCGTTCAGTGTACCCAGTCTCCATTGAGCACCCGTATACCTTCTCTGATGTCAAACACCAATGGATGTGGGATCATCCATCGCTCATCACATGGGTCGAGAAGCGTATACGCTAGTCTACTCTGGAGTATCGATGCCCTGTCTCGATACTCCCATGACTAGGAACATTTGAAGGATGTACTTACCGACTACCCTGTCCCCACTAGTATGATCTGCATCATAATCTTGGTAGTCAAGTACTCATCCTAAGGGCTTTATCAACAAGTAATAGAGAGACAATAAGTGTACATGTTAAGATAAAGAGCAACCAGATAGTATACTATCATGTCGAGCAAGAAAGTCCTCCCTATATATGTCCAAGCATCCACTACAATATACATCACATGTATAGTAATGGCTTCTAGGGCATACATATAACTAACAAATCTCTCGTATGAGCGTGTCATCTTTGCTTTGTAAGCCTCCAAGTTTTGCTGGGCCATGAGCCGAGTTTCATCAAGGGCGTCGAGCTCCTCAAGCCAAAGATGAGTATTCTCTTCGTCTGTTAGCTCGTAATGAACCGCCACTCGTAGAGAGGGTAGCTCTATCTCCAAGGGGAGCACCGCTTCTGTACTGAATACCAATGCATATGGTATTGTATTCGTAGCCGTCTTGAACGTGGTTCGATATGCCCAGAGAGCTTCATGCAGTCTCTCGTGCCAGTCCTTTTTATTTTTGGACTCTGTCTTCTTTATGATCTTCGTCAAGGTCTTGTTGAAAGCCTCAGGTAGACCGTTAGCTCGGAGATTATAGACTGAAGAGTATCTCCAGTCTATATTATGCTGCTGTGCGAAGCGGCCGATCTTATGACTTCTGTAGGCCGGCCCGTTATCAGAGATAATCCGTCGCGGAGTGCCGAACCGGTGGAGGACGTGTGTCTTGAAGAAATGGAGAATATTTTCCGTCTTTACTTCTCTTAGCGGTACTGCTTCCGCCCACTTGGAGAAGTAATCGGTTGTCGCCAATATAAACCGATGTCCTTTAGATGACGCTGGTTCGATGGGCCCAATCATGTCAGTTCCCCACATTTCGAACGGCCAGCTAGCCACTGTCGGATGTAGCGGATTTGGGTGTTGGTGGATGAAGTCCCCGTGAATTCGGCACGAGTGGCACTGCTTCACGTATTCGAGACAGTCCTGAATCATCGTGGGCCAATAGTAGCCCATTCTTTTGATCTTCAGCTTCATCTTTGGCCCAGCATGATGAGAACCGCAGAGTCCGTCGTGATTTTCTTGAATGACTCTCCTTGCTTCTTCTTGTCCCAGGCATCTTAGACACAGAGAGTCGAATGATCTCTTATATAGATTATCAGACGAAGGCAAAAGACACAGCTCGTTTCATGAGTTGATGTCATGAGGATGCATATTCAGGTGTTCGACAGGATTTGAAGTAGTCTATAAAGAATTCTCTCCAATCCTTAGCCTTTTCTTGGTCCTCTATTTGTAGGGCCGTTTTCTTTGTCGTTTCCTTTTCTTTAGACGACTCTGGAGATATTTTCGCTGGTGCCGGGACCTGACGGCTTTGCATAACGATCCTTACGTCATCGAGGTTTTCGTCAGCCAGCTCTTTAGCAAGTTTGGCTAATGCATCCGCCTTGGTATTTTCTGTATGCGGTATGCTTTCCAATGCGTAGGAAGGGATTTGAGTCAGCAATTGTTGCACTCTTTCACCATACTTCACCAACTCTGGTATGCACGTTTGATAGTCGTCGTTTACTTGACTAACGACCAGCTGGGAGTCTCCATATATGAAGAGGTTTTCGATTCCCATGTCGACAGCGATCTCAAGACCTGCTATCAAAGCTTCATATTCTGCTTCATTGTTTGTCCTCGGCTCTGTTAAGGAAAATGCAAAGCGCATTATCCCTCCTTGCGGAGTCACGAAGATAAGGCCTACCCCAGATTTGATTATGGGGGAGCTGTGCTTTCGCTTCTTCATGGAAGATGCCCCGTCGAAATAGAGTTCCCATCGGGTATCAATACCTCCTCACTCCCTGTCGATCGTGTCAAACGTGTGCTCGTCCGGTAATTCACAATTTAGAGGTGAATCGGCTAGTATCGGATGCTCAGCGAGGAAGTTGGTGATAGCCTGGCCTTTCACCGCCTTGAGAGTTCAGTATGTTATCGAGAATTCCATTAAGAGCATGGCCTATTTAGCGAGCCGCCCTGTTAGTATGGCCCTTGGCATCAAATATTTGAGAGGGTCCACTTTTGATATGAGATGGACCTCATGCGCCAAAGCATAATGCCGAAGCTTCGTTATCGCGAAAATTAATGCCAGGCAGTGTTTTTCGATGGGGGAGTAGCTGTTTTCTACCCCCAGGAGAACTCGACTCAAATAGTATAGGGCTCTCTCTTTCCCATGATCATTTTCCTGTGCCCATAGCGCGCCTAAAGAACCTTCAAGGGCAGTTGTGTACAGGATAAGAGGCTTTCCCTTGACCGGAGCGGTCAGCACCGGCGGATTCTGCATGTATTGCTTGATTTCGTCCAGTGCGCTTTGGCATTTGAGATCCCAAATGAACGGGGTTCCCTTCTTCATCAGGTGACTGTAGGGACAGCAGTTTCCAGAGAGGTTGGCTATGAATCGTCGAATATACGCAATCTTCTCTTTGAGAGATCGCAGTTGCTTGAGAGTTCTTGGCGGAGGCATTTCCATAATCGCCTTGATCTTTGACGAGTCTATTTCGATGCCCCGATGTTGTACGATGAATCCTAGGAATTTTCCTGAGGAAACTCTGAACGCGCATTTGAGAGGGTTCATCTTCAGGTTGTATTTCCGAAGGCGCTGGAATACTATCTCTAGATGCTCCCTGTGCGATTTACTTTTCACCACGAGGTCGTCGATATAGCATTCGATGATTTCAAGTATGAGGTCATCTAAGATCTTCGTCATGGCCCTCTGGTAGGTAGCGCCGACGTTCTTCAGACCGAAAGGCATCACTTTGTAGGAGAATATGCCCAAAGGGGTCCGGAAAGCGGTATGCTTTTGGTCTTCAGGGTGCATCTTTATTTGATTGTACCCCGATGACCCGTCCATGAAGGAGAAAACTTCATGAGTGGACGTGTTGTCTATCATCAGCTCGGTAACCGGTATGGGAAAATCATCCCTCGGGCAGGCTTTGTTGAGGTCCCGAAAGTCTACGCAGATGTGCACCGTCCCATTTTTCTTCATCACTTGGACGATGTTGGCAATCCAGTCGGGGTATTGAACTTCTTGGATGAAGCCGGAGTCGATTAGCTTCTTGACTTCGGCGTTGATACTCATCTTAAGTTCGAGCCGCATCCTTCTTGGTGCTTGTTTGACTTGCTTGACGTATAGAGATATCGCCAATTTATGCACCGCTATTTCTGGATCTAGCCCCGGCATCTCGGAATAGTTCCATACGAAGCAGTCTTTATACTGCATGAGCAAGTCTTTTAGCGTAGTCACCTGTTCTTTAGATAGCAGCTCACTGACGAACATCGGTCGCGGATCGTTTGCTGTACCCAAGTCGATCTTTCTTAGGTTGTCTGCAGTGGTGTGTATCCCATCCTCCAACTCTTTTGGCGCCGGTGGAAATTCTGAGATCAATTCCTCTTCATCTTCATTTTCTAAGCACCAGGATAGGTCATCCATATTCTCGCGCTCTCCTTCTTCTGGTAGCGTTATCACATGGCAGGTACGAGACCGTTTCCAAGACCGATGTTGATCTAGTTCTACCTTCGCTGTATACGTTGCTTTTGGTTCATGTTTTTGTGGTGGGGTTACCCTTCAATTATCGGATAGAGCGAACCCGCCTTGTTAATACTGGTCTTTAACCCAGTCTTTGAAAGTGAAGCAGTCTTCAAGAGAATGTCCTATCGCTCGGTGATAGGAGCAGTAGTCTGGGTGATGAACCTCGTTTGCTTGATCGGGACGCCGAGACTCCGAGAGTGTCATCATTTGATGTTTCATGACGAGGTCGAAGATTTTCTTTGTCTTTTCTTGAAGGAAAGAATATGCTCGACACATCTTTTTCATTAAAGACGGATTCCGGCTGACCTTTTCTTGATTGCGTGGCCTTTTGGATCCATATTGCTTCTGTCGAACGTTTTTTTTCCGTTCTTTGACTTGTTTTTGCCTCTGCGTTGGGCCTTTTTCTTATCTTGGGAATTCATGGAGGGCTGACGGCGAAGGACATTGTCGTCCTTCGTAGCCTGCTGAAGGAGACGTTGCGTCTTGGCCTTCTCGTAAATGGCCATTTCGCGGCTGTAGTCGTTCCGAACCTTTTGACTCGCTTCTCTTATTAGCTTGTCCATCTGTTCTTCAAACGATGGACTTGGCATTTTTATGGCAGGATCTCATTCGGTTCAGTGTCAGTGTCTTTTAAAAAGGCATCCTCTTCTTCATCGAGGTCCTTTATGACATGGCAGTAGTGGAATTGCTCCCGGTTCTTGGACCGGACATATCCAAGCCTAATCATTTCCATTTTTCCGTTGGGCAATTTTTGCCGAGTTCCGGGGACGTTCCAAATCCTGTTGTAGAACTGAGCTTGTCGAGGAGTTTGTTTGAAAGGTATGCCTTGGCATCTTAATAACCTTTTAAATCCCTCGCTGTAGTACCTGGGCAGACGAATGGGTCGGAGCCTGTCGAGCACAGGATCGGCACCATGCTAGACTTCTCTTTCGACTTTAGTCTCCATGGACTGATAGAATAGGATTGCCTTTTCATCTCTTCGCCTGGGAGGGACGTAGAACGTCTGTAGCTCTTGCACACTATATGTCTTAAGCGCATCAAGCTTTCTGTAGTGCTGCCGCGGAACCATAGCGATCTGCAAACTCTGATCACCCCCATTGAGGGCCTGCACCGATGAACGGACCGAGTACACTGCGTTGACTTCGTCTTCAGAGTCACTGCCGAAGATCAGAATAGGGGTAGATGGTCCTGGCTTGCTGCATTGGGGCAGTCCTGAATAGACTATCTCTTCCTCCTTGGTATCGCTCCCGAAGATCGGAATAGTGGTGACAGCTTTTTGCTTATTCTCTGGTTTATGGCATCTTTCAGTGTCTTCAAAGTCTTGCAGGAAGTACTTTGCGTCTTCATACTTGCGGACTTCATTTACGGATAATGGGTACAGTTCCCCCATCATGGTATATTCGAGACCATCTTTAAAATACTTCATACACTGATGTTGTGTAGAAGGGATGATATTGTACTCGTGTAACCAAGGCCTGCCAAGCAAAGCGTTGTAGCAAGTCTTGGCGTCAATGACATGAAATTTGATGTTAGTGACGAGCAGCCTAAAACGTAATGTCAGTTGTCATGACCCGAAATGGCACGTGACTGGCACTTGAATCATATAAAGTCTATAGGACCCCATCTAATTCAAGTAAGCCAAGAAATCCCAGAAATCTAAACCATTTTCAGAAAGAAGTGACGACAACATGTTTTAAAACAAGTGATTTAAAATAATATAATCCGAATATACATTTTAAAATCCCAAGTCTTTTCTGAAAATTTCGGCAGAGTTTCCTTTGTAAATACCGGCCCCAAATGGGGTACAACATGAATAATATATGCACAATGATAAAAGGCATCCCCAAGCGGGAGCTAGCTCTTCGTCAATCGACGGTCACAACCACGCAAGCAATATAATATACAACGTTGAAGGGCGAGGATCAAAACTCAAAAGGAAACTCAAAATCATCAAGAAAACCATAATAATACAACGCACGACTCTAAAGTCGAAAGAATAAACAACTGGTTTTCTAAGTCTGAATCAATATACAAGTCTGGTTGATGGAGTTACTAGATACAACTGAATGTAAATAAAATACAATGGTGGTCACGATGCAAGTGAACCCACCTACCAAGCAAATCACCCAGAAAGGAAGTAGTGTGTCAGCAAAGCCGCAATGAAACCTGTACGGAAAAACCTGCAAGAAACTGTGGCACAACGGGGGTGAGTTGCCAACTCGTGAGTTGAAAACGTCATAGAGCAGAAATCGTATGTATGACTCTATCCTAGGTCAATACGATCAGTAATATATATCCTCAATATGATTAAGTCTGAAGTATGATAAGGTGGCAAGGGTAAACATCTATACCAAGTGTAATACCAAGTGCTCGTGTCAGTGCCTCAGGTAGCAACATATCATAAATATGAGGTGTGATCAATGTAATCATCATGAAATCAGTGTCAACTATATCATGAAGTCTATAAGTATGTGGATATCATCCAACTATGTAATCAATACCTGTATGCATGTGGATCTCATCCACGTGTCAACCAATGACATAACAACATCATACATGTAAAAGTCATAAAAGCATATGCATGAAAGTATGAGGATATAAATCAACGTGTGTCCTTCGCGACACATCAAAAATCATGGAACCTGAGTGTCCAGCATCGGCACTCGAAAATATCATGAAACCTGTGCCCAGCATCGGCACGTAAATCCTCATATATCTCAGGTGCCGCACACCCTGGTCGGCCCTCATATCCATCATATATCTCAGGCACCGCACACCCTGGTTGGCTCTCATATCCATCTCACTACTCCGGTCGGTATCCTCCGGATAACCGCCGAGTCCATATACTATCACCAGTAGGTAGTACTCCCCTGCCAGGCTCACCATTCAACATTACGAGTCTTCTTGCCTCGGGATACCTCACCGGGTCCACCATATACCAGCAGACGGTGCCTACTGCTCCTCGAATAGGGTTTCACATGCCACTCTCAGAACTGAGAAAACACATGGTGGACGCACTGAAATATCATATCAAGAGAAACCGGGTTTTTAAAACAATACATACTCTCTTTTGAAATAACCACAGTTCCCAAATCCAGAAATCTTATGAAAACAACATATCTTAATGCGTATAATCATAAAGTATGATGTATGTGACATATAACAGAAATGTAAGCATATCTGTATATCATGCAACATGGAACAGTAATATGCACATATAGAGGAAAAACCGCTCTTTTAAATGAATCCAGTTTAAAAATATATCTTGCAGTTCCCAAATCTCCAAAATCAAGCCATAATCATCTATGTATGTGCAATTATGTATGTATGCAAGTTTGTCATGTAAGAAGTCATATCCTGATGCAACAATCCTACAGTGTAGTGACATGGCAATTATCGATAATGAAGTGTGTGAGCCGGCAAGCTGGTGTACGTGGAACATATGCATCATCGATAATGGTGCCGGTGTCCTGACAGCATGGGTTTAATATAACAATAAACACATTTAAACATGCAATGCGATGCGAATAGCAAGAATATGCGGAAAATGAATAATAAACACAACAGTGAAGAATCTACATCAATATATATATATATATATATATATATATATATATATGTCATACAGTTTTGCCATTTGAAATAACACGAATCGTGGTGTTTAGAAAAAAAGGGTTACGGTGTTTTAAGAAAAGATGTGTCTTTTGAAAATATCTGTATAATCCCTTGGCCTGTCTTTAAAATACTCACGATTCGTTAGTTTTGAAATAGGTATGAGTCGAGTCTTGTCTAACATCAAGTAAACTACAGGACCAAACGAACAGTCTAACCGAAAGGGTAAGGGAAAACCACCTAAGACTGAGTCGATATATATAAATATAATAGTCGGTGAATCTGCCTCAATAGTATCATATTCGATACAATATACAATATGATATCCTCAAGTCAAGAGTGCAGATCTATGATCAATATAAATCTCGTACGGTAAATCCATCGTATGGCATCCCAATCTGGGTACGGGTTAAATATCACATTCATCTCATCATTTATCTGGTATCCTTATCGTCATATCTCATGAACTGGGGTACTGATCTAAGTCTAGCATAAACTGATACCATCTGCATATATATATGCGGGTATGAAAACACACGCCTAAAGGCCCGCTAAAATCTCATGTAGTATCTCATAATACGAATCAAAACATATCACCGATCTCATAGCATCATGCCCAATCTCATCGACTCATCTCCAAATACCATATATAATCCTCATCATCCATGTGTAGGTATACGTATATATATACATAGTCCCATACCTATGTGTGTATATATATACATATCCCCATATACGCACAAGTAAAACAAAGTAAGCATGTGTGTGCGTGTGGGTGTAAACCTCATTCTAAGGTCCGCGACTAAACTAACTAATGACGCTATCATCCAATTATACTAAAATTATCCATGACTCCCAAAGTGTATATAGATAATCATAATCTCATAATAAACATATGAATATATCCATATAAAATGTACCATATACTACACTACGAACTGCGGGGGTGCTATACGCCATCTACCCGACTTCCCCTGTAGATATATATCTACTCACATTACTCTTCGCTTGTCGTTTCCGACGTCGCCACGCGCTTTCTTGTCATCTCGAAGTCCTCGTAGGGTTACCTACACATCATAATGTATCGTGCCGCATTAAAACCCAAGTCAAAACCAAAACGACACGCTAAAAGCCTATAGGTTAGAACCTACGGACTACGCCTTTAAAACCACCAAATAACCCTCGATATCGTCGTACAAACGTCAAGTGATCGAGGTAAAACACAAATACTAAAATCCAGAATCCAAAATACGAAAAATATAACCCCGAATCAAAACAACAACTCATGAAATTAGTCCTAGATTTTACCCTAGGTCAAATCAGCCAATTTTGCATATGTGGAGGGTCTAGATTATAGATACTGGATCCATGAAACAAACACGAGCCAAATTGCCACAGGTCTAGCCATAAATTGCGGCCAGATGGATTATTTCTGCGGCCTGGTGTTGGGGTATGGGGCTAGGGTTTCAGTGGGGGGTCCTATGTTGCCTGCATGTATCACTGTCTTTTCTAAATAATTTTCAGGTCATCCGGGTGCTAGCAGATTACCAAAAACCATCACAATTTCCACAATTTCTATATCTGCAGAATTTCAAAGTTCATATTTGTGGGTTAAGTCTCAGGTTTTGGTCCAATATGATATCACTAAAGGGGGTTTAAGGTCACTACTAATCTCAATTACACATCACAACTCAAGAATTCTCAAACCCTAACTTAGAATTTTCTAAGTTCACTAAACCGCACAATATCGATTCTAAGTTAACATGGATGCAAAGCAAATGGGAAAACTACACTAATGATGGATAAATTACCTCCTTTGGCAACTCAAGAATTTTCTTGAGTTGCCCATGTGTCCAAAATCCTTGCTTTCTTGGTCCAAAGTGAAACTTGTGAGCTTGTGCACATTTTTAAAGAAGTGGGGATGATGTTTTGATGAAGGAATGAGGGTGTTTGTGAGGGCTTGATGAAGAGGGAGATGAGGGCAGCAGGCATAGCAAGGGTGATGAGAGAAAATGAGTGAATGAGTGAAGAGAGAATGGCTCAAGACCAAGGTTTGACCCCTCACCCTGTATTTCTCTCTTGCCCATATTTCTTTGTTTATCAATTTCCTTTTTCTTTTCTATTTTCTTTTCTTTTCATTTAAAAAGCCATGCAAGATAAAAAAAAAGGAAAAGCCATGATAGGAAAATGTAACAAGTGTGAAAAATGACATGTGCATGTCATGTGCACAAAACACGTTTAATGCACGATTAGCGATATTTAATCGTGATTAGCATTGAATTAGTGTATAATAAATCATAAAATTTTATAATTTGCTTAAATCCAATAAAGCACCCTCATTTCAGTAATTTCTGTAATTTTCTAAATTTTCCCCAATTTATCGGTATTTAATTATACCGCCTTATTAAAATATTCAATATAATATTATTTAATTATAAAAATCCCCAAAAATAATATTTTATTTTTCTGAAATGTTACAATCTTCCCTCCTTAAAGAAATTCGGTCCCCGAAATTAAATTTAAACCCCTCAAATACTAAAATATTTCAGTAAAAAGTCCAAGTCGTCGGGGCTCCAAAATCATCAATACATAAAACGCATCATAGCGCAATGCATGCACATGAACAATGAGCAGATAACTCCAAATCAAAACCCCATCAAGCATCTTGCAATCATCGGAGTCATGGTGAAGACACAAATGTCAAATCCAATACGAAAACCAATATGATATAAATCAAAACTATACATGTAAACATCTGAAGGAAATGCATGCCAAACCTTTCATGTTGCTGTGCTATGCGCGTATGGCGACATAGTGGCGGACGTCTATTGTAAGAAAATAACTATGTATATATACCTGTTTAACACATACGTCCCACCGTTTTGAAAATAATTTAGAAGGGTTTCCTTGGTTTTAAAAGTTTCGTGTCATATCAGACACGTAGGTAAATACTGAGACTATAGCTCCCCTTTTGGAAATCCCTTCGATAACTATCAATGCATGCAAAATATATCCAGGTACTGTCCTCTGACTAGTCCTGCTCAGTACGAAAACAAATAGCAAATATCATAAAAACGTACTGCTCCATAAGAAATCAATCCCAAAATATGCATATGAATGCTACGTGCGTCTGGTGCGCACGGAAATCGAAACCCATGAATGTGCCATACATGTGCACAGAAACAACATCTAAGTGCATCGGGTGTGCAAGAAACATCTGTCAAGGGAAACGGATGTGCCTGACAACAATATCAGGTGCATCTGATATGCACGAAGAATCTCGATTTAGTGCATCTGGTGTGCACCAAAATCGCATCTCATAACATGCGTCCAACACGCGTGAAAATCCAAATCAGGTGCATCCATCATGCACGAATAAAATCTAAATCGTGTGCATTAAACATGCACGAAATCACGAAATCCAATATCAAGCGCCGAACATGCGCAAAATCCAATCCGGTGTACAAGGTGCACAAAACAAATATCAAGTATCACAATTGGAATCGACGGTATACAACACATTTCAATCCAAATCCAAATTAGGTATACCGTGGTATATAATCTCACAACTATATACATCAGCGTGCACAAAAGCAGATTAATAACAAAAGTGCATGAAAACTATGCCGAAAGCATAAGTCTAATCACATGTATACCATAGGTATGAACTCAAAAATCAATATCTTGAATGACATCAAATCGAAGTCAGGTGCAACTGTGGTGCACAAAATCTCAATCATGCAAATAAATCGTTCGAAATATCAAATCAAAGATGGCGGAAATAGTCCCGCTCTGGCACATCCTCTAAAGATCTCTGGCCAACTATCTTGTCGACGATGCCGAACTCTAGCCTGCTGGGTGTGCACAATATGATCGCTCCTGGGTCCAAGTCTTCTCGTATATTATTCCAGAAAGGTTCTGTCGAAGTATCTCCCAAATCTCGTTCTGCGGAACTTCCCGGAAGCCATCGTCTTTTACTAAATCAATTCCTTGTTCCGGAATGGCTGCATACTCACCGCGACTCCTTCTGGAAGGTATATCCATATACAACGCCTCTGTATGCATATCACATCTCTGATTTAAGCGGAGGGGAATGTCATCTCGTTGAAATCTCATACGAACCTCTTACTCCACTTTTCTCTAATGTCGACTGCTTCGGACGCATCTCTTCGTGGTTGTATGGACTGCGTTCCAACGGCTATACTCGTATCTGAAGTCTCCTGAGCAATGTATCCCATCACATGATATCCGAATGATATCGAACCTTTCGATCGATTCTTCAAAGTTCCATAATCCTCCAAGAGCTCAACATCTTGGGTACAGTTTAATAGTATTCCAGTACATGCCACAGTACCTGTGGACCAACCGTAGAAGGGCAAACCCAAGCCTCACTAATGGCACCGCTGAACTGCCGCAAACCCTAAGGTTTCAAAGTGTTCTCATGGTCATTATGTCAAGTTAGGGTTTCATTCTTCTAGAGGGTCCATAGCATTACTTGCATTTGTCTCTAAATACTTTAAACTTGGAAAATGGGCTTCTGACATTCGATCGTCTCTATCGACTCCCAACGTTCCTGCGTGAAGTCGTTTCTAGCTGGAATCAATCAATCTGATGACCTCGCATCGGGGTAGGAAACAAATCACTTGTCTTAGTCCTTCCTCCATGGGTAACTAGCGATCTTCTATCATATCTCTAAGTACAACTCGTGTGGCAATAGTTCCAAACATCTGGGGCGATATCTCATCATTCGCAGCAACAATAGGCTTATTGTCCGCACGCTGAACAGTGCCTCAATCATCAAATAATCGGTGCATAGACGGTCATCACATTCTGGCTGGCCTCTAGCAGTAGCCTGATCCTCTGGTGCTGATCTGCACGTCCGAGAAATCCTGTAAAAGTGATCCATCAAATGCTCATGGCGCGGAAACACAATAAAACGATGCCTATATGCAATCGTATGTCCTTGGAATCACGCCCTGGTCAGTCTTCGTCCGTGATGAGCTCGTGCTGACGCAATTCTAGCCGCAGCTCTCTCTGCCCGTGCAATCGTGGCAGCAAAACCATAAACCAATATCAATGAGGATAGATCATGAATGAATATAATACTGTGAAAGGAAATGTACATCCTAAGGCTCCTTAAGCGGAGTAGCGTATTGTAAGTATGCCGTGGAACATACACACGGTACGTCACTCTACTGAAGTCACCTACTCCATCAACCAAGGTCAACCTATGCGCCGAAAGTTCGGGTCTAATACCCTCTCGACTAAGTCTAAGTTCCGTAAGGTCAAGCCTAAGTTCCGAATATATACAAACGCTCTAGGCTCCGCATAGTCAAACTTAGACTCGAACCAAGGTTAACTTAGCGCTTTGATAACAACTTTGTCATGATCCGAAATAGCACGTGACTGGCACTTGAATCATATGAAGTATATAGGACCCCATCTAATTCAAGTAAGCCAAGAAATCCCAGAAATCTAAACCATTTAAAGAAAGAAGTGAAGACAACATGTTTTAAAACAAGTGGTTTTAAATAACATAAGCTGAATATGCATTTTAAAATCTCAAGTATTTTCTGAAAATTTCGGCAGAGTTTCCTTTGTAAATACTGGCCCCAAACGGGGTACAACATGAATAATATATGCACAATGATAAAAGGCATCCCCAAGCGGGAGCTAGCTCTTCGTCAATCGACGGTCACAACCACGCAGGCAATATAATATACAACGCCGAAGGGCGAGAATCAAAACTCAAAAGAAAACTCAAAATCATCAAGAAAACCATAATAATACAACGCGCGACTCTAAGGTCGAAAGAATAAACAACTGGTTTTCTAAGTCTGAATCAATATACAAGTCTGGTTGATGGAGTTATTAGATACAACTGAATGTAAATAAAATACAATGGTGGTCATGATGCAAGTGAACCCACCTACCAAGCAAATCACCCGGAAAGGAAGCAGTATTCCAGAAAAGCCGTAATGAAACCTGTACGGCAAAACCTGCAAGAAACTGTGGCACAATGGGGGTGAGTTGCTAACTCGTGAGTAGAAAACATCACAGAGCAGAAATCGTATGTATGACTCTATCCTAGATCAATACGATCAGTAATATATATCCTCAATATGATAATGTCTGAAGCATGATAAGGCGGCAAGGGTAAACATCTATACCAAGTGTAATACCAAGTGCTCGTGTCAGCGCCTCAGGTAGCAACATATCATAAATATGAGGTGTGATCAATGTAATCATCATGAAATCAGTGTCAACTATATCATGAAGTCTATAAGTATGTGGATATCATCCAACTATGTAATCAATGCCTGTATACATGTGGATCTCATCCACGTGTCAACCAATGACATAACAACATCATGCATGTAAAATTCATAAAAGCATATGCATGAAAGTATGAGGATATAAATCAACGTGTGTCCCTCGCGACACATCAAAAATCATGGAACCTGAGTGTCCAGCATCGGCACTCGAAAACATCATGAAACCTGTGCCCAGCATCGGCACGTAAATTCTCATATATCTCTGGCGCCGCACACCCTGGTCGGCCCTCATATCCATCATATATCTCAGGCACCGCACACCCTGGTCGGCCCTCATATCCATCTCACTACTCCGGTCGGTATTCTCCGGATAACCGCCGAGTCCATATACTATCACCGGTAGGTAGTACTCCCTGCACCTGACTTCGATTTGATATCATTCGAGATATTGATTTTTGAGTTCATACCTATGGTATGCATGTGATTTGACTTATGCTCTCGGTATAGTTTTCATGCACTTTTTGTATTAATATGCTTTTGTGCATGCTGATGCACATGATTGTGAGATTATATACCACGGTATACCTGATTTGAATTTGGATTGAAATGTGCTGTATACCGTCGATTCAATTTGTGATACTTGATATTTATTTTGTGCTCCGGATTAGATTTTGCGCATGTTCGGCGCTTGATATTGGATTTCATGATTTCGTGCATGTTTAACGCACATGATTTAGATTTTATTCGTGCATGATGGATGCACCTGATTTGGATTTTCTAAGTTCACTAAACCACACAATATCGATTCTAAGTTAACATGGATGGAAAGCAAATGGGAAAACTACACTAATGATGGATAAATTACCTCCTTTGGCAACTCAAGAATTTTCTTGAGTTACCCCAAGTGTCCAAAATCCTTGCTTTCTTGGTCCAAAGTGAAGCTTGTGAGCTTGTGCACATTTTTAAAGAAGTAGGGATGATGTTTTGATGAAGGAATGAGGGTGTTTGTGAGGGCTTGATGAAGAGGGAGATGAGGGCTGCAACCATTGCAAGGGTGAGGAGAGAAAATGAGTGAATGAGTGAACAGAGAATGGCTCAAGGCCAAGGTTTGACCCCTCACCCTGTATTTCTCTCTTGCCCATACTTCTTTGTTTATCAATTTCCTTTTTCTTTTCTATTTTCTTTTCTTTTCATTTAAAAAGCCATGCATGATAAAAAAAAAAGGAAAATCCTTGATAGGAAAATGTAACAAGTGTGAAAAATGACATGTGCATGTCATGTGCACAAAACACGTTTAATGCACGATTAGTGATATTTAATCGTGATTAGCATTGAATTAGTGTATAATAAATCCTAAAATTTCATAATTTTCTTAAATCCAATAAAGCACCCCCATTTCAGTAATTTCTGTAATTTTCCAATTTTTCCCCAATTTATCGGTATTTAATTATACCGTCTTATTAAAATATTCAATATAATATTATTTAATTATAAAAATCCCCAAAAATAATATTTTATTTTTCTGAAATGTTACATCAGTATTACAGACCCGAGCGTACGTGACGACTGGAAGTCGAACCCGGAGATGGTGATTTTATCCCGAGCGAGGTGCTGGACGCTCATGCAGATTTCTTTTAGCACCCTTACATTTAGGACATTGACAAAGGACCCATTGTCAACTAAAATCTTCCATATCTTGATGCCATGGCAGTATCCGGTGACATACAGGGGACGGGTGTGCTCGCACGTTCCGAGTAGGAGATCTTTATCGCCGAAAGTGATGTCAGCTGTGTGCACTTCTTCCAGCTCGTCCTTCATCTTTTCTTCGGCAAGGAAGGCTTGAAACTGGTAGGGCTCTTGTAACGCCTTGATCAGGGAATCTCGCGCCTCTTTGGATAGGAGGAGGGCATCCAAGATACTCAATTGTGAGGGTATCTTTCTCAAATGCGCTAGGACATTGTAATCCACCTTGCTTTTCTTAAGCGGGCCCTTGGCTGCAAGCTCTTCGACGACTCGATCATCGAGGGCAATATCCTCAGAGACTTTTTCATTCCCTTTATCTTTTTATCGTCCCTTTGTTTGTGGATCCAAGATTCTTTTCAGGCAACATATGGTTGCGCAGCTGAATATTCTCGCAGGTCTTCATTTCTTTTGTCTCGGAGGTGGGTTCCTTGAAGAGGGGCCCGAGGGCTATTTCTTCGTCTGCGTCGCTTCCGAAGGTGAGAACTTGTGATCCCCCAGATTCAACCATGTGACAGTTGTCGGTAGTTCTTCCACGTTCGTCCGTCGCACTTTTTCGCTGTCGACGAGCTTCATGCTTCATCCTCTTAAAGTGTTGCCTGTGAGCGACATACCCTTGCCACCATTTTCTAAAGGCCATGCATTCTTCGGTAGGATGTGCAATCCTTTGATGGTATAAGCAATAGGTGGGATGTATATCCGCTTCGTCAGGGTGCATACTGCCGAGAGTATTCCCTTTGAAAGGTGGCAGCTTCATTCCCATGGACAAGGCTTTGGTGAACCGTTCCTCGTTTTAAGTTTGCTTTTGTCCGCGGCGGATGTGCTTTGATCTGGTGGGAGTGTTTTATGACCCATCCCTAATGCGATTCCTTCAAATTGACACCGATTCCTAGCCCTTTCAAATAGGGCCATTTCACGTTCTTGATCATCCTTGTTCTTTTGACGGGCTTCGTTCAGCAGCATGTCGATCATTTCGTCAGACGGTTCTAAGGGTTTTGGCTCCGATCGTGCCCCAGCTCCTCTATGTTGTCTTCTAACGCCGAGTGATCTTCTTTGTTAGTTAGCGACGAATGAGAGATCATGTGGCAACTTGCCACATCATCCTCAGATTCTTCTGACGATTCATCTCCGTCGTCATTGTCGTTATTTCCGCTCTCAAGGATATTCTTGGAGTGTGACCGGGGTTTGTGCCTTTTGGTTGTATTCCTCCAGTGCGTCAATATGTTTTTGCAGGTCCGTGCGCTTGTCATCAGGCTTCATGAGCTTTTTGGTCTTCTTCTTCTTCTTCGAAGACTTTGACGGTCGGGCTTGAGCGTTTTGACCATCGCTACCAATTCTTAGCGTCGGGCGCGGTTTCAGCATTCCCTCAATGATCTCAGGTTCCAGCAGGCTTCTCCACCTAATTGCCGGGCATGTTTGGAGATCCTTCAGCATTCGTTTTGTTTTGGCTGAAAGAGCGACCTCCCATGGAGCTTCTTCTATTAAAGAGCACGATGCCCCTGGCGCGTCTATCTTTTTAAGAGCGTGTGGCTGGGGTGGGCTTACCTTCCAACTCTCAGACAGCGCGAATTTTCCCTGTTGGTATTGGTCCTCTTACTTTCAGCTTTACAAGTATAGGTTACGCGCACGAGGACATGAATTGAATCCAGCCTTTGAAGACGAAGCAATCTTTGATTGGATGGCCTACTGCTCGGTGGTAGGGGCAGTAATTAGGATTGTTGGCATCGCCCGGCTGCAATGGACGTCTTGGATTTGGCAGATTGATGAGCCTGTTGTGCACCGCCAGCTCGAACAGTCTCCTCGTTTTATCCCGGGGAAACGAATAAGGGCGTTTTAGTTTCTCGTTGAAGAATCGCTGTCTATCGTTTTGGCGATCAGCTAGTTTTGGACCATTGGGCTGCTGCTGAGCATTGGCGACGAAGGTCGCTTTCCTTTTCCCCTTTTCATTTCGAGGCTCCATTTTCGAGGAAGACGGTCTGTGGCCCATCTGATCCATTTAGGCCAGCTTGTCAATCAAGTCCTGGAAGGTAGTCGGCTTGAAAAACATCATGAACTGGGATATGGTCGCCTGTGTATCGAGGGTACCCACGAGCATACCTACTGCAGGAGCTTCTTCGATGCGTTGTTCGCATTTCGACCATAGGTTCCACCACCGGATTGCATACTGAACCCATGTTTCTCTCGTCTTCACCCTGGCATTGATCAATGCCGTGATTGGGGTGCGTTCGCTAGCGCTTGCAAAACGTTAGGTGAATAGCAATTCCATCTCCGTAAAAGTTTTGACGGAGTCATTAGGAAGCTCTGAATACCATTTGAACGCCGTCTCCGCCAGGCTGCCAACGAATTGGCGAAGCAGTAGCTTATCGTCACCTCCAGTGTTGCCGCACAGAGCCCTGAACTGAGCGACATGTTGATGGGGATTGCCTGCCCCCTTGTATACGTGGAACTTAGGAATCGTGTATCTTGGCGGGTACTTAATCTGATCGTACCAGCTTGGATATGGTCGCCCAGTTCTGACGACTTGGCCAGCGGCTTCGTTTGCTTGATGAGCTCGTATCTGTTGAGCTATATAATCATCGAGCGCAGCTTTCGAGATTGTTTCCTCTTTTGCAGCTGAAAAGGCCGGAAGAGGGTTTGATGTCTCCCCTCTATCGTCTTCAATTATTACTGGAGGATCTTCTGCTGGAGGGTCCGGCTGGATGATCATGCCCACCATATCTTGGAACAATAGCGCTATTTGTTTTATGTTGGTCGCTTGTTCCACGGCCTCTTTGTCTTTCTTCTCGAGCATTCTTAGGAGGAATTCGGCATCGGTTTCCTGCTCCTGGCGCTGCTCCGACGATGTCTTTGGGCTTTCTTTTAGCCCAGTGAGTGCGGCCATCTTCGTTAGCATCTCTTGGAGCTTTTGCTGTTGTTGCACCTGAGCCTTTGTTACAGACCGTGTAAGTGGTCGATGACCCGTGGAGATACGGTTATCCTTTTTCCCGGAAGCCATGTAGATGGTGTGCACTACTATGCCCCCAGACTTGGGGTGTTTGGATTTAGCGCCCTTGTGATTCGTCGCAGACGCAGGGATCTTCTCCGGCCTTCTCCTTTCATGAGCGGTTGAATTTGAGGGGGCCGTTGCAGCGGGCACCTATATAGACGATACCTTCTGTGGTACGGTGGGGTGGTCCTTCTCTTGCCGAACCTTCATTTTCTTCGCTCGGCGGGGGTAGTCTTGATCAATCACGGAGTCTTGGGCCCTTCGCCAAACCCTGTGGATTTTGGAGGACAGCCGCTGAGGGGGTTGTTCCAACCTTGGCTTTGTAACGTTCTCCACAGGTGGAGGAGACTTTTTCAACACGGCAGTTGGAGAGTTCTTGCGCACCCTCCTGAGCGGCTCAAAGCTGTTCCCAGTTGGAACAGCGGCGTCAATTTCCACCATCTGAGCTGGTGGAGTCAGTCCAGAAGGGGAACTGCCCCCATCTTTCCTCACTCAGCGCCAGTGGCGATGTCAAGCGTGTCTTGTAGGTGGGATCACTTCCGTTGTCGGGGTAGCTTCATCATGCCCCATGTTCCGGTGAAGGGTTGCTGCCGGTGCCAGCCTATCGTAGACTGACGTTCGCTGAGAAGAAACGCCCAACCTATCGAAAACTGGTTTTTGAGCAGGGAAAGCAGCCTTGGTGACTTTTCCTGAAGCGGGAGTCAGAATGGTCAGTCTTGCAAAGACTGATCCTTCAGCAGAAGAAGCCGCTTTGACGATTTCCTCTACTTGAGCCGGAATGGCCATCCGCTTTGGGATAACCCCTTTGGGTATTGCAGGCTTCTTCATTAACCCATTTGAGCTTTATCCTAGTCTGTTAAAAACTGAGGTGTTGGACTTGGACGACCCGTTAAGAGGGGCCACGGTAGTGGTGAGCCGATCAAAGACCGACTTCTTCGGAGCTTCCTGTGACGACATTGGGACGCTGAAGCTTGCTGGTGGGATCATGGTCCCAAAGAGCAGTCCAGTGGTGGCCTGAGTCACCTGTTCCACTGGCATCATGAAAATGGAGGCCACTTGAGGCCCATAGGTCACTCCTCCGGCGAGGACGGAGTGGGAGTTGTTGTTGTAGCTGGTGCAGTTGGAAGCCATTTTCTTTGCACGGGAGCAAGACACCAAATCTTAGTACCTCGAATCCAGGGGCAACCACATTAAACCATGATTCGTTCGTGAAACACGACACACGAAGTGTGGAGTGGAAAGAGGAAAAGGTCCCACCGGCGTGCCAGAATCTGTTCGCAGCCAAAAACAGAGACGGATTCGGGATGGATCGTCTTGCCTGAATTTGGGGGCAGATGCTATTTGGTTTTATCCGTCCACCTCTCCGAAGATACCAAGTTGATTTATGGCACCATGTATCGGAGGTTTAGACCAATGCGGCCATTGTAGCAGACTTCGTCAGATTCCCCCTCGTATACGAGGGGTTTTTTTATTGTGGGGACGCTCTTCCCTACAGGCACAAGCCATTGCAGTTAATTACGCTACCGCGTCGCGGTAACCACTTTATCTTTCTCCAGATGGTCATTTCATGTCGTGTGTGTTTTTTTATTTTTGGTTGCCCGTGAATTGTCTACGGAGACTAATTTATGTTGTCGCCCGTAGGGCGTGAATTAGTCCAAATCCGTATTATCTTAGATTTGGGATTGCGTTGGTTTAAGGATCGTTAATCTTGTTTTAGATTAAAATCAACTCAAACGTTTGTTAAGGATACGTTAGTCTAATTTTAGACTAAAGTCTACTTAACGGGGTTTTAGGATCATTTAGATCCAACAAAAGAGCATGTGGGCTCAATTATTTTAGTTTAGGGACATTGCGGTCCATTGGGTTTAGGGACATCATAGTCCGTGTGAGTTTACGGACATCATAGTCCATAAAGTTTAAGGACATCATAGTCCATGAGTTTAAAGACATCATAGTCTATAGGGTTCTGGTTTAACCAGTTTCGGGATGCGCCAAAAGTTATGGTTATTGGGACCCTCCATCTCTCTAAAGACGTTGAAGAATTACAACGACATGTATCAGAGGTATGGAGAGATGTACCCTCGAACCAATGTCCCGACTGAGGGGGAAGGGGATGAACATCATTTTAGACGCCATCTGTTAGGAGCTCGTTAGCTATCTCTAGGACTGAGATCGTTTTTTGGGGATCCTGAGTATGAGGAGCGCAATTGATGGTCCTCGGGAAATTTGGTCTAAGTTTGGCTAGCATTGGCCTTTCATTGTGTTAAACACTAGTATATGCTCAGTGCTCACGTGCTTCCACGTGAGGTGTTTGAAATAGTGTTAAACACTAAAATTTTGAGGCGCCCACGTGGGGTCACGTGAGGCGCTTGTTAAACTCCAAAAATCTGTGGCGCTGTTTCTTCGGGTTTATTCCCTTGTTCTCTTTTGAGCGCTAAGTGCTATTGGGTCATGTGAGGTCACGTGATGCGCCCAAAAAATGGAAACTGCCTTTGATTTATTCCCTTTTTTCTTTGTAAGTGCTAAGCACTACTTTGGGGTCACGTGTGATCACGTGAGCCAATCTCGGTTATCCTCTTTTGTTCATCAAAGGTACTCACATGGAAGCACGTGATCGGCTGTTATTATGTTGGGTGCCAATCCTATTACATGCATGGAGATCCTGAGTTTCGAGACTTTCAAACCCATTGTTTTGTAAGAATTAAATTATTAGGACATAGTTTTTCTCTTAGGTTTGGGATCTGTATGGCAGAATCTCCCCGATAAGAATTGAATTCTCAACTTGTAGGGAGATCTGCTTCTGCAGATCTTTCACTATAAAGAAGAACTTAGTTCTTATATGAAGGGTTAAACCCTTGTTTAATCAGAGGAATTAAATTCCTATATACTTTTTTGGAGAATTAAATTCTCTGAACTTAGATCTTCCCCTAAGTTTTGGATCTGCATGACAGAATCTCCCCGATGAGAATTAAATTCTCAACTTGAGGGGAGATCTGCTTCTGCAGATCTCAACCAGAGGAAGAACTAAGTTCTTTTTAGAAAAGTTAAACTCTTATGGAGGTAAAATGGGGATGAGATATTCTCTCTATGTTTTGTTCCTTCTTTTACCTAGAGTTTCTTTTTTCTGGAGAATTAAATTCTCCTTTTTTTGCTTACGAGGGGTTTCTCTCTCTCTTTTTTTTTCTTCCCTTCTCTCTGTATGTCCTTTTGCTCTTATTTATAAGAGAAAGAAGGGAATCGATTTGTTTAGAAAATCTCTCATTGAGAGATTTTAATTGATTTTCTAATCAACCAACATGATCTTTTAGATCATGCGGTGAATTTTATTCACCGTTGGATTTTTAATCCAAGGACTTCTGTTTTACAGAAGATATTTCTTTTGTTGTTCTTAACAAGCTTAGGAAGATATTTCCTAGCACAGAATTTTTCTGTAGATTGGTAATTTTTAATCACCATTGTATCTTTAATCCAACGGCTCTCTGTTTTATAGAGTGTAATCATCTTGTTTAGAAAGATCCAAGGAAATATTTTCCAAATAAGGCTTTTGGTCCCTTTTAATTAGAATTTACTTCTATCGGTACAGAAGGCATAAGAGTCTATCACGTGTAGCACGTGACCCCGCCAAATTAAGCCCACCAAAAGAGGTCGCGTGCTATCACGTGAGTGTTTTTTTTGTCTAATTGTTTGCTTTATTCAGGTGCCTATATACTTTTTCTATAGAGGTCATGTGTCAGCACGTGAGGCCCAGTTTTAGCTTATTTTGTCAAGCGCGACGCCTATCACGTATGGGCACGTGATGCTCCACTTTGGGACTTTTTCCCGTTGCTTTATTTATTTATTTATTTTCCGTAAGGGAAAAATCATACTAGTGGGGCCAGGGTGGTCCAAAAGTACAATCTTTAATCAGTTCCTAGTCAAGGGAATATCGAGACTAGGGCATCGATATTCCACAGTAGACTAGTGTGTACGTTTCTTGTCCCTTAGCGGGCGATGGTTGATCCCATAACCATTGGTGTATGACATCAAAGAATGTACACAGGTGCTCATTGGAGAATGGGTACACCAAACAAGACTCGCTGAGGACTCCTAGTTGGTAGTATACTTATCGTCAGATAGCAGTCCTCTGGTGACATTGGTACAAGTTAGTCTGTAGACCCGAGATCGTCATAGAGTCTTGTGTGGCTCCCACTGTACTTTGATTTCCTCCCTACCATGCTCAAAGGAGACGTGCAAACATGTGGATTTTGGGTATAGTCCCGAGTCACATGGAGGAAATGAACGATAAGAGGGGTTTCGTCTCTCCCGGTATTGGGGGTTGATGTTGCGCTATGCTCGATTGACTATAACTAGAAGTCTCTGGCCAGGGCTGCCGCTGAGATTTACTGATAAGAGTTATCAATAGTTTCTCGAACCGTTATAGGCCAAACATCAGTATGACTTTGTAAGTCTACGGTAGCGCCTCGACCGTCTATCCGAGACCAAATGCGGAACAAAAATTTCATAAACTGACGCTAACGCAGACTTTTACCTGGATTGTTCCATTAACCCAATACCAGCAAACTATAAAGAAGTTAGAATGGCTATACCGATCGATCTGTGTCCTTCGGTCTTTAGCCACCATTCTTAGCTCCTCGCGGCATCTCCGATCTCACTCGATCTCCGGTCTCCTCGTCAAAGTGTCACCACCTCAAGGAATCTTTTTACGGGCTCCAGCTTCAAAACCGAAGCAACTCGGACATGAAGTTTGCTAGCCGACATGTCCAAGGTGAAGTAAAGAATGTGTGTGATTACTTTGTCTCATGACATCCATGGATTCTTAACACATGAGAAGGTATGGATGGAGGTTGAAGAAGAAGCCATTAATGGAAGTTGTGAGCACAAGAAGAAAACTAGTGAAGAAGAAGAAGAGCTTGCTTATTGTGTGGGATAAATTGTGAGAGCTCTCTTTCTCAATCTCAAGACCAAGCCCCACTATTAGTGGCTTCCCTCTCTCTCTCCACATATCAATTCCACACAATAATCAATTATAAAAATGGACATCGCACAAAAAATAACACCATGAGTCATCAACAAAGCACATCCCACATTTATTGCTCTTGATCATGACTTGCACTCACAATTTCCACCTAATAAACATTAACCCAAATGTTTAGAACAATAAATAGAATGGTATCTTCTAAAGTAAACTCGTGACGGATCACAAGAATACCCCTTGTCTGTATATACATACCTGCATCCACATTCAGACTGAATACGAATACTACGAGACGAAAGTAATTCAACAATCTAATACTAGGATCCGGCTTAAACCAAAGCCCACTAGTATGATCCGTCCGATCATGATCCATGCACAAGTGCACGTATATGACCGAACCCTGCCATAAAACCATACGGCCTCTACAACGTTTCGCCCGAACTTGGGAAACTTTCTGTGGGGGACTCAAAAGACTCGTCAATACGCCGGCAGTGGGTTTAACCACAAGCACATCAGTGGTACTAGCACTACGTAATGGCTGCCCATGTATTGAGCGAAAGGAAAACCGATGAGCGAACTCATCCTGAAACCCTACTGAGCCTATCTGTGACAATCTCCGTACAGTCTGGTATGTTCGTCTATGAGTATCACATATCGGGCCTAGGGGATGGTAAACGTCAGACCCCCAATAGCGGTATAAGTCGTGTCGGAGTGTAGCACAGAACATCTTGAGAAACTACTGGAATACCTACCAAGAAATCTCACTTGCCTTGGCCATGGACTTTGTGTAATGGCTCTCCAGACACAGCGCGATATCAACCCCCAATACCGGGAGAAACGAATCCTATCTAACCGCCGCTGCCTCCAAGTGCTTCGGGACTGCACCCAACTACTACCTGTTTGCACGACTCCTTTGAGCCGTGGTAGGGTAGCAATCAAAGAATAGTGGGAACACATTTGAGGCAATATAGCAGTGTCAAGTCAACGGACTAAGCTGTACTCATGTCACCTGGGAACTGCTCCTGACGATAGGTATAGTACCAATCAACAGTGCCCTTGTGAGTCCGTCCAGTGTACTCATAACCCAATAAGCACCTGTATACATCTTAGGCGAACCAACTAACACCAATGGCTTGTGAGACCAGCCACCACCCTCGGGGTCTCGATCCGTATACACTAGTCTATTTATGGAGTATCGATGCCCGGTCTCGAAACTCCTATGACTAGGGACACTTAAAGGATGTACTTATAGACTACCCAACTCTCACGTATATGATCGCTATCATACTGCTGGTAGTCAAGCAAGAATCTTATGGGCTCTATCAACATGTAATAGTGATCTGTAATGTCACCTGAAGCATGTGTACGATGATAAAGACAAATCAGATAGCATACTATCATCTCGAGTAAGACTGTTCTACCCGTATAGGTCATCCCTCAATCATTGCAATTATGTGCCTGTGATCCAATAATTGACTTGAGGGCACCATAGCCAACAATCTCCCACTTGCACTTAAGGCTAATTATTGCGATGCCGCATACTCACAGCTCGTGTAACAGCCAACTTCTCTACTGATCAGTCTCACAAAGCCTGTTTGTGAAACTATTGCGTTCGAGAAATAGCCTCAGTGAGTAGACCCGCTCTGATGTTTCTTTCTATGTCTCTCTTTATCTCAAGTTCACGGTGAAATCCATCTCCCGAAATGAGCAATACCCATCTTAGAATATGTCTGGATATCTGACGGGACATAGTTTATAAATGAACTCCAAATCCAGCAAACTTCTTAGACTATATCGTCAACTGAATTTAATCAGTATCCTGCACCATGCCTCCCTCAGTATCCGCTTAGACCACCTGTCCAAACTACCGCCTCTCATCAAGAGGGAAAACTATAACTCTGACAGTCACTCTGTCATCCAGGTCACCTTGGAAGCCTGGAATGATAACCGTCTCCCAAAGGAGGCTGCCGTTATCAAATCCCTAGAACATTCACTTGTGTTCTAAAACTGCTCCCGAACGTTTCTCCAGGATTGGATTAATATCTCAACTTATTGCATCTAGTGCAAAAACAACATCCGGTGTGGTACTTGACATCTCATGATTGACTCAATTGCCTAAGCAAGTGATATGCCAATCATGTACATCCCTCTCCCCTTTAGTCTGTAAGACACCTTTAGAGAGGGTGACTCCATCACCTACAGGTACACTACAATGCCAGGAGTCGTTCATTGTAAAATACCTTTAGAATACTGTTTAAGTACCCAGATTGGGAAAGTACCCAAATCTAGATATAAAACCATAGATCTAGTTACCAGAATACCTGATATAATGTCCATATCCTATGTGGAGAAAGCACTATGTGACAACCAAAATATAACCGATCGTAGTATAGGAATTTTACTTCTTACAACGTGCATGTCATCCAAATACCAGGACATCACACCCTACTACCTTCTTAACAGACCCATCTCCTATTCTGATGAAGTCAAAACTTATCATTGTTACATCAAAATTAGATGATTTTTCTCCGCTATATCTGCTTTCGTCTATAAATAGACATAAGCTACTTGTCCACTACGCTTCCGCTGCTCCCACTAACCACAACAACCCTCTGGCAGAGTCATATACACGTGCACTTCTAAAGCTAGTTTAGAACGATGCTATACTCATCCTCCTGCCGGGTCTCACAGTCTAGAACAGCAGTAATGGAAAGTCTGGGTAAACAAGAACCTCCCTGTCACCGTCTTTGAGAATACCGAAGTATCTCTCGGGTGCCTGAGGTTACCTACCATATCTGCGGAGTGGCTAATGGAATGTCAAACCTGATTGAATCTTTAGGTTTTATTAAATTTTTCGGTAATCATTTGCGGTTCTGGAATTACTTCCAGTTCTACCATACTCCCACTACTGTTTTCTGAAAAAGTCTATTTTATTAAAACTGTAGGGAGTCAAGAACAATATCACTATTGATCTTCCAGATGGTAGAAAGTTAACCCTCTTCATAACCCGGGTTAACCCACAAACAACCATTACAGAAACGTGTATTGAGTTATCCAGAGTCTGGTTTTAAGCATAAGCTAGACAACTCCAAATATCTTATCATCGTTAAGATGTGATCCATTCTATATACAATATAGAAACAGAGCCACTGATTTAATTGGAACCAGATTCAAATCATACAGCTGTCTCCAGTGCATGTCAACTAAATGGAGAGAGGCCGATCAACATTACTCAACTTAGGAGTGCATCCAATTATGAGTAATCTGAAAGAGAAGCAAGTTCTCAAAATCATTACTATCGACCGAATACCAAATGCAAGTATCTATATCTTCGATCACCTTGAAGAATCCCGATACTTGCAACACATGGTTCTCTACTTTATTCTTGTACCTATAACTTCTCAAACTCGGACCTTGTATTTATACGAAACACTTGTTTAAAACTTGAGAAGTCACAAGTAAAAAGAATATAGTACGAGGACCAACCCCTTTGTCATAATGGACACTGGACAACATACAATACTTTGTATAAGTCCCCTGAGTTGAATAACTCAAACCCTGTACGTCGTAGGTTGAAAACTGTACTTATGGTGAAGAAGAATTACACCGCTGTTTAATGCTCCTTACCTAACCATCAACTGATATAGGTAAATGTCATGGGCATAATTTCAAAAAGTTATATCTCACTTTATAAAATAAACGTACAGATATAACAGTTCGAAATTGGTACACATCAACGGATATTCAAAACCAAATATTTGCCGTCCGGCAAAAACCCAGGCGATTTCCTCAAATATCACCAATTACAACGAATTCCGATATAATGAGGATGATCACCTAATTCCCAATAACTTACTCCCACTCATCATCTGTAAAACCATACAGATATGAGATTCATACCTGGTAAATACATACCCTGGAGTAAGGATCTAATTGGGAAATCAGTTTTCTATTAACAACGCATAGTGAAATTGAAACATGAATATGTTTCGAAGGGGTATTCAGGTATTCCTAGTAATGCCTCTTCCATTATCAGATTCATGACTGGAACCGTATATTTCTTTGCCATCTTTCTAAATCCCTTTATTTGTTTTTACTCATTACTTTCTGTACACCATTGTTAGGCTAAATGGTTTTCTTCTTTCCCTACCGTTCGGCGCCAACCTATGGTTTGGAAGAAAACTATCCAATAAGCATAATAGGTGTACTGTCCTAATCCTAGAAGCACTCGCAACCTAAGAGAAGGTAAAGATAAAAGGCAACTGAATAAACCTTATTCTTATTTCTCCCGAACCAGAATCCATCCTTGAACTAGAAAAAGTTCCTTCGAGTTCGTATATAATCATACGATGGATTTATCTAATGGAAATGGATGTTCGTAGTGATACGGGGTGTTCTGGAGAAATACAAAGGTGAAGTAGGAGTGGCGATGAAATATGTGGTTTGGTCGTGAATGATAGGAGTCGCAATTTAATTTTCCCTGTTTCTAATCCTTTTATTTGTCTCTACTTATTACCTCCTGCACACTACACTTGGGCTAATTGGTTTTCTTTGTTCCCTACCTTTCGGCACCTACCTATGGTTTGGAAGAAGACTATCCAATAAGCGTAATAGGTGTACCTTCTCCTAATCCTAGGAGCCCTCATAACTTGAGAGAAGGTAAAAGGAAAAGACAACTGAATAGTCCTATTCAATCTCTCCAGAACCAGAATCCATCCTCGAATCTGGAACAAGTTCCTTCAAGTTCGTATGTAACGATACGATGGATTTATCCAATGGAAGTGGATGTTCGCAGTGATACGGGGTGTTCTGGAGAAATGCAAAGGGTAAAAGAAGGTGTGGCAATGATGTATGCAACTCAGACAATCCAAAAGCCAGTGTTCTTAGAAAGTTCGGTTAACTTGGTCACTGAGTCATAGTCTAGGGTCGAGATATGGTCACAGTCAAAGAGAGAGAGAAAAGAAACACTCAGCGTGCATTCTAACCTAGATCAGAATGGTTAATCACTTTATCTAATCAGGATGTCTCCCACTGTATCATCAAATTCTTCTCCAAAACTTAATGAAGAATTAGTCGGGATCACCCGAGAAGTAAACCAACTCATCAGTGGGAATCGGGATCCAACTATCATCGCATGATAACGTGATGGAATCCACTCACGTTATCACACTCTAGAAGGTATGTGCATGCCTGGCAAGTTTCAGTTTCTTTAGAAACTCCTGATGTAATTTCTACCCCATGCTCTTATGAACTTGAAGAAGGCTAACATATCATAAGTCACATGTCAAGTTCTACCCGTCATTATCCAGGTTAATTTGAACCCACCTGTACATACCCTTGACGAAGGCCAAAATAGTAGTACGACATTCCCAACCAACGCATCTATCTATGCAACAGAAAAGTAACAAATAGATACCACACACTATGCCTTGACGAAGGCCAACATACATAGCATGAATACTAAGTGCTACCTGTCTGAAATGACGGAGGGCTACAAATGGTTTTTGGCGAAAAACCTTTAACATAATGAACTTGATATCATTGAAGGAACCAGATAGCTTTTTACAAATATATAGTGACGAAAACCTTTGCTAAAGAGTTCACTCCCGGTGAAGGGATCTCGGCTCTTTCCTCATAGAATGGCGTGTAGGATATTCCAACTGAATACCGCGATGCAAAGCAAAAAGTAATCGACTATAGTGAAGTTATTACCCTGACGCAAACCTCTATCCAAGGGGTCACTCCCGATGAAGGGATCTCGGCCCTTGCTTCGTCGAATGAGGTGTTGGATATTCATAACCGAATGCCTCTGTGCAAAACAAAAGAGAACGTCCTTGTAATAACAACTTTTTGAAAAAAATTTCCAACAACATCGAATAAGTCTGTTTTCCTTGCATTGATCTGAATCAGCGCAGTCCCATCAATTAATCACACCACAAAAGACGAAAATATAATATACGTATATGCCATCCACATTCGCCACTGGGTCCCGTCATCACCCGTTAGGTTACTTAACTAACGACAGAGCGGGGACTGGACTAGCGCGGGTGTAAAACATATACAACATCTACTAGTATATATATCAATATATAATAATCGATCCAGGCATGATAAATGCAACATCACAGAAAAATAATAAGCATCACAGAACAATACAGATAATCTAGGAGCCCCGGGTTTCCTTTGAGCCGCAACTGAAACCCGACGTTCCCCTTGCCGTGTGGACAGCTTGTGAAATGAAAACCTAGACCCCTACGGGCGTGGAAAGTTACCCACCAAAACCAGAAGCGAGACAGCCCCCTTCATCAAAGTGAATGGGCCACCCAGCACTTCACGGAATCCGGTAACTTGAGCACCCTTCCTTGGGTCAACCTATACCCCCTACGAGTGCGGCGAATAGCCAGCCAATTCCAGAGTGAAGCCCCCTCCATCTCAAAGCCATGAGATACGGGCCCGTTACCCTCAAGAACCCGGCTATTCGTGCACTCCACCACGGGGTAATCCTAGTACAGAAAAGAAAATATGTACAACGGGTACATCGACCTCAACCCGGTCGTGCCCCAAAAGAATAATATACAAACAGGCAGTGACGGAAGTCCACATGTCGGACGCTCACCCTGCGATATCAAATGTACAAATAATACTAAACTATACTAACATTGCATCCAAGCTATCCACCACGACAAATCCGCAACATCAGAGTACAACACAGAACATCAACGTGAATGTCACGTTCGCAAACTCGTCTAAAAGGACATATAGGAATTAGACGAGTTATACCACTCTAATGACATTCACGGTCGCAGATTGAAATGTATGTACAGTAAACTAACGTATTTAAAATTTCGATCGACAAAACATCCCGAAGTGGGCCCTAAGTGCAAATCCAGCACTCAAATGAATCTGGGCCAAAACAAAATATTCCAGAAACCATAATTCCATAAGTAAGAGCCCCAGAAGAAAGATTGCACACTGTTGCCCCAAAACGGCGGCGGAACCGCGGCCAACACGTGGGTTATGCGGCGGTTCCGCGGCGTTTTAGTGGGTTCAGTCGCCCAATATTCTTCTGTGGTCTTAGAAAAGCCTGCACGATTTTCTGATACACTAAAAATGATTTTTCGACAACTTTAAAAATTCGGAAGAAACTTGAAAAATGGAATTGCGGTTTTTGAAAATTCCGTCGATCGATGTTTTAAACATGTTAGAACAAGATAGTATGGGTTAATAGCGTGGCTTTGATACCATGTAAGTCTACGATAGCGCCCCAGCCGTCTTTCCGAGGCCAAACGCGGAACAAAAACTTTTATAAACTGGTGCTAACGCAGACTTTTACCCGGATCGTTCCATTAACCCTATACTAGCAAACTACAAAGAAGTTAGAATGGCCATACCAATCGATCCGTGTCCTTCGGTCTTTAGCCACCATCCTTAGCTCTCCGCGGCATCTCCGATCTCGCTCGATCTCCGGTCTCTTCGTCGAAGTGGCACCACGTCAAGGAATCTTTTTACGGACTCCCGCTTCAAAACCGAAGCAACTCGGATATGAAGTTTGCTAGCCGACATGTCCAAGGTGAAGTAGAGAATGTGTTTGATTACTTTGTCTCATGACATCCATGGATTCTCAACACATGAGATGGTATGGATGGAGGTTGAAGAAGAAGCCATTAATGGAAGTTGTGAGCACAAGAAGAAAACTAGTGAAGAAGAAGAAGAGCTTTCTTATTGTGTGGGATAAATTGTGAGAGCTCTCACTCTCAATCTCAAGACCAAGCCCCACTATTAGTGGCTGCCCTCTTTCTCTCCACATATCAATTCCACACAATAATCAATCATAAAAATAGACATGGCACAAAAAATAACACCATGAGTCATCAACAAAGCACATGACACATTTAAGGCTCTTGATCATGACTTGCACTCACAATTTCCACCTAATAAATATTAACCCAAATGTTTAGAACAATAAATAGAATGGAATCTTCTAAAGTAAACTCGTGACGGATCACAAGAATACCCCTCGTCTGTATATACATACCTGCATCCGCATTCCGACTGAATACGAATACTACGAGACGAAAGTAATCCAACAATCTAATACTAGGATCCGGCTTAAACCAAAGCCCACTAGTATGATTCGTCCAATCATGATCCGTGCACAAGTACACGTATATGATCGAACTCTGCCATAAAACCATACGTCCTCTACAACGTTTCGCCTGAACTTGGGAAACTTTCTGTGGGCGACTCTAAACACTCATCAATACGCTGGCAGTGGGTTTAACCACAAGCACGTCAGTGGTACTAGCTGTACGTAATGGCTGCCCATGTATTGAGCGAAAAGGAAGTTGACGAGCGAACTCATTTTGAAACCCTACTGAGACTATCTGTGACAATCTCCATACAGTCCGGTCTGTTCGTCTATGAGTATCGCATATCGGGCCTAGAGGATGGTAAACGTCAGACCCTCAATAGAGGTATAAGTCGTGTCGGAGTGTAGCTCAGAACACTTTGAGAAACTACTGGAATACCTACCGGTAAATCTCACTTGCCTTGGCTAAGGACTTTGTGTAATGGCTCTCCAGACACAGCGCGATATCAACCTCCAATACCGGGAGAGACGAATCCTGTCTAACCGCCGCTGCCTCCAAGTGCTTCGGGACTGCACCCAACTACTACCTGTTTGCACGACTCCATTGAGCCGTGGTATGGTAGCAATCAAAGAACAGTGGGAACACACTTGAGGCAATGTAGCAGTGTCAAGTCAACGGACTAAGCTGTGCTTATGTCACTTAGGAACTGCTCCTGACGATAGGTATAGTACCAATCAGCAGTGCCCCTGCGAGTCCGTCCGGTGTACTCATAACCCAATGAGCACCTGTATACATCTTAGGTGAACCAACTGACACCAATGGCTTGTGAGACCAGCCACCGCCCTCGTCGGGGTCTCGATCCGTATACACTAGTCTACTCATGGAGTATCGATGCCCAGTCTTGAAACTCCCGCGACTAGGGACACTTTAAGGATGTGATTATAGACTACCTAACTCTCACGTATATGATCGCCATCATACTGCTGGTAGTCAAGCAAGAATCCTATGGGCTCTATCAATGTGTAATAATGATCTGTAATGTCACCTGAAATATGTACACGATGATAAAGACAAACCAGATAGCATATTATCATCTTGAGTAAGACTGTTCTACCGGTATAGGTCCTCTCTCAATCATTGCAATCACGTGCCTATGATCCAATAATTGACTTGAGGGCACTATAGCCAACAGACTTATCACGTTACTGGGTTATGGCGTTTACCACCCCTAGACATGATATGCGACATATCAGACGAAGAGACCGGACTGTACGGTAGTGTTGCCGATGGGCTTCATGGAGAGTATGGACGAGCTTGCTTGTTGATCTTCATATCGCTTAATACCCGGGTAGCCGTTACGTCCAGCTAGTACCGCTGTCGGCTTGTAGGTGACTGATGTGATCATCACCTACTGCTGGCGTATTGACGAGTCTTTAGAGTCCTACACAGATGTTTCTTGGTTCAAGCGAAACAAAGTAGGAAACATATGTTGATATGTGCGTGGGCCTGATTAAATACGAGTATGTGATACCGTATTGTAATCTGGCAGTTATCTGTTATCTGTTTGGTTATATGTGATATAACCAGATTATCGAATCAAGTGTTGATTTGATAATGTGATAAACAGATAAATGATATTAGTCGGTTATATGTGATATAACCGGATTATTAAATCAATTGTTGATTTAATAATTTGATATAAATTATATTTGATATAATTATATATTAACTAATATCATTAGCTCACCAATTGCTTTATTAATATATATATATATATATATATATATATATTAATGTATATTTTATATATATAAATATATATATTATTATATGAAGTATGGCATATTTTTCTATTTTATGAAAATATTAAAAATGAGGTGGAAATTGAAGAGTTATGGAGGATATGGGTGAAGCATGGTTCAAATGATATTTTATTTCATTTGACTACACTATTGAAGCATGGTTGTTATTTTTTATTGAAAAAGCAAGCATGCTTCAATGAGTGAGTAGAAGAGCCATTCTTCGTTGAGTTTTTGCCTTAACCATTTTCTTGAGCACTTGCTCTCTCTTGCTCTTTTCTTCTTCTTCCTTAGTTGCTTCAAAAATCCAACCCCACACATGTGATGTGAATCATGGATTTTTGAACATACTAGTGAGAAAACCAACACCCCTACTTTATCATCCTAGTATAGATTAGCACTTTACACTAGTGTGTTTTCTATATTAAAAGTGTTTAGTGTAGAGGTAGCTTAAGCTAGAGGGACTTCGGGTTGATCGCCTTCGGCACGAAGATCTACGAGGAAGCTTGCGCCAACTTGAAGAAGATCCTAGTAGAGTCGCGCGGACTTCAACCCGGAGCTTTAGAAGCGAATGACTCGATCTATAAGGGTATAGCCATCTCCTTTTCTTTAGATTAGTTTATATTATCATAGCAAACCCTAATTTTCTAGTTAAGATCTTGTTAGTCTAACTTAGCACCTAAAAAAAAATTAAAATTTGGCATGTTTGATGCTACTAAAACCCCTTGGCGGTGCTAGGATAGACTTTCATATATATATATATATATATATATATATATATATATATATATATATAAGATTTTATAACTAGAATCTGGATATCGGGCGCTTAACGCCATCCAGACGATTCCCCCGTAGATTAAATCTACTCACCGGGACGGCCTCGAGCTACTCGAATCCGATCGCCTCCTTCCCTTTCCTTGTCGCATCCGATGTTTCCGCAACCGATCCTAGTATCGAACAAAAACCTTAACACATGAGGTTAGAATTCTGATATGACACAAATATACACAAGCACAAACTAACTCACTCTCACGAGTTAACACGTATGAACGTAGTGTGCTATACGCATGCAACAAACACCTAAAACTACCCCTGAGAGCTGTTAACCAACTAAAACGCTAAAACGAGAGTCAGAAAGTCTGTATCGTACGTTAACATATCGCTAAAAATAAGGTAGAACGATCCCAGATTTTTGTATATGCAAAATTGGAAAAAGTTGCATATATCAGAGGTCTAATGGGAGTCTAAGAGAGCTCCTGACAAAAACCTACACCCTAATTCCCTAGAGGGGCCGCAAATTGTGGCCAATTCTATTAGATTAGTAGCCAAAGTTTAGAGGATTAGGCTCGGGTTTTGAGGTTCCACTCAGGGTCCTAAAACAAGCTCCCAGTAATCGCAACTTATCTATGAAATTACTAGTCTGATAGTAGATTTGATTAGAAACCTTAACTTTAAACTAAAAGCTAGTTTTAACACTAATTAAAACATTAGGGTGGTTTAAATAAGGATATTTAACACTAAAACACTCTTATCTACCGTAGTTAGGTCATGGTTAACCTAAAAATTATCACAACCTCAAAATCATGTCAAAGTCTCACTTTAAATTTTAAAACTAAACAAACCATAAATTTAATCTAAATTATGAGTTGTTAAGGTAAGAGTTTGGTAATGGATGCTTAAAAGTTTGGTCATTATCTCAAGATTGATTTGAAGAAGACCCTAAACTTGAAAGGCTTCAAGGTTAAGAATCGGCTTCAAAGACTCATAAAGAGATAAATTGATTTTTTGATGGATTTATGATGGAGTTTGAAGTGTGTGTGTGTGTGTGTGTGTGTGTGTGTGATTATATTAGGAGGTAGAGAGGAACCATGAAGAGAGATGAATAAAAGAAGAAAGAAAGATGGAGGAGAGAAGAATAAAGAGAGGAAAGAGGAAAGAGGAAAATATAGAGAAGAGGGTGGCTAAATTTAGCCATGGCATCAAATTATTCCCCCTCATTAATCCACCATACCTACCTGTCTCCTCATCACGACATTCTTTACTTTTCTTTTATATCACCATTTTAATTAGTTAAAAATTTAAGTGTCATGGCTACTAATACATGTTTTACCCTAAACTAACATATGGCTAATACTATATATATGTGTGCGTGCGCGCATATATTTCAAATAATAATAATAATAAATAAAGGTGAAAATAATTATTAACTAAATTTTATTGAAAACCCCATATTATATCGCTTAATTATGTTATAATTTACTCTAATCAAGTTTTAGGACGTTACGATCTTCCCCCTTAAAGAAATTCGGTTTCTGAATTTAAAATCTAACTACGCGTACTTTCGAAGAGATGGGAAAATTTCTTCCGCATCTCGTTCTCGGTTTCCTGATTGGTAGAGATTTTGCATACGCGCTTTTAGATCAAAGAATATTTTACCCCAATCAAGAATGGCGTCACTTGGTAGCTAGCCGGAGAGTACGGGTCAGTCCACAGGGATTTTGTGTATTTCCTATTTGTTCTAACGAGTTAATTCCAATTGGTGTTGGATTGATTATCATTAAAAACCGAGGTTGATTTAAACTAGGATTAAAAGCTTGCTAGGGTTAGGTTTATGTTAAGTTTGGAAATTTAAGATTTCTCACCGCTTTCAATGCCCTAATTTAGATCTATTTAGGTGTTATGGTAATAATTAATAAAGGTGATTAGCATGATCGGGAAGAAACCATGTTTCTTCCTCTAGGTCCTTGTCTGTCCTTTCTTAATTCTTACCCTAACCTCCATGGAAAATATGCACAACCGATCTTTTAAACTACGGTATCACCGCTACCTCATGGGGTAGGGTGCCGTAGTGAGCGGTGTGTGTATGTATGCATGGAGTCCTATAAATAATATGCGATGGGCAAGAAAAGAGTGAGAGATTTTCATCTCTCAGACCTTTCCTATTCCTAACCCTAACAAGTGAGGAACTACTCACTCATTAGGGGATTGATAAAAGACATTTTTTTATAATTTGTTTTTAAAAGACTAACTATCTAAACTACGGAAAACAATTAAAAGTGCTAAACTAATTAACTAGGGCAGATAAATAAATTTCTAAACTATGGTAGAAAGGAAAATTGGACTAGGGCAAGTGTTCGTATCATAATTTTGCATTATTATATTCCCCATTCTTATACATTTTATAAATAAACAGGTACTTTTGACCCATGTCTGCTACATACTTGCAAGTTACAGGTTCTCGGAATAAAAACAGTGAAATTGACGAAAAGATGATACAAAGTGAGACTACTACCGATAAATGGTGGAATCTTGATCGTGCCTACATTTTTGAAGGACAATGAAGATCAATGAATAAGTTCACACAAGAACAAAGGCAGCGCAAGGTTCAAGACTTTGACACGAAGCGAACGGTAAAAGTCCACAACATTACTCACTGTGGAGATCTGGAAGAGAACTAGAAGACATTCTGAAGAACCAACCGAAGAAACAGGAATACAAATACAACCAGAAGAAGCACAGCAAAACGCAGCATCCAAGCTCTCTACTTGGCCGCGGAACCGCGGCCAAACAGGGCATATGGCCGTGGTTCCGCGTCCGTGTATAACCCGTGTCGGTGCAGAAAACTTTTAGAAGCTGGCGGCGCGTTGACTAGTCTTCATAGGGGTATATTTGTAAAAGCAGATGTGACGCGATTGTAACCCTAGGGTTTTCTATGCTCTATAAATAGAAGCCCTAAAACTTGTTTTAGGTCATGCCTCTTTTCATTGAATAAAATTCAGAATTTCTATCAAGTTTTGAGAGCATCAATTTTGTAAGTAGTTTCTTTTATTTTGCCCTAGTTCTTAATTCTTCTTTCTGCCCTAGTTTAAATTTATTCTCTGTCCTAGTTTAATTTAGATTAGAACTTTTTATTAATCTGCAGTAGTTAGATAATTAATCTTTTCAATCGAAAACTCAAATAAAAATCATGTCTTTCATAGATCCCCTAATGAGCGAGTAGTTCCTCGCTTGTTAGGGTTAGGAATAGGGAATGTTTGAGAGATGCAAATCTCTCACCCCTTTCTTTCCCAACACATACTAATTATTAGGACTCCATGCATACATACACATACCGCTCCTTACGGCACCATACCCACGAGGTAACGGTGATACCGTAGTATAAAAGACCGGATGTGCATGCTTTCCATGGAGGTTAAGGTAAGGATTAAGCAAGGACGGACAAGGACCTAGAGGAAGAAACATCGTTTCTTCTCGATCGTCCTAATCCCCTTTATTAATAATTACTATAACACCTAAGAGATCTAAATTAGGGTATTGAAAGCGGTGGGAAATCTTAATTTTCCAAACTTAACCTAAACCTAACCCTAGCAAGATTTCTAATCCTAGTCTAAGTCAACTTAGTTTTTAGTGATAAAGATCCAAACGCCATTTGGAATTAACTCGTTAGAACAATTAGGGAATACACAACATCCCTATAGACCGACCCGTATTCACCGGCTAGCTACCAAGCGACGCCGTTCTTGATTGCGGTAAAAATAATTTTGATCACAAAACTTTACACAAATCAAATGGCGCCATTGTCGGGGATAGTGTCGTATTTTCTTTCTGCAATTTCGGGTTAATATAAATCATAAAAACCATAAAAACTGAAAAATAAAAAAATATATATAAAAATTTTATCATCTTTTTAATGTTTGAAGGGTGTTTCGTGTGAATTTTTGCAGGATCAACGAACAAGTTTGGATCTGGAAAAATCCAGAGATCAAAACAGAAAGCCCTAGATCTAAACAATAGAGAAAAGTCAAACCAGAGGAGCAGAACAAATCTCGAGACTTGAACCTTGCAACCCACCGCGGAACCGCCTCGCTTGTGTTAGTGTATATGCCCTAGATGCCATTACTGTATCATACTAGTTTGTATATTACTTAATGGAAGCATGGGATATTCACGGTTATATAGACAATCTTGCACAAAATGGTAGTATGCTACTTGGTTTGTTTCTACTTTAATATGTGCATGTGTTTCTTTAAGCATATTGCTTATACATATTAGTGGAGCCCTTAGGATCTTTGCTTGATTACCAGCGTTGTGATGGCAGTCACACTAGTGGGGGCTGGGTAATCTACAAGCACATCCTTATACAGGTCCCTAGTCGTAGGATTATCGAGACAGGGCATCGATACTCCGGAGTAGACTAGCGTATGCGCTTCTTATCCTAGCAGGGGAGATGATCTGTCCCACAACCATTAGTACGTCGTACTGGAGATAGTATAAGGGTGCTCGTTAGGTTACGAGTACACTGGACAGGATTCGCTGGGAACTGTTGGTTGGTACTATACCTATCGTCGGATAACAGTTCCCAGGTGACAGAAGTACAGCTTAGTCCGTTGACTTGACACTGTCACTTCGCCTCGAGTGTGTTCCCACTGTTCTTAGATTACTACCCTACCACGGCTCAAATGAGTCGTGCAAACAGGTAGTAGTTGGGTGCAGTTTCGAAGCACTTGGAGGCAGTGATGGTTAGACAGGATTCTTCTCTCCCGGTATTGGGGGTTGATATCGCGCTGTGTCTAGGAGAGCCATTACACAAAGTCCCTGGCCAGGGCAAGCGAGAATTACTGGTAGTGTTTCCAGTAGTTTCTCAGGGTGTTCTGGGCTACACTCCGGCATGACTTGTACCGCTATTAGGGTTTGACGTTTACCGCCCCTAGGCCCGACATGCGATACTCATAGACGAACAGACCGGACTGTATGGAGATTGCCACATTTAGGCTCAGTAGGAGTTTGGATGGGTTCACCTCATCGGTCTTCTTATCGGCATCTACCTGGGGACCGTTACGTACAGCTAGTACCGCTTGCGGCCTATGGTTAAACCCACTGCCAGCGTAGTGTCGAGTCTTTAGAGTCCCACACAGAGGGTTGTTCGCCTTTGGGCAAAACAGAGTAGAGGTCGCATGGTTTTGCGACGGTGTTCGTTCACATCCGCGCACTTGTGCGTTTGGTGTCCGAGTAGTTATTACTAGCGGACTTTGGTTTAAGCCAAATCCTAGTTTTTGTTTTGGGATTGGTTTTTTCTCATTGTATTCGTGTTCCTCGGAACACGGATGCGGGTGTGTATGCACAGTTGATAGAGGCGGAGGAATCTCATTAGGGTTTTTGACAGTTGACTTTTTCTAAACCCTAATGAGAATGAGAAATATGATTAATAATATTAATTAAGGATAACTGTGCCATGGTTAAGGTTGGGTTGACCATTTGACTTTTGTTGACCTTTTGACTTTTGTTGACCATTTGACCATGATCATTTCTTTTGCAAGATGCTTCTTGATTTTTGCAAATTGCATTAAATATGAAATGATAATGGTCATTTCAACTAATCATCATAATTTCTTTAGTTATTATTAGTATTATTATTATTATTATCATCATATGAGAGCATGGTTGTGATTTTTCTAGCTCATTCCCTCTTGCTCTTTCTCTCTCATGAAAAGCTCCCCCTCTTCCTCTCTCAAAGCTCTCTTCTTTCATGTGTTGAAAACCACGAGCTTTGTGAGATAAAATCATCAAGACATCTCTCTACTCATTCTAGGATTCTTAGTTTAGTAAGCCAAGCACTCTAGTTACCTCTTGGTTGAGGTAGGAGCTCAAGGTAGATGCCTTCGGGTGGATCTTTCTTCGGCAAAGAGAAGACGAAGAGGAGGAGCCGTCTACACCACTCTAAGGAGCAAATAAGAAGGAGGACCACAACAAGAAGAGAAGGAGTTCAAGATCTAGGTATAACCATCTAACATAGTAGCTAGAACTTGTAGTTAGTTTGTTAGTTTTTGTTTAGCAAAGATCCTCCATTTTAGTCCATATTACCTTGTGTTAAAAATACGTTTTTACCTATTCCGCCTCCCCGTAGGCATCGGGGTGGGTAACGTGGACTTACAGTGGTATCAGAGCCTGGCTAAACATCAACTAACATGTTAGCAAAGTGTTTAGAACTTCGATCCGAAAAAAATCGCAAAATACATCAAAAATCTTGTGCTTTCTGTCGTTTTTAAAAACAGGTCTAAAAATATTTCCACACACCTGAAAAATACGTGTAGGGTTTTTTAGGAACACCCAAGAAAAACGAGCCCATGAATCCATCAGACCGCCGCGGAAGCGCGATGAAACTATGCGTTTCGCCGCGGATCCGCTGTCGAGTCGACTCGGTCGCGACTCGTTTTTCCTGCAGTGTGTTCAGTTTGATGTTTTGTGATTTTTAAGATGATTTGTTTCTGCCCAGATTCTTCAGAGAACAGTATTGTTTTTGGGGTAGTTTCAAATTGGAATATTGATCGAAATTCTATAAAATTTTGCTAAATTGGTTATATCTGTAATGTGATATATGTGCTGAACGTCGACTAATCGCTATACGTCGATTCGTGAGTGTTGTACATATCTGTGATCTGTGATGTTGGATTGTGTATATAAACTTGTTGGATTGTCGCGGATGAATAGCCGGGGATTGTGAGATGAGAGTTTATTTATCTTTCATTTGATGTAAATTTTAAATTGATGTAATATTATTTTATGGCCGTACATCCAGGTTGAGGTTGTAGCCGCCTTGTATATTATTTCTTTAACTGTTTTTGCTCCTAGGATAGACCCAAGGTGGGGTGCACAAACTACCGGGTACTTTGAAGTGCCGAGTGGCCTACTCATGTTGTTGAGGGGGTTGCTTCACTTCGGGTACTTGGCGGGTAGTTTGCCGCACCCGTAGGGGTCTAGGGTGGGGTTTGGCTATTCATCGCGACCGTGTAATCCGTCTTTCGTTGTAGGCTCGAACGAAACGCGGATTCCTAGCATATCCAATGTGTTCATCTGTGATCTGGAATGACTATCATTGCATCTGACGAATGTATATATATATATATGATATCTAGTAGGCGTTGCTTATGTTTTGCATCCGCGCTAGTCCAGCCCCCGCTCTGTCGTTAGTTAAGTAACCTAACGGGTGATGATGGGGCCCAGTGGCGAATGCGGATGGCATAAGCGTACGTCATATTTTCGTTGTTTTCTGCAATGGTAGGATTAATTGATTGGACACATTAAATTAATGCAAAAAACAAACCAAAGTTAAATCGTTGGAACAATTTCAAAACCACTCGGTTTTTTCCAAAACAGAAAACTTTTAAAAACGCGGAGCTTAAACCACTCCTTTTAAAAGCTATCAGGTTCCTTCGATTGTATCAAGTTCACTACGTTCACGGTTTCGCCAAAACCATTCGTAGCCCTCCGTCATTTCGTATGGATAGTCAATAGTATTCAAGCTATGTTTGTTGGCCAAAGTCAAGGCATAGTGATTGGTAGCTATTGGATATTCATATGTAGCATAGATAGATGCGTTGGTTTGGGACAGTCGTACTGCCTTATTGGCCAAAGTCAACAGTAGGTACGGGTGGGTTCAAATTAACCTGGATAATGACGGGTAGAACTTGACATGTGACTTATGATTTGTTGGCCAAAGTCAAGGTCATAAGAGCATGGGGCAAAAATCCACATCGGGAGTTTCAAAAGAAACTGAAACTTGCTAGTGTTGCATACCATTTGGAGTGTGATGATTTTGGTAGGATTCCTTCAGCTTTATCACATGATGATATTTGGATCCCGATCCTACTGTGAGTATATGCTACTCCTCGGAAAACTTTCTCACTTAACGATCAATGCTATAAACCAAGTAGGTGTCTAGAAAGGTGTTAGCGGGGCTACGCCCACAGGGAAAAGAAGTTATTTAATTAAGGAACTTCGCAAAAGCGTCGTAAAACCTCCCTCGATGTACCGACACTGGCCTGGCTGAACGGTTAAGCAAGTATTGTACGGTGAGATTGATCCCGACTAATTCTTCTTTTATGGTTTGAGGAAGGATTCGAGAAACAGTAGGAGCCATCCTGTTTAGACAAACTAAAAACCACTCTAAACTTGCAAGAGCATCATGCTAAAGTGTTTCTTCTCTCTCTCCTAATTGCAGCGACCAAACATCATGACCGGCCTTAAGTTACTACTAGATAAGAATATACTGACAGGGCCAAACTACAAAGATTGGCTCAGGAATGTCAAAATGGCAATCACTTATGACAAGTTGGGATATCTCCTTACCACCAAAGCTCCCGCTGTCCCAGGTCCTCAATCCATCGTCGCGGATAAGTAAATCCGTAAGACCTGGGAAATTGACTGCGCGAAGGCCAAGTGCCACATGCTTCCCTCTATAGATAATGAACATCAGAGGAGGCATGAGAATATGGACCTTGAATCCATATTTCTCCATACTAAAGAACTATATGGAGAGCAATCCTGTATCGCCAGATACGAAGTCTTGAAAAGTTGTTTTCAGCGAGATTGGCCGTCGGATCATCTGTAGCGGAACACGTGCTTAAGATGATTGGCTACATTGAAAAGCTTGCGGACCTCGGGACTACGTTAGAGAACGAGCTCTACACTGACTTGATTCTCCAGTCCCTTCCTTCCACTTACGCCCAGTTTATCCTGAACTTCAACTTGCAAGGAAAAGAAGTTGAACTTCCGGAACTCCTCAACCTGTTGAGGAGTGCAGAGGGCACCCTACAGAAAGTTAGGGAAACACCCGCTTTGTCTGTTGGAGGAGCTTCCTCTTCTAGGTCCAAGGTGAAAGCCAAAGAAAAGAAGAAGAAGGCCCCCACCAAACCAAGGGGCGGTGTTAGTAAAGTGGAAGCCAAGAGAAAGGCAAAGGTAGCAAAGGTAGCGGGACAGCTTGTGGGAATGGAAGAGTGCTTTTATTGTCACAAGAAAGGACACTGGAAGAGAGATTGCAGGGCTTGGAAAGCCAAGAACCAGGACCCGAAGCAAGTTGTGGCTTCGGCTTCAGGTGTGTATGTTATTGAAAACTGTCTATCAATCAACTCTACTTCCTGGGTATTGGATACCGGATCGGGATCTCATATCTGTAATTCTTTGCAGACACTGAGAAGGTGTAGAGTTTTGAAGGCAGGTGATATGACCCTCAGAGTTGCAAATGGAGCAGGCATGGATGCTGAGTCCGTGGGGGACTATCACTTGGGATTAACAGATGGACATGTTTTGGTTTTACACGACTGTTATTTTGTACCCAGTGCAACTTGTAATATCATATCTGTATCTTTAATGTCTAAAGAAGGTTATGATTTTGCATTTGTAAGCAATGTTGTAAACATTCACCTTAATCATGTTTTGATTGGGTCGGGTACATTAAGCAACGGTATATACGAATTGAACCAACCACAGATTTTCAATATCCAGAATACACACAAAAGAAAGTCTCCAGAAATAAATCATACTTTCTTATGGCATTGTAGACTGGGTCACATCAATGAGACAAGATTAACTAAGTTGCATAAAGAAGGATATTTGGACCCGTTCGAATATAAATCATATGCAACTTGTCAATCATGTCTCAAAGGAAAGATGACAAAGACTTCGTTCACTAGACACGGAGTAAGAGCGAGCGAGCTCTTGGGACTCATACACAGCGATATATGTGGTCCAATGTCTACACATGCGCGAAGTGGTTATTCTTACTTCATTACTTTTACGGATGATTTTTCAAGGTATGTACATGTCTTCTTAATGAAGCTTAAATCTGAAGCCTTTGAAAAATTCTAGGAATACAAGAATGAAGTAGAAAAACAAATAGGCAAAAGTATCAAGACACTGAGATCTGATCGAGGCGGTGAATACTTGAGTGCCGAGTTCCTGGATTACTTAAAAGAGAATGGGATTCTCTCTCAGCTTACTCCTCCATACACTCCACAACATAACGGTGTATCGGAGAGACGGAACCGAACCTTATTGGATATGGTACGTTCCATGATGAGTAACGCTGAGTTACCGCGATCTTTCTAGGGATATGTATTAGAATCAGCTGCATATCTTTTGAACTGAGTTCCAACTAAGTCAGTGCCTACCACACCATATCAGATATGGAGTGGGAAGAAACCCTATCTTAAACTCATTAAGACATGGGGATGTCCAGCTTTGGTAAAAAAGCAGCATGCGGACAAACTTGAGGCACGCTCAGTACAGTGCAAGTTTGTAGGATATCCAAAGAACTCCAAGGGATATTTCTTCTATTACGCAGAGGAACAAAAGGTATTTGTTTCTCGTCATGCCTGCTTCTTGGAAACTGAATTTTTAGAAAATCAGATAAGTGGGGGCGCAATAGAACTGGAAGAAATTCCAGAACCACAAGCTATTGCTAAAAGCTTAGTAGAACCAGAAGGTTCGAAAGAACAGGAAATTCCTGCGCCACTCCGCAGGAGTAGTAGGCAGTCTCATCCGCCCGAGAGATACTACGGTTTTCTCATAGACGGGGATAGAGATAATTGCATCATTGATAATGATGAGCCGACTAGCTTCCAGCAGGCCATTCAGAGCACTGACTCGGTAAAATGGCTGGATGCAATGCGGACCGAGATGGAGTCCATGTACACCAACAAAGTATGGACGTTGGACGTTGCACCAGAAGGGGTAAAACCCGTAGGCTGCAAATGGATCTTCAAAAGGAAGATTGGTGTAGATGGACATGTTGAAACCTATAAGGCTAGACTTGTTGCAAAGGGTTTTCGTCAAAGACCTGGTTTGGACTATGACGAAACCTTTTCTCCAGTGGCTATGCTCAAATCCATTCGTATCCTTATTGCCATTGCTGCCTTCCACGATTATGAGATTTGGCAAATGGACGTAAAAACCGCTTTTCTAAATGGAAATTTAGAGGAGTGTGTCTATATGGACCAGCCAGAGGGTTTCATTCAGAGTGGGAGCAGTAGGAAGGTGTGCAAGTTGCTTAAGTCCATTTATGGACTGAAGCAGGCATCGCGGAGTTGGAACATCTGTTTTGATGAGACGGTCAAAGAATTTGGCTTTATCAAAAATCCAGATGAATCATATATTTATAGTAAAATTGTAGCACGAACTGTCGTATTCCTCGTTTTATACGTGGATGACATTCTCTTGATAGGAAATGACATTCCTATGCTACAATCTGTCAAAGGGTTCTTGTCACACAGGTTCTCCATAAAAGACCCGGGTGATGCCTCTTACATTCTAGAGATCCGGATCTATCGTGATAGGTCCAAGAGGATATTAGGACTTTCATAGTCCAGGTACATCGACACCATACTGAAAGATTCAGTATGGAAGATTCCAAGCGCGATAATTTACCGGCTTATCACGGGATCACTCTCTCCAAAGAGATGTCTCCCAAGACTAATTTAGAAAGGGATCGCATGTCTATTGTACCCTACGCCTCTGCGGTAGGCTCTATAATGTATGCGATGTTGTGTACTAGACCAGATGTAGCTTATGCACTGAGTGTAGTAAGCCGGTATCAGTCAAACCCTAGGGAGAAGCACTGGATAGCGGTAAAGAACATTCTGAAGTACCTGAGAAGAACTATGGATATGATTTTGGTTTACGGCGGAAAAGACCTCCAGATCGAGGCCTTTGCTGACTCCAGCTTCCAGAGTGACAAGGATGACTCCAAATCCATGTCGGGTTATGTCTTTACCCTCAATAGAGAGGCGGTGTGTTGGAAGAGTTCCATACAGGAAACCGTTGCTGACTCGACGATGGAAGCGGAATATATCACAGCATCTGATGCCGCAAAAGAAGCCGTCTGGATGAAGAAGTTCTTGACAGAACTTCTGGTGGTTCCGTTCATTGTTGATCCAATACCTCTGTATTGTGACAACAACGGGGCTATAGCTTTAGCAAAGGAACCCAGGTCCCATCAGAAGTCCAGACACATCTTGAGGCGGTATCACCAGATCAAGGAGATCGTGGATCACCGGGAGATCGAGGTTCGGAGGGTTGCTACAGAAGATAACACTGCAGATCCATTCACAAAGGCCATACCCCAGACTTAGTTCGAGCGGCTGATCGAGATGATAGATCTTCGATACGCCGGTACATGGCCCTAGTGCAAGTGGGAGATTGTTAGTGTATATGCCCTAGAAGCCATTACTGTATCATACTAGTTTGTATATTACTTAATGGAAGTTTGGGATATTCACAGTTGTATAGACAATATTGCTCAAAATGGTAGTATGCTACTTGGTTTGTTTTTACTTTAATATGTGCATGTGTTTCTTTTAGCATATTGCTTATACATATTAGTGGGGCCCTTAGGATCTTTGCTTGATTACCAACGTTGTGATGGTAGTCACACTAGTGGGGGCTGGGTAATCTACAAGCACATCCTTATACAGGTCCCTAGTCGTAGGATTTTCGAGACATGCATCGATACTCCGGAGTAGACTAGCGTATGCGCTTCTCATCCCAGCAGGGGAGATGGTCTGTCCTACAGCCATTAGTACGTCGTACTGGAGATAGTATGCGGGTGCTCGTTAGGTTACGAGTACACTGGACAGGACTCACTGGGAACTGTTGGTTGGTACTAAACCTATCGTCAGATAACAGTTCTCAGGTGACAGGAGTATAGCTTAGTCCGTTGACTTGACACCGTCACTTCGCCTCGAGTGTGTTCCCACTATTCTTAGATTACTACCCTACCACGGCTTAAATGATTCATGCAAACAGGTAGTAGTTGGGTGCAGTCCCGAAGCACTTGGAGGCAGTGACAGTTAGACAGGATTCGTCTCTCCCGGCATTGGGGTTGATATCGCACCGTGTCTAGGAAAGCCATTACACAAAGTCCCTGGCCAGGGCAACCGAGAATTACTGGTAGTGTTTCCAGTAGTTTTTCAGGGTGTTCTGGGCTACACTCTGGCATGACTTGTACCGCTATTAGGGGTCTGACGTTTACCGCCCCCCTTGGCCCGACATGCGATACTCATAGACGAACAGACCGGACTGTACGGAGATTGTCACATTCAGGCTCAGTAGGAGTTCGGATGGGTTCACCTCATCGGTCTTCTTATCGGCATCTACCTGGGGACCATTACGTACAGCTAGTACCGCTTGTGGCCTGTGGTTAAACCCACTCCCAGCCTAGTGTCGAGTCTTTAGAGTCCCACACAGAGGGTTGTTCACCTTTGGGCAAAACAGAGTAGAGGTCGCATGGTTTTGCGACGGTGTTCGTTCACATCCGCGCACTTGTGCACGTTTGGTGTCCGGGCAGTTATTACTAGCGGGCTTTGGTTTAAGCCAGATCCTAGTATTTGTTTTAGGATTGGTTTTGTCTCATTGTATTCGTGTTCCTCGGAACACGGATGCTGGTGTGTATGCACAGTTGACAGAGGCGGAGGAATCTCATTAGGGTTTTTGGCAGTTGACTTTTTCTAAACCCTAATGAGAATGAGAAATAAGATTAATAATATTAATTAAGGATAATTGTGCCATGGTTAAGGTTGGGTTGACTATTTGACTTTTGTTGACCTTTTGAGTTTTGTTGACCATTTGACCATGATCATTTCTTTTGCAAGATGCTTCTTGATTCTTGCAAATTGCATTAAATGTGAAATGATAATGGTCATTTCAACTAACAATCACAATTTCTTTAGTTGTTGTTATTATTATTATTATTATTATTATTATTATTATTATTCTCATATGAGAGCATGGTTGTGATTTTTCTAGCTCATTCTCTCTTGCTCTTTCTCTCTCATGAAAAGCTCTCTCTCTCTTCCTCTCTCAAAGCTCTCTTCTTTCATGTGTTGAAAACCATGAGGTTTGTGAGATAAAATCATCAAGACATCTCTCTACTCATTCTAGGGTTCTTATTTTAGCAAGCCAAGCACTCTAGTTACCTCTTGGTTGAGGTAGGAGCTCAAGGTAGAGGCCTTCGGGTGGATCTTTCTTCGGTAAAGAGAAGACGAAGAGGAGGAGCCGTCTACACCACTCCAAGGAGCAAGCAAGAAGGAGGACCACAACAAGAAGAGAAGGAGTTCAAGATCTAGGTATAACCATCTAACATAGTAGCTAGAACTTGTAGTTAGTTTGTTAGTTTTTGTTTAGCAAAGATCCTCCATTTTAGTCCATGTTACCTTGTGTTAAAAATCCATTTTTACCTATTCCGCCTCCCCGTAAGCACCGGGGTAGGTAACATGGACTTACAGCTTGGACCCTTCTGACCGCGGAAACGCGGCTACTTGTTGACTTCAGCAGGAGGAAAAATATCTGTGAGATTTCTCTCTCCTCCTCTGAACCCCCTGATATCTCCTCTGTAAATTTGCCTGCAGGATTCTTTGCGCTAAAAAATCTCTCTCCTTTCCAATAATTGATCTTGTGCAGGATTCTTTGCGCCGCACTAATAATAAAAAAAAAATTGTTGCAAGTGATTGTATACTGCTTTGCATATTTAATCGGACTTTAAGGGGCTTGAAACCAATCCAGATTGGGTGGGAATTTCATCACCCTTCCCAGGACCCCAGAAATCACATAAGGCATATTGCATTGACCATCAATTAATTAAAAAAGATTAGACTCTGCCCTAAGGACTTCGCATTCAATAGGACAGAGGAATAGTTGTAGGTATCGACCGTTGATCCTAACCTGACTTTGTGGTATCTAGGCAAGTGTGTCTAAGGCAAGTGATTACTTAATTAGGCCCACTACTTACGTAGTGGAGAACCTCCCACTTACCTGGCACTTACCTGGCCACAATTGGCGGTGAAGAGGCGGTTTGATGTCCTACTTCTTGCCCTTTGGAACAGTTAGGAGCTGTCTAGCTGACCTAGGTGACCCTAGATCTAGGCCTAATTGTGCATTTGTGGTTGATTGAACGTGTGTCTAAGCCTTCTATCAAAAATCTTTTTGCAAAAAGCTACACAAAAATAAAAAAAGGAAATTTTTTTTACAAAAACTTGCAACTTGTCGCTAAGAAATCCGTGCACCCCACTTACACCCACTTTCTTCTCATTAACGTTTTCTTACCTCCACATTCTGTTTTTCACTTTTTAACTACACTACCTCTTTAGTGTATGTCCGGTTGGACTAGGGACACTAGCGCCCGATTAGTCCGTGTCTCGTTAGTACCGACCGACGTAGCTTTCGACTCCGAAGTCGAAATTCCTTCCACTTCCTTACCTTCACCTTTACATTCTTCCTCTGAAGGGATGTCGGGATATAATCCTAACAACACCTTACCCACGGGACTGATTCCACCTCCGTTAGGTGCGAATAACCCGCAGCACCCGCCTGTTGAAGCGCCACAATGAATCGCGCTCCAGGATCTTTTCTACCCGATCCGCACTGCCTTACCTACTTGTCTTTCACTCCCACCGGCAAATGGGGACAATTTTGAGATCAAACCCCACTTCATCAATATGTTGCAAAAATTTCAAGGACTGGAATCCGAAGATGCCTATATCTTCATAAACAAATTCCAAAACGTTTGCGCAATGATGAAAACAACCCAATTATCAGATGATGCTATAAGGCTAAGGGTCATTCTTTTCACCTTATTTGACTTAGCCGAGAAGTGGTTATACAGCACAGCATCACATTCAATTAAGAATTAGGAAGAGTTTGTTAAAGCTTTTCTTAAAAAGTTTTATCCTCATCACAAGACTGCGAGAATTCGCAATGAGATTATACAATTTTCCTAGCTTCCTTCTGAACCCTTTTGGAAGTGTTTTGAAAGATTCAAAAACCTACTTGTTCAATACCCTCACCATGGGATCAAAAATTGGCAACTTTTCTAAACTTTATAAGATGATTGAACCCAGCAACGAAGCAGTTGCTAGAAACCATTTGTCAAGGTCACTTTCTAACCAAATCTAGTGAGGAAGCGTGGCAGTTTCTCGATGATCTTGCTGAACAAACACTTCAGTGGGAAAGCACCAAGACCACCTCATCTTCTTCCATTGGTCAGTCTAGGGTAGGCATACATCAATTAGATATGTCGATTGCTATGAAGGCCGAGATAGCCGCACTTACGAAAAAGCTAGAAGCAATTGAGACCAAAATCTCATCGCTTTCTCCTGCCCCTGCTTTGCCCCCACGAACTGTTTGCGCTTGTTGTTCGGATCCATCACATCTTACCGAAGAGTGTCCTTACAATGCACCTGCTGAAGGAAAAGATCACGTCAATGCTACCTTTCAGCAACGACAAAGAAATGATCCATACTCTTCAACTTATAATCCGGGTAGGAGGAGTCACCCAAATTTTTCTTGGAATCAAAATCAGCAATTCCAAGGAAACAACAACTTTCAAAGGCCTCCTCCTCCACAACAATAAGCACCTACACAAACTCAATACCAGCAACCTTTCCACCCACAACCTTACCAAAACCAAATGAACAATTTAGTGCCAAACAACTCTTACCCTCAAAACAATTTTATTCAACCAAATAATGATAAGATTACCTCGCTAGAAAGAAGTCTAGATGCATTCCTAAAACAATCTACACAATCCGCAGCAAGGTTGGAGACTTCCATTCAATATTTAGTGCAAAACAATGCCTCACACGATCAAAGCATCAAATCTATTGAGGCATAAATTGCACAACTCAATACTGTGTTGAGCGAGCGGGAAAAGGGAAAGCTTCCATCTCAACCACTGCCAAATCCCGGTCACGCACATGTTGCATATGAACAGCAAAATCACAACGTAAATGCTGTGACTATGTTGAGATCAGGAAAAGTGTTGCATAATAACGTGGGTATTAATAATGACACCCCTGCCGGTGGTTCTTCTTCATCTTCACCTTCATCTTCTTCGTTAGAGCCTATTCTTCATTCTTCACAAGGCTCTACTTCTTCTACTTCGAACGGACCCACTTCTCACATCACGAATACATCTACACGGGGATCCGTTCCAACTCAACAATCTGATCCACAAAAATTGGACTCGACAAATTTTCAAAATGTTCCTTTTCCAAACAGGTTGAGATCCAATAAACCAACTCTACAAATGGAGAAGATTGTAGAGTTGTTCAAACAGGTTAGCATAAATATACCTCTCTTGGATGCAATCCAACAAGTCCCTTCATACACGAAAATCTTAAAGGACTTATGCACCAAGAAGAGGAAGTCACAAGCACCAAAGAAAGTTTTCGTGGCTAGTGCTAGTGCTGTTAGTGATGCTCTTGTCTAATCTTTACCCCAAAAGCACAAGGACCCCGGCTGTCCTACTATTTCGATAACAATTGGGGACAAGAACATCAATAGAGCACTATTAGATCTTGGTGCTAGTGTCAATTTGCTATCTTATTCAGTATACGAGCAATTAGGCGTTGGAGAGCTTAAACCCACTCACTGTACTCTCCAAATGGCCGACCGATCCATCACCCATCGTAGAGGTGAGTTAGAGGATGTGTTAATTAGAGTAGGGGATTTCATTTTCCCCGTTGACTTCATCGTGATGGATACACAACCTGTAGCTAACCCCCGGAGTCAAATTCCGGTGATACTTGGTCGACCATTCCTTGCGACTTCCAATGCGGTGTTCAATTGTCGTAATGGTTCCATGAACCTCCCTTTTGGAAATATGACGATTGAACTCAACATCTTTAAGTTGGGGAATCAGCCTTCCGAACCTAATGCTAGTATACTTGATGTTTGCTCGATCCATGAGATCACGGAGGAGGACTGTGAGCTTGAAAACTTTCTGTTCGATCACAGCAGCGTTGACGCCTCTGGTGCGTTCCTCCTAGAATCCGACACAGCTTTTACGCCGGACAACGATTATGAGTGTTTCACCTTTTTGGATGATTTTGAAGACTCACCACCCGAGTTTGAGTCTTTTGATTTTTCGGATGAGTTAGTTGAACCATCCGACTCGGTTGCGTACACTCGATTTGAACCGTTGATGGAATCCTTCGAGTTTGAAACAGTTTCACCAATGCTACCATCAATTGTTTCACCTCCTAAACTTGAACTAAAGCTTTTGTCGTCGCGTCTTAAATATGCTTACCTAGGTGACAATGAGACCCTTCCCGTTATCATATTGGCCTCTCTAGCTCTCGAGCAAGAGAAGGCCCTTTTAATGGTCTTACAAAATAATCGGCAAGCTTTTGGCTGGTCTATGGCGGACATCAAGGGGATTAGTCCCCTCATAGTTGAATATCATATACACTTGATGGATGATGCCAAGCCAGTAAGGGATCCTCAACGACGCCTCAACTCTATAATGAAAGAGGCTGTCAAGAAGGAGATTGTTAAATGTCTTGATAGTGGTATCATTTACCCTATCTCGGATAGCCAGTGGGTTAGCCACATTCATGTTGTCCCAAAGAAATCGGGCATTACGGTCATAACCAATGAGGCAAATGAGTTAATACCTACTCGCACCCAAACTGGGTGGCGAGTTTGCATCGACTATAGAAAACTCAATGCCACGACAAGGAAAGACCACTTTCCTTTACCCTTCATTGACCAGATGCTAGAACGATTGGCTGGGCACGTGTTTTACTGCTTTTTGGATGGATATTCCGGCTATAACCAAGTCCCCATCGCCGAAAAGGATCAAGACAAGACCACATTTACTTGTCCTTTCGGTACTTTCGCTTACCGTCGCATGCCCTTTGGGTTGTGCAATGCACCAGCTACATTTCAGCGGTGTATGATGGGGATCTTTTCAGACATGGTTGAAAAGTTTTTGGAGATCTTTATGGATGATTTCTCCATTTTTGGTGACTCCTTCGATGAGTGTTTGCTACACCTTGACGCAGTTCCTACCCACTGTAGGGATAAGAACCCCACTTTAAATTGGGAGAAGTGCCACTTTATGGTACGAGAAGGCATTGTCTTAGGACATGTCATCTCGAAAAACGGCAAAGAGGTTGATAAAGCCAAGATTGAGGTCATTTCTAATCTTCCTCCTCCTAAATGCGTCAAAGACATCCGAGCCTTCCTTGACCATGCGGTTTTTATAGACGGTTCATCAAGGATTTTAGCAAGATTGCTAGACCCTTGACTCTCTTATTGGCCAAAAACACAACATTTGATTTTGACTCAACTTGCATGGAAGCGTTCGAATCATTGAAACACTCTCTCATTTCTGCGCCCATTCTTTCATCTCCAGACTGGACGCATCCTTTCGAAATTATGTGCGATGCATCAGATTTCGCCATTGGTGCTGTTCTTGGACAGCACATTAATAAGATACCTCACGTAATTTATTACGCTATCCGAACATTAAATGAGACCCAACTGAACTACACAACAACAGAAAAGGAATTTTTAGCAGTTGTGCTTGCACTTGAAAAATCCGGCCTTATTTAATCGGCTCTCCAGTGATTGTGTATACGGACCATTCAGCTCTTCGCCACCTTTTTGCAAAGAAGGATGCTAAATCGAGGCTAATACGTTGGATCCTCTTGCTACAAGAGTTTGACCTTGTCATAAAGGACAAAAGAGGATGTGAAAACGTAGTTGCCGATCACCTTTCACGACTTCCTTATTCGCCTACTCTTGAAATTCCAATTAAAGATGTTTTTCCTGATGAGCAACTCTTAACTGTGTCTTGCGAACCTTGGTTCGCTGATATAGTAAACTACTTGGCCGCCTGCTTGATACCTAAAGATTGGTCGAAACAGGATAAACTCCGATTCTTGTCCCAAGTAAAGCATTTTTACTGGGATGAACCGTATCTTTTTAAATACTGTTCCGACCAAATCATTCGTTGGTGTGTACCTGAAAATGAGTTTAAGAGTATGCTGTCTTTTTGCCACGATCAAGCGTGTGGCGGACATTTTGGCCTTAAGAAGACAGCCGAGAAAATCTTGCGGTGTGGTTTTAATTGGCCACGACTCTTTAAGGATGCATATGAATACTGCAAGACATGCTCCCGGTGCCAACACTTGGGCCGGATAACGCGGAGAAACGCAATGCCGCTCTAACTAATTTTGGTTGTAGATATTTTTGATGTTTGGGGAATCGACTTCATGGGACCATTTCCCAATTCTTTTGGGAATGTGTATATTCTTTTGGCTGTTGACTATGTGTCAAAGTGGGTCAAGGCTGTGCCTAGCCGAACGAACGATAACAAGGTTGACTTTCGATTTCTTAAAGAACATATCTTTTCCCGGTTTGGGCACCCTCGAGCAATTATAAGTGATAATGGATCTCACTTCTGGAATAGGACTTTTGAGTCCTTAATGCGCAAATATTCCATTACACACAAGCTGTCAACACCATACCATCCCCAAACATGTGGGCAAGCTGAGGTTTCGAATCGGCAAATTAAGCAAATCTTGGAGAAAACGGTTTCTAAAAACCGTAAAGATTGGTCACACAAATTGATTGATGCACTATGGGCATTCCGTACTGCATACAAGACCGATCTTGGTATGTTTCCATACCGGCATTTTTATGGGAAGGCTTGCCACCTCCCAGTTGAGATTGAGCACAAGGCATTTTGGGCGATCAAGGAGTTGAATTTATCAATAGAAGATGCGGGCAGCAATCGAAAGCTGCAATTAAACGAACTAGAAGAGCTGCGGGATGAGGCTTATGATAATGCTGTCATTGTTAAAAACCGAACTAAGGTGTTCCATGACAAACACCTTATGTGCAAAACGTTTAAACCTGGTCAACAGGTTTTGCTTTACGACACTCGGTTACACTTTCACCCCGGCAAGCTTAGATCTAGGTAGAAAGGGCCGTTTTTAGTACGCACCGTATATTCGCACGGTGCGGTAGATCTTGAAAATCCAGAGGACGGTACATTGTTTAAAGTGAACGGACATCGACTGAAACCGTTCCTCATTGCGGACCCGTCGGAGGAGCTCCTGTTTTTGTAAGAGCCGGTTTACACTGATTGATCTTCCTCCATTTGACCTCCAAATTTTTGATCTTCCTGCCAAAACTCTATTTCAAATAAGTTAGGGGGGCGTGTATCATTTGTAAATATATAAAAATACAAAATAACATTAAAAAAAACATTAAAAAAATTAATAATAAATAGGGAAGTGCCGACATTTTGACCCTCTTGGTGTAGCCTGACAGTGAGGACACTATCAAGTTTAAGTTTGGGGGTATGCTCGGTAAGCCTTCTTCCTTCGCATTCATGTGTATATTTTTGCATTTGCGTACTTATTTTAAAAAAACACATAAAAGTTGAAAATTTGAAAAATTATAAAAATTGAAAGATTCAATTTTGGCCATAATTAGCTTAAGTTTGACAAGACGGTTAACTAGCTAGAGGAAAAACTAGATCCTAGACTTAATAAATTAAAAACCCTAAAAATAACCTTTCTTAAAATTTAATTGTTGAAAGCACATGTCTTTGTAGTTTATTTAGAAATAGGCAAATTTCGAGTTGACTTCTTAGGCTAAGTTAAAATAAGGGAAAAGTATTGATATTTTTATTAAAGTATAAGTTTGAAAAATAATTCCTAGCTTAAATCTAAATTCTGAAAATATATACCCTACAAAATTGCACAAACACGAACCTTGAACTTGGAATAGTAGGAGAGACCTTGAAATGCTCTTGTCTAAAGTCCTTAGTACGAAGAAAAATACCATAAAATACAAGTGTGAATAAAGAAAAAAAAATGAACACTGGTTTTTGTAATTACTTAAGGCTGCAAAATAGAAAAAAAATATTTAGCAAGGGTGCTTCATCACCTAGTGCCTTAGACCAACTAGTTTAGGAGTCACTGCTAAAGCCTTAAGTGTTACAAGACTAGGAATTACGCTTTAATGTGCATACACATTTTGTAATTGGTTGTTGGTACCTCAAGAAGTATTAACGATCGCATGATGGATGCGTGAGCGAAATTCATCTAAAAATTCACCAATTAAGAAGTGTTTTGGACAACGGACAAGAGTATGATAGCTTGATTTGAATTTCCAAGTGTAGGGGTGATATATACACACGTAGGGGTATTTGATTGGGGTTTAGATAAGAGATAGGAATGAAGAATAGAACTTATATCTTTAATAGAGATGATAAAAATTCCTAAGTTGAGATAGAACCCTAGAAGGAAAACATAAAAGATGCCAAAAGCTGAGTAAATTTACAAGAACATATATAATCTTAAGTTAAATAATAAGGAAGCGTGAAAAATACGGGTGGATAATTTCTAAGTCAACGATAATAGAGTTTCTTGTTAGAAGACCAAATTAGAGAATAAAAGTCGATAAGCTAAATTGATAGGATTTTGTGGGTAGTATCCGCTGAAAACCCTCAGGAGACAACACTCCTCCTACTAGGGACACCTAGAGGTTTAACGGCTTGTTGCACGAGCTCAGTGCAATCGCGTTTCCCTGCGAAAGTGAGGCTTGGACTTTTCAAGAATAAAACTAGGTTTGCTCGAGGACGAGCAAAAGATAAGTTTGGGGGTATTTGTTCATATCATAATTTTTCATTATTATATTCCCCATTCTTATACATTTTACAAATAAACAGGTACTTTTGACCCATGTCTGCTACATAGTTGCAGGTTACAGGTTCTCGGAACAAAAACAGTGAAATTGACGAAAAGATGATACAAAGTGAGACTACTACCGATAAATGGTGGAATCTTGATCGTGTCTACATTTTTGAGGGACAATGAAGATCAATGAACAAGTTCACACAAGTACAAAGGCAGCGCAAGGTTCAAGACTTCGACATGAAGCGAACGGTAAAAGTCTACTACATTACTCACTGTGGAGATCTGGAAGAGAACTAGAAGACATTCTGAAGAACCAACTGAAGAAACAGGAATACAAATACAACCAGAAGAAGCACAGCAAAACGCGGCATCCAAGCTCTCTACTTGGCCGCAGAACCGCGGCCAAACAGGGCCTATGGCCGCGGTTTCGCGGCCGTGTATAACCCGTGTCGGTGCAGAAAACTTTTGGAGGCTGGCGGCGCGTTGACTAGTCTTTCTAGGGGTATATTTGTAAAAGCAGATGTGACGCGATTGTAACCCTAGGGTTTTCTATGCTCTATAAATAGAAACCCTAAAACTTGTTTTAGGTCATGCCTCTTTTCATTGAATAAAATTCAGAATTTCTATCAAGTTTTGAGAGCATCAATTTTGTAAGTAGTTTCTTTTATTTTGCCCTAGTTCTTAATTCTTCTTTCTGCCCTAGTTTAAATTTATTCTCTGCCCTAGTTTAATTTAGATTAGAACTTTTTATTAATCTACGGTAGTTAGATAATTAATCTTTTCACTCGAAAACTCAAATAAAAATCATGTCTTTCATAGATCTCTTAATGAGCGAGTAGTTCCTCGCTTGTTAGGGTTAGGAATAGGGAAGGTTTGAGAGATGCAAATCTCTCATCCCTTTCTTGCCCAACACATACTAATTATTAAGACTCCATGCATATATACACATACCGCTCTCTACGGCACCCTACCCACGAGGTAACGGTGATACCGTAGTATAAAAGACCGGATGTGCATGCTTTCCATGGAGGTTAGGGTAAGGATTAAGAAAGGACGGACAAGGACCTAGAGGAAGAAACATCGTTTCTTCCCGATCGTCCTAATCCCCTTTATTAATAATTACCATAACACCTAAGAGATCTAAATTAGGGTATTGAAAGCGGTGGGAAATCTTAATTTTCCAAACTTAACCTAAAGCTAACCCTAGCAAGATTTCTAATTCTAGTCTAAGTCAACTTAGTTTTTAGTGATAAAGATCCAAACACCATTTGGAATTAACTCGTTAGAACAATTAGGAAATACACAACATCCCTGTGGACTGACCTGTATTCACCGTCTAACTACCATGCGACGCCGTTCTTGATTGCGGTAAAAATATTTTTGATCACAAAACTTCATACAAATCAACAAGCTAAAAAAAACTACTTACTTTTATTCGATGCACTCTTCAAAACATTACAATGAATTCTGAATTTTTTCAATAAAAAGAGGCATGCCCCAGAAAGAGCATTGGGGTTTCTATTTATAGATCATAGAAACCCTAGGGTTACATTCGATCCCTATCTGCATTTACAAATTTACCCCTAAGAAGCCTAATCAATGCACCGCCACATCGTCACAATATGCACCGACACATGCTCATCATGGCCGCAGATCCGCGGCCAGAAGGCATGTTTGGCCGCGGTTCCGCGGTTATGTTGTGGGCTTCTTGGTTGGATTTTTCTAGGCTTCTTCTGGTTGCATTTGGCTTCTTGTTTCTTCAATTGGTTTCTCAGATTGTCTTCTAGTTTTCTTCCAGATTTCCACAGTGCATAATGTCGTGGACTTTTACCCTTTGCTTCGTGTCGAAGTCTTGAACCTTGCGCTGCCTTTGTGCTTTGTGAAATTGTCCAATGATCTTCGTTTATTCTTCAAACTGTAGGCATGATCAAGATTCTTCCATTTGTTGGTCGTAGTCTCACTTTTGTATCGTCTTTTCATCATTTTCACTATTTTTTTCCGAGAACCTGTAACCTGCAACTATGTAGCAGAAATGGATCAAAAGCACCTGTTTATTTGTAAAATGAATAAGAATGGGGAATATAATAATGCAAAATTATGATACGAACAAATACCCCCAAACTTATCTTTTGCTCGTCCTCAAGCAAAACTAGTTTTATTCTCGAAAAAGACCCAGCCTCACTTTCGCAGGGAAACGCGATTGCACTGAGCTCATGCAACAAGCCGTTAAACCTCTAGGTGTCCCTAGTAGGAGGAGTGTTGTCTTCTGAGGGGTTTTCAGCAGATACTACCAATAAAATCCTATCAATTTGGCCTATTGACTTTTATTCTCCAATTAGGTTTTCTAACAAGAAACTCTATTATCTTTGACTCAGAAATTATCAACCCGTATTTTTCACGCTTGCTTGTCATTTAACTTAAGATTGTATATGTTCTGTAAATTTACTTAGCTTTTAGCATCTTTTAAGTTTTACTTCTAAGGTTCTATCTCAACTTAGGAATTTTTATCATCTCTACTAAAGATATAAGTCCTATTTTTCATTCCTATCTATCATCCAAATCTCAATCATATACCCCTACGTGTGTGTATATATCACCCCTACACTTGGAAATTCAAATCAAGCTATTATACTCTTGTCCATCGTCCAAAGTACTTCTCAATTGGTGAATTTTTAGATGAAATTGCTCACACATCTTTCTTGCGACCGTTAATACTTCTTGAGGTACCAACGACCGATTACAAAATGTGTTTGCACATTAAGGCGTAATTCCTAGTCTTGTAACACCTAAGGCTTTAGCAGTGACTCCCAAACCAATTGGTCTAAGGCACTAGGTGATAAAGCACCCTCGCTAAATATTTTTTCTATTTATGCAGTCTTAAGTAATTACAAAAACCAGTGTACATTTTTTTTTCTTTATTCACACTTGTATTTTTATTTTATTTCCTTTATACTAAGGACTTTAGACAAGAGCATTTTAAGGTCTCTTCTACTATTCCAAGTTTCAAGGTTCGTGTTTGTGCAATTTGTAGGGTATATATTTATAGAATTTAGACTTAAGCTTAGGAATTATTTTTCAGACTTATATTTTAATAAAAATATTAATACTTTACCCTTGTTTTAACTTATCCCAAGAAGTGAACTCGAAATTTGCCTATTTCTAAATAAACTACAAAGACATATACTTTCTACCGTTAAATTTTAAGAAAGGTTATTTTTAGGGTTTTTAATTTACTAAGTCTAGGATCTAGTTGTTTCTAGCTAGTTAACCTTCTTGTCAAACTCAAGTCAATTATAGCCAAAATTGAATGTTTTAATTTTTATAATTTTTCAAATTTTTCAGTTTTTATTTGATTTTCATTTTTCTATTTTTTTATAATAATTTTTTTTTTCAATTTTTAAGATTTTTATATAAAGATGCAATGCAGAATTTAAACATGCAAAAGAAAAAGAAAAAGAAAAAGAAAAATATATAAAAAAATTAAAAAAAAATATGCAATGCAATTGATAACTATTTACAACCACCAACTCCCCCAAACTTATCACAAGCAGTGCCCTCACTGCTCGGCCCTACGACGTGCTCTTGAGCGTGAGCGGGAACGCTCAGCCCTACCCAGCAGGGTTCGAATCCCCTGCTCTACCTCAGTCAACCGCTTATCATGATCCCTAGATATCCCCCTCAACTCTTCTATGCCCCTAACAGCTCTTCGCATCAAATTTTCATGTTCTAAAGGGGTCATTTCTCCTTTGCTCGCGGCCGAGCTAGAGCTAGGTGTTCGGGCGGGCACATGCTCCGCCGGTTCAGTTCTAGACCACACATCCGTTAATCGTGAATAGGACATAGAAACACCCTCAATAAGAGGCCTGATAGGTATGCCTCCAAGCATGTAAAATTCGAACTTCTCCATGGGAAGGAAATATCGACATAGTTGTGTAACAAGCATGGCACAAGGGTAATTTATGGCTCGTTTGTCCACACCTATATAGTTTAGCAAAACTGTGCACATGTCGAAACGAGGGTTTCTTGTCATGAGGGTATGCACAATATGCAGTGAGGGTGTAAAAAATGTGGTGTTGTGGGAGCTACCAAAAATATTGTTTTGTGCCCACCGGCACACAGTTAAGACATTGGCGAAAAGGATTCTCGCTTGGATCCCCTTCCGCGGCTCCCTTGAGCAATCATTTTCCATCAAGGGCATGCAATCCTCAAATTGTAAAGGTTGGTCATGAGAGGGTATCTGAGGGATTAATGTGACTTCATGTATAATGTCCCTATCGATGATAATTTCGCTATCACCCCATTGCAATTTTATAAAGACAAATTGGGTGAGACACCCATCTTCCATACACTCGTAAAAACGAGTGACTAATTCCGGAAGTGCATAAGCATTAGGGTGATTATATATCAAAAAGTTCCAACCCCTACATGCTATCTCATTTGCAAAATAACTTCCATACATATCATGTGTGAAAATTTGTGAAAAATCACGTTCAAATGGGATACTGTGTGCCATTAGGTAAGTAACTGATCTAAAGAGAATAAAAAAAGAGATGGGTAAAAAGATCGAACCTCCCCTGAAAAATTCAGGGGGTGAAGACCTGGAAGAGCGGCGGATCAGCGGCAGAAAGCACCTTCGGTGGCGGTTCAGCTGCGGCGCAGAGGGAACTCGCAGGAAAAATTTAGGGCGGCGGCGCTAGGTTTTTTAGAAGATGAAAATTAGGGTTTGTGAAAACAGGGGGGTCGGGTTCTTTATATAGGGGGAGAGTGGTGGATATTTGCAAATAAACCCCTCTATAAAGAGGAAATTATTTGCAAATAAAAATTTTATTTTATTTATTTAATCTGTAAATTTACAAAAATACCCAAAAAAAAATTTATTTTCAAAAAAAAAATTATTATTTTTTATTTATTTTGTATTTATATATTTACAAATGATACATACCCCCAAACTTGTTTGAAACAAAGTTTTGGCTAGATGATCGAAAATTTGGGGGTAAATGGATGAAGATCGGTCAGTATAAATCGGCTCCTGCAAAAACAGGAGCTCCGCAGTGAGGAACGGTTTGAGTCGATGTCCGTTCACTTTAAACATTGTACCGTCCTCCGGATTCTCAAGATCTACTGCACCGTGCGGATATACGGTGCGTACCAAAAACGGCCCTTTCCATCTAGATTTGAGCTTGCCGGGGTGGAAGTGTAACCGAGTGTCATAAAGCAAAACCTGTTGGCCAGGTTTAAAAGTTTTGCGTATAAGGTGTTTTTCATGAAACACCTTCGTTCGGTTTTTAACAATTACCGCATTTTCGTAGGCCTCATCCCGCAGCTCATCTAGTTCATTCAATTGCAGCTTTCTATTGCTGCCCGCATCTCCCATGGATAAGTTCAACTCTTTAGTTGCCCAAAATGCCTTGTGCTCAATTTCAACTGGGAGGTGGCAAGACTTCCCATAAACAAGCGAGTATGGAGACATGCCAAGATCGGTCTTGTAGGCAGTTCGGAATGCCCATAGTGCATCAATCAGTTTTGTTGTCAAATCTTTACGGTTTTTGGAAACCGTTTTCTCTAAAATATGTTTAATCTGCCGATTCGAAACCTCGGCTTGCCCACAAGTTTGGAGATGATATGGTGTTGACCATTAGTGAGTAATAGAGTATTTGCGCATTAAGAACTCAAAAGTCCTATTACAGAAGTGAGATCCATTATCACTTATAATCGCTCGAGGATGCCCAAACCGAGAAAAGATATTTTCTTTAAAAAATCTAATAACAACCTTGTTGTCATACGTTCGGCTGAGCACAGCCTCGACCTATTTTGACACATAGTCAACAGCCAATAGAATATACATATTCCCAAAGGAATTGAGAAATGGTCCCATGAAGTCTATTTCCCAAACATCAAAAATATCCACAACCAAAATTGGTTGGAGCGGCATTTCATTTCTCCGCGATATCCGGCCCAAGTGTTGGCACCGGGAGTATGTCTTGCAGTATTCATATGCATCTTTAAAGAGTCATGGCCAGTAGAAACCACACTGCAAGATTTTCTCTGCTGTCTTCTTGGGGCCAAAGTGCCCGCCACACGCTTGATCGTGGCAAAAAGACAGCACACTCATAAACTCATTTTCAGGGACACACCGACAAATGATTTGGCCTGAACAGTATTTAAAGAGATATGGTTCATCCCAGTAAAAATGTTTTACTTGGGAAAGGAATCGGAGTTTGTCCTGTTTCGACCAATCTTTAGGTATCAGTCCGGTGGCCAAATAGTTTACTCTATCAGCAAACCAAGGTTCGCATGACACGGTTAAGAGCTGCTCATCGAGAAAAACATCTTTAATAGGAATTTTGAGTGTAGGCGAAGAAGGAAGTCGTGAAAGGTGGTCGGCAACTACATTTTCACATTCTCTTTTGTCCCTTATGACAAGGTCAAACTCTTATAGCAAGAGGATCCAACGTATTAGACGGGATTTAGCATCCTTCTTCGCAAAAAGATGGCGAAGAGATGAATGGTCTGTGTAAACAATCACTGGAGAGCCGATTAAACAGGGCCGGAATTTTTCGAGTGCAAACACAACGGCTAAAAATTCTTTTTCTGTTGTTATGTAATTCAATTAGGCCTCATTTAATGTTTGGCTAGCGTAATAAATTACATGTGGCATCTTATTAATGTGCTGTCCAAGGACAGTACCAATGGCGAAATCAGATGCATCGCACATAATTTCAAATGGATGTGTCCAGTCGGGAGATGAAAGAATAGGCACAGAAATGAGTGAGCGTTTCAACGACTCGAACGCTTCCATGCAGGTTGAGTCAAAATCAAAAGTTGTGTCCTTGGCCAATAAAAGATTCAAGGGTCTAGCTATCTTGCTAAAATCCTTGATGAACCGTCTATAAAAACCGGCATGGCCAAGGAAGGCTCGGATGTCTTTGACGCATTTAGGAGGAGGAAGATTGGAAATGACTTCAATCTTGGCTTTATCAACCTCTATGCCATTTTGCGAGATGACATGTCCTAAGACAATTCCCTCTCGTACCATAAAGTGGCACTTCTCCCAATTTAAAGTGAGGTTCTTATCCCTACAACGTGTAAGAACTGCGTCAAGGTGTAGCAAACAATCATCGAAGGAGTCACCGAAAATGGAGAAATCGTCCATAAAGATCTCTAAAAATTTCTCCACCATGTCTGAAAAGATTCCCATCATACACCGCTGAAAAGTAGCGGGTGTATTGCATAACCCAAAGGGCATGCGACGGTAAAAGAATGTACCGAAAGGATAAGTAAATGTGGTCTTGTCTTGATCCGTTTCGGCGATGGGAACTTGATTATAGCCGGAATAGCCATCCAAAAAGCAGTAAAATTCATGCCCAGCCAATCGTTCTAGCATTTGGTCAATAAAAGGTAAAGGAAAGTAATCCTTCCTTATCGCGGCATTGAGTTTCCTATAGTCGATGCAAACTCGCCACCCAGTTTGGGTGCGAGTAGGTATTAACTCATTCGCCTCATTGATTATGACCGTAATGCCCGATTTCTTTGGGACAACATGTATGGGGTTAACCCACTGGCTATCCGAGATTGGGTAAATGATACCACTATCAAGACATTTGATAATCTCCTTCTTGACAGCCTCCTTCATTATGGGGTTGAGGCGTCTTTGTGGATCCCTTACTGGCTTAGTATCATCCATCATATGTATATGATGTTCAACTATGAGGGGACTAATCCCCTTGATGTCCGCCATAGTCCAGCCAAAAGCTTGCCGATTATTTTGTAAGACCATTAAAAGGGCTTTCTCTTGCTCGAGAGATAGAGATGCCGATATGATAACGGGAAAGGTCTCATTCTCACCTAAGTAAGCATATTTAAGGTGAGACGGCAAAAACTTGAGTTCGAGTTTCGGAGGTGAAACAATTGAAGGTAATATTGGTGAAACTGTCTCGAACTCAAAGGATTCCAACAATGGTTCAAAGCGAGTGTAAGCAACCGAGTCGGATGGTTCAACCAACTCATCCGAAAAATCAAAAGACTCAAACTTGGGTGGTGAGTCTTCAAAATCGTCCAAAAAAGTGAAACACTCGTAATCGTTTTCCGATGTGAAAGCTGTGTCAGATTCTAGGAGGAACGCACTTGAGGCATCAAAACTGCTGTGATCGAACAGAAATTTTTCGAGCTCACAGTCCTCCTGCGTGATCTCATGGATCGAGCAAACATCAAGTATACTAGCATTAGGCTCGGAGGGCTGATTCCCCAACATAAAAATGTTGAGTTCAATTGTTATATTTCCAAAAGATAGGTTCATCGAACCATTTCGACAATTGATCACCGCATTAGAAGTCGCAAGGAATGGTCAACCGAGTATCACCGGAATTTGACTCCTGGGGTTAGCTACAAGCTGTGTATCTATAATAATGAAATCAACGGGGAAAATGAAATCCCCTACTTTGAGAGTATAATGAGTGGGTTTAAGCTCTCCAACGCCTAATTGTTCATATACTGAATAGGGTAGCAAACTGACACAAGCATCAAGATCTAAAAGTGCTTTATTGATGTTCTTATCCCCAATTGTTATCGAAATTGTAGGACAGCCGGGGTTCTTATGTTTTTGGGGTAAAGATTGGACAAGAGCATCACTAACAGCACTAGCCACGAAAACTTTCTTTGGTACTTGCGACTTCCTCTTCTTGGTGCATAAGTCCTTTAAGATTTTAGCGTAAGAAGGGACTTGTTGGATTGCATCCAAGAGAGGTATATTTATACTAACCTGTTTGAATAACTCCACAATCTTCTCCATTTGGGGTGTTGGTTTATTGGATCTCAACCTGTTTGGAAATGGAACATTTTGGAAATTTGTTGAGTCCAATGTTTATGGAGTAGATTGCGGAGTTGGAACAGATCCCAGTGTTGGTGTGTTCGTGAAGTGAGGTGTGGGCCCGTTATAAGTAGAAGAAGTAGAGCCTTATGAAGAATGAAGAATAGGCTCTAAAGAAGAAGATGACGAAGAAGAAGGAGTGGATGAAGAAGAAGAAGTACCGGCAGGGGTGTCATCGCTATTACCCACGTTATTGTGCAACACTTTTCCAGATCTCAACGTGGTCACAGCATTTACATTATGATTTTGTTGTTCATATGCAACATGTGCATTGTGTGTGTGATCGGGATTTGGCAATGGTTGAGACGGAAGTTTACGCTTTTCTCGCTCGCTCAACTCAGCATTTAGTTGTGCAATTTGGGCCTCAATTGATTTGATGCTTTGATCATGTGAAGCACTGTTTTCCACCAAAGATTGAATGGAAGTTTCCAACCTTGCCGCGGATTGTGTAGATTGTTTTAGAAACCCATCTAGACTTATTTCTAGCGAGGTAACTTTATCATTATTCGGTTGAACAAAATTGTTTTGAGGATAAGAGTTGTTGGGCACAAAATTGTTCATTTGGTTTGGGAAAGGTTGTGGTTGGAAAGGTTGCTGGTATTGAGTTTGTTGAGGTGCTTATTGTTGTGGAGGAGGAGGCCTTTGAAAGTTGTTATTGCCTTGGAATTGTTGATTTTTATTCCAAGAAAAATTTGGGTGGCTCCTCCAATCAGGATTATAAGTCGAAGAGTATGGATCATTTCTTTGTCTTTGCTGAAAGGCAGCATTGACTTGATCTTGTCCTTGAACAGGTGGATTGTAAGGACACTCTTCGGTAAGATGGAATGGATCCGAACAACAAGCACAAACTGTTCGTGGGGGCAAAGCAGGGGCAGGAGAAGGCGATGAGATTTTGGTCTCAATTGCTTCTAGCTTTTTCGTAAGTGCAGCCATTTCAGCCTTCATTCCAATCGACATATTTAATTGATGTATGCCTGCTCTAGATAGACCTGTTGAAGAAGATGAGGTGGTCTTAATGCTCTCCCACTAAAGTGTTTGTTCAGTAAGATCATCGAGAAACTGCGAAGCTTCCTCACTTGATTTTGTTAGAAAGTGACCTTGATAAATGGTTTCCAACAACTGCTTAGTTGCTGGGTTCAATCCTTCGTATAAAATTTGGTAAAGTTGCCAATTCTCGATACCGTGGTGAGGGCATTGAACAAGAAGGTCTTTAAATCTTTCAAAACACTTCCAAAAGGGTTCGGAAGGAAACTGGGAAAATTGAATAATCTCATTGCGAATTCTCGCGGTCTTGTGATGTGGGTAAAACTTTTTAAGAAAAGCTTTAACAAACTCTTCCCAATTTTTAATCGAGTGTGCTGCTATACTATATAACCATTTCTCGGCTAGGTCATATAAGGTGAATAGAATGACACGTAGCCTTATAGCATCATCATAAAGTTGTGTTGTCTTCATCATTATCACGACCCGAAATAGCACGTGCCTGGCACTTGAATCATATGAAGTCTTCTATAGGACCCCATCTAATTCAAGTAAGCCAAAAGCCCAGAAATCTAAAACCATTTTTAAGGAGTAAATAAGGAAAACTAATTTTAAGAAGTGAAGAAAACACGTTTTTAACAACAAGATTTTTAAATAAGTAAGCCGAATATGCATTTTTAAAATCTCTAGTCTTTTCTGAAAATTTCGGCAGAGTTTCCTTTCTAAATACTGGCCCGAAACGGGGTACAACAGGAATAATATATATACAATGATAAAAGGCATCCCCAAGCAGGAGCTAGCTCTTCGTCAATCGACGGTCACAACCATGCAAGCAGTATAATATACAACGCCGAAGGGCGATGATCAAAACTCAAAGGAAAACACAAAATCAACATGAAAACCATAATACTACAACGCGCGACTCTAAGGTCGAAATAATACATAACTGGTTTTCTAAGCCTGAAACAATATATAAGTTTGGTTGATGGAATTACTAGATACAACTGAATAATACATATACAATGGTGGTTCTGATGCAAAAGAACCCACCTACCAAAGCAAATCACCCGTAAGGAAAGCAGTGCACCAGAAAAGCCACAATAGAACATGTACGGAAAAACCTGCAAGAACTGTGGCACAACGGGGGTGAGTTGCCAACTCGTGAATAGAAAACATCACAGAGCATAAATCGTATGTATGACACAATCCTAGGTCAATACGATCAGTTATATATATAAACCTCCAATGAATAAGTCTGAAGCATGATAAGGTGGCAATGTAACATCTATACATGAGTGTAGTGCCAGGTGCTCGTGCCAGTGCCTCAGGTAATAACATATCATAAATATGAGGTATGATCAATGTCGACTATATCATGAAGTCTATGAATATGTGGATATCATCCAACTGTGTGATCAATATCATCAATGTCAATATATGTATATGGAAATCATCCACGTGTCACCCAATAACAATAAGCATCATGCATGTAAATATCATAAGCATATGCATGGAAGTATGAGGATGTAAATCAACATGGGTCGCTCGCGACATATCAAAATCATGGAACCTGAGTGTCAAGCATCAACACTCGAAAACATCATGAAACCTGTGCCTAGCATCGGCATGTAAATCCTCATATACATAGGGCTCCGTCAGTCCGGATCGGCCCATCTCATCTCTCAACTCCGGTCGGTATCCCCCAGATATCCGCCGAGCTCAACACAATCACCGGTAGGTAGTACTTCCCTGCCAGGCTCACCGTCTAACATATACGAATCTTCTCGCTCCGGGTACCTCACCGGGTCCACCATGTACCCGCAGACGGTGCCTACCGCTCCTCGAATCGGGTTTCACATGCCACTCTCAGAATCGAGAAAACACATGGTGGACGCACTGAAATATCATATCAAGGGTAACCGGGTTTTTAAAACAATACATACTCTCTTTTAAAGTACCCACAGTTCCCAAATCTAGAAATATCATGGAAACAACATATCTCAATGCGTATAATCAGAAAGCATGATGTATGTGACATATAAAAGAAATGTACGCATATCAGTATATCATGCAACATGGAATAGTAATATGCACATATTGGGGGAAACCACTCCTTTAAAATGAATCAGTTGTAAAGAGTATCTTGCGGTTCCCAAATCTCTAAATCAAGCAAGAATCATCTATGTATGCGCGAATACGTATGTATACAAGTATGAGTGTACAACAGGTATGTGCACAAGTATGAGTGTACAATATGTAATATGAGTGTACAACAGGTATGTGTACAAGTATGAGTGTACAATATGTAAGTACACAAGTATGAGTGTACAATATGTAAGTACACAAGTATGCCATGCAAGGAATCATATCCTGAATGCAACAGTCCTACAGTGTAGTGACATGGCAATTATCGATGATGAAGTGTGTGAGCCGGCAAGCAGGTGTACGTGGAACATATGCATCATCGATAATGGTGCTGGTGTCCTAACAGCATGGTTATGATTTAACAATAAATATATTTAACATGCAATGCGATGCAACAGTATGAATATGCGGCAAATGAATAATAAACACAACAGTGTAGAATCTACATCAATGTATCCATGTCATACAACTTTGCCATTTGAAAGAAGACGAATCGAGGTTTTTAGGAAAATAAGGGCTACGGTGTTTTTAAGAAAAGATGCGTCTTTTGAAAATATCCGTAGAATCCCTTTGCCTGTCTTTAACTACTCCCGATTCATTAGTTTTTGAAATAGGTATGATATCGGCCTAGCCTAACATCTACTAGCAAAACTACAGCTCCAACTAACAAGTCAATCAGGAGGGGTATGGAAACCACCAAATCTGAGTCGATATATATATATAAAAGTCGGTGATCCCGCCTCGAAGGTACCACGTACGGTACAATATCATATGACATCCTCGAGTCATGAGTGTGGATCTATCATCAATATAAAGCTCGTACGGCAACCCATCATACGACATCCCAAATTTGCGTACGGGTCGATATCACATCCATCTCATCAATTATCTGGTATCCTTATTATCATATCTCATGATCTGGGGTACTGATTTAAATCTGGTACAACTGATACCATCTATATAAATGCGTGTGTAAACACACGTCTAAAGGCCCGCTAAAATCTCATGTCGTATCCCAAATACGAATCTCCTTATATCACCGATCTCATGGCACTATCCCAATCTCATCGACTCATCTCCAAATATCAACCACTATCCTCATCATCCAGGTATAAGTATAACAAATAAGCATGTGTGTGCGTGTGGGTATAAACCTATTCTAGGGTTCGTAAATAGAAACTATACTTGTTTACGACTACACCCTAATCTAACCATAGTACACCCAATCACATCTAGAATATTCATATCGCACTTAACGCTATCATACTTATACAAATATAGTATATATCTAGTATACTAAATATCGAACTGCGGGGGTGCTATACGCCATCCACCCGACTTCCCCGTAGATATAATCTACTCAACTTGCATCCTGTGTGTCGGTGTCGACGTCGCCTTCGTCTTCTTCATCGTATGAAGCCCTCGTGAAGGTACCTACAAAGATAACATAATCGAAATGCGTATTAAAATCACATCGGGAATACCAAAACGACACGCTAAGGTCTATAGGTTAGAACCTATAGACTACGCTTTCAAACCATCAAACAACCCTCGATATCGTCATACAAACGTCAAGTGATCGTGGTAAAACACAAATACGCAAATCTAGAATTCAAAATACGAGAAACGAGACTCCGAATCAAAACAACAACTTAGGAAAAAGGTTCCAGATTCTACCCTAGGTCAAATCAGACAATTTTGCATATGCCAAGGGTCTATTTTACTGGAGATGGGGCCATGGAAGAAACACGAACCCAAATGGGCCAGGTCTGGCAGCAATTTGTGGCCAGAGGGATTAAATCTGCGGCCGTAGTGTGGAGTCAGGGTCTGGGGTCTTGGGTTTAGCTTCCTAGGTGCCTGCACATCTCTCTGTGTTTGCAACATAAATTTCAGAGTCTCCGAGTGATAGCAGATTTCAAATAGCCCTCACAGATTCCACAATTTCCCGATATCGGCTTTTCTAAATCCGTATTCCGGGGTTCTAGTCTCTGGTCTAGGTCTGAATTCTAGCACTAAGGGGTTTGTATGGCCTCTACTGAGCTCAATTTCACATCACAACTCTGAAATTCCTTTAACCCTAACTAGAATTCTTCTAAGTCCACAAAACCACTCGATATCAGTTCTAATCTAACATGGGGGTAAAAGTAATGGAAACACTAAGCTTATGGTTCAGAAAATATCTCATTTGGTAACTCAAGAAAATTCTTGAGTTTCCCCAAGTGGCCAAAATCCTTGCTTTCTTGGTCCAATGTGCTTCCCTTGAGCTTGTGCATCTTTTTAAAGAAGTGGGATTTGGGTTTTGAGTTGATTTTCATTGTGTTTTGGGGGGAGGGTTGTGAAGATGGAAGAGATGGGCAGCAGCTGCAGCAGCTTGATGAGGGAGAGGGAGAGAATGATGGAGAAAAATGAGAAGGAATGGGAGCTTAGTCCAAGTTGACCCCTCATCCTCTCTTTCTCTCTCTTGCCCATACCTCTATTATTCAAATCTTTTCTTTTTCTTTTATTTCCCTTCTTTTCTTCTCTCTAATATTGCAATAGGAAACCCAAAAGAAACCATGGTAGAAAAATGCACAAGTGTGAAAAAGACTTTGTGCAAGTTAAGTGCACAAAACATGCTTAATCCGCGATTAGCGATTTTTAATCACGATTAGCACTAAACTAGCGTATAATTAATCATAAAAACTTAAAAATTGCATAATTCTATAAAACACCATCTTTTATGTAATTTCTATAATTTTTTCAAATTTTTCCCCATTTATCGGTATTTAATTATACCGCCTTATTAAAATATTCAATATTTTATTATTAAATTATAAAAATTCCCAAAAATAATATTTTATTTTTTTGAAATGTTACAATCTTCCCCCCTTAAAGAAATTCGGACCCCGAATTTAAATTTTAAACCCCCAAATTCTAAAACATTTCAGTAAAAGTCCAAGTCGTCGGGGCTCCGAAATCATCAATATATAAGACGCATCATAGCGCAATGCATGCGCATAAACAATGAGCAGATAACTCAAAATCAAAACTCCGTCAACCATCCCGCAACCATCGGAGTCATGGTAAAGACACAAAAGTCAAATCCAAAACAAAACCGATATGATATACATCATAATTATACATGTAGACATCAAATCTATACATGTAAATAACTGAAGAAAATGCATGCCAAACATTTTCAAGTCGCTGTGCGATGCACATATCACTGCACAGTGGCGGACATCTATTGTAAGAAAATAATCATATATGTATACTTATCCTTGTTTAATATGTACATCCCGCCGTTTTGAAAACAATTTAGAAGGGTTCCCTTGTTTTAAACGTGTCGTGTCATATCAGACACGTAGGTAAATACTGAGATTATAGCTCCCTTTTTGGAAATCCCTTCGATAACTATCAATGTATGCAAAATATATCAGGTACTGTCCTCTGACTAGTCCTGCTCAGTACGAAAACATATAACAAATATCATAAAAACGTATTGCTCCATAAGAAATAAATCCCAAAATGTATATAAGAATACCCTGTACGTCTGGTGCGCACAGAAATCAAAAATCCATACATGTACTATACATGTGCACAGAAGCAACGTCTAGGTGCAACGGGTGTGCACAAAACATCTGTCATAGGAAACGTGTGTGCCTGACAGCAAAATCAAGTGCATCCGACATGCACGAAAATCTCGATTTAGTGCATCCGGCGTGCACAAAAATCGCCTCTCAAAATATGCGCTCAATACTCGCGAAAATCCAAATCAAATGCACGGAGTGCAAGAAATCAACATATCGAATGACATCAAATCGAAGTCAGGTGCAACCGTAGTGCACAAAATATAAATCCGGTGCAACAAAGGCATGAAATATAATTCCGGTGCGATAAACACACGAAACATAAAACCGGTGTGACAAACACACGAAGTATAAAACTGGAGCATCCTGGGCAAGAAATACAAATACGGTGCGTCCTGTGCGTAAATACCAAACAATAACTCAAATGCGTAATCAGTAACACCGAGTGTACCCAGGTGTAAAGAAAATCATAAACGTGTGCAACTGCGTGCACAAAACACATATACATGCACTATAAGCACATATAAGCTATACCGAGTGCAAAAAGCCAAATCGTGTGCATACCATGTGCACAAAATCAACCCAACGGTAAGAAATCCATGAAGTCATAAGCATGTGCAACCAAGGCACAAAAACGATATCAGGTGCAATAACTGTGCACAAATATGAATATCGAGTAGATGCAACCATGGTGCACGAAAACAAATATCATGGAACTCAGTTATCGAGACTAAATCATGCGAATAGATCGCCCAAAAACACCGAAATCCAAGGTGACGGATACGTGATAATCGAATCACAAAATCACAAATCATAAATACCGCCGTCGGTATATCCTCCTTCAAAGTCGAGAAGGTGTCGGTGCATCCAATGCTAGCAGCGCAAGGTATCTACTTGCCTCTTGCTCACGGTCTGGCATCCTCTGTCTCTGGGCCCTTATCTTCTCTGTGGATTACCAATCTCGCGATCCATCGGCTCATCGGCCCTGTCAGGTGTGCTAACGGGGACGATTCCGTCCTGGCGCTTCTCTGGTCATCTCTCGATCAATCCTTATGACCACTCGTAAAGCAGCACGTCACTGGCGCCAACCTCTGGTTCTCTGAATACACATCACACATCTGATCATGGGTGCAAATCTTATTGCATCAGTGTCCTGGAAGGAATCCTGCTCAAGGTCTCTTCCGCTATTGCCTATGCCGAACTATACGGAGGCTGGTACTTTTGCATAATCTTTTCTCGCTCTCTGGACATCTGCGTCCTCAGCACAGCATTTCCTCGGAAGCTGGTCGCGTCCCAACGCCTCTGTAGATATATCCGACCTTTAATTTTAATGGGGAGTAACAACAGCTCGTCAGCATCTCGTACGAACCTCTTGTCCCACTTGTCTATATCATCGTTCATTTCGACGTCACGACTCTATCCGCGCACTGCAATGTTCTCGGCTACGGTCCATCCGAAGTCTCTCACACGGACTCAAAATCACGAACTCGATATCTTCATCACTCTGTGGAAGATATCTAGCCGAACACGTCCTCAGGAACTCGTCCCAACCTGTGGAGATATACTCCATTCTCGTCCATCCTTGATCAATTCACAACGCATCTGGGTGAGGTCCTCTATCCGAACCTGGTCAACTATCTCGTCGACGATGCCAAACTCTGGCCTGCTGAGTGTGCGCAATATGACCACTCCTGGGTCCAAGTCTTCTCGTATAGTATTCCAGAAAGGTCCTGTCGAGGTCTCTCTCAAATCTCGTTTCTGCCGAATTTCCTGGAAGTTACCATCCTTCACTATATCTGTTTCTTGTTCCGGAACGGCTGCATACTCTTCACGACTCCTTCTGGAAGGTATATCCATAATCAACGCCTATGCATGCGTATCGCATCTCTGATTTCAGCGGAGTGGAGCGTCATCTCGTCGAAATCTCGTGCGACCTCTTTACTCCACTCTGTTCCAATGTCGACTGATTCGGACTCGTCTTCTCGTGGCTGCATGGACTGCGCTCCAACGGCTATACTCGTATCTGGAGTCTCCCAAGCAATGTGTACCATCATATGATATCCGAATGATGTCGAACCGTCTGATCGATTCGTCAGAACCTCATAATCCCCCAAGAGATCAACATCTTGAGTATAGTTTAATAGTATTCCAGTACATACTATAGCACCTGTCGACCAACCGTAGAAGGGTAAACCCAAGCCTCACAAATGGCACCGCTAAACTGCCGCAAACCCTAAGGTTCGGAGGCATTCCATGGTCATTACGTCGAGTTAGGGTTTCATTCTTCTAGAGGGTCCATAGCATTACTTGCATTGTCTTTCGAATACTTTAAACTTGAAAATGGGTTCCTGACATTCGATCGTCTCTATCGACTCTCAACGAATCTGCGTGAAGTCGTCTCTAGCTGGAATCAATCTATCTGATGACCTCGCATCGGGGTAAGCGAACGAACTACATGTCCTAGTCGTTCCTCCTTGGGTGACTAGCGACTTTCCATCGCATCTCTAAGTATATACTCATGCTGCAGTAGCTCCACCATCTGGGCAATATCTCGTCATTTGCAGCAGCAACTGGCTTATTTATCTGTACTCTGAACAATGCCTCAATCATCATGAATAAGCGATATATTAATGGTCATCACATCCTGGCTGGCCTCTAGCAGTAGCCTGATCCTCTGGTGCTGATCTGCACGTCTGAGAAATCTCGTAAAAGCGATCTGTCAAACGCTCATGGCGTGAAAACACAATAAAACGAAGCCTCTATGAAATCGTACGTCTCTGGAATCACGCCCTGGTCAGTCCTCGTCCATGACGAGCTCAAGATGACGCAACTCTAGCCGTAGCTCTCTCTGCCCATGTAATCGTGGCAGCAAAATCATAACCAATATCGATGAGGATAGATCATAGGAACGAATATAATACTGTGCAAGGAAATGTACATCCTAAGGTTTCTTAAGCGGAGTAGCGTATCGTAAGTATGCCGCGGAACATACGTACGGTACGTCACTCTACTCAAGCTACCTACTCCATCAACCAAGGGTCATCCTACACGACGAAAGTTTGGGTATAATACCCCCTCGACTAAGTCTAAGTTCCGTAAGGTCAAGCCTAAGTTCCGCATATATATAAACGCTCTAGGCTCCGCATAGTCAAACTTAGACTCGAACCAAGGTTAACCTAGCGCTTTGATACCAACTTTGTCATGACCCGAAATAGCACGTGACTGGCACTTGAATCATATGAAGTCTATAGGACCCCATCTAATTCAAGTAAGCCAAAAGCCCAGAAATCTAAAACCATTTTTAAAGAGTAAATAAGGAAAACTAATTTTAAGAAGTGAAGAAAACATGTTTTTAACAACAAGATTTTTAAATAAGTAAGCTGAATATGCATTTTTAAAATCTCTAGTCTTTTCTGAAAATTTCGGCAGAGTTTCCTTTGTAAATACTGGCCCCAAACAGGGTACAACAGGAATAATATATATACAATGATAAAAGGCATCCCCAAGCGGGAGCTAACTCTTCGTCAATCGACGGTCACAACCACGCAAGCGGTATAATATACAACGCTGAAGGTCGAGGATCAAAACACAAAGGAAAACTCAAAATCAGCATGAAAACCATAATACTACAACGTGCGACTCTAAGATCGAAATAATACTGTTAGTTATATGTATGCCCTAGAGGCCATTACTGTACATTGGATGTATGTTGTAGTGGATGCTGGGACATATATAGGGAGGACTTTCTTGCTCGACATGATAGTATGCTATCTAGTTGATCTTTACCTTAACGTGTACACTGATTATCTCTCTGTTACATGTTGGTAAAGCCCTTAGGATGCGTACTTGACTACCTGGACTATGATGCGGATCATACTAGTGGGGACATGGTAGTCCATAAGTACATCCTTCAAAGTCCCTGGTCGTGGGTGTATCGAGACGGGGCATCGATATACCAGAGTAGACTAGCGTGTACCTTCTCGACCCATACAGATGGGCGATGGATGATCCCATATCCATTGGTGTTTGACATCGGAGATGATATACGGGTGCTCAGTGGAGACTGGGTACACCGGACGGACTCGCCGAGAACTCCCAGATGGTATTATACCTTACGTCAGAGGGCAGTTCTCTGGTGACACTGGTACAGAGTAGTCTGTTGACCCGAGATCGTCATAGAGTCTTGTGTGGTTCCCACTGTGCTTTGATTTCCATCTTACCACATCCAAGAGGGCGTGCAAAACGGTGGATTTTGGGTACAGTCCCGAATCACATGGAGGCAATGAGCGATAGGAGGGGATTCGTCTCTCCCGGTATAGGGAGTTGATGTTGCGCTGTGTTCGATTGGCTATAACCGGAAATCCCTGGCCAGGGTTGCTGAGATTTACTGGTAAGTGTTACCAGTAGTTTCTCGAATTGTTATAGACCTCATATCGACATGACTTATCGAGCTATTGGGATCTGACGTTTACCACCCCTAGGCGAGATATGCGACATATCAGACGACGATACCGGACTGTACGGTAAGTGTTACTGGTTGGATTCACAGGAGTGTGAGCGGGCTTGCTCGTCGATCTTCTGATCGCTCAATACCCGGGTGGCCGTTACGTTTAGCAGACCGCTTGCGGCTTGTGGGTGTTTGATATGATCATCACCTGCTGCCGGCGTATTGACGAGTCTTTAGAGTCCTACACAGAGGTTTCCTGGCTCAAGCAAAACGAAATGGGAGCGCATATGAGATATGTGCGGGACCGAGAATGATACCAGTATGTGATACTATATTCGATTCTCGCGATTTGTGACATTGATCGGTTATATGCGATATAGCCGGGTTATCGGATCAAGTGTTGATTCGATAAGTTGTTACTATTGATACTAGTCGGTTATGTGCGACATGACCGGATCATTGAATCAATTGTTGATTTAATGATTTAATGTATAATTATATATTTGATATATTACTTTGCATTAACTAGTATTGGTTCACTTTAAATGGATTTTCTCACTTAATGTGCACATTGTATATGTGATATAGATTTGTGCACTTGTATGTATCATGTTTGATGATACATGTATACTTGAGTTTGTGTAAAGATTAAACCTTGGTTAAGTAAATGGTTAGGGTTTTTATTTTATCATTCATTTATCTTTTTAATTTAGATTAAAAAGAAATGGCAAAAGAAAAAAAAATGGTTTCTTTCTTTCTTTCTTTCATGAAGCTTGTTGAAGCTTCATGAAGCTTTGACCAAGTGACCAATTTGTCTTCATGTTTAACCCTAACCATTTATCTAACCTTAGTCAATTCTTTACACTTGACCATGGTTGATTATGATAAGTATTCTTTTATTTTCTATTTTCTAAATAACTTATCATAACATTTTCTTCTTCTTCTTCTTCATCATCAACATGAAGAAGCTTGCTACCAAAATGGCAAAGTGAGAAAAAGAGTGAGAAATCCAATTCTAAAGTGAACCCACTTCATATTTCTTCATCCTCTACCTCTTGCCAAGTCGTATAGGGTGTTTTCTTCACAAGTTTCATGACTTGGTGAAGTGGGAGCTTGATCTTGTGATGCCTCGACGTAGATCATCTTCGGCACGAAGCCGACGACCATGGCCGCCCATTTCTCCGATGAAGCCGACGCTAGAGCCCGGGATTCCATTTGGACAGTGAGGAGACTTCATCACGGAGCCGTGGAGGTGGAGGACCGGATCTACAAAGGTTGTATTTCCGTTCTTTTAGTTAAGTTGTTAACTAGTTGCCTTTGTCGCCTAAATTCTAGTTAACGATCCGTATTAGGGTTTCTCGGCACTTGTAAAATTTGAAATTGGCATGGTTGATGCCTTGTGAGACCGCATTAGTGTGCCTAGGAACCCTACAGTGGTATCAGAGCCTAGCTAGAGCCTTAGGCGATGCTTAGACGATGTTAGAAACCCGATCGAACCGAAACCCTAAACCCAAAATTGCTCTCTGGACTTTTTCTAAAAACTGGGATTTTTCCAGATTAAAAATATTCAAAAAATTCAGCAGGGAATTGTAAGAATTACTGTGAAGCCCGTACCCATGATTCCTTTAAAGTGCGGCGGAACCGCGGCATTAGCATGGCTAATGCGGCGGTTCCGCGGCCATTTGGTCTTATCTTCAGTTGGTCTTTGCACAGTAATTCCTATATTTGGGTGCTGTATTTTCTGGGAATTTTTAATATTTATTCAAGAGTTGAATTTTCTGGGTTGTATTAGGGACTCGGAGTTTCGACCGGATTGTCTAATTTGTCTCTATATGATTCCGGATAATTTTTGAATATGTTAAAAAGTTCGACCGGATATAAATACCCAACTTTTCCCCTGTCGGGAAATTTCCAAGTGTTGGATTTTTCCATAGTTTAACGACGTTCTAAGTAGTGCAAGTAACGCGATGGACCCTCTAGAAGACAACAAACCTTAACTCGATTATATGACCGTCTTGAACTGCCCTTTGAACCTTCGGGTTTGGGGCAGTACGGCGTGCCACATGTGAGGCGTTGGCTTGACCCTTCTACGGCTGGACCGTTGGTACTGAGGCACGAACTGAATGTTTTTAGACTTGTTTCATGTGTTGATCAGTATCGGGAAAACTTGGGTGTTTGAATGTTCGATCGGAAAGTTTAACATTTTCTAATTATCTGGAATGTGATACAATACTTGGAATCTACAAGTAGTTATGAGATAACTGAATGAATGTTATAAACATAGCACTTTAGTCTCACTTGATCGGTTGCCACGGAATTTTGATGTGATCAAAAGTCCGTCGCAATCACGTAGCGTACGCGGATACTCGCCGGGTAAACTTAATAGACAGCCTCACTCCATAGCCCCGACCAAGTGACTGTAGGAGAACCCCGTCGCCGAAAGCATCCGTTCGGGTGCTCCCGGCAGCGGTGTTCCGCCTTGGTGCACTTCGTCGACGGTATCGGGGGTGCGGCCGTCTATTGAAGTTTGCGACGAGTATTCGATCAGGATGTCGGGAATCTTGTTGAATTGCCCGACTTGATATTGAAAAGTGTTTTCGATAATGAGACTGAAATGCGGGGTTTATAATTGTTAGGCATGCGATGTCTAAGTAATTCATTTGGTCAGGCATGCGATGTCTGAGGTGGTTGCGGATTCCAACTGTTGTAGTTTTACACTTTCTTTTTCTGTGACCGTAAGTGTAATATGTGATATCGCCGGTTTTGTTGCTATATGTCAACGACAATTGGGATATGCATGTTTACTTACGTTGATGACATGTGATGTTATGTGTTGCTGGATATGTTATATTGGATCGTCGTGTTTGAATAGCCGGGGGTTTTTATGTGAGATGAGTGTTTTTCATTTTCATTCATGAAAAAACTTGTATGTAATATTCTTTTATTGGGGCACTTCCAGGTTGCGGATGATGTCACCATTTGTATATTATTTACTTTTCCGCACTAGGATAGACCCAAGGAGGAGGGCACAAGTAACCGGGTTCTGGAGTCCAGTGGGAGACCAACTCGAGGAGTCGAGTCCGGGTCTCCTAACTCTAGAATTGTTAGGGTTGCTTGCCTCTCTCGTAGGGGTCTTGGGGTGTGGGTTTGGCTATTCATCGCGACCATGGAATCCGTGTTTTATACTGGCTCGTATTGAAAACACGGACGTCCTAGTATATCCAATATTTCATATGTTTCTTCTGCTGCGATATCTGTGATGTGATTATGTGATGTTCTGTGATAGATACAGTATATAGTATATATGATATATTATGTAGACGTTACTTATGTTTTACACCCGCGCTAGCCCCGCCCCGCTCTGCCGTTAGTTACCTAACCTAACGGTGCACGAGGGGACATCGAGGCGAATGCGGATGTTATAAGTGTACGTCGTATTTATCTGTAATGTTTAGGTACTTAAATGATGGGACTTCATTAATGAGATTAATGAAATAAAATAAACCTAAGATGTTGTAGAATCGAATTTCAAAATAAAAGGGGTAGCTACAGTTCTTGCTTTGCACAGTGGTATATACGATATATCCTGCACCTTATTCGATAAGGAAAGGACCGAGATCCCTTCACCGGGAGTGACTCCTTTAGTAATAACTGGCAGATGCTACAACCCTCGGTTTGTCTTTTGATTGCTTTTAAGAGTTTTTGCTTTGCACAGTGATATATGTGATATATCCCGCACCTCATTCGACGAGGAAAGGACCGACGATCCCTTCACCGGGAGTGACTCCTTTAGCAAAACTAGAAAAGCCTCAAAAGCACTCCATTTTAAAATCATATTATTCTACAACGATATCAAGTTCATTACGCAATAGGTTTTCAGAAAAACCTGTCGTAGCCCTCCGTCATTTCAGATAAGTACTAGTTAGTATTCGTGCTACGTTTGTTGACTATGTTAAGGCGTAGTGTGCGGTAGCTAATTAATGCTTATCTGCATAAGCATATGATGTGATTGGATTAGGGTAGTCGTGCGACTTTGTTGACTATGTTAAGGGTCGTGCGGGTGGGTTTAATTCAATCGGGAAATGACGGGTTGAACTTGACTAGCACTTATGATTTGTTGACTATGTTAAGGTCATATAGCTGCTAGGGCAAAATATTATCGGGAATTTCAAGTGTTGAAATTTGCAATGAGATTGCATACCTTCTATGAGATAGTTGGATCCCGATACCCGCTGCGAGTAAGAGTTACTCCTGGGAGAGTTTTATACATTACAATTAGCCGATCAAGTAGGTGTCTAGAAAGGTGTCAACGGGGTTACGCCTCTGGGAAAACGAGGTTTACATTAATTAGGTTCGTGCGAAAGCATGGGGGACCTCCCTCAAAGTACCGACACTGGCCTGGCTGAAAGATTGGCGAACTTGTAGTGTGTAATTAATCCCGGCTAGTCTTTCCTTTTAGGGTTTGAAGGAAGATTTGATAAAAAGCAGTGGGAGCCATCCTGATTAGATAAAATAATAACCAATCTATTCTTGCAAGAGCGCACGCTGAGTGTTTTCTTCTCTCTCTCTCCAGGTAGCGACCATGTCACGCTTTAATCAAGATAATAATACGGAATATTGACCGAACCCGCTTGTTATACTGAGCTGGGGAACGTTGGTCCCGCTCCAACTTATAATTGTTATAAGACAGAGCAGGAAATTGGGGATTACCAGAATTCCCGTGCCGCCCAAACGAAGAAAGTGTATGCTGATGCATCATCTTCGGGTGTGTTCATTATACAGAACTGTTTCTCAGTATCCTCCGCATTCTAGGTATATGATACCGGATCAGGATCCCAGATATGTAATCTGTTACATAGGGCTGCAAAAAGGTAGAAAAACTGAGAACGGGTGATAAGTTTCATGAGACAGAAAACGGGGCAAGTGTTGCAGCCAAGTCTGTTGGTCACTGTCACCCTGTATTACCAATACAATGATTCTGAACGAATGTTATTAGATACCGAACCTGATATACAAAATCATATCACTCTCTTTATGAGTAAAGAAATGATAAAATTTTGTATTGTTGGATAATGTTTTGAACATTTCCTATATCAAAAGTTGATCGGATCAGGCACGTTATCTAAAAGCGTTGATGTTCTAAATCAAACTACAGTTCTTAGTATACAGAACACACACAAGAGGAAGAGTTCAGAAATGAACGAATTCTTCTTGAGGTATTGTAGACTAGGTCATATCAATGCGACCCGACTAGCTGAAGTTACATATAGATGCATATTTAAATCAATTTGAATTTACATCTTATGAAACTTGCCAGTCATGTCACAAAGAAAAGATGATCATAACCCTGTTTATTGGAAACAGAGAAAGAGTTAGTAAACTCTTGGATGATACATGATGATGTATGTAAGGTCCCCTGTCTACACATGCCAAGACCGGTTCTTTGTACTTCATTACATTCTCTGATAATCTCTCAAGATTCAGTCATATGTTCCTGTTGAGACACAAGTCTGAACCTTTTGAGATATTCATAGAATATAGGCGAGAAGTAGAGAACCAAAATAAGGGTATAAGTATTATGTCCTTTGATGTGATCAGGGAGGAGAATACTTGAGCACGGAATTCCTGGATTATTCTAAAGGAGAATGAGATTCTCTCTCAGCATTACTCCTCCGAATACACCATAGCACGATGGTATATCGGGGCGGAGCAATCACACCCTATATGATAAGGTATGCTCTATGATGAGTACTGCTGAGTTACCTATTTCCTTTTTGGGAGTTATGCACTTATGAAGTTGCATACCTATTAAATTAGGTTCGAATCAAATCAGTGCCTACCATTTCATATGTGATATGGAAAGGGAAAAGCCAATGTCTTAAGCTAGTTAAGATTTGGGGTTGACCGGCCTATGTCTAAAAACAAAATTCGGACAAGCTTGAGGCAATGTCAGTTATGTAGAACTGGAAATGTTCCAGCCATACAAACTGCAGTTGATGATTTGATAGGACCAAGGGATTCAGTAGATTCCAACGGACCTCAGCCTCTCCGCCGATCTAGTAGGGTTCCTCACCCACCTGAGAGATACTTCTGTTTCTCTATGACAGTGGGAGCGAGGATTGTGTCATGAGATGATAACCCAACTAGCTTCGAGCTGGCCATCAGGAGTAAGACTCTGTAAGAATGGCTGGATGCTTAGTGATCTGAGATGGAATCCTTATACACCAGCAAAGTATGGACTTTGGCTGCTATATCTGAAGGGTTAAATCCCCATCAGGAGCAAGTAAATCTTGAGAAGATTACTTGGTGTAGATGGAAAAGTTGAGACTTTCAAAGCTAGACTTGTTAAAGGTTTTCGTCATCGACCAGGCGTGGACAATGATGAAACCTTTTCTAAGTACCTATGCTTAAGTCCATCCAGATCCTACTTGCCACGGCTACATACCATGACTACGATATCTGGTGGTTGGGTGTCATGACATCTTTTCTAAATGATGTTTTAGAAGAGAACGTCTGTAAGTACATAGCCAGAGGGCTTCGTAAACAGTAGGAGCAGCGGAAACGTGTGCAAGATGTTTTATAAGATAAAACAGGCATCGCGGAGTTGGAACATCTGTTTTGATGAATTAGTCAAAGAAGTTAACATCATCAAAATGGTAGATGAACCTTGTATAAACAAAAAGGTAGTAGGGAGTATGGTGACGATCCTCGTAGAGTACGTGGATGACATACTCTTGATAGGGAAGGATTTTCCTATGCTACGCTCGATCAATCTCCGCTTATCACAATGATTTTCCATATAGGATCAAAGTGATACCTACTAAATCCTGGATTTTGGATCTATGAGATAGATCTAATTGGATGTTAGGAATCTCACTAGTAGTAGTGAGATGGTATCAATCGATCCTGGGGAGAATCACTGGAAGTGTTCCAGAGTGATAAAAATGACTGAATGTCAGTCGCAGGCATTGTCTTTACCTTTAGTAAAGGGACGGTATGTTGGAAGAGTTCCAAGCTAGATACCGTGACAAACTAGACGATAAAGGCAGGATACATCGCTACATAAGATGCTACCAAAGAGGCTGTTTAGGTGTATATTGGTTCATGAGATGAACTACGTTCCTACCATTGTGAGACAATGGGGTTGTGGCTTATGCCAAGGAACGCAGGTCCCATCAGTGATCCAGACATATTCTAAGGCAGTATCACCTGATCGTGAAGATGGTTGATCTCCAGGGGATCGAGGTCAGGAGAGTAGACTCAGAGGACAACACGGCGAATCCACTCATGAAAGCCTATTCCAGAGAGAGACTTTTATGGGATGGTTGAGTATGAGATACTACAACCACTGCTATCAGATGGCCCTAGTGCAAGTGGGAGATTGTTAGTTATACGTATGCCCTAGAGGCCATTACTGTACATTAGATGTATGTTGTAGTGGATGCTGGGACATATATAGGGAGGACTTTCTTGCTCGACATGATAGTATGCTATCTGGTTGATCTTTACCTTAACGTGTACACTGATTGTCTCTCTGTTACATGTTGGTAAAGCCCTTAGGATGTGTACTTGACTACCTGGACTATGATGCGGATCATACTAGTGGGGACATGGTAGTCCATAAGTACATCCTTCAAAGTCCCTGGTCGTGGGTGTATCGAGACGGGGCATCGATATACCAGAGTAGACTAGCGTGTACCTTCTCGACCCATACAGATGGGCGATGGATGATCCCATATCCATTGGTGTTTGACATCGGAGATGATATACGGGTGCTCAGTGGAGACTGGGTACACTGGACGGACTCACCGAGAACTCCCAGATGGTATTATACCTTACGTCAGATGGCAGTTCTCTGGTGACACTGGTAGTGAGTAGTCTGTTGACCCGAGATCATCATAGAGTCTTGTGTGGTTCCCACTGTGCTTTGATTTCCATCTTACCACGTCCAAGAGGGCGTGCAAAACGGTGGTTTTTGGGTACAGTCCTGAATCACATGGAGGCAATGAGCGATAGGAGGGGATTCGTCTCTCCCGGTATAGGGAGTTGATGTTGCGCTGTGTTCGATTGGCTATAACCGGAAATCCCTGGCCAGGGTTGCTGAGATTTACTGGTAAGTGTTACCAGTAGTTTCTCGAATTGTTATAGACCTCATATCGACACGACTTATCGAGCTATTGGGGTCTGACGTTTACCACCCCTAGGCGAGATATGCGACATATCAAACGACGAGACCGGACTGTATGGTAAGTGTTACTGGTTGGATTCACAGGAGTGTGAGCGGGCTTGCTCGTCGATCTTCTGATCGCTCAATACCCGGGTGGCCGTTACGTTTAGCAGACCGCTTGCGGCTTGTGGGTGTTTGATATGATCATCACCTGCTGCCGGCGTATTGACGAGTCTTTAGAGTCCTACACAGAGGTTTCCTGGCTCAAGCAAAACGAAATAGGAGCGCATATGAGATATGTGCGGGACCGAGAATGATACCGGTATGTGATACTGTATTCGATTCTCGCGATTTGTGACATTGATCGGTTATATGCGATATAGCCGGGTTATCGGATCAAGTGTTGATTCGATAAGTTGTTACTATTGATACTAGTCGGTTATGTGCGACATGACCGGATCATTGAATCAATTGTTGATTTAATGATTTAATGTATAATTATATATTTGATATATTACTTTGCATTAACTAGTATTGGTTCACTTTAAATGGATTTTCTCACTTAATGTGCACATTGTATATGTGATATAGATTTGTGCACTTGTATGTATCATGTTTGATGATACATGTATACTTGAGTTTGTGTAAAGATTAAACCTTGGTTAAGTAAATGGTTAGGGTTTTTATTTTATCATTCATTTATCTTTTTAATTTAGATTAAAAAGAAATGGCAAAAGAAAAAAAAATGGTTTCTTTCTTTCTTTCTTTCATGAAGCTTGTTGAAGCTTCATGAAGCTTTGACCAAGTGACCAATTTGTCTTCATGTTTAACCCTAACCATTTATCTAACCTTAGTCAATTCTCTACACTTGACCATGGTTGATTATGATAAGTATTCTTTTATTTTCTATTTTCTAAATAACTTATCATAACATTTTCTTCTTCTTCTTCATCAACATGAAGAAGCTTGCTACCAAAAATGGCAAAGTGAGAAAAAGAGTGAGAAATCCAATTCTAAAGTGAACCCACTTCCTATTTCTTCTTCCTCTACCTCTTGCCAAGTCGTATAGGGTGTTTTCTTTACAAGTTTCATGACTTGGTGAAGTGGGAGCTTGATCTTGTGATGCCTCGACGTAGATCATCTTCGGCACGAAGCCGACGACCATGCCCGCCCATTTCTCCGATGAAGCCGACGCTAGAGCCCGGAATTCCATTTGGACAGTGAGGAGACTTCATCACGGAGCCGTGGAGGTGGAGAACCGGATCTACAAAGGTTGTATTTCCGTTCTTTTAGTTAAGTTGTTAACTAGTTGCCTTTGTCGCCTAAATTCTAGTTAACGATCCGTATTAGGGTTTCTCGGCACTTGTAAAATTTGAAATTGGCATGGTTGATGCCTTGTGAGATCTCATTAGTGTGCCTAGGAACCCTACAAATACATAACTGGTTTTCTAAGCCTGAAACAATATACAAGTTTGGTTGATGGAATTACTAGATACAACTGAATAGTACATATACAATGGTGGTTCTGATGCAAAAGAACCCACCTACCAAAGCAAATCACCCGTAAGGAAAGCAGTGTGCCAGAAAACCCGCAATGGAATCTGTACGGCAAAACCTGCAAGAACTGTGGCACAACGGGGGTGAGTTGCTAACTCGTGAATAGAAAACATCACAAAGCAGAAATCGTATGTATGACACAATCCTAGGTCAATACGATCAGATATATATATAAAGCTCAAATGAATAAGTCTGAAGCATGATAAGGTGGCAATATAACATCTATACATGAGTGTAGTGCCAGGTGCTCGTGCCAGTGCCTCAGGTAATAACATATCATAAATATGAGGTATGATCAATGTCGACTATATCATGAAGTCTATGAATATGTGGATATCATCCAACTGTGTGATCAATATCATCAATGTCAATATATGTAGGTGGAAATCGTCTACGTGTCACCCAATGAAAATAAGCATCATGCATGTAAATATTATAAGCATATGCATGGAAGTATGAGGATGTAAATCAACATGGGTCGCTCGCGACATATCAAAATCATGGAACCTGAGTGTCAAGCATCGACACTCGAAAACATCATGAAACCTGTGCCTAGCATCGGCACGTAAATCCTCATATACATAGGGCTCCGTCAGTCCGGATCGGCCCATCTCATCTCTCAACTCCGGTCGGTAACCCCCAGATATCCGCGGAGCTCAACACAATCACCTGTAGGTAGTACTCCCTTGCCAGGCTCACCGTCTAACTTATACGAGTCTTCTTTCCCCGGGGTACCTCACCGGGTCCACCATGTACCCGCAGACGGTGCCTACCGCTCCTCGATCCGAGAAAACACATGGTGGAGGCACTGAAATATCATATCAAGAGTAACCGGGTTTTTAAAACAATACATACTCTCTTTTAAAATACCCACGGTTCCTAAATCCAAAAATATCATGGAAACAACATATCTCAATGCGTATAATAAGAAAGCATGATGTATGCGACATATAAAAGAAATGTATGCATATCAGTATATCATGCAACATGGAATAGTAATATGCACATATTAGGGGAAACCGCTCCTTTAAAATGAATCAGTTGTAAAGAGTATCTTGCGGTTCCCAAATCTCTAAATCAAGCGAGAATCATCTATGTATGTGCGAATACGTATGTATACAAGTATGAGTGTACAACAGGTATGTGCACAAGTATGAGTGTACAACAGGTATGTGCACAAGTATGAGTGTATAATATGTAAGTACACAAGTATGCCATGTAAGGGATCATATCCTGAATGCAACAGTCCTACAGTGTAGTGACATGGCAATTATCAATGATGAAGTGTGTGAGCCGGCAAGCAGGTGTACGTGGAACATATGCATCATCGATAATGGTGCCGGTGTCCTAACAACATGGTTTTGATATAACAATAAACATATTTAACATGCAATGAGATGCAACAGTAAGAATATGTGGCAAATGAATAATAAACACAACAGTATAGAATCTACATCAATGTATCCATGTCATACAGTTTTGCCATTCGAAAGAAGACGAATCGGGGTTTTTAGGAAAATAAATGCTACGGTGTTTTTAAGAAAAGATGCATCTTTTGAAAATATCCGTAGAATCCCTTTGCCTGTCTTTAACTACTTCCGATTCGTTAGATTTTGAAATAAGTATGACATCGGCCTAGCCTAACATCTACTAGCAAAACTACAGCTCCAACTAACAATTCAATCAGGAGGGGTATGGAAACTACCTAATCTGAGTCGATATATATATATATATATATATATATATATATATAATAGTCGGTGATCCCGCCTCAAAGGTACCGCGTACGATACAATATCATATGACATCCTCGAGTCATGAGTGCGGATCTATCATCAATATAAAGCTCGTACGGCAAGTCTGTTGGATATAGTGCCCTCAGAGTCAATTATTGGATCACAGGCACGTGATTGCAATGATTGAGAGAGGACCTATACCGGTAGGACTGTCATACTCAAGATGATAGTATGCTATCTGGTTTATCTTTATCATCGTGTACTGCTTTAGGTGACCTTACAGGTCGCTATTGCACGCTGATCATAGAGCCCTTAGGATTCTTGCTTGACGATCAGCAGTATGATGGCGATCATGTACGTGGGAGCTGGGGTCTATAAGCACATCCTTAAAAGGTCTCTAGTCGTGGGAGTTTCGAGACTGGGCATCGATACTCCATTAGTAGACTAGTGTATACAGTCGAGACCCCGACGAGGGGCAGTGGCTGGTCTCACAAGCCACTGGTGTCAGTTGGTTCACCTAAGATGTATACAGGTGCTCATTGGGTTATGAGTACACCAGACAGGACTCGCCGGGAACATGCTAGTTGGTATTATACCTGATGTTAGATGGCAGTTCCCTGGTGACATGTGCACAAGTTAGTTCATCGACCTCAGATCGTCATTTTTCTCGTGTGAGTTCCCACTGTTCTTTGATTACTACCCTACCACGGCTCAAAGGAGTCATGTTAACACGTTTTAGTTGGGTACAGTCCCGAGCCACCTGGAGGCAGTGAGCGGATCGGCAGGGGTTCGTCTCTCCCGGTATTAGGGGTGAGGTCGCGCTGTGTCTAGGAGAGCCATTACACAAAGCCCTCGGCCGAGGCAGGAGATTTACTGGTAGGTATTCCAGTAGTATCTCAGGGTGTTCTGGGCTACACTCCGACACGACTTGTACCGCTTTTTGGGGGTCTGACTTTTACCAACCCCCTAGGACCGCCATGCGATACTCATAGACGAATGGACCGGACTGTACGGATATTGTCACTGACATGCTCAGTAGGGTGTCAGGGTGAGTTCGCTCATCGACCTCCCTTTTGGTCAATACTTGGTAGCCCGCTACGTACGGCTAATATCTCTGACGTGCTAGTGGTTAAATCCACAGCTCTTTAGAGTCCCCCACAGACAGTTTCTCAAGTTTCGGGCGAAACGTTGTAGAGGCCGTATGATATATGGCAGGGTTCGATCTTATACGTGCGGCATTGCACGGATCATGATCGGACGGATCATACTAGTGGGCTTTGGTTTAAACCGGATCCTAGTATTAGATTTGTTTGATTACTTTAGTCTCATCGCATTCGCATTTAGTCGGAATGCGGGTGCAGGTATGTATATACAGGTGAGGGGTATCCTTTTGATCCGTCACAAGTTTACTTTAGATGTTTCCGGATCTTTCTGTTGTGGCAAACATTTGGATTAATGTTTGCTTAAGGAAATAATGAGCTAGAAATCATCATGACAATGCATTAATGTGACATAGACTTGTATCATGAGTCATGGTCTCTTTTCTTGCAAAAATGTCACATTAATGAATTGTTTAATGTGTTGAAATGAGATGGAGAGAGAGAGGGGCTGCCATGGTTGATATTATTGGTCTTGTATTTTTCATAATCTCACTCTCTCACTCTCATTGAAACAAAAGAAAAGAAAAGAAAAAGAAAAGCTCTTGTTCTTCTTCTTCTTCCTCTAGCTTATTGCTTCCATGGCAACACTTTAACCTCCATCCAAAACCATGGATGCAAGAGACAGAGTGATCACAACATTCTCTACTTCAATCTTGGGCACGTCGGCTAGCACACTTCATGCCCGAGTTGCTTCGGATGAAGCGGGAGCTCGTAAAAAGACTTCTCGATGTGGTGCCCTTTCCGAAGAGGAGATGAAGACCGGAGTTGCTGCGAGGAGATCGGGACGGAGGCCGAAGACCGAAGGACTCGGATCGCTCGGTATAGCATTCTATACCTTTCTCTAGTTAGCTAGGTTTAGGTTAATGGTTCGATCCGTGGTTTTAGGATGCGGTAGTGCCGGTTTTCATGTCAAGAAAATTTTTCGTTTCCGCATTTTGGCCGAGGAAAGACGGCCGGGGCGCTACCGTAGTCCTACATGGTATCAGAGCCACGCCATTAACCTAGTCTAGCTTGCTCTAACGTGTTTACAAGTTCAATCGAACGGATTTTCCGAAAACCCGATTTCAAATGTGCAGTTTCTGTCGAAATTTTTCTGTGGTCAAAAAATTATTTGGTGTACTGCAGAAACTCAGGCAGGGTTTTGTATGGGCACTGCAGAAATTTGGTGGACTGATTCCTTAGGAACGCCGCGGAATCGCGGCCTAAACCCCATTTTGGCCGTGGTTCCGCCGCCGTTCTAGCTCTTCATTGGACCAAATTTGTACAGTGGCTCTCTGATAGGGAAATTGGGTTTCTGGAATATTCTTTTTGGGCCCAGATTTTCTTTGAGTGCTACAGTTGTGCTTGGGGCCCACTTCGGTATATTTGGTCGATCGAAAATTTTAAACATGTTAGTTCACAGTATTTACATTATATCTGCGACCGTGAATGTCATTTGATCGGTAAATCCTGTCTAACTGCTATAGCCCTTTTAGACGGATTTGCGAACGTGATATTCACATTGATGTTCTGTGTTGTGCTGTGATGTTGCGGATTGTCATGGTGGATAGCCTGGATGCAATGGTAGTACAGTTTGGTTTTCTTATGTACATTTGATATTGCGGGGCGAGCGTCCGACATGTGGACTGCCGTTACTGCCTGTTTGTATATTATTCTTTTAGGGCACGATCGGGAAGAGGTCGATGTACCCGTTGTATGTATATTTTACTTTCTGTACTAGGATTACCCCGCGGTGGGGTGCACGGATAGCCGGGTTCTAGAGGGAAACGGGCCCGCATCTCATGGCTTTGAGTCGGAGGGGACTTCACTCTAGAATTGGTGGGCTATTCGCCGCACTCGTAGGGGGTATAGGTTGACCCAAGGAGGGGTGCTCAAGTTACCGGCTTCCGTGAAGTGCTGGGTGGTCCATTCACGTTGCTGAAGGGGGCTGCCTCGCTTCAGGTTTTGGCGGGTAACTTGCCGCGCCCGTAGGGGTCTAGGTTTTCATTGCATAGGCTATCCACATGACCAGGGGAACGTCGGGTTTCAGTAGCGGCTCTATAAAACCCGGGGATCCCAGATATCTGTATTGTTCTGTAATGCTTATTACATTTCTGTGATGTTGCATTTTATCACGCCTTGAGCGAATATTATATATTGATATATATATACTAGTAGATGTTGTATATGTTTTGCATCCGCGTTAGTCCAGTCCCCGCTTTGTCGTTAGTTAAGTAACCTAACGGGTGATGACAGGACCCAGTGGCGAATGCGGATGGCATATACATACATCGTATTTTCGTTCTTTTGTAGTGTGATCAATTGATGTGACTGCATTGATTCGGATCAATGCAAGCTAAACAAACCTATTCTGATGTTGTTGGAACAATTTTTTTCAAAAAGCTGTTATTGCAAGGGCGTTCTCTTTTGTTTTGCACAATGGTATTCGGTTGTGAGTATCCAGCACCTCAGCCGACGAGGCAAGGGCTGAGATCTCTTCACCGGGAGTGACCCCTTGGACAAAAGTTTACGTCAGGGTAATAACTTCACTATAGCCGATTGCCTTTTGCTTTGCATCGTGGTATTCAGTTGGAATATCCTGCACCTCATTCTATGGGGAAAGAGCCGAGGTCCCTTCACCGGGAGTGACCTCTTTAGCAAAGATTTTCGTCACTATATTTTTATAAAAAGTTATCCGGTTCCTTCAACGATATCAAGTTCATTACGTTAAAAGTTTTTCACCAAAAACCAGCTGTAGCCCTCCGTCATTTCAGATTAGTATTGCATAGTATTCGTGCTACGTATGTCGTGCTCAGCCGAGGCGTAGTGTGCGGTAGCTCTGTAATGCTTTTCTGTCTTATGGATATGTGATTGGTTAGGACAGTCGTACGGTCATTTTGGCTCAGTCAAAGACTCGTGCCGGTGGGTCTAATGCAATCAAGATAATGACGGGTTGAACTTGACTAGGATCCTTTGATATGTTGGCTCAGTCAAGGTCACTTGGGTCCTGGGGTGAAAATCACATCGGGAGTTTCTAAAGAAACTGAAACTTGCCAGGCATGCGAATACCTTCTGGATTGTGGTGACGTGAGTGGATTCCGTCACGTTATCATGTGATGATAGTTGGATCCCGATTCCCACTGATGAGTTGGTTTACTCCTCGGGTGATACCGACTAATTCTTCTTTCAGGTTTAGAGGAGAATTTGACGATACAGTGGGAGGTTTCCTGATTAGATAAAGTGATAACCATTCTGATCTAGGTTAGAGTGCACGCTGAGTGTTTCTTTTTTCTCTCTCTTTGGCAGCGACCATGGCTCGACCCTTGACTATGACTCAGTGACCAAATTGACCGAACCTTCTTATAACACTGGCTTTTGGATTGTCTGAGTTGCATACCTCATTGCCACTCCTACTTTTACCCTTTTCTCCGGGACACCCCGTATTACTACGAACGTCCACTTCCATTGGATAAAACCATCGTATGGTTATATATGAACTCGAAGGAATTTATTCGAGGATGGTTTCCGGTTCTGGAGAAAGCGAATAGGACTATTCAGTTGTCTTTTCCTTTTACCTTCTCTCAGGTTGCGAGTGCTCCTTGGATTAGGAGATAGTACACCTATTACGCAAATTGGATAGTCTTCTTCCAAACCATAGGCTGGTGCCGACCGGTAGGGAATGAAGAAAACCAATTAGCCTAACGATGGTGTACAGAAGGTATTATGTAAAGACAAATAAAGGGATTAGTAAGAGGGCAAAGTAAACTGCGACTGCTATTCACGACGAAACCAAGTATTTCATTACCACTTCCACTTCACCTTTGTATTTCTCAAGAACACTCCGTATCACTACGAAGATACACAGTTATCTGGATACTCCATCGTATGGTTATATACGAACTCGAAAGAAACTTGTTCCAGTTTGGGGATGGATTCTGGTTCAGGATAAATAGGAATAAGGTTTTATTCGGTTGTCTTTTATCTTCACATTCTCTCACGTTGCGAGTGCTCTTAAGATTAGGACAATACACCCATTATGCTTATTGGATAATCTTCTTCCAAACCATAGGCTGGTGCCGAACGGGAGGGAAGGAAGAAAACCATTTGGCCTAAAGGGGTGTGCAGAAGGTAATGACTAAAGACATATAAAGGGATTTGGAGAGATGGCAAAGAAATATACGGTTACAGTTGTGAATCTGATAATGGAAGAGGCATTACTAGGAATACCTGGATACCCCTTCGAAACATTTCAATGTTTCAGTTTCACTGTGTACTGTTAATAGAAAACTGATTTCCTAATTAGTCCTTACTCCAGAGTATGTATTTACCAGGTTTGATTCTCACATCTGTATGGTTTTACAGATGATGAGTGGGAGTAAGTTATTGAGAATTAGGTGATTATCCTCATTATATTGGAATTCGTTGTAATTGGTGATATTTGAAGAAATCACCTGGGTAGTTTGCCGGACGACAAATATTTGGTTTTGAATATCCGTTGTAATGCACCAATTTCAAATTGATATATCTGTACGTTTATTTTCATAAAGTGAGATATACCTTTTTGAAATTATGTCTATGACATTTACCTATATCAGTGGATGGTTAGGTAAGGAGCATCAAACAGCGGTGTAATTCTTCTTAACCATAAGTACAGTTTTCAACCTACGACACACAGCGAATGAGATATTAAACTCAGGGGACTTATACAGAGTATTGTATGTTGTCCAGTATCCATCAGGACAGAGGGGATGGTGCTCGTACTATATTCTGTTTATTTGTGACTTCTCTGGTTCTTAGACATGTGTTTCGTAGAAACACAAGGTCCAAGTTTTGAGAAGTTATAGGTATATGAGTAAAGTAGAGAACCAGGTATTGCAAGTATCAGGATTCTTCAAGGTAATCGAAGATGAAGATACTTGTGTATGGTATTCAGTTGATAGTAATGGTTTTGAGAACTTGTTTCTCTTTCAGGTTACTCATAATTGGAAGTACTCCTAAGTTGAGTAATGTTGATCGACCTCTCTCCATTTAGTTGACATGCACTGGAGACAGCTGGATGATTTGAATCTGGTTCAATTAAATTAGTGCCTGTGTTTCTGTATTGGATATAGAACAGTTCATATCTTAACGATGTTAAGGTACGGGGAGCTGTCCGGCTTATGCTTAAAACCAAACTCCGGATAACTCAAGGCACGTTTCTGTAATGGCTGTTTGTGGGTTGACCCGGGCTATGACGAGGGTTGACTTTCTACCATCTGGAAGATTAATAGTGATATTGTTCTTGACTCGCCACAGTTTTAATAAAAATGGATTTTTTCAGAAAACAGTAGTGGGGGTATGGTAAAACTGGAAATGATTCCAGAACCGCAAAAGATTACTAAAAATTTGATAAGAACCTAAAGATTCAATCTGTTCTGACATTCCATTAGCCACTCCGCAGATATGGTGGGTAACCTCAGGCACTCGAGAAGTACTTCGGTAGCCTCAAGGACGGTGACAGGGAGGTTCTTGTTTACCCAGAATTGCCATTGCTGTTGTTCCAGACTATGAGACCCGGCAGGAGGATGAGTATAGCGTCGTTCTGAACTAGCTTTAGAAGTGTACGTCTATATGACTATGCCAAAGGGTTGTCGTAGTCAGTGGGAGCAGCGGAAGCATAGTGGACAAGTGGTTTATGTCTATTTATAGACTAAAGCAGATGTAGCGGAGATAGATCATCTATTTCTGATGTGACAGTCATAAGTTTGACTTCATCAGAATAGGGGATGGATCTGTTAAGAAGGTAGTAGGGTGTGATGTCCTGGTATTTGGATGACATACACAGAGTAGGAAGTGAAATTCTTATACTAAGGTCGGTTATACTTTGGTTGTCACACAGTAGTTTCTCCACACAGGACTTGGATTTCATATCAGACATTCTGGTTACTAAATCTATGATTTTAGATCTAGATTTGGGAAGTGTTCCAATCTGGGTACTTAGACAGCATTCGAAGAGTATTTAGAATGGACGACTCCTGGCACGGTAGTGTACCTGCAGGTGATGGAGTCACCCTCTCTAATGGTGTCTTACTGACTAAAGGGGAGAGGGATGTGCATGATTGGAAGATCACTTGCTTAGGCAATTGAGTCAATCATGAGATGTCAAGTACCACACAAGATGTTGTTTTTGCAGTAGGTGCAATAAGTTGATATTGATCCAATCCTGGAGAAACGATCGGAAGCAGTTTTAGAACATAAGTGGATGCTCTAGGGATATGATAACGGCAGCCTCCTTTAGGAGACGGTTATCATTCCAGGCTTCCAAGGTGACCTGGATGACAGAGTGGGTGTCAGAGTTATAGTTTTCCATCTGACGAGGGGCAGTATTTGGACAGGTGGTCCAGGCAGATACTGAGGGAGGCATGGCGCAGGATACTGATTAAGTTCAGTTGACGATAGAGTCTAAGAAGTTTGGATTTGGAGTTTACTTATGAACTAGGTCCCATCAGATATCCAGGCATATTCTAAGACATGTATTGCTCATTTCGAGAGATGACTTTCTCCGCGAACTTTAGATAAAGAAAGACATAGAAAGAAATATCAAAGCGGATCCACTCACTGAGGCTATTCCTCGGATGCATTAGTTTCGCAAACGAGCTTTGTGAGACTGATTAGTAGAGGAGTTGGGTGCTCGGTATCACACGGGCTGTGAGTATGCGACATCGCAATAATTGGCCTTGAGTGCAAGTGGGAGATTGTTGGATATAGTGCCCTCAGAGTCAATTATTGGATCACAGGCACGTGATTGCAATGATTGAGAGAGGACCTATACCGGTAGGACAGTCTTACTCAAGATGATAGTATGCTATCTGGTTTATCTTTATCATCGTGTACTGCTTTAGGTGACCTTACAGGTCGCTATTGCACGCTGATAGAGCCGTTAGGATTCTTGCTTGACGATCAGCAGTATGATGGCGATCATATACGTGGGAGCTGGGGTCTATAAGCACATCCTTAAAAGGTCCCTAGTCATGGGAGTTTCGAGACTGGGCATCGATACTCCATTAGTAGACTAGTGTATACAGTCGAGACCCCGACGAGGGGCGGTAGCCGGTCTCACAAGCCACTGGTGTCAGTTGGTTCACCTAAGATGTATACAGGTGCTCATTGGGTTATGAGTACACCGGACAGGACTCGCCGGGAACATGCTAGTTGGTATTATACCTGACGTCAGATGACAGTTCCTTGGTGACATGTGTACAGGTTAGTTCATCGACCTGAGATCGTCATTTGTCTTGTGTGAGTTCCCACTGTGCTTTGAGTACTACCCTACCACAGCTCAAAGGAGTCGTGCAAACAGGTTTTAGTTGGGTACAGTCCCGAGCCACATGGAGGCAGTGAACGGATCGGCAGGGGTTCGTCTCTCCCAGTATTGGGGGTGAGGTCGCTCTGTGTCTAGGAGAGCCATTACATAGAGCCCTCGGCCGAGGCAGGAGATTTACTGGTAGGTATTCCAGTAGTATCTCAGGGTGTTCTGGGCTACACTCCGACACGACTTGTACCGCTTTTTGGAGGTCTGACTTTTACCAACCCCCTAGGCCCGCCATGCGATACTCATAGACGAACGGACCGGACTGAACGGATATTGTCACTGACAGGCTCAGTAGGGTGTCAGGGTGAGTTCGCTCATCGACCTCCCTTTTGGTCAATACTTGGTAGCCCGCTACGTACGGCTAATACCTCTGACGTGCTAGTGGTTAAATCCATAGCCAAAGTATTGACGAGTCTTTAGAGTCCCCCACAGACAGTTTCTCAAGTTTCGGACGAAACGTTGTAGAGGCCGTATGATATATGGCAGGGTTCGATCTTATACGTGCGGCATTGCACGGATCATGATCGGACGGATCATGCTAGTGGGCTTTGGTTTAAGCCGGATCCTAGTATTAGATTTTTTTGATTATTTTAGTCTCATCGCATTCGCATTCAGTCGGAATGCGGGTGCTGGTATGTATATACAGGTGAGGGGTATCCTTATGATCCGTCACGAGTTTAATTTAGATGTTGCCGGATTTTTTTGTTGTGGCAAACATTTGGATTAATGATTGCTTAAGGAAATAATGAGCTAGAAATCATCATGACAATGCATTAATGTGACATAGACTTGTATCATGAGTCATGGTCTCTTTTCTTGCAAAAATGTCACATTAATGAATTGTTTAATATGTTGAAATGAGATGGAGAGAGAGAGGGGGGCTGCCATGGTTGATATTATTGGTCTTGTATTTTTCATAATCTCACACTCTCTCACTCTCATTGAAACAAAAGAAAAGAAAAGAAAAAGAAAAGCTCTTGTTCTTCTTCTTCTTCCTCTAGCTTATTGCTTCCATCAATGGCAACACTTTAACCTCCATCCAAAGCCATGGAAGCAAGAGACAAAGTGATCACAACATTCTCTACTTCAATCTTGGGCACGTCGGCTAGCACACTTCGTGCCCAAGTTGCTTCGGATGAAGCGGGAGCCCGTAAAAAGACTTCTCGATGTGGTGCCCTTTCCGACGAGGAGATGAAGACCGGAGTTGCCGCGAGGAGATCGGGACGGAGGCCGAAGACCGAAGGACTCGGATCGCTCGGTATAGCATTCTATCCCTTTCTCTAGTTAGCTAGGTTTAGGTTAATGGTTCAATCCGGGGTTTTAGGATGCGGTAGTGCTAGTTTTCAAGTCAAGAAAATTTTTCGTTTCCGCATTTTGGCCTTAGAAAGACGGCCGGGGCGCTACCGTAGTCCTACAAAGTCAACGTACGGCATCCTAAATTTGGATACGGGTCGATATCACATCCATCTCATCAATTATCTGGTATCCTTATCATCATATCTCATGATCTAGGGTACTGATCTAAGTCTAGTACAACTGATACCATCTATATAAATGCGTGTGTAAACACACGTCCAAAGGCCCACTAAAATCTCATGTCGTATCCCAAATACGAATCACATTATATCACCGATCTCATGGCACTATGCCCAATCTCATCGACTCATCTTCAAATATCAACCACTATCCTCATCATCCAGGTATAAGTATAAAAAATAAGCTTGTGTGTGCGTGTGGGTGTAAACCGATTCTAGAGTTCGCAACTTGGAATTATACTAGTTTACGACTACACCCTAATCTAACCATAGTACACCTAATCATATCTAGAATATTCATATCGCACTTAATGCTATCATACTTATACAAATATAGTATATATCTAGTATACTAAATATCGAACTGCGGGGGTGCTATACGCCATCCACCCGACTTCCCCCGTAGATATAATCTACTCACCTTGCATCCTGCATGTCGGTGTCGGCGTCGCCTTCGTCTTCTTCATCGTATGAAGCCCTCGTGAAGGTACCTATAAAGATAACATAATCGGAATGCGTATTATAATCACATCGGGAATACCAAAACGACACGCTAAGGTCTATAGGTTAGAACCTATAGACTACGCTTTCAAACCATCAAACAACCCTCGATATCGTCGTACAAACGTCAAGTGATCAAGGTAAAACAAAAATACGCAAATCCAGAATTCAAAATACAAGAAACAAAACTCCGAATCAAAACAACAACTTAGGAAAAGGGTTCCAGATTCTACCCTAGGTCAAATCAGACAATTTTGCATATGCCAAGGGTCTATTTTACTGGAGATGGGGCCATGGAAGAAACACGAACCCTAATGGGCCAGGTCTGGCCGTAATTTGCGGCCAGAGGAATTAAATCTACTGCCGTAGTGTAGAGTCAGGGTCTGGGGTCTTGGGTTTAGCTTCCTAGGTGCCTGCACATCTCTTTGTGTTTGCAACATAAATTTCAGAGTCTCCGAGTGATAGCAGATTTCAAATAGCCCTCACAGATTCCACAATTTCCCGATATCGGCTTTTCTAAATCCGTATTCTGGGGTTCTAATCTCTGGTCTAGGTCTGAATTCTAGCACTAGGAGTTTGTGTGGCCTCTACTGAGCTCAATTTCATATCACAACTCTGAAATTCCTTTAACCCTAACTAGAATTCTTCTAAGTCCACAAAACCACTCGATATCGTTTCTAATCTAACATGGGGGTCAAAGTAATGGAAACACTAAGCTTATGGTTCAGAAAATACCTCATTTGGCAACTCAAGAAAATTCTTGAATTGCCCCAAGTGGCCAAAATCCTTGCTTTCTTGGTCCAATATGCTTCCCTTGAGCTTGTGCATCATTTTAAAGAAGTGGGATTTGGGTTTTGAGTTGATTTTCATTGTGTTTTGGGGGGGGGGGTTTGTGAAGATGGAAGAGAGGGGCAGTAGCAACAGCAGCTTGATGAGGGAGAGGGAGAGAATGACGGAGAAAAATGAGAAGGAATGGGAGCTTAGTCCAAGTTGACCCCTCACCCTCTCTATACCTCTATTATTCAAATCTTTTCTTTTTCTTTTCTTTTTCTTTTCTTTTCTTCTCTCTAATATTGAAATAGGAAACCCTAAAGAAACCATGGTAGAAAAATGCATAAGTGTGAAAAAGACTTTATGCAAGTTAAGTGCACAAAACACGCTTAATCCGCGATTAGCGATTTTTAATCGCCATTAGCATTAAACTAGCGTATAATTAATCATAAAAACTTAAAATTTGCATAATTCTATAAAACACCATCTTTTATGTAATTTCTATAATTTTTTCAAATTTTCCCCATTTATCGGTATTTAATTATACCGCCTTATTAAAATATTCAATATTTTATTATTAAATTATAAAAATTCCTAAAAATAAAATTTTATTTTTTTGAAATGTTACAATCATTGCACAAAAATTTTGGAATTTGTTTATGAAGATGTAGGCATTTTCGGATTCCAGTCCGTGAAATTTTGGCAATATGTTGATGAAGTGGGGTTTAATCTCAAAGTTATACCCATTTGCCGGTCGAAGTGAAAGACAAGTTGGTAAAGCGGTGCGGATAGGGTAGAAAAGATCCTGGAGTGCGATTCGTTGGGACGCTTCAACAGGTGGGGGTTGTGGGTTATTCGCACCTAGTGGAGGTGGAATCAGTCCCGCGGGTAAGGGGTTATTAGGATCGAATCCTGACATCTCCTTAGAAGACGAAGAATATGAAGGTGAAGGAATTTCGACTTCGGAGTCGAAAGCGTCGTCAGTCGGTACTAACGAGACATGGACTAAACGGGCACTAGTGTCCCTAGTCCAACCGGACATACACTAAAGAGGTAGTGTAGTCAAAAAGTGAAAAACAGAAGGTGGGGGTAAGAAAACGTCAATGAGAAGAAAGTGGGTATAAGTGGGGTGCAATGGATTTCTTAGCAACAAGTTGCAAGTTTTTGTAAAAAATTTTCCTTTTTGTGTTTTTTTATAAGGAGTTTTTTGCAAAAAGATTTTCAATAAAAGGCTTAGACACACGTTCAATCAATCACAAAATGCACAATCAAGCCTAGATCTAGGATCACCTAGGCCAACTAGACTGCTCATAACTATTCCAAAGGGCAAGATATGAGGACCTCAAATTGCCTCTTCACCGCCAATTGTGGCCAGGTAAGCACAAGTACAGAAAAGAGGGATCCGCTCACGAATCACCGTGAGACGGGCCTTTTAGAGTTACCTTTCCCTACCTGTCTAGCCTAGGCACCACAAAGTCAGGTTTAGATCAACGATCGATGCCTACAACTATTCCTTTGTCCTATTGAGCGCGAAGTCCTTAGGGCTGAGTCTAATTTTTTTTAATTAACTTGATAGTCAATGCAATATACTTTATGTGATATTTGGGGTCCTGGGAAGGGTAATGAAATCCCCACCCAATCTGGATTGGTGTAAAAGCCTCTTAAAGTCAATTTAAAATATGCAAAGCAGTAAACACAATCAAACACTTGCAAACAATTTTTTTATTGCGGCACAAAGAATCCTGCACAAGATCAAGTTATTGGAAAAGGGGAGAAGTTTTTGCGCAAAGAATCCTGCAGGAAAATTTTACAGAGGAGATAAGGGGGTTCAGAAGAAGAAAAGAAGCTTACAGAAGGGTTTCCACCAGCTGACGTCACCAAGGCGCCGCGGATGCGCGGCCAAAAGGTTCGATCTGTGGCGGTTCCGCGGTCTGCTAATTGGTTCAAATCCCCAAAAATTCTCTGTTCTCTGTTCTGATTGTCCTCTGTTTGTTCAGATCTGTTTTTTTTGCTGTTTTGCTCTCTGAACTTTTCCATATCTGAATCCGTTCGTCGATCCTGCACAATTCAAACAAAACACCTTTCAAAAAATAATAAGATAATTTTTTTTATAATTTTTCAGTTTTTTATGAAGTTTATGATTTTATATTAACCCGAAATTGCAAAAAGAAAATAACTACGCCATCCCCGGTGACGGCGCCATTTGATTGGTAGAGATTTTGATTATGTGCTTTTTAGATCAAAGAATATTTTACCACAATCAAGAACGGCGTCGCTTGGTAGCTAGCCGGTGAGTACGGGTCGGTCCATAGGGATTTTGTGTATTTCCTATTTGTTCTAACGAGTTAATTCCAATTGGTGTTGGATTGATTATCACTAAAAACTGAGGTTGATTTAAACTAGGATTAAAACCTTGCTAGGATTAGGTTTATGTTAAGTTTGGAAATTTAAGATTTCTCACCGCTTTCAATGCCCTAATTTAGATCTATTTAGGTGTTATGGTAATAATTAATAAAGGGGATTAGCACGATCGGGAAGAAACCATGTTTCTTCCTCTAGGTCTTTTTCCGTCCTTTCTTAATTCTTACCCTAACCTCTATGGAAAACATGCATAACCGGTCTTTTAAACTATGGTATCACCGTTACCTCGTGGGGTAGGGTGCCATAGTGAGCGGTGTGTATATGTATGCATGGAGTCCTATAAATAATATGCGATGGGCAAGAAAGGGGTGAGAGATTTTCATCTCTCAAACCTTTCCTATTCCTAACCCTAACAAGTGAGGAACTACTCACTCATTAGGGGATTGATAAAAGACATTTTTTTATGATTTGTTTTTAAAAGACTAACTATCTAAACTACGGCAAACAATTAAAAGTGCTAAACTAATTAACTAGGGCAGATAAATAAATTTCTAAACTACGGCAGAAAGGAAAATTAGACTAGGGCAAGGTAAAAAAAAACTACTTACTTTTATTCGATGCACTCTTCAAAGCATTACAATGAATTCTGAATTTTTTCAATAAAAAGAGGCATGCCCCAAAAAGAGCATTGGGGTTTCTATTTATAGATCATAGAAACCCTAGGGTTACATTCGATCCCTATCTGCATTTACAAATTTACCCCTAAGAAGCCTGGTCAACGCACTGCCACATCATTACAATATGCACCGACACGTGCTCATCATGGCCGCGGATCCGCGGCCAGAAGGCATGATTGGCCGGGTTTCGCGGCCATGTTGTGGGCTTCTTGGTTGGATTTTTCTGGGCTTCTTCTGGTTGCATTTGGCTTCTTGTTTCTTCACTTGGTTTCTCAGATTGTCTTTTAGTTTTCTTCCAGATTTCCACTGTGCATAATGTCGTGGACTTTTACCCTTTGCTTCGTGTCGAAGTCTTGAACCTTACGCTGCCTTTGTGGTTTGTGAAATTGTCCATTGATCTTCGTTTATTCTTCAAACTGTAGGCATGATCAAGATTCTTCCATTTGTTGGTCGTAGTCTCACTTTTGTATCGTCTTTTCATCATTTTCTCTGTTTTGTTCCGAGAACCTATAACCTGCAACTATGTAGCAGACATGGATCAAAAGCACCTATTTATTTGTAAAATGAATAAGAATGGGGAATATAATAATGCAAAATTATGATATGAACATTTCCCATGTGACCTCTTCGCTGTTCGGGTCATGCCATAGAACCTTCATGGATGGTAAGGCTTTCGACTGTAATTTCTTCACCTGCCGGTCTAGGATGACTACCGGCTACTCGGTGAAGGAAAGATCGCGCTCCAGCTGGATCGTCTGATACTGAATCGCATGGGAAGGGTCATGAAGGTACTTGTGAAGTATAAATACATGAAAAATAGGGTGTACATCCGGGAAACTGGGTGGAAGTGCTAAACGATAGGCAACGGTACCGACTCGCTCAAGAATTTCGAAGGGACCCACATATCTGAGACTAAGCTTTCCCTTCCTTCCAAACCTCATCACACTCTTCATCTGTCATGACCCGAAATTGGCACGTGACGGCCCTTAAACTACGCAACGTCTACAGGCGTAACGCAATTTAAGTAAGCCGAAAACCCAGCAATCTAAACTATCAAAAGTAGTAAGAAATAAGAACAATTTTTAAAGCTTTGAAATCTCAACCCAAATTCTTTAAAAGTTCAACTTTATTTCCTTCAAAATTTTGGTAGCACCTCCTTTGTAAAAAACAGCCCCAATAATGGGTACAACAAAAATATAAGTAAAGCATCCCCAAACGGGAGCAAAACACGCCCAAAGGCGGAAAAGAACCACTACAACAGAAATACGACGCCGTAGTGAAGAAATAAAAGATGATATAAATAAAACTGCATAAAAGACCTCCAAGTCACAAAATAATATACAATATCGTCCTCACATCAAGTCTCTAAATCATTCATGATAATGGTAGATGGAGAGTACATGATACAACGAATATACAATGAACATAACGGATAACCACAAAACCCACCTAAGCAAAACTGCACAAAGTGAGCCGAAGCGGTATCCGCAGCAAAAGATGATAAGATAGATAAATAACCTGCATCGACTACTCTGGGGAACAACCTGCAAAACACTGTGGCACAACGGGGGTGAGTTGTCAACTCGTGAATAGTAAATAACATATGCAGGTAATCGCAAATATGCACGTATAGCGCGAATCTAACATATCCAAGCTAATAGCAATAAATGGTCATATGTATGCAATAGTCATGAAAGGTACACTAGCAGGTACAACTAATACATGAAGCAATAATAGGACAATCTGTATGCAATAATCATGTAAGGTACTCTATCAGGTACAACTAATACATGAACAATAAATTGCAATATGTATGCAATAGTCATGTAAGGTACTCTATCAGGTACAATTAATACATGAAGCAATGATATGACAATGTATATATGCAACAGTCATGAAAGGTACTCTAGCAGGTACAACTAATACATGAAGCAATGCATATAAAATAAAAGTATGTAAATGCAATGGTCATGGAATGTACTCTATCAGGTACAACTAATACATGAAGCAGTACATAAACAATAAATGTGGAACATTGGATGAAACATATCATTCCAACGGAATCCGGACCTCGTGGTAGGACCAAAATCCATCAAGGCAATCCAAATCCCAATTTCCTCAAATCAGCCCCTAAATTGGCTCTCATATCATGTAAGTCTCATAAATCATGAATGTACAATATCAAGTAAATTTTATATATCCTGAATGTACAAAATCAGCAAATCTCATATATATCATGTATCCAATATCAAGTGAATTTTATATATCCTGAATCCAATATCAAGTGAGTCTCATATATCCTAAGTATATTTGCTTGAATAATTATGATGATGTATATAAATTGATATGTATACATATATATTAGCGTCCCATTCCACTAATATATATATATATATATATATATATATATATATATATATAACAGCGTCCCATTCCACTGTTATATATACTTAGGAGTAAAAATATCATGAAAACCCATGTCAAGCATCGAAACATAAAGGCTGATTTATCAGGTGCTGTCACCATGACTGGCACCCTGATAGGTACGTATCATACGCTATCTGAAAACTCGAGTGCCTAGCTCTGAACCTCGCCTTTCGACGTACCCATATGTACATGACTCCCGTCGGTATCCCCACGATAACCGCCGAATCATAGGTACTGTCACCGGTAAGTATGGTTCCCCTGTCAGGCCTCATCGGCATGTTACATCGAAATCCCTTTCTTGCCCCGGGGTACCTCCGAGCCCCACCATATACCCTCATACGGCTCACGACGCTCCTCGCATAGGGTATATATATCAGAACCTATAAATCTCATGGTGGCTGCTGAAATATCATATCAAGAGAAACCGGGTTTTTCAAATAATGCATAATTTCATGAAACTACCACGGTCCTCAAATCCAGAAAACATCATGAAAAATCCATATCTCAATGCGAAAATCCATGAATATAATATATGCAACATAAAACTGTAATGTGAGCATATAAAGGAAAAGCTGCTAATTAACTGCAACAAGTTAATATATATATCATGTGGTTCCTAATTTTCTCTAAGTACAATATAATATCAAATAAAGGTGAACAAGTAGCTATAACCAAATATATATGTAAACATGTAGGTATAGCAAGGTATAGGTATCTACCTATCAGTAATGATGTAATATATCCTCCAGGTATAAGTGAAGTATGTATGCAAGGTATACATGTAGCTATGTCATTATGTGTGAAATATACCTATCACTAATGGTACAATAACGTATAGGTATACAGGTAACTAACATGTAAGCATGTCAAGACATATGTGTGAGCATGTAGGTATACAGGTATGCTATATGCATATGCATAAAGAAATATGAATCAATGTCTCAATGTCCCTATATATGTGTGTTGTGCGTGTCATGGCAATTATTGACGGTGTGTGTGGCATACAATCAGTGCTCGTGCAACATGAGCCGTCAATAATAGTGCAGTGTCCTAAGGGTACAAGTCCAAGCACAACTAGTAACTAAGCAATAAGGTATATGCACAACTCTATATATGAAATAGAATATGGGACAATAACATAACATCTCTAGACCAGATGCATAACGCCATGCAGGCGATTCCCCTGTAGATGTTTAATCTACTCACCAACGCTCCTGGCTAAGTAAAGCCTACCACCTGTTTCCCCTTCTTCGCAGCGTCCGAAGTCCCCGCCTGCGAACCTAAAAAATAACACAATATAACAGTATACATTAACAAGAGACCCAAAACACGTACAAACTACGTGACCAACGCGAAAACACAAAACTTACTCTCAAGTGTTCGTATTGTGGCTAACGTGCATAGCGACACGACGAAACCAACTTGGAGCAACAGAACACAGTACACGAACCGTATCGGATATGTAATGCGTGAAGACGAAACACAAGAAAAATGCAAAGTGGTCCCAGATTTTTCTATACCAACAATCTGTAAAAGTTACAAGTGCTATGGGACCACATACAACTTCAGAGACCCTTACACCAAAACCCAAATCCTAACTCCCTAGTCTGGCCGCAATTTGCGGCCAGAAGCAATATATTTGCGGCCAGTTCATGATGGAATGGGCTCGTACTTTAAGAGTAGGTTCTAGGTCACTACACTAGGTCACTGTGATGGGAACTTTTGCAACAAATACCTGGTTTGATAGCAGATCATCCGAGACCCCAAAACAACACTAAAAATATGATATTTACTCGAAACGAAACTAAACGCGATCTAAACTGAAACGAATATGCTACGCAACACAATAAAGACTTAACTAATAGAAAGAGATCATTACCTAACCAAAAGAACTCAAAGATCCTAGCTTCCTAAGCTCCAAGGCATCCAAGAGGTAAATCAAGGCAAAATATGTGATTTTTGTGAGTTTTTGTGAATATTTGAGATGGATTTGTGATGGATAAGTGAAGTGTTCAGTTTAGTTAAGAGAGGAGATGAAAAAAAAATGAGAAAGCAATAAGTGAGAGAGAATGAGAGAGTGAGAGGATAATGAGAGAGTGAGGTGAGTGTAGGGTGAGAGTGAGGTGAGTGTAACCTTATGCATTAAATCCCCGTTAATGCATTCACACTACAACTATGCCACCTCTCTCTCAAACAAAACCCTAGGAAATATCTCTCTCACAACAAATATCTTGAGGTTTAGGGTTAAGGATATGAGTAAAGCAAAGGATTGGATTAAAGCAAAAATTAGATTAGGTTAAGTTGTCATGGTCACTAATCTAGATTAGCACAAACAAACTCTCACATAAACATGCACATGTGTTTGCATGCCATAAAAAATAATAATAAATTATTAATTAAATGTTATAAAATGTGAGGAACCCAAATTGGTAAACTATTTACCAAAAACCCGCATTAACGTCTAAACTAATACTAACCGAAATCTAAGGCGTTACATCATCGGAAAGACCCGTAAGAAAATATGATCACCCACAACAAACTCAAGTCTACGACGACGACAATCGGCATAAGACTTCTGCCTGCTTTGGGTTGCTCTCATCCTATCCCGAATCAGCTGGATCTTTTCCGTAATATCCTGGACTAACTGCGGTCCTAAAATCCTGCTCTCACCGAGCTCGGTCCAACAGACTGGCGATCGACACTTTCTCTCATATAAGGCCTCGAAAGGTGCTATCTGAATCATCTCCTGGAAACTATTATTGTAGGAAAACTCGATCAAGGGCAAGTGACGATCCCAACTGCCACCCAAATCTAGTGCGCATGCTCAGAGCATATCCTCGAGAGTCTGAATAGTCTGCTCTGACTGACCATCGGTCTACGGGTGGAAAGCGGTTCTGAAACTCAAACGGATACCCAAAGCATCCTGGAGTTTCTGCCAGAGTCGGCTGGTAAACTTAGTGCCACTGTAAAAAACAATGCATGTCGGAATGCCGTGCAGCCGCATAATCTTATCAATGTACAGCTCAGCATACTGAGCAAACCTGAAAGTGGTCTTCACTGGAAGGAAGCGAGCTGCTTTCTTCAACTGATCTATGATCACCCAAATGGAGTGATACCCTCGACTGGACCTAGGTAGACGCACAAAGAAATCCACGGAGATCTATTTCCAATTCCATTCCGAAATGGGAAAAGGCTGTAACTCTCCCGCCGGTCTCTGGTTCTTAGCCTTGACTTGCTGGCAAGTCAAGAATCTCGAAATAAAATCAAAAACATCTCTCTTCATCCCTCCTACTAGTAGACATCTCTCAAATCATTATACATCTTGGTGGAACTCGGATGAACGCTGTATACTGACTGATACGCCTCCTCTAAAATCTCGCATCTCAGCCCTTCAGAATCGGGTACACATAGATGAGTCCCAATCCGTAGCACTCCCTCGCCATCGATCGCAAACTCCGAATCTCTCCCTTGCCGAACCTGCTCCATAATCTCAGACAAACGGGCATCATCGGACTGGGCCTCCCTGATGCGATCAAGAAAAGTGGACATGCATGGACATAAGAAAGCTGTCCTCCTGTGGAAGTGAACTCAAACTGTAACCCACTGTCACATAAAATCTGCCAATCTGTAGAAGACTGTCTCTGAATCGCACTCAAATAGGATAAACTACCTCCGGGTCTCCGACTCAAAGCATCGGCTACAACATTTGCCTTGCCCGGATGATAAAGGATTTCACAATCAGTCTTTTATGAGTTCCATCCAACATCGCTGCCTCAAATTTAGATCCCGCTGCTGGAAGATGTACTTCAGGCTTTTGTTGTCCGTAAAGATCTGACATGACTCACCATACAAGTAATGCCTCCAAATCTTAAGCGCAAAGACCACCGCGGCTATCTCTAAATAGTGAGTGGGGTAGTTCTTCTCGTGCTTCTTCAAATGCTAAGAAGTATAAGCAATGACTCTGCCATGCTACATCAACACGCAACCTAGATAACCAACATAACCGCCTGAGCCTGAAGGCAAAGATAGAACCGGTGCAGTCGTCATACGAGTCTTCAGCTGTTGAAAACTCTGCTCACATGCCTCGAGAAGCATCACAATAAACAACATAACCGCCTGAGCCTGAAGGCAAAGATAGAAATGGTGCAGTCGTCAAACGAGTTTTCAACTGCTGAAAACTCTACTCACATGCTTCAGTCCAAAGAAACGAAACTCCCTTCTGAGTTAGCCCGGTCATCGGTGCAGCGATACGAGAGAAATCATGTACGAAATGACGGTAATAACTGGCTAAGCCCAAGAATATGCGAACCTCTGTCACTGAAACGGGGCTAGGCCAATGCTGTAACGCCTCGATCTTCTTCGAGTCCACTTGTATACCATCTCTCATAACTACATGACCCAAGAAGTCAACACTATCAAGCCAGAAAGTGCACTTCAAGAATTTAGCAAATAGTTAGTGCTCTCTCAATGTCTGCAATGTAATCCTCAAATGCTGCTCGTGCTCTTCTCGACTCCTGGAGTAGACTAGAATGTCGTCTATGAATACGATGATAAAATGGTCGAGAAATAGCCTAAAGATTCGGTTCATCAAGACCATGAACGCTGCTGGGGAATTGGTGAGCCCGGACGACATCACCAAGAACTCGTAATGCCCGTAGCGCGTCATAAAAGAAGTCTTCGAAATGTCATCATTCCGGACTCGCAACTGATGATAACTTGACCGCAAATCGATCTTCAAAAAGTATCCCACTCTTTGGAGCTGATCGAAAAATCTTCAATGCGAGATAAAGGATACCTATTCCGCACCGTAACTCGGTTCAGCTGACGATAGTCGATACACAATCTCATATTGTCGTCCTTCTTCTTAACGAATAGGACAGGTGCTCCCCAAAACGAAAAACTCGGTCGAATAAGTCCCTTATCAAGCAAATCCTGTAATTAATCCTTAAGCTCTTTAAGTTCCGCCTGGGCCATCCGATTAGGCGGTATAGAAATAGGCCCCGTGCCGTGGATAAAGTCGATGCAAAACTCAATATCACGCTCTGGCAGCAACCTAGGTAACTCATTAGGAAATACATCAGGGAGCTCTCTCATAATCGGAACCTGGTCCAACAGGAGCTCTGTGGCTCCAACATCATGAATATAAGCTATGAATCCCCGACATCCTTTCCTCAAGAGCCGACTAGCGCAAAAGGCGGAAATCAGACTGTGAGGGACGACACTGCGGTCCCCATGCACAACAAGAACTGGCTCTCCCGGAAAACAAAATCTGACTGCTTTCTTGTAGCAATCGATGGACGCATAATAAGTGGCTAACCAATCCATGCCGAGTAGAATGTCGAAATCTAATATATCAAGAAGGATCAAATCAACGAAAGAATCCCTGTCCCTGATCCGAACAGAACATGACCGGAATACGTGATGAGCGATAAAGGACTCTCTTACGGGAGTAAGCACAACGAGTGGCTGATCTAACAAGGACGAATCTCGGCCCAATCTCGGTACGAAGTGTGTGGATACATAAGAGTGTGTGGAACCAGGGTCGAACAATATAGCGTGTTGAAAGAACACACGGAAAGAGTACCTGTCACAACAGTATTCGATGCCAGCGCATCCCGAGGAGTCAAAGCGAAAACTCTGGCCTGTCCTTTACCGGTATCCTGATGTTCTCTGCCTCTGCCGCCTCATCCCCTCTGAACAGGACCGCCACGACCATGGCCCCTTTGAGCATCTGTCTGGTGCGGAGTAGCGACGGGAGGAGGAGGCATGCTTGTGAAGGAGGAGGTGAAGGGGGTAAGGTGACCTATGGAACTGCTACCTCACCATGGCGTCTCACAGTACAATGTCTGACGTGGTGGTGTGGACTCCTACACTGATAACATCCTGGAAACGACTGCTGACCCTGTAGATAAGAGCTAAATAATTGGCCCCGTATCAAGCCTCTGCCACCACCACGGCCTAGAAAGAATCCGCTGCAGCCTCTGCCTGCCATACCTCTACCAAACTGCTCGGAAGCTGATACACCAGTACGAACCGGCTTCGGTCCCAGAACAGTCGTAGTCTCGGTAATACGCTCCTCCACTAGCGTGGCTGCGTCCATCGCCGTTGCATAAGTATCAAAGTGCTTGGCGCCAATAGATAGGAATAACTGTGTGTTAAGACCTCGCACAAATCTCTTGAAGTGATTCTTCTCGGTGTCCACCAAATAAGGAGCATATCTAGATAGCTGGGTGAACTGGATATCATACTCGGCCACGGTCATACTGGGAGTCTTGTGCAAAGACTCAAAACTGCGAGCTCGAGCATCCCTGACGCTCTGCGGAAGGAACCGAGCAAGAAAAACTGTCGTAAACTCGTCCCATTTCATAGGAGGAAAACCTGCGGCTCGGCCTCTCTCGATAGACTCATACTAAGTCTGGGCAAGAGCCTCCAGACGGAAACTAGTAATCTCAATTGATCTCGCATCAGAACACCTCAAGGAATGGCAAATCTTGGCCATCCTATCGAGGAACGACTATGGATCCTTTGCTGCGTCTATGCCAGTGAAAACCGAAGGCTTCAGCCTCATAAGATCCGGTAGTGATATCTCGATAGTCTCGAAAGCGACAGGTACAACTGTCTGAGCAGTAGATAGTCCCACGGTCCCCGTAATAGGTGGAACAACATCTGACCTCTGTGCTCGACTGGCCTCAACCAAAGATCCAACCATCTGGTGCAAATCGCGAATAGTCGCTTCCGATCTAGCAATTCGACGTGGAGAAGGAGGATCAATCTGCTCCAGAAGGGTAGGCGTACCGCCCTGGTCGGTCCTCGTCTCGGACGAGCCCGTCCTGATCTTGTCTTTGGTGGCAGCCCTCTGGGCCCTCATTATCTTTGGCGGCATGGTGGCTGGAATAAAAAACAGGATTTGGTAAGAACATAGCAACTAGAACAAAAGGATGCGTGAAATCAAGGAAGGAATCACAAGACATATATCCTGAGGTCAGTTAGGCGGAGTATCGTATGGTGAATATGCCGCGGAACATACACACGCTACGTTACTCTGCTCAAGTTACTTACTCCATCATACCAAGGGTCATTCTACACCCTGAAAGGTAAAACCTAATGCTCTGATACCAACTTTGTCATGACCCAAATGAGGAACGTGACCGGCACTTAAATCACGCAACGTCTAAAGGCATAACGTAATTCAAGTAAGCCGAAACCCAGAATATAAACCGTGAATAAGGGCAGAGTGGTAAAATCTTTGTTTAGAAATGTTAATTTTAAGAGTAGAGAGTTATATTAAAACCTTTTTGAAAACCGAGTTGATGTTAAAATATTCGGCAGCATCTCCTTTGTAAAATTTGATCCAAACTGATACATAAGCAAGAATATACATAAGCATCCCTACTTGGGAGCAATCTCAACGCCTTTTGGCGGAACACAATCACATAGTAAAATATATGACGCCAACGACTAAAAGATAAGCAAATAAGAGAAGAAAACAATATCCAGAACACAAAAGAAACAAAGTAAAAGTCGGCTCATGCGAGCATGACACCTAGATTCAAATATAATACAATCTCTTAGTCTTGTTTCTAAGTCAATATATACATGTGGTAGATGGAGTATACTAGATACAAGGTACATATATAACAGATAGAGTACAAGGAATACTCGTAACCCATTTAACAAAAGATCACGTCCAAAAGTAGTAGCAAAAGTGGTATACCCCGCCGCAACAACGCTGAAGGATTAGCCATGCAAGATACTGTGGCACAACGGGGTGAGTTGCCAGCTCGTGAGTAGTAAATAACATCATAAGTGGCAATCGTATGCATGAACGTAACATCGACCATACTAAGTATGAGGTTATAAAAATGCATAACAGTATGGGTGCAACATAAATAAGTGAGCGAAGTATAATATCAGGGGTGTAACAGTTATATGAAACTGATCATGTCATAACAATTTTAATGTGGTAAAAACAGAGGCACCATCAATAAATCATCATAAAACCGGTGCCAAGTATCGACACTCGAAAAACCCAATATCTCAGACACCGTCACTCTGATCGGCCCTCATATCCATCTGATCATATAACTCCGGTCGGTATCCTCCGGATATCCACCGAGTTTCTATACTATCACCGGTAGGTAGTGTTCCCCTACTAGGATCAACGCCTTTCTATACGATCTTCTTGCCCCGGGGTACCGTACCGGGTCCACCATGTACCCGAAGCCCGTGCCTCCTCACTCCTCGAATCGGGTATACTCATAACTCAGAAACGAGAAAAATCATGGTGGACACCAAATATCATATCAAGATTAAACCGCATTTTTAAATAAATCCAAGTTTTGAAAATATGTTTTGCGGTTTCTCAAATCTCATGAAAACAGAAATCTCACGAAACAACATCATATAAGAATATGGTGATAATAGTAAACGTACATGATATTGGCATGATACATGGTAGTATATAAACGAGGATCTAACTACCACTGAGGATATAGTACAATGCAAATAACGTGACACTTTCTATAGTGTCCATGGTATGGCAATTACTAATGGTGTGTATGTACATATGAGTTTGTGCACGTACGGTAAGAACCATTAGTAATGGTGTAAGTGTCCTAACGAGGATGTATATATAATTCTTATGCAATAATTTGAACGTATGTGTATATATATAAGATTTTATAACTAAAATCTAGATATCGGGCGCTTAACGCTATTCAGACGATTCCTCCGTAAATGTTAAATCTACTCACCGGAACGGCCTCGAGCTACTCGAATTCGATCACCTCCTTCCCTTTCCTTACTGCATCCGAAGTCTCCGCAATCGATCCTAGTATCGAACAAAAACCTTTACACGTGAGGCTAGAATTCCGATATGACACAAATATACACAAGCACAAACTAACTAAATCTCACGAGTTAACACGTGTGAACGTAGTGTGCTAAATGTGTGCAACAAGCACCTAAGACTGCCCCTAAGAGCCATTAACCAACTAAAACGCTAAAACGAGAGTCGGAAAGTCCGTATCGTACGTTAACATATCGCCAAAAATAAAGTAAAACGATCCCAGAATTTTATATATGAAAAATTAGAAAAAGTTGCATGTACCAGAGGTCTAATGAGAGTCTTAGAGAGCCCCCGACAAAAACCTACACCCTAATTCCCCCGAGGGGCCTCAAATTGTAGCCAATTTTATTAAATTAGCGGCCAAAGTTTAGGGGATTGGGCTCAGGTTTTGAGGGTGCACTCAGGGTTCTAAAACAAGCTCCCAGTAATCGCAACTTATCTCTGAAGTTACTGGTTTAATAGCAGATTTGATTAGAAACCCTAATTTTAAACTAAAAACTAGTTTTGACACTAATTAAAACATTAGGGTGGTTTAAACAAGGATATTTAGCACTAAAACACTCTTATCTACCCTAGTTAGGTCATGGTTATCCTAAACATTATCACAACCCCAAAATCACCTCAAAGCCTCACTTTAAATTTTAAAACTACACAAAACATATATTTTAATCTAAATTATGAGTTCTTAAGGAAAGAGTTTAGTAAAGCATGCTTAAAAATTTGGTCATTACCACAAAATTGATTTGAAAGAGTCCCTAAACTTGAAACGCTTCAAGGTTAAGGATTGGCTTCAGAAACTCATGAAGAGATAAATTGATTTTGTGATGGATTTTGAAGTGTGTGTGTGATTATGTTAGGGGGTAGAGAGGAACCATGAAGAGAGATGAATAAAAGAAGAAAGAAAGATGAAGGAGAGAAGAGTAGAGAGAGGGAGGAGGAAAATATAGAGAAGAGGGTGGTTAAATTTAGCCATGACATCAAATTTTTCCCCCTCATTAATGCACCATACCTACATGTCTCCTCATCATGACATTCTTTTCTTTTCTTTTTTATCACCATTTTAATTAGTTAAAAATTTAAGTGTCATGGCTACTAATACATGTTTTACCTTAAACTAATATATGGCTAATGATATATATAAATATATATATGTGCGCGCGTGCATATATTTTAAATAAATAAATAATAAATAAAGGTGAAAATAATTATTAACTAAATTTTATTTAAAAACCCATGTTATATCTCTTAATTAAGTTATAATTTACTCCAATCAAGTTTTAGGACGTTACAATTACACATAAAACAATGGTATTTTTTGTTTGATTTCTCTGAATAAATAAAAAACGACGTCACCAATCAATTTCAAAATTAAATGACCCCTTCCGTTTGCCCTATAATAGTAGAGATGGGTAGTCGAAAATTTCTTGTATTTATAAGTATGATGGACGGTTCTTAAGAATGTAGAATAAAAGAAAAGGATTCTGATAGCCAATCTTAAAAATCTGTGAGAAATGCTTGTTGCCATAGTCGTCTAAATAGGACAGACAAGAAAAGATTCTTCACTAGAATGAACGATAGGAGACCTCTTTGTATTTTCGAAACAGTACAATCGAAACGCATACTAGTCCTATCACTTTACCCAAACCAATCTTTATTTCCTAAGAAAGGGGAGTGAATTTTCTAAAGTGCATTCCTAACTTAGCCATTGACTTGACTATTTTCTATTACGTCAAATTTGGACTATGCTGGTATTCTGGAGAATATGTTTTGATGGTGTGGGAAAACATGTAAATTTAGCTGTAGGCAAAATTTTTGGATGCCACTTTTACCTTTCACATCAAGTATTGTTAAGATTTTTGCTATGTTGATAAACTTGTGGTTGTGTCCAAACCTTGAGAGCAATTATGACAATTACAAATAATGCATTGTAAGGTGAAGATGTGTTGAATTTTATTTTTTATATTTAAGAGAATTGTTTCTTTATACGTAAATACCTATTATAAAAATATTTGTGCCATAGCCCAACAATCAATTCGATTTTTACTAAAATACCATGAACATTCAAGATTTTTCAAGTAAATACCATGTATCATTATTTATTAACCATGAAATTTAATTATGGTAAATAAATACCATGAAATTTTACCTTTTCTTCATGGTGTAGAAAATATATACCATAAATATAGCATAATGTTAATAAATACCACAAATGTTTGGGTTTTAAAATTTTGCAAATAAATACCATATCTTTTATCATCATATGAATTGAAAGCTAAAAAATATAAAAAGTAAAATAAAAATAAAAGAATAGAAAGTTTTTTTGTACTATTATAGGGCAAAAGTGTTATATATAGTGCTATCAAGGCAATTGTTGTAAATGTAGGCAGACGATTATGACGATTGAGGGAGGACCTATATGCGTAGAACAGTCTTACTCGAGATGATAGTATACTATCTGTTTTGAATGTATCATCATGTATATGTATTATGTGGTATTACAGATCACTATTACATGTTGATAGAGCCTATAGGATTCTTACTTGACTACCTGTATTATGATGGCGATCATATACATGGGAGCTGGATGGTCCATAATCACATCCTTAAATTTCCCCAGTCGAGAGAGTATCGAGACTGGGCATCGATACTCCGTAGTAGACTAGTGTATACTTTTCGAAACCCCGATGAGGGGCAGTTGCCGGTCTCAAAAGCCATTGGTGTCAATTGGTCACCTAAGATAGTATACAGATACTCATTGGGTTATGAGTTACACTGGACGGACTCGCCGAGAACATGCTAGATGGTATTATACATATTGCTAGGAAACAGTTCTCAGGTGATATGAGTACAGGTTAGTCTGCCGATATAAGATCGTCATTTGTCTCATGTAAGTTCTCACTGTGCTTTGATTACTACCCTACCACGGCTCAAAAGAGTCATACAAACAGGTTTTAGTTGGGTACAGTCCCGAGGCACATGGAGGCAGTGAGCGGATCGTTGGGGACTCGTCTCTTCCGGTATTAGGGGTAGATGTCCCGCTGTGTACGAGTGACCATCACCAGAAATCCTTAGCCAAGGTTGACGAGAATTACCGATTTGGATCAGTAGTTTCTCAATGGGTAATGGGCTTCACACCGACATAAAATATCGCATTATTACAGGTCTGACTTTATCCATCTCTAGACCCGATATACGATACTATTAGACGAACAGACCGGACTGTATGGAGATTGTCACAGACAGGCTCAGTAAGGGTACGGATGGGTTTGCTCATCGGCCTTCCTTTCTCTCAACACCCGGGTAGCCGTTACTTACAGCTAGTGCTGCTGACGCGCTTGTGGTTAAACCCACCGACAGCGTATTGACGAGTCTTTAGAGTCTCACACAGAGGGTTTTCCGGGTTCAGGCGATATGATTTAGATGATGTATGTTGGTACATACAGGTGTCCGATTAAATATGTGTACAGGTTACACAAACTTTAATCGAATGGTTGATAATACTTGCGGCTTAGGATTAAGCTATATTATTAAATCGAGTTTTGATTTAATAATTTATATATATTTTTAATATATGTATTCTAGTATTATTCTTCAGTATTCATTTTCTCTCTTGGCTATTCGTATTTTTATATGAATACGCGTATATGTATTTCAATACATATACCGGATTATATTTCGTATTTATAGGGAATTTGTTCTAGAAAATGGACACGTCATTTGTGAAAATTCATTTATGAATATTCATGAAATGAGGTAGAGGGTGAGGTGGCATTGAGTAAGGTTGAAGACATGTAGAGAGGAATGGGATTCATTATTTTATTACAAATTGTTATCGGATTTTTATTTTTGTATGGTTGCTAAAATTATGAAGCCATTCTTATTCTACATTCTTTTTTCACTCTTCATTCATTCATGCTTTCATTTCTTTTCAACACTTGCTCATAGCTATTTTTCCTCACCTCATCCTCCTTCTACACTTGCTCTCTTGAGCTTAGATTTTAGAGAAAAAGATAGTGGAAAATTCCTACATTCTCACTCTCCAATCCTAGCGAGTTTCGAGCGTCGGTTGTTTCATTAGGTGAAGCCAGAGCTTGGATCGATTCTCTCGGATGGATCATCTTTGGCGAAGGAGGACCGTCTTGCCAACATAATCTAGAGCTCTTGAGAGCATGCTAGAGTTCAACCTAATTGGAGGAAATGAAGACGCTAAAAAGGTTGTTATTTCTATTTTTGTGTGCTTGCTTATTTAGGTGTTTGGTTAGATTCTTGGGTGTTAGTTTCTAGTTTCATAAAATTTTTGTTTTTGGATTCCGCATTGGCCGTAGGTTAGCGGCGAAGGCACTAAAAACTTTCAATGGTATCAGAGTCACCTAAACACCCTAAACTAGATAGATACGACTCCCGAATCCCGCTGGTTTTTACCCCGCAAAAACTGCCGCAAAACTAGTACCTTTTTCATGCTATTTTGATATTTTGACTCCCCGCAGGCTCTCGGATTGGACCGAGATGCTGTGGGGAGGTGCACGGGGACCCCAGGCATGTATTGGAGGGACTTTAGGAGGGCCCACCACCCCGAGACCAACTTAAGGCGGCCTTGGGGGGTAGGGACCCGAGAAATTCCTAACAAGGTAGTTTCGGGTCTGCCTATCTCTCAGGCTACCTTTGGGTTGCCTAAGGGGGTGGATACCCACTTAGGTGACTTTGGGTCGATGTTAATTTTGTGCCGGGGCCTTCCGCGAAGTTTCGGATCAATCCGAGCTCATTTCGGCTTTCCGGAGTGGGTTTTAGCATGGAGTTTTTGTCGGTTTTTAGCACACTTGATTTTCAGTGTTTTGGAAAATTGAAGTGTTGGCTGTTAGTGTGCGGTATTCGATTGTCATAGGCTTAAAGATGGCTGCGTGTATCATAACGTTTGGTAAAACTTTATCTAATTGCTATACGTATCAATTAGACGGGGTTACGGAATTGATACCCTCAAGTTTGCATGTTCTGTGATGGATATTACTTGTTGATTATGGTTATGTTGGATTTGTCACGATGGATAGCCCAGTGTATGTAGTATTAGATGTTATTCTCTGTGATGTAATGTATATTCATATTGCATGATGAGCGTCCGACACGTGGACTGCCGTCATCGCGGCTTGTATTATCTTTGGGGCGCGTTCTGGTTGCAGACGTAGACACCGTTATATATTCAGGTTTTCATTACATGGACTAGGATTACCCCTGGAGTGCTCGAGCAGCCAGGTTCTAGAGGGCAATGGGCCTCTATCTCATGGCGTTGAGACTGGGGTGCCTTACTCTAGAATTGGTGAGATATCCGCCGTACTCGTACGGGGTATAGGATTGACCCGTGGAGGGGCGCCCAAGTCACCGGATCTTGGAAGTACTGGGTGGCCCGTTCACTTCATTGATTGGGGTTGCCTCGCTTCTCGAATTGGCGGGTGGCTTGCCACACTCGTAGGGGTCTAGGGTCTGATACTATGGGCTATCCACACGACCGGAAAATTTGCATTTCATATTTAGCTCCATTGAAATGTACTTTTCCTATATTATCCTCAATTCTATACTGTATTTACTTCTGTGCTTTTGTTGTGATGCTTCTGTGATGTTACATGATATCATGCGTGAGATGAATGTTGCTATATATTATATATATCTAATAGACGCTATATATGTTTTGCATCCGCGCTAGTCTTGTTCCCGCCCTGTCATAAGTTAAGTAACCTTACGGTGAAGACCCGGGACCCTGTGGCGAATGCGGATGGCATATATGTGCGTGCTTATTTTTGTTTCTTTCTAGCATGATATGTTTAATTGATGAGACTGCATTAATTCTGATTAATGTAACGAAAACAAATCTAATTGATGTTGCGGGAACCGATTTTGTTTTAAACTGACATTACAGGCGTTTTCTTTTGCTTTGCACCACGGTATTCGGTCATGAATATCCTGCACCTCATTCGACGAGGCAAGAGCCAAGATGTCTTCACGGGGAGTGACCTCTTGAGCAAAAGTTTGTGTCACTGTAATAACTTCACTATAGTCGATTTTATTTTGCTTTGCACAACGGTATTCAGTCAGGAATATCCAGCATCTCATTCGATTAGGAAAGAGTTTAGATCCCTTCACAGGGAGTGACCTCTTTGGCAAAAGTTTGCACCACTATATATTTGTAAAACCACTCGGTCCCTTCAACGATATCAAGTACATTATGCTAAAGATTTTTCGCCAAAAACCAGCCATAGCCTTCCATTATTTCCTACGAGTAGTACTTAGTATTCGCGCTGCGTTTGTTGACAGTGTCAAGGCGTAGTGTGCAGTAGCTAAGTGGTGCTTATTTGTAGCATATAGATGTGATTGGTTAGGACAGTTGTGCGGCCTTATTGACTATGTCAAGGGCTCGTATTGATGGGTTTAATGCAATTAAGATAATGACGGGTTGAACTTGACTAGGACGTTTTGATTTGTTGACTGTGTCAAGGTCACTTGGGTCCTAGGGGCAAAAACCATATCGGGAGTTTCAAATATAAAGGAAACTTGTCAAGCATGTGCATACCTTCTGGAGTGTGGTGACTTGAGTGGCTTCCGTCAGGTTATCATGCAAAGATAGTTAGATCCCGATTCCCACTGATGAGTGGGTGTTACTCCGTGGGTGATTTTATATGATCCCGGCTAGTTCTCCTTTTAGGGTTTGAAGGAGAATTCGAGGAAACAGTTAGAGCCATCCTGATTAGATAAAGTGATTAACCAATCTAATCTAGATTAGAGTGCACGCTAAGTATTTCTTTTCTCTCTCTCTTTGGAAGCGACCATGACCTGACCTTAAAATAAAACTCATGAACCAAATTAACCGAACCTTTTTACACATTTTAGCTTTGGATTGTCATGATTCACGACAAAACCGCATATATCCCTGCTACCCCTACTTCCCCCTTTGCATTTCTTTATAACACTCTGTATCACTACGAAGATCCATATTGCTTGGGTATGTCATAGTATAGTTACATACGAACTCGAAGAAACTCGTTTCTGTTCGAGGATGGATTCCGGTTCTGGGGAAATTGAATATGATTATTCGGTTGCCTTTTCTCTTTACCTTCTTTCAGGATGCGAGAGCTCCTTATATTAGGAGAGTACACCAGTTACGTTTATTGGATAGTCTTCTTCCAAACATTAGGCAGGTGTCGAAAGGTAGGAAAGAAGAAAACCAATTAGCCTATGTATGGTGTACAGAAGGTATGAAGTAAAGACATATAAAGGGATTGAAGTGAGGGCAAGGAAAATTGCGACTACTGTCATATATCTGGATAGTGGAAGAGGAATTACTAGGAATACCCGGCCACCCCCTCGAAACATTTTCATGTTTTACTTTTACTGTGCGGTGTTAATTAAAAACTGCTTTCCCAATTAGATTCTGACTCCAGGGTATGTATTTACCAGACTTGATTCTCACATCTGTATGGCGTTACAGATGCTGAGTGGGAGTAGAATATTGGAAATTGGGTGATTAGATTCTCAATATCTGAATTCTTTGTAATTGGTGATATTTAAGGAAGTCACCTGGGTTTTGCCTAACGGCAAATATTTGGTTTTGATTATCCATTGTTATACACTAATATCAAACTGATATATCTGTATGTTTATTTTATAAAGTGAGATATAAATTTTTGAAATTATGTTTATGACATTTATTTATATCAGTTGATGGTTAGGTAAGGTGCATACAACAACGGTGTGATTTTTCTTAACCATAACACAGTTTTTAACCTACAGCACACAGAGTTTGAGTTATTAAACTCAAAGGACTTATACAAACTATTGTATGTTGTCCATTAGGACAAGAGATTGGTACTCGTACTATATTCTGTTTACTTATGACTTCTCTGGTTTTAAACACATATTTCATTGAAATACAAGGTCCAAATTTTAAGAAGTTATAGGTATTAGAATAAAGTAGAGAACCATGCATTGGAAGTATCAGGATTTTTCGAGGTGATCGAACGTGAAGATATTTATGCTAGGTATTCTATCGTAAGTAATATATTTAGGAATTTGCTTCTCTCTCAGGTCACTCATCCGTGGGAGCGATCCTTGATGAGTAATGCTACATGGCCTTCTACCATTTATTCCAAATGCACCGGAAACAGCTACATGTATTTTGAATCTGGTTCTAAATAAATTAGTGCCTTTGTTTCTATATTGGATATAGAATGGATTCATATCTTAACGATGTTAAGGTATATGGAGTTGTCCGGCTTATGCTTGAAACCAGAATCTAGATAAACTCAAGGCATGTTTCATTAATGGCAGTTTGTGGGTTATCCCGGGTTTTGATGATGGTTAACATTCTACCTGTTAGTGTATATGCCCTAGAGGCCATTACTGTATCATACTAGTTTGTATATTACTTAATGGAAGCTTGGGATATTCACCTTGTATAGACAATCTTACTCAAAATGGTAGTATGCTACTTGGTTTGTTTCTACTTTAATATGTGCATGTGTTTCTTTTAGCATATTGCTTATACATATTAGTAGAGCCCGTAGGATCTTTGCTTGATTACCAGCGTTGTGATGGCAGTCACACTCGTGGGGGCTGGGTAATCCACAAGCACATCCTTATACAGGTCCCTAGTCGTAGGACTATCGAGACAGGGCATCGATACTCCGGAGTAGACTAGCGTATGCGCTTCTCATCCCAGCAGGGGAGACGGTTTGTCCTACAGCCGTCAGTACGTCGTACTTGAGATAGTATGCGGGTGCTCGTTAGGTTACGAGTACACTGGACAGGACTCGTCGGGAACTGATTGGTTGGTACTATACCTATCGTCAGTTATCAGTTCCCAGGTGACATGAGTACAACTTAGTCCGCTGACTTGACACTGTCACTTCGCCTCGAGTGTGTTCCCACTGTACTTTGATTACTACCCTACCACGGCTCAAAGGAGTCGTGCAAACGGGTAGTAGTTGGGTGCAGTCCCGAAGCACTTGGAGGCAGTGACGGTTAGACAGGATTCGTCTCTCCCGGTATTGGGGTTGATATCGCGCTGTATCTAGGAGAGCCATTACACAAGTAGTCCCTGGCCAGGGCAAGCGAGATATACTGGTAGGTTTCCAGTGTTATCTCAGGGTGTTCTGGGCTACACTCCGACATGACTTGTACCGCTATTAGGGGACTGACGTTTACCGCCCCCTAGGCCCGCCATTCGATATTCTCAGATGAACAGACCGAACTGTACGGAGACTGTCACATTCAGGCTCAGTAGGAGTTCAGATGGGTTTCACCTCGTCCGTCTTCTTATCGGCATATACCTGGGGGCCGTTACGCACAGCTAGTGCCGCTTGCGGTCTGTGGTTAAACCCACTGCCAGCGTAGTGTCGAGTCTTTAGAGTCCCACATAGAGAGCTATTCGCCTTTAGGCAAAAGAGTAGATGTCGCATGGTTTTGTGACAGGGTTCGGTCACATCCGCGCACTTGTGAACATTTAGTGAACGGGCGGTTATTACTAGCGGGCTTTAGTTTAAGCCAGATCCTAGTATATGTTTTGGGATTGGTTTTATCTCGTTTGTATTCATGTTCCCCGGAACGCGGATACGGGTGTGTATGCACAGTTGACAGAGACAGAGGCAGAGGATTCTCATTAGGGTTGTTGACTGTTGACTTTTGCTTAACCCTAATGAGAATTAGAATTATGATTAACAATAATATTAATTAAGTATTATAGTGACATGGTTAGGGTTGAAGGGTTGACCTTGTTGACTTGTTGACTTTTGTTGACCGGTTGACTAGGTTGGACTTGTTGACCACCATCATGACAATGGCTATCATTTGTTTGCATTGACTTGTGCTTGCTTGATGGTTCACAAATTGCATTTAATGCAATAAATGATATTGTCATTTGTCATGATAACAACCATCACATTATACTCAATTTTTATTACTTGTTATCATAATTTTGGATTATGAGAGCTTGGATGAAAAAAGACTTGCTCATTCTTTCATTTGCTTTCTCTCTTTTGCTCAAGCTCTCTCCCTCTTCCTCTTGCTCTCTCTCTAGCTCAAGGCAACTTCCTCTCATGAGTTGAGAAACATTTCCTTAGAGATAAAAGAAAACCCATATCACTTCTCTACTCATCCTTGTTCACAAGGTTTAGCAAACCAAGTGTTCTAGTTTCTTCAAGTTCGAAGTAGAAGACAAAAGGTAGAAGCTTTCGGGTGGATCCATCTTCGGCGCGAGGAGACGACGAGGTGAGGCCGATCCGTACACCGCAAAGAGTTGAACACGAAGGAGTTCAAGAAAGGTATAACCCCCTAACCGAGTAGGAAAAACTCATAGTTAGGTTGTGTTGGAGATAGTGCCCTCAGAGTCAATTATTGGATCACAGGCACGTGATTGCAATGATTGAGGGAGGACCTATCCCGGTAGAACAGTCTTACTCGAGATGATAGTATGCTATCTGGTTTACCTTTATCATCGTGTACTGCTTTAGGTGACCTGACAGGTCGCTATTGCACGTTGATAGAGCCCCTAGGATTCTTGCTTGACTGCCAGCAGTATGAGGGCAATCATATAAGTGAGAGCTGGAGTCTATAAGCACATCCTTAAAAGGTCCCTAGTCGTGGGAGTTTCGAGACAGGGCATCGATTCTCCAGAGTAGACTAGTGTATACAGTCGAGACCCCGACGAGGGGCGGTGGCCGGTCTCACAAGCCACTGGTGTCAGTTGGTTCACCTAAGATGTATACAGGTGCTCATTGGGTTATGAGTACACCGGACAGGACTCGCCGGGAACATGCTAGTTGGTCTTATACCTGACGTCAGATAGCAATTCCCAGGTGACATGTGTACAGGTTAGTTCATCGACCTAGGGATCGTCATTTGCATCGTGTGAGTTCCCACTGTGCTTTGATTACTACCCTACCACGGCTCAAAGGAGTCGTGCAAACAGGTTTTAGTTGGGTACAGTCCCGAGCCACATGGAGGCAGTGAGCGGATCTTCAGGGGTTCGTCTCTCCCGGTATTGGGGGTGAGGTCGCGCTGTGTCTAGGAGAGCCATTACACGAAGTCCTTGGCCAAGGCAGGAGATTTACTGGTAGGTATTCCAGTAGTATCTCAGGGTGTTCTGGGCTACACTCCGACACGACTTGTACCGCTTTTGGGGGTCTGACTTTTACCAACCCCCTAGGCCCGACATGCGATGCTCATAGACGAACGGACCGGACTGTACGTATATTGTCACTGACAGGCTCAGTAGGGTGTCAGGATGAGTTCGCTCATCGACGTCCCTTTTTGTCAATAGCGGGTGGCCCGTTACGTATTGGCTTATACCTCTGACGTGCTAGTGGTTAAATCCACAGCCATTGTATTGACGAGTCTTTAGAGTCCACCACACTTTCAGTTACTCAAGCTTTCGGGCGAAACGCTGTAGAGGCCGTATGGAGATATGGCAGGGTCCGATCAGATACGTGCGGTATTGCACGGATCAGGATCGGACGGTTTGTACTAGTGGCCGTATGGTTATATGGCAGGGTTCGATCTGATACGTGCGGTATTGCACGGATCAAGATCGAACGAATATTACTAGCCGGCTTTGGTTTAAGCCGGATCCTAGTATAGTACAGTGTAGATTTTGTCTCTTTGCATTTGTATCCGGACGGAATACAGATGCGGGTGTGTATGCACAGTATCGGAGTTTTCCTGTAATTTATTACGGGACCAGTTTTCTGGAGTTGCCAGTTTGCATTCCGTTCCGGCCGGTTTTCCTTTGTTCTTTCCCGGCCGGACTTTTCCGATGGAGGGGGTTATTTGCAATTGTGCAAATAACATTTGTGGAGGGGGTTTCTTGCAAATGTATTCATTATGATAGGATAAGCCTCCTTTCTTTTTCATGATGGTTTTTTTGCATTAATGTGATTTGAATGGGTATGGGTTGATTAAGGTGTTGATGTGAGGTTTTGCTTTGGATGTGGTCACCTCTTACTTTTCCTACACTTACCTCCCTCTTGTATTTTGTTTTGCACTCCACCATTTTTCCACCATAGGAGGGGCCGGCCATTTTGAAAGAGGGAGAGAGGATCATTTCATTTGTGTGTGGGATATTAATCATCCATCTCATTTTTCCATTGCTACCAAAAATCCCCAAGTTCATATCTTGTTGATTCCTCCATCAAGGCAACTACAAACCCCATTGAGACAAAGCGCATTCTGCACTACATTCTACAGCACATCTTGGGCATGTCGACTTGCCAGCTTCATGCCCGAGTTGCCTCGGTATAGAGGTGGGAGCCCGTAAAAGATGCAGGCGATGTGGTGCCCTTCCGGCAAGGAGGCGACGACCGGAATTTCCGCGGGAGATCGGGACGATGACGAGAAGACCGGAGGACTCGGATCACTCGGTATATCTCTTCCCTATCTTGTTACTTTGCTAGATCTAGTTTAATGGCCCGATCCGGGGTTTAGTGCGCGGTGGTGCCGGTTTGCTAAGTTCGCAAAATTAAAGTTTATCACCGTTTCCGCATTTGGCCGTCGGATTGACGACCGGGGCGCCGCCGTCCACTTACAGTGGTATCAGAGCCTCGCCATTAACTTCGTCTAGCTTCGTTTGATGTGTTTACATTTCCGATCGACCAAAATTCCAAAAAACCACATTTTTCCTTACATCAGTTTTCTGTCGAAATTTTTTTTGAAGTCCAAAATTTTTTCAGGTTGTAAAAGACTAATGTACTGGAAATTCTAAGACTACTGGAAAAATTCGACACAGTCAGTCGACCACTGAAGCGCGGAACAGCGGCCAAACCCCCCTTTGGGCCGCGGTTCCGCCGCACATTGGTGTCGTCACTGCATCATTTTTTTCCAGTGGGCTTCTGGGCTAATTTTAGGGGTTTTGGAATATTAATATTGGGCCTAGATTTTCTGTGAGTGCTACAGTATTGCTTTGGGGCCCACTTGTTAATTTTTGATCGATCGGATATTTTAAACACATTTTTCACAGTATTTACATTATATCTGCGACCGTGAATGTCACTCGATCGGTAAATCCGGTCTAACTGCTATAGCCCGGTTAGACGGATTTGCGAACGTGACTTTCACGTTGATGTTTTGTGATTTTGCTGTGATGTTGCGGATCGGTCGTGGGGGATAGCCTGGATGCAATGCTAGTACAGTGTTGTTGTATTATGTACATTTGATATTGCGGGGCGAGCGTCCGACATGTGGACTGCCGTCACTGCCTGATTGTATTATTCTTTTGGGGCACGACCTGGTTGCGGTCGATGTACCCGTTGTATGTATATTTTACTTTCTGTACTAGGATTACCCTGCGGAGGGGTGCACGGATAGCTGGGTTCTAGAGGGCAACAAGCCTGCATCTCATGGCATTGAGACGGAGGGGGCTTCAGTCTGGAATTGTCGGGCTATTCGCCGCACTCGTAGGGGGTACAGGTTGACCCAGGAGGGGTGCCCAAGTTACCGGATTCCGTGAAGTGCTGGGTGGTCCATTCACGGTGCTGAAGGGGGCTGCCTCGCTTCAAGTTTTGGCGGGTGACTTGCCGCGCCCGTAGGGGTCTAGGATTTCATTGCACAGGCTATCCACACGACCAGGGGAATGTCGGGTTTCAGTAGTGGCTCTGTGAAACCGGGGGATCCCAGATATCTGTATTGTTCTGTGATGCTGTACATTTCTGTGATGTTGCATTTCTTATCACGCCTTGAGCGAATATAATATATTGGTATATATATTAGTAGATGTTGTATATGTTTTACATCCGCGCTAGTCCAGTCCCGGCTCTGTCGTTAGTTAGCTAACCTAACGGGTAATGACGGGACCCAGTGGCGAATGCGGATGGCATATACGTACATCAGTATACTTTCGTTCTTTATGGTGTGATCAATTGATGGGACTGCGTTGATTCGGATCAATGCAAGTTAAACAAACCTATTCTAATGTTGTTGGAACACTTTTCAAAAAGCTGTTATTGCAAGAACGTTCACTTTTGTTTTGCATCGTGGTATTCATTTGGAATATCCTGCTCCTCAGTCGACGAGGCAAGGGCCGAGATCCCTTCACCGGGAGTGACCCCTTGGACAGAAGTTTGCGTCAGGGCATTAACTTCACTATAGCCGATTACTTTTTCTTTGCATCGTGGTATTCATTTGGAATATCCTGCACCCCATTCTACGGGGAAAGAGCCGAGATCCCTTCACCGGGAGTGACCTCTTTAGTAAAGGTTTTCGTCACTATATTTTCTAAAAAGCTATCCGTTCCTTCAACGATATCAAGTTCATTACGTTAAAGGTTTTCGCCAGAAACCATTCGTAGCCCTCCGTCGTTTCATATGGGTAGTCAATAGTATTCAAGCTGTGTTTGTTGGCCAAAGTCAAGGCACAGTGTTTGGTAGCTGTTGGTTATTCATATGCAGCATAGATAGATGCGTTGGTTTGGGGCAATCGTACTACCATTTTGGCCAAAGTCAAGGGTATGTACGGGTGGGCTCAAATTAACCTGGAGAATGACGGGCTGAACTTGACATGTGACTTATGATATGTTGGCCAAAGTCAAGGTCATAAGAGCATGGGGTAAAAATCACATCGGGAGTTTCAAAAGAACTGAAACTTGCCAGATATGCGCATACCTTCTGGAGTGTGATACCGTGAGCGGATTCCGTCACTTTGTCATGCGATGATAGTTGGATCCCGATTCCCACTGATGAGTTGGTTTACTCCTCGGGTGACCCCGACTAATTCTTCTTTCAGGTTTGGAGGAGAATTTGAGGTACAGTGGGAGGTTTCCTGATTAGATAAATTGGTAACCATTCTGATCTAGGGTAGAGTGCACGCTGAGTGTTTCTTTTCTCTCTCTCTTTGGCAGCGACCATTGACCCGACCCTAGACTATGACTCAGTGACCAAGTTGACCGAACCTTCTTAACACTGGCTTTTGGATTGTCAGAGTTGCAGACCTTATTGCCACTCCTACTTTTACCCTTTTCTCCAGGACACCCCGTATTACTGCGAACGTCCACTTCCATTGGACAAAGCCATCGTATGGTTAGATACGAACTCGAAGGAATTCGAGGATGGTTTCCGGTTCTGGAGAAAACGGATAAGGTTTATTCAGTTGTCTTTTCCTTTTTGCCTTCTCTCAAGTTACGAGTACTCCTTAGTTTAGGAGATAGTACACCTATTACGCAAATTGGATAGTCTTCTTCCAAACTTTAGGCTGGTGCCGAACAGTGGGGAATGAAGAAAACCAATTAGCATAACGATGGTGTGCAGAAGGTATTAAGATTAAGACAAAGCAAGGGATTAGTAAGAGGGCAAAGTAAATTGCGACTGATATTCACGACCAAAACCAAATATTCCTTCGCCAATCCTAAATCACCTTTGTATTTCTCCAGGACACTCCGTATCACTACGAAGATCCACAGTTTATTTGGATACTCCATCGTATGGTTATATACGAACTCGAAAGGAACTTGTTCCAGTTCGGGGATGGATTCTGGTTCAGGAGAAATAGGAATAAGGTTTATTCGGTTGTCTTTTATCTTCACCTTCTCTCGCATTACGAGTGCTCCTAGGACTAGGACAGTACACCCATTATGCTTATTGGATAGTCTTCTTCCAAACCATAGGCTGGTGCCGAACGGTAGGGAAGGAAGAAAACCATTTGGCCTAAGGGGTGTGCAGAAGGTAATGACTAAAGACATATAAAGGGATTTGGAGAGATGGCAAAGAATTATACGGTTATAGTTGTGAATCTGGATAATGGTAGAGGCATTACTAGGAATACCAGGATACCCCATCGAAACATTTCAATGTTTCAGTTCAACTGTGTACTGTTAAAAGAAAACTGATTTCCCGATTAGACACTTGCTCCAGGGTATGTATTTACCAGGTTTGATTCTCACATCTGTATGGTTTTACAGATGATGAGTGGGAGTAAGTTATTGGGAATTGGGTGATCATCCTCATTATATCGGGATTCGTTGTAATCGGTGATATTTGAGGAGATCGTCTGGGCTGTTTGCCGGTCGGCAAATATTTGGTTTTGAATATCCGCTGTTGTGCACCAATTTCAAATTGATATATCTGTACGTCTATTTTCATAGAGTGAGATATAACTTTTGATATTATGTCGATGACATTTACCTATATCAGTGGATGGTTAGGTAAGGAGCATTAAACAGCAGTGTAATTCTTCTTAACCATAAGTACAGTTTTCAACCTACGACACACAGTGAAAGAGTTATTAGACTCAGCGGACTTATACAGAGTAATGTATGTTGTCCAGTGTCCATTAGGACAGAGGGGTTGGTCCTCATACTATATTCTGTTTACTTTTAACTTCTCTAGTTCTTAGACATGTGTTTCGCAGAAACACAGGGTCTAAGTTTTGAGGAGTTATAGGTATTTGAATAGAGTAGAGAACCAGGTGTAGCAAGTATCGGGATTCTTCAAAGTGATCGAAGATGTAGATACTTGTGTATGGTATTCAGTTGATAGTAATGATAAAGAGAAATTGCTTCTCTTTCAGGTTACTCATAATTGGAAGCATTCCTAAGTTGAGTAACGCTGATCGGCCTCTCTCTATTTAGTTGACATGCACTGGAGACAGCTGCATGATTTGAATCTGGTTAAATTAAATCAGTGCCTCTGGTTCTATATTGGATATAGTACAGTTCATATCTTAACATTGTTAAGGTACGGGGAGTTGTCCGGCTTATGATTAAAACCAGACTCTGGATAACTCAAGGCACGCTTCTGTAATGGCTGCTTGTGGGTTGACCCAGGCTATGACGAGGGTTGATTTTCTACCATCTGGCAGATCAATAGAAATATTGTTCTGGACTCACCACAGTTTTATTAAAAAATGGATTTTTCCAAAGACAGTAGTGGGAGTATGGTAGAACTGGAAGTGATTCCAGAACCGCAAACGATTACTGAAGATTTGATAAGGAACCTAAAGATTCAATCTGATTTGACATTCCATTGGCCACTCCGCAGATAAGATGGATAACTTCAGGCACCCGAGAGGTACTCCGGTAGCCTCAAGGACGGTGACAGGGAAGTTCTTGTTTACCCACACTTGCCATTGCTGTTGTTCCAGGCTGCGAGGCCCGGCAGAAGGATGAGTATAGCGTCGTTCTAAACTAGCTTTAGAAGTGCACGTCTATATGACTCTGCCAGAGGGTTGTCGTAGTCAGTGGGAGCAGCGGAAGCATTGGTGGACATCAGGCTTATGTCTATTTATAGACTAAAGCAGATGTAGCGGAGATAGATCATCTATTTCTGATGTGACAGTCATGGGTTTGACGTTATCAGAATAAGGGATGGATCTGTTGAGAAGGTAGTAGGGTGTGATATCCGGGTTTTGGATGACATACACAAAGTAGGAAGTGACATTCCTATACTACGATCGGTTATACTTTGGTCGTCACACAGTGGTTTCTCCACAAGGGACTTGGACGTTATATCAGACATACTGATTACTAGATCTATGGTTTTAGATCTAGATTTGGGTGGTTTCCCAATCAGGGTACTTTGAAAGCATTCTAAGAGTATTTAGAATGGACGACTCCTGGCACGGTAGTGTACCTGCAGATAATGGAGTCACCCTCTCTAAAGGTGTCTTATAGACTAAAGTAGAGAGGGATGTGCATGATTGGCAGATCATTTGCTTAGGCAATTGAGTCAATCATGAGATGTCAAGTACCACACCAGATGTTGTTCTTGCACTAGATGCAATAAGTTGACATTGACCCAATCCTGGAGAAACAGTCGGAAGCAGTTTTAGAACATAAGTGGATGTTCTAGGGATATGATAACGACAGCCTCATTCAGGGGACAGTTATCATTCCAGGCTTCCAAGGTGACCTGGACGACAAGGAGGTTGCCAGAGTTATAGTTTTCCCTCTGACGAGGGGCAGTATTTTGGACAGGTGATCCAGGCAGATACTGAAGGTGGCATGGCGCAGGATACTGATTAAATTCAGTTGACGATACAGTCTAAGAAGTTTGGATTTGGAGTTCATTTATGAGCTAGGTCCCATCAGACATCCAGACATTCTAAGACAGGTATTGCTCATTTCGGGAGATGGCTTTCTCCGCGAACTTGAGATACAGAGAGACATAGAAAGAAACATCTAGGCGGATCCACTCACTGAGGCTTTTCCTCGAACGCAATAGTTTCGCAAACAGGCTTTGTGCGACTGACTAGTAGAGGAGTTAGGTGTTCGGTATCACACGGGCTGTGAGTATGCGACATCGCAATAATTAGCCTTGAGTGCAAGTGGGAGATTGTTGGAGATAGTGCCCTCAGAGTCAATTATTGGATCACAGGCACGTGATTGCAATGATTGAGGGAGGACCTATCCCGGTAGAACAGTCTTACTCGAGATGATAGTATGCTATCTGGTTTACCTTTATCATCGTGTACTGCTTTAGGTGACCTGACAGGTCGCTATTGCACGTTGATAGAGCCCCTAGGATTCTTGCTTGACTGCCAGCAGTATGAGGGCGATCATATAAGTGAGAGCTAGAGTCTATAAGCACATCCTTAAAAGGTCCCTAGTCGTGGGAGTTTCGAGACAGGGCATCGATTCTCCAGAGTAGACTAGTGTATACAGTCGAGACTCCGACGAGGGGCGGTGGCCGGTCTCACAAGCCACTGGTGTCAGTTGGTTCACCTAAGATGTATACAGGTGCTCATTGGGTTATGAGTACACCGGACAGGACTCGCCGGGAACATGCTAGTTGGTCTTATACCTGACGTCAGATAGCAGTTCCCAGGTGACATGTGTACAGGTTAGTTCATCGACCTGGGGATCGTCATTTGCCTCGTGTGAGTTCCCACTGTGCTTTGATTACTACCCTACCACGGCTCAAAGGAGTCGTGCAAACAGGTTTTAGTTGGGTACAGTCCCGAGCCACATGGAGGCAGTGAGCGGATCTTCAGGGGTTCGTTTCTCCCGGTATTGGGGGTGAGGTCGCGCTGTGTCTAGGAGAGCCATTACACGAAGTCCTTGGCCAAGGCAGGAGATTTACTGGTAGGTATTCCAGTAGTATCTCAGGGTGTTCTGGGCTACACTCCGACACGACTTGTACCGCTTTTGGGGGTCTGACTTTTACCAACCTCCTAGGCCCGACATGCGATGCTCATAGACGAACGGACCGGACTGTACGGATATTGTCACTGATAGGCTCAGTAGGGTGTCAGGATGAGTTCGCTCATCGACGTCCCTTTTTGTCAATAGCGGGTGGCCCGTTACGTATTGGCTTATACCTCTGACGTGCTAGTGGTTAAATCCACAGCCATTGTATTGACGAGTCTTTAGAGTCCACCACACTTTCAGTTACTCAAGCTTTCGGACGAAACGCTGTAGAGGCCGTATGGAGATATGGCAGGGTCCGATCAGATACGTGCGGTATTGCACGGATCAGGATCGGACGGTTTGTACTAGTGGCCGTATGGTTATATGGCAGGGTTCGATCTGATACGTGCGGTATTGCACGGATCAAGATCGAATGAATATTACTGGCCGGCTTTGGTTTAAGCCGGATCCTAGTATAGTACAGTGTAGATTTTGTCTCTTTGCATTTGTATCCGGACGGAATACAGATGCGGGTGTGTTTGCACAGTATCGGGGTTTTCCTGTAATTTATTACGGGACCAGTTTTCTGGAGTTGCCAGTTTGCATTCCGTTCCGGCCGGTTTTCCTTTGTTCTTTCCCGGCCGGACTTTTCCGATGGAGGGGGTTATTTGCAATTGTGCAAATAACATTTGTGGAGGGGGTTTCTTGCAAATGTATTCATTATGATAGGATAAGCCTCCTTGCTTTTTCATGATGGTTTTTTTGCATTAATGTGATTTGAATGGGTATGGGTTGATGTGAGGTTTTGTTTTGGATGTGGTCACCTCTTACTTTTCCTACACTTACCTTCCTCTTGTATTTTGTTTTGCACTCCACCATTTTTCCACCATAGGAGGGGCCGGCCATTTTGAGAGAGGGAGAGAGGATCATTTCATTTGTGCGTGGGATATTAATCATCCATCTCATTTTTCCATTGCTACCAAAAATCCCCAAGTTCATATCTTGTTGATTCCTCTATCAAGGCAACTACAAACCCCATTGAGACAAAGCGCATTCTACACTACATTCTACAGCACATCTTGGGCATGTCGACTTGCCAGCTTCATGCCCGAGTTGCCTCGGTATAGAGGCGGGAGCCCGTAAAAGATGCAGGCGATGTGGTGCCCTTCCGGCAAGGAGGCGACGACCGGAGTTTCCGCGGGAGATCGGGACGATGACGAGAAGACCGGAGGACTCGGATCACTCGGTATATCTCTTCCCTATCTTGTTACTTTGCTAGATCTAGTTTAATGGCCCGATCCGGGGTTTAGTGCGCGGTGGTGCCGGTTTGCTAAGTTCGCAAAATTAAAGTTTATCACCGTTTCCGCATTTGGCCGTCGGATTGACGACCGGAGTGCCGCCGTGCACTTACAAGTTGTTAGGTGGTTGTTTAATAAAGATCCGTATTTTGAGTCCATGTTACCACCTCTAGAAATATCGTTTTTCATCATTTCCGCAAGCCCCTAAGTACCGGGAGAGGTAACGTGGACTTACAGTGGTATCAGAGCCTAGTTAAACACTATCTAACATGTTAGCAAAGTAACTAGAAGTTCGATCGAAGAAAATGTCACAAAACATGCACAAAACCCAAACTTTCTGTTGATTTTTTTCCTGCTCTGAAAATAATTTAACACTGTTGAAAAATCGGCTCAAGGTTTTTAGTGAACAGTGCAGAAACTGGTCCACTGAACCGACCAACTCACCGCGGAAACGCGGCAAGAAGAGCTTCTTGCCGCGGATCCGCGGCCGAGTTGACTCGGCCGTGGATCGGTTTTGCTGCAGTGTGCTTCTATGGGTGTTTTGGGATTTTTGGAATATGTTTTTTCAGCCCAGATTTTCCAGAAAGCAAAATTTGTTTTTGGGGCTTTAAAAAACCGTATTTTGATCAAGTTTCTAAAGACTAAAGCTAACGGGTTTATTTCTGTGATGTGGTATATGTATTGAACGTCTGCTAATCGCTATACGTCGATTAGTGGGGGTATACATATCTGTGATCTGTAATGTTGATGGTATGTGTATATGAATTCATTGGATTGTCGCGGGTGAATAGCCGGGGGGTTGTAAGATGAGAGTTTTCTTTTCTTTCAATTCATGTAAAATTTGTAATTGATGTAATATTATTTATTTGGCCGCACAACCGAGGTGGGGTTGTAGCCGTCATTGTATAATTTCTTTTACTGTTTTTGCTCCTAGGCTAGACCCATGGAGGGGGTGCACAAACTACCGGGTACCTCGAAGTGCCGAGTGGCCTACTCACGGTGTTGAGGAAGGTTGCTTCACTTCGGGTATTTGGCGGGTAGTTTGCCGCACCCGTAGGGGTCTTGTGTGGGGTATTGGCTATTCACCGAGACCGTGTAATCCGCTTTTCGTTACAGGCTCGTACGAATTGTGGATTCCTAGTATATCCAATGTGTTCATCTATGATCTGGAATGGCTATCATTGCAATATATCTATATATGATATCTATTTAGGCGTTGCTTATGTTTTGCATCCGCGCTAGTCCAGCCCCCGCTCTGTCGTTAGTTAAGTAACCTAACGGGTAATGACGGGGCCCCGTGGCGAATGCGGATGGCATAAGCGTACGTCATATTTTGGTTGTTTTCTGCAATGGTAGGATTAAATGATGGGACACATTAAAATTAATGCAAGAAAATAAAGCAAAGTAAAGTCGTTGGAACACTTTCAAAACCACTCGGTTCTTTTCAAAAACCAACTTTTAAACGCGGAGTTTGAGCCACTCCTTTTAAAAGCTATCTCGTTCCATCGATTATATCAAGTTCACTACGTTCACGGTTTCGCCAAAACCATTCGTAGCCCTCCATCATTTCAGTTAAATATTCAGTAGTATTCAACCCATGTATTTTGACCTCACGTCAAGGCATAGTGATTGGTAGCTGCCGGATATTTATCTGTTGCATAGATAGAATGCGTTGGTTTGAGACAGTCGTACTGCCATTTTGGCCTACGTCAAGGGTAGGTACGGGTGGGTTCAAATCAACCTGGATAATGATGGGTAGAACTTGACATGTGACTTATGACATTTTGACCTCACGCCAAGGTCATAAGAGCATGGGACAAAAATCCACATCGGGAGTTTCAAAAGAACCTGAAACTTGCTAGCGCTGCATACCATTTGGAGTATGATGATTCTGGTAGGATTCCTTCAGTTTTGTCACGCGATGATATTTGGATCCCGATCCTACTGTGAGTATATGCTACTCCTCGGGAAATTTCTCACTTAACGATCAATGCTATAAACCTAGTAGGTGTCTAGAAAGGTGTTAGCGGGGCTACGCTCCCAGGGAAAAGAGGTTCTTAAATTAAGGAACTTCGCGAAAGCGTTGGAAAACCTCCCTCGAAGTACCGACACTGGCCTGGCTGAACGGTTAAGAAAGTATTGTACGGTGAGATTGATCCCGACTAATTCCTCCTTTTTGGTTTGAGGAGGGATTCGAGAAACAGTGGGAGCCATCCTGTTTAGACAAACTAAAAACCACTCTAAACTTGCAAGAGCATCATGCTGAGTGTTTCTTCTCTCTCTCCTAATTGCAGCGACCAATCGTCATGACCGGACTTAAGTTACTTCTAGATAAAAACATACTGACAGGGCCAAACTACAAAGATTGGCTCAGGAATGTCAAAATGGCAATCACTTACTACAACCTGGGGTATCTTCTTACCACCAAAGCTCCCCCTGTCCCAGGTCCCACCTCCAGCGTCGCAGATAAGGAAATCCGTAAGACCTGGGAGATCGATTGCGCGAAGGCCAAGTGCTTCGTGCTTGCCTCTATGGACAATGAACATCAGAGAAGGCACGAGAATATGGACCTCGAATCCATATTTCTTCATACAAAAGAACTGTATGGAGAGCAATCCCGTATCGCCAGATACGAAGTCTCGAAAAAGTTGTTTTTCGGCGAGATTGGCCATCGGATCATCGGTAGCAGAAAACGTGCTTAAGATGATTAGCTTTATTGAGGAGCTCGCGGATCTTGGGACCACGTTAGAGAACGAGCTCTATACGGACTTGATTCTCCAGTCCCTTCCTTCCACTTATGCCCAGTTTATCCTGAACTTCAACTTACAAGGAAAGGAAGTTGAACTTCCGGAGCTCCTCAACCTGCTAAGGAGTGCAGAGGGCACCCTACAGAAAGGTAGGGAAACATCCACTTTGTTTGTAGGAGGATCTTCCTCTTCTAGGTCCAAGGCGAAAGCCAAAGGAAAGAAGAAGAAAGCCCCCGCCAAACCAAGGGGCGGTGTTAGTAAAGTGGATACGAAGGGAAAGACAAAGGCAACAAAGATAGCGGGGTAGCTTGTGGGAAAGGAAGAATGCTTCTATTGTCATAAGAAGGGACACTAGAAGAAAGATTGCAGGGCTTGGAAGGCCAGAAACCAGGATCCGAAGCAAGTTGGGGCTTCGGCTTCAGGTGCGTATGTTATTGAAAACTGTCTTTCAATAAACTCTACTTCTTGGGTATTGGATACCGGATCAGGATCTCATATCTGTAATTCATTGCAGGCACTGAGAAGGAGTAGGGTTTTGAAGGCAGGTGATATGACCCTCAGAGTTGCAAACGGAGCTGGCATGGATGCTGAGTCCGTGGGGGACTATCACCTGGGAATGTCAGACGGACATGTTTTGGTTTTGCGTGATTGTTATTTTGTACCAAATGCAACCAGTAATATTATATCTGTATCTTTATTATCTAAAGAAGGTTATGAATTTGCATTTGTAAGAAATGTTGTGAACATTCACCTTAATCAAGTTTTGATTGGGTCAGGTATATTAAGCAATGGAATTTACGTATTAAACCAACCACAGATTTTCAATGTCCAGAATACACACAAAAGAAAGTCTCCGAAAACAAATCAGGCTTTCTTATGGCATTGTAGACTAGGTCACATCAATAAGAGAAGGTTGACGAAGTTACATACAGAAGGATATTTGGATCCATTCCAATATCAATCATATGCAACTTGTCAATCCTGTCTCAAAGGAAAGATGACAAAGACTCCGTTCACTGGACACGGAGTAAGAACGAGCGAGCGAGCTCTTGGGACTCGTACACAGCGACGTGTGCGGTCCAATGTCTACGCATGCTCGAAGCGGTTATTCTTACTTCATTACTTTTACGGATGATTTTTCAAGGTTCGGACATGTCTTCTTAATGAAGCATAAATCTGAAGCCTTTGAAAAATTCAAGGAATATAAAAATGAAGTAGAAAAACAAACCGGCAAAAGTATCAAGACACTGAGATCTGATCGAGGTGGCGAATACTTGAGTGCCGAGTTCCTGGATTACTTAAAAGAGAATGGAATTCTCTCTCAGCTTACTCCTCCATACACTCCGCAACATAACGGTGTATCGGAGAGACGGAACCGAACCCTATTGGATATGGTACGGTCCATGATGAGTAACGCTGAGTTACCGCGATCATTCTGGGGGTATGCGCTAGAATCAGCTGCATACCTTTTGAACCGAGTTCCCACTAAGACTGTGCCTACCACACCATTATGAGATATGGAGTAGGAAGAAACCCTATTTTCAATATCTGAAGATCTGGGGATGTCCAGCTTTTTTCAAAAAGCAGCATGCGGACAAACTCGAGGCACGCTCAGTACTGTGCAAGTTTATGGGATACCCCCAAAGAACTCCAGAGGGTATCTTTTCTATTACGCAGAGGAACAAAAGGTCTTTGTTTCTCGTAATGCCACTTTCTGGAACACCAGTTCTTAGAAAAGGAAATAAGTATGAGCGTAATAGAACTGGAAGAAATTCCGGAACCACAGACAATTATCGAAAGCTTAGTAGAACCAGAGAGTTCACAAGAACATGACATTCCTACGCCGCTCTGCGGGAGTAGTAGGCAGTCTCATCCGCCTGAGAGATACTACACGGTTTTCTCATAGACGGAGATAGAGAGGATTGCATCATTGATAGTGATGAGCCTACTAGCTTCCAGCAGGCCATTCAGAGCGTTGACTCGGTAAAATGGCTGGATGCAATGCGGACCGAAATGGAGTCCATGTACACCAACAAAGTATGGACGTTGGACGTTGCTCCAGATGGGGTAAAACCCGTAGGATACAAGTGGATCTTTAAAAGGAAGATTGGTGTAGATGGACAGGTTGAGACCTATAAGGCTAGACTTGTTGCAAAGGGTTTTCGTTAAAGACCTGGTTTGGACTATGACGAAACCTTTTCTCCAGTGGCTATGCTGAAATCCATTCGGATCCTTCTTACCATTGCTGCCTTCCACGATTATGAGATTTGACAGATGGACGTAAAGACCCGCTTTTCTAAATGGAAATTTAGAGGAGTGTGTCTATATGGACCAGCCAGAGGGTTTCATTCAGAGTGGGAGCAGCGGAAAGGTGTGCAAGTTGCTTAAGTCCATCTATGGACTAAAGCAGGCATTCGCGGAGTTGGAACATCTGCTTTGATGTGACAGTCAAAGAATTTGGATTTATCAAAAATCCAGATGAACCATGCATCTATAGTAGATTTGTAGCAAGAACTGTCGTGTTCCTCGTATTATACGTGGATGACATTCTTTTGATAGGAAATGACATTCCTATACTATAATCTGTCAAGGGGTTCTTGTCACACAGGTTCTCCATGAAAGACCTGGGTGATGCCAATTACATTCTGGGGATCCGGATCCATCGTGATTGACCCAAGAGGATATTAGGACTTTCACAGTCCAGGTACATCGACACCATACTGAAAAGATTCAGTATGGAAGATTCCAAGCGCGATAATCTACCGGCTTGTCACGGGATCACCCTCTCCAAAGAGATGTCTCCCAAGACTGATTTGGAAAGGAATCGCATGTCTATTATACCCTACGCTTCTACGGTAGGCTCTATAATGTATGCGATGTTGTGTACCAAGACCAGATGTAGCTTATGCACCGAGCGTGGTAAGCCGGTATCAGTCAAACCCTGGGGAGAAGCACTGGATAGCGGTAAAGAACATTCTTAAGTACCTGAGAAGGACTAAGGAGATGATCTTGGTGTATGGCGGAAAAGACCTCCAGATCGAGGCCTTTGCTGACTCCAGCTTCCAGAGAGACAAGGATGATTCCAAGTCCATGTCGAGTTATGTCTTTACCCTCTATGGAGGGGCGGTGTGTTGGAAGAGTTCCAAACAGGAAACCGTTGCTGACTCGACGATAGAAGCGGAATATATCGCTGCTGCAGATGCCGCAAAAGAAGCCGTCTGGATGAGGAAGTTCTTAACGGAACTTCAGGTGGTTCCGTCCATTGTTGATCCAATACCTCTGTATTGCGACAACAATGGGGCTACAGCTTTAGCGAAGGAACCTAGGTCCCATCAGAAGTCCAGACACATCTTGAGGTAGTATCACCTGATCAGGGAGATCGTGGGTCGCCAGGAGATCGAGGTTCGGAGAGTTGCTACGGAAGATAATACTGCTGATCCATTCACGAAGGCCTTACCCCAGACTCAGTTCGAGTGGCTGATCGAGATGATAGGTCTTCGATACGCCAGTACATGGCCTTAGTGCAAGTGGGAGATTGTTAGTGTATATGCCCTAGAGGCCATTACTGTATCATACTAGTTTGTATATTACTTAAAGGAAGCTTGGGATATTTACCTTGTATAGACAATCTTGCTCAAAATGGTAGTATGCTACTTGGTTTGTTTCTACTTTAATATGTGCATGTGTTTCTTTTAGCATATTGCTTATACATATTAGTAGAGCCCTTAGGATCTTTGCTTGATTACCAGCGTTGTGATGGCAGTCACACTCGTGGGGCTGGGTAATCCACAAGCACATCCTTATACAGGTCCCTAGTCGTAGGACTATTGAGACAGGGCATCAATACTCCGGAGTAGACTAGCGTATGCGCTTCTCATCCCAGCAGGGGAGACGGTCTTTCCCACAACCGTCAGTACGTCGTACTTGAGATAGTATGCGGGTGCTCGTTAGGTTACGAGTACACTGGACAGGACTCGTCGGGAACTGATTGGTTGGTACTATACCTATCGTCAGTTATCAGTTCCCAGGTGACATGAGTACAGCTTAGTCCGCTGACTTGACACTGTCATTTCGCCTCGAGTGTGTTCCCACTGTACTTTGATTACTACCCTACCACGGCTCAAAGGAGTCGTGCAAACAGGTAGTAGTTGGGTGCAGTCCCGAAGCACTTGGAGGCAGTGACGGTTAGACAGGATTTGTCTCTCCCGGTATTGGGGGTTGATATCACGCTGTGTCTAGGAGAGCCATTACACAAGTAGTCCCTGGTCAGGGCAAGCGAGATATACTGGTAGGTTTCCAGTGTTATCTCAGGGTGTTCTGGGCTATACTCCGACACGACTTGTACCGATATTAGGGGACTGACGTTTACCGCCCCCTAGGCTCGCCATGCGATATTCTCAGACGAACAGACCGGACTGTACGGAGACTGTCACATTCAGGCTCAGTAGGAGTTCAGATGGGTTTCACCTCGTCCGTCTTCTTATCGGCATCTACCTGGGGGCCGTTACGCACAGCTAGTGCCGCTTGCGGTCTGTGGTTAAACCCACTGCCAGCGTAGTGTCGA